>CM077116.1:402109148-403366648 GCA_039619475.1 Icerya purchasi | reverse complement strand
ATTAAAAACAATCAATTCGGTGGAATAATCAACAGTTATAACGATTGCGAATTAATTTTTATTAGCTACTCCAGGTTAGCTGTGAATAAGACATAGTCAAATAAGCAGTCCGAACCAAGGAGCGGCTACTGGTGGAAAGCTTCTGGCAGGCGATTCCAGTAGTGGTAGAGCAGTGAGGAATGAGGATGCAGATGGGCAGCTTGAAGAACTGTCTATCAAAAGTCTGCAATGTCCTTCGACTTTCTCACCCTCGGCGAGTTTTGGCCGCTGTAAAAGCTTTACATTATTATTTCCTCAATAACAAACCGCTGACTTGCGGTTAGGGTTTTTACCCAAATGACTAAGGGAATGAACCCTGACAGAAAATGGTAGAATAGGACCTTACAAATTAACCACTCTGTTCCCTGCAATAAAAATTACAAACTAAACAATTTAAAAGAAATATCAATCGGAGATGACAATTTGATAATAATATATCACAAATATACCACAAAATAATAGTAATAATAATAATAATAAAGGTGATAATCTGGAACCACGTTACTAACCTGGCAAAAGAGATAAAACGCATCTCCCAATCTGTTTGGCCAGCATGGGAGATTAGGCCAATTTACCTCCTATTATGACAAGACGGAATAAGAATGGTCGCAATCGCCAATGGGCAACCGACTGCGACTTTGGCTTTCCACCCGCCTACTGAAAGTATATATATGTAAAGCATAACTGGACTCGACAAAAAGACCACTGGATGTAACAAATATAAACATGTTTTTAAAATGAAGGAAAAGAAAAAGCTAAAGCTACACGCTGCTAGGTATGGACAACCTAAAACTGGAAATTTAATTGAAGGAAATTAAGTGAGATCTACTTGGATTAAACATGATAAGGAAGAAAGGCAATGGTGCCCTTAATTTAAAGTCTGGTAATGAGTTATACTACAGCGCATTAGGTAGGGCATATCAAAATGGGGTTGACTGTCTTATTAATAAAACGACAAATTAATGGACGACTCGATGGGTTGCAGGGTCGGATTGAATATAGTATATTATTCTACAAATATCAGATAAAACCAGCGTGAAAGTAATTTAAAGGCGGATAGCGATGAAGACAAACTAAACAAGTTCTACGATAGATTACTAGAAACTATACAATAACACCCAACAAAATACCTTATGATTGTTGGAGATTTTAATGCGAAAATAAGTGTTAGAGAAAATGATTATAAAACGGCGGTTGATAATTACAGCTTGGATGAACGAAACGTAAGAAGAGAAACACCACTTAACTTCATGGAAAGCAACGGACCCTTTATAATGAACACTTTCTTTAAAAAAAGTTCAAAGAGTAGATAGACCTGGAGAAGTCCAGATTTTAAATACAAAAATGAAATGACCGCAAAATAGTGCAGGATGTATCAGTGCTAAAGAGAGTTAACACTGGAAGTGGCCACAGGTTAGTAAGGAGCACAGTACTCCTGAGAAATGACAATAAGAATAGAGCCTACGAGAAAGGAAATATATCAAAATTAGTCGACTTTGATACATTAATAAAAAACAGAAGCAAATATCAGGAAGAGCTAAAATTACAAATACAGAAAGCCGAAGAAATTAAAACACTGGGCATAAATAAACAATCGGAACTAATTACTAAAATCATGAAACAAACTGCAGTCAAAGTTGCACCACGAACAAAAAGTGTGAATCATAAAATAAGCGGTGCGACAAAAGATTTAATACCACAAAAGAGGAAACTAAAAGTGGACAAAGTTAAAAATCAAACTGAGTGGGCAGAATTGAATAAGTTAACTAGAAAACAAGTGAGAAGTGATATACGGCAATACAATACAAAGGTAATTAAGGAAATAATTGAGCGCAACGGAGAGCCTAAAAATTGTTGTCAATGGCAAGTAATCTGTTGACGAATCTGAAGGAAGATTCTATACAGACCTTTATGCTACAAAAGTTAGACCTACAGAAAAAGATCTGCTAACAATATCCGAAGTTCCGGAGAACCTACCGGATATATATTAACAACAGAAATCGTTTACGCTTTGAAGAAAACGAAAAATAACAAAGCTAGCGGACCGGATGGTGTACCTCCCCTAAATGATTAAAGAAGGTAAAGAGGAGCTCCTGGACTTGCTAAAAGACCTGTTTAATAAATGCTTACAGGAGAATTCTATAGCACAGTTATGGAATAAAGCAAATGTAATCCTAATACACAAAAAGGGTGACACGACTAATGCTAGAAAACTGCAAGCCAATTAGCTTACTATCGCATATTTATAAGCTCTTTATAAGCATTATTGCAAATCGACTGACGAATCAAATAGATTACTACCAACCATGCGAGCAAGCGCATTTTAGATCCGGTTTCAGCACGCATTATCACATCCACACAATGAGAATCGTGATCTCTAAGTGCAGGGAATATAACATGGAACTGCACATGGCGTTCGCTGATTATCAAAAAGCGTTTGATACTGTAGAAACATGGACAGTGCTAAAAGCGCTTAAAGAAAATGAGATAGATGATAAATATATCAACATAATAAAAAACATTTATAATTCGCCAACAATGAAAGTGCAACTGATAGAGAAAACGGGCAAAATACCATTAAAGAGGGGAGTCAGACAAGGAGATACACCTCTTAGAACGTATATTCAAAAACTTACTTTGGGAGTCTAAAAGTATTAATATTGATGGAAAGAAAATCAATCAATTGCGTTTTGCCAACGACATTGTATTAATTAATAACAACGTTAATACCTTGTAGGACATGACTAACCATCATAGCTGCTCCAAAAGAGCGGGATTAACGATAAACATTAACAAGACAAAGGCCATGACAAATACACCTCTGAAATTATAAATAAAAATAGATGGGCAGATACGAGAACAGGTCAGCGAATATATATATTTAGGTCAAGCAATTACCACAGAGAAGGAAGCAATGCGCAAGGAAGTAAAAAGACGAACGCATCTCTCGTGGATAGCTTTTGGAAAGTTGAGCAATGTGCTGAAAAATAAACATATATATACACAACGGACTAAAAAAGAAAGTTTATGAACAGTATGTCCTTCCGGTGCTTACATATGGAGCGGAAACATGGAGCCTCGCGAAATATGTAGTTAGGAAACTTGTCGTGACTCAGAGCCCACAAAAGAGTAATGTTAGGCATTAAGATGTCAGACAGGAAAGCCAATGCACGGATAACACAGCAGACTAAACTGTCGGATGCAATAGAACGTGTAGCGCAGCTGAAATGGAACTGAGCAGGCCATGTGGCAAGAAGAAATGATAACAGGGGGACGAAACGAATAACGGAATGGTTGCCAAAGGAAGGACACAGAAGTCGCTGTCGGCCGAGCACAAGATGGCAGGATGGTATGAAAAGGTCAGCCGGTGTGAAGTGGATGAACGAGACCAGTGATCGCCATAAGTGGAAGAAAAGGGTTAACGCTTACATCCAGCAGTGGATTGACATACGCATATCGTGATCGAATATGTAAAAAATAATCATAATAAAAAAATATCATTGTTTTTTTTATTATTATTTCATCACAACTAACCAACTTTAGTGGTCATTTAGAGATTAATTTAATGTGATAAAAAATGTTTTTTGGAGAGGTAGTATAGTACTACCTTTGAACTTTATAATGGCTGGACAAGGTCTGAAGGCTTATTTCGCTACAGTCTGCGTATAACACCGGAGGTAGCAAGTGGATACATATGAATGCTAAGTCGGGCGACATGATTATTTGCTTGTTTTTTGATTTCATCCTCCACAAACATGACGTTTAAGTCATTATAGAGGGTATAATTTGAGACATACCAGAGGGCTGCAGTAATGGTTCTCAGTACCCTATTTTGATATCGCTGTATTTTCTGTAAGTTGGATGTTTTTGCGCAGCCCCAGAGCTGTATACCGTACAGCCAGATCGGTTTTAGAGCTATTTTATTATTTTCCAACAACACTCTTAACTAACAACCACGACATGGTTATAGTTTTAAACCGCAAATACTCGATTTTTTTTTTAATGTAAGTACCCCAGGGGTCAGCCTAGCGTTCAAGTGCATGCCTAAATATTTTACATAATTGTCATTTGGTATTACGTTATTTATTTTGATTAGCAGGCGCTCCATTTTTAGACTTGTGAATGAAATATACGTCGACTTACTTTCATTGACTACTATGCACCATCGTTTTAGCCAAGTCTCCACGTGCCCAAGTGACTCCTGCAGTTTTTCTGTGGCTGTGTTTTCACACTTATCCACGGCCAAGATGGCGGTGTCATCCGCGTACAAAGCTACTTCTGTATTATCCAGCATCGCGAAGTCGGACGTGTAGATTAAGTATAATACTGGACCTAGAATGCCCCCCTGCGGGACCTCGGCCCTTACCAGAAAAATATCTGAGTAATCATCGGCTATTTTCACTCGAAAATATACGATTTAAATAGTAGACAGGAGTGAGGAAGCAGAAGTTTAATTTTATACAATAATCCTTGATGCCATACCGAATACCCTATCGAAAGCCCGCTGGACATCCAGAAATATGGCTGTACAAATATTCTTGTTTTCCAAGCTATTTTCAACAATCTTTGTTAGTCTGTGAACCTGTTCTATAGCGTTGCAGTGCTTACGAAAACCAAATTGAAAATTGGGAACAATTGTATTAGTAGATAATATTGGAAACAAACGGTATTAAAATTAATTTTTTCAGCATCTTTGACAGGACAGGAAGCAACGAGATAGGTGTCTATACGATGAGACCACCTCAGATGGTTTGTCAAGTTTCGGTATAACAGTTATGTGCGAAAAACTTCCAAGCCAGTGAAAAATATTGATTACGAAGGGCGGCGTATAAAATACAATACTTTTACGAGGTAACTCATTTAAAAGCTCCGCTGTGATTAAGTCGAATCCGGGGCTCTTTTTCCGTTTCATATTTTTGGAGAATTGCTGTATCTCACTAGGGGCAACCGATGTTGTAGACTCATTTGCAGCGGTTTTTACAGGTATTCACGGGTATATGTAGAGTTAGCAGTTTGAAGATTCGGTGTAAACACATCGTAAAAATAATTGGCAAAAAGCGCCGCTTTATAGATGTTAGTGCGAGCCCAGCTACCGATAGATTTTTGCATTGGTGGAATACGCACAGTTGGCCGTTGAAAAAACGTCTGCCTTGCACAGTGAATAATCACCGTTTTTGGTCGGCGACAAACTCGACAAAAATGTTGCAAACGTTTCGTTTTTATTTTTACACAGTACTTTACGCAGCTGCTTGATTTTTCTGTTTAGTTGCGTTTTAATAGCCGCCGGATTTCTCGTCGTATTCCCCAGGTTTTTCGTAATTTCCTCTTTTCACGCACTAGTGTTAGTATATGTTTCGGGATATTATTAAACACCTTGGAAAGTTCTATAATGATAATGGCTAGCCACGCAGCATTTTGTATGGTTTCTGTTAAGTTACGAACTGCTTTATCAATGTCGTAATTAGTTTTCAACGACATATTTAAACTTACGTTAGTCTCTAAATATTGCTTAAATAAAGGCCAGTTGGTCTTTTTATTGATAAGGTATGGCTCAGGTATTTTTGTTATTGGCGAAATGCTCACCGTTAATATAACCGAGGAGTGGTCTAACTGTAGATCGAAACAAGAGTCCGCTCTCATATATAAAGATGAGATTTCTTTTGTTACAAAAAAATCGAGTAGATCAAGTTTTTTCCTGCGATTCTTAGGCCGGTAGGCAGACTCGCCCCCGAGAAGTAACCTAGATTCTGGATAGAAATTACTTTTTCCAGAATTTTTCCCCTAGGATTATCCAAACGAGAGCCCCATTTTCGACTTTTTGAATTCCATTCTCCACCGGATATGAATTTTTCTCCCAATGACTTAAAATATTTAACGAATAGGTTTTCATCTAGTTGTTCATTTGACGAGCAATATACGTCAGAAATAGCGACAGTTCCGTTAAATCAGCATAATTTTACCGTACACGGCTGTATTCGTTTTTCAGAAACATTTTTCTTTTTTGAATAATAATTGCGCGCTACCGCCGTGAGCTTTATTTCGCTTAAGGCGAGTGTACACATCGTGGTTGGGAATATTAAAAACTGTTTTATTTGTGAAATGCGTTTCTGAAATGAGCAGTATATCAATAAAGTGAGATTTTAAAAAAAGCTCTATTTCAAACTTATGTTGTAAAGCGCCATTAGCGTTCCAATGTGCAATTCTTAATGAGGTAGTCATTATTAACTAGTTTTATTCACGACTGAGGGCAATCAATTTAATATCATAGTGTTCCGATTCATTAACTGTTCAAAACGTATTTTTAAATTCATTTAAAAATGCATTTAATATTACATCTATACCGGTAGGCGAGATAGATGCGAGGCAGTTATCACTTTCGTTACCACCACCATTTTGGAAACCAACACCGTTATAAACATTATCGCTAAGATTAAGCACTGCATTGGCGCCCCGTTGGTCCCTAACGTAACACTTTCGCATACGATAATTGAGCTTTATGCCCACTTTGAGAGATAATATCACGCGCAACATTACTGTAACTTGTAGGAAGATTCGATTTGTCAGTAAGCGTCTGCTCTGCGTTGTATTTCGCATTGTATATTTTTCGATACAGCTCTTATAATTAGAAGAATGTTGCTACGCGCATAAACTTCGGCGGTAAGTCTTTTTCTTTGTTACAATTAGCTGAATTATGATTACCCGCGCATCATTTATAGGCCCGATTACAAAATAATCGTGTGTCCCATACTTTTGACATCTACTACATTGGGCTGTCCCTTTTTACGTGAGGTGTTTCTACCCTAATTTTTGAATGTAATAATAAATCGAGATCATATATACATTTAATATCATCGGCTGGCTCCAACTCTATAAAGAAATGTAGTGACAGAGGTTCTTTGTTTTTTTTTTTTTTTTTTTGGATATTAAAGACAGACCTGACTTGAAATCTTTGTTCCTCGAGAGCTTGTGCTTGATGTCGCTGTTTATGAAAGAGGAATGTAAACCCCGAATTACGACTTTATACGTTCTTTCGTGTTTTAGTTAGCAAGTGTGGTAGTTAATGTCTTCTTTTTTGAATGTTTCAACTATATTTTTGTAATCGTCAGGAGTATGTACGTTGACTTTGACGGCGTTATCGTTCAAAGATGTTGCTCTGAAGTCTTGTTTTCCTAGTATGTCTGTAATTTTTTTCAACATTCCCCAATAATTAATTCGAATATGGCTGACGGAAGTTCTTTTGTTATATTATTAACCGGCTGTGCAATCGAATTCTCATTTTGTGTAACTTCGTCTTTGACTTTAAGTTTTGGAACCTATTCTGTTTCATACACGACTCGTTTACTTCTTGTTCGTCCAATGGTCTTTTCCTAGCCTTCTTTTTAGGAATCCGCCAGTCGTTCTCTATGTGTTCATCCACCTGCGACGATGTCGATAATACGTCTTCCGAGTAATTGGATAATATTGTATTGTTGTCTTCGGTTATGTCCTCATCTATGATTATTAGTAATTTGGGAAGACGGAACATTATTAGAAAAAGGAACAAAATACGTGTTCGGAGTTAAAGTGTAATACGTTTGTATAGGTACCTGTAGACATTTTGATACGGATATGAAACAATAGATGTAAAGTTGTAGCCGTGTTGTTAACGTCGGGGTGTACATGATGGCTTTGCGGTATTGGTATATAATGGCGATAACGATTGCGCATATGATGTGAGTTGGTGTAATACGACGTAGTTACAATCGTCAGTTGCATGTCGGCAACGGTAACATATATGCATGTGTGCGTGTGTGATTCAATAAATGTATATTGTATAGAGTTCTATATGATAAATTGGTTTTATCCTCACAGACAGCAATCCGGGTAAATGAATATAGAAATAAATAATACGATAAGAACGAAACAATGAACGAAAACGGGAAACGAGATAAGAAATGAACGCGCAACATAGTTACCGATCCGAAGATCAAAGAAAAATAATAATACCGAAAAAATTACCAATTTCGAAACGAAAATCAGGAAACCAATATATAGGCTAAAAGAACAGAGAATCTCGGTAAGTTGTCAGATCCCAGAACGCCTGTTGGGATTTGGGGAAATGAAATAGTTGATTCTCTAACATACTCAGACAAGTACGCGATGAAAAAATTCAATTTAAATTGTGAGAATACGCGCTACTTGGCTAATATAAAACGCGAACAACAAATTTTGTTCTTTTAAACAGACACATGAAATCATTTTCTGTAGCGCCATTTAGTATATAAAAATGCTTCAAAACATGCAATTAATTTTCTCCAAATCATTAAAATGAAAATAAATTATCCATTAATGTTCAGCTCCAAATGCAAAACGTACAAGATTAAATCGAAATAGATCGTTTTCCATTCTTTCTGCGATACACGTGACATTGTTCATTGAATATCAACAGATTTGACACATTTGGTTCATTCTATAGCCGACACTAGAAATAAATTATTAAGAGACCATTTATCAATTTTCAGCAGAGTGCTAAATAGTCATCAAAAATTCAAAATATTTTGATATTTGTAGGAACATTTTATATATAAAAAAAAAATTATCGCTGAATCAAATGTGTCAAAATTTGATAAAAATCCACAATTTGTTTCCTTGAGTGAATTAAGATTTTTTTTTCTTTTAGTACATTTATAAAGTAGGCAAAAGTTAACTTTACCATCGATTTATGTCCAATTTTTCTGATCAATATATCTTCGTTGAATACAATACTATATGTGTACTCGTAATCGAATAAATAGAATTTCAAACAGAAACAAACACTAATTAAATGTAAATATTTAATACAGTATTTTTCGGAAATATCCTTCTTTCTCCATTTAATAATATATATACTTTATTTATAAATAACTTTGTTAAATAAAAACATCGCTTACCTGAAATGTAAAGTTATGTTTGACTTAAATCTATTTTATACCTATAAAATTCCAACATCCTCTTTTTTAATAACGCTTAAACCTTATAAAAATAGACATATTTCAATTATATTCCAGTTGCTAGATGTTTTGATATCTTTTCGTCTAAAACATGAAATACGACAAAATAAGCGTAACTCCAAACGAGAGAAAATATATAAAAATATATTCTCCATAGCCATATTCACATGATATTGATATATTAAGTGTTACATTCAATTGCACTAATATATACAGTATTTTCTATTTCAAAATATGAGAGGTTCAAGTAAAATATCGTCTAAACCAGTTAATTACAATAGAAATAAAAATACGCGGAAAAACTATTATAGCGACCATATCCTGATATCACATCAATTCAATAAAGTAAATCTATGGATGCAGTAATGATGGGCATTTCTCTCTCTTTCTGTATATGCACATTAATACTAATGACGGCGTTAGATCTTCATTGGTTAATATAATCCGGAGGAGGTAGACTTTGTAAGAGATTTAGAGCTAGATGAACAACATAAACATAAACCTATTTTTATCATTAGCGTGAGTTCAAAAACATAGGAAACGCCAAAATAAAGTATATCATATCTTTCTATGCAGAAAAAAATCTGATCAAATACATAAAAGAACTAAAAATTAAAAATCGTAAAATAATACAAAATAAAGCATGTGACAGATATAATTAGTAAACAGTTTCGTCTGTAGTACTTTCGACCTAAAAATACACGATCATATTACATTCCAAAAAAAAAAAAAAAAAAGGGTCATTTTCATTTACTCGCCAATTTTTAATTTTTAATATTAACATTTTTATATTTTTCAGTTATGTACCAACAATAATCGATCTTATTTATAACCAACTTTATGATATTACATTTCGCTGTTCATATACACGCTAACGTTAATAAACATTAATTATGGCGCTCTCAGCTACGGTTAGATCCTATGTAATAATTAAGTACTATTTTATATAAAATGGTTCTAGTGTATTTATTTTAAAAAAAAAAAAAGTGTTAAAAACGGAACAGAAAACTCTAAACAAAAACAAAATGTATGAATGAGCTCAAAATTTTTATCTAAAGCAACGATTCTTGAACTAGATCTGCTACGTCCGAAGTGCAAAGAAGTTCGAAGAAATAGCGGAAAAAACAATTTTGTCTTCACAAATTTCAAATTTATACGAGATTTTATCTGTAAATATAAAGTGCATATATTTACTTATTTTTCCCCATTCTCCAAACTTGAGATTTAGTAAAAATTTGAAAGACGATTCCAAAATGTATTTATTTTTCAAAAAACTTAATTTTACATTACCAAAATACTCGGGGGGTCACATAAAAATCATCCGCAGTATGAGAAATTTTAAAAACCGCTGATCTAAGCTAAAAGTGTCTAATAAAATACGCAGAGCATAAAATATTCCATGCGCTATTGCCTGCTGCTTTCTAAAATTTCATTTTAATCAAAAATCGTTTTTTATACATACTAAAGCATGCGCATTCACACGTTGAAAGATAAAATAATTTGCACTACCAGAATAGACTTGGTGGCCATTCAAATATAATTTTTACATTCCGGATTTTCCTGGTCCGAATTCTCCTGATTTCCCGATTACAAGAATTGTAAAAAAGGAGAATGAATTTTTTTTGTTACTATAGATAATATTTGACACCGCCGTAGCATATTTCATTATGAATAAAACAGAACTTCGTAATTTATTCTTGAATATGAAGTACATATACTAAAAAAAACATTCATTTTTCGCTTCAAATGATTTTTTCTTATTAAAAATATCGTTTTTTGGCTATTTTTACCTTTTTCCCCCGGTATTACGACAAAATTCCCGGTTTCCCGATTGGGTAGCCACCCTGATAGAGAGTATACGTGCCGTTCTTGTTTCTATTGCTATTATTATTAGTAGGTCTTTATTAGTTTGGTTTCACTTATTCACTATTTTTGTTAGCTCTCAATTTTATTATGAAAACGAAACTGATACGTTATATTTTTTCTATTACCAACGTTCTCCTTACAATAAAAAACAATTACTTCGCTTCCTTAAGAAATCCGTCGCTTCTATTGACATTACGAGCTGATTTTTACTCTGATTTCTCAAGTGACGTTATACATACATATAATTCTTGAATGACGATAACTTTAAAACATGAATTTATAAAAAGTTTGTGAGACTTTAAAATTTCAAAAACCATCTCTGTCAAACTTCTACATATAATTTCAGTAAGTTAAGCTGTATACGAAAAGTTCATTAATCAATAATTTTCTAATTAATAAAAACAAAAACATATACACGTTCTATTCGTAACAAGAACAATAAATGCATCAAATACAATATATCAATTTAGATAGGTTTCTATTTTGACGACTAAGCAATTGACAAGAAACTAAAAGTAACTTCTGATAAATAACGAATAAATCATGAATTTATTAAGAAGTGTATTGCGCACAGTACAATTATTTTATTAATGAAAACATCGCTGAATTACAAAAAGATGAAAAAAAAAAAAATAAAACAAAAATATGCTAAAACTTAAATTGAATTACCTTAGCTTGCAAGGTTTATTTTCTCGTTCCTTCTTTTTGTTTGAGAAAGACGTTCTATTTTCTATGAATGCTCCGGCTACATTTCATGATAGGAACATATTTCACCTAGTACATTTTTATACCGAAGTGAGCCAATCAAAACGAATTAGAAAGAATTTGTTATACAGATATTCGACTTTGTTACATTAAGAAATCTTAACTGGCGAATTTGATTCATTTTCTCAATTTCTTCCAAGAATTCGCTGAAAATAAAACTTTGTTAATTAAAAATCCGAAGTACATAACATTCTAAGCTGGACATTAATCAAATTCAATAGAAGTTTCTAAACTATCGGTAACTGCTTTTTTCACGTATATTTTCGGAAACAACCAAGTTTTAAAGACATAACAAAAACAATAGCATAACCATTTTCATTCTTCTGCTTCTTTCGCACAAGTAATAGAAACCACAGATTATGTTTCCAATGTTGGATAACAATGCTGGGTTTTATCATTCTTTATGTTGTCATCCAATCTTAGTAGAAAATTTTTTGTTCAATGTTTATTAGAAGTAATAAATAAATAAAATTCCTATTCATTTATTTTTTGTTATACAAAAAAAAATTAGTCAAATAATCCGAAGCCCATATCTTCATCTTCGGATTCGCTTTCTTCCTTTTTCTCTTCCTTCTTAGGTTCTTCTTTAGCTGAAGATGACACTTCCTGTACTGCTACCGGAGCCACACCAACAGCAAATTTAGACGGATCCTATTATAAGACGTTAACAGTACTTTTTAATCCAATACGCGGCATAAATTTTTAAAAACTAAATTAAGAACAAAATTTAATAATGTACAGAACATATTCATATTTTTATTTCTGGCACACTAGATGAATAATGAACAAAAAAATAAAATGAAATGAACAGTAAAAGCGACCTATTCTGGAACAATAAAAATAATCAGCAACTTTGATCGTTAATGACATACTACGGTAATTAACATATTTAAAACAAATATTTAACATTTAATATTTTTAATGAATTTCACATATGACAAAATTAAAACCGGGTGACTGATTAAAGTAAATTCGAACAGCAAAAACAAACAAAAAAAACATTTAATTAAAAATTTTAAATAGGACAAATAAAAATTAAAAAAAAAAAAATTGTTTCTAGAATAAAATGAATTAAACTAGTTTCTATTTTTCCCTTAATACGAGGCTTGGCTATTAAATAACGAGACTGCGCGTGCTATAGATGCTCTAGAGGGGTAAGGAAAGAAAAAAAACACGGCAGGAGAGACCTTAATAATACAGTTCGAAACCACGTTTTCGTAGCTATAGTAGTATTTTTTCTATTGAGTGTTGAAGAGTAGGTGATTTTTTTTTGCGCGTCGGGTACAATGTGTGACACGAACACCGTGTCAATCTGAAATTTCTCATGAAAATGAAGAAAACTCCAACCGAGTGTTATGTATTACTGAAAGAAGCTAATACCGTGAGAATTCTCTTTCACGTGCACGCGTTTTTTTTTTTTGGGAGCCGACGATTTTCTGAAGGTCGAGAGTGTTGAAGATGACCAACGTCCACCAGGTCGATTTGTCTCGATTTCAATTTCTGCAACCGTTGCCAAAATCAATGAAATTGTGCGCGCAGATCATGGCTTGAACATTCGGATGATTACGTAAATGGTAAACGCCGATAAAGAAACCGTCAGAAGCATTTTACATGAAGAATTGAACATGTCTAAAGTCGGTGTGAAGCTGGTACCGAAAAACTTGAGTGCTGATTAAAAGTTGTGCCGTTAACGGGTTTGTTCTGACGTTCTTGAACGGTTAAACGAAGAGCGAGATTTGATGAATAGGATCATTACATGCGACGAAACATGGACTTTTCAGTACGATGTTGAAACTAAGAGGCAATCGACTCACTGGAAAACACTTCTCTTAGAATGAAAAAAGCGAAGATGCCAAAGGCAAAATTACAATGTTACTCGGTTTTTTTCGCTATCA
Organism: Icerya purchasi; assembly: GCA_039619475.1. Lineage (NCBI taxonomy): Eukaryota > Metazoa > Arthropoda > Insecta > Hemiptera > Monophlebidae > Icerya > Icerya purchasi. Next base: position 403,353,114 of record CM077116.1, on the reverse strand, counting down.
ATGGAATTGTGATAATCGAATGGGTTCCAAAAGATCAAACTATGAACTAAGATTATTATTCGCAAGTGTGTTGGCAACCTTACGAGAGCGAATTCGTAGAAGACCGGAGTTGTGGCGAAACAAGTTGTGGATCCTGCATCAAGACAACGCACCTGCCCATAACGCACTGTCTGTGAAGCAGTTGTTAGCTGATAAAAACATTGCAGTGCTCGAAAACGCACCCTATTCACCAGACTTGGCTCTATGTGACTTCTTTTTGTTTCCGAAGGTGAAGTCTATCCTAGAAGGAACTCATTTTGAATCAATGGAAGAGATAAAACAAAGAACGACGCAACTTTCGAATGGCCTTACAGAAAACGACTTCCAGCACTGCTTCCAACAATGGAAAAAACGAACAGAACGGTATGTGCGGAGGTAAGTATATTGAAAGGGAAAACCCGATTGTCGAATAATTTTAACAATAAAGCCGCTTTTGAAAATCAGTCTCAACTGAGTCAGATATATGCAGCAGTTAATAATTTAAGAAAATAATAAACGTTTCGGCTACAACTCGAAAATCGGATAATAATCGGAATTTAAATAAAAACCGGTTTAGATTACTCGGTTTTCTAGTTTAAATAAAAATCGATTTTTGGTTTTTAACAGTAAAACCGGATTGATAACTGCACTCATATACCGCGCGCGTAGGTATTTGTTCACGTGCGTATTTCATAAAATCAAATAGAATAATATATTAACGATTTAAAATAAAGCCAGTTGTGCGAGTTCACAAACCTTTTTTATCGGCCGTAACAGCGGAAATTTTCCGAACTATTATAAATTTTCATTAATACATTGACTTAATGCGTTTTTCAAGAATAAATCGCTCAGTACAATTTTTAGTATTTCTTCAGTGAAACTAATACCAAACTTTCAACATTTTTAATAAACGTCGAAATTCATTTATTACAAAAAAAAGTTGTCAATTTTTTAAAACACGCGTATGGATCACTTACCGCTAGATATTCTTTAACAGTTGCAGCTTCTTTAAGATCAACATCACTTTCGATAGCGACAGACAACAAATTCTTGAATCCGTTTATCAACATGTGCGAAACCGACGCTATACACGGGTAATTAACTGCTAAAGCGACGGAAGCTATATTTGCAATACCCTACACACAGATACAATTATACATAAAAGGTAATTTTGACAAATTATAGATTCATATTGTTCTACCGATTACTATTATAGAACGTTAACTTTAATTAGATAAAAATTAATTGAAAATCTTAATATTCGTCAAGATATTTGTAAAAATACTAAAATAGTTTTCATATTTTTAAATAGCGTAACAAAAAACAAAAAAACTGCGCTATTAAATTAGTTCTTGTACTGAAAAACGTGTTCAGACATATTTATTATCACCAAAATGTTGTTTTTATGAGTATGGAAGTCCGATTTTTGTGTACGTCATCATAACACGTTTTAGAGAAAAAAAATCAAAAACCAAATTTCTACTTACAGTTACGCTTGGACCTCGCACGTGCACTAGGAATAATAATTTTAAATTTTATATTTTACTTTCCCATTAATGAATATTTGAAATACACATATTCTCCTTGCATCAAATTAGATTAATACAAACTGTCAAACTCGCACATAAATCACCATTACGATTTACTTTTAATAGTAATATTTCGAATAGAATAAACGTCAGTAGGAATTTTGGAAAATTGAAGACTTTTGTCTTTAAAATCGCCTAAAACACAAAAAAGAATATTACACGAAAATGAGAAACTACTAAAATCGCAATTAGATAGTTTTATTCTCTTGTAGTACGCGTAAACATAAAATCTAACCATTCGATTAAATAGAACCTCCTCAAAACAAACCAATTAATTAAGAAAATTTATAAAACTTTTTCCCATGAATTAAACAAATACAGAACAACAGTAAATGAACAACGTTTAATAACTTTTTCGTATCCTAAAATAGAACGCAATTAATTCTAATTTAGCCAAAGGTTTCATTGCATCATGCAAAATTTCTAATATATTTTTATTGTTGGTGTAAATTTATATATGGTCACGCAACTCTCTATAGCTGTATAACTTACACTGCACCAATATTTAATTGGTTTTAAACAGATAAAGTTAGGAAAAAACAGAAAACAAACTCGACAATATTTAAAGATGTGTAATTTCACGGCATTTATTATTCACGTGAAAACTGCATTCAGACATTTTTCTATCACCACCATATTTTGTCTGCCGGGAAAAGAAGACCAAAATTTTGATATTATCATCATCATTATGCAGTTCACAATTTGAAATAATTCGCCGCTTTTTTTGATACTTCATAATTTAATGGTTAACGCCATTTTTATAGTTAGAAGTAGCGTCAGTTCAGGAAAACGAAAAATAGTACCGTAAATTTTTGCAAAGGTTGTAGATTTAATGTAAAACAAATATCACGTTTTAATTAATTGATTTTGCAACACTTTTTTCAATATACCTCTGCGAATTTTGTTCGTAAATCTTCAGGTTTAATGTCTAAGATTTTCGGTTCGAATATAGTCCCTGAATCGTATACCATTTGCACCGCTAAACCGTATGAAAATGGAGATATATTCAACATATTTAGTAACGTCGCTTCGGATGCACCAACTTTGTCTCCTTCTTTTAAGATGTGTACATCATTCTGCAACGATAATGAAAAAAATAATAATTACTAAAATAAATACACACGCGAATATTGGAATTAAATAATTTACTCGAAAAAAAAAGTGATAGTTAATTTTAATTAAGAAAAATTTTCTCCCATTATTAAAAACAACTCTGAATTACCGAAACAATACAAAGTAGATCACGATAATTTAGAAACATGTACTATTTTTTGAAGATTCGCAACACAGTTTGTTCGTGAAAAGACGGACACAGAAGGTGTTACGCGCAAATGTCGTATTATGATCGTAAATCATATTATAGCAATGAAATGTTTAGTTCAAGCAACCACTTCAAAACTTTTATTCCTTTTTTCTCTGATCCATAAACAAACAAACCCTTCACTATTTAAATATAATATAGCATTATACATCACTTTTCTTTTCACCATGCTTGATTATTAACACACATATTTAAAACGCTTTAAGTGCTTTTATTTTATTATCTATTGATCTCCCCGTTGTAATTTGAAACAATGTGTCATATTGAAAATATTTTCAAATACACATTTAATCACAAAAATCATTTTTAAAAAATAAATGAAACCTGCGTGTTTTTTTTTTTTAAATGATTTAAATTTTATTGAAGTTTCAGTAGAAAATGTATGAGAATATTTAAAATTGAATAGTAAAATCGAGAAAAAAAAAAGTTAACCATAAAAATACACGAAAAAGAGAACGTACAATAATTTCAATAGTTCCTTTTGAAATTTTCGTTGGTATAGAAAGCGCTTGAAAAAAAGATGTTTTTTCCGGGCCCAAACCGGTATTCTGAGCTGGAATTACTACAGGGCACGGAGCGATCGCTCCGGGACGAGCCGGAGCACGGACTTTATTTTCTAACAACTTATCACGAACATCAACCAGATCTTCTTTTGTGAATACAAAACCCACATTACCACGAATATGTGGCATAATCCTGAAATAAAATAGTTGCAGAAACAATTAATAAAAATTCTTTGAAATCTTATCTTTAAAAATAATCAGCATATTTTATATACCAAAGCTAGTTGACATCTGTAACTTTCTTTTTATAGACAAAAAAGATTGTCTTCAGCAGATTTAAAAGTAACTTTTATGTAAGTTATTTTAATAAGCATAAAATTAAATTCCAACTGTTTGAATTATTGCATTTAAATTTATGTATCATACGCATCATCAACGAATTTTAAAAAATAGAAAAATTTTTCACGCAACAGTCATTACAAAAAAAAAAAAGGCACAAATAAAAACATATTCATATACAGATAAAGATCAATTAAACTCGTAATAATTACGAATCAAATATAATAATCATAGTTTAAAATTAACTAAAACAGTAAAATTCATTTACATATAATTGTTGAGTGGCAAGCCAAATAAAATTTTTAAACTCCCGGTTCTCCTAATTCACAAATTCCAGATTTCCCAATTAGCAAACAGCACAAGAGCTTACACCAACCTTGCTCCGCCCAAACAATAGTAAACCCAACAAACTGAGATGAGAGCTATTTACCAATAGGAAGAAAAAAAAAGTTGTAAATTAAATCTTTTTAGTTTTCCGAAATTATTTTATTCACATTTGAAATATTTTTAGTCATTATGACTACTAATTCAAACAATATATAGTTACTAAAAGGCCACAAAAGAAGTCTATACTACGAAGATCACAGCATTTCATTACTAAAATAGTTCCGAATTATAAAACTTATTTGAAACTTTAGACTTACATTTGTAATTGTATTCACGAAACTGAAAAAATCAAGCCCCCTTTTCTACACACAAAAAAAAAATACCAAAAAAGTTTAGTCTTTCCGGTAAACTGAGAATACCGAATAGAAAAATTATTTGTCACGTCAAAATTTGAACTATTACGTACTTCAATTAATTCAAGTTTGCAGTATGTTTTCTATATTTGAAAGTAATAAGTTATGTAATTATTGAAAATAAACACTTGTTTTATATACAAAATGTGTTAAAATTTTAATTTTAATTAGGCCAAAAGTAATGCACAATATATATTCCTTATAATTTTTAGTTTTCTATATGTGCAATTTTTTTTTTTTTTAATTCTTTCAATATACTCCTCCTCCCCAGCTTCAATAACTCGTTTCCAGCGATGAGCTGTCGAATGCGTCAGCTCGGAGCTTCGTTTAGCGTGGTTAAGTCAGGAAAACGAACTTGGCAGAGCGGTTCCTTCAGTTTTTGGAAGAGACCGTAGAGTTAGGACTGATATCAGGGCGAGCAGCTGCGCGCTACTTCGACTCGTCTTGAACGTTAGTCCAAATTTAGGAAGTGCAGAACCCGGCGCGCGTAGATTTTCTTTTTTCATAAGTCTGTCATGTGCTGTACCGATGATTTCGATATAGATTTCCTTGCTGCACAATCTCTTCCGACGTTATTCGTCCATCTTCGTCGATAATCGTGGCCACAATTGATGCGTTAATCGTGTTCACGAATGTTCGCGATCTTCCTAAGCGTGACTCATCTCGATCGAATCCTGACCGCCTTTGAATTTTGAGCACCATCTCAAAATTGTAGAACGATTTAAAGTATTCGTATATTATCATCACACACTTCTCGAACAACGAATTATAAATTTCTGTGAGCGTAAGACCTCGCAAAGTTTCGATTTTTATGAACGACCTTTGGTCCAAAATGGTAACACGAACCGAACATATTTTCCTGTCGAGCGCAAATGAACTTACTCACATACAACCGTTACAATGTTCGAACAAACCATACTGCCATGTCCTAGAGACTTCAGGCAACATGTTGATGTATGTATCATGACTTTTTGTTTCGACTAGAGCGCCTACGGCAAGCATGAAACCTCATACAAATTTAATTTAAAATTTATAGCTGAAATTACAACCAAAGGCATAATCTTTAGTTCAAGAACGGGCCTTTTCATCCCTAACATTTTTCATATGTCGAATTCTATTTTTATAATGAATAATTTTGAAAAATACTTCTTACTCCTTCAAATAAAACGCATATCTTTGTTTTTTACAGTAGAAATGAGGTTAATTATGGGTTATTCATTTTTGGAATACTCGTATATATGAAATATTAAAAAATGATCTTATTCTTCACTTTAAATAATTTTCTCTCGTTAAAAATATATTCCGATTGTTATTTTTTCTCAATATTGCAACAAAATTCTTGTCCTATTCCTGGTTTCCCCCCATATCAAAAATTCCTGACTAGTTTTTGATTTTCCAGTCGGGTGACCATTATGAAATAGAACTACTATTATTAAGTACGAAAATAAAATATTTGAACAATAGTGTGCTTCTTCAGATCTCTTTTTCCGCATATAATGTTACCTACATTAGTGGGTTCTGCCATTTCTGGCTCTAATGTGAAACGGTAACATTGTAGGTGGTAAAAAAAACGTCATCATTAAAAGCAATTTTATCACCGTAATAACAACTACTAATTGTATTAAAGCTAAAAAATATTATATTAGGCAAAATATTACACAAATAATTAAAAACATATAAAGACGAACAAAAAACATAAAATATTTTTTACGAATAAATTTACAGTACACGTTAAATTTTATATTGAGATAGATTGCGCTTGACAGTTTAAAAAATAAGAAAGTAGGTTACAGATTTTATTCGTTTTTTAAAGTTAACTCGCTAACACGCTGAGTTTTACGTGACAATACATTTGCCATTCCGTTAGCTCTGGTGTTGTATAGAATAGAATTTTTTCTAATTCGGCTTCCATGAATTACGCCTAACTAAACCTTCTCTCTATCTCATTTTTTTTTCTTCCTTGACATCCTCTTAATACTTTCTAAAATCTTCCGTGTCTAATTTGTCTGATTTAAGCCAAACCATGAATTAGTAATTTCACGGATCCATTGTCAAATATTTGATTTTCTATAACATTATATTTGCATTGTTTTCGCCTTCATCGAACCATTCGGGCCTCATTTTTTATTTTTTTTTTTGGTTCTATAATTCCTCGTATCTTTTTAGTTAATCTATCATTCTGCACCATAAAAATATCCCGAAAAATATATAGTTTACCATTTGATGTTCATTTGAACTGTGTTCATCGTTCTATTCTTTCGTGAGATTTTAAACTCTCTTATTTTTAATTATTTGACTAATCTCCTTTTTCTTCAATTTAGCGTTTCAATGAGTTTAGTACTTACGTTTTCGTAACTATAACGAGTGTATTAGTTTAGTTGCTATGCTAGTTGTTATGTTTTTTTTTTTTACTGTTAAATATTTTCCACTGGATGAAATGCCAGACTCAATCTATTCATCCTATCATTCGTTGCTTTATCTTTTAATGCAACCTACTGCACTATTTCCTTCAGATATTTAGATCAAGCCGTTTCACTTTCCTAATGCGTTTGTTATAATATTTCTCATTATTTTGATTTCCTCTGCAGAAATCTCGAGACTAACAAATTGCCAATTTCCATTAATTGGTTAATCTTTTTTATCGCCGATATCATGCTACCGTAGCCTTCGTTAATAGAAAGCCGTGCTGAGAAAAAGGCAACGTCGCATTCCTTTTACTTAGAAGGCCGGTTAGTATACAGCCTTCAGTTGAAATCAAAACATCTTTCATAGATAAAGTTACATTTACTCTATTTGTATATATTATATATACTTATTTATTTATAAAAAGTTAAATTTCATTGAGAATAGTCATGATATACAAATAAAATGTGCTTAAAAATTAAGAAATATTAAATATATCTGTAATTGAATTGATCAGTTCTAACGGAGAATACTTAATTATTTAAACGTACTCAATTTACATATTTTTGAACTTTTCAATGTAGCATCATCACCAGCAGACGCTTCTTTCTGAGTCATATTGCTTTTTGTTTTTTTTATAATAATTATTTATAGAAATGTTTGCAAAAATAGAATACAGTTTATGAAGTAATGATGAATAGGGAGTTTCACAATTAGTACAAATGTTTAAAAACTCGGAATAAATGTTTCCATTTTCAATACTATACATCGTTAATTTACAAAGAAGTGTTTTCTGTTGCGAACTGTGGTTAAAAATTTATCTAACATGTCTAATCGTTTAAAATAAATTCTAAAAGTGAACACATATGGACTAAAATAGACATTACTAAATCGGTTGCAATTGATAACCTGTTTCTTTGCAAAGTATCGAAATATTGGTTGTGAATGAAAGTACCCTTATTCTGTGTCTAATAATAGTGAGACATTGCGAACATTTTAATTTCTTCAAAAGAGAATGTGCTGCGTTTCCTGAAATGTATATCTTCGCAGAATTTTCAACTAATTGTGAATTAACTACAGTAAAATTCTTATAATGTGATAAAATATTTATTAATTGAGACCACCTAGTTAACTTTAAATTGAATGGCAAGATTATTACCTTTAATATAAACACTAACAGTTAAATTTTTTTCAATACATATTGACATTTTAATTGTTGGGGCATCGTTATAATTAAAAACAAAAAAATACATCTTATCAACAAGAATTTTAAATTCCCAGTAGCTGAGATCAATTTTACTTTTGAACTGATTCGAAAGAGTTGAAAAATTACGAATTAAATCAGCATTTAAAAATTTTTCGTTTTTATCATTGTCCAGCTTAAGAATATATTTTCGCCTAACTTCGGGATTTTTTTTTCCTTTAACTTTTTATTTATATAAATAAGAAGGTAAGTTCGGAAAAACACTTGGGATAGCATCATTTCTTAACTGTGGTCTGTTTAAAGCAAGCTGTTCATAAGTGTCATCAGGTTGTAAATGTTTATCATAAATAATATCGGTTGAAGTGAAATGTAGTTTACAAACCACGCTAAAATTTGGTGGCGTAAAATTCTTTCTAGGAATCGCTTTTATTTATAATAATTCAAGAGCAGCGTCTTTGGGAAATTTAAAAACATTTACCCCGCTTTATTGTTCGAATCTTTTAAAAATTAAGTATAATTACTTTTACACCCAGGAACATAACATTTATTAGACATTTTCACACAAAGGAAAAAAACTTCTAAGCAAAACAGTAAAAGAACTTAAAATAACTAAACTATAAAAGGAGTTATCTTCTTATATTATATACATTTACACTTAATTCTAAAACCGGATAATTTTTTGAAACAACCATTATTACATTATTAACACGAACAAAACGCGAATTTTATTTTGTAATATTATAAATACCGTTTAATAACGAAAGAAAAAATTGAACCAAAACTCAAAACCCAAAACCATAGCTGTTTGATACCAACACTTTACGATATGTAAACATTATAAATATTAGCCGGCTAGTAGGCCCTCTCGCTATGTTGCCAATTTTAACTACAGCATGGCTTTCTATTAACGAAGGCTACGATGCTACTAACGAAAATGGTCAAATTATCCAAAAAGCCAAACAATCAATATACATGTATTTGTTTTTTTTTTGTTAAGTCTATGTTTGATTTTATACCTTCTTTATCGTTCAATATTCTTCTCCATTCTCTAATAACTTTCTCCAGAATATACAATTAAACGAATCGGAGGCAACCCGTTTCCTCATTTTGCACCAGTTATAATTCCAAATTGATCGGATATTTCCCCGTTAAATTTTGTCCTGTATATTGTTTTAGTGTCCGTCCTATCAGCTTCTAGTTATGCCATCTAACTCAAACCGTTCTAAAATATCCTGTAACGTTGTCCTACCAACTGAATCACATAATTTTGTAAACTCAATAGAGATAGCCAAAAATTCACGTTTTCTGATTGACTTAAACCGTGAATTTTCATATTAAAAAAACATGTTCTCAGCAAAATCATCTTATACTGATTCCGGCCTGGTCCATATCTATTATTAAATATTGGCAGTTGTTTTCTGTATTTTTTATCCCCTGCTAGCTGAATTAACATTAGCCCTGTACTCCTATCCACTTTGTTAAATTATACATTCATAAGATCTTTTACTCCTATTCATCTGTTCTATTAACAAAAATTGCATTAATTCATATCTTGAATATTTCAGTTTACGCCCTGAATATTTCATTTTCCTACATTTTACTATCCTTGTCAGTTTTTTTTATACTTTTCATGGTACGCCCTTATTTTTTATATATTATAGGAGGATGTTGTAAATATCGGCCAATATAATGTTTTAGCAGATTCTAGTCTATACATTAATTTCTTTGCATTATTAGTAAATAATGGCTTTAAAAATTTTTGTAATTTTTTAAAATAAACTCCTTACAGTCCTATAAAAGACTGAATTGGCTATACCTCTTAATCAACTATAGAGACACATATCTTTAAACCTATTCTGTAAATTTATCTTTGAATTTTAATTTCATTTGTTTAACTTCTTTACTTCTGCTTACACCGCTTTCTTATTCCGTGTCGTATATAAGAAACTATATTAACATATCCGACAGTAAAATTTTTCAAGTGTATCCAGCTATACACACCGTTACATTCTTATAATTATGCGCATACATTAAAAAATAATTCTAAATTTACATCAGTTTTATTAAATGATTTTAAAAGGTGAAAAATACTCTCAGAATCAAAATCAATAAATATTATTACTTGGGAGGGCAGATTAGTGCTGACAAAAACATTTTACTAAATGTTACTTTACTAATGCCTTTTTTTTCCTTCTTTGGCGTTGAAAGAACGAAATATAGCGTAAAAATAACACATTCGATTTAAAATAACGTACCAACTAAAATTGTTAATAAAATTCAAGGATGTTAGGTTCTTTACATCTTTTAACGGCTTTAATTTTATTAATTTTCTGCTGCATCAACAAGTACAAAATAGTTATTTTTCCGTTGAAACGCCCCAAGCCGATCACTTTAAATGTGCGTTGCAGATTTTGAAATATTTATAATTTACAAGACATTTAAAGATAAAACATTTTAACAAATATAAAACCATAAACGGCACTATTGTTGATTCTGATCGAACAACTGATGTTATTAATTGTATATATACAACTAAGATTATAATAAAAACATTAAAAAACCCATTTTTTGTCGATAAAAACTGCTCGTGCCTCCCTTCTTGCTAAGTATTATTGAGTTGCAGAAACTTTCCCTATAAGAAGTACAGGAATTACGTATCCAATGCTACCAATGTATTTGAAAACAATTTTGCCGTAACAGCATTTGCTAAATATAAAAGTTCTCAAACACATTGTAAATATATTGATATCTATTTCCAGTTTGTTTTTAATTATGCCGAAAAAAAAAATCACTAAAGATAAAAAAGGTACCTTCACAACATGAATTCTTTATGGCGATTAAAAAAAAGTTACTATTTTTATTATAATACTTTATATAACACATTGCTAAATTACTGTTAATTTTTTCGTTTTTCAGACTGCACAAATTCATCACATTATGTAATCCACATTAGTGGGTTCCGCCATTTCTGGCTCTAATGTGTAGCGATTACATGATCAGTATTAATGCATATCATCATTAAAAACGATGTGCAACAAATATATCGTTTAAACTTACTCAGATAATTTCGAAGTGAAGCAATTGTAATTAAATTATAATTGGAACCATATTTTTTGAGGGAAAAAAAATTGTTGTTGTCTAAAACATTTGTTATCGGCAATTCATAAGTAAAATAACATATATATATATATATATATATATATATATATATATATATACGCACACACACACACACACATATAAGCAAAATAAAACAAACTTGCGCAAAAAAAATGAACTTTTATATGCAACATAAATCACTCATGTGACCAATGATAAATTAATTCCTTCTCGTACTTTAATTGTTATAAAAGGTATAAAATAATTACCTTTCAAGAGCAGGATTTCTCTCTATATGGCCTCTAATTGCTTTTCGCATCATAGTGTTTTTTCCCATCAAAACTATACCGGATCCTCGTAAAGTAATTCGAATTTGTTGCATTTGCTTCGAACCGACATTGTCCGCTCCAACAATGAAACATTTTGGATATTCATCTAATAAATTCTGAACAATAAATTGAGAAATATGGTTCAATCAGTAATTACAGCTTGTTCGAAATAATATGGTTAAAAAAAAATAAAATATCAAGCGCGCTAGTAAGGTAATATACCTATTTAAAAAAATATATTACGAACATTAAAATGTTTAACTATAATTAATTTTATACAAAAAAATTACAATTAAAACTTTTTGATAAACAATACACATGACCACAATAAAAATAAAGTAGGTATTAACTGAGCTGTTTAATTGACTTTTGTTTGTCTATGGATACGTAAATAAAATGAACTCAATTGCAAACTGCACTTTTTGTTTAAAGTATCATTTATTCTAATTTTTATAGCCTCTGATAAGTTTATATTTAAAACGATCGATTTTTATCAAAATTTCCTTTCCATCACGTCTTAAAACAAGCTATAGTTGATTTTTCTATGCGTCAGAGCTTACAATCCACGTTGTTCTTTAATACGTGCACTTACACTTTGCTCTTTGTTTTTTTGTTACAACAGCTTCATAGAAATACAGAATTTCGTATGTGCCAGCAAAATGATTTAGAAATAATACATAAATCAACCGAGCTATTTTAAAATTCAATTTTCGATGATAGACCGCGCAGAAATGCCAATTAGCGCTTTATTTAAAATTTTTAATTGTACTCTTAGTAATACAAACAACAAAAGTTTTAAACAGATGTTCGTATTAAAAATTAATCATAAGTTCTAAATAATCCAGTAAGTTAAAATTAATTAGTATTCGTATGAGAGCTATCAAAATGCTAAGTACAAAATAGTTTATATACAATAAAACTTTTTTTCGGAAGAACATGCATTGTTCAAAATACTTTTAGCTCATTTATCACTGGCGGGACAAACAATAATCGCTTAGACATAACCTAACAATCTTTTTGATCGTTTTTCATTAAACATAATTTTTCTTTTCCAAAATAATCGTTTAATAAACTGTAAGCAAGAAAAGACAACTACTAACTTTATGTATAGATAAATTGTTTCTGAGAAATAAAAAATTAAAAGTTTTTGCATTAATTCACACTGTCAATTTCATTTAAGAAGTACATATTTTTCTTTTATTTTTTACATATCTTTTATATTTATTTTCTTATTATAATTTTTTCTTTTCTTTTAAGTCTTTCAACATCGCTATAGAGATTGAATTGTGCAATTTTTCATGTGAAATTTAATTTCACATAGTCTACCGATATTCCGAAGAACAAATTTTTAATTTATATATAAGACATCGAATTCTTTCTTATTTCAGGTTTATTTTATTTACTTTCTTTTTAAATCTTGTCAAAAATGAACTGGCGATATGATATAAACGCTAACTTTTAAAATGTCTTCTTTATTCGTCTGTCTTGTGGTTATTTCGATTTCAGTTTGTTCATTTAATATTGTTTACCACATTTTGAATTAGTATTTTAAAATTTTCTCTCTTTACCTTATTTTACTTTTTTTTTCGCGCCAATTCCATTACTTTTTTTTTGTTCGCTTTAAAGGTATTTTAAAATTTTCTCTTTACGTTACTTTCCTTTTTTTTTCCCACCACTTTTTTTTTATGTTCGCTTTTTTCTGGCCAGTTTCATTTTTGGTCGAAATGCTTTGTTCATTTTCGTTTTTATTCATAGTTGGCGTTAATTCACACACTATGAATAAGACCAAAAATGAACTGGAGACATTCATCTAGGCGTTTACCAAGATACATGTATAATAAACTGTAGTTAATGATTTGCAGTAACGATGCGAACGAACATTTCGCAATTACCATGAAAATGCGTAAAATGTGTATAAGCCAAAATGCATTTCAGTTGATTTCTAACTAATATTTTCCTGTTTTTAATTCTTCATAGACGGTAAATTATCGACTTAATTATAAATCTAAAAATTGTTTAACAAAAATTCAGAAGCTCAGAATAAAAACCGAAGAGGAAACCGTCATCCGGAACACAGCTGATTCTTACAATTCACTTTAAACCGATAATCTGTACGAGAAACAGTATACCAGTATGGATGTAAAAATGTATTCTTTATAAATAAAAACAAATAGCGTAGTAAAATTACAATGCCCTATCGGCATAAGAATCTGGACTAAATATAACTCCTACCTTTAGGTTAATGACATATACATATGTGAAAGTAGAGCAAACAAAAACAGATAAATATACTAATGTTACTTACAATTAATTTCAGAAAGTATTTGGCTTTCCATGTTGCTTTATCCTCTCTACCCATCGTTATAACGTGTGTAAAGATGACAGAACGTACGTTTAAGGACTGAAAAATATATAAGATCAGTTACATAAATTGAGAAAAATTCAATGTAAGTATACACATTCGTTGAACTAAAACATAAACTCAAGTTGAAACCAACGTTATAGATTATTTAAAGTTAAAGAATAAAGTAAATACAGATTTAAAAACTTACCTCAGCAACGACTTCTACAATTTATAACTAAAAACACGTTCTCATAACCTAACAACGTGCCACAATAACACGGTAATAAAACCGGAAAGAACAAAAATATATTGATACATGTATATCGATTTTCTGCTCTGTGGCATTTCAAATTATTTATTTTAGTAAACAAAAATTATATTTATTTTTTCAACTCGCTATTATATCATTGTTTCTTAATATTTTTACTTAGTATTTCAATTAAAATTTTTTTACTTTCAATAAATATATTTATTTTTCATAACGCAATTCAACAAAGTCGTCCGTTTACATGACGTCGCGTGCTCGGATATTGTTTGCTCACAAATTCCGTTCTACGTTTATGTTTTAAACGTTTCTACAAAATAAATATACAAAATCTATACCCGATCTGTAGCCGAAATATCTATATAATAATATTGTAGAATATTTTGCATTTTTGTGGAATTATGTTAATTAGCTTTGTTTTTGAATTAAACACTAAAAATTATTATTTAAAAAAAATAAAAAATAATAATATACTTTATGTTTGAACGAGTCAGAGGAACCATTTCGAATACTTTAGGTTATGTATGTCAATCAGGTTAACTTAAATGCTAAAAAAAAATAAGTTTTGTTTTCATTTGATATAAACTAAACCGGTGTTGACGTTAATCATAAATATGTATTCGTTGTAAGTTAAATTTAATTTCGTTTATTACATATTGATAGTATGGATACCGATTCGCTAGGAAATTTTACGATATTAACGGCAGTTATTATTGTACTATTTACTATAGGTAAGGACAATTGTTCAATTTCATTTTACCGAAAACAGTTTACTATACTAATGTGTACGTTATGGACAGATATTAAAATTAAATTATTTTATAGTTTATTATTTGTGGCAGAAGAAACGGAAATCTCGAAAGAGCATTTTATTATTAGGCCTCAGTTATTCGGGAAAAACGACGCTGTTTTGCCATTTAACCGGTATAGAAACGAAGGGAACGTTTACGTCGATGTCGCCTAATATCGGATTTTATAAATCAAAAAATGTAATATTTAATTTTTACTCTCGCATGTGTACATAATTTATTATTTTTATAGTATATATGTTTAATAGGACAAATTTGTTAATTGTTTCGATAACTCTACGTCGATGTAACAGTTTAGAAAACAATATTTAACTCGTCCTAATTATTTCTCAAAATAAGTATTAAAATGCAATTTATATTAAATAATGCAGTAACTGTTATTGTAATCTGTTGAATATATTTATTTCTATTCAAAAACAAAAAAAGAAAACGACGATTTTGTATTATTTATTAATTCGATATTATTTTGGTGCGTTTCCCTACAATTTAGTTAATATCATTATTTTCTTAAACTTTCAAGTGCTGTTAATATGCTAACGAAAGTTAAATAGCTTACAGACAAATTTAATAGTGTAATAATTTCTAGTCTATTTTTTTTTAAGCCAGATTCATCGCTATGTATTCTATTTAAAAAATCTGGAACTAGTAACAGATTTGAAAGCAAATCGATCTGTCCTCGTACAGATTACGTTTTGGATGCAAAGGCTCAGAGGTTATTAAAGGAATTGCTAAGTTGACAAAATTGTGTTTGAATAATTTCGGTAATGAATTTTTTATCCTAGTAGATTGCGTTATTTTTAATCGTTGCTACCATTATTTCAGAAATATGTACGAATTGTGGATATTCCGGGTAATGAAAAAGTAAGGCAAAAATATTTAGATCAACATAAAACTGATGCGAGCGGTATAATTTACGTTATTGATTCCACAATTATTCAAAGGGATTTACGAGATGTCGCGGAGTAAGTAGTACTTTATTGGTTATTATTAAATCAGAAGGAGTGGGAAATATTTCTTTTTTGACTTTATCTTGAACTTATTTTCTGTAGTTAAAAATGGTAGAGCAGGTATTTTCTTAAATGCGAAAAAAATTTGTAATTTAGCGGATTCATTAAATTCTAGCGATATTTTTAACACTTGATAAAATGAAAAATTTAATAAACACAATGTTTTTTTAAAATCTTTAGTAATTCTAAGTTATAATTATTTTTAGTTTAAAGGAAGAATCTCTGTCTGGGGCAAAAGTTCACGCAGTCGATGGTCGGTAAATTCTACTTAGTTCAATTTTCGATCTGAGAATACAAATTATACATATAAGTGTGTCTATTCTACGTACTGTGATGTACGAACGCCTGGTACTATACTATAGAATTTTAATTAGGCTAATGCCGGTGCCGACGTATGTAATGTAAAAGTTCGCGATTTCTGTAGCTGATCAGCGAGGAATTTTGTAATCCCCGCAAAACCAGGCATCGATATTTTTTCGTTTAATAATCATGTTTTCAAGTTGTCTCTGAACCTTCACCGATTTTAGATATTTGCGTCTCCTACTAAAAAAGTTGCTGATTTGAGTCGTTACCATGGTCACTTAGCGGTGTGATGGTTTAACATTTTTACTCGTAACAAATTCGCCGTGTCTTTCATTTTTTTTTACAAGTCGACATAGAATCGCCGCAATTAATATACACGTGTTTTTTTTTGTTTTTTTTTTTTTTCTGGAGGACCGCATCAAATACGAACATTACCCCAGCGGAAGTGAAATTTTTGGAAGTTACAATGTGCGGCAGCGGGATTCAAACCCGTTCTTACCCGAACGAAATACCATTGCCTAACCAATTACACTACGGTAGTTGGCTATAAGGTAGCGCGGTAGCCTGGTGGTTAAGGCACTTGGCTACTAAACCAGAGGACACCGGTT
This sequence comes from Icerya purchasi, assembly GCA_039619475.1. NCBI lineage: Eukaryota > Metazoa > Arthropoda > Insecta > Hemiptera > Monophlebidae > Icerya > Icerya purchasi. Next base: position 403,336,233 of record CM077116.1, on the reverse strand, counting down.
CGAGACCTGTCTCGTTCCAGATCCGAATCGCTCCCAGGTATATGCCTAATCTGAAATTGAATTGGGTAGCAGAGAAATTTGGAAAAGTAAAGGCGGCCGAGAGAAAGGAACTGGCCCAAGTATTCTAATCAGATCCATTAGGCTTAGTACCATTATGGAAAGCTTAATTTCACAATCCCCGGCGTCCTGTCAAGTGTATGGGACTTACTTTAATTTTAGTTGGCTATAGTTGTCGAAGTGAAAATTTATTAAAGCCGAAAAATATTATTAAAAAAAAAAAGTATCATCCAAAATTAATTTCGTTCTCTTCATATCTTCAGCTTCATTGGTGGTTTTGCGATAGATAGCATAGTTGGACCGGCCGTAGGGCTCGATGAAACGACGACAAATGGACAAAGTGTGTCTTACAGTAGCGACTGTTGACAGAAAATAGAAGAGAAGAATTGGGAGGATAATAAAAATCGCAGAAAAGAATTGGATTAGAAAAGCATTAAAGCAGGATAAGTGGACAAGAAGTTAAAACTTACATTCAACAGTGGACCGATATGAACTAAATCGTAAATCCTAATGATCCTAAAAGTAATGCTTATAAACACATAAATGGCTGTTGTATAACTGTCCCAAAGTTTTAAAACATTGCCCTAGTCGCCATCTGTGAAATTGCCTAAATCAAAAATTTTGTGGTGCCCCCCTCCCATTTCCACGTGAAATCATCTGAAAAAGCTCTTTCAAGAAGAATGGGGCAAGATTCTATGTGTGGATACCTTTATAAATTAGTTTCTTCCGTGTGCGACCTTTAGAAGCGGTTTTTAAGGCCAAAGGTTTATGCACGAAGGATTAAAATTTATGTATTTTCTTCCATTTGCGAATATTAATGTGGCATTCTGATTTTTGACATCTTTATTTTTTGTACCGAGTCTGTATTATTTTTTATTTCTTAAGTTTGCGTTTAGGTTTATTTTATATGTCATAAAACAATTTAACGAATAAAACTTTTTTTTATCTTTCATATACGAATAAATTAATTTCAAAATACAATGTTTTTTTATCGTAAATTGTAAATGCTGATTAATCCATTTTTTGTACAGTTTTGTTAATTTTGACGGGACTATTAATGTAAAAAAATGTACTAAATTATATCGAATAATCGGTTAGCATGATCTGAGTCTATAAGGTAACTTAGGAGAACGGCAAAGAAATAATCAAAAAAATGATTTCAGCTAAACAATGAATTAAAAATAAAAAGAACAAGGTAACGGTGACTTTTTGGCTATTCAAAGAACGGTTTGAGAAACATCGAAAACGTAGGACTGGTTAAACCGCTCTCTAAAAGATCATATAGTCACATTGCCACTTTGTCATTTTTATCCTTTAATTCATTCTTGAACTATCGTATCTTAATTTTTCACTAGGTTGCCCTTTGGACTTACATTATTATATAACTGCATGTTGGTTTCGTTTAGTTTATCTGAACTTGTTCTCCTTTATTGTTCATGTTGTACCTATATCATCATTATTGTGTCTTTTTATTTATTTATTTATTTTTTATTTATATCGCGTTAATAATACATATCTGGCATATTCGGTTTTCTAACGGATACTAATATTTCTATTGAAATAAGAGAAAAAATTAATTTCTATAATTAATAATTAAAAAGTTTTACAAACTTGCTGCCTGGAAAAAGGATGATATAAATGGAAGATCTGGCAATCTATATGGTGAGAATAATTTTAAAAAACAGGTTCAAAATTAAACGAGTCAGGTTTGTAATTTTTAATTGACGAAAGTTCTCAAAAACCTTTAATCGTGAAATCTTTTTATTTAAATAAATAAAATTAAATATAATTTAACCGTTAACAAAACTAAAATATGATACATTTCAGGTTGTTGTATATTATTCTTACCGACGGCGTAATAAAATCAAATTGTCGGCGTATTTTGTTACTATGCAATAAACAAGATGGTTCGCTGGCCAAATCGAAAACTGTTATACATAAATTACTCGAACAAGAATTGTAAGTTGCAATTAACATTGATTTTTTCTTTTCTTATTCGCTTTAATATCTCTCACGCTATTTTTAAAATAAATTGTGTAGAAAATTTTCATCGCACAGCGTGTAAAAACCATTGAAAAAGATTATAAACCGTTATTTTCACGATGAAAGTGATTATTGGTGAATAGATTTAACTCGGAAAATTCTATGTTAAATTCAAGTATCCTGTATAAGAATAATCTTAAATTCAAAGTTTCGTACGGTGGAAAGAACTGAATAGGTTATATTCGCATAATTCCTCCGCGCCTTACCTACAATACTTGTTGAATATGTAACCCTAAAATTCAACATTTCAATTAAAGATGGCATCTGCTGTCAACTACATCGTGTACATTAATGCATATAAATGATTTGTAAATTTACTTATGCGTTAGTTACTTTTGGAATATAAATACATAACCCGTTTGTTAAAATTTATAAATATAAAATAAATAAATTCCTTAATAGAAAAAATAAATAAATAAATAATAATTTTACTTTAATAAATTAAAATAAGTACTTTATTTTAGAAACGCTTTCAGGCATAGTCCATCATAAACTAACGACACACAGAGGTACACTTAATTAAAGCGCAAAACCTTTGTTATTAAGAAATTTATTTTATATTTGTGGTTATTTTTCGGGTTGATTTTGTAATTTTGATGTGATAATTATTTTTCTCCGCTTTCAAAAAGCATAAAAATAACCTATTCGTTGAGTAGTACATAGAACGTATAAAATTTATTTCAACGTAATTTTATGATTTACTTTCCAATAAACATGGTTTTTAAATATTTCAAGTAACATTAACTGCCATTCACTTTTAGTATATTATAATTATTGAACACTTTTTTCGTATGCAGGGATGTTTTGAGGGGAACGAAAACAAAACAATTGGAAGCGATTGATCATATAAATAAGAGTTCGATATTGGGAAATAAGGATGTATTTGATTTTTCTCAGTGTAAACCTATCGATGTTGAAGTTGCCGAATCAGTAGTAGATAGTGATATTGAAGAAATTAAAATACAAGAAATTTCCGAATGGTTGTCTAAATTTAAATGATTTTCGTTTTTCCTTCTTTTAATTAAAAAGTTTAAGGTACGTGTCCGGTTTAGTGGTATATTTTTAACGTAGTTCACCTAAACTACGTGTCAGAATGTTTTCCTGTTTGTATATTATACATATGTGTTGTCATTGTTTATAATACAGTTTAAATACATTTTAGTAATAAACAATTTTTTTATGTTTCCTAATAAAATTCGCAACCCTACTTTTAAGAATTTAACACTGACGAGTGTTGTTCTTTTTCTAGTTGAATAAATGTACTAAATAAAAGCGAACAATTGATATAGTAATGTGTATTACATTTTTTGAATACATTATCGTCGTTTTTGGTTTTCTTCTTGGATAATCTCAGTGTTAAAAAGAGTTTATAACGAACGTCTAAGTTATACAAAAATATCACTAAATTTATAATTTAACCTCGGGGAAACTTTCAAATACTTTCATTCGCAACGCTTGCAATTTAAATTTATTTGCTAACGAGCCACGCAACACCTGATTATATTTCCACATTTCGTGCACTCCGGTTCTAGTAACAATAGTAACACGCAGAAAGACGGCTACAATATCGATTCGGTAAAACTTATGATGTTTAATCGTCTTTTTGTATTTAACATTATAAATAAATCGCATAAACAGGTTTTTTTGTAAAAAGTTTTATTTTGGTTTAGAGAGCTTACAAGCATAGACATTTTCTTGTGATAATTACGAGCGCGATGGTTCCCCAATCCTTGTATAAAAGTAAAGGTTTTTCAATATGTTCCGAGTTGCTTTTCAGATACTGGAAATTCTCCTACAAATCTAATATTTAATGTGGTTTATAATCATTTGTATTAATGAAATAATGTTTAGCGATAGCCTTAAAACATAATTATATGAAAAAATAAAATTAAGCCGACGTATTTAAAAAAAAAAAAGAAAAAAACATACTTCTTTACGTTACTTTAATGAATAGAGAGCGTCGAAGAATTTCTCGCATTAATCCGCTGAGATCCCCGTAGTCAAATTGCACTGGTGACACGCGTTTTACGTAGTACACTATTATATACATCACGGAGCACGTACACTGGTCAACATTTTTCGGTTAATTGTCAAAGAGAAGGCGCCTAAAACATATTTCCTTTAATTTATATCGGTAATTTTTCATCGTTTGAGTGTGATTTTCGTTATGGGAGAATCGGAACACGAAAATTGGATTAAATCGGTTCGGGAGAACGGAGGGCCGTTGATTTTAATTAAACCAAATAATCGATCTGTTACAAGACGAGCTGAAAAACATTCAGAGATAAGTGCGTGAAAAATTTCTTTTACTGTCTCCATGACCTCCTCGTCTGTTACGAAACGTTTTCCATCCGGATCTGGTTTAAAATGTGGATAAGCATGAAAATCTGAAGGTGCCACTTCAGGCGAGTACAGTGGATGTGGAAATTGAAAGGCATTTGACCACCCAGCAACACTCTACTCGGATTTCAAAGTCGAAAGAGTTTTATTCTTCTAAAGCAGAATCACTCAAGCGCATGAAATTGCATAAATCGGGAAATTATCACACAGGTGTATCACAGCATCTCAAAGCTTCATTTGTAATAGCCTATTTTATAGCAAAGCAAAAGAAACCTCACACTATCGGTGAGGAATTAATCAAGCCAGATGCCCCTAAAATCCACGCAGATAATTTTAGGAGAAGAATCCGAGCAAAACATGAAGTCGATTTCTCTTTCGAATAACACAATCTCAAGCATAAAATCGACGATATTGCAGTATACATAAAGGTACAAATAATTAACAAAGTAAAATTATTGCCATTAATTGTAATGAATCCACTGACATCGTTAATAATACACGATTAATAGTTTATGTTCGTTACGTCAGTGAAGATCACATTAAAGGTTTTTTTGCAAATGTTCAACAATGAACAATTTCAATGGAGGTTAGCCTATTTGACTGATTATGTTTGATGCCTTGAATCAGCTAAACTTTAAACTTCAGGGCAGAAACGACATTGTAATAAGTAACTATGATCAGAATCAAAAGTGTCTGCTGAAAATATAATAATATTTTTTTCTCAGCTATTCCGTAGCAAATTAAAAATAAAAAACTGGACGAAGATTTGAAAACTGAAATACAAACTCATTTGCAAGCTCTGGAAGACGAATTTCACCGATACTATCGAGACATTAATTCAAAGTCACCAATATGGCACATGACCAGAAACCCATTTGTTGTTGATGTCGTACAATTACCACAAAAAGTTCAGGAACAATTTCTAGAAATATGGGCCATTTCGACCACGAAAGATGACTTCCATCTTTTGACATTGGAGAAATTTTGAATCAAACGATTCCTTGTTAATTCGAAAGTCGCCTCTCTTGCTTTGGGAAGACTTATTCCTTTTTCTTCGACTTACTTATGTCAGGCAGGGTTTTCAGCTCTGGTTTTAATTAAAACTAAACAGCGAAATCATCTTGCCGTCGATAGCGACTTAATGATAGCTATGGCAAAAACTGAATCCATAATTAACTAGCTAGTGCAAAGCAATGCAAGCTCAAGTATCTCATTAGTACTCTGATTATAGTGAATTATTGCGATAAAAAACGTTTTAAATTCGATTAAAGTTTATTTTCTATAGCTTAGAATTAAAATAAATAAATGGCGTTGAAACAATGTGCGTTTTGTTTTTTAATGAAAAAATTAAAATAGGACAGGAAAATGTTATTTATAATCCGGAGACAAAAAAAAAGGTTGGGAAACCCTGCTGTAGAATATTTATATTCTCAATATTCATTATTGTTGCGATTTTGGAAATAGGAAACTTACGGTCGTCATTAAGAATAGTCTGAGGATCGTATTGACGTTTACTTCAGTAGAACGGGCTCTGGCTGTTTCGTCGGCCCGTTTTATTTCTTCCAATACTGCGTGATCTGCACACAAAGACAAACCTAATTATCATTTTATTTACACAGATATTCGGGCCCAGATTCTAAGAACTCTTAGGGGAGAAAACGATTTTCTTTTTAAATTATTTATTCCTCTTCCTGGAGAATAATATCATATTAATCGGATGAAACGCGAATTCGTTGAAAAAAAAATCCATCGTTTCTCTTAGCTCAAAAAAATAGTTTTAATGTAATTTTAATGCTCCCGGGGACGCCCACTATCTCCTCTAGATATTTTTTATATTATTTAGTATTATAAGCTTTTATAATGCATTTAAAAGTTTAAGATAACTATGCTTTTATTATCTCGGAGATTATTGAGCTTTGCTTTTTCTTATCCTATCATCCTCTTAAGTTACATGTTAGATTTTCTCATTTCCATATTTCCATCTTTGGATGAAAATACATTTTATTAAGATTAAATATCTGTAATTTTACCTCTGAAATATCATGTTTATTCTTTATATCGACTGCGGGTTCTAGCGGGAAATAATTTTCCTTCATGTTAATTTGTAAATATAATTTTAAATGTTTTAAGCGATTATTCGGACACTGCGTGTCACGCATTAAATTTCATAATTAACGTTCCAAGAAAAGTGAATTGCATTATTAAAATATTTAAACAATATTTTACATATTTACTTAAATAGTATATAAAAGCGAAATTATTGTTTGGTTCTAGCTTTTTTATACGTGACTTCATCTGCAGAATTTATTGAATTTCTATCATCTAAATCAATATGTTCTTTTTTTTTTTTTTTTTTAATATTGCGCATGCATTCGAAATACGTTGCGCAATATTTATCCGCGTTTTGCTTAATATTACAAGGAACATAAATACTTTTTCATATTCTTCACAAAAGACCATCATGCGAACTGTTCGGAGACTAACCATGTTAATAACCAAACTCAAATGAATTAATTTGGGAGAAAAAATTTTTTTCTTAATATCTCATTATAGCACACCGTTATATAGATACTTTAATTATCTTTTTTAATTAAATGCTATATGTTGGTCTATATTCTAAAAAGTTATGAACTATATGTAAAGATTAAAACACAGTTGGCATATCGATGAACCCTTCATTAAGAATTTAAAAAAAAAGTAAAGCAAGTCCCATACACTTGACAGGACGCCGGGGATTGTGAAACTAAGCTTTCCATAATGGTACTAAGCCTAATGGATCTGATGAAAATACTGGGGCCAGTTCCTTTCTCTCGGCCGCCTTTACTTTCCCAAATTTCTCTAGTACCCAATTCAATTTCGGATTAGGCATATACCTGGGAGCGACTTAGATCCAGAACGAGACAAGTTTCGAACCCGTGACCTCTGGGGTTTGGTACCTAAGCGCCTTTAGTAAAAGCTAGCGTAGAAACCGTGTAATGTGCAGCAATATTTAAATGGTAAATGCTGCACATCTGCTTCAATTACATTTGCAGGGTGGCTACCCAACCGAGAATTTTGCCGTAAAACCGGGAAAAAAAGTAAAAATAACCACAAAAAATAACGATATTTTTAAAAAGAAAAAATCATTTGAAACGAAAATTGAATGCATTTTTTAGCGTACTTCACTCGATAATAAATTAGGAAGTTCTGTTTTATTCATATACGATAATCCGCGTCGGTCAAATATTATTAATATCAACGAAAAAATTCCATTCTTCTTTTTGTACAATTCTAGTAATCAGGAAATCGGTCGGATTTGGACCAGGAAAACTCGGAATCTAAAAATTATATTTGGGTGTCCACCAGGATTTAGTTTAATTATAATGGAATAAATGACCTTGGACTGTAAACGCGTAAAAAATGAAATTTATATTTGTTTAATTTATTAATTAGTTATACAATAACAACAACAACAACAACAATATTAATAATAATAACTGTGAACTAAAAAAAATTGGTCTTTTGACAGTAACAATATTTAGGAAAAAATGTATGCATGATTTCTTTGTTTACGATAAAAAAATAAATACACGAAATTATATAAATATATTTTATACCGCAGTATACTGATATATAAGTAGTTTAAAGAGAATTTTTATTTCTCCGGTGTAAATAATTTTATAAATAAGTGATTAAAAAATCTTATTTAGCAAAACTGTATTCACGCTTCCAGATGCTTAATCATCATCCGATGTATAACACTTAAACGATCTATCAATATAAAATATTACGTAAAATGAATTCAATAATAATATATATCAGTTCAGTTACTTGAATACTACATATAGCCACTTTAATGAAGTAGGCAGCATTCTAGGAAATAACATGTATGCGTTTACGACACTGACTTTACACATAGGTCAATCATGAACGCTAAATGCAATTTAAATATTGTTGTCCATCTCTATTTTTCGAATTGTGTACGTCTGCGAGATCGATGGTGCAACTCTGTTAAGTTAACCGGAATATGTACGTGTATATATATAAAGCACACGATCGATTACGAAATCTAAGTTACGGCGCAATCATATCAATAATATGAAACACAGATTCCGGTATATGTTCAATTAGCATTTCTTGCGAAAGCCCAGAATAATAGATAAAATTCTGTAGAAACTGAATTGATGATTGTATTTCAGCCGGTATATCGATTTTATTATTAGCATTGCTGTTCAAAACAAAAATAAAAATAAAGGTGAATTGTCGTATATCTATATAGATTTTTTTATTAGATATAAACTTATAAATAAGTAAATGATTTGTAAGTATATTACTAACTTAGCGACAATGGTAACATGTGATAATAAATACTGAGCGAAGTAAGCAATAAACTGATTTCTTATGTTCGGATGGAACTGTCTAAATAATGTTTGAATTCCCACAATCAATGGAGTGCCGTCTAAAGAATCGCCGCACTTCTTCCACACCAATGTTCCTAATTCAAAACAATGAAAAAATTAACTATATATATTTATATATATATATGTATCCTATATCGGATTCGGTTATCTTTTTAGCCCTTTCGGGACATCAACCACAATATCTCTCGATTATCATGAATTTATTTATTTATCTATTTATTAATATTATTTTCTATTGTTATTACTAGAAAAATTTCCGGTTAGTTTCTTTTAAATTATATATTTAATATCTTACAGGACCTCTCTAAACACAATCATTAGATGAAAATAAACGATACAAATATTATCAATGAAATAACGTTAATTAAATAAAATTCACGGGGCCGACTTAGTATTCCTCCAGATACGCAGTTGCGTGACACGTTGAGAAGTCGAATCCTGAGACTTCGACAGTGAAAAAGTGATGCTTAGTATTTTCAAAACTGTTACCGGGTATTTTTTTCACATAAAAAAACAGCCTTTTTTCTTCTGTAGATATTTTGGTTTCAAGTAACTGTTACAGCAAGAGAAGCAAGTGTCGATCTTATTTTTAGAGACTTCGAAGACTGATCTGTAATTGATTGCTTTCTTTTCGCGTCTTTTTTTCTTTGTCAATTTCTAACTTTCTCTTCACCACTACCGAAATCCGCCTCCTTCGATTTTTTACTGGTGCGTTCCTTTTTTTTTTGTCGATGAACAATGGTCCACCTATCTCAGCTGACTACCGGATTACAAATATACATATACATATACATATTTCAACACTGCTTTTGTTGGACATTTTTTGATTCTTATTTTGTTTTCTTATTTAAAATTATGTACAATGTATCTATCTATCTATCTATCTATCTATCTATCTATCTATCTATCTATCTATCTATATATATATATATATATATATATATAAATATGCAAATTCGTCCCTTGGTGCCTTGCAAGGAGATCCGACCCTTGACTCCCCGGGGACACTCCCGGACCCTCAGCTCTCACTTCTATACTTCATATAGAACGAGGAAAATTGGCAACGTCATTCTTTGCGACCGCGTGACAAAAAAAATAAATCTTTATTTACGAATAAATGTGCAATTACTTAGTCTTCTTATATATACAGTATGTCATATTTTGGGACAAAAAAATTAGTGGGCATAAGGGGAAGTATTTTTTTTTAAACTTTTTGATAAACACAGCTAAAAAATTAAAGCGAAAAAAGAATATTTAAAAAATTATTTTTTGTAAGTATTTGTACAAAATACAATTAACTTTATACGCGCATAAATTATTAAGGAAATAATTGTCTTAGAAAGCGTTAAGATTGTATATTTTACTAACCTATGTTTTTCTGCCACTGCAATTTCATGAGCTGAAATGCAACGAATGTGAATAAAAATAACGGCAAATTCGGTATGGAAGGCGTGGTAATATATATTTTAGCATAAGGATTTCCAATTCCAGCCCAATCTAAATAATCCGAAAATTCTGCTAAAAGTTTATTCTCCTTTTTTGGATGTGCTCTACTTGTCGGATCTCTATAGTGCGCTTTAATGTCACTTAATAAAATTCTAAAGTACGTAAAAACATATAATTTATTAATATTAATCTAATACTCGCTTAAAATATTAAATGCAAAGACAGATGACGAGGAAGCTAATTCGGTGTATTACTTTGATGACAGTATTCATTCAGTACAGTTTTACGGAAATACTATTCTAAAACTAATAGAAATAATTTTCATATGTAAGGGGACAATTTTGGATTTTCAATGGATACATCATCTGCCAAAAACGAGATCATCTTATAATTACATAAATTAAGCATATGCAGTTAAAGACGATGGACAAAAGCAAAAAATTACACTGCAAATACCGAAATCTAAGAAACGATCAGTGTTGAAAACAGGTCTAGGGAGTTTTGTCGTTGTGGACTTTTTAACTCTTCGAGTTATTTCATCATTGATAAGTTAAGGATAAAATATATTTTATAATAAACGACTGCAAGGTATGTAACTTCTCTAAGACATCTCAGTGCATAAAACAACTTTTAAATCTTTGTCAGGAAATCAGAAATATTACACAGAACTGTGTAAATTATAGAAATTCAAAAACGTGCTACTTTTCTACATTTTTTTACTTAAAGTAAAATTCTTTAAGATCCTATTTTTCCGTCAATTATCCCAAAAGGGATCACCGTGATCATCACGTTTACAGCTGGCTTTGACGTGGAACTATTAAAATACAATATGTTTTTTTTTTTTTTTAATTATAAAAGGTAAACCTCAATTTTTTATAAACAAGGTAGGTTGCCAGAGAAAGCTGTATTCCATTTGAAAAGTTATAATCTAAAATAACGCGCTATCATAAAACTGCTATACTTATGTACTTCGTGTCTGAACAGATCAGTTTGTTTTAAACAAATTAATGCATAAAAAGTATATGTCTATCTACATTCAAATAATCATTACATAAAAATATAGCGAATCATAAATTCCACACATTCCTCACTTCACCTGGCAACGGGTCTTATGAGCCTCGATTATATTTTAATATATCTCGCGTCTGTTATTCATTTACATCAATTTATAAATTTTACAATTCAAAATATTTTTAACTGTATAATTTATGTATGATATGATAGGTCAAATTTAATAAAATCAAAACGCAAAGTGATAGTTTACCACAGCACACCATATATATGTAATTTAACTTACAAAGAATATTCTAAGGCGGTAAGATTTATGAAACCGTCTTTTGTAAAAATATAATAGAACAAATACTTATAACAACTAAAAGCAAAAAACGTACTGGTTAAAAGCATCCAAATCATTATACATCCGTTTTGAGTCTGATTTGCAAGATATCTGCAGTTCGTAAAATATTTGTTTTCTAAGTATTTGCAATTGGCCGATCTTCAGAATTATTTCTAAAAGATTAGCGGGTAACTTATGTAGCTTACCTAAATACGAGCCATATACTTTCTGCGGATTTTCTGAAAAAAAAATTCAAATTTATTTTTTACAATGCCTCGAAAAGTTTAGTTTATGAATTATCAATAAATAAATGATAGTGATATTTTTAATAGTTTTTTTGCGTAATCATTCTTCAGCTTCTTAAACATATATAGGAATTAACTCCGATTCGTCGTCAATCAGTGCTAAAGCTCTTATCACAAAAAAAAAAAAAGGAAATGAACATCAAACTCTTAGCGACAATCTAAAAATAGTGGTTTTTCATAAATAATAACAAACGGCGATATTAATAATATTTTATATTTAATAAAATATTCACAGATTTAGGAAATAATTACTCGAAAATTTATATGTGTGTGTAATTTTTTTTTTATTACCTGCTGAAAAAAATTAGCATCTACGAATAGGATATTTTACCTCGAGACAACTTTATTGATAAAGTTGAAAAGGAAAAATTCAAATTTTAGTTTTTGGAAAATCACAAATCCATATAACCTGAATTCGTCATACTTTATAATTTAAAATTATAATTTTTCATTATTTAATAAAGATTTGTGTTGTCCTATGCAAAAATGTATAGGCAAAATTTATTGAATCTGGAGATTTTTATTTTACTCGTTGAAAAATAATTTAGCCTGCCTCGATTTGTTTGAGCGCTCACTACATTCGTGGAGTAATGTTATTTCATAGCAACGCAATTATTCCATTTATCGTTAGCGTTTTCTTCATGTCGCCATGTAATAGGTTACCGAAACAATTTGCCATTTTTGAGAATAGGTACATATAAAAGGCGGCTAATCGTTGTTCCGATGAAGTTTCTTTTTCATAAATTTGTTTCTTCCATGTGTGTGATTGTCCATCTCATTGCTAAAGTTAGGGATAAATTTTCCTGGTTAATTTTTTTTCAACTGAAATTCATTTTAATAATTGAATCAGTAAATTTGTACAATGGGAACTTTTTTTTTTGTTTTCTTTTTTTTTTTTAAATTTTTTTAATAAAAACTTAATGCTCACTAGCTTAATCTTTATTTTCTAAACATCAACGGAACGCGACATTTTAAAAGAAATTTTCCGGTTTACGATCGAAAGAATCGTGTTACCTTGAAACGTAACATCCGATCCGGTAGGGTTAAAGTTGGTTTTATTAGTTCCTAAACTTCGAATTAATTTTAATACATACATGTACACTTGATTTTTCAAAACATCCGAATAAAATATAATTTTTGATCTGATACATATTTCTAGTGCAGTATTTGACTTAAAACGAATTAACAGTTAGCATTTAATACCTTTTAATAATTTACAGTAAAAATATGAAGAACAATTACCGATTAATTTTATAGTTGGACTTATGGCAGCTGATAAATTACACAATAAATCGGACCATAACGACTCTTTTAATACTTCCTTTTCCAAACAACTTAGAAATGCCTACGTATTATTAGAAAAATTAGATTAAAATGAGTACATTTTCTACTGAGATAAAATTTATAATTCGCTGATCTTTTCGCGATTAAAATAATTAGCATTTTTTAGTAACCTTTTTTTTTTTTTTTTTTTTTTTTTTATAATAAATAAATGTAAGAGGTGCCACTCCCCGTAAGGCAGAAGCCCGCCTGTAGATACTTGACACACGCCTATATCCTTCACTTGAAATAATTTTTACAATACACATATACCCTTTTACAATACATACGTGTTCGAACAAAGTTATTTTCTTTTAATTTAGATTAAAAATCACAATAAAGAACAATGAATTTAATAAATGCATAAAAATAAAAAGGTCGAAAACACAAAATTAACCAGATGTGCATATTTACCGCTTAAAGCTAAAAAATAAAAAATAAAACTAATGCCAGAAAAACAGAATAAAAAATGAATTAGTTAATTTCTGCAATATACATCAAATTTTAATTTTATATTTTCAGACTTTTATATTATGTGTAGCTTTTAAGTCGGTTTGGCACGGCAAAGTTCCCATTTATCTTTTATTATTAATAATACGGATTTAATGTGTCGATGACGATGTCAAGCTTGCCAAATTTTTGTTAAATTGAAATTTTATTATCACTAAAATGTCTCATAAAATATTGTAATAGTAAAATATTTTAGCTAGAAGTTCTTCCATTTCTCTTTACTCATTTCTTCTTATCTCACCTAGTGTTCCCGATCACAATTTTTATAAATGTACTTTAAACAACTTTTAAAAATGCAGTTTATCTGAATCGCATAAAGCAATTTCAACAAAACCAAAACTCTGAAAATGTAACTAGAAATTAGGATTAAAAATCTGAGAAATAAATTAATTTATGGAAGTGACCACGCGACGAGTAAAATTCAAAGTCAACTGTAACAAAGTTGGATGTCCATTAAACCGATCAATAATCAAAAACTGCATCCCAGTTTTATCACCCATGATGTTTCCTGTCTATTGGCCAGAGCACTTAAACAGGTTTCCTGACATTAAGCGCAACAAACTGACATGAATATAAATATTATAGAGAAATATCCGTGTATAAGAATTCTTAATCAAGCCCATTAAGTTGCTTTGTAGAATTTCATTAGAACGATAAAATTCAAAGCTACAATTATGTAATAAATGCATTTCGCTTATTAATACAATGCCGATTGCATTTTAATTTACGAATATCTTCAGTCCGGCTTTTAAAAAATTTTATCAATATTATCACACAGGTGGAGTTTATTTCAGATTTAAATAAGACACATTTGAGATACGGTATGATGGACAATGTAATGAACTCCATAGCTTTTAAGAATAATTTACACGGACGATTCAAACATTACTTAAGTAACGAAAAAATTGAAAATTTTTTCCGAGTTTTCAAAACTATTATGAAACACGGTGGCTATTCAAGTATAATTTTCAAATTCCCGGTTTATTCACCCTGTGAAATCTTTGAAACAAAAATTTGATCTATCTTCAGATAATATACCAGAGCCTTACCATTCAGAGCATAAATTCTATAAAGAAGCTTAAAAACAATAAAACAATCAAAAATAGTGTTAATTTTAAAATTAAGCTATTAGAGATATAGATCAAAGAACATAAAAAAAAAAAAAAACACTTCAGTGCTATCTGAATTTATCGAATATAAAATTAATGATAACGACTAGGCTAAAAGGGCTAATTAAAAAGCAAAAAAATCTGTTGACCAAGAAATACTTTCACACTTCATGTTGATTTAAATACAATTCAAAAGATGTTAAATTTTGTTTAAAAGCTAATTTGCAGTTGGAGCTTTCCACTAAACCGTTCTCCTCAAAGGAAGTGTCAGATAATAAAAAAGAAACAAATAACAGCACGCTAAAAAAAAATATCCTCCGGACTAAATATGTTAACTAGTAAAATCCTTTCATACATACCAAGCAGGACTACTAAGCTTATATACTAAATTTTTAATACTGTTCTACGAACAGACACCGGGAATTACGGAAGGAATTTATAATATTGATAATTTTAAAACCAAAAAAAAAAAAAAATAAATAAATAAATAATAATTTCTATGTCACCGTTTAATAGATTTATTTAGTGTTTTATTGGAAATCTTAAAAAAATTATTATTAAAATAAAGAATCTATCCAATCTTTTCGTGAAAAAGGAGTTAAAACAATAAAAGTAAAAAAAAAAAAAAAAAAAAAAAAAAAAACCGAAAAAGGCGGACTATAATTTATTTAACAAAGACGTGAAAACGCGATGAACCCAAAATTATCGAATCGGTAGCCCTGAAGCGCATAATTTAAAAACAAAGTTTTGATGTAGAATTATTTCCCACTTTGAAGATATTTCTTAGTCAGCTCAATCAGCGGATCTGTCGGATTTTACACCTAGCAAATATAACTGTTCTTAAGGAAATAAAAATTGTTTTTGTAATGTAACGCTGGTGTTTTTTATGAATATAAAAAATTATTAACATTATTGATTATAAAAATGAAACAACGGCTTGAACAAATGAATATAGATATCATTTGTCGTGTTAATAACCGTCCGATTTACAATTTTCCAAAAATTAATAAATATCTCAACGAAAATATCACGAATAGTTGAAACCGCAAAAACTATTCAATGTTACTAGAGATGGTTGTATAGTTAATACAGAAGTTCTTTAAATTCTTAAAACTATTAAAACTTCCCAAATTTAAAAAAAAAAATCGGAACCACCTCATCTTATACTATTTTGTACGGATGTGACTGCGATTAACGCTTTTTTAAGTGTTTTGTAAGCAAATAAAATTTATGTAAAAAATTACATTTCGAAATTCAGTACTTTTTTTTATTTTTTTTTTTTAATAATCATGTCAATAATACAAGTTATTTAAATTTTAATATTACATAATTGTTACATTTTTCATTAATAGAGAGCATAATAATCCTTTCTGATTTAATAACGGCAACACGAAGAAAATAAAAAGTCAGCCGTAAATATTTCTAAAAGACAATATTCTACAAAACAATGTATAATTTGAAATCCGCTCAATAATTTTTGTTTCAGAAAAACTTATTGCACGTAGAAAAATAAAGGAAAATGCCACGTTTTCCCTCTTTTGAAAATGATTAAAGTCATTTCTTTTTTCTCTTTTTGGTGCAGAATACTTTCTGGGAACCATTTAACACTTAAAAGTAATACTTTTTAGTTTTATAAGAATCATTCTTCTTATTACCTGTAATTTCGTAGCTATCATAAAACAAATTAATTTATCCAGTCCGGTTAATCCCGATATACCAATCGAATTTTTGATCTCAGAGAATATTTTTGAATTAACAACTTCAATTTGCGACTTAAAATCAAACCAGCTGGACGTATTCGGTACATACACTGTGGTTCTTTCGAAAATAGAATACAGTAAATTTTTTTAAAAACAATGCTTTATCGCAGTCGCATACATAAATATATAAAGAAAAAAAAGAAAAAAAAAAAAAATTACGGTGAAGAAAAATTATTTATTCAGAAATTAATTATTTGATAAAAACGCGTTCAAAAATTGTCAACCTTTTTTACAGTCGTATTCTCGTTTCTATTGACTCCGTCATTCTTACATCTTTTCTTTTTTTTTTTCCCTGCAGAAATATAAAATATATTTATTTTAAAACATGGTATAAAAACGTTACACACTTCAGACCGTTTTTTTTTTTTTTTTTTTCATACTACCCCTGATGTAAGAATAATGTTGTCATTAACACATGCACATATATTATCTGCAGATAAATGAATCTTTGAACATAATACGGAGGGGGATCTTTTCCTTTAAGCGTTTAATGACGGCTGATTATGCTTATGTCAACAATCTACTGTATTTATTTTTGTTTTAGTAGATCTCTTGTATCCCCTAAAATTACACACAGACACTTCCTTACAATAGGTTTTTAATTACCCATCGATATTTCGACCAATACAAATCCGAATAATTAAATTATAACTAATTTTGTATGAACTACTATTGAAATTCCTTATACGTAACTACGTAATTTGATTTAAATATTTAAAAATTGTTTTAATTCTTTACATCATTTTTAAATTACTATATCAATTAAAACGTTTCACAGTTCAAGTCTCTCGTTTTTTTTTACTGACAAGCTAAACTCAAATTTCGATTCTATTTCAATCAATCGCTAACCCCCAAAACTTACGCATACATCGAACATAACATCCAACACACACTGATAATTAAAAGTCGCTTTATTTCCCTTTTTTCCCTTTTTGAACTGTTACGATATCATATGGCTAATTTCACATCGCACATTCTTTGTGCTGATTCGTTACTATATTTATAAATCTCTTCAATTCCTCTAATTCTGTAATCTTATTCTCTACATTTCCTCCTGTTATGTATGTAATTATATTTTATTCTGCATCTTCTTCACTTTTACAGCTATTCGGATTTTAACATTGAATTATTTCATTTATAGACTAAAATTTCGTTTTCCGTTGTATCATTCACAGCCGCCACACACCCTACGCTTACATTTTCTGTTCAAATATTTCACATTAGGTATAAATTTTTTACCTCTATTATTATCAGTAAAACCATCTCTTTAAATGCATTTTTATTAATTTCACTAAAATTCATTATGCAGTTATAACGAATTTCAAGAGCAATTCAAATATAATACATCAGTTTATTAAACGAATCCCGATGGTCAAAATATCAATGGACAATTAAGAACCTTATTCTGAAACGCAGAATTTTATACACACTTTCGACGTGCATAATTTTGGCAGCGTGTCTTTTTCATTGCTCAATCAGTCGTATTCCTCCTTAATATCCGACTCATCAAATCAGTAGTCACTTTCATTTTTTGAAAACTTTGTTCGTAGAAATTAAACCTGCTTCTCATTATTATTTTATGTAAATATAAAAGAGAATATTTATTTAGAACTTGAAAATCAGAACATTTTTAATATTAATAAAACTATCAGAACTTTCATAGAAATTTGTCTAATAATTATGCATACGTATGCGTTTAACAACCGAAACACGGAAATTATTGGCATAAGCGTAAACAGTCATTTCTCTACTTACTTGGGATCTGTAATGCGAATAAATTCTCGAAGAATTCTACCGATGAATGTAACAGACTGCGAATCAAGCTGCGGAAAAACTGGTATTGGTATTAAATCATTTTGAAAGGAACTTTGCTTCGGATTCATTTTATGCTTCAAGAAACTATTACATTCTAATTCAACGTTGTAACCTATTATCCGACTTAATTCTTCTTGCCAAATTTTTAAACCGTAGATATCAATGTAATCTTGAACATATTCGAATGATCGACGATAACCGTCCATAGTTTCAGAAAGTTGACTTAGTTTAACCGACAACTCACTTACCTTTACAGAAGAATATGGCCACAGATTATAATATATTCAATACTATGCTACAGCAGTGTTTTACAAAAGATCATAAACATATATGCACGCATTGTGTGTTTAACGATAATTTGATTATTAAACATTCCTCGTTTATTTAGTTCCTCCTCGAGGTAAAACTATCTTTTTCATCTATGCACTACTATATGTGTACAAAATTTTTTTCATTTTCGAAAAATTTTGAGGAAATAAATTTAAATAGCCTTTAATATGTCTTCCGTTTATTTTCGTATTTTGGAACAGCGCCCCTTTGAAAAAATTTCTATTCGAAAAAGTAGCAAGAAGACAATTTTTGGTATACACATTATTTCAAATAACTATTTTACGGAAAAGTATAAAATAAATTTTGTACTGTCTTAATATACACGATTAAGTGGGTTATATTTCATGAAGCGCTCGATATTATTTGAGCGTAATGTAATAAAATTCGTCCTACTGACATTTTTTCTTAAAAATAGGAAACAACTACCGAGAAATCGTAAAAACCGTCTATTTCGCGTATTTAGTTATAAACATTTGAGAAAAATTACCTTCAATTTAGGATTAAAAAACATACTAGAATGTAACGCTGACGATACGTGGTTTATTAATTCTCGTCGAATTCCATCTTCTAGTAACTTTTTCGGGTCTATACGAACTATACCAACTAATGTGCTTTTCATTTTTAATATTCCTTCAGAAAGTACAGATACGACGTATGTTAAGCGAGCAACCTGAAAAAAATTACATTTATGTAAAAGGTAACCGCTATCGGAACTTATTTGTAAGGCATACACAGCGCACATACCTGGCAGAGTTAGTTTGAATCCTAACAAGAGGAAAATAAAGTTTTCCACGTAAGTCTAGTAGTAGCTCGACATAGGTAATAAATTTAATCGAAAATAAAACAATTAAACGCTGAAAGTCATTTATATCTATATAAATAATAATAAAACTCTCCACATACATTTACGTATACTATGTTACGTAGTTAGAGTAAAAACTGTTTAAGTTATAACAACATGAAACTACTTCAAAAATGATTCTAAAAACGCACCAATGTTTAACTCCAAATATGTTGAATTTGACACTATTTTTCCGTAAGGTTAAAAAATTTCCAGACTTTCTAAATTTTTATAGATTTTCCGAATCGAGATGTATAATAACCTTATAGGGAAACTGTACTAAGAACAATATTTAATTTTGTGAAAATCACGTACTAATCGATTTACAGCAAAAAAGTTATCGTCATAGAAAATTTATCTAAATCAAATTATTTCCTCTAAAACTAATTAATCGCCGCTGCGTGTTTAAGGAATTAATCCGTTTTACGAATTGTTATCCTACTTACTTAAAGAATTCATTAAAATCAGTTATCAATAAGTCGGTCCAGTGTAGCACAACTCTAAATGACTCAATCGCGAAATTTATTATTTTATTTTTGAGATTAATCGAAACCGAAGTTTCTTGTGACTTATCATTTTAAAATTTATATCACCGTAAATATAGTACACTTTACAGTTTATTACGTCGAGAAAAATAAAAAGGTATTATTTTAAAAAAGAATTTACTAAAATATACATACTTCCATTCGTTCCTCGAAGTGAGCGTAGTCCTTCAGTTTATCTTTATCTAAACGAGTTGGTACTTCTTTAATGTTAACAGTTTGTAATTTTATAATTTCGGTCATTAACTGAAATATAGTTTCCGGAATAATGTGTAACACTCTACTAATGTAACGTACTAATTCTTGCGAATAATATTCACTGACCGATACGAGATCGTCACTACCAGCTTGATTGATCCTTAAAAGTGGAGTTTCTAAAGCCGAAGATAGCTGAAGAAAAACAATTAAAATGTACAAAATTTTCAATTATTCTCGAAAAGTTGTATCTTTCAAACTAATGGCATAATTAAAAGAGTAAACCACAAAAAAAAACAAAAAAAAAACAAAAAAAAACAAAAAAAAAACAAAAAAAACAAAAAAAAACAAAAAAAAAAAACAAACAAACAAAAAAACAACTATTTACCCTTAAAAATGCAGCTCTTAATTTTGACGCCAAACTAGGGTCCTTTTTAATGCCTTCTTGCATTAAATTTGTAAACATTTCGATCAAATTCCACGCGTAACTCAGATCTCCGATTATCTGAAGGTCGATTAATATCCCTTCTTTTAAACTGAACGATCTAACCATACGTAACATTAATGTATTAGCTTCTTTTAAATATTCGTTAACTTGATGATGCGAAGATAACTGATGAAACCCTTGAAGCAAATAATTTAACATATAAACGTTGCCCGTTAATTATTTCACTATACGGGCAAGAAATAAGAAGACAATAGTTAGTGTTACGTGCCCTCTATCATCTGATTCTGATATCTCTAAAAAATTTAAAATAAAACTAACACTAAAACTTAATCGATGAGAAAAAAACAAAATATTATTTTCCGAATATTGCTCGACTAAATAACGCTAATTCTTAGGATAACGGTCGAATAAGTTTGAAGTAAGTCGGCGCAATTTTGACGTAAACAAAATTTGAGTTTTCAGTTACAATAAATGCCGAAAAAGAAAAAAATAAATTCAAGAAAGACATTAAATTAATTCGCAGTGTAATTATAAGCCCCGCAACAATATTCGTATAAATACGAATTATTTCAAGTACGTCATAAGTAAAATTCGGACAAAGAATATACAAAATTAAAATGCTACATTAATTCATTAGTAGTGAGAATAGGAAAATAATAACGCTTAAAAAATGTAACCGGACCGGCGAATAAATCAAAAAAGTACAATTCTAGTTTAACAAAGCGCAGAAAAAAATAAATCCGAAATATTGCAGATGAAATAATTCCAATTACGTAAAAGACTCCGTAAGTTGATGAAAACAACAAATTGTGAGGAAGAAAAACGCACGAGTTGATATTAAAAAAGTATGCTGAAGAATTCGTATAGCAGAAAAAAAATATACAGATGGTAAAAATACGCAGTTACAATGAATACTCATCGAAGTAAAGAAATACTTCATACTGAGCCTAAAACTAATTTTGGAAACCCATATTTTTCACTATTAAAAATAAAGTTTTACATTATAAAGTTAGAATAAAACTACCGCATCGAAACAAAAAAAAAAAAAAAAAAAACAAAGTAAAAAATACTAAGAGAATCAAATACTACGAAAATAAAATGTAATTAAAATGTGCTGAAATTAAATTACGGAGATTTAAGAATTGCACAAACACCGTTGAAATTAAAAATACAACATTAACAGATTAATGTAAGATAAATAGTGTCGGATGAAAAAACGACTGGAACAAAGTTGCACTTAATTACGTACATACAATTTATATATTTCGAGTTGGTAACCAAAATCTACACTTTTCAGCGCATAAACAATGAAAGAATAGAGCATAAGTCACATTGATAACCGAAAGAAATACTTTACAATTATTACCGAAATGTAATAACAAAAGAAAAAATGAATTATCAAAATATATTGAGCAGTTACTCGAATTAAAGAATAAGTTTTATTTGAATATTTGAGACAGAGGTAACAAAAAAAAATTCTTTTACTTTTTCCTTGAGCACACTAACGGACGTAAAAATTGTTAATAATACTTGCTCAAACCAAAACAGCCAACGATTTGTATCATATCTTCGATATACATATTTTAACGTGGACTAGAAAAAAAAAACAAAAAAAAACGGTATCGTCGTTAGAATAACGTGGAATTAAATATCATATTGTAACCTGGGCCACAACATCAACATTTTAGGGGAATCGATGCAGAGGTTGTTATCACCCAAATGGACTTTTTCCATGACAAAAATTAGACAAGAATATTAACCTCCTCAAGTCCAGTATCACATTGTTGTGAATTCGAGAATACAAAGAAAAATTGGGTATGCAGATTAAATTCTTAGAACGATTAGAAAAAGAAAATTCACGGAAGCTAATGAAAAAATTAAAAATTTTCATGCCGATTTAAATTGTGAAAAACTAACACCACTTTGTCAATTGTAAATTTCTAATATCTGTACGTTGAAAGATAAGCAAAATCCACAAAAGGAAATAAAAAAAAAAGTAGCCTTTTCAAGCAAATTTCTTCTTCTCCCACTCATTCTTCTAATAGTATTATTCTTTCAATTCGTTTCCTTATCTCCAACATACTATCATCTCGTTCTATTCTTATAGATTTTCTATGGATTCTCAGCCACTCTGACATTGAAGGCAATGACGCGGTAGATTTTCTAGTTCGGTCGGCCACCCTCAATGGTCTTTTCTCTAGCCACTTTCTAGTTTCTGACTTAGTCCTCTTAGTCGGCACCCAGTCCTTAACCTTGGTTTCTTTCCATCCCGTTCAGTCGTAGTTCTACTATTGTTTCCTTAATTAGATTAAGAATTAATCATTCTCTTCTCCCCGCTTCTTGCTTTTGTTTTTCTTCATCTCCTTCTTCTCTCTGCTCCCTCCTAAACACTCTGATTCTCCTTTTGAATGCGACGCAAATTATATTTTCTTCGAATGCTCTCGGCTCTTACTAGCGAACGTTCCCTTTTGTATTCGAAAATCTTAGCTCTTGGCCTTCCGCATCCTTACAGTACTTCGTTTATTCTTTCCTGCCATTTCCATCAATAATTCTCTTACTTCTTTCCTTTATTCTTTCCATCTCCTATCGCCTTAGAATCTAATTTCTTAGCATAATAACACATTCAAGTGATTAGGTCAAAGCCAAAGGCGAGCTCAAAAAAATAAAAAAAATGTTAAATAGCCTTTCTTATACAAAAATTAATTACATATATATTTTTAAAAATAAATAACGATATTGTAAAAAAAAATAAAAAAACGCGTAGAATATTCATATACACACACATATGTATATGTATATATATATATATATATATATATATATATATATATATATATATATATATATATAACTCGGCCAATTTGGCCTCGCAAGGGGCTGTGCCCCTTGACCCCTCCTGCTTTCATTCCTGTCTCTTTCTCTTCTATACTTTGTATAAAATGATCAAAATTTACAACGTAATTCTTACTGGCATCAACACACACAAAAAATAACCTAACCATAAAAATCCTATTCAAACATTTACCTTCCGTTATATAAAATTAAAACATTTTTTCGTTACATTTTTCGTTACATATTTCATTACATAAAATTGTGACATTTTTTAAATAACAATAACAAAAATCCTACAAAATATAACAAACGTTACATAAAATTGGGACATTTTTTTGGGACATTTAGCGTTACATAAAATTGGGACATTTTTCTGGGACATTTTTTTGGGACATTTAGCGTTACATAAAATTGGGACATTTTTCTGGAACATTTTTTTGGGACATTTAGCGTTACATAAAATTGGGACATTTTTTCGAATGGGGGGTAGCCTAAGAATTACGTTGTAATTAATATATATATGCAATCACTACTGTATAAAACACTTACCTTGAACTTCGTCCAATGCTTGCATTAGCTGTACTAATTTTTTACTTGAAGATTTCACCTTTTCAATATTTAAAAGTTCTATCTGGTTTGCGACTTCTTTAAACCAAATCTGTAATTTCTCTAACAGGAAAAAGTAATTATCACTTTAAATGCCGCTATTAACGGATTATATTAAAACATACATAAAAATATTCATATCCATACTTACCCTTACAGAAGCACGATTTGTATGCTTCATTTAAATTGCGCGGGCATTTTCTTTTTTTTTCTTTTGTGTTTTCTTTGTATTTCTTTATTTATTAAAAATAAGTTTGCTGAATTATTATTATATTTCAGTTATATTTATACAGTCAAACTTTTCGTTTAACGAATTCCTCTCTAGTAGGAAACTTTTTTAACAAATTTTGAAATTAAGTAATTTTCAGTGTAAATTAATATTCATGTAGCAGAACGTAATTTATACATACTGAATTTTTCAAATAAAATATGATCCCTTTTATTTCCACGAAGAACCGTCGAGCAATATTAAAGCTCATCGATCATTAAAACGAGGGAAGTATAGTTTATGATTAAATTATTAAATTGCTATTCAATCTCTGTGTCTTTTTTTATTATTTTTTTGTAATCACTATTTCATGTTTTTATTTATTAAATATACGTACCCGCGATAAAGTCAATTTTATTCGATATTTTGATATATTGTAGATTTTTCCCATCACTGTACTGGCAGCACAAACTATCAAAAGTAATGTTCTTTTTATTTTAATCAAATATAGAAAATATTACACCGTCCTATTCACTTCGCCGAGAGACATGACTTTGCTGTTTCAAATTGTTAAACTTTTTTTTATTGAAATGTCTACGTTTAAAAAAAAAAAAAAAGAATTCATTAATTATAGAAATTAACAAAAAATGGTTAATTTTCGAACTTATCGAAGAAATATACAAAAGAAAGATTTTTAATTTATTAAAATTTAGTGGTATCTTTTTTAACATTTTATTTATTCTTATTAAATGCACACGCAAGTTTATATAGTCTAAAATAATCTCGCACCAAAGAAATTTGGAAAAATAAAGGCAGCCGAGAGAAAGGAACTCAAAAAAACTTTACATTTTATTACTATGTGATTAGTGTAATCACTGAAATTTAGTTTATAATCTACGGTCCGTTCTAGATAATTTATTGTTATTGTAAATTTTGGGGAATTGCTGTCGGCGATTGTGAAATAAAAATTTTATTTGAAATAGTTTACATCTAAATATCTATCTTGTTGTGATTTTTTTTTTTTTTTGCTAAAGGAAGGAAGACATTCTTAGTCGTAGATTCAGATTCATTAGAAGCCTCCTTAAGCATTAAAGACAAAAATTTTGCAATATTAGAAATAACTGACAGTGAGGGAAAGCCAAGAATGAAGGATGCACAATAGGGCATGAGAATATTAAGGGACAATAGATCAGAGTGTAGAAATCAATCTTTCAAAGAACAAAAAGATGAACACTCGAAGAAAATGTGATCGGCATCATAAACGGGTATACTATCTACGCATAAAGAAGAAAGAGGGAATGTAATGAACCTATAACGGGAAGCAGGAAGACTGCTGTGACCGAAGAAAAGACGACGAACTGAGAAAATAGTAGAGCGACGAAGGTGTGGAAAATCTAGGAATCAAGGGTGTAAAAGTGGAAACGGTTGAACAGACAAATATAAAGACCGAGGATTTCTAAAGGAAGGGCCATGTAAAAATTTTTAATTTTCAAATTGAATTCTTTCAGCTATGCTTATCAATTCGGAAGAAGGAAATCGCTGGACAAGACATCCGGAAACCAAAGCCGAATGAGCAAGGTAGTCAGCCTTATTAATGATCAAATATGTAGGATGAATCTGAAGAAGGATAAATGTAAGGAGAGGAAATACAAAGAGGACGCTTCCATAGTCAGATACAAAATGGTAATTTTCGTAGTCAAGCCAAAAAAAAAAAAGAAAAAGAGAGAGAGAGAGAAAGGTAATTTTTGTGATCAGAAACAGAAGTAGTGAGTTCAATGGCACGCAGAATTTCAAACAACTCTGCGTAGTAAATAAAGCAGAATGATGACAATTTAAATACATTTGACTAGTTGAGCGCGGTAATGAAGATCAATGTACCCATCTCGTAAGCATTTTAGATCATAACAGATGTTACCAATTGATTATATTCGCTAATTGTTGAGGAGGGAGGAAGAGACTTCAAGCCGGAAGGCAAGGAGAACAGAACAGGAGAATGAATAATATAAAAAAAAAAAAAAATGAAAGTAGAAGTATGGATGTTTGTCTAAAGAAATGGAAACGGGAGCAAATTTAATAATATACGCGGAAACCTGGCAAAGAATGAGGGTTTTATTGGAGGCAAAACACCAATTTTTTTAATACGCCATCGGATAAACATTTAAGTAAGCCCTTCATTATTTTCTTATCTTAGTATTTTTATTTCTAGTACATTGTGAGTCTCTTTGTTCGGATAGTGGCCATAGTAATACCGGATCAAAGTGGTGTATATCTTCCTGGGCCGGTATGAATTCTATACTATCTTTTAGTCATCATGCTCACCCTCTAATTTAGAGTTGCTCTTCTTCTTATCCGTAATGAACCAATCATTTTGCTTTTCTAGACGGAAACTGTAGGCTTTACTCTGCAGTGGCAGCCGTATTACGGCACGCCGATTTCTTCTTTCTCATTCCATCGGGCATTGTGGGCACTGCTTCGTGGTCACAACCATATTGTCAAATGGGGATTTTTTGTGGACACTGCTCATCCTCGAGTATATTATGAAAATCTTAATTACACGATCCTCAACGCGCTTTGAGGGGCATGTGCTTTAATTTTATTTACTTTTAAATATCCCCTCCTTTTATACCTACGACTACGATTACCTTCCTCTCTTTAATTTAAAAAAAAAAAAAAAAACTAAATTTCATTGATTACACTAATCGCATAGAAATAAAATGTCGTAAAGTTGCTTTTTTGGAGAATTTTAAGACATCTATCTCTCTGCAAAATTCGGAAAAACTTACACACATTTTACAGGAAATTTAGAGTCACTGCGCAAGTTAAAAGAATGGTAACCGAATTTTTTATAATTTTTTCCTTGCGCCGCTTTGAATATTCGATTAATGAATAATATAAGAAAAGCGGGTTCTTTAAAAAGAAAATAGTCACTCAGTGGGTTGTTTTTTTTTAATTTTTGTGTTGTCGCACTGTCGTAAGAAGCAAATTATATATGTTAATTAAATCTGACATTATAAAAAAAACTCTGAATTAAAACGCAGCGATTTATAAATTAGGAACAAAAGTAATTTTGGAAAAGATTTTATTCTGTACAATTCCATCTTCAATAATACTTTGAATCAGAAGAAACTTAACCCGAAATAAATATCAGAAATTAACTAAACGTTAAAACGAACAGAAAAAGTAGAATATTCGCGAATTAATGGAATAGTAAATATGTTTAGTTTATTATTATAATCATTTACGTTTATATTTGATTTTATGCCTTTATTAAAAATTTATCAAATTTAAATTAACATAGCAATGAATCGACTTATTTATTTCGTACGCGTGAAATTCTGTTATTAACACCGTTAATTTTACTACCAGATATAGATAACAGCGGGTATACTCAATAAAAAGACTGACAGCTACATAATTGACCGACAGGCGTCACGAACGCAATTAGGTCAATCGGCAAAGCTAAGTGTCGTCATGTAAGATGGGCAATTATTATGTGTCGTACGGCGCTGTTAAGTGCATGTGTATAAATTTCGCCTGTAAAATTGAAGTTTCAATTTTCGCTATCGATGTTATGCGACTGAATTTTATATTTCATTGAAAAAAAGACCCACGGAAAAACATTTGATGAATTAAAAAAGGTGCTCGAAAATGCAGCAATGTCCAGAAGAATCGGAGTTTCTGATAGCAAGAGTCTCTTCGAACTAGCAGAGATAACTGTGAATTCAAAGGTGTGGTGACTTTACACCCCAAATTATCGCTTTCATCGAACATACATAAAACAGCAGCGCTGTTATGTTCCGCTTCGATTCCCATCTGACGTTTAAGTAAGTTGCCGATGATGATGATATTAGGTTCACAATACATTGATAGGAAACAGATACACAGTTACACGGCCGTTTAAATCTAGGGCGTGATGTGAACTTTGATTATCGAGTTCATGGCTAAAAACGATTACTAGCGTAACACATTCACCTTATATTCTGAATCTAGAACCTGATTACTTCTTGCTTTACTAGCAGGCAAAATAAGAGTTGAAAGGACAACATTTTCGGGCAACTATAGCGACAAAATGACTCCGAACGGTTGTTAACGGAATAGTCGCGGAGCATATAAACTAGACTGAATAGGGATTAAGATTTCGGAATAAATGATATAATAAATGCCAGTTTGTATTGAACACTTTGCGATATAATACTGCTCCCTGGAATTCGTTTTCTGATCTGAACACCTAGTGATTCTAGTAAATTTTGTTGAACTTCGTCGACATATTCAAAACGACATCTTTCGTGGTAATTTTTAATTTTATAAATAGGAAAATCCGAAAAATATAATGGGTGAGGAAGGATGGATATATTACCTTAACAATCAAAAGTTGTCACCCTGCGTGGTGCAATAACTGGTTTTTCCCGCAATTCCGGTCTCTTTCATTGCTTACTTTCTTCTAAACATATTAAAACTGTAACGTAAAATTTGATATTGAAGACATAGTGTGTGAATTAATAACGAGCCAGCCCCCAATAATCAAAGAAAATAATGAACATTGACTTCACGCACTCCTGCACGCTCTTTTTTTAGTCGGAAAAACATTAATCCAATTTTTTACAACTACTGTGGCTTGCTTTCGCATCGAAATCATAAACTCAAGTTTCAACTCCTATGATGATGGTTTTCGTGAAATTTTTGTGAATATTGGCACGACTGAGCTACTGTTCGCTCGACGTGGCCCAATTTTCTTTTATGGTCGTCAGAGTAAATAGTTGTGAGCAAGTTTTGCAGTTCGCTTAAAATTTAGCAGCACGATTTTAATATTGATACCGATTTTCTTTGCAACCACTCGATCAGTTTAACAGCAATTAGCGCAAATTACAGAAAGAACAGTTATCGTCATCGTTTGTTAATGTGAAAGGCCATCCTGATTCTGAATCATCGTCAATCGAGGTAGAACCTAATTGAAAACGCTTAAAGCCAAATATTTTGCAAAAGCATCAGCATCTGTTTATGGCCTATTAACCGTCCTCCTGTTTTAATGGTTGCTCAGATCTGATTGGTCTGTTGATACACTATTCTCTGCCTTCCACAAACTGTAGCCTATTTCTTATTAAAAAGTTTTGTTTTTTAGTTCATTTAATATGTGTGTTCTCAACTCTTTTTGTCAGTGTTAACTCTGAGGAATCCTTCGTCACAGGATTCGTGCTCTTCTTTTCTCTAATACAAGTTTTCGTAAATAGGGTGGAGTTACAGCTGTAGTTTTTATCTGGGGTGGAGTTACCGCCGCGTTTGCAGTTGATAAATTTCCTTACCGCTCTCTCAATTAACTGGATTGATAAGTTAGTTTCTTCGTTTAAAATTTTTTTATACCAATATCATTCGCTTGTTTTATTATATAATATTTTCGTTTCCTCTTTATCTGCAATTTCTGTGTACTTATGGTCGCTATTATTGGCGCGAGTGACTGAAAAAATTCGGTCAAAACTAAATTTTACAGTTACGAAGTTTCTAGGGGTATTCCTTTAACCAAAAATAGATCTAATAAATCCGGAATGCGATTTATGTCCGTCGGCTAGCACGTTCGTTGCCCAGGTAAACGTGTTTAGCGTTAAAGTCACCACGAGTTATAAACACTTTGATTTTAATAATAGGCTATTCAATTTCGTAACTTCAGTGACGTGCCTCGGAAGACAATATACTGCGGCTACTGCCAAGGGACTATTTTAAGTTGTTCAATTATAACTATCTTGGCCTGTATTTCCGTTGATAAATATTTATCACTTTCGTAATGTATTCTATTTTCCCCTATAATTACCGCGGTACCCTTGCCGAAAGAGTGTAACGTTAGTAACATAAATAGTTAGGAATGCGAACACAACCTTTATTAATGGGACACGCTTTAGATATTAGAAGTATATCAATTTCCTCCTATTTCAGATAGAATATTACTTCATGAATATGATTAAGTAAACCGTTTGCATTCCGCTGTACTATTCGTAGTATTTTCAAGGTAATTTTACCAGCTTCGTTATTACTTGTATGAACATATTAACTATTCCGTTGTTTCGATTTATTAACAGAGTACGTTCAAAACGCGTTAGGGACGTGCTTAATGGTTCTGCTGTATTCGCACTGTCACTTATTGATTCATTTTTAAACGTAATTTGCGCGCGTATACAATCTTTTCGTCCAAGATGGATTTACAACTTCTTATTCATATTGGGAGGGTCAAGTTGACCTCGGTGTCCTGGACGTGTACTCTTCGATACGTTTTTTCGTTCCTTCACTTTTCATGATATTAGATTTTTTTCATAACAGTGTACACCACAGCACACTTATAGTTTGCTGAGTGATTACCCTTACACAAGGCACACGAGGCTAGTACCTCCCGTTTCCTAGTACAACATTTAGAATCCTGCCCTTCGCCGCATTTGACGCGCGCCTAAACGGTCGCAGGCAGTAATTTTTGGTATGTCCGTATTGTTTGTTGTTAACACCTTGTACTATGAAGTTTGCTTTCCTCGGTGCTTCCACTTGGATTCTGGCATTATGCAAATATCTTAGTATGTCCTTATTAATTTTAGCCAGTTCCAAATCAGTAAAGATTATTATGGTAATAGGTTTCTAGTAGTTGTATGAGGATTATGGTAGTAAATAAAAACTACTCACGCTTTGACCGATCGAGAACAAACCAATAACGTTCAAGTCGACCGATATCTACGAGACAACTATCGTGGCTTATTCCGAGTGCGTTCTTATTTAAAATTGTATACTTACAACATTGCCGGAAAATTCAGAGCGGCAATGACCGACAAACCTCTCGCTAAGCACCGCCACCGATGTATAACGGAAGAAAAGATAATTTAAAATTATTTTACAAATTAGAAAATTCGAAAGCGACTGCAGATGTTGATTAGCATCAATTAAATTATGGATAATACTAACAAAACTAATATTTAGGAACTAAACAATATTAAATGCAACTACGATGACCGTGAAATAACGAATAGAAATATAATTCTAAACATTTACTGACATAAATCGATACACGTTTTTACCGCATTAAATAAAACTGATAAATAATTACCGTTTTTTGTGAGACGAGTTAACGGCTTCTCTCCGGAAAATGCGTCCGACAATTCATGCATAATATCCATAGACTCTTTTTTCCACTGGTTCCACCGATTTTCTTTTTCCCGGAGTAGCTGAATAAAGAGTGTTAATTATAAAATTATCAAATTTTAATCGAACCTTTAGTTCAAATATATATATATCATTTAAAAAAAAAAAGAACCCTTATCTTAAATTTATCATCGAAAAATATACAAATACTTCCTTCGCAAACAATTTTCATTTAAATCGATTATTAATTTTCTCCTAATGAAATATCCGCAAAACACAAAAACCGATATACTTTAGAATTAATTATTGCACGATAAGGAGAAAGTGTTTATCAGTAGGGGCAAAACGTTTATAAAACTCGATTTAAACTTCTTTCTAAATTTAATCATTAATCAACATCGTCGGAGACGCAAGTGCCACCGTCATATTTCACTCCAAGAATCAAAATTTGAACATTTTTTTAGTTTATAACGTTCATCCTGTTGGGATCGAATTCTTATTAAAAATTGTTACTTTCGTATAATTTGTAACCGTCAAAAGCTTACTAAAAACAAATCATTTGCTGTTCCTCCAGTAATAACCGAAAACCTATAATTATACACTTTCGAGAAATTTTTCAGATTCCCCGAGTATACGAAGTGTGTAATACGTTATCGCTGAAATACACAAACCTTCTAAAATCGAAAAAATCGAACTAGCACCCCATCTAAAACTACGAAGACGGGACGACAGTAACGTTAATTTAGACTCTTAGATTTCCTACTTAAAAATTATCGGCTCGTACAAATTAAAACCCGTGTCCATAGGCATAGGTACGATGTTACGTTAATAATTTTAAAGCGAATGAATTAAAAATTATTCTCATTTTCCCCCAAAAAATTGTCTATTTTATGCAATTTAAAACTCGCTCGTAGTAACTTTTAAAACAAAAACTGTGTGCACTCCAATTAATTATCACAATCTGCCTTTGGTAACATTATCGCAGTTCTAATTATTATTTTTTACATTAGTAATGTTCTATAAGCGGTAGTCTAGAATTTTTCATCATTTTTGCCAAATTAGTTTGAAAAAAAATAACAGAAATTTGAGTAGTACAGTTTGTTGCACAATTATGTTTGCTGGACAATGTTTTCGGAACTTTTTTCGCTGAACTTATCGCCACTTTAAGAAAAAATTTTGCAAAAACTAAATTTTTTGAAACAAAACCTGTTAAAAATTCTCCAAGTACTTTGGTTAGATTTTTTAAAGAAAATTGCAATAAGCACTGATTTTTCGTTTCTTCAATCCGCTTAAAAAAAATACGAATATATTTTAAATGTAATTTAATTATAGCGAAATAAATTACGCCCAAAAAAACAAAAAAACAAAAAGAAAAAAAAACAAAAGGTTTTTTTTTTTTCAAATGCTAAGATAATTTATTAATTTATATAAAATGCTTTTTTACAAAAAATAAATACCGACTTCAAGGTTTATTATACAAATTTAAAAATGCACTAAAAAGTAGAAAATAATTACTCCCGATAAAATATATATATCAGAGTGATATACCCTTAAAGGTGATATCGTAATTCTTATACAACACTAATTTTTTGGAGTTGGCATCAAATTCATATTAAAAGAATAATTAAAAACTGCATTAAATGTTGATTAAATTGTTCCTAACATGAATTTAATTCCAACTCCAAAAAGTTAATGTTGTATAAGAATTACGATATAATAAACCTTAAAGTCGGTATTTATTTTTTGTAAAAAAGCATTTTATTTTTTACTTTTTAGTGCATTTTTATTCAATTAAATTAAAACATTTTAATAAGAACAGATATTTCCACGGTAAAAACACCAAAAGTTACATTTCCATGGTAATTTGGCAAATTTATAGTATTTTAAGTCAAAAATCTAATCCGACGGTGAAAACAATCATGAATGAAAAGCATCCAAAAAGCTTCAATCTCCCGCATTATTAAGGATAACTCAAAAACTATCGGTCAGACCTTGATCAAATTTAAATGGGACCACATGACAAACACCACCTTTCAAATAAAAGAAGAATCATCAAAATCGGTTCATCTAGAAGAAAGTTCTGTGGTAACACACATAAAAAAAAAAAAAAAAAAATAAAAAAAAAAAATACAGTCGAATTGAATACCTCCTCCTTTTTTGAAGTCGGTTAAAAAATAAAGAATGAAGAACGTAACGCTATTCCAACACTGAGAAATATGTGTTATTATAAAAGTAGATATGGATCCCCATGTTCACGTGGTTGATCACTGTAGAAATGAGATTCTTTAGCTTATATAATGAGATGATAGACACAATTGACGACATAAACACGGCTTCCGAAAATCAGTTTTTAAAGTACGAGTGCTTAGAATTTATATTTTAACACTAAATTTTAACATATAATGCACATTACTACATACTTACTGAAAAAATAATTTTAGATTTTAATATATTCCTCCGTTTATTTTTACTATAATTTCGAATTTCGGTTCTTTTATGTGTTTTATTTTTATCGGTACTTTGCCGAATTTTAAACATTGTATATAACCAAAATCATATCGCATTCTATCGTTTTCAAAGAACAGGTATAATTCTTGCTCAAATTTATAAATACGAAGTAAAATGCAAAAACTTTAACGAACTAGTTGCTTGTTTTCTTATATTTTTTCGCGATAAATAATTATTCTACGATAACATTAATTACGCGTTTTAATTTATTTTTAGTCGACTTTCATTTAAAAACTTTTGCCCTTTTCCACCATGCTACATATCACTTCTTCTTCTTCTTGGTGCTGTATCTGCATTAGATGTTAGCGGACTATTCTTCTGGCGTTTTCTCTGTCGGCCATGCTGTGTAGCAATTCCGGTATCCGAATTCCCGTCCATTCTCTCGCATCCTCCATCCAGGTTCTTCTTCTTCCTCGAGCTTTTTTTCCTTCTATTTTTCCTTCAATGGCCAATTTTAAAATTTCATATTTTTGGTTTCTCACAATGTGTCTTAGATATGCAATCTTTCTTCTTTTTATTGTCTTAACTAATTCCATCTCTTTATTCAATCTGTTTAGTATTTCCTGATTTCTAATTTTATCTATCCATGATATCTTCAACATTCTCCGACACAACCACATTTCAACGCTGCTAGTTTTTTCTCTATGGATTTATTTATTTACGGTCCACGCTTCCATTCCGTACTGTAATATCGACCAGATATAGCATTTTACCATTCTCCATTTAACATCCCAGTTCAGTGATTTGTTTATAAATAAATTTTTCATTTTCATAAAAGTAGTTCGAGCCTGTTCAATTCTTGTTTTAATTTCGTAATCCGAATTCCATTGATTCGACAAGTTACAACCGAGATATTTGAAGCTTTGTACTTGTTCTATTGCATAATTGTTAATTCTAATGTTAGCTGTTATTTCACTAATTTTTATTTATTTGTTTTTATTTCAAAACAAATAAAATGAACAAACAGATAAATTACACAAAATAATAATTTGAAACAAAATGAATAGAAATAACATAAACTATTAGGAATCGCGGCTCTAATAATTCGATTTACAACACACTCAGCGGATATTTGTATATATTATTTTTTTATAATTAGTGCGAGATATTTTCAAACAAGTCAACTTCCGAAACAATTAATAAGATAGATATTTTCATAAATAATTTTAAAATATTTTGGCATTCATTGTTTTTGATACAGATGAAACAATTTCTTATTTCGGCACAATTTCCTGGTACTAAAAATAAGCGCGACTGACTTACTGTACTTCTATATATAAATCAAATGGAAACTGATTTCGTTATTTTTCTTCTTACGAGTAAAATCTTGATATTCCCAATAGGTAAGTCATAATAATATTTAAAGTTGCGAAATGCGTTCGTTCGTTTCGTGCGGTAAATGTACTTTTCACCTTTGCGAATATTTTATTTTATCGAAAAGTGTACAGATTCTAGACAATTGTACAATAATCAAAGTGAAAACGAACCAAAAGGCAGTACACAATTTTTAATGTTGATACATTTTTAAAATGTTTACTATTTATAATTATAACAGTTAGTAACTTACAAGATATATTACATGCAAAATTAGCAGCCTAATGATAAAATCTAACTTACTAAATAAATATCCACAAATTTCGTATAATTTCTCGTTCGTAAATGTAACAATAAATTAAAACGGTTAATTTTCGTCGTAATAAATGCTTATTTTTATTCATATTAACAAAAAAATTATAGTATTTTACCATCACTAATGTTATCTTAATTTTATGATAAATTATTCTAAAAAATTTTATTTAAATTAGTTTAACTTAACATTCTGGCGTGCAATTAACAGTTTCCTTTTTTCAAACGAAAATATCAGGATTGCCAAAATATTTCAAAAATTAAAGAATCTCAAGACTTTTCAGTATTTCCAAAAAAAAAAAAAGTCATGATTTTTCGGGATTTCATTTTTATCCTATACTTCATCATCATCACCTCCTCAACCATTCGGTTGGTGAGTAACCTATTCGTACATTTTAGCTGTACAGATGTAGGGTTGTGTACTAGGCAATTATTATGCGCAACGCGGATGTACACACGCAAGACTGCATTCAGAACTGATTGTAGCCGCTTGTTATATGGTTGCAAAAATACGGACAATGAAATCTATTCGTAAATTTTAAAAAAAGAATAATCTACAGTTTGCGTAATTTGGTTTTTTCTTCTTGCCTTCAAAAATTTTCATATGTCTTACCTTTTCCCTTCAATTCTTTATTTTTCGATTTAAATTTTCCCCCAATTTTTGTCGATTCATTTCACCCTTACTTTTCTAATAGGAGTATATTTTCTAGCTGACCTTATTATACTTTTTGGTATTTTTAAATATATTTATCAGCAACAGTCGAACCCTTAGCAAACCAACCACTGCGCTAACAAAAATTTCTAGTTTTGGTAACATCGATCAAACATTCTTCGTTAATTAAGAATTCACTTTCATCAGCCAGTGTTCGACAGTAAAACATTGTAAAGATCGTTTCCAACCGATTTAATCTTCGCCCTAAATGATGTACAAACGATATTTTTGAAAATTTTGTTACAGCATCTTTTACTTCAGATTAGCTCGCTGAAACACTATTAAGTAAGTTGCAATATATAAAAATCTTCATCTAAGGAAACCACTTCAGTAACTCCTGCTATTAGAATCGCAAAATAAAGAATCCTTTATCAATTTATGAGCTAATGAATAAATTACGTCGAACAAACACGCTTCGTATGCCAAGAGAAAATAGCGCTGAATGTTAACGAAAGAGAATGGCCTTTTTTGCACTCAAATGTGCAATATATATCTCTATGGGCACAAAACTACGCTTCACTTAATGATGCGATAAAATCCAATTTTTGTAACATTTATAAAACGGAATTATTGATTCTAACTTTCTTAAAGACTATCTAAAACTTAGATTATATCGAAATGAGTTTTATAATTTTTTTTTTTAGATTACATTATCAGGAAATCAGATTACTCGTTTACGAACTAGCGCACCCATACAATTTTTCTCGGACTTTTCAAAGATAAACGCGATTTTATAACATTTCAGTTTTCAAAATTTTCCAGATATATCCCGGATATATATGACTCGGTCTGGATTAATTGTTGAGAAAAGACTGCTAAATAAAACACCGTACGAAGCCCCCCTATTCGTTTAAAAAAAAAAGATTGTAGAAGAAATAAAAGACGATAGGAATAGGCAGAACTACAGCGAGAAATTACGGATATAAATGTTTGTGAAAACTCGCCTAATTTAATCGAAATTTTTAAGAATAAATATGAAATGATAAGCCATTTCTAGATTAGCTCATATCTTCTGAAAAGACAAAAAAAAACAACAAACAAACAGATTTAACCGCGTCTTTTAACGTAACGGTCTCGTTATTTAAACACAAACAAATTCTTTATGAATAAACTGCTAATTTTACAAAAGTATCCGTGTATAAATACAAAATAAATAAACTGCTATGAAAAACTTACTTGTTTAGAAAGTTCTTTGAAATTTAATTCTAATTCCGCCGTATTAAGTAATAGTTCGAATGTAGAACGTTCGTTATACTGCAAACTAGATATAATCTGTTCGCGAATTTGCTTACTCCGCTTATTCACTTCTGGAACTGCAATTAAATTTCTTATAAATAAAAACTAGATTACGATTACAATAATTGAGAGAAAATTAGAAGAGAAGAGAGAGCGAGGAAGACCTCGGCTTACATAGATAGATGGAATAAAATGAAAACCGAAAATGACGTGTAAAACAATTAAGAACATGGCGCAAGACAGGAAAAAAAAAATGGAAAAGGATAGTGGGTTAAACTACAACGGCAAGAACAAGTTCTCAATATAGATGATCAAAATATAAATTAGCCTAAAAATTACTAATAATTACAGTTGAATCGCGTCAACTTTTATTCTATTATTACCTTGCTATTCAACTTCGGTGCATGAATTGAGAATCAGTGCAAACGACACCCTATTTAACGATAATATCAGTTAATCTCATACTTGACGATGGCGCTGCACTTGATAACTCTCCGTTTGATTACTAATACTGAACTCGTGTGTTACATTACTAATGCTGTTTAATTTTTCGCAATGTGGTGGACACACATACTGTTTTGCACCTATATTGAGACTAATATAAAATCTAGATAAACATACAAAATGAACAAAAAACCATGCGTGCCGTTCCTCTTGTATATGCGACTGACAGTTACTTTATATCGGTGTAATCCGGTATGCTCAGATCATGATAAAACTAGCGAAAGACTCAGCTGACATGTCCCTAGAAGTCATTTTAGTGTTTTTTTCAGCCAATTTTACATGCATACACAAATCTTATACAAAATATTTATACACGCACGGAGTCACTTACTCTAATAGGTAACCACTCGTCAATCAAGTGGTGTTAATCCTCTACCACTAGCGAAAAAACGAAACAATAGTCAAACGCGTTTTGTACGTGCACGCCATGCAGAATAGTAATTTTTCGTTCGGCGGGCTTAGTGCTGATTAGGAAAGCTAAAGCAAAACTAACAACAAATTACCGATATGAAAACGGAGGGAAGTTCACTTGCCGAAGGCGTGCCTGCCAACAAATACACCGTTGAACACTTTACTACTTTTACAACAGCAAGCTAGCAACAACTCATCGGTGAAGATATATCCTAATCAGATCGATGAATATTAATCCAGCATCAGTAGACGAGTAGTACGCGGCGCCTAACAGCGGGGTCCTCTCGGCTAGCGGAAGTAAACCTAACAGAAAATCAGATGAAAGGCAACGAAAAATCACCACCGTATACGTATTTCTGTCTTATTTTTCAAAAAGCATAGAATGTATACGCGTACAAATTCTGCATCCGTGGAGCATAATCGAAAAATTATATCAGGCATTGTCAACTGCAACAGTGAAGGATGATTTCAGTTCCCCCTACATCTCCAATAGTACGGGGCATTCTAGAAGTGAAAACGAACATATTTAAAAATTTAAGAACAAGTATTCTCTAGCATTATCACAGAACGGTAAAGTCGAAAAAGACCAGTGTATACACTCAATGAAGCAACAAGGAACTTTAGAACAATGTATCACACAAAAAAACTAGCAAATATGTCCCTGGACGCGAAGAGATTAAAAATAAATATTCCAGGAATAACCGAAAGAAAATGAACACAACAAATGGCTGAATTCATGTGAATGATAATTACTACAGATTCGTCTAGTCAGGAAAAGAAAAACGAGAAAATAGAGTAAGAATAAAAAACCATCGAGCAAAAATATCGTTTTTTGCGTTATTCTGAAATCAGCCGGAGTATTATATGTAAAAATAAGTATAAAGCCGATGTCAGTCACTATAATATAGGTGTATTTGCGCTTGCAGTAGAACATTGCGATGATGAAATAGAAAACTTTTATAGTGAAGTAGAATAATTATTATTATGTATGAAACAACATAATGACGTAATATACGTGATGGGTGATTTCAACGCTAAAGTAGGGGTCGAGTAACATGGCACAGTAATTGGATGATTTAGGTAAACTTAATGACAGAGGATAAAGATTGACTTTGCTGAGCAAAACAAATTTGTAGCAACTAATGCACACTTCCATCAAAGAAAGGTGCATACTGAGATAAGACCAAACGGAAAATATAAATATTCATCAAAGATATAGTACAAAAATCGGGTAAACGATTATCACACATACCTAAATGCTGACTGCAATTCAGATCGTAAGTTACTTACACGAAATGCAAAATTATGTTAAAAGCAATAAACAAAAATAACATCTGAAAAAGAAATTGGAACATGGACGGTCTGCAAAATACTAGCAATAGAAAAAAGATTTACAGAAGAACCGGATAAAAATAACAAGATATAGAATGCAAATGGGCAAAATGGAAATCGATAGTAATAAATGTAGCTGAACACGCTTTGAATATAAAAAATGTATATAAAAACAAACTAAGGATAACAGAAAAACAGAAGAAATATTAAATCCGATAAACGGGAGCAGGAAAATAAAAAATAAATCAAGTCACAATACTGATAAATGAATAATTGAATAATGCAAAATACGTACGGGCAAAAAATACGTAATATGAAAAACAATGTAAAGAAATGAAAGATCTCGAAAAAGGAAAGATCAGTAGGGAAACACGGGCCGAAATAAACATTATGATAAAGTAATTACTGCGGAAACAACATAATAAATGAAAAAAATGCTGGATATTATTATTAGAGAAGGAAAAAAATAAATCCAGAAAAAACTAAATCGAAGGAATGTCATGACCATTACACTAAAAACATATTATCTTAATCTGGCATATCTTAATGGAAAAAATTCGTAAACAGATATTTGACAAATCCTAATTTTCCAAAAAAAAAATGTATAACTAAAGAAGACATTTTTCCTATTTCCATTTGTTTCTTAATCGTATTAATTGTCAACAAGAAAATTTATCGAAATATCTTAATTTTAAAATTAAAGTAAATCCAGAATTTCATTATTTAAAAGCGAATTACCTTAATTACTAACCTGCCATACTCACACGTTACATAAATAAAAATACAAAATAAAAAATCAATATATATATATATATATATATATATATATATATATACAAAAGGCAAGGGTGTGTACGTAAAGACACACTTTTCACTCACGGTTAGGGTGGTAGATAGCACTTAGTCCTTTGCTGTTAGTAAGGGAGTTTGGTCGCGATGGGTGAAAGTGGATGGGTGGGAGTGGCAAAAATGTGCAGTGAGATATATCTATCTTTTTCTTACACATTGTGTTTATGAATAGAGTCTAACATTTTTCGATTGACGTTTTGTATGCCAGTGAGGGACAGAGATGTATTCACAATTTTCTAAGAAGTTTCAAAATTTTCTAGAATGATACAGATTTTTCCAGTAGAACGTTCCCGAATAATCTAAAGTGTTCTGAAATAATCAAGAATATTCTAGGATGTTCGATAATAGTCTAAATGTTCTAAAATAATCTAGAATAATCTGTAATTTTCCAGTATGTTCTAGAAGTTTTAACAATAATTTCAAATGTTCTATAATGATCTAGAATCATATAGAATTTTCGAGAACGTTCTAAAATACACCATGATGTTCAATAACAATCTAAAATAATCTAATACGATCAAGAATATCCTGGAATAATCTAAAATGTTCTGGAATATTCTAAGTTATTTTATAATAACCTTAAATGATCTAAAATCAATGAAAATAATTTAGAATGTAACGAGTTGAGAAAAATTGTACGAAATTTTGATCTTCGAAAATATATAAGACTGAAATTTATAATATTAATATTATCGAAACTACAATAATAAATTATTAATTATCATAATTATTTGAAACAGCTATTGATGAAATTATATAATTATAATTTGTTTTAATATTTAAAAAATTAATTTAAATCTTGCACCATTTTCTGAAAATATATATTATTACTTAATAAAGTGATTAACGTATAAAAAGTATATTATATTCAGTTCATTATGGAACACCAAATTAAAATTATATAAAATTCTCACGAAATTTCTTCGATTTCCGAAATCAATCTGAATGTTCTAGAATGTTTTTGAACCAGAAATCTCGATCGTCGATGATATATAAGGCAAAGTTCAGTGCGCTTTCGTTAGTTATATTGTAGCAGCAATCAAGAATGGATCAAAGAGAAAAATACCAAAAAATTCAAAGTGAATATTCAAATAATAAATTCGAGTGATTCTGAAAAAGTGAGTATAAAACTTTTTTTACTTTTATTAATTTCTAATCGAAATACTAACTTGCGGAGACAAATTTTCAAAATATAGAGATCGCGCGGTGGTTCGAAATCCCAAAAAACCAGCCAAAAGTCGAAAAATGAAGTTTCTATCTAGGAAATTTAAAGTGTTAAGTTACTCAGACTGGTAGTTCAAGTTTGTCAAAAACAACAGTCAAAAAAGGTCGACCATTAAACCTGAGTCTATAATTCAGTGCTAAAGTCAACCTTCTCAAAAAAAGAAAAGTAACGATAATTTCAGAAGCACGCCACACATTCTACAGAGAACTAATTTTCATTCTAAAAAATGGAGCCTTTCGGTGATAGTAAGTAGAATACTGAACGTTTATTTCACAAGCTATATTGCCAGTAAAGACAGTTACAATTTATAAACGGCTGTAATAAAACTGAGCGTAAAATAACATGTAAAAATTTAAAAAAAACAGACGAGAAAAAGTTTTTTTTTTCCACCGTGTTTCGCAACGAAACTTATTTTATATTGTAGTTTATAATAAACGAAAACCAGCTGCGCATAAGGTTTTTTTGCATGCTTTTGTAAAAAGAAATATGTACATATATCGTTATTGACCCTTAACCACAGACGTACTATTTTTAAAACGTTGTCACAGATACCCAGTCATTTTGAGCTTTGCCACTCAAATGAGTCTTCGAACCTCCGAAAAATTAGATGCTGCAAAAGTTGTTAAAAATGTGACATTGGATAACCCGTCGAAAGTCAAAAAATACAAAAGATGGTTAGAATTTATTCCAGAAAGCATTTTCTCCGGTGACTCTGCTCTTTCGCTAGTAATTGAACAAAAACTGTCAAAACGTCAATATCAGAGACTACGACGAACTGTAAGCAAAGAAAATAATTGTAACTTACATTCGCCATATAAAAAAGTATTGGAAGCTAAGCGT
Organism: Icerya purchasi; assembly: GCA_039619475.1. Classification (NCBI taxonomy): domain Eukaryota; kingdom Metazoa; phylum Arthropoda; class Insecta; order Hemiptera; family Monophlebidae; genus Icerya; species Icerya purchasi. Next base: position 403,293,437 of record CM077116.1, on the reverse strand, counting down.
AAATGTTATCCACCTAAATCAAGTATTACTATAGCGGAATGCAGTGCTGAAGTAAAACTACAGTTCTTGTTAGATCGTACATCTGAATGAATTCTCAAATGGAAGTTATTAAGAACTTAGCTTCCGAAAATGTTCTTTAAATATTATAATTCTATTACATTCTCAATATTTATTTTCTTTAGTTTTATTTCCAATTTGTAATTAACAATTACTAAAAAAAAAAAAATATATAAGTTTTAGCTTCAGTCAAATATTTTTTCTACATACGTCGAACATATTGGATCCGTCATTTTGTTTTTTGTAATTTTAACTTTGGATTCGTAATCAGCGACCTCGAAAATCCCCCTGGGTATCAAGTTTTGTCACAAATTGAAATACGTTTTCGACTGTTGGCCAACTTTTCGATATGTGGGACCACTGTGCATCGATCACCAGAACAAGGCGAATTCACGACAAAAATTAAAATACGAGGCCATGCAGAAATTGAAGTTAATAATCAATGAGTAGTTCCGTACAATCCGCTTCTATCTAAAATGTTCAAAGCCTATGATTAATGTCGAATACTGCGGTTATGTTAAATCCACCAAATACGTATGAGAGTATATTAACAAGGGTAGTGATATTGCTGTCTTTACAATGACTAGAAAAGAAAATTACGATGAGACAGTACAGTATCAAATGGGTTGTTACATTAATACAAATGAAGCAATTTGGAAAATTTTAAGTTTCTCGATGCACGATTGTTCATTTATCCGTCCACTTAGAAAATGGATAACGTGTACATTTCACTAGAGAAACAGTAGAAAAAGTCGCGACGGAACTATCAGACAAACAACTTTGACAGCTTTCTTCGGGCTATGCCAAGACTTTATTCTACTCGGAGCTTCTACACATAGGATGTATCGAGCGAAAAATTTTACCTACAAAAACGTGAAACGCCATTAAAAACGACATGATGGAGTGTTTAAAAGTAACACAATAGGGCGAGTCTACACGGTGTATCCAAAAAACGTTGAATGGTTCTATTTACGTCTATTGCTTCATACTATTCGTGACCCGACCCGTTTTGACAACCTAAGAACTGTCGACGGTTACATTTGTGAAACATATCGAGAAACATGTCGATAATTAAATCGACTAGAAAACAACAATCGCTGGGAATTTGCAATAACACAACAAAACGCGAACACAACTGGGAGTTCAGTCACCACAACAAAATTAATTCGATGCTACAAACAGTGAATTATTAAAGGGAAAAAGTTACAGTATCGACGAATTGTGGTTCTATATCCAACACACAACAAAATTCTTTAGAATGAAACACCTAAACAACTCATAAGCGACATACACCCGGATATCGTAAAAAATTATACCAATTCAGACTGGTTACGTGAGTGAGTTATTCTGGCAACAAAAAAACGAAATTGCCAACGACATCAATAAAACCGTCTGAAAGATGATTGCAGAGGAAGATAAAATTTACATATCGATCGATACCGTGACTGATGAGATTGAAAGTGTAAATTTTCCTACTGAATTTTAAAATTCGTTAAATGTTGCAGGTATGATGTTACACTGCCTCAAATTGAAGATTGGCTCACCAGTCATTTTACCGCGTAATCTGAATTATCCGAAACTGTGTAATGGTATAAGACTCTGCATCAAACAACTGCAAAGTAACATCATTGAAGCGCCGGTATAATGACTGGCAAAAAAAAATGGCAGACGGTATTTATACCGTGAATACCGTTAATATCCACCGGATTGCCCTTCAGTTTTAAGAGAAGTTATTCAAATTAAAGGTACAATCAGAGCAACACAGTATGCTATAAAATAATATAAAATTACGATATTATTTCATTAGGCCCGTATATATTCAGCATTGCATCAATCAAAACACTCGTTATTCGTAATATTCACTCACGGCATTAAACTGTTTCGAGACATTTTTAGAGTATTATAAACTCCGAAAGTCTTACAAAACCCGAGTCAAAACAACTGGTTGTTCACAAGAAAGCACTGAAAAAGAATATTTTTGTCTTTAATAGCTTTTACATATACAATCGTATTTACCAGAATAATGGGAAGCGGTGTGCATTATTAACCAGCGCAATGTCACATTACAATCACGAAAAATCGCAACAATTTTATTCACATTATCAAATACTTTTTCCTCTGTTAATGCACCTTTTTTCAGCCACTGCTGGGTTTGCTTTAAACATTTCTAAAAAGAAATAATAAAAGTAACGATTAAAAAAAGCCAAGATAATTTACGTACAAGCTAACACAGAAAGCTGTGTACACTACAACGGTAAAATATAATACTAAAAAGTATGGAAATGTATAATACTATCGAATGATTTTATTTTTTCGTACATCTAGAAAGAAGGCGACTGATAGCAGCATACTAAAAACTACAATGTCCTTTTCATTCCACAAAATCAGCTATATTATTAATGTTTCATAATGATATCTAATTCCCCGTAATAATTCGAATCTAATTTGATGTATTAAAGATGCATTTTTTCTACGCAATGGCGCAAATATTTATAATGATGATTAGAAAACAACGATTTTAGGTCACGAAGGTTGTAATACATGGCTCAAGTCAAAAAAAAAAAAAAAAAAAAGAATAAATAAATGATTACTGATGTAATTTATTTGATCACTTTGTATCTGATATGTATATTATTAAAAACAATAAAAACGGTCAAAAATCATTAAATAGCTACATTTTATATTTAAAAATTACAATAAACTACAAAAGCAATCAAATGAACTAAAAGAAATTAGTGAAAACGATTTTCGATTATATTTCATTAAATGTATTTTTATTTTATAAGATAATATTTCTTTTTTAGTTTTTACGATGTATACTTTAATTTATAGTGTAATTTTTAAATAGTCTGAATCAAAAATACTGATATTGATTCGCCTAAAATTATAGCTGTAGAATTTTAAAAAATCAACATTCTTATTAGTACGATTTAAATTATTATCAGTGAATACACAGTCTTCTCGCCTGCAGATATAAATAACATTTTCAGATAAATTATGATATTAATATTTACAATGGGCCAACTAGTGTAACCATTAGTCGATCATTTTTACAATTCCGTGTCTCAAATACTTACTTTTAACTTATTGGAATGAAAATTACACTGATAATTTATATTTTCAGCTTCCAATGTATTGCCAAGAGCTAGTTTAGCTGCGCGAAATGAATCCCACGCGTCAACAAGATTAATCGTTAAACCCATGTAGATATTAATAACCTTTTAACAAAATGTAACCATTTTAAAATAAATATTTAATAATTGTGTGGTGAATAAAAAAAAATAAAAAAAAAAAACAACAGATAAACACGAGTTCAATTTATAAGCCGACAGCGCAGATATTTGCGTTTTAAGTTTCTTTTTTATTTATAACATCCGATTATGCTAATAACGCTATTTCCTTTTTTAACCGCATACGAGTAACATAATTTAAAATACACAGTAAAGAGATATTGGTGCTTATTAATTTTATCATATAATAAGTGATTACTAATTTCTTAAAACCATAACAACTCTAGCCTTTAATATTTGGTTACTTAAAAAATCAAGTGTTTTTTAGATGGAAAACTTTAGACTTACGGAGCATTTTTTACATAAAACTTTGAAATAGTTTTAAAACAACGAGTATTTTTGACTATTACATTAGATAGAAGCGAGCAATTTTATTTAAATTTGCGATTATTGTTATGCCGTCAACTTTAGTAGCTTTCCAGATAATCACCGAACTGCAATAATTGCTCATCGGTAGTCAAAAATGAAGATTTCATTAAAACAAAAATCACCGAAATGAATAATAAAATTTTGGACCCTATTAGTAAAATTAAATAAAAAGTTCACAAACAAGTAGACTGACGCAAATATATGAAAACTGCACAAAATCACTGTGGCAATAAATTCACCAAAATTTCTTTGTAAATATCCATTCGATGCTTAGTCTTCAGTTAAAATGAAACGCATGGAAAAACACATTTCACGGGATTTTGAATCAGCTTGGCCATTTTAAACACATATTATTTCAACTACATTTTACGCAGCAAATGGCAAGTAACTGTAATTGGAAAACTAAAGGATCAAAACCAAACTGAATGCTGCCTAAGTACGCAATAAGACATTACTCTTCTGCCTATATACGAGATACCTCTTTAATTTTCGAACAAACCTCGTACTTAAGATTAATAAAACAACACTTTTGTTGTGAATTATAATATTTGAGTAAAAAATTATACAAAATCTACAATTTAGAATAAATTAATAGGTCATATACCAGGGTGAGTAAAAATCAGTGCACGCTGTCGTAAATGGCGCGGGGTGGGCAAGTCAGTAATGTGCAAATTTGTACACTGACTTTTGCTCACCCCTGTATAGCAGAATACTAAAAAAAAAATTTAATTATTCAAGCTTTATTAAAAATATTTTACTTGTTTGAATCTGTATTCCTGAATATAAGAAAATTTTATACTTTTATTCGGTCTAAATTCTGCATTGATCCCATATAAAGAATGACGGCACAGAAATAATTAATTTCAAAAATTTAGTTCATTCACTAAATTATTTACATAAAAAACTTAAATAAGAGGCGCGAAATTAACAAAAAAAAGTTAACCACAACGAACTGAAACAAAAAAATTTAGGGATTCGTTTGCAAACTGCGTTCGTCTCCCATCAGTAAAGAGAGCTTTAGGTGAATACTTATATTTATCCAAATTATGGAAGTTTTTTTTTTTTTTTATTTTTTTTTTATTTTATTTTTTTTATTTTTTTTTTAATTATGGAAGTTATTTTAGGTAATAAGTGTCTTCTGTTTTCTTTTTTTAAGGAATTAGTGGACAAACTAATTCAATTTCTCTAAATTATCTTCTCTTCCCCTCCATCCTTCTTAAAAATTTGTAAATTAATAGCTTATAAAAATGGCATCCTATAATCACCACATTAATTCATAAACACTTTTTTCTTTTTTTTTAGTTAAAACACGGAAATTAACTACTTTTATTTTTATTATCTGTTAAACGAAGACAAATAATAAGTTTTTGTATAATTTCTTCAACGGCTAGATTATTTTTCAAAATCTTATGGTTTTTATCATTCAGATTTGTTATTTCTCTCTAATCAATACCTTTATAAAACCATCTTAATTGTCGGTAATTCACAGCCCATTATCTATCAACGAAGTGACTGCAAAGTTCCCTTATGGCATATTCCCATATTTGATTTTACTTTTTGAGGTACATGATCTTTTTAACTCATATTTTATACTTTCATTTGTACATATTCCTCGCTTCTCTCATTTTCGTTTTTATCTCTAGAACTGAAGTAATAATATATCTACATTCATTTCTTCCAAACCAACTCTATCACTCTTTTTTTAATTCCATCCTTAGCCAATGTCACACTCTTTACATGTACAATTTCATTTAACTTTGTTGTAACATAATGAATAATTTTGTCCCTCATCACGAATGCCATTATAGTGAATAACTAATATACATATATATATATAAAAGAAAGTCGTGTTAGTTACACCCCTTATAACTCGAGAACGGTCGGACGGATTTTCAAAATCTTTGATTTGTTGTATTTGTCTCTACATTGAATAGCAGAATAAGAAATTTAAAACTAACTTTATTAAGAAATTTCATTTTTTTTCTCGCTGCTTTTGACCCCAAAGGGGGTTCACACAATTATTTAACCTTAATTTTTGAATTTTATGAAAGAGCTTCTGTGTTTTGTTTTATATTTCGAATTTCGCTTTTAAAGGGTTATCTGATGGTGAGTTATGAATTTTTTAAGGGTGATTTTTCAGGTTGTTCTAAATTCCATATTATGTATTTTAGGCAGCTACTTGTCGTCCAGGGTAATCGCTCAGCTTAAAGTTGTAAATTGTCATAGGTCGAAGTTTCATTGTAATTTATGTTTCAATTCTGATAAGTCAAACCGTTTCCGAGCTATTGTATAATTGAATACTTTTGTCGTTTGTGAACCTTCTTATTGGGTTATACTGATCTTTGTTATTAAGGAGAATAATGCCTTGCTACCACGTGAGTTACATTCATTTTAATGTAATTAAAATACTTTTCATTTTGATTTTTGTACATTTATTAAACTTAATTTATTTTGAGTATTAATTTTATCTTAATAAAAAAATGAATTTAATTCAGCTAATAAGTTATCACAATATTTACTTTCTAAGGCGGTACGAAGTTCGCCGGGTCAGCTATATACACGCGCGCACGCACACACATACGAGGGGGCGAAAATGTTACCAACAAAAATATAATTTAAATAAAATAGAAAAAACAGAGATAAGTAATAACAATATAATATAATTTAGCGATAACAAAATAAAAAACAAGATAAAGAAAAATAAAAATAAAAAAACTGACTGAAAAAAATTATTGAATATTATCGATTAACAAATTTCGTGCCGTTTACAATTTTCATCGTGGAAATCAGTGATGCAATTAAAAATGACAAGATGAACTCATTAAGCTATGATCAATATAGACCTAAAAATTTTAGACGCGGTGAATTTGACGCTAGTATTCCTTTATGCCGAAAATTTTTGACTCATCAAAAAAGTAATAAAATCATAGTTAAATTATTTTTCTTTAAAAAAAAAATACAAATACAAATTTTAAATTAAATTTAAAAAACAGTAAAAAACATATTTAATACACGCAGTGTTTATCCGGCATTTTTTAAAAGATATTTAATTAATCTAAATAAATATTTCTTTTTTAATTTAAAGAAAATAGTTTTGTTAATTATAAATTATATGCTATTAAAGATTTTCATTACACTTAAAAGAATATTTACAAAATTGTATTTTACCTTTTAATGGGCCTTATTTGTTTTTTATCAATGTTTCTGATTATTTATTTAAAAGAATGAGACGACAAAGTACACCGAGACATGTTAATGGAATTTTATTTTCTTCAGATACGGCAATAAAATTGTTACATAAAGTTGTTGATAATTCTTTTTTTTTTTTTCTTTTTTTTTTTTTCTTTTTTTTCCACTGTACCAGTCGAGGGACGACAAACAGCGCCAGTATTAATTTTAATATATGTATTATGATGATAGAAATGTGACCAATCCAAAACCCTCCAGTGAGGGGTTTGGCTTATAATAGTTCACTACAACTTATAAAAAGGGATACAAAGTCTAGAGAAGGACGAAAAGCTACATAAGCAGTACAGCACAATTTTGACCATATGGCCCTTAGGATATAAAAAGCGAATGGGATGGATTTTAATAGAGAACAACATGAGATTAGTACAGCAGCGTGTACAATGTAATATTTAGAGCACAATCGTCATGATAACAGTGCTATTTAGTGTATTTCATAAAAGCTCGGCACGCATTTAGTGTGCAAGAGTGCGAGCACCACAGCAATCGCCTTATGGAACGTTATCCATACGTAGCAAGTCTACTTCTTATGATATCTGACAAAAACTCGAACACCATGGCAATCACTATGTTAAGAGTGACCCATACATGTCAAGTTTATTGTAGAACGTTATCCATACGTAGCAAGTCTACTTCTTATGATATCTGATAAAGATTCGAACATCATGGCAATCACTAAGTTAAGAGTGACCCATACATGTCATGTTTATTTGGGTCAGATGACCTGGATCCCATAGTAACCGTTGCTGTTTGGTCGGACAACAGAGTCCGATGAAGTAAATACTTGATAAAAGTTTCGAGTCATAATAACTGATGCTAACGTATTTAAAACTAAATGCACTTAAGTTATGGGAAGAGCGTCACGACACCACTTCCTTCTCTTTAACCTTCTTCTCGGATTACCCGGAAGAGTATTTATAAACATGCTACTAACTTTAGGATTGGGATGTAGATTTAGATTTTCAAAAAATTTGCTGTACTGTTGAGTATGAACTGATTTAACAAAAGGAACATGCAGATCTCGATGGAGAGTTAGGTTTGAAACATATTTTGGTGCTGCTGCAATCCCTCGGAGGATAATGGACTGCTGACTCTGAATACGAGCAAGGTTGCTTCTACTTGTATTTTCATATAGTTCTAGGCCATACCTCCACACCGGAGCTATAATCATCAAGTAGATAGATCTTTTTAACCTTATACTTAATTTAGATTTATTGCCTATCAGCGAGGATAGCTTTTTAGTGTGTGCGATTAGCTTTCTCCGTATTTGTGCAACGTGGAAGCGCCACGTAAGGCGACGGTCAAGGTACATGCCTAGATACTTGACTGTGTCTACCTGTTTGAGCTCTACATTGTTTATTTGTAATTTAGGGCATGTAACGTATCTGTTCGTGAAGGTTATGTGCTGACATTTTTCCTCACTAAATTTAATTCCCCACTTTTTGGCCCAGATCATTATCCTGTTTAAATGGTCCTAAACTGCATTATTCGCATATGTACAATTAGTATCTGAGGACAGTATTGCTATATCATCAGCAAATGTGGCCAGAATTGTCTGATTTGATACAGGAAGGTCAGCCGTGTAGATGGAGTATAGAATCGGGCCAAGGAGGCTACCCTGCGGAACAGAGGCCGATACCATACCTTCCGTAGACATTGAACCATTGACATTTACTATAAATGACCTATTTAATAGATAGGACTGAAAAAATAAATATAAGTCCGGTGGTAGTATTTGTTTGAGTTTATATAAAAGCCCAGTATGCCAAACCCGGTCAAACGCCTGGGCGACGTCCAGAAAGACCGCAGAGCATACCTCTCCCTTTTCAAGCACTGATGATATGGCATCCACTAGTCTATAGCACTGTTGTATGGTAGAATGCTGTGTTCGAAAACCAAATTGATGTACTGGTATCAATTTTTTATTTTCAATTACCGGAATTATTCTTTGTAGGATTAATTTCTCGAAAACTTTTGAGAGAGTATTTAGCAAACTGATTGGTCTATAGGATGACAGGAGAGACAACGGTTTCAAGGGTTTTGGTATCATAATTATTTTAGATTTTTTCCATGATTTCGGATAGTGACCTATTCGTAGGATGGTATTAAATATAAAACAGAGAAGAGTGGCAGATTTTTTGGGCAGGTGAATTAGAATTTCTCCCGTTACTCCATCGAGTCCAGGAGATTTCCTTAGAGGAGCTTTTTTGAGACATTTGTATACCTCATTTGGAGAGAATGGCCTGGTGGGAAGGCTAAGCTGTAGTGGTTGCTCTAGATAACGTTGTATAACGTTAATATGTTCTGAATCAATGTTTCCGTGAGGCATGAACGTAGCCTCTAAATACGAAGCGAATGCGTCTGCTTTCTGTTTATCTGTTCTATCCCAACTACCGTCTTGCATCCGAATGTTGTGAGTCTCTGAAGATTGCCGCAGTATTCTTTTGGTTGCCTTCCATAAGGATCCATCCTGTGTATCTAGAGTTTCCAAGTAACTACTGTATGTTTTTTCTTTATATCTCTTAATTTCTTCTCTTAGCTTGTAACCGAGATTGTTGTATGTAGCTTTTAATGCCGGATAGCGGTGCTGTTGCCATCTTCTCCTTGCTGCCCGAGTAGCTTTTATTAACTTCCTGATTTCCGCTGGAACATATTTATTTTGGTTACTATGTACTGTTTTATATGTGGTAGAACTTCTACATGTTGTCTGTATTAGGTCCGTTATATCATCTACCGCTGCTTCGATGTCGTCCTTGGTTTTTAAACTGATTTTCAGGTCAGTGCCATTTTCCATTGCAGTTGCAAAATATTCCCAATCCGTCGAGTAATTATGCAGTTTATGCTGCGTGGGCTTGACTATGGGGTTAATATCCAGGATTGAAATAACCGGAACATGGTCAGAAGAGAGATCGACTACTGTCTCGCATTTTTTATGATACCTTTGTAGGCCTCGTATAATAAAGAAATCTAGGATATCAGGTGTTCGATTTGCATGTTCCGGCCAATAAGTGGGGGACGTGGGAGAGAGAACGGACAGCGAATTATTACGCAGTGTTTTATCTAGTATCCGCCCTGCTTTATTTGTGATCCTTGATCCCCAAGTTCGACTTTTAGCGTTATAGTCTCCCCCACAGATAAAACTTTTTCCAAGATTTCTAAATATAACACTAAATTCACTATCTGGAATATGGAGACCAGGATGACGATAAATGGCAGCTATTGTTATAAAATCTTTGTCAGTTCGAATGTTAACCGCAACTAGCTGATACGCATATGAACCATGAGATAGACGCATATGCTGTATATATGACTTTTTTATCAAGATCATTGAGCCGCCATGCGCGGTTCCATCTGGATGATTTACCGTATATGTTACATATCCCGGCATTTTAAAGCTGCTTGAATGAATTAAATGAGTTTCGCATATTAGTGCGACATCGATCACATTTTGGTTCAAAAATATTTCAAGTTCGTTTTTTCTTTGTGTAATTCCATTGGCATTCCACAACATTATTACGAATGATCGTTGAGTTATAAAACTGGGATTATTTGCCATTTAAGGGAGAAGTCGATCTATAACTTTGGTTAACAAAGAGATTAACGGCTTTAGTAGGGATTTAAATTCGGTTAAGAATGATGTTAATAATTCAGAGATATTATTATTATCCTTACTATCTATGCATTCTTTATTGTTATTATTATTATTATTATTACTATTATTATTATTATTATTATCACTGATATTATACGATTTATCATACGTACTTCTATTATTAGAGTTGTTTATATTATGCGAAAAAGATTTAACTTTGTTAGCATAAGTTTCAGTGTTATTCCGTGTCGATGAAAAATCTGTTCTAGGTTGCGGCGATATATTATAACCAGTTAATTCTGGTTGATATTTTTTACTAGTTTTGTTGTAATATTGTATTTGTAGTTTATAGATCAGACATCCCCTATAACTCGCGGGGTGATTGCCTTCACACAAAGCACATTTTGCAGGGTCTTCCGAATTTTTAGTGCATTTATTTGTCTCATGCCTACCTGCGCACTTGACACATCGATTCGGTAAGTTACAATAGTTCGCTGTATGGCCGAATAATTGACAGCGCTTACACTGCTTTAAACCAAAGTCTTTTCGTGGTTCTTCAAAGCTAACCACAGTATTTAAGAGTCTGTTTATTTTAAAGATTTCTTCATTCTTATGTGAAGATTTTAGGTCAACGAAGAACATTGGGAGAGGTTGTTTTGTTTTATGTTTTAGCATATTAATGATTCTAATAACATCAAAACTTTTTTCCTCTATAGCGTTTTTTATGTCATTAAGGTCAGTGGTCCAGTGAAGATTCTTTAGCACAACCCTAAAAGGTTTATCTTCCGCTAACGAATAAGTGTAAAAAAAATATTTATTGTTAGTTAATGATTTAATAATATTCTGATAGCTAGATGAATTAGCCGGGTTAATAGTAACACCGGTTAAAGTCGACTTTAAAGAAAAGTCAATGTCGGGTACGCCTAATAAAAACCTCCTAAATGCATTGAAGTTATTTATATTTTTGACCATGATTGGTGGAGGTTTCGTAAACGGTTTATTCGGTTTATCATTATTTAAATGTTTCATATTATTATTTACAGTACCAGAATCATCATTAAAACTAGTATTGTCTAGCTGCATCATGTTCTTATCAACATTACTACAATTATCGGATTCGTCATTATCATCTTCTACTGTGAGAAATTGAAAAATGTTCCGTTTTGTGTTGACAACCGGCGGCGTATCAGAGGAACTAGTCGATTTATTTTGTGGCCGCTTGCGTTTCGAAGGAACAATATTCCATCGTTGGTCGTTTTTATTAAGCGACATATGTATGTATCGGCGAAACACCGTTATCTACATTTTTATATGCAGAGGCTTCAGGCAGGTCTAGAGGAATGACATCAGCAGCGGTAGCCCGATTGTTATCATTAATATTACTAGTGTCTGTATTAGTACCAGGGTTAGCAATAATACTAGCAATAGCAGTACTAGTAGAGTCTGTGGTAGTAGTAGCGGTAATGACTGAGGAGTGAGAAGACGAGCTCGCTAGAGATGAGCTGCTGTTCGAGACATTCGTATTAAGTTTAATAACGGGCGGTTTTAAGACAGAGACAGCAGATTTATTCGAACGGCTCTGTTGAGCCGCCGTCTGGCTCATTTTAGTGATAAGACAATTTTACTGTTATCACGATACGCACGGTACAGTGCGACCGCACGTATTCGAGCTGCACTGTACACGAGGTACCGCTGACAAATCCACTCGCACACTCGTAAACAGAATAACATACGCTACACACACGCACTCTCTCAGAAATACTATGTCAGAATTAAGTAAACGCGTTATCTTTCGCAAATGAATAGATAATATTATAAAATATAGAACGCTCTTACCCAATTGAAACAAGAATAAACGCGAAGAAGCACGACATCGTCTAACTTGTCACAATGTATAGTTATCTGTTGATAATTCTAAAATGCTAATTGATTAACTTCTCTAAATCTTGTTTTGTTCACTTAATTTCTTTTTTATTAGATACTTTGATTTTATCATAGTGAACTTCCAGTATTCTTAATTGTGTCCGCATGAAATTAGATCGGAAATGTTTTTTTTTTTTTGATTTATTATTATTAAAAATGTTTTTTACTTTCGTTTCTTTCTTCTATGTACGTATGAAATGTTCCATTGATATGTTAAGAACAGCCTACCAATTAACCTAAAACTTGGACGCTACATTGTACTAGCAGCCTAGTTACAATCGTAATATATTTACTTTCATTTATAAATAGATATCTAATTTGATTTTTTTTTCTAAATGGAATATTTTTAATGTACTATTAGAACAATTTTTATCTCTATCTCCCCCTCTGTAAAAATGTACTAAAACTTGTTTGCAATTCAAAGAAAGCTAGAAATTGTTTATTTTTTCGTTAATAATTCTAAACGTGTATAAAATAAAGAAGAAACAAAAAAATTTACTCAATAAATAAATTTTCAGCGATCTAATATAGTTAGAAAATAAATTTGGCAAACTAACATTCAAAATATAAATATTAAGCTAAGTTAATAACAAATTTGAACATTATAAAAACGGAACCAACTAAAATTAAAATGTAAATTTCAAAGCTAACTGTAATTGAGTAAAAATTCGAAATTTCCTAAATCGTGTATCCCCTTGATAATATCAAAATAACTTGATTCAAGAAATTTTCTAAGTTTTACTCAACTGCTGTTAGATTTAAAATTTATATTTGTAATTTTAGCTGGCTCCTATTTATAATGTTTAAATTTGTTCGCTATTAATTTAGATACATACCTTTTGAATTTTACTTTACCAAATTTCTTTTTTAATTTTTAAATTGCTAAAAAACTTTTATTTTTGAATAAAATTTTTGCTCCTTTTTTTAATTCAAAATATCTAATCTAATTACAATGAGGGAGCAGAATTTTGGTAATGTTACGCACTCGCACACAAACTTATCATAAATATTTAAAAGTAATACGAGCACAAATTCAAGAATGTTTGTTCGATAGAATTTGTAGTACATTTTAATCCAAAACTAAATAGTTTACAGCATCTTTCTCATGTTTAAACATAATACCGAATTAATAAAACAGAAATATGATGTAATAAAAAATAAGTGAAATTTATTAACGTACCCAGTTATCTGGAAAATATTTATCAACTATTTCTCGCATTTTCGCAGTTTGTTGATAAAGAATTGAGGCGTCAAAATACAAACAAACAAATAACATGGCAGCTTGAGTTGACAAGGCAATACTCCTATGCTCTGGATTCGGATAAGCAGAAATTTGATTATAAATATCCTCTGTACGTAAACGAGCAATCACCATGTTAACTAATTCTTCATTGATTGGTACTCGTCTATTAAATTTTTTTTTTTTTTTCGATTAAAATATTTCGCTTTACTACATTTACATTATTTTTCAAATATAATTTTTAAACCAAATTTTAGTCAAAAAGAAATACTAACTTAAAATAATCTACTGGATAATCTGAGGGTCTTTTACTGGTTGTCAAACCAGTAGATCTCATAAGTTTACAGACATCATCTACAGTTGTTGTTCCAGTGTACCGTTGAGCGCTGTACCGATAATAAGACACTAATAACCTTTCTCTTACCAATCCATCAATATGTATATCCACTTCCAGTAACATAACTCCGTATAAATAAAGCATTTCACACTAAAAAAAAATACATATATGTGCATATATATATATTTTAATAAACATTAAATTGAACTACGAAGTGAACGGGTTATTCTGTAATGCAGAAAAAAATTAAATTTGATTTTAACTAAAATTCTAAATATTACCAAAAGCTGTTTTCCTTCTAAATTAGAAAGCAATCCTTCCAATGTCTGCTGAATGTAAATACCATCTTCTAAATCATCCATAAATTGATTTATATCGTTAACGTACCGGTGAATACTTTCGAAAGCAAGAAAAAACCTATTTAATATTTCCATATTATTGTTCCGCAACTCGGTATCTAATTCTTGTAAATGCTTAAAGAAAACAAAATTTTATCATTTTTCTTTTGTAAATAAACCGTGTTATATAAAAATTATACAATACTATCAACAAAAATAAACAATCTACCATAGCTACACTTAAAAAATACGTTTAACGGACATGTTAGTTAAACTAAATACCATAAGGTGAAAAAACACCTTTACCAATGTAGATTTATTAAATATATTTTAATTTAATTTTTGCGGAAGCAAATAATGAGGCAAAAGTAATGTTGAACATAACAAAATCCTTACATGCTAATAAATAATTTTATTCAAGTGTATGTTACATAATTTAACGAATCCATTTAACATCACAATACGCACTGAAATTATCATTGCTTATTTTGGTTAACACCGTATAGTAATTCAAGCAATAAAACTTTTTCGAACAGAAAAATTCATTAATTAATTGACACTTGTGTTTTTGATAGATAGATGTTCTCATTTTAAAAAATTCAACATTCTTTTTCCTTCTTTAAAATTAGAATTTTCAAAAACGTTTCCTAATGGATGTTAACGTAATAAATACAAAGTATTCATTTCAAATTTCACATTTGCATGTTGCAAAGTTTGGATTATATATTTTAGTCAAAATTTCGACCTTTATCATTAAATAGGAAACCATCCCTAAATTTTTTAGCTCTTTGAGATTGGTATCACAAAACTGTTCCGAAAATCATAACATCACATTATAACTCGCGGTAATAGAAAATTTCACAATAAAAAAATCAAAATCTTTGCACGCATTAATAATTATAAATAAACTGATACCTATGTATTTTATTAAATAATGTTAAAGTATAATCACTCTTACCGGGCTTTTTTCAATTTTATTTTCAAATTCGTCTGACATTTTGAAATACAAAAAATCACAAATTATGTCACCATATTTCAACTGATCCTGTTTTTTTTCTAATCTAAAAAAAAAATAAATAAATAAACAAAAAGAAACACGGTAATAATAAACCACTAATAAAAATAACTGAGATACACAATTTTAATAAATATTACCTGAATACATTCGGAATATAATCCTTCAACCTTAATAATTCTGCAACAATAGCATTTCCTCTAGAAACTAAATGTACTAATGCTCCGCCACACAAGTTATCTTCCGCTAAATTTTCACTCATTTTCCAGTATCAATAAAACAATTACGGTAGAACGTATATATATTCAATTTTTCCGTTTGTAAGCGTATAAAAGATAATTTACTAAAAAACTGTATAAACATAATTTCTTTAGGAAAAAACTACAAATAATTTAAGCTAATTAGCTTCTTTTACATGACAGAAATTTAGTAAACTTCTATAACTACAATTCAGAGATAACCGATGTGGATGATAAGACACTAAAATTAACAGTAAACACAAACATAAGAATTCCCGGTAGTAATAGAAAAGTAGTATTCACACTGAATACCTTTGCTAACATGATGAAGAATGCAGTTTATGTTATTTAACTATTGTGATATTTATTTAATTATCAGTCATTTTTAACGCATCAGTTAAAATCATAAAAATATATACTTCAAAATTATTATTATTCGTTTTTGGTCTGACTGTTCAAAAGCATGCATTAAATTTTATATACTCTTTTTTACTTTGATTAAAAAAACATATTTTGAAATTATACTAAATTAATTTGTAAGCAGAACTAACAAACAAAATTTAAATAAAATCTTCAATTCACATATAACTCATTCAAATAAATGCCGTTCAATTGTTCTAGTTCAAACGGTAAATTTTTTAATTTTTATAAAGCTAGTTCACTGTATAATTGTTGAATTGTAATTCTTTAAATTTTCAGTTATGTTATTTTCCAGAAAGCATACTGTTGTGTTCCTATAAATTAGTCATAGTAGAAATAGAAAAAAAGCTTATTTCAACCGTGATGTAAATAGATTATAAATTGTTACAAGTAAAACTATCGTTTTGTCTATTTAATAGTATATCAACAGCCGGCGTTTTGAAATGTGAACATGAATAATCAAACCGTTATTGTTTTAGAGGCAACGAATATTAGTGAAAATTATAATTCCTTCAAGAATACGAATGAAATTATACTTTTGGGATTTTAATGGTATTTATTTTATTTTGCAAGTATGACTAAAAATAATATAGTAAATATAGTTATTTTTTGTTTTGCTGTCGTGTGCATATAATGTTTATATTATTTAGATTTAGTTTTTGTAACGATTATAAGGAATTTAGAAAACCCGATTTTGTTTGAATACGTGTTTTTAGCATGCAGTAATTACTTTAATATTACGAATAATCAAAATTTCTGTTCCAGAAAGATATTTCTCAGGGTTTATTGTTGAATTTTTTAATAGTACTGCTTCAATATACCGACAGAAAAATTGTAACTTAACCAATTTGTGTATGACAAGAGTAAGTCCAGCTGTTGTCTTTTTGAATACTTTTAAGCAACATAAAATAACTCACACTTTATAATTAACACCAAAGTTCCGGGTAAAATTTGTTGAAGTTTGTAAGTCTCAGTTATTGAACATTTCAGTAACCATTATTTACATTGTCATCAGTAAATATTAATCGTAAACTTTAAAGTAGCTGTATACTTCAAATTGGGGTGTGCGTATTTTTATTTTTTTTCATTTAAAAAATTACTTTTATATATTTTTTTTTACTTTAAAATGATTATTATATAATTAAAACTATTTTCTTTTATAATGCAAGGCACAACGGTGTCTAATTTTCGAGATTAAGAAAAACATTACGCATTTTATATTGAAGTTATTTTGCCTTTTTTTAAACGCGCTTTAAAGTTACCACAATATTTGTATAATTACATTAGTAGTATATGAAATATTGTGAGTTCAGTTTAACTTTTACTCCAAATCTACTTAATTTGCCATTATTTTTATTAATACTGCTCCAAAAGTAAATCAGTGTCCGTATTCCAGCACTACCGAAAATTATCACGGGAAATGAAAATAAATGCATTCAAGCCTAATTATAAAGTATTTCTAATATCTTAATACATGTATATTTTAAACTATTGAAAGGCGTTAAGAAATTTTACATCTTCATTTTTACTAATATCTCTTAAATTTTTATTTTAGGCATTTTCTGTTTTTACTTTCAATATATGCAACAGTTCCATTATATCTCTTCTAATTGTATACACCCTCCCTTCTTTAAATTTATATTGTTTTTAAACGAAATTTTTAAGTGTTAATTTTATTTTATTTTTTCTTTTGTTTGCAGTTTTCAAAGAATGTAAATTCACAGCAAGCACTTTTTCGCCATATAAAAATCATTTACCCTTATTTTTCACATAGTTTCTGCAGAAAAAGTAAGTTCTTTGAAACTATAACTAATTATCAAATTATCTTTCCGTTCTTTTTGTCTTTGCATTTGACTCTCAAATTTGTTTATTCTCATAATGTAATTAATCTTGTTAAACATTTTTTAAAAAGAATGTTTACTTTACACTCGTTCAAAATTACTTGTATTGCTAATTTCAATGTATTTGCAATTGTAGATTTTGTAATACGATATAATTAAATATTTTTACTTTTCTGGGACGGTATTTTTTTAAAAAAAACTAACCAGAGTACAAATCTATAGTGGTTTCACTTGGAGTTGTGTGACTATTTAAGACCACTTAAAAAATAAAAATATTACGTAACTAAGAGAATTAAATTATGTAACTATGTATTTCACAGCAGTATGAAACACGTAATTAAAGATATCCAACAAAATATTAAGTAATTATGGAAATGGCAACAAACAGTATTATTGTACGATTTCATTTTCATATTTTATAAATTCATGTAAATAATAAAATATAAAAAACCTTCTAAGATTTTCTTGAAATACTGATAATCAAAATGAAAATATTTTCAACGTAATTTATAAAATAAGCTGAATTATGGGAAGAAAGTCGTGGCTCGATTTAAAAATCTCTGAAATTACGCTCAATTTAGAAGCTATTGGTTTTGTTGTATTTTAAGTAAATTTATTCGAATTCTTAAATTAAGTGCAATATATACGAGTACTTAAGTACATGTAAAATATGTTTTTTATTTATTTTTTAGAATTAAGTTTTAATCTTTTAAAAATTGAATCACTTCTCAAAATTATTTACAAATAAATTATTATTGTTTTTGCTAAATATAAGAATCACCCGATAAGTAAGGTTCCATTGGCAAACGTTCGTCGTACAATACCATTGGGGGAGTACGCGAGACCTCATTGTGCAGCTACTACCCTCACAAGAAGGTCAGTTAGAATAATGTGCTATTATTTGGTGGTTTATTAAGCGCGCTTAAAATGATTGCTCTTATTATAAAACTCGTCCGATGTTGAATTTTATAACGTTATTCAATTTTTAAAGCACAGTAATTTTGATTGAATCCATGATGCGTGGACAAATAATGGTGAGAGCTGTAGCACTCATAAATTCGAGGGAGACCATGAAAGATAACCGCCCAGGTACACATTTTAGAGAAATCCTGCTGTTGCACGGTCGCATACAGAAAACTTTACCACTCATCTAACACCAAACGGTTACTGTTTATTCCTTCATTTTAAAAAAATAATTAGCAGAAGATAAACACGAGGACGTTGAATTGCTTAAAAGCCGAATTATTACAATTTTCGAAGAGCTGGGCCAAAACTTTTATAAGGACAGTACTGAAAAGTGAATTATAAGATACGGCTAATGTGTAAATTTAGGAAGTAGTTATATTAAAAAAAAAAAAAAAAAAAAAAAAAAGAATGTTGAGTGAATAAAATGTTTTTTACGGATTACTTTAAGTTTATTTTTACGCCCACTGAGAACCGGGTGACTCGTAATTTACAAAGCGGGACTATCATTTTTTGAACATTAATTCAAAAGTTTCTTTTACGATGAATCGTACATTACATTATATTAAATTAGCAGCTTGTCATTTCAGTAAATAATTTTAATTCAGCGTGAAACATCCGGAACATCTTTGTGTGTGATATTATGGTATCCGATTAATTTTTCAAAAGAATTAATTCATTGTGTATTATCGAACTATACAAGTAGTCTAAATTTAAAATGTGTCTTTTAAAACATTTTTCATAACACATCATTAATCTGAAACAAAAAAACCTAATCGTGCTCTTTTTTTTGTTTATTAAATTTAAGCATTAATATCCCTCTTAATAATCATTCGAACATTGACGGGACTAACGAATTTAGCAGAGAAAAATTGTAAATTTTTCATTACCGATGGCGTGCTAGTAATTAGCTAGTTGTATATTAAAGAATATATTTTTTGTAGAAGATATAAAAACTTTAATGCATAAAGAATAATAAGTCATTATCGCCATAAAACGTTGATAATGTATCATTCCCCTATGGAAATAATACGTGGTTAAACATAAAAATTGATATTTTTCCTTTGCATTATATGACCTTGGTTCGATCCATCACTGTAGTTCGTTTATGACCCGACTATAACAACTCCACCTGATTTTACCATGACCTTCTTAATATACAAATTAAGTAAAAGCGGTAAAAATACATCCATACCTAACGGACGCTACGTTTAGTTTATCAAATCGGATAAAGTATGAATATTATATATACAAGGTCTGACAAGTAATGAGACCGATTTTTTTTCTACACGTGTGATGATAAAACTGCAAACCTAACATTCCAGGAGGTTAACCTTCTATCCTTCCTCTATCTATAGACAATTTTTCCAACTTCGTTCGATCATTTGTTTCACAATTGATTGTGTTATTTTCGAGTCTACATGTTGCTTGTCACGATTATAGAGCGATTTAATTTAAAGTAGCGCTGCACAATAAAGTTTTGAGCAAAACTCGGCGAGTTTGCGAAGAAAACTTTGATAAAGCGGTTAAAGTGTTTGTTAATGAAGCCTCGAATCCGTGCTTGAATATTCTAGTCACATAAAGAGTTTAAAACCGGTCGCGAAATTATCGAAGATGAGCCGCGAACGGAAAGGCTGATTGAAGTTAAGCTAACAACAACATGCAGCGTGTGCGTCAAGATTAGCGGCTAATTGTTAAAATGTTAGCAGACGAACTGAGCATTGACCGCGAAACAATTAAAAAGATTATAATTGAAGATTTACTGATGAAAAAACTTTGCTTTAAGATGGTTCCAAAAAACCTTTTGGAACAGTCAAAACATAAGCGAATGTCCGTCGTGCAAGATTGTCTGGAACAGTTGAAGATGATCCAACTCTTCTAAATATCATAATTATTGGCAATGAAACTTGGTTTTTTCAGTATGATCCAGAAACAAAGCGGCAAAGGCAACAGTGGTCGACTCCTGGCTCGGCAAGACTAAAAAAAGGGCAATGAGCAATTCAAAAGTTAAAACACAATGATGATTTCTTTCTTTAGCAGCAAAGGGGTAGTGCATATAGAATATGCGCAACCTCGACAGACTATAAATCAACATTTTCACCTCAAAGTATTCGAACGGTTGCGAAAAAGAGTTGTCAGAGTCCATCCGGAGATTGCGAGACACGGATCCTTCATGATGACAACGCACCATGCGATCGCGTCTTCATTGTGACACAGTTTTTGACTTCGAAGGGCATTCCAGTGCTGCCCTAACCCCCGTATTCCCCGGATATGTCATCGTGCGACTTTTTCATCGTGAAAAGAACGCATTTTGAGTCAGTAGCTGACATCCAACAGTCTGTGCCGAGGATACTCAGAAAAGTGCCAGTTGAAGCTTTCCAAAAGTATTACGAAAACTGGAAAAAGCACTGGAATCAGTGTGTAGCTACAAAAGGTGAGTATTTCGAAGAGGATCACTTTGCTGTACCTTAAATTTTAAATATACGTGTTTTTCGTAATCAGTCTCATTACTTAATAGTCAGACCTTGTATGTGTGTGTGTAATGAAAACGTGTGTATTTCTATGCGGTATAAACTTATTTTAGAAGAAAAATAATTTTGGAAAATTACCAGCAAAAATCAAAGTTAACTTACTTATTTTCATGGCAACCTAATATTTAAGTTTAATTTCATTGTTTGTTTGTTTTTTTTGTTTTTTTTTAAAATATAAATTAATAATTTTGAAATCCATTAAAAAAATAAATATTTCTCTGCATTGAATGAAATAATCACACGATTGTAACAGAGAAGACCAGAAATTCGGGGATTCCTTTAAAATATTTAATAAAACACGAAAAATAATTATAGCAGATAGTTTTAAACTAAATTGACAATATTTTCAACTTAAATTTTGAACTAAATTTTTCAAATAATTTATTTCATGCATATATTACATTATTAACATACATAATCAGAATATTAGCAGATTACTGTGTGTAAGACATTCTTCGATAATAAAAATACTAAATCGTTAGTTCTATTGTTTACTTTAAACAATATGTTTTACAGTATTCAAAATAATTAGAACAATATTTTTCTCTTCTTAATTAAATATGTATCTCTATACCCTATTATCAACAATGTTTTCAAATATTTTCTGAAGTTACTTTTTGATATACTATTTAAAACCTGTAATTTTCGTTGATACTGTCAAATATTCCGCAGTTTGTATTTTACTGCTGATTGCTACTTGTTTCCGTATTTTTGAGTAAGAGCCGTTTAGTTAAAACAGTTTCACCATAATAGTGTTGACATCACAATAGTTAACATTTATAGCTTAAATTTAATTGCACTAACAATAGTGTTAGCGGTAAACCTTAACGATTTATCACTACGCACGGCTACTTTCATCGCACTTAAGCAGAAAACCTGTTCCTTAAAAATTTTTATCTGTCTTCTATTTTGATTTAACTCAAAAACTAGGAGCAACAATTCACGCAGCCTAGAGCATATATTACCCGGGTCATTCTAAGCTCGTTTCACATTGATATCACAAATAGTATAGAAATTGCACGAGTTTTAGCTGTAAATAGAAAATTTCTAGTGAAAAAAAAAGACAACGATATCTCATTCAAATCATTTATATCGTATCAAGTTCTGGTGCGTTGTTTGTGTATGTTAAGAAGAAAGGTAGGGCTACCTTCATTTGTCTACTCTTTTGTTCTTATTCCTTCAGTGATTCAACGCGCGTTTTCTCGAATCAGTTTCTAACATTTTCGTCTGTTCAATGTTTAACGACACGAGATAAATTGCCTGGTATTTTACACAGAGACAAAAAATATTACTATCAATGACTGGGAAGTATTTTTATGTTAGTCTGTCTGACAATTGAAAATCCGAAAGGTTATATTTGATGGTAAGCAAAAAGTTCGATATAGATGACTGTTTTGAAAAACATAAAATTGGAAAAGATATATATTATTTTATTCTATTCCATTTTTTGTAATGGCTCAGATTTCTGCCATTTGAAATGACAGTGAGTACTTCATATTAAGTTAACCTGTCCTCTTACTTCATCTATCCCGATTAATTCAAATTTTTTCCACATCTCCGTAATCAGCAATTCCTCAAAACCATTTAACCTCATCTCGGCTTACATTTCTCCGAACTATGATTTACGAAACTTTCCTTTTTAATCATTTATTAATTCCCTCCCATCCTCTTTTGTTGTAGTCAGCGATTGGAATGCTCTCTCACCTTTGTAATGGATACAGCAATAATGGTTTCACACTTGAAAATTTTATCTTACAAAATGACTTAATCCTACTTGCGTCAAAAGTCCTCTACCAGTTCTGTTGGGCTGTCATTCACTTCTTCATGTTCAACTCTAAACGGTAAATTTGAAAGTGATCATATTTGTATCATTATTTCTTTTAACGACTTTTCTTTTTATGCTTCTTATATGCCTCTTCATTCTTCCAAATGGATGCTCTCTAAAGTAGACTGGGCCACCTCCGCTCTCTCGTTAACTCCTCGATCTCTTCAACGCCTCTTAATTTAAACCCATCTCCCTAAGATGACTTCTTTGTTGAATCCGTCTCCTCTTCCGTACCTCATTCTTCTCGTCTTATCCAACCAACTCTTCGCAAAAAACGCAGTACGTCCTTCTCATGTGGTAGTGAAATGAAAACTGTAAGGCGGTCTTTAATTTGAGCCGGTCTACTTGTAAAACTTTGCACTCTTATCCTTCTCTTTCCAACTTTCTGGCTCATAACAATGCCAATGCTAAGGCCAGATTGTTTTTAAAACAGCTAACAATAACTTATGAAAAGGCTTCTGATCCACCCCTATTTCTTATGTCTAAAAAAAATGGCTAAGATCTTTAAATCCTCTCTCTTCCAATATATCCTTCCAATCAAAATTTTCTTGTTGAAAAACTAATACCGTTTATTGATTCTATAGCTCCTAGCTATATTCATAGCTTCCAAGAATCCTACCCTTTCCCATCTGCTCCTAGTTCTCATTTTTTTACCACTCCTTTTACTTTATCAGAATTTCGTTCACCTTTAATCAGTTTCTTTGCTTTCTCTCCGAAGACTTAGATTGGATCATTTTTATTGTTCTTAAAAGTCTTTCTGATTTTTCTCGCCAGATAAATATTTTCAACAACTTTCTTGGTTCTCGTTGTACTCCTCTTTCCTGAAACATTTTTATTATTATTCCTATCCCAAAACCTTATTCATCATCGATTCATCCTATTTTTTTTGCTTTCCGTGTGTTAGGAAGCTTTTCGAAAGCTTAATAAGACGTCTCGTTTAATGGCTCGAACACAGAAATTTATTATCTAGTAATATGTTCGATTTTCGTCTGAACCTAGTACAGCAGACTTTGTATCAGAACTTTTTTATCGAATGTTTATGTATCATTTATTGGTGAATTATTATTTGCCGCTTTCGTTGACATATCAGCTGCCTTTGATAACGTTCACCCTCCACACTCTTTGACATAAAATGCTTGCATTTAACATTCCTATCCACTTTACTTCTCTTATTATTATTTTCAATGTAGAACTGTAATTTTTTTCTTTTCTACTCTGCTACCAGGTTAATCTCTCAAGCATTGCCTTAAGATTTTTGCCACAGTAATCGCTTCTCTTCCTTTTAACTCTACTTGGCTCTTCTTTGCCGACGTTGTGATCACTTTTCTTTCCGATAGCAATATCTCGTTAACAAGTTCCTATCTTCAAAGCTCTCTAATGCTACTAAAAAATGCTCTTTCTAATATTAATTTCTTTATTTCTCCCCCTAAATCCTAATCTGTTATTTTCCCTCTTTGTCCTTTTGATCCTTCTTTGATTAGTCTTATCTTAAATGGTGTTCCAATTTCCCTTGTAAACTTTTTTCATTATTTAGGAATCCTTTTTGACAGCATCTTTTCTTTCATAATTACATTAATCGTCTGTACCTATCCTTTCTCAAAAAACTCAAAAGCCCACTCCCATACTAATCAGGGAAGCAATCCCTATATCCTACTCATGTTCTATAAATCCTCTATCTGCTTTTACTTTATTTATGTAAATATCTCCATGTCTCTACTTTCAAGATTAGATAGCATTCAAAATTCATCTCTTTCTGGGTGCCCTGAAATCGACCCCGGTTCCGGATATCCTTGCTGAATTCTATACTCCTTTCTTCATTCATAGATATCCTATTTATGTTATCGCTTTTTAATTAATTGTCTGCCTATTTATTCTTGTTTACTTATTTCTTTTTACTCCTATTTTCTTTATAAATGACAATTTACCTCTAATACTTTAATTCTGTCCCTTATTTTTTTTCGTCTTCTTCAATTTTCATCATACATTTATAATCATGATACACTTTCTTATATTACTCTTTCAGTTTTTCCATTTTTCGTCGACCCATTAAATATCTTTCTTTGCAGATCTGTTCTAAATCTGTTCCACAGCCTGTCGCTGAAATTGAATTTTCCGATGCTTTAAATTCTCTCTTTTCTATATATGTTACTAACTGTACGGACGGTTCCAAAGGACCAAATGGAGTTGGCTCTGCCTTTTTTCGTCCTGCCTTTTTATGCTTATCCTCTTTCCCTAAAATTTTCTGTGCAGAATCTACTGTTATTCTACACATTGTTCACTTTGTATCCTCATCGTTGGTTTTCCATAAACTGCTCATAATCTGGGATTCTAAAAGTGTTCTGTAGGATATCGCATCTAACCTTTTTTCTCCTCCCTCTTGCGAATATGTAATACTTATCATATGCTCTCTCACACATGATCTTTTCCTCTTTCGCTCGAATCAAGATCGATCTTCTATGGATTCCTAATCATTTAAGCATTATGGACAATAAGATAGTGGATATTCCTTAGCCTGTTCTTCCATTTCCAATGGTAGATTTTTAAGGACATTTTCAGCTCATAATATTGCTCTTCTATCCTTAAATAACTCATTACAGATTATGGCTCAATTCCTATTCTTCTTTATTTTCCAAATCTGGCTATATTTAACTTCTTTATTCAACCATCCCTTTCTTCTTGCCCGTGGTTTTCTAGATACTTATCCTCTCTTAAACGTTCTAATTCTGAGCTATTTATCGCCTTCACTTTAATCATAGTCTCCTTCCTGCATCATTTTCTTAGTTTTCATTTGCATTTACTCCATTACGTCCTTTTCACGTCCCCCTCCACATACATTCCTAGTGGTTTTAATAATATTTTGTTTGAATGTTCGATCTTTTCTGCTAGACAATCATCCTTCTACTCTTCTCCACTAAAATTCGGTATCCCTACTCCACTTGCTCTGTGTATTCTTTCTTTTTCATCTATTTCTGTTATTCTTGCCCTTGAAGTATTTTTATCCTCTATCCTTAATCATTTAAGAATATTCGTATAACTTTATTTTCTCCTTCTTCCCATTTTTTCAGCTAATTTCCTCGTTAACAAACCTATTGAAATAAGAAGAAAAAAAAACTAATAAATTTTTTCTTTTCTTTGTGGACCATCTTAAAGAAATTTGAACTTTTTCTATATTTGGTGCTTTCGTATTTCGAGTTATTCAGATCTTTTTATGTCTGAATTTTCTTTCCAAAACGTTTCGCTCGTTATATTCACGCTTTTGATTGTTTAAAACCCAACATTCATAGCCGTTGTAAATTACCCGGTC
Organism: Icerya purchasi; assembly: GCA_039619475.1. Classification (NCBI taxonomy): domain Eukaryota; kingdom Metazoa; phylum Arthropoda; class Insecta; order Hemiptera; family Monophlebidae; genus Icerya; species Icerya purchasi. Next base: position 403,266,907 of record CM077116.1, on the reverse strand, counting down.
GAAAAATCGTTGAGCTTTAATTTCTGCTTTTATTAATTTTTTTTATTCATTATTTGTATTGTTCAATTCTAGCACCGTTTCTATTCGTCTATTCATGTAAGTAGGCGTACTTCGTCACTTTTCCGTTTATATTATCTGTTCACGTCCAAACGTATACAACACATTATATAATTCGTTTTTTAAAGTGTTTAGTGTTTCCGATACTCTTAGCTATGTTTTCATAGAACATTCACAGTTTTGCGGTGAGTCGCATTTTTATATTTCAATTTGGAAAAATATTGCGATTTATTATTTTCAGTATTCCGTACACAATAATCCTAATAAAATGGTTCAGAAACGGCGCAAATTTCAAATAAAAATCAATAACTCACGAATGGATAGACTTATAAACTTCAAAATTGGATCACAAATTATAATTAAAATTCTCTGTAAGCCAATCTATTACGTTAAGTTAACTGATTACCCTGGGCGCCAAAAAACTCAAAAACCGTCAAGAATATATAATATGGAATATAAAACGACCTCAAAAATCACTTAAAAATTCATAACTCATCATCAGGAAAATATTTTAAAGTAAAATTCAAAATATAAAGCAAGACATAGAAGCTCTTTCGTAAATACAAAAATTTACGTAAAAAAATTATATAGATCCTCCATTAGCCCAAAAACAGCAAAAAAAGAGTATATATAGCTCGAGTAAAAAAGTAGAGAAATCCAAACATACCTCAAACTGATGCACAAAGAACCGCTTTATAGGAAAACTGCAGCCGAGTTTACAACTTTCTATTAGGCCCTCGGAACGTCGAAAGCTAGAAAATTTTGAAAAAACTATTTTTTTTCCTGGGCATGCGATATATCATTCGAAATATCGCTATATATGGAGAACGAAATTATTTAATGTTTGATGTATATTATACGTTGAATTTTAATGCCAAAAAAAAAAAAAATAAAGCAAATAGATAAAATTTAGCTGGCGCCTCAGTCGGAGGCCGAACGTAGCTTCTGAAATTACAAACGTAGATTAACAGTTTTCCTACAATTTAATCATTTTTGCTCGCTATGCAAAATAATTTAACAATCCCAAAATTCTCAAAAACAAAAGAAACAATAAAAACTTAAAAGTTTTGAAAAAAAATTATTAGCATTTTATTTTTATTAAAAAATAATACGATTCCGTGCGTAATAATATATCCGTTAAGTTTACGTTACATTACATATATATATATATATATATTGCTTAGTTAATACTGAAGAGACGAGTGTAAAATGTTATTCTGGGTTAATGTAACAAATAAAATTTTAGACATTATAGATAATGATTCTGTTTCAGAATATGAGTGGCAGTGACGATGGCGGCAATACGGCAAAAGACGATGAACGCATTGTCGAGAAAATTTGTAAAAAAAGAATTACAAAAGGCGGCAAGGTGGAATATCTACTAAAATGGAAAGACTGCCCAACGTCAAATAATACATGGGTACCCGCGAAGGATTTAAAATGTTCGGAACTGATTGAAAAATTTGAAGAGGAATTTGAACCAAAATCAAAAAAGGCTGGCCCATCAAACAGCCAAAACGAAAAGAAAAGGAAAAAGGAAAAATCGGAATCGAAGGAAATTAAGGATGAGAAAGATGGAAAAGTTATTAGTATAACCGATAATGATGGTGAGATGATGGTAATGATAGAGTGGAATGATCCGTATGAAATTAGTTTGATAAAATATAATGATGCTAAGGAAAAATATCCACAACTAATTATTGACTACTTTGAACAGAATCTTACATGGAGTACTTAATATATATATATATATTATAGTGCTTTTTTTTAAACTTAAAATGTGAATGTTTTGTATTTTAAGTTAACCATTATTTGCTAAAAATGTTAATTCCGCTTGTTTTTTTTTTCTTGTAATCAAAGAAATTGTTATCGGAAATTATATTTAAGGATATTATCAAATACAAAACATAAACATAATTTTTTAAGTAATGATAGTTCAATAGCATTTTACTATATTAAGTATTAAAATTTGTTTATGTTTTATATAAATATATAGTTATATTTTATCTTCCTCCTATTTGTGTTGTGTGTGAAAAGCAAAACTAGTTTTCATTTAATTATAGAGTATTTAGTAATAAATAAATTGTGCAAAAATAAATGATTTGTATTTTTCAACTTTTAAATTAAATTTGTTTTGATAAGATGTGGTAATGATTTTAAAAAAACAAATCAAAGTATTATGTAATTAATATATGGAATCACTGTAATAAAAGGAGTATTTGCAATCTGAATACCAATAGATATTGAGTTTACATGAAACTCTGCATTTGCTTTAAATACCACGCAAGAAAACAATTATTAGGTCTCGGTTCAGAACACACTGGTAACAAGGATAAATGCACAGTGTTATGCTGGGTATTAAAAAATTTCATTTTTTACGGTTACTATCATATTACTGAATAGTGTTTTACATTTGATTTACAGTTGATCCCTTAATTCAATATGAATTAAGGAAATGAGTACTTCTTAAACAGCATAAATTCAAAATTACATGCTTTGTGGGTGGAACATATATTTTAACATAAATTTTGATTACACATAAAACCAAAAAAAGTAATATTGACTATCATTACAGTAGTTTTAAATTTCATTCTCGATGATGGATAATAAAATACAAAATAATCGTAATAGCGATACAAATTTGGTTTTCTGACACCATTTTTCAACAATATTCTACTCAAAATTTATTTTGATCGCGCAAATATCGCATCTTTTGTTCTACTCATACTATTAGCTGAAACACGTTGATAGGATTGTTTCAATTAAAAACTAAAGTTGGTTAACTTTTTTTTATTATTATTATTTATTTATTTTATTTTAATTGGGTTTGTTAGCAAGGATATTAGCCCATAAAATGGGAAGGAGGAGCAATAAATTTATATTCTTGTACGTTTAAGGCAGAGGATAAAAATACTTCAAGAGCAGGAATAATTGAAACAAGGAAATGAGAGAATAAAAGCAGCACTATAAGGAGTAGGGATATCAAGTTTTAACAGCAAATAATAGAACGATTGCTCAACAGAAAAGACCACACATTTATATAAAATGTGATCACCATAGGAAAGTATATGGAAAGGGGGTGAAAAGAACCAAATGTAGTAGATGCAGATGAAAACCGAACTATGGTTAAAGCGAGGATGACAAATAGCAGAGATTGTAGAGCGTTTAAGAGAGGGAAAGTCAAAGAACCATGTGCGAGGAGAAAGAGATGGCTGAATAGAGATAAAAGAAGGCGGGATTAGAAAATGAAGAATAGGAGTTGACTCATAGTTTGAAATGAGCGACTGAAAAAAGAAGAGCAATACTCTGGGCTGAAAATGTGCTCCTGGAAATGGAAAAGTGAGCTAAGGAATCCACTACCTCATTGCCCTCAGTACCCAAATGACAAGGAATTCACAAAAGATCGATCTCGTTCCAATGGAGGAGGAAAAGATTCGGAATGAGAAAGCGTATGAGAAGTATTATGTAATCGGAAAAGGAAGCAGGAAGAGAATTTAAGATAGCTTGCAGACACTTGGAATCTGAGATAATGAGAACTTTATGGAAAGCCAATAATGAAGAAACCAAAAGAACAGCGCGTAGAATAGTAACAAATTCCGCATAAAAAATTGAACAAAAGGAGGGAAGAGCTTAAATGATTCAGAATAATTCAAGGCGGGACAAAAAAAAAAGCAGAACCAATTCCGCTTGGCCCTTTAGAACCGTCTGCACGGATAATGATGTGTGAAGGAAAAAAAGAAACTGAAGCACAGGAGAATTCGGCTCTGTCGACTTTTTGAGGAATAGATTTAGAACAGAACAATAAAGAAAGATAATTAATAGCATGAAGGAAACTAGAAAAACTGAAAGAGAAATAAGCAAGTTTATCGTGACTATAAATAAAGGACAAAAATTGACAAAGACGAACAGAAATATTCAGATAGAAGCTGCGCAGATAGCTGATGATCGACGTCACTGCATATTTTGCAAATGCAAATTCGCATTGGATGTGCAATTATACTTGCAACTTTTATCAAGAAGCATTGAAATGTAAGGACTTTGTATGTTGTATTTCACACTTTTAGGTCAGTCCATCTGTGAATTGGTGTACTCGTAGTAGTTGATTGTTTCTTCATTATTCGAGTACATAAATCTGTTTTCTTCATTTATCAATGTTGCTCATTCGTACACAGTTTTTTTCTGATAGTTTAAGAAATTTGTTCGTTGTTGTGTGTTGTGTACAACTAATACAAATCATCTTAGTTAAAACTGATATTAAATAAGTTTATTTATTTCTGATTAATCTTTTTTTTTTTACCTATTATTTTAGTCGAGCTGCTCATGTCGTCACTTGGTATATTGGTAAATTCAATAAATTGTGCATAATTTTATTTCAGTGAACTCTAATGGCATGTAATAACCACAAAGCATACCGTAAAATAATCTTACATCGGCACTTTAGCCGACTTAATAAGGTCTAATAAAGACCCACATTTTTCTACAAATAGAATATATATGTATATATGTGAAATATTTATATAGCCTTTTATTTAACTCGCTTTGTCATCCTGTCTGTCATTCTATTTGTCTGGGGGGAATCTTGCGAACGATTTTTCATCTACTTCCCGATGAATTAAAAAAATGTCCTTTTGCAGAAATGCTTGTAATAGATGGCAATACAATATTATACAACATCTGGGTTTCCAACTTTAAAATTAGACTCCCGGGGCCCCAAAAACTCGAAATTTTGGAAAAGAATATTTTTTTTTCGGGCATGTGATATATCGTTAGAAAGATCGCTATTTGTCGAGAACAAAACCATATTTTATTTCTTTAATGAAACTTTCGAAGTTTACGAAAAGTTCAAAAAAGCGCAAGTTCTAATATGTAGTAACCTCTTCGCGGCGTGAATCTTATAGCTAAAAATTTTGAATAAGGTTGAAAATATGCACATGCACGTATATTTCTTTGATTTGGAACATCTAGATTTCCAACTTTAAAATTAGCCCCTCGGGGCTTCGAGAGCTTGAACTTTTGAAAAAAAAAAAATTTTTTCCCGGACATATGATATAGTGTTGGAAAGAGCGCTATTTGTCGGGAACAAACTCGTATTTCACTTTCTTAACGAAACACTGGAAGTTAACCAATAGTTTAAAGAAGCACAAAAAATGACCTGCAGCCCCCGCTCGTGGCTCAGCTTTATAGCTAAAAATTTTGAACAAGGTTAAAAAATGCGCATCCTTGTGTATTTCTTTACTTTGGAACATTTGAATTTCCAACTTTAAAATCGGACCCTTGAGGCGCCGAAAGCTCGAAAGTTTTAAAAATTTTTTTTTTTTTTTTGATCATGTGATATATCAATGGAAAGATCGCTATTAGTCAAATATTGTGTTTCATGTACTGAGGATTCCGTATGTATTGTATGAAAAACAAAAGACAATATAATTGAAAGAATGCGATCCATTATTTAATAATAAAATGTAACAAATTTCTCTAAATGTCCTATAATCAAGATATTGAATAAAATAAAGCAAAATAAAATACAATTCTAAATTTACTGTTTTTTATTAAAATACATAATAAAAAGTCTAGACTAAAAATAAAAAATATATATACTTTTTTTTAAAAACAGCCTTTTATTTATGCGCTAAAAGAAAGTACAAAATAACTTTATTAGTGTGCGACTACCAAATACGCATCTTAGTATTAAAATCTGAGACTACAAAATATTTCGTTTTCCCTATTTTGTTCTTTTTTCTTATTCTTTTCTCTTGATTACTAGTTATTTGCGTTTCCCGCTAACAAATTGTGTTTTCATCTAGCTTCAATAAGTACACGTTTGACCCGTGTTTATAATATAAGGTATTCGCATAACACCATATTTTCGTTCATCAAAAGTTAAACAGAATTGTACTACAATGCTGCATCGGGTCTTTGTCCAAAACCATGACAAAATAGCTGGAAAGTATTTTTGTATCAGAAATACTTTGTGCGTATTATTGTCCAGTAAATTACTATTTTTACGCCATGTATATGTTTTTTTATTCTTTCTTTTAACTAATTTTAATGCAATCCATTAATAGTAGTGTCTTATTTTTCTGTTTTCAGAATGTAACAAATGCACAATCACCGTCTAGTCCGCTTACTAGCTATGTGATTACTACACCCACTGCTACCCCGCTCCACCCAATTGCACTTCATATAATTCTGTTTTGGTGACATAATCTAGAATTGTGGTTTTCACGTTTGCAAACCTGATTTCTGTTGGTAGGCGTAGAGGAGAATATGCTCGTTTTTATCATACACCAACAAACCTGAATGAGGATGTTACTTAGAAAGCGAAAGGTATTGTGGTTAATTCGCTATCTAAAAATAAATGTATTGCGCTCAGAGATGCTCTAGTTCAACATTTTCATGAGTCCAAGTCAGTCAAATGTGTTCTTCGTGATCTTCTCTTAACGGACTTAAAGCTATCCAACTTTCTAGTACAAATGAAAGATCTGTTGTCAGAAAAAATGGGGGAGATAATGTTATGCAAACATTATAGCTTGATTATATGTGTTTTTTCTTTCTGTAACCGCACTTTTAAATGAAATTACAAAATTTTAAAAACTCTTAAAAAACTGTTAAATTCAGTTACATATACGTTATATTTTTTATTATTACACGAACATAAATACGTTCAATTCATACAAAAGACTAATTTTATAATGTAAAAATATAATGTTTTATTACGTGTGTAATATGTTTTATAAATGACATCATATACTTATTTTGTGTGAATTGAACGTATTTATGTTCGTGTAATAATAAAAAATATAACGTATATGTAACTGAATTTAACAGTTTTTTAAAAGTTTTTAAAATTTCATTATAGCTTGAACAATTACCACCCTCTGCCCAATCAATCCTAGTGAGTATGGATTAGTTTATTCTGCTTCCAACATTGGTGAACGCTGCTAACTGTAGTTTGACGGTTGTCCAACTAGCGACCCCAACAATTTCCCCAATCGTGCTCTTGTTGTCAAACCCACTGTAGAAACAATTAAATTACTTACAAAGTAAGATACATCAGTTTCATCTATGTCCCAAACCACTACGTGATCATCATCATCCATTCTAAGTTACTTCACCTTTTTAAGTATTGATGTTACGAGCAGTCAGTTTCCTTTCGTTTATTCCCGGTTAAATTAGTCGAATTTGCTTAGGTAGTAAAATACTTAATTTCGTTTTCTAATTTTTGATACAAATTGAATATTTATCTCAGAATAAGAACAATTTATACTCTAGTTGAATGTCTAGATTCGATCATTCTTCCGCGTAAGACTTCAAAATGGTTCAGTTAAATTGACGGATGTAACAATTTTGCCTGTCCAAGATTAACTGTTAGCGAAACGATATATTCAAATAATACTACAAGAATTTGAATGAAAGAGTAAACGTCTTCTAAGCATCGAATGTTAAAGCGGGAATTTTGAACAGTTAAGTCTTGTGGTGCTACTCTATGTACGGCTGTTTTCCTAATAAGCTCCTCAACCTACAAAGATCGAAGACCAAAACTGATATATTTACATTTAAGATGATTGAACTATAGTTTGTCGACGACTATGCCGTGTAATGTATACAAAAAAAAAAAAACGGTTTATAATTCATTCTAAGCGTATCTAATATATTCTACCGTAATTCTGGATTTGAGATAAATGCTCAGAAAAATCGAATAGCCCGCTGCAGAACTTTAGCCACAAATCGTAAATGTTCTAAAAACAGTAAAAAGCAGATCAATGAAGTAGAGAATTTCCAATGCTTCAAATCTTGATTTCACCACTATTAATAAAAAGAGTTTGCTGACAAAAAAGGCTCTCAAATTTAGGCTATTTTCAGTTAATAATTTTCATTTAGATTTATAAAGAAGTGAGTAAAATTGTTTATTAATAGTTCAGTGATTTCAAATAGGTGTATAATGATTTTAGGTATAATAAAAGAAAGTAGATTAATGTACCATATTTATAAGCACTCCAATTATTAAAAATTTCTCGTAGCGATAAAAGTTTAAAAAGCTAAATTTTTCTTTTAACGCATTAAATTATTTTAAAACCTTAAAGAGGAGAATATCTTTGTATTAATTTATTATTTTAGATAACATGGCGGCTTCTCCAAATATAATTTTTAGATCCCCGCTTTATTCCCGGTTTTGCTGGCCCAAATCCGCCCGAATTCCTAATTACTAGAATTGTACAAAAAGAAGAATGGAATTTTTTGTTATCATTGATAATATTTGACCGCCACAACATATTTTACATAAATAAAACAAAACTTAGTCATTTATTCTGAGCAGAGTGCAATAAAAAATGTATTCATTTTTTGCTTCAGATGATTTTTCCTTATTAAAAATATCGTTTTTGGCTGTTTTTATGTTTTTTCCCGATTTTGCGAGAAAATTCCCGGCTTATTCCTGGGTTTTCCCGGTTTGCAAAATTCCCGACTATTTCCCGATTTCCCAGTTGGGTAGCCACCCTGTATAATAACGATCTTTTGGGGAAATTATTTAAACGATAACAGAAGTTTGCTTCGTAAAAATTATTTCCACCCGGGTCAAGTAACGGGAATTCTCGAAAATGCCACAACGAAACAAACGGAATGAATTTTAAATGTATTACCGTAATACAATCGGTAACATCAAGTTTCACTATGTCGCGTAGCATTCTTGTTTTTAGGATTCGGTACACATATAATGTACGGAATCCTATTAAGATGGTTCAGAAATGACAAAACTATTCAATTAAAATATGCAATAACTCACGAACGATTAGACTTATTAATTTTGAAATTGGATCATAAATAATACTTAAATTTTCCTTAAAGTCCTATCTATAACTTCAAGCTAACCGATTACCCTGGGCGGCAAAAAACCCGTCAAGAATATGTAATATAGTATTTAAAACGACCTCAAAAATCACTCAAAAATTCACAACTCAACACCAGATAAACCTTTAAAGGTGAAATTCAAAATATAAAATACACGTAAAAATCAAAAATTCCTTTCATAAAATCAAAAAATTACGGTTAAAATATTATTTAACCCCCCGCCGCTTTTGGGCAAAAAACAGCAAAAAAAAAGGAAGTTAACGTAAGTAATAGCCCGAGTAAAAACGTTGGTGAAACCAAAACGTATTTCAAATATATGCATAGAGGACCGCTTCGTAGGAAAAATATAGCCAAGCTTATAACTTTATATTCGGACCTTTGGGGTGCCGAAAGCTCGAAAATTTTGAAAAAAATATTTTTTTCCCCGGGCATGTGATATATTGTTGGAAAGATGGCTATTTGACGAGAACGAAACCAGAAATCATTTTCATGACGAAACTTTCGAAGTTGACGAAAAGTTCAAAAAGCGCGAACGATAACGTATGTCCCTTCTTGACGACGCGAATATCATAGTTAAAAATTGTGAACAAGGTTAAAATATGTACATCACCGTATATTTTTCCAGTTTGGAGCATCCAGGTTTTCAACGTCAAAATTAGGCCCTGGAGGCGCAGAAAACTCGAAATTTTTTTCTCGGACATGTGATATATCGATTGAAAGATCGCTATATGTCGATAATGAAACCGTATTTCATTTTTTAACGAAATTTCCGAGATAGCGACAATTTCAAAAAACCGGAAAAAATTACGTCCCTCTTCCACTTTGCAGCAAGAAAAATCAAATTTCTTTTCTTTTTTTTTTTGAATTCAGTATTATGTAAATGCCGTGATCATGAAACATCTTCGAAACGCGTTGGGTAAATAAATATAAATTAATTGTTTTATATTGATGTTATTTACTTATTATATGTTAAAATATAGTTATCGCTAACTTAACATACGGAATCCTCAGCGCATGAAACATCATGCTTGACTGAACTTGTTTTTACTCACCTACGTTTTGCCTTGGGCAAGAATGCTACTATTTTACAGGATATCTACTGCGTTACCTTTATCAGTGTAAATAGTACTATTACATGTGTTGTTACGATTAATTTTTTAAAAAATCACATAAATATCGAATGCGAATTTCAAATGTTTTTAAGAGAATTGCAAACGATTTTCAATGTAACGTAATAGAAAAAAAAAAAAGGGTGATCAACAATTTATTATTACTTTGTTAATATTAAGTAACTAATTTTGCAGATGTTTTTGCGATATAATTATTATCTTTCTCTAATACTAAATAAAATAAGAACAAAAGATTCTGCAAAATAAGCCGGGGTTAAACTGCTACATCTAAACACGTCAAAGTGGAAAACGCTCACTATTATCTAAGAAATGTATTATAATTTATTTTGGCAATTAAATAATTTAAAAAAAAAACAAAAAACTACACATTAAAGCGCATATGTTGAAAAAGTATTTTTTACTTACAAAAATTTTACCAAGTCTCAAAGTTCAAATATGAATATCAAAAGGTACACGTATATAAATAATTGAATTTAAAACTTAAACCAAAAAAAAAACTATAGCTATTATCCATAATTATTTAAACTACAATATCTGATGATTATGGACTATGTTTCCGGAACATGTCGGTATAAAATTACAAATTATTTAATAATATATTACTTAAAATCGGTATTCCTTATCTTAATTAACAATTACCAGAAAATTTGTAAAATGCATGATATTTAAAATATTTTTAACTATTTTGAATTCCTGTCTAAACTTTTCCGACATGTCTTTGAAAAAAGAAATAAATATATATATATATATATATACTCGTATATATACATAAATAATATTTATTTATTTGCAGTTAATATAGTATACAGTTGCAAAGCTTTTTAGCTTCAATTGTTTGTTTTTTGGCTACGTATTTTTTATAATTTATAATTGCTTCATTTACGATATTCGTGTAATTTGAAAAAAAAAATTTATTTTTCTTCGTTAAAAAGATCAATGAAACAGTTCCAAAGTAGCCAATTTGGCAAGTATTACCTTTTAAAAATAATAATTTAATACAGCGGATAAGTTCATTTTTATGCATTTTATCATCGCTTTACAAACATATGTGCGTAGCGCAAATGAGCGAAATATTGAACGGTCGGGCATATTTATTTACCAATAAAATGTATGTTTGTTTGTTATTTTTTTCCAAAAAATGTGAAAACTTAATTAGTACGAAATTTACAATTAAAACGAGATAAACTAAACTCCACTTCATCACGTTCATGACAATTATTCAACGTCTAAATAAAACTTCAACTGCAGTTAATCACATTTCCGTAACAGATTGCTTGACACTACTTATTTCAGTAGCTGATGTAAATTTATTCATTATGTTTAATTTTTATTTACTCTAAATAAAATCGCGATTTACACGAATTTTCAGTAGCCGCAGTGGTCACCGACTTTGAAATATAGTTTCCAGAGTTTTACACTCAATTTATGTATGGAAATATTAATTATTTAATTACTTGCTTCTAAACGTGTCCTATGCACTCCTTCTTACCGATGATTGTATTATCGTAAGGAGCTCCTTTTAAAAAAACCCTAAGTAAGTTTTGGGAACACCACCTCCAATATAATTTGAATATTTAACTCTATATTTCATTTCCGACTACTTAAACATTTCGGTAATTGCGTTTACTTTCATTTTTCTAGATGACCCCGCGTGATTAGTAGTACACTAATTTTTGTGCGTTTCATTCCATTCTTCGAATTCAACAGTATTTTTTTTTTTTTTATTTCTATTATTCACATTTAATATTTAAATAAAGAATTTTGCCAGAGAAATAACCAATTGCAGATGAAACCCCAAATAAAGATCTATACTCACGTGTTTGCCATATTCCATCTCCAGATGCGGTCAATTCATTCGTTTCTTTATTTTCAGCTTATGTTTCCTTCTTTTCTTCATTCACAACTTTTTGAAATAAAGATTTGCGACAGTTTTACTATTATTTAAAGTTTGTTTCTATAATATCATATATATATATATATAATATTATTATCTAAAAATTGTGGCATGTCCATTACACCATAAAACTGTCTCGCATTCCCTCAAACCCTATTCCTAGTATTTTCGTTACAAACACGAAGCATCTATTTATTTCATACAAATGTCCTGTGAACGAACATGAAGGAATGTATTCGTTTACCAATTGCCACGTGAACCACAATTTTAAAAACCGAGACCACGAGAGCTCGTTGTCCGAAATTTCACATTCCCACTTTCCTGTTTTCACTTAACAATACTCAAAATTGCAGTAAATACCGTAATGAAGTTAATCATTTTAAATTCAGTAGTATTATCTTTTCCAGCGTTTTGTTTTAATTCTTTAGATGATGTGCTACAAACACTTTCGTGTCGCGTTCCGCTGTTTTCGGGTTAAAAGCTTTTTTTTCTTTTAACGGTGTACGATTTACAAACATTATCTGAACTCCCAAGTTCTCTTGAGCCTTTTTTTTTTTTAGTAGCACGTTCCGTGATAAATTAATTCGAGTAATTTTTTATTAACGCACAAGTATGTACTACTCAGTGTAACTGCCACAGATATACTGACGCCAAACCTAAAATTTAAAGTACTTCATGAAACCCAAAAAGGTTAAAAACAAAACTATTTCTAAGAAATACTAAAGATAATAAAATTCGTCAACAGTTAATAAATACAAACAATAGATTTTTAAAGGTGCAATGCACCGGGCTAAACCGGTTATTTGCAATTGCCGCCAGCTATCTCTCATCGAGGATCAGAGAGCCCTTCAGTAATTGTAGGATATCTCGAAAACTATTCATTGGATTTACTTGAAATTTTCAGGTAATATTTTTAAAACATCATACTTTTAAAAAATACAAAAAAAAAAAATTGATTTTTTGAAAATCCCAACCATCTCTAACCCTCCAAAAGAATAAGAAGGCTCCTTCAGAAGTTTCTACTTCAACTTTTTTAATAAAATATATCGAAACTAACAAAAAGAAAAGTGGCGATAAGACAGAACATCCAATGGATGTCTTACTAAAGGGTTTATTACCAACACTAAAATCCTTTTCTCCCTATTACCAACATTTGGTGAAAGGAAGAATTTTTAAAATTATTCACAATCCACTCTGTGACAGCTAAATTATAATCTGAATTCTTCACGTTCACCCGTTCCAAACACGATTTCCTATTTCGATTTCCAACGGTACTACTTTCAATATAATCGAAGCATAGCTGGAAAGTTATTGCGAAAGCTAGCTTGAAATTTTATATTTTTCGTATGACATTTGAACGGGGAAAAAAAAAATGGAATTTTTTCCATTTCTCTTGAACTTTACCTTTTTGCTTGTCAAAGTATAAATTGTTATTGTCTAATATTTCACAATTTCCATAACTGGCAAGCTTTTTTTTTCCACCAGACTATTTGAATACATTTTTTTGCGTTTATTTTTTTTTTTTAATCCATTAATTCTGTATTTCCTTGGAGTATTCATTTAGCTCACAAGAAAAGCTGATTTTTCACATTGGTCCACACTTAGCTACCGTTCCGGCGTCATTTTTTATTTAGTTAATGAAATTCAATTAATCGCGTCGTAAATATTTTACACACACAGAAAATAATTTTTATTTAAGTGTAGAAATTTTCTTTTGTTTTTGTGCGAACCATTATTATTTTTCTTAAGTTATATTTTCTAGAATTAACTTTATCATTAATAACTTTAAACTCATTATATTTTATTTAATAAATTATTTTTCTTCTAAGACCCTTAACATTTACGGTTTCTAAATTCGTGAATGAAAATACAGTGACCGGTTTTAAATCATTTAATTGGTATCCTTAATTTTTTATAACAACGATCTAAAATTTTTTTCCAAACAAAGAATATGATTATTTTTAATTTATTTTGAAATTATACGTTATTCTGTCGTAAGTCTTTTATATTAATTACAACATAATTCTTAGGCTACCCCCATTAGAAAAAATGTCGCAATTTTATGTAACGAAAAATGTCCCAATTTTATGTAACGTTTGTTATATTTTATAGGATTTTTGTGATTGTTATTTGAAAAATATTACAATTTTATGTAACGAAAATGTAACGGAAAATATAACGAAAAAATTAATTAATTTTATATAATGAAAGTTAAATGTTAGGATAGAATTTTTGTGATTGTGTTTTGTTTTTTTTTTGGTGTTGATGCCAGTAAGAATTGCGCTATAAATTTTGATCGTTTTATACAAAGTATAGAAGAGAAAGAGACAGAAATGAAATCAAGTGGGGTCAAGGGGCACAGCTTCTTGCGAGGCCAAAATGGCCGAGTTATATATATATAACTGCTACTCACGGTTTCGCCCATGTATTAATACTTGTTTAAATCTTTTCCTGGAAATGAATAAAAAAATTTTGATTTTATCTGGAATTATATTTATATAAAGATTCCTTCTATCTTTGGGAAACATGTTTATTAAATGGTCTTCATGTTTCAAGGTTAGCTGAAGATTATCAGTCTTTCTATAACCCGTCTGTTGTAATCTAACAAAAAGTTTCGCTCAACTAAACAGGACACACATCCATCATTCTGAAAAGACTGAGTTGTTCACACGGTAACCTCCCATAATTACAAATTTAAGAGAACATATTTTTTCCTTTTTTTTTATTATTATTTATTTTGGGCTCGCCAACCAAAAGAAAGGAGTCAATTATATCTTGATACGATCAAATATTGTTAGGAGAAAGGAACAAGAGGCGCAATATGGAGTAGGAAGACCAAGTCGCAGCAAACTGGAATAGAAAGGAGAACGTTCAGCGTCAAGAGATGAACACTCAAAGAACACATAATCAGCATCGCAAACACGCTGTTGTGAAGAGGACAATGCGTTGAGGCAACCAACGAAAAATGGGAACGAGATGAAGACAATAGAGAATGGTCAAGATGCAGACGAATAACGGAGACAACGACAGAGCGTCGAAGTGAAGGAAACAAAGAGAACCACGGATTGGCAGGAAGACATCTTCTTCACTCATATCTTTCAACCTCTTCGTCTTGAACACTTTATTAAAGTAAATTCCATGAATGCACAACTTTATAACTTCAAAATTTTTAATTTTGTTACTTGCATTACAAACCAGGAGGCATGCCAATTTTCACGCTTTTTAAAATTTTTCACAAACTTAGAATGTTTCATTGTGAAATCGAAATAAAATTTTTTCACCTACAACAGCGAAGCTTTCGTCGATGCATTATCTAGAGAGAGTAATTTTTTTTTTACAAATTTTGTTTTGCGGCGTCACGAGGGTTCAAGTGTAAAGTTGTTATATTGGCTATATTTTTTCTTTAAAGCTTTTCTTTATTTATATTTTTAGGATGTGTTTTAGTTTTCTGTACTTTTTTACTCGTGCTGCTACATACAAGAATATACTTTTTTTTTACTATTTTTTGCCTCAGAGAGGAAATTAAATTAATTTTTTACTGATAACTTTTTTACTTTATCAAAGACCTTTTAATTTTTGTTTTACATTTTGAATTTCACTTTTAGTGAGTTATGTGTAACGAATTACGAATTTTTTAAGTGATTATCGACGTTTTTACAATTTTTGGCTCCAGTGTAGGTCAGTTGTCCTAAAATTGTACATCGTTCTAAAAAGTATTTTAAACGTGATTTATATACATAGTTTGACGTTCATTAGTTAAGGCGTTCCTAAGTGCCGTAAGTAATTCTCGAATAAAAATTATGGTAAACGCTTTTTCTTCCGAGAGTATGCGGTTATTTATCGAGTGTCCGGGAATGTGTTGATCAGTCAGTGAACGCGCGTCGGCATGTCGTGGTATGCTACAACTGACAGTCTAGTTACAGTATGTGGATAAAAAACATAAGGGAATGAAAGCGAGTTTGAATTCTCGGCTTTGCTCGTTGATGACAGACGCGAGAGGTATACGGTACAAAATAAGATCCCATTCGTGTCGGCAAATAAATGCACCGACGTTAGACTACTATAAAAAATCTATACTGTGAGAGATCGGTCAAGCGAGTTTTTGTTCTGCTATTGAGCAATTTATTATGGCGACTGACTGCAACTTAATGTTTTTTGACAAGCTTTCTTCTTTTAGTTTAACGCACGATTAAATGTTAAAATTTACTGATGTATCATTCCTTCCTAAAAATTATTTGAGCTTTGCCTATACAAGTATCTCAGTTATGGGTGAAATTCGTGTTCGTGACACAACTAATTATTTTTCTGAGGACTGCATTATAAAAATGTAGTTGGATAAGATTTAATGATTTTAAATTTTATATATTATTTTCTTAATTTATCAACTGCTAGTATATTCGCTTTTCGACCAATCAATGCAAAAATAAAACTACGACCAAAACTTTTTAAATACATATACGGGACATTTCACGTCAAATGTCCCAGCGCGGCGTCGCTCGAGCGCCAAAACGCTTACTTTTCAACTGATGATTACGCTACTAAGAATCATACACAAAAAATAACAACGACATGTATTCGATGTATTTTTTTCCTCAGCTTTCCAATGAAATCATTCGCCCTTTTTTGAAAATGTGCCTTTTTAACCTCAAAAAAACACAAAACGTGTTATATCTTTAAAAGGACATTTTTAATATTCTCTTTTAAAATACTCTAAATTGAAAGAGGAGGGTTTTTTACGTCGATATACCAATTTTCAGAGTTTGGTTTTTTTTCTTTTACGAGATATTGAACACCAAAGTAAAGGCGAACCGCAGCTGCGGCTCAGCGTGACATGCGGCAAAGTGTGTTTTCTATCAATAATATTTACTAAATAACTGATTCCACTACACATAAGTACACATATTATTTATTTACACATTGAAACATTCTTTGTACATTTTTGCAATATAATTACATAATGCATATTTACATAAGTATCACAGAAATTTATTTATTTGTTTTCTTCGTTTTTAAAATTTTCTTGGCTCAAAAAAACACAAAACGTGTTATATCTTTAAAAGGGCATTTTTAATATTTTTTAAATACTCTAGATCGAAAGAGGAAAGTTTTTTACGCCGATATAGCAATTTTCAGAGTTTTTTTTTTTTTATTCTTTTACGAAATATTGAACATCAAAATAAAGACGGACCGCCGTTGCAGTATGCAGCGCAGTGTAACGCAAAATGTTTATTGGGTTTTTCCAATATCTATTTGACGTCGAGTTTGAATTAAGGTTAGCTTACGTTTATTTAGTTATGGATTGTCATCGTTGTGATTGTGTTGAATAACATGAGCGAGCGTCGTCGAAAGCGTGTATTACTTGATGAACATCGAAAAACTTGAGCTTATGGTATAACTTCGGAAATTAATTAATTTAGTTGTAATTAACTAACTTATTTATCATAGATTAATTATTTGTTATTTTATCTCTAACACTGTGTCGCATTCAATTTTTCATTCAAGATGCATTAATCCGTTTGGTAAAAGTAATCATCCTATTAACTCGGCGAAACAGCTGTTTAACTATCCCACACATCTATGAATATCCATCGATACCAGAAACAGCAAACATTTTTAATAATTGTAGAACTGAAATTTATAAAATCAGATTCTACTATTCTCGATGTAAAAAAAATTATCTACAAACAGAAAGAAAATTTTAAAAACGAAGAAAACAAATAAATAAATTTCTGTGATACTTATGTAAATATACATTATGTAATTATATTGCAAAAATGTACAAAGAATGTTTCAATGTGTAAATAAATAATATGTGTACTTATGTGTAGTGGAATCAGTTATTTAGTAAATATTATTGATAGAAAACACACTTTGCCGCATGTCACGCTGAGCCGCAGCTGCGGTTCGCCTTTACTTTGGTGTTCAATATCTTGTAAAAGAAAAAAAAACACACTCTGAAAATTGCTATATCGACGTAAAAAACCCTCCTCTTTCAATTTAGAGTATTTTAAAAGAGAATATTAAACATGTCCTTTTAAAGATATAACACGTTTTGTGTTTTTTTGAGGTTAAAAAGGCACATTTTCAAAAAAGGGCGAATGATTTCATTGGAAAGCTGAGGAAAAAAATACATCGAATACATGTCGTTGTTATTTTTTGTGTATGATTCTTAATAGCGTAATCATCAGTTGAAAAGTAAGCGTTTTGGCGCTCGAGCGACGCCGCGCTGGGACATTTGACGTGAAATGCCCCATATATATATATATATATATATATAAAATAATTTTTCGTTATTGTGATAGAAACGAATTATTGTACATATAGAATGAATTTTTTTTTTTTTTTTTTTTTTTAACCCCCCTTTGGGCATATCAACAAAGGATCTTTGCCCAGAAACGAAAGGAAGGAGAAGGATCAGTTAAATGTAGATTCGGTCAGCTATTGATAAGATAAAGGAACTGAGGATAGGAACAACTGAGATCGACGGAAACGATAAGATATACGAGGCACAATAAGGAGTAGGGAGTTTGAGTGACAGCAGATTGGAATACAAAGAGGTACGTTCGTTCACGAGGGATGGACATTCAAAGAGGATATGGTCAGGATCACAGACGGCTACGTCGTCAAGATGAAGAGGGCAATAAGGGGAAAGAGCGAGATGAAAACGAAAGCGTGAGGAAGGAAGAAGAGTATGATTCAGACGTAAACGGATAATAGGAACAATGAATTTAAAAAAAAAAAAACATTTCACTTTACCACGGGGATAAGAACGGAGAAAAATTTTCTTTTTTTTGTTAAATTTTGTATTGTTTTGTTGATTTGTGTATTTATTATATATAGGTCTTTATTTATTAAGAAAGTTAAAATTTTACAAATTTTTTTACTCTTCCTCCACAACCAGTTGATGTTTATCATATAATCCCATAAACCCATCGTATGACAGAAATTTAGTAACCAACAGAAATTACAGAAATAACACTAATAAAAATTGTTTGTGTCTGTGTACTACGAACGCAGAAAATGTGTTTATTAATTTTTTTTTCAAACTAATTATAAAAATCTTTCTGCTGAATAAAAAAATAATTAATCACATTTGTAAAACGATGATAGCAGTAAAGAAAATCAAAAGAAAAGACAGAAACAACATTGTGATAATAAGGTCCCTTTGTTTTTATGATAAAATTATTTAAGACTTTCTAGGTGTTTTTCTCGCTTTTCCGCATCAGTCAATGGCCGCCGAGGCATCCGCAAAATAATTAAAACGAAGGGCACGCTTGAGATGGGCATGTGACGATATTTTAAAAATTCGTACTCATTTTTTAATTTTCGCTTGCGGATATCGCTCTTATCATTATCGCGATATTGCTTTTATTTTTCCTAACGATTTACAATCGAATGTTTTATTATTTGCTTTCGATCGTCAATTTTTTACTGTATTTTGTGTTTATAAACGCCGTGATTGGTAACCCTTGCTTTGCTCGTGTTTCAAGAACAGAGCCCTAAATGCACACACAAACACACATATATATATATATTGGAAATATTAAATTATAGGAATTTAAACCGCGATAAAATTAGCAGAAAAACTGTGTGTAAAATAAAAATACACGGTAACATTAAAATGTAAGAAACCCTAATTCTTTTCTATATAACTTTTAATTATTGAATAATAAAATAAAATTTAAAATATATAAATAAGTATTTAAGTATCGGATAATACTGAAGCAAAACAAAGCGCTGATTATTTTATGATAATTTCAGGTTATATTTAATTACTGAAATACACGTGTAACGTGTGATTTTAATTACAAACTGTGTTTTTAAAAATTTGATTAGCTTACGTTTCTTTTTAATAGGTAATTTTACTGCGCTCTTTTTAGTGGATTAATTTTTAAATGATAAAAAATTGAAAAAACAGTTTTATGTTTCGAATTCGTTTTCTTCTTGTAAAAAAAGATTCAATTTTATGAAATTGTACTTAAAACGTTTCACAAATAAATAAAAACTTATTTTATAAGAAAAAAAAAGTGTAAAAATGAATTAAAAAAAAAAAACATAACCGGATACAAGGACAACCTTTAAGAGGAACCATATTAAATAACTTCTTCGAAAGTAATACAATATTGATAACAATTTATAAACCAGTCATAATCACGAAGAATTTTAAGTTTATTAAATTTTACATCAATTAGAAATACGGAATATGCAGCATTCGTTTGAAATTAATATTTCATATAAACTGAAATAACGAAAATACAAACTTCTCTTACCACTTTTTTTTCATTATTTATAACTCCATGAACCCATTTCTAAACAAGCATAGGCATCGCGCGATAATTATCCCGAAGAAGAATATATTCCGTTGCTTAAGATCAAATTAAAAAAGAGCAGATTAATTTCAGCTTATTTCTATAACGCTGTACATTAAAAAATTATTGTTAATGTTTTCAGTAAATTATAGTCATATCTTCATGAAAAAAAAAAAAAAAACAATTTCCAAAATTAATTTTAACCCTCTAACCATATAAATGATAGAACATTTCATTAGCCGCCTATCTCACGCGATTTATACACCAGGCGCTCTGAATTATATTCCTTTGTCAGAAACTCCTTCCAAAGAATAATAGTGAGATTACGTAATCTCTTGTCATAATCTTGAATTGGTATTAATTTAGTTGCATTCGGGTAAATATATTCAGCTTCTTTTAAAGTACCGAAAAAATGTTTTGATTAGTACTGTTCAACTCATTATATCCTTTATCATAAACTTTAATACTCACAATGAAAAGGGCTTATAAACCATACACCTATAGCACCTGGAATCAATATTTTCGCTATTTAATATATAAAAGAAAGCTGAATTCAAATAAAATAACTCCAACACATCTTTGTTAATTTATTAAAATAATTTATCGTCACTTTTTTTATGTTCCTCTGTAGTCGCAATGGCCTAGTGGCTAGAATTCGGTCAAGAATCAATTAAACAGTCTTAGAAGTTTACGTCATCGTTTATAAGCGCATCTACCATTTTTTTCTTTTTTCTGTCTTGTAACTCTGGCAACAGTAATTTCGCAAAGTCGGGTTGTTTTCGGTAGTTGATTTTCACCCAAGTAAAATCATGATCAGATTTACATGTTTGTTATTCAACTTAGTCGTCATGTTAAGTCGGCTAAACTCTGCATGTAATGTATCTAAAACGAATAGACTAAATAAACATTCTGTAAATTATACTTTAAAAATATTATTACTTACTTCTTATATTTTAATGATAATGTTCAGATTTTCGAACTACTTTATACCATTACACAATGCAAACAAAATAATCATATCTTACTACTTTTCCGTAACTTCGATTTCGCATTTCTAAATGTCAATTATTATTATTACTATTAAATTTATTATAATGTATGAGTAAAAATTTATCGCACGCTAAAAAAGCATAAAAAATATTTTAAAAAAAAAACGGACAATTTTAAGAACGGTAAATGCGTTAATATTATATGGCTTTTTCTGTGTATACATGTATTCGGAATTGCGACAATTACCTATTAAATGGCAATGGCACCGTAATTGTGGAAAAAGACGCAAATTATAAATAGCACTTACTTTTAACTTAAATTTTATAATTAAATTTTCAGTCGTAAAAATCGAAAACATCCATAAACGGAAAAGATGCTTCGGATGGATTCAGTAAATCTACAAGGTAACACATCGCACCGGCTAAACCTTCATAGAGGCTATACGGCGCGTCCGGTCTTCTGGATCTTTCTCTAAATTTCGGTGTTAACATAAATTCTGCAAACACTAGTGCTCTATGGTAATACTTAATATCGTTTGTAAGGCGATACATCAAAAGAAATACATATCCGTTACCAGCAACGCCGTGACAAAGTCCTAAAGAAAAATTATTCATTTTATTGACGAAACATACATGTACATTTATTAGAATTTTTATAGCGATTGAATGAGTTATAATCTCGGTAATTTTAAAAATTCGCATAATGTAAAAAAATGTTTTTTCTGTTTCCGATCATTTTACATTATTTTATTTTTAAATCTTAAAGTAAAAAAAAAAAAAAACACAAAACAAAAACAAATAAACATTTAGGTGTTCATTTAAATAATACCAACAAAATTTTCAGAAAATTGAAATATCGAGTTCAATTCTTTGAGAAGAATTTGATTAATGAAAATAAATGCATTTATTAATTTTTATTCAATAAATGATAAACAAAAAAAATTCTAACTTTTTTAACTAACATTCTGTTGCATTTTTTCGGTTTATTTACCTATTAAAAAAGTAAATAAATATTAAGAAGTTGAGATTTTTTGAAGACTCTCTAACTGTAACCTTTAAATAAGCACGAAAACACAATGGAAATTATATATAATATCAGTTATACTTGTCAATTTTTTTCAGTGTGCTGGTTTTTCAGCTGAAAATTAAATGGTAACGCTATATAACGAGGAATCTTTTCAAAAACGATGTAAAAATAAAGAAACTTTATGAAATTTTAAATGTATCAGTCTCATCGGTAGAATAATAAAGTGATTATTAAAGAAAAACAGGAGCAAAAAAAACACAAAAAAAAACGCCATAATGGTACTAATGATGACTTAAATCCAACGCTGCGTTACTAGAAGTGTTCAGACAATAAAAGTTCCTTATAAAAGTTTCTTATATTAAAAAAGTATAAAGAAATTAATTTTCAAGAAACAAAAAGTAATAATAAATATACTACATCTACACAATCTGTTAGGCAGTTAATAGAATTAAGGAATAAACATAAATAACAAACACGGTATAAATATAAGAAGACGTATTACAAAACTTTTTCGAGGATATCCCATCTTCATCTAGAAAAGAAAATATTAAAAAGACGAATGCTTATATATAATCTGAATCTAATAGAGATCATAACGAACCGTAAAAAATTAATTACGCTAAACATTAAATAAAAAATAACCAAAAAAAACAACAGTAAAACTCTGTTACGATATTGAAAACGCTCATGAAGGTAAAGAACTTAGATATAACCGAAAAAAAAAAAAATAAATTAAAATAAATAAACGCAGATCGCATAATTGTTCGCATTCCGTTCCTGGAATTAATATGGCATTTCCTTTCCCATTCTCAATAATCAATCTGTCCGATTTTTCTCTTCGGTTCTTCTTAAACTTGTTTAACTTTTTTCTTTGCTCCGGCTCTACTCCTGTCTCTTAGAATACTTTCATCGTTATTATTGCGATCCCTATACTCAATTTTTCCACACTTCGTCAAATCTTTCTTTTGCTTCCATTCAAAAATTGAATCAACAGACATCTTGTACAGCGGCTCAAACACAATAGTCTGTTGTTTAATAAAATGTTTGATTTCGGTTCTGGGCGCGGCTCTCCCGATTGCTTTAGTACTCTGTTAGTAGACGTTTACACACGGTTTTTATGGACAAAAAAATCCTTATTACTTCTTTCATCGATATCCCTTCAGCCCTTGACAACCTTTATCTCTTTGCTCATTTTGATTTAATGCCTTAACATCCTCGATGATCACTTTTATTCTCTTGTTAATAATCTTCTCCATTTTATAATTGTCATTCCTTCCTTCCCTCTCTACACTACCACTAGTCTAAACTTTCGTAGATTACCGGAGGGTTCCTGCCATAGCCCAATATTGTTCATCAAGATCGCTTTTTTGCTTCTAAATACCTTTTCCCGCGACAACATCCGTTCATCGTAATTCCTCGATGACCAACTGTGTCAACTTTTTAAAACTTCTTAATATCATTAGTAAAAAAAGTTTTAACTAATATTTACCTTTTCATCTCTCCTCTTAAATCCTCCATCATCGTCTTTATTCTTTACCCTTTTTGATAATTAACCACATATTAAATTATAACCCAATTTCCTTTACCTCTCCGGCCCGTTGTTTAGATATCTTTCTGGATAATCATCTTTCGCGTTCCGTAATCCCATCAGCCGTTTCTACTCGTCATCTTTCAAAAGGCTCATATTAAATCCTTCTCCCGCATTAATTAATTAGGGAGGTGACTCCTGTAACTTATTCATGTTCTACAGGTTCTTTATTCCTTTTATCCTTCATTATTTTTGGTTTTATCTAAGGAAATTGTTCCACATCCCCCCTACTCGAGCTCGATCGCGTCCACAACATTCGAACTCTCTAAAATCCACTCTTGTATTACCGGCTTTATATGCAAAAGAATCCAATATTTCTTCTCTTTTCGTTCAGAAGTCTTGTTTATACTACCGTTTTTAATTAAACATTTACCTATTTCACCGTTCTCTCTTATTTCTTCTTACTCTATCGTAATTGTCGTTTTTCTGTTAATAAAACCTCAATACTATTTAGCAATAAATTATAATCGCATAAAAAAAATATATTTATCCAAAAATATATATTTGTTTTTCAATGCGACGATTATATTTTTGAATTTTAAAGTAGCTAACATAAATTACGGGTAATGTTTTACCGTTATTTTTTTTTTGTTTTTTTTTGTGGAGAAATACTTCGAACAATTACACGAATATGTTATGGACAAAATGAGATATATATATATAGTAGTTGAAACTACTCAATAACATACAAAATAAAATACATTTAATATGTTTTCCAATCATTTTTGATGACTGCGAGAAAACTTCAATGAATACAGTTCAGAAAACTGCAGGTTTTCGATTAGACGAAAATACTTTTTACTTCTATGTGTATATAAAAATTCCATCTGTGCATCGTTACTTAATAATTTTCCGCTGTAAATTACTCACAATTTCGTGAGGTTGTCCATAGAAAAAGTTGAAATATTTCATATTTCTTATTTAGAATATAGATCAGTGTTGTTACGTACAATGCTTAAACAGTCACCTTGTGGAATTTAAAAAAAAAAAAAAACAACAACAGAGAAACGTTTATTTTACGGACTGAATAAATGTGCTTGGAACTACCTAAGTAACGTTATGTCCGATAACACATTTGACTCCATCTTTTTTAAAAACTCTATTTATCATTATTAATAATTATTACGGTTTTCTCTTATTTATTACGTTAAATGTTCACTAATAAGTTAATTGTAACATACCGGGACCTTTTTTCAGTATCCCTTTCTGCCAGACTAATTCAGCACTTTTTATGCAAGACTGTAAATACTTCGGCTCTTTCCACAAAAGGTAAGCCTTCGCCATCGTGTATACAATGCCTGCAATTAATTAATTTCCATTAGCTAACGTATATTCTAAAACTAGAAACAATAACGATGTCAATATGTCAGCGATATATTTACCGGGAGCCCCATGGCACCAGTGGACTAATTCGTTGTCAGGATCATCTGTCCGATACGGAATTTCATCTATCGAGCACGGAAAGTTGCCATTTGGCGTTTGTAAAGATAATAAGTAATCAACCGAAGCTTTTACATCGTTTTTCGCTCCGGGATACGTGTCAAGGAACTTTTGGAAAAACATCAAAACGAAGAGAATACTCGAAATGCCATGTGCCGCACCTATTACATTCATTGAAAGAAAAAAAAATTAAAATTAATCACTGAAATGCCCATAAATACCACTGATAATACAAAATTAAACATCGAAATGATATATACCAATATTACAGCGTTAAAACAATACAGATATACTTAATACAAATAAATAAAAAATAAACAGTTTTCAAAAAGGTTCAATGTGACATTTATTTTTCGTTAAAATTTTACATACCGTAAAAAATATCTACGTTTATTTATTTTTAATTTATATTTATATTCCGTATATGTATACTGTTTTAATTAGATAAATCGGTATTATTGGTTAGACTGCACTCGGAAAAACAATAAACTATAGCTGTAAAATATATGGAAAACAGCGAAACTCAATTCTTAAACTATAAAAACACCGTAATGGTTAATTTATTATCGTTGTAATCCAACCGACTAGCCCAGATTTATTGTTACACCGTTTTTCAAAAAACGAATAATCTATATCGCACGTAGAAATAACTGTTAGTATCGGTTACAGCAATTACCGGTCTAGGACATCGAAATTACGAGTACACACTCTACACCAATTCCTATTTTAAAAATAAACACTTCATATTTGAGTCGAATAATTCAGCTTAATTATTTAATAATCATTCTACACAAAATAAAAATAAAACGAAGAAAACATGAAATGACAGTAAACAAAAAGACAAGAAATATTACACAGTAATTTATTTTACCGAATAATTGCGTAGCCTATAAGAATTTGAAATCAAGAAAACGTGTTTCTTTGTCTGTCTTTTGAATTCGGTTGAAGTGTATAACTGATTGTACAGATATAGATAATTCGCGAGATATGTACATGTGTATAATGCCCACATAAGCAAGCAGTTATAGACACGTAATGCATTAAGCGACTCACAAATTACCCAATATATATATATATTGTAATGTGTACATTACATGAATAATAAATATAATAAATAAGTTAGTAATTAACATAGAATTTAAGGCAAGCGTGAGTGTAAATGTGTGTGTAGTTCGGCGAATGATCGGGGTTGATGATGCCTGGAGTGATGTTACGTCACGTCTGACGTAATGGAAATAGTGCTGGAGGAAACGACGTCCGTCGGTGGAGGGATCTTCGATTTGGTTTGGAGATCGGAAATACGTTCACGAATAATCAGTAGTTCAAGTTCTGGTTCAGGAATCGGACATAGTAAAAGTAAAAAAATTTTATCGTAAAAATAAAAAGAAAGGCGATCGATGCCGGTTACGCGTGACCATGTTCCGAGTCTCCGCTTTTAAATTGAAAACAATGAAAAAAGAAACTTATATATATAAAACGAAATAAAAACAATCACTATCGAATGCCCCGGCGAAAACCAACTAAGGAAGGCAGCACGGATCATCGTCGTCAAGAACGCCGCATCAGGACCCTCCCGGATTCCCAGATATGTATACATTTTACTATGATATGTTATATTAAATTTTAAATACATTTTACTTTGATATGTTATATTAAATTTTAAATAATTCGTGATGTTTTTGTGCGATCGACTGCTTGCGCATGATGTGTGTAACAATCAATAATAAACTATAAAGCCTATCTTTTGTGTTTCGGACATGGATACCAATTAATAATAATAAATAAAAATAATCCTAATAATAATAATAATAATAATAATAACGAGGTCTTGATAAAATAAATTTCAATATTAAAATTCCGCAGGAATAACTCCCGCGGTGGCATCCCTGCAATAGAAGATTAACACTTCAATATGTAGGTAAATTAACATTTATTCTTATTTAAATATTTATTGACCATATCTAAAAATCGCTATACTTCCGCGGGATTAATATTAAAAGAATCATTTTCCGTAAATCTTATATCATTCTAAGATTAAAATATTTTTGACAGTTCGTGTAGTTGCTTTTTATAGAATAAAAACTGTTAAGCTGAAATCATTTAGCAAAACAAAAAGAATATGACCCTGGCAATTTTTCGCAGTGTGATGAACTAACCAAATATCTAGATCCCGTTACTAAAATCCGTTCACGAAAAACAGCAAGTCGCAACAATTTATAGACCTATTGAAGTAGAAAAATAATACTGCTTAGATTGTTTCATTTTAAAGATGTGTCATAAACATACACTTCTACGCACACGTGAAATTTACCCTATTACATAGACAGTATTCTTATTATGTTTTAAAATTAGAAATATTAAATTTTAATAATAACGATACGGCGCTTCCGATAATTAAACGTAAAATATTTTATTAATGTTACTAATTAAAAATTAAGTGTTTTATGCGTTTTATAAAAAAAGAAAAAGAAATATAACGTTCGTAAATAAAGAAATTTGGAAAGTAAAATATGTTGGACGTAAAGATTCCTAGAGAAATCCTCATAAAGTGATTGACAAGGTCATATTCTTTTTGTTTCGCTAAATGATTTCAGCTTAACAGTTTTTATTCTATAAGAAGCAACTACACGAACTGTCAAAAATATTTTAATCTTGTAATCCTATAAGATTTACGTAAAATGATTTTTTTAATATTAATCCAGCGGAAGTATAGAGATTTTTAGATATGGTCAATAAATATTTAAATAAGAATAAATGTTAATCTACCTACATATATGTATAGGGTAATTTGTGAGTCGCTTAATGCATTACGTGTCTATAACTGCTTGCTTATGTGGGCATTATACACATGTACATATCTCGCGAATTGTCTACATCTGTACAATAAATTATACACTTCAACCAAATTCAAAAGACAGACAAAGAAATGCGCTTTCTTAATTTCATATTCTTATACTACGCAATTATTTAATAAAAAAAAATTAAAAACTCCATACTTTTTAAAATGAAAACATTTTAAAAATTGCTCACGTATAAAATGACATCTAACATATGACTGTAAAGATTCAGAGCAGGATAACTTACTAGCACTCCACCCTGCAGCCAACTGTATACTAATAACAGGTTTTAGTCTGTTAAAACGGTTTACTGCATAAAACATTAGTATCAGTTTGTTTCGTAATATTGTTGAAAACCACTACATATATAGTACAGTTTACCTAACTGCAAAAGCCTTGCTTCCTTCAATAATATAACTGTGCAATCTTCATAGACTTCCTAAAGCGCTCGTTTTATATTAATTTTTTCGACAAGACCTCTGACTCTCGTTAAACGATGTAAATCCAAAATAAAACGAAGGAATTATATTGATCCTGTATAATACACTACGGAAAGTCCTCTTTAAAATACAACTCTAACATCCAATTATCGATGTGCAGACACTAACTTAGCCATCGCCAATGGAAAGACATCGTGAACCAAATTCGGCAATCGGCTTTAACCCTAAAAATTAGGCTTGCTGTCTGGAACGAAAAGTTTGAAAACTAAATTTGTTTACTAAATTGTACTCGAGCGGACACTGCAGAAGATTTAGTTAAGAGCACATCACGGAGATTTGAAATACGGTTTATAAAAATGCAATTCCGCCATCAATCCACTCTATTCACAGCGCACTTTAACATCATACACAGTCATCTCGTTAGCAACTACCTGGAACGCTGCATATAATAAGTCACTGAAGATTTTTGGTGGAATAACAATAGGCGTTGCCATATTTTAAAACGATAAGAACGTTTAGACCCAAATAAAATCTAACAGCGAAATATACTCAATATAACCCTTCATGGACGACATTTCAGCCTCCGGCGGACAAAGTACTACGTTTCAAAACTTGGTAAAAGTAAACGCTTCACCCGGAGATGGAATATGCACAAACAAAGACTTTGCAATACCAAGTAAACACCTAACATTTCTCGGGGATGCTTGATTTAGAAAAAATCACTGCAGTCCACGTACCGATGTGGTCACTAGCTGTAGCCCCCTTTAAGACTACTAACTTTTCATGACCCTTAGTTTTACTAGTGATCCGAGAGGCAAATTATACTCATTGTAATTAAAAACTGTAGTACTGAAGTTAGTCCCATTCAAACTACAAATAAAAAGCGAATCCAATAAATAATATATGTCACTTTCTTTTCCTTTTCTTAATTTTTACATCGCATCTCGTATTACCATTAAACAATCGCTTAAAAAAGAGTAACTAACTGTTTTATATATTTTGCTGCGATTGTCGCCATGACACATGTCTACACATACGCGCGCAAATACATTATGCTTTATCGCACTATTTCACGATCAATTAAATGAAGCTCAGACAAACATGCCGCTACAAAACGCTTGTGGATTTTCAATCATCGATCATCATCTTCAGCTGATATTTCGTTTGTGAATTAAATTTTATTTGCTATATAACCGCACCATATATACAACAGGTATGGTGTTCGGAAACAATAAGTTTGAAATAAAAACCTAGCGTATAGTTAGGTTACTATATTAATTTAGAATTACCGTGGCCAGCTATTTTTCAGCGGCTTTTTTATTTGCGACGATCGCTGTTAACCGTTTTGAATTCGAGGTATATATGGCCACGAAGTTTCCCTATTCTCTACCACTAGTGTACAAATAGGCAGTCACGATGCTCGAAATCGAGCGATACGACTCTGAGAGAGAGTTGCGAATTATGTTCGTTTCGGTTGTTTTACGTTAACCGTTTTTCTTCGCTAGTTATCGTTGATTTTACTTTTTATCGTTGTATTTTTTCGTGTAATTTTCCTCGTTTCGATCCTTTTATCGATTTATTAATCTAATTCGTTTTATTCGCGGTTAAGCTAGTGATAATTCGCGATTTTCGGTGTAATACGATTTGTATTTTGTTATTCACTGGAGTTCATGTGAAAAATCCCGTTAGTTCGTTTCGCGTATTTCGATTTGAATAAATCCATCATCACGCCTGTTTTACTATTTTCATCAGTTCGTGAAGTAAATGTATTGCGTCGTTTTGTAGTTTGCCATTTTTATGCAGTATAACGTCTATCTTGCGCGATAGAAATTAATATATTCGTTGTTTCTTGATGATTCCGTAAGTTCGTTTCGTGTTTTATTTTTTATTTAATAAATTTCTATTAATGGTCGTTTGGAAAATGATCGCTAAACCGGATGAAATCAATCTATATATCTCTACATACGAACGGCTCCAAATATTCATGCTGTAATTATAGAAATATTTTCCTATAACCAACCATGCGAGCAAAACTGTGCCCCACATACTATACACAATCGTCCAAAATCATATTTGTATTCGAATATTTTATTGGAACAAGTTAGTTTCATTCCTACGATGATAAAGGGAATCGAATTTTAATTATGAACAATCTCCCGAACTATTCTAAAACTTTCGGCGATACAAAGTAGAACCATTTAGAGAAAGTACTACAAGCACTAGCGCTCTAAGGGACACTCAATCGCGACTATAAAGCCCTTATAGATAAATATTAAAACTTACATTAAAATTACTGGGGAAAACACCATTTACCACTACACCGTTCAATATTTACGCTAAGTGGATTATTAAATACTACTGAAAATTGCGGGGACAAAGTCTTCATCAGTAAAAGAACAATATCACACGTGAGGTATACATGGAATGATGTAGTTCTTCTAGCCCGTTTCAGGGGAACAAATTGAACTCGTCAGTCCTGTTAAAAAATGTGGCTTGAAATGAAATCGTTCAAAATGAAACTTCACAATTATCAACAGACAAAATAAGACGAGCAGTTCACTATCCCGTCCACAAGATATTAAATTTGCGAGCAGTAGGGATACTTTGAAGATTTATCAAAAAAAGAAGTTAGCGAATGCAAAAATAAAAGAGGTATTAACACGGTCAAAAACGGCATTATCATTTTAATGAATATCACGAAGAATCATTATACAAGCAAACGTAAAAAAATAAAACTAATTAAATGTCTCATTTTGAAACGATACGCTATCGTAAAAAAATTCGAGTAACTTTGAGAGAAAACAGCAATTTTTTTTTTACACAACGCTCATAATTTTTATTTTCATTTTTATTAAGATTTTCTTTATCTCCGGTTTTTTTCATTTTCGTACATAATCTTAATCATTTTTTTCTCTGCTAGTTCTCAGTATGTTATTATATCGTAGAATTTTAAACATAAATTTACTATAGACGAATAAGCACGCCAAATCTACTCTCACCGCGTTTTCTATGGACAATTGGGAGATCATTTTGGTACCAAATAAAAAAAAAATTTATACTAAGTTTCGGCTCTTAATCCCAAATATCTTCCAAGTTTTTTTAAAAAAACCTTATTTCTAATTTTTAGTTTTTTTAATAGTCAAAATGAAAATTAACGAATGATGAATTTTTTCCAAACACTACGAAGTAAAAAAGAAGTGTGAAAGACATGAAAATAAAGTATTTTTACGATTCCCAAATTTAAACCTGGTAAGCGTCTACATAGGCGACACCAGTTCATTTTCCATCTTTACAGTTCATTTAGTTCATTTCAATTTAGTTCATCTCTTGAGGTTTATTTTTGTTTGGTGCCTTGTTTATTTTATTTTTTTTATATTTATTTTTATTTACTTTTATTTACTGGCTGTCACTTTCTACTACTCTTGTCTGACCGTTGGTTTGGTGGCTTGTTTATTTTCTTTTTAATTATATTTCTATTTACTGGCTGCTACTTTCTACTGCTCTCGTCTGACTGTTTTTATATTCTTTGATTTCACTTTTGGATTCACTCGGTAATATATTCGGATTCAAAGTATGTGAATTTTTTATAATTTTTCATATTAAACATCTCTCTATTTTATTAAAATAATTTCCGTACGTTCTAGCTTGTTGCCCTTTATTTTCGCAATGGAGATTGATTTAAGTGACGACTTTTGTAATCCGGTCTACTTTGATTTGATGGTATTTGCTGAAGAAGATGCGGTAAACTGTTATATTCAGGGCACCAGTTCGTTTTGCGCTGTTATAATTCATATGGATATGTACATTGTCACTACCTTTCAGTTCATTTCAACTTATTTCATATTTCATTGCAAATTAAAGAAAAATATTAATTTATTTCAAAATAATTCAGATTAATTGTTTTTTATTTACTTTTATTTACTGGCTGCTACTTTCTACTACTCTCGTCAGCTTACCGAAGATGCCATCAAATTTTACATAAAACATTAAGTTCTTCCTTTTTTCAGGTTTTTACGTTTTTTTCTTTTTTTTTCCTTTTCAAAGTATCATTTTTCTTGTCTATTTTTGCGGTGTTTTTTTAAAATTTATTTAAAAAGTATCATTTCCTGTGTAGGGTTTGTTCGTCATGTGACCGTATGTGTTCCTTATTTTCAAAATATTCCATTTCGATATTTCACTTTCCGCTCTATTTCTCATATGATCGTTACGTTACTTCGCTTTTTTTCACGTCGTATTCGTAATTTCAGTTCGTTCATTTCCGTTATTATTCGCATTGGGTGAACTAACACGTGTTTTAGTTCACCCGCTGTGAATAACAACAAAAATGAGCGAACTGAAATTAACCAAAAATGAACTAAATGACCTAAATGAACGAACTAAAATTATGACCAAAAATAAACTGGTGCCGCCTATAAAAATGGAAACTAACGAATGATGAATTTTTTCCAAACACTACGAAGTAAAAAAGAAGTGTGAAAGACATGAAAATAATGTATTTTTACGATTCTCAAATTTAAACCCAATTTTTTATAAAACAAAGAAAACTAAAATATTTTTTTACACCGTATTCCTTCAGACATCCAATCGCCAAATTTTAATAATAAACGTATTTTATGCTCCTCTATATTCAAGAATTTTTTCAAAATTTTCAGTTTGGTGCAACGTTGTAAAAAACATTAAAAATTATTTTTTTTTTGTAAAACTTTCAACTTTAAAGATTTAATTTTCAGGTGATTTTTTTTTAATAGGAAAAGATGGTTTAAACGAATTTATAATTAATAATTGAGATAAATTTTAAACTATCTGGTGGCAATGAGAAACAACATTTAATGACAGTTTTGACGACAAATGCGATCTATCAGCAGACGTGGGTAGTATTCGTAGTTCACGCAGTTATTCGTATTCGCCATGATGAATCCTAATGCTGTATTCGTGCATATTTTTCTTCTTTTAGTGTTTCTTTTTATTTATATTATTTTTTTTCATTTTTATATATGTATATATTACTTGTACTTTATTTTTTTTAACAATCTCCCCAAGCTTATACCACAACTGCCATAACCGGTTAATTCTTCACTGATAAGATCTTTTTTTATTATTAATTTCTATTAGCTATTACTTTAGTTTAAATTTGACAACTATTCCTTATAATGGAGTGTAGTGTAAGAGATTTGTCAAAAATTTTAAAGCCAGCAAAAATTGTGAGTCGTATTTTCGATAACACTGAGAACCGCGTGTTGTAATTAATAAGGATAGCGGTGACAACTAATTCTCTTTAATTTGTTTTATGTATTTATCAATCTTATTGTTATCTTTGTGGTAAAATACGCATTTATTGTTAAGCAATCTGTTAAATATATAATTTTCTATTAATAAAATAATATGTGTACGTCTAAACACAAAGTTTTCTAAAAAAAAAGTATCAGTTTTTACGATTTTAACAATATTTTATGAAATCAAAAAATTTGAAAAAATTTCTGGTTATAGAAGAGCATATAAGACGTTTACTATTTAAATTTGGTGACTGCATTTCTGAAAGAACACAGTTAAGCAAAATAGTTTAGTTTTACTTGTTTTATTAGAAATTAGGTTTATACTTGATAATCGTAAAAATATTTTATTTTTCGAAGGAAAATCATCGTTCGTTAATTTTCACTTTTACTATTAACAAAAAAAATAAAAACTAAATATAGTGTTTTTTTTTTAAATAACTGGGAAAATATTTAAGATTAAAAACTGAAATTTGGTATGACTTGTTTTTTTTTATTTTGTAGCAAAAAGATTCCCCAAGTGTCGGTAGAAAATACCACGCGGGCAGATTCAGCGTGCTTATCCTTTGCGACACATTTTGTTTCTTACAAATATTAATTTCCAGAGTAAACTACCAACTTCAGAAATAACAGTTGTTTGGAATACACAGATGGTACGCCTTTATATACATATGTAGTGTCATTTTCAAGATAATTTTAAAAAAGGGAAAATATAATCTTCTTTACTCATTATTTTAACTCTTTGTTTTAAATCTTGTATAATTAGTTTTGTATAACTAAAAGCAATCAACCGAAAAGTTGGAATTTTTGAAATACACCATCAGGTCCTTCGAAAGATACCAAAACCGTTGAACTTAGTACGAATTTAATCTCGCCATTGACAATAACACGCCTATTTAGTCTTTTTACATAGTTAACAATATATGGTTCACAGAGGATCACTTCCAATAATTGTTGCTTATTATGTTCGCTATCGACACGCTCAATAATCCTCGTTCTGGAAGTTAGATACGCTGAGATATAAGCATTATAACCATAAGATACGAAAGCAATCATTTCCAGCTAAATTATTTGCCGAGACAGCAGAAGCAAAATTAACAATGACTCCATTACGCCCAACCTTTTTAATTTCGTTAACATCTTTACATAAGTTGGATTTCCTTAAAATTTCGACGACTTTAAGTGCACTGATCGATAAGCGAAATTGTTCCTGATTATCTGTATTTAATTTTTCGATAAAAACTTTAAAGTGTTTAGAATCGCTATTGTAAACTGAACTAACATCATTGCTTGCAATATTTTTATTATTTAGGTTAATTGTATCTAAATAATTTGTACTGTTATTACGACTACCTCTGTCACCACTTTTATCTCGACTATTATTATCGTTATTCTTATCATCATTGTTATTGTGTAGCAGACTAGAAATAGAGGAATTGTCTATAACTGGACTACAATTATCAGTAACGTCCATCGCGAGAGAGCTGCTGCCGACCAGGGGGGATCCCCCGTATCAGAGTGAAACATCTTATTATACTATAATAGATAAGATGACAGCGTGTGTGTGAAAAAGTGTATCGGAGATCGATTAACAGAGACGAAAGCAATCAGAAAAAGCAATATAATATAGAAACGCAAATATCCAAATGGAATACGTAAATTCGTTTGACAAAGAGACGTTTATTAACGAAACGCACAAACACGCAACCGAATCTTCATACAGTTGATTCAATTTTATTAACGAATTTATTAATAAGTTTAAAATTACAATATAATCGCTACACATACCAAAATATCCTGTTCCGTAGTATGTATACCACAATGGGCAAGCAGGAAATGATTTCTGACGTCCTTCATCGACAATATGCTTGCAGATAGTATAAACAACATCATCTGATATCACTGTTTTCTGCAATGTTTTTTTAATCCAGACTAACCCCAGTAAGTATCCTGCTCGACCCACAAACAGTTCATTACAACCAAAACTCGTCGAGTATTTAATATCGCAGTACTGAGCAGCGGCAGCTAGTGCTTTTAAACAACGATTGCTGAACTCAATTTTCCCTAAAAAATTATAGCACAAAAATATATCTCATCCACTAAGAAGAAATAATTTATAAAATTATAGATCAGTTGGTTCTAACTTAATTGTTTAAACATAATGGAGATCACATAAAAACGAAAGATATATTCATAAGTAAAAGCGAATTAAACATGCGGTATATATGCATTTTTAAATAAAAATAAATACACATTTAAATTACAATTCAAACTTTCAGTGCAAATCACATAACTGTTTAAAATATTCTTAATGTGCCGAAACACAGTCTAACGTTTTGTCTACTAGAAATTCTTTATATCATTCTTAATTAGGTTTATTATTATTCGCAGTAAAGCAATGGAAGGTAAGAGTATTTACATCAATAAAAAACCTAATACTTGATTTAAAATCTTAGAAAATCGTAATAGTTTTCAGTTTTAAAAATGAAAAGGTACTCTGTTAAAAAATTTTTATACTCAAAGATTAGCAGCGAAAAATAGCACACGTTTTGGAGAATTTTTTACGAAAGACCCCCCCGAAAATAAGAGCAAATGTGGTGTCAGTCGTTGTAAACTTAGACAAATTTGGTAACAAAGGTACAGATTGGGGTTGTTATTATAAGGATAAAGATAATACTACAATTTGTTTTGTGTCAAAAAACCCTCTCGTAAAATTAATAATATGCATTCGTAGAGATAGTACAGTAATATTTAACTCGGAACAAGATAAAAAATGTAACCAAACAATTTCTGATCCTTTGTATTTGTTATTTTTACAATGTTTCAAATAATAAATTATATAAAAAATCAACAAAAAAATAGATGAAACTTTAATTTATTAGCGGTGATTATTATTATCTCTTACAATAAGCAATATATGGAAATATTCAATGGGGATTCAAATAACTGAAAATTTAAAAAAATATTGCAGTTAATAGAATAACAAAAATTAGGTAATAATACGGTAGGACTATCGTAAAAATACAATATCTTTAATAATAAGTAAAGTTTCACGCTATAAGATCTAATTAATTCAAAGTTTAAAAAAAAAAAAAAAATAATTAGTACAACACGGTAAAACTGTAATAAAAATACAATATCTCTATAATAACTGAGATTTTGAAAAGTGTGCTATATGGATCCGCTTACCACTCACGTCAGTAAATGAACTGAATTAAAAAATTAACTAAAAATGTTCATATGGAATTTAACTGTATTTTGGACGTATTATTAAAAGAAAAAGTGACAGAAATTAATGATAAATGGAAAGTTGTATTGTCATATATCATTTTAAAAAAAACAGCTTTATGGATTAACCAGTGCCAGTGTGTTATTTTGAGAATTAAACGCCAAAATTAGTTGAGAGCTTCAATTTTTAATATTTTTTTCATCATTCCTCTTTCCTTATGAACTAAAAATTGATGAGAAATGAGTAAACTGAAACCATTAAAAATACGTTCCGATCGAGTAAATTTTGATTTATTTACTTTTATATATTAATATGGTAATGATATATTTGATTTAAAAATATTTAATATAAATTAGTACAAAAACCCACCAAATAATTACTTAAATTATATTAACTTACCAGCCATACTGAATACAACAGCAGATATGGCTTGTACTCCGCCATCACAACAAACAAATCCATAATGTTCAGTTGGGCAGGTTTTTACTTGTCCGTATACACACTTACCGGCAGTAATACAATATTCAACGGCTCTTGAAATAAGTTCTCTTTTTACATCTTCAAATACCGGTGATTTACTAGCGTAATAAAATAAATACGCCAAGCCAGGCGTACCCGTATATAAACCACCATCAGCATTTTTTGGTAAAGGCGGCTGATTTGCTTTAATTACTTCAATAAACTCTAATGTCTTTTTTTTCCAAAAACTGTTATCAAGTGTCTTATCTAATAGTTCATGTGTGTAATATGGATTTTTGAAATACCTTTTCGGCATTTTATAAATACAACTTTTGAAAACAGATTTAACACTCGCCTTATACCAACCGCCTTAGATACTAACCGCCTTAAATACTAACCGATGTCTCTAATGATAAACTTCACAAAGTTCATAAATAGAAAATAAATATCGATCATTTCGATAAAAATGAAATTATCATCGATTAAGAAAATGTATTCGATAACACAAAAATAAGTTTTTTTTCATTCAATTCTTCGAATCCAGATCTACAAAATCATTTGAATCACAAAATAACTCCAATACCCACCTATTTAAAACTTTCAGATCTTTACGTCTTTTGTTAGATTCTTTATACATGTTGTACATAGGTTGATAAGTCAACTAAAAAATAAATAATTAAATATATATTCAAGAATTGTCAACTTAATAAATTATCTCCTAGACGAAAATAAATAATTCGCATTTTTTTACATTTTGCACTTAGTGAATAAAGTTCAACACAATTATAACTGAAAGAGATTAAAATTTTAATTAAAACATAATTTTCGTAGATTTCTGGCAAATTGTTCTACTGCTTTATTATAAAAGTCTTCCAAATTGACCATAATTACGCGTCTATGAATACACATCATGGCCAGTTGATTAAAAAGTTTTAAGACTCCAGGGGGGCAACTGCCCCTCTACCCCCGTTGGCGACGCCCATGGCGTCGGGTATATAATAAAATTAAATAATTGTTTTATTGGTGTGTTTTATTTACTTCATACATTATCTAGAATTTAAAAAAACATTAAAAATGAACCACTGATACATATAAAAAACATTAAATATAAATCAGACTGGATTCGTCAATTTTTTGACATATTCATGGACTATGTCGAATAATTGACAAAACCGGTCGGACTATTTCATTATATTTTTTGTTTTTTATATATATATTAATCGCTAACTTTTAATGTTTTTTAAAATCAAGGTGATGTTATATATTTTTGTGAACTGTAAATGTCATGTCTTTCGTGTAATATAAAACATATAACATCAGTCAGGGCCGAATTTAGCGTCTGTAGCCTTTAGGCTGAACCTGTGGTGTGGGCCCTATTGGTAGATATGAAATACCCCTTAGTGAAATGGGAGGTCCGGGAGCCCTCACTCGGAAATATTTTGAAAATTTACTTGCAAAAATTGTGTTTTAGAGCAATTTTCTAACTAAAATCCTAAAAAAAAAACATTTAAAGTTGATTGTAGAAAATTTTACTACACTGTATTTAGAATTTAATGAATTGATGAGATAAAAATGAAAAGAATTGAAAATCATTAAGGTATTCAATACGATTTATTAACATTACTATGACCAACTATATTACAAAAAGAACATAAAGTCAAGATTAATGTCGATGTCTTTCTGTCTATGTTGCCAAATATGCAAAAAAAGTATTTCAATTTAAAAAATAATATATCGTAATTTGAAGTAAACATGTTAGGCAAATGCAAAATATATAAAAATTGAATGCAACAAATAGCAAATTTTACTTATATTCAATTCAAAAATAATACTTTCCTAAACAATCAGACCTAAAAGGAAAGTGAAATGTTAAATTATTCGAAATAAAATGTATAGAAATGCATTGATAAAAAATTTAATACAGTAGACATAACTTATTTTAAACCTCATTCACCAAAAAAAAATTTAAACAGCTGTGTGTACATTTACTACTAAATACTACATATAATTTGAAAATAGATAAGGGACTAATTGGTTTGCGCCTCCACTTCAAATTAACGAAGCTACTTATGAGATCTTCATAACTTAGTTGTCTTAAAATATCACTTTCAATGCTGAGCAGAGCCAAAACATTGAGCCTGTCTTCTAACATAGACGTTCAAAGCCTGTTTTTGATCAACTTCAATTTTGAAAATGTTCTTTCTCCACTGCTATTTGTGACCATAAGTGACAAGTACATTCTTAGAGCGACCTCAATATGAGGAAAACAATCTTTGACGTTATTTTCTATGAGAAGTTTACACATCCACCTCTCCTGACTAAATCCTTTTTCATTTTTCTCATCATCTTCTTGCAACTTCTGGTAAAAAGCCTTGAACTGAATCAGTTCATTTCCCAATTAATTGTCTAAGTCATTGTTATATGTTTCTACTAATTTTTGGGCTGCTGCAATTACCTCTTCATCAGTAAGCGTATCCAACTTGTTGAGAAACCCAAAACGGGTATCAACTAGTTTGTATGCCTCAAACCTTTGCTGCAAATGAAGATTCAAATTGATCTATTACAGGAAGGAAATTGTGGGTTTAATTTTTCTGATGGGGTGACCTCAACTTTTGTTGCTTGGACACAGTCAAGAGGTGCCAAACGCAAGTTTCTTTTCTACTTGCACTGTGTTTCACTCTCATACGCAATGCAATCAGCTAACTCAGAAGCTTTGACCTCATATTCTTTAAAACTATCCTCTTTTGTTCCTATGAAGGTTGTTAGGGATGTCAGTGCTGAAACGGCCGTGTTCACATCTAATCTAGGGTTCTGCAGAGTTTCACTAGTTTTGTTTACTTGTCCCAAGATATCATCCCAAAATACTGTGTAGAGTCTCATTTCCATAATTGAAATTTTGTTATGCAAACTTAGAACAGTAACACGTGATTTCCCTGAATCTTCTTTGTCCTCTGAAATTTCAAAAAGTGCATTTTTTATTTTCTTATAGCCTCGCAAGGGGAGTGAGCATGATTGTTTTAATTATCGCTATTGCTTCTGTTGTAAACTATTTCCTATAGATGGAAAATCCTCTCTTTGTAACTAAGGGGTGGATGACTGGAAGCATATACCGATTATATTATCAAATCACAAAAAAAAACAGTAAGTAGGGCACTGCCAAGGGTGGAGAGAGTTAGAGCTTAAATTGAAGACTAATCAAACAGTCGATGAGGGAAGTTGCGATTAATAAGAAATGAGGAAAATTACTGGCGACAGGCTCCTGAAAGGTTAATTGCATTAGTGAGAGTTCTAGAAATTCAAAATTTATCCTTCCATGGAACACATGACAAAATATTTATTCCTGACAATGGAAAATTTTCAAAAATGGTTGAATATTTGACGTTGTATGATCATATAATGCATAAGCATCATAGAAAAATTTGTAACAAAGATATTCATATTTATTACCTCGGAAAAAATATTCAAAACAAATTGATCAGTCTTTTAGCTATACTAGCTTCTATTTATTCTACTAAATATTATCAATAATTCTAGATTGCATACCTGACGTAAGTTATTTTAAACAAATTACTATCATCGTTCGAACTGTAAAAGTGACTAATGATGACAATTAAAAGTATAAATGTAAGAATGAAATCAAAGAATATTTTTCAGGATTTATTCCCCTATCCGATATCACTGGCGCTGGATTAACTGAAAAAATTATTGATCGGTTAAATGAGATGTCTCTCTAATTAGAAAAAGTGTAAGTAACATGAAAGGTAAGCACAGTGGTGTTCAACAAAGGATTTTGGATATAAATCCACACGCTTTTTTCATACCGGAACACTGTATAAAATTGAAAAATTCTCTTAGTCATGCACACTCTAAGGATGTTGATGCAGCGAATTACAAGCTATTGCAAGAAGAGTACCAAATCTCACTACACTACGAGAAGTTATTACATTTGTGAAAATGGACTAGTGGATAGCATACTTAATTTAGTAACTGCAATAAGGGCATTGTTTATACTTTCTGTGTCTGTGGCCAGTGGTGAGCGCAGTTTTTCTACATTAAAACTAATTAAAACGTATCTGCGCTCTACAATGACTCAAGAAAGACTTGTAGGATTGTCAACTTTATCTGTAGAACAAGAAATAGCCGAAGCAACTGATTTAAAGGAAATCCTTTCGACTTTTGCTAAAATCAAAGCAAGTAAAATAAATCTTACATAACTTTATACTTTATTTAGTATTCTTTTCAAAAGTTTTCATATTTTACTCTTTTATACAGCAAAAGAATGTGTATATATTCTTCTTTATCTAATTATATGATTAAAAATTACACATTTAATCTGTTTATATTAGTTTTATTTCGTCGTGAATTTTCTTAAAAGGGCGCCACTTCAGTCTTTCGCCTAGAGTGCCAAGATTGCTAGGGCCGTCGCTGGGCGTTTAAATATAGATATAAAGAAAATAAAGAAGATTGCACAAAATCAAATATGTATATTTATTTTACCAAAATATAACACACATTTTAAGGATATAAATTAAATTTCATTTTTATATTTTGTATTTATTATGAACAAAATGAACATTAAATAGTTAAATACGCTCCTCATTTTTTTCATCTTTATGATGTTCCGAATGATGTGCTTTAAAAATTATTTTGAGTAGTCTTTTAAACGAAACAGGCATTTTAATATATTTTCTTTAGACATATTATTTTTAATATGCTAATTTTATATTAAAAAATCAAAATGAAAACCTCAAAATAACTAATCTCAAATAATACAAATTTTTAGTATTTCGCTTATCATTTACGAACGTTATTCATCGCTGGTGTAAAAAACATTATTATTATTGCACATGCGCAGTACAATTAATTTGATTTATATATTTTATTTTACGAACGTGTTACATGTTACAAAAGTAATAATTTGCGCATGCGCACTTCAAATTGCGACTGTTCGTTTTATTACTGGGACGCTTGTAAGGAACTGACTTCTAATAATTAATACTTAAGCGAGAGATGTATTTTTTTTTTACACAATATATGTCGTAGGAATATGAATCTTTCGAGAATATATCCCTGCGGTGTGTAAAGTGTCAAAAAAAATTATGCACATCACGTTCTATACGGCGACTATTTTGATATTTTGATAAAATATCGATTTGATAATTGTCAATAAAAATGATTACATTTTTTAGCCGCTAAAGAATATATAGGAAATGTTTGTTAAAATGTTATCACGTTGTGTTAAGTCAACGGTTAAGTTAAAGAAATATTCAGCGTTAATTTTAAGGAATTTAAGTTCGTTACAGAATGATGTAGTTAATAAAGTTTTCGTTGATCAAAATGGATTACGGAAGTCTAAGCCTGATTTAAAAGATTTCATACAAAAATCTTTTAAAGGCCCCCAGAATGAGGAATATA
Organism: Icerya purchasi; assembly: GCA_039619475.1. Taxonomy (NCBI): domain Eukaryota; kingdom Metazoa; phylum Arthropoda; class Insecta; order Hemiptera; family Monophlebidae; genus Icerya; species Icerya purchasi. The sequence goes on along the minus strand of CM077116.1, from coordinate 403,223,979 downwards.
TATCCGAACATATACCATATGTAGACCAGGAATCGTTAACGGTAGATGGATTGAGAGGTACACATCTTTTTACATGTTTGTTTAAATGCGAATGTTGTAAATCAATGGCTTTATAAATGTGTAATTCTTTATTTTACTAATTGATTTTTAGATAAATTTATAGATACATCTTTATGATTAATTATTGTACACTGAAGAAGCATTTTAGTAAATTTGGTGTCTATTTCAGTAAAATAATAAATTTTTTTTGTAGTGTGACTCAATTGTGTTTTTATATTTAGTTTATTTCGAAGTTTACGGTTGTCAAATGAACGTAAATGATACAGAAGTTGTGTGGGCTATATTGCAGAAGGCTGGTTATACGAAAGTTGATGATGAAGTAGAAGCTGATATTATATTAATTGTTACTTGTGCAATTAGAGAAGGAGCCGAAAATAAAATTTGGGCGAAATTAAAAGATTATGCAGTGCTTAAAAGAATAAAGAGGGAAACGGTACCGCTTAAAATTGGAATATTGGGTAAGCATGAAAAATCATTTACCTTAAAGTGTGGCGCCCTTTTAACTGATTTTTAATATTTAAACAAAATTTTTCATAAGAATACTTTTGTTAATTCTGTTCAAGTTTTGATTTTAGTTGTGGCATATGTTTTGAAGTGCTTTAGTAAAAAAAAATCAAATTTTAGCATAAGGTAGTGGATTTTAGTGCAAATATCTGAAATCAATAAAATGTGATACTAACTTTGTGCTTTATTTCTGAAAATAAAATTGGAAACCGGCTTAATAGTTCAGCGTTATTAATATGGTTACAAAACATTTAGTTATGCAAAATAGAATGTCTTGTAAAAGCTGATATTTGACGTGTCCCATTTAATATTATAAATGAACTTTAAGAGAATATAATTTTTATTCTGGAAATTGTACTATCGTCAGAGATGGATTTAAACTGAAATACGTTGTCTTTAGATCGAATCACATTAACTATTCCGAAGTATTTTGACATATATGTACATAAACAACTTGTTTAAAAGATGTTGACTACTTAATTTTTTAGTCATGTGTTTGTTTGGTAACCGTTTTAAGAGCTTTTTGATGATTTTCAGTGTCTTTAATGTGAGTATTATTTACTACCAGAATAACGGCATCAGGAAATGTAGCAATGACAGTGTCTATGGTTGTTGGAACATCTTGTGTATACATTAGGTACAAGATAGGCCCGACTACACTATCTTGTGGGACACTTGCGTGCACTTTATAAAACGTTGACTTAACCCTTTTTTCATGGATTATTCTAAATTTTTGACTCGATAGTTACTAGTTAAGCAATCAACAGTAATTACCAGGAAAAAATCTCTTCAGTTTAAAAATCAAGCCTTGGTTTCAGATTGTCAAATGCTTGTGATACATTAAGAAAAGCTGCAGAACTATATTTTTGCCGGTGTTTTTTCGATTATTGCTGCTATTCAACGAACTTGATCGATAGTGAAATGTTTATTTTTAAAATCAAACTAATGTTTGGAATTTTACTAGACGATTTGAGACGTTTAAGGAGAAATTTTTCAAATAATTTAGATATTACAAGAAGTAAGGATATAGATCGATAAGAACATATGTGACTCTGTCCCAAGAAAAAAGACTTGTCCTTAAAATCATGTTTTTCAGAAACAATTTAAGTTTTAAAAGTGTATAGCTTTAGTTTCGGTGGAAGATATCGTTTTGAATCTTTGAATAATCAATGTTACCATCAAGTGGAATAAAAAAAAGTACTTTTGAGATTTTTTATCACCATATCAGTAGCGCCGCAGTGAGGAGCAAAAAATGACTAAAATTAAATTATCGTGAAAATTTTTTTCAACTTGGTAATATTGGGGTATTTTGACGTGTTGAATTTGAAAATCGCATTTAAAATACCGTAGCTCAAGTGATTGTTTTCCTATGACGGATAAAAGCCACGAAAACTCTATAAAAAAGTACTAAAAAACATCAATGTTGATTAATTGAGTTGAAATTTCTCCTATGTTTGTGTTTTTGTGTGTGACAGACACAGAACTCGTTTAAACTGATAGTTGTGTTGCCGTTTGTTATCGTAGGGTGAACTTTGTGCGCGGTCGGGAGGGGGTGTTTTCGCAAGAATGTTTGTATTTAATACCAGTAAAGATGATATCTTTAACTGTCCGTATCTCGCTCAATTTTGAAGATAGAAAGGTTTGACCAATTCCAGTGGAAAGAGGAAGGTCTGAAGTGTCAGAAACCATCAAAACCTAAAAATTGAATAATTTTAATGATAAGCCTTCCTTTTTGGGGCAGGGTCACATATATCACAGCTTGATTTATCTAGTCTTTTCAGTGTAATAATCTGAACAATTTTGCAACACTCAAGTATATGCTCTAATAAGAAATAGGCATTGAATAGATATGTTAACATAATAACTTTTCTAGACATTTCTTTTGACACTCCTGGTGATATTTCATCAACTCTTGGAATTTTCTTTAGGTCGATGTTAGTTTCTATTTCTTTAGCCATTTTATAAAGATTTGTAAGTTTGAAGTTATCGTTTTCTCTACATCTAATCTTTGCTGATGTATTGCATGGAATGTTGTGTGACTGAAATGTTTGATGTCGATGTTTTGCAAATAGTTTCCGTTTTATCAACATTTTTAAGGTTCCGTACGCATGGAATGTGTGGAATTCTAATAAAATGCTTCAGAAACGAGAAAAATGTCAAATAAAAATCAATAACTCACGAACAGTTTGACTTATTAACTTCAAAATTGGATCATAAATTAGTTCGCCACTTCCCGAATCGCTCGAATAAAGTTTTGCGGCTGAGTATCTAGTTCTTTCTTTTTTCTTTAATAATCTTAAAGATTGATTTTTAAATCTAGTCAATTTTTGAATATATCCTAGAATCGTAATTTATAATCAGTAACTTATTTTTCATACATCTCTCCTGTTTTCATAAACCTTAGTGATGGATTAATTTATTTCGTACTAATCGGAATGTGTTTTTTTTGCTTTTTGGGTCGTGATATAATCCTTTCTTGTTTTTTACTTTATATTTTTGTTTTCTTAAATTAATACATTTTTTTTAAACCGATTCCTAGTTTCTTTTTTTAGTTCATTTTTTTTTTTTTTTTATAATTTATAATTGTATTTTATTTGTCTTTTTCATATGTTGGATCCATTTTTTTTTGCTGTCTATTCGTTTCAGAATTTCAAAACAAAGTTAAACTTTTTTTCTTCAAAAATAAAATTTACGCCCCATTTACGTTTGCTGAATTAAATTTCATCGAAGTTTTATTCTATCAAAATGAGAAATATACTAATACTTTGAGTATTGGAAGTGTGATTTATCAAGTTTATTAGTTTTCATATTGAAAATGAACAAACAGCTGGATGATAAACGAGATAGTGAAAATTAAAAAAAAAAAAACTTATTACATATTGGCCATTGCGATAGCCGAGCTCGCTAAAACCGTAAGTCCAGCAAATCGGGATTTTCAATAATTAGAAATTGAACTTTTACAATTAGTTTAAGTATAGTTTTTGATACACATCCGAACTATTGAACACGACATTTATACAACAAGAATGTACGAATAGATAGTCACGATGCTCAAATCTGTATGATTAAGATAAGATGCTAAAATCTAACATATACAAAGAAGAAAAAAAAAAGATGCTGTAAGTTTAATAAATAAGGCGTCTAAATAACAAATAGGTACAGATTTGGAATACTAATAAATGATTTTTAATTGATGCTGTGCTCTAATTCTATTTCTTTTTGTTTAATTTGCTATTTTATATTTTTCATACTGAAAAATATTCGTTTTATTCATACAGCGAGTAACTTTGTACTTGAACATCAGAAGTTTATTTTTTTTTTTTATCTTTTTAATGTATACATAAATTTTTTTTTTTTGCATTTTCACGTAGATGATTGATTTAAATTTTTAAACATACCGAGTAATACAATTTAATTTTTAGTTTTATTTCGCAAATATTAAGTTACAAAAAAAAAAAAAAAAAAAAACGTATATACTGGGGTGAGCAAAAATCAGGATGCATTATCGAAAACTGCACGTGTGCGTTTGCGCCCTGACTTTTGCTCACCCCTGTATATATTTTAATAATAAGGGCGATTTTATTGTGTAAAGAACATTTCAAAAAAATATATATTTATTTTATTCAGGCTGTATGGCAGAGAGATTAAAAGAAAAAATTATAGAAAAAGAAAAAATAGTCGATTTAGTAGCCGGACCGGATAGTTACAAAGATTTGCCGAGGTTGTTGGCACTAACACGTTCGAATCAAAAAGCAGTGAACATTTTATTATCTTTGGACGAAACGTATGCTGATGTCATGCCGGTTCGCCTTAACCAGGATTCAGTGACATCATATATGTATGTATACGTTCATTGTTTGAAAATGCTTATTTATATAGATTAAAATGAACGATGGGAACAAAAGAATAAAGTAATTTCTGCGTAAAGTAAAGCACATGTTACTTTTAATTAATAGGGCATGACGCAAAATTATTATTTTTTTATTAATTAAGAATAATGTTTTTTTTTTTTTTTTTTCTAAAGAATATTTAAATATTAACTTAATTTTTTAAAAAAAAACAATCTAGTAAGGATGAAACTTATCACCGTATCTGTTTAATTTGTATATAAAACATGCTGTTAGAGAATTATATAATACGGGTGTAAAGGAATTAAGATCAATGGAAACAAAATAAATCTGATAAGATATGCTGATGGCATTGCGCTATAGTAGCAGAAAATGAAAATGAATTTTAAAAAATCGTAAATGTAATGGAAAACCTCATGAATAATTATAACATGAAGATTAACAAAAAGAAAATAAAAATTGACGTTGGAATTACAGTAAACTCAGAAAAAATAGATCAAGCGGAGAGTTTTACGTATTTAGGCAGCAGAATTCACTGGGATGGAAGACGTTCAACAGAGGTGATGTGTTGAATAGCACAAGCAAAAGTAGCATTTAATCGGAAAAGAAAATTACTAACATAAAAAAAAAACTCGATTTAGCTTTAGTAAAGAAATTTGTAAAAACGTTTGAATGGCCGATTTGTCTATACTGTGCTGAAACTTGGATACTACGGGAAGTAGACATCGCAAAGCTGTAGGCTTTTGAAACCTGGTGTTGGAGGAGAGTGCTTGAAATAAAATGGACAGAGAAGATTACAAACGAAGACGTTTATAACCGGATTAAAGAAGAAAAACATTATTACAACTATCTCCCAGCGAAGAAGCAAATGGATCGGTCATGCTCTAAGACATAATGAGTTACTAACAGAATTAATGGATGGAAAATTAGAAGGTAAACGCGCAAGAGGAAGACACGGAATAAGTTATGGAGGATATAGAAGCAAGGAACTATCATGAATTAAAACAACTAGGCAGAAGAAGAGAGGAATGAAAGAAAAGATTACGGATTTGATTTGCTTCTATCAATGAACCAAACAGTAGATTGATACTCTGATGGTGAATATTTTTATATTGAAATATAGGGTGGGCCGAAATGATACCCCCACTTTCAAACGCTTCGTAAACGATGATCGTTCGAGGTAGGACAATAAATCAAAAACGAAAATAAAGTAGAAATGATGATATTTAATATGTGATTTATTAAAAATAGAAAAAAAAATGTACTTAATTTTTTTTTAAACAAAACTCCTAAAAGATGATCACCGCGGAGCTTTTGACATTGAACTAATTTTTTTTTTGGAAATTTAAAATGACATTCTTTAGAGTCGCTCTTGAAATCGCTGCTGTCTTTCCGATGGCTGATTTCAAGGCTTCCAAGTCTGCTAGTTTGTCCTGATATACCCGGCTTTTCAGATGGCCACATAAAAAAAAAGAAATCTGGCGGCGTTAAATTCGGATTGCGTGACAGCCAAATGAATTATGTGTTACGCGCAATTAATAGGTTCGAACATTTTTTTTGTTAGTAGTGTACAACGTATCTCCATCTTTCTGGAACCGTGTGCATGAGGAAGGTATACGTTTTTCTGCCGCAGAGAGAGGAAAAAGCTCGTTCAATATGTTTAGGTAGCTACTGAATCTCGTTTATGAAGCATTCGATCTTTTAAGAATTTTGTTTAAAAAATTAACTCCATTTTTTTTTTCTATATTTTTAATAAATAAAGTAATAAAGAGCATTAGTCTGCTTTATTTTCGTTTTTGATACCCGAACGATCATCGTTTACGAAGCGTTTGAAAGTGGGGATGATATCATTTTCGCTTATCCCTATATATTTAATATTTTTTTTATATTTATTTATTCATTTTTATGAAACTTTTGAAAATTAAATTAAATTTAACCTTAAAAAAAGCAACAATTGATATAAAAAGTATATATGAAAGAGCAAATATCCGAATTTTTAGATTCACGTAACTTTTGACTTTGATGAAAATCCCCTTTTCATTGTTGGATTTATTTTTTTTGCTTCTCTTGCGATGTACATTTTTTTTTTTTTTTTTTTCGTTCAATTATAGACATACGGTAATTTTATGCTAAAAAGGTAAAACGAATTATTTTCTAGTTGATTGTCAAGATTTTAATTATAATATCGTGTAATTGAGAGAAATGAATCGCGTGTTAATTATAAAATTACCGTATTTGTTTACAGCTTTTATTACAGAACTGAAAATTGATTAACAAAACATATTACAGAGTTTTAGATAATTAACGTTAATACTAAATAGGTAACTCTGTTCAGTGAAAAATCTAGGAAATCACAAAAAAGGGGAGTTCGTAAAGTAATATAGGGGAATGTTGTTAGTTATATAAAATAATTGTAAAGAAGTTATGTATCCCTGGAAATTACAAATAAACTGTTTTATATAATATTTAACTGATTGTATTGTTAAAAAATCGGTAGATATATTATTAAATTAAAATCTAAAGTAAAACGTAATATTTACTTTTCTTCTTACAAGAAAAAAAAAATAGTTGCCGATTTTGATTTTATGATTTCAGTTTTATTTCTGAATTTACTTTTTAAATATATGTAACATTTCCTAATTCAAGTTTCTTAAAATTTTAAACTCCAAAAATTATGACTTTTTTTTTTAATCCAAAAATAAATAAAATTGTGCACGTACACATTTCCAGTATTTCAAGTATACTTTCTGTATATGCAGAGCGTGCGTTTCAAACATTTATTGACCGCGATGTGGAACGTAAATAAAAAATAATTTATTTTATTCAAAAATAGTTTCTAACAAGGAGACCGTACGGCCTTGAGGAAACGAATTTGAATGATTTTTGGTGTAGTGGTAATATACCACTATGTGGGTATACTATGTGCAGAATATTAAGATACAATGCACAATCGAGAAAAACGAACTTAAAGTTTGATCACGCTTTATGTATAGGTTATATATAAGTTATAGAACACTTCGCTTGAAATTGCCGCGGCCTAAGTGGTAACGTTCGTGACGCGTATACTCGATATGCGGGTTCAAATTTAGCTGCATGCATATACTTTTTTTCCTCTTTTTTTTTTTTTTTTAAATATAAATACATATAATTAATTTCTTTATTAGAAAAGTAAAGAAATTATTTATTTTATTACTTTTTTTTTCAATGATTTTTTGTTATTTATTTCATTCTACTATTCCACGTCTAATATTTTTATAACTTTACTTTTTATTAAAGTTATTACTATTTGAATATAATAAAAAAATGTTGTAATTTAAATATTACTTACGATAGTTAAAGATTGATCTAGCTGTAAACACTTTTCTTTACTTAAAAATAATTTTTTATAATTTATTTATTTACTCATTCATTTATTTTTTTATTAATTATTGTTTTTTTTTTTTCAATGCTTTTTTATTATTTATTCAAGTTTAATTTCTATTGGAATAGTAGAAATTAAATTAATGATATAAATAAAAAAGCTTTGAAAAAAACAGTAAGTAATAAAAAAATAAATGAATGAGTAAATAAATAAATAATTTATTTACTTTTCTTCTAAATTAATTAATTACAAGTAAAAAAAAAAAGTATATGCGCACAGCTAGATTTGAACCCGTATATCGAGTATACACATCAGGGACATTACCATTTAGGCCACGGCAATTTCAAGCGAAGTGTTCTATAATTTATATATAACCTATACATAAAGTGTGGATCAAACTCTTTAAGTTCGTGTTTCTCGATTATATTTGTGTATTGCATCTTAATATTCTGCACATAGTATGCCCACATGGTATACTACCACTACACCAAAAATCATTAAAATTCGTTTCCCCAGGACCGTGTACGGTTTCCTTATAAGTCGGTGTATTGATACTGTTTTCCGGCATCTAATTGCCAAATGAAAAATGGCTTTTTGGAATAAAGTTTAATGGGCACAGCGATTTTAAACTTGATGGTTAAATATCGATGCCTATTGCAATTTTTAATTCAAAAAGAGAAAATAAACTGGAGAGCTCGTATTTAGTGAGCGCGAGAAGTTGGTTGAGAACTGAACCTGTTTTCTTGATGAAGACGTGTTTTTTTCGCCGCAGTATATACATATGCAAAGAAGAAAAATACATATTTGAGTAGCCCAGCGATTATTAATATAGTCTGAAACTACTAGTGTCTATGAAGCTGAAAAATCATCTGTAGTTTATCTACCGACGTTAATATACTTACAAAGTGAGAAAACATTAAAAAATTAAAAAATTTTTCTGGGGTCGAAAAAAAGGGTAAAAGTTAGTTAGTCGCTTTTTAAAAAACTAAAAACCACGCTACAACCAAAAAAATTAAACCAAATAATTGAAATTCCATATGAACATTACTTATATGCCGAAGATATATAAAACAAAACGCCCTTTTTGAAAATTCAAACTATGAAGAGGTCTAAAACTTACATAAACTGCGATACTTTGGGAATAAGTGTGTTTTCTAAATTACAAATTTGCCTGAAGATTGCTTATATGGTCTACTAAAAGTGTGCAAAATTTTTTGAAGTCATTTAAATTTTAAGGAGGAAGAAGGTTTTTTGCACCGTATGTGACTGAAAACCGCGCTACAGCCAAAACGAATATGCGAATATATAACGTAAATATCAGAGGTGTGAAATAAGGAAGCTATTTTAAAATTTTAAATTTTGACGGGGATGAAAAGGGGTTTTGTGTTTCTCAAAAAGTACATAAAGTGTAAATATGTTTGGAAAGAATTGATTTACTAAATTATAGTTTTACGTGATTGTTTATATGTTCAGAATTCTTTGTAAATTTTTTAAATTTTACGGATGAAGATGGGCTGTTATCCCATTTTTGACAAAACTGAAGATTACGGTAAAGTCCACAACGAAACATTTAACGTGAATATGATGTGTTTTTAATTGTTTGTCGCGTTAAGGTAAAATCAAATCGCTAGAGGTGGTGTATATTTTTGAGAAAAATTTTAGTAATAAATTTTTCAGAATCGTGTGCGAATAAATTAGAAAACCATAATGTGTACGCACGAGCGAAGTACTTATATTTTTTGATCGCGGCGAATTTAATTGACCCATGTTGGCTGCTTGTCATTTTGAGCCGCTGTACGTTTTTTATCACATTTAATTTGAGTTTAAAACAAAATTTAATCGCCACATATTGATGTAGATCGAATTGTATTTTTAAAATAATACAATTTTTATCGTCATACACGTACGCAAAACGGTTAGCAATTCATCGATCAATATGAAGCTTTAGCGGATGCGGATAAGAGTTATAATTATTTCCCAAAATTTCGCGAAAATAATGCTTTTAGTATTTATTTCAAAAGCGTATTTTCAAAGGCACTATGACATATATGATATATGAAGCAGTAGTAATCATAGTTTTGCATCTAAAAAATTTTATAAATAATATTTTACTTCGTATATCAAGTTTCAGGAAAAAAGGCTGAAGTTTCTTCGACGGCTCTCGTGAAACCATTACTGATTGTGCTTTGGGAGACTGATAAAGCTAATTAAAAATATTTGATTTTTAACTACGTATGAAATATCTAATTGAAACTGTATTGGTGAATTACGAATGAAGTAATTCTAGAAATACAAAACTTAATCCAAATCGCAAATGTTTTGTTTTTTGTTTTTTTTTTTTGAAAATTGCTACTTTAAAAATTAATTGTAATGTAGTATAGTTTGTTCAACAGACGAACTGACGTTTTGTTATTTCTTATTGCAAATTGCACATTATTAAAGTTAAAAATGAAACACAAAATGAAGGATGGCTAAAGTTAAATTAACTACATATAAAAAAAAAAAAAAAGGGGGTTGTAAAACTTGATAAAAGTTCACGAAGTAGTTTGTATTAATCTTTTCAAGAAGTTTTTCTTGTTGGTACTATCAGTGTCGAATGAAGCTTGCTGTTTTATTTTATACATTTTAATTGATAATATGAAAAAATAATATTTTAAAGAAAATATAATATTCTTCGGTATCTGAATTGTTTCTTTTGCTCTAACTTTTTTATTGTTAGTTATAAAATATAGCATTAGTTAATTAGTGGTGTCTATTAACATGCACATGATTGTGTCCCTTCAAATTCATATTTCTCCTCTTACCACCATTTGATTTGTTTCGGTCAGTACTATTTAAATATGCAATAAGATTGCATTTATCCAGGAATTCCCGTATAATATTCCTTTAGTTGAATTTAACATAATACAAAAATAGTTATGCTTATCGCAGTTTACTAAACAATTCACGCACCACAACTACAGAAGAAATACGTGTATTTTATGTCAAAGTATAATTGGGTATTTTTTTTTATTATTATTTTTTTTTTTTTTTTTTTGAATAATGACGTTTATGATAAAAAATATGTGGAAGTGTTCAAATAATCGGAGATTAAAATTAAAAATGTAATCTATTAATAGAAAAATCAGAGCATCGCGATAAATATAGATCTACAATTTTGTACTGTAGATTGGTTACCTATTTTTTTGATTCGAAAATATTGAGCAAAAAATACAGAAACTATAGCGCATTTTGATTAGTGTAGTTGTAAATTATGAATCGTTTTTTTTAAATAGCAAGAATTATGTTAGGCAATTTTAATACTATCTCAAATATATCTATTTTTAAATCAAATTTCATATTTTTTTCATTACGCTGCCGGTCAGTTAATTGACTTCCATTGCGCCGCCCAGGAGTTAGGTTAGTATTGTGGCGCTGTATTTTATTTGCGTTCAATTTTATATCTTAAGAGAAATTTTATACAAGGCGGCTACCCAACCGGGAAAAAACAGGGAATAAGCCGGGAATTTTGTTGTACAACCGGGAAAAAAAGGTAAAAATAGCCAAACGATGGTTTTGATAAAAAAAAAAAATCATTCGAAACTTTTAAAAATGAATGCACTTTATAATGTGTACTTCACACTCGAGAATAAATTACGAAGTGTTCTGTTTTACTCATATAACAAGTATGCTGCGACGGTAAAATTTTATCAATAATAACAAAAAAAATACCATTTTTCTTTTTGCACAATTCAAGTAATTAGGAAATCGGTAGGAGCATTTGGACCGGGAGAACTGGAAAGATTTGGACCAGGGAAACCGGGAATTTAAAAATTATGTTTGAGTGACCAGCGTGTTTTTGTTTCTGCTAATATTTTACTTTCCTTCGATTCAATTTGTTAGGTTTGTTATTATATAAGTAGAAGAATGTTCATATAAACTCTTGTATAATTCTGGTAACGAGAAAATTGGCAAGATTTGGATCGGGAATTTAAAAATTATATTCAAGTAGCCACCACGTAATAGTTATTGATTGAAAATATTGAAATTAATGGAGTCGTTTACATCTTTGTAAGAATTTTTTGGACGGTCTAAAAGTAGTTTTTGGTTACGACAGTGACGATTAAAATAAAATTCCGTTTTGTTTTTTATTTTTCGTGAGGTAGTTCGATAATGCGGGGATGTGATAATATGTGTTCCTATTGCATTGTTCCCTTTACACGTGGGAAAGAAAGATCTCGTTCAATTGACTCAATTTTGGATGAAGTACGTTATTTGTCAGATCGTGGTATTAAGGAGATTACTCTTTTGGGTAAGTAATGTATTGTTTTTATTTACACAGAATGATCTTTTTGGAAATTTAACTTAATGATTACTGAAATCATTACTTACGCTTCTTTTTTAATGTAACAGGGTGGTAAAACCTGCCTCAAAAAACATCTGACTTATTTGTGAAATGTAACCGTTTTCATGCTAAACTAATTTATCGAAAGAACTAAACGGGCTTAACTCCCTGGATTTTCTTAATTAAGTTGCGATGTACAGTTATTTTGTATAACACTGTTTGTGAGATTTCTTTTTCTTTTATTTAAATATCACATTTTTGATATGACGTTAGTTTTATCTTTTATTATCGTATTCTCTGGATTCCCAGCTGCTAGTACGTTTCATTTTAACGTAGGATAAAATTATAGTTTTAGTTGTTTCGTATTAAAGATTATGGCTTTTTTCTTTTTCTTTTTTTTTTTTTTTTTTTTTTTTTTATCTTATTTATAAAAAAATTTAATCTTTATTTTCAGATTATATTGATTTTTCAAGTTGAGACGCGTGATACTATTTGGAATATAAGTGTTTTGTGTATAATATTTAACCGTTTAAATAAATGATACTGTTTATTACGTAAAAAAATTACACGAGCACTACGACTAGGGTTAACTTCTGGTTTGGTAGCTAAGCAGCTTAACCACTAGGCTACTGCGCTACCGCTTGCTAATATAAGTAATATCATTTATTTCATTTATTATTCCAATTTATTAGCAAGGTATGAATTTTCCATCGTCCAAATTTTTCCATTTTAAAACTATAATTTTTGCTTTGGTCATATTGCTGTATACATTAAAAGTATTTTTTCTAGTCGATGGAGGGGGCTGGTTACACCACTACACTACGCGAAGATTATATATTACATTTTTTTTATTTGCACTTTTATGCATCGCTTAGTTCAATGTTAACATTACCTTAAATGTGAGCGATATCCAATAAACCTAAACTTAAAACAGATTAAATTACGAATCCTTATACATACTGAAGTACTTTTAATGGGTAGAATTCGGTTTATATATATATAATGAAATAATCAAATTTAATCAAATTTTTTATATCATAGCAATCCGATATTTTACCAAATAATATTAAGTAACCGATGCTTTTTTTTTTTTTGTGTGTGTGTGTGGTTAGTCTTAATTTTATTTAAACTGTCATTAAAAAACACTTCTTTATCTGAAAAATTATTATAATGATGCTAATATGTAATTTTAAAAAAAAAAACAACAATACATATTTAAAATAAATTTCAGGTCAAAATGTAAACAGTTACAGATACATACCGACTGATGTAATACACAAAGAAAGCAGTGAAACGAAGTTAGCAAGAGGTTTCAAAACCGTTTACAAATTAAAAAAAGGAGGTATTCGATTTGCGGATTTGTTAGATAAAGTATCCTTAGTAGATCCAGAAATTCGAATAAGATTTACATCACCTCACCCTAAAGATTTCCCAGACGAGGTAAAGTCTTTTATTGTTCTGTTCTATTAAAAGTCAGTTTTCTATTATATTTCAGTGGGAATTTTAAAAAGCATCTTTTATATTTATTATGATTTAGTATGCATTGTAGATTATGCATTTTTTGCCATTTTAATATTTCAAGAAAAAGTGTAATAATTTAATTAAAAGTTAGTGATAGTGATTTCGAAAAAACGTGAATACCATTATAGGTACATACAGTGTGGAATATCAAATATCTATCAATATGTGGATTCTTAGTGTAATTTATTTTTTCGCTAAGTACCGTTATTAAAATTAGGTAGTACATATATTGGTCTTCAACCTTCTATGTAGTTTAAGAGCCAATGCATATACTTTAAAGTGTTCGAAGGATTGCATAATTTAAAAGAATTTTTATGCAATATTTTAAAGAACTAGGGCTATAGAAAGCATTATTTATTAGTTTATATCTACTTTAGTTGCAAAATTAATATCAGAGATTTACTTCTATAAAATTATTTTCAGTAGAGAGTAAATCATTATGCCCAAGTAATAAGATTACTGAAAGAAAAACGATAGTTTGAACAATTTATTTGAATTTAATTATAAAGCGTTAAATTAGAAATTTGAATTAATTTTTCTTTATTTAAAAGAAAAAAATGATTTGCTTTCTTATTTACTAGTGTGGTATACTGCTTACTTTTCACAAGTTTTTACAGTGTCAGCCCTCTTCGTGCTTATAAAAATGTTTTCTATGCATAAATTTTATAACGAAATTGTAATAGTGCATTGGTTATTTTAACTATTAGGAGTACAAATTAGTCCGTTTTTTGGCGAAAATGCATTTATTTTAGAACAAAATGATATGAACGAATTAATCAAAATGAAATGAACAAATTAATCGAAGTATTGCCCATACATGGCTACTACTTTTCCTCACTTCTCAGGTAATTTTCGAATTCCATCTCGAAGAAATGTCTCATCTTTTGAGGCGATCTAAGTTAGAAGTCAATTTTCGATTTCCGCGAAAGAAGTGAACCGCTTACCCGTTAAATCGCGCTGCATCTGTCGGAACAACGAGTAATCAGAAGGAGCAATGTTCGGCGAATACGGCGAGTGCGGTAAAATATCCTACTTGAGCGTTTCTACATATTTTATTACGACTTTTGTAACATGAGGCCGAGCGTTGTCATGCAAAAGAATAACTTTGTCATGTCTTTGCTCGTATTCCGGTCATTTTTCTCGTAATGCACGGCTCAAACGAATCAATTGTAGCCTATAAATCGCTAGGTTTTAGCAGCTTGTAGTGTACCACACCCTTTTGGTCCCATCAGATACACAGCATGACCTTCGAACCATAAATGTTCGGTTTTGGTGTTGATGTTGAGGTCGATGGCAATGATTGACCGGGCATAGTGTAGTATTTTTTCTTCTTGGGGCTGTCGTAGAATATCCATTTTTCATCCCCAATCACAATCCGATGTAAAAGCCGCTTTTTTGTTGCCTTTGAATTTGCTGTTCACACGTAAAAATTCGCCTTTCAACGTCTCTTGGTTTCAGTTCATGGGACACCCAATTGCCTTGCTTTTGAATCATTCCCATGGATTGTAATCGCATCGAAACTGCTTGTTGGGTAACTCGCAATGATTCTGCAAGCTTCTTCTGCGTTTGACTCAAATCTTCATCAAGTAATGCCTGCAATTTTTTGTCTTCAAATTTTTTTGGCTGTCCAGAGCGAGGCTTGTCTTCAACGCTGAAATCACAATTCTTGAAACGTCGAAACTATTCCCTACATGATTTATCAGTTGGAGCATTGTCACCATAAATTTCCACAAGCATTCGATGCACTTCAGCTGTATTTTTTTTCCAATTAAAGAAGAAAACTAAAATCTTCCGCAAATGCTGCTTAGTTAACACACAATTTGACACCCACAAGTTTCTGTACGAAACTGAACGCGACATAAACTCTACATTATTGACAAATGTCTAACCTTTCTAAAACCATCGAAATCAGCTGTCACTATAAAACATCCATAACAGCCAGCGCCATTTATAAAAGCGGATCGGACTAATCTGTACTCCTAATATTTCAAATAGAAGTAATGTTTCGATTTATTGATTTAATTTATTAATATTTTTGAAAAATACATGTTTGAGAGTGAAGCCCCATTCGCGGTTAAATTCAATTGTACATTATAATTTAATTTAAACACGATTATGGAACTATGTTTTCCAAAATATATAAGTTTTTATTAAATTTCAATCGTTTTATATACGCTCGTGTAATGTTGGTTTTTTTTGTTTCACAGGTTCTGCAGGTTATAAAAGAAAGAAATAACATCTGTAAATGTCTGCATTTACCTGCTCAATCAGGGAATAATGAAATATTAGAACGAATGAGGCGGGGGTATACTAGAGAAGCTTATTTGGAATTAGTGGAACGGATTAGACAGATTTTGCCAAATGTCGCTCTTTCCAGTGATTTCATAGCAGGATTTTGTGGTGAAACTGAAGAACAGTTCGAAGATACCGTTTCGTTGCTATCTTTAGTTAATTACCATGTAGCATATTTATTTGCTTACAGTATGCGAGAAGTAAGTAATAAAGTTCAAAACTTTATAAATAACACCGATTGATAATTCAAGTTGTAGAAAATGGTAATATAAAAGTAATACTGATAGTTAAATTAATATAAAAAGTCTTAATTTGCACTTATATTAGGAAAGAAATATACCTGTATGCATACATGATACCAACATGAAACAAAGCTTACAAAGACCGAAGTAATATAAGCTTTAGGTTGCATGAATTTCATCATTGTTGTTCATAGACAGACAAACAAAAATTTAAAAAAATAAATATTCTGCTTAAGAGCAATGAAAATGGCCTAAGGCAGTGATTATAATGCAAATATTCATAAATTAAGGAGAGACACTTCAATTATATATATATATAACTATCATTTGCCCGTATATATATATTATGGAATTACTATTATTCGAGCCTTCCTTCAATGCTAATGTCATATAATTTTTTGGAGAGTACATTATTTTTCTTTCTCACGCACAATTTTATTTGTTACCAGCCGTGAGTGTAACACTAACCAGCGCAGTACATGTTCTCTCTTGGAATTGGTCAATGCCCATATCAACGGCACGTCCGAAGAAATTTATTATTAAAAAAAAAAAAAAAATACCTGTTCTCTGCTATTTTTCAAAATCGTTTTTAAAAAGTCATGAGAGACACCCAATTGTTAGTAACATTTAATTTTCATGTATACTCCTGAAAAATCGTTAGTATAACGGGGTAGTCGTTAAAAGCACTGGCAACTGGTGATGGATAAAGTTCCAAATATTTTGGAACGTCACGTTACAGGTTCCTAATGTTCAAGAATGTAATAGGAACTTAGTTACCAAGTTACAAACTATTAAAAAATGAGTTATTTATATAAACAAAATGTAAATAAATGTAAATGTATTATAATACGTAATTATAAAAACAACAAACAAAACAAAGATTAATAAAATAAAAATGTTGAAAAGCTACAACAAAAATGTGATAAAAGAAATAAAGAAGAAAAATATATTAATATACTAAAATTTAAACGTAATTAATTTGTAATATTGAATAATATTTGTAAAAACAGAATGTAAAAAATTTAGTTAAATCTTCTGATAATTAACCAAAATTGTTCTTTTTAACAATTGGTTCTTAAAAACATTAACATTTCTAATTTTTCTGATTTCAATCTGGTTCGCCTATCATTAAGGAGGTAACCTGCTTGGGAAAATATCCGTTCACAAGGTAGTGACGTTGGTACAATATTAATTCTTCCATAAATATTCTTGCCCGATGTGGATATAAGTGTTGATGTTGATTCCACCACTTTAATGGACAGCATGATTCAGTGGTTGATGCATCTTTTAAATATGAATCAAGTTCCACTGTTGCTCTTGTCATTGGACACGTTTTGTCAGTTTGGGCATATTTAAAACTTTTCAATTTATTTAAAAATAAATCACATCAGTATTTGTAGACGTTGTTGCTACTGAAATTTGTGGCGTTTCATTAGATTTTTCAGTTTCAATTTGGGTTTTAATTACATTTTGTAGTTGTTTTTTAATTTTTTTCAACCATACATTTGTCCCTAAAATCCCACTGTTTATATGGTGAATCTTTTCATTGTGTTCTATTTTTCTAAATCTTTCTTTTAAATCCTCTTCTCTTATAAATATAATTATATCCTGAATACTCTTACAGCAATCATTGAAATTTGGAAACTCTTCGTATATTCCAATCAAAGAAACTGTTGTATATACAATTGCTAAACTTCGAGTCATATATTTTCTCCATTAATTAATTTAGTTACACTCTCAAATGGCTTCAGTATTTTACATAATTGTCTACATACTTGCCGTTCTTCCGGTGTTATGTTTGGGAATTCTTTATTTAAATTTTGCAATAACTGCAAAAACAGATTCTTCTAATTCAATGAATCTATTTAGCATATAATACGTTGAATTCCATCTTTTTGGTGTATCCTGAATAAGATATTTGTTTCTGAAAAATTATTATTTAGTTGATATTTTAATAATTTTTCTGATGCTAATGAACTTCGTTTAAAATATGCTACGATTTTTTTGATTTTATCAATAGTTATATTCAACAGACTGTATTATTTAATTAAATTTATGTGCATAACATCCGAAACATTTGTAATATTACTGGCATTATCAGAAACAATAAATTTTACTTTACAAAAAGATTCTATTCGTTTAGAGCGTTTTTTATTTCGGATATTAAGTTTTCAGATGTGCGGCTGCCTTGAAAACTACAGCACTGTAATAATGTGCTATTGAACTCAAAATTTTTTGTAATATAATGGGCAGTGAGAGCAATATAGCTTCTTGATGTTATGGAAGTCCACATATCTTTAGTTATATACACACTGGTTGCTTTATTTTGCACTATTTCTTTTATTTTTGGAAAGTTTTTTTCATATAATGCCGGAATCATCATATTAGATATAGTTTTTCTAGTTGGTAATTTATAACCAAGAATATTACTTGAATACTTTTTAAATCCATCATCTTGTACAATACTAAAGGGCTGAAAATCTTTAATAAACAAATCTAATAAATTGCGGTATATTTTATTTTTCTTAGGCAGAGAAAGGTTTTTTTTCGTAATGATAAGTTTCAATAGTACTTTAATATTTTAATTGTTTACACTGGTTTTCCTCTGCTGGGTCATCCACATTATCTTCAGTACTTGCAATGGAGGTTTTAGTTACAGCAGTGTATTCACTAATATGTTTGCGCATGATACGTTTCTTTAGATTTGTGATAGTAGACTTATACGAAATAACTGTTCTACGTAAATTACATGAAGCTAATTTATCCCGAGTTTTTGTATAAAAATGGATTATTTCTTTTATACTCATCTATAGAGAAAATAACCATATTAAAAACATTATTTGGAGCATGTAACCTTTGAGATTTGGACAACATTTTTATTAAATAGATCGGATGAAATATGAGGATAGTTGTTGTGAGTTAGAAGATGAGTATCATATCTGATTAAAATAGTTGAACCGCTATATTCTTCACTTCGATTGGAACAAATTTTTAAAAATGCGAATATTAACATTAGGGAATGTTTTAGCCAAGTTTCATAGCAATGCGAAATGCATATTATATTGTTCCAACAAGTTCTCGAGAATTTTTTTTTTGCTTTAAGACTATAGCAATTCCACTGTAATATTTTAAGTTAACAAGACACGATGAAAAGAGAAATAAGAAGTATAAAAACTAAGAAAATGAATAAAAGAAAACGAACGTGATCTAGCAGGATAATGGGAGAATAATGGAAAATCAAAAGGACGGGAATTATGAATAAGGAATCAAAAAGACTATGATGTAACCATGCACGAAGTTCAACTTGAATACGAACCATGCAAGAAGTAAATAAAGAGGGAAAAGTACGATTAGCAGAGAGTTTTTAAATCATAAGTTCTCACTGTTCGAATAAGTCATTGTTTATTATACCATCAATCAATCTAGTGAAAGAGCAACACAAAAAGAAAACAAAAAATGTATAACCAGATGAGAAAAAAAGTAATTGTAAAATAAGGAAAACATCGCAGAGTAAGATTTAATCAAGAGCAGCAACATCCATCGTTCGAAAAATGAATTTCATCTGGGTCCCTGTATGCTATGAACTAGTCTAATTAAGGAAGACAAACAATATCAAGAGAAAGTGCTGGGAGAAAAATAAAAACCTTTATGAAATTAATGTTGGTCCTTCAAGACGGACTCTGTTAACAGTCATGTGCAGATAATTTATATAACCAGTTTTAAGAATCCTTATAGATAAAAATGGAGGTTAAGGAAAAGCAGAAAAGAGCAATCAAAAATAATGACAACGATAAGAGTCCAAAACATATAAGCAGAAAAGGAATATAGAGGCAAAGGAGGGAAAGTACTTAAGAAATAATAGAACAATACATATTAATCTAAAGAGAAATAGAAGTGAAATTATACAAATGTTGATTCAAAAAATCTCTAAGACTGCAGAACTTGACATAAAGCTGATATTTTATCTTCTAAATGAGATTCCAAACTTACTATAGTAGATAATAAAGTAGGAATTAAGTTATGTTCAGAAATTATTAATAGGGATTTCATGTTTTCGTCCTATTTATGTTCTGAAATAAAGGCTACAGAAGCAGTAATTAAGAATAAATAGACCGTAATAGTAGTCATCATACTGTCAAGAGCGCCGATAGGAATTCTGGATACTATGGTAGAGCTAAAAAGTAAACTTTGCATTGTAGAGTATTCTTCTTATATACGAACACAATACTTAGAAAACCATTTTTTCTTTTTACGCGATGGGTCATACTACAGAACATTTTCAGTGATGTAAAGTTTAAAATAATTAAAAGGCGGTTACCATAAGACTGGAAGTTTCCTATTGGGCGCTGGAGGAGACTTGGAAAGCCAACATTCGCCAATGCCCGTTCGGTGAGTTTTTAAAATTAGCGAGCGAATACTCAGCCTGCTGACAACATTCAAGCCCTCCGCAGGAAAATTTTATTTTTCAGATGCCGCTTGAACGTAATTTTTGGTCAATTTTTGTTTTAAGTTTAAATAAGGGCTTAAAATTTTGTATTGTTTTAGGTACAAGTTGAGGTTTAAAAATTCATATTAATGTATTTCCGCCTTTATGCAGCTAAGGACGACTCGTCAGAGTCTAAATAAGACCAAAATAACAGCAAGAGAGATACCTGTTATTTATTTATTAATACAAGATAAATTTACACAGATTTTAACATTTAAATAATGCAAAATAAATCGAAAATAAATATAAAACAAACAACTGTAACTATAAAGACTCGATCTGAATAATCAGCGGTAGTGTTAAATGATATATATATAGTATTACAATTTTTACTTAATATACATTTTTTCATGTTATCCAAGCTTCAGGTGTAGGATTTTCATGTCTATAACAATGTAGATAAGGTTATGCTTTATCATCCAATAAAAGCGTTTTCTATGAATAATCGAAGTAATCGCTAATTCTTGAAGTTAATAATTGTTTGGAGGCATAGAGTAATAGCAGTCCATGTTGTAGCTACCATAAGGGGTTATACAATATTGCAATATTTATTTTTGATTAACAATACATTTCTTAAAGTGCAGAGTACTTTTTTCACTATGGGGGAAAGTACATTGATTCATATTTGAAACTTCATTGAACCGGCTATAACATTTAATTTATAGGAATATGATATAATTTTTCGCCGTTTTGATAATTTTGTACTTTAATCTATTAAACAAAATATCCATACGTATTTTTATCATCCACATGTATATAGGGTTGCGCATTTTCCACCTTTATTTTCATTAATTTCCTAATCGCTATCTAGGTGAGATATATGTCAGACTTTATACTCTGAAGATTAAGACAATAATACCAATATGCCTTGTTTTTTAATTTTTTTCAGTTTTTTTTTTTTTTTTTTTTTTTTTATATATATGCTCCGGCTTTAGTTAACTATCAAGCCATTTGGCCGGGAGTGAAGCTTATCACACGCATATGAAAGCGGCTTGTACGTATATGAAAGCGCCGTGTACTATTAAAATAGCTCATGGCAAGTTCAGTAACTTCACATCCATCATTCTTTAATGTAAAAGGTCCTACATTTGAATATCTATAGCTTCACCTACTGGACATAGAGGAATTGGGACTCCTTCCTTCTGTTGGTGCATAGATGTATGGTGTGTGCAGGGGGGCATACGTGTAGTTGATGGGTGCAGCATAATAGATGGATGGGATGGTGTGTGGGCGAGCAGTTGTCCAATATCCCCTGGTGGTGAATATATTTTCTCTTTACTCAAATTCACGTATACCCATATATATATATATATATATATATATATATATATATATATATATATGTAGTATATTATTTGGATTCTTTTAGATATAAATTTAATATCATGTTTGGATAGTTTTTATTAATTGATAAGTTAATACTTTGAAAAGAAAATTATAAACTTAATTTATGTATAATTCAGTACTAAAATATTTTACAAAATATTAATTTACTTGGATTTTTGTACAGGGAAATAAAATAGAGCAAAGAAAAAAGTCAATACTTATATTAATACATTTTTTTCTATCATTTTTAATCATTAAAAATTGTAAACATTTACTTTGAGCAAAACTAATTTTTTGCTTTTTTTATGTGGCTTGTTTTCTTAAAGGTTGTAAACCTGTAACTTAATTTTAAAGTTAAAAGTTGAAACTTCCATCAGACAATAATAATAACAATCTCCGACCATTAATACTTCAGTAATAAATTTCAACAGTGAATGAAGTTACAATGTTTTTTGTGTGTTTGATGATTTTTTTGCTTAATTTCAACGTTAACAGATACGCTGATATTGAAATGTGAATATTCTTGTTTTAATTTTGTATATGTAAATATCATAATTGGAAATAATAAAGGCATCGTGGATAAGTAGTTAGTGTCAATTACGTTTTCATGTTATTTTTTGTAAAATTGAGGGTGTTTACAATGATAAATACAACAATTTTTAGCGCTGTGTAATTTTTTCCTAAGCGAGTCTCATGAAACAATGGTAGAGTGGAAGAGCTGTGACAATTTAAAATTTGCGAAACACATCGAATGATGGTAATTTTATAATTTTAATCCAATGTTATTTTTGTCTTAGAAAACAACCGCCTATCGGCGATATGAAGATAATGTTCCAAAGCAAGTTAAAAATCAACGTGTTACAGTTTTATCAAAAGTATTTCGTAAACTAGCGGACCAATTGAATCAAAAAGAAATGGACAAAACATTGCTTATTTTAATTGAAGGGGTATGTATGCAGCACATAAAATAAAATTTATATTAATTGATATACAATGTAAAACAGAAAAAAAAAGAAACCCCACAAAATACCCAACTATTTTATGTAATAAAAGTAAACGTGAATACTAATCATTTTTCATTTTATTTTTTTTGCTTCAAAAAAACAGCTCTCTGTTAATATCTCCACCGTCAACGAATAGCCTATTTTATAAATACTTCGCTTACGATGTTCTTTATATTTACTGTTTTTCGAATAAGTAACCTAAAGTAGATCCCGTTTATTGTAATTAACAAAGGAATAGCTATGGTTATAAAAAGACATGATCTTTGTGCCTGTAACAATAAATTGTTTATATTATTTATAAAAGTGTTTATATTAGTATTTTGTTTTTCTCTTCTTTTTTTTTTAAATCGTATATTTCTTATAAGTACTAGTATTATTACAATCTTAAATTTAGATCCGTCGAGCTTAAGCCTGTTTTCGGATTTCTTATTCTGTACCTAATTTTACTGTTTTTACATTGTATGAGTGTTTGAAATTACGCATATCGTTCATTCATCCACATATTCTGCTCTGATTTTTTTTTCTTTCTTCATTCATCATTTTATTTATTCGTAACCATTTTTTCAATTTTTCTTTCAATTTCCTTTCCGTTTTTTCGTGTATTATTTCTTTCGGCATTTTATTCAATATTTGCTTCATCATGTATTTATCCGTTTGCTTTCCATATTTCATTCCAGTAGTCGGAAGTTTATTTCTCTGTTTTTTCCTTAAGTTCTGTTTTATTTCAGCTCTTTTTTCTATCTTTGTATTTTTATATATTTTTAAGTGTTCCCAAATTTTTATACTTAAGTACAAACCTCTTACATTTAATAAATTTTCTCTTTTCAATGTCTTATCTGAACTTCTACTATCTTTTTTTTTTTTATATTAGTCTTATGCATTTCATTTGCAATTGATTTACTTTATCCGTATAAGTTTTCCGAGCTGTTCCGCAAGCTTGAAGTCTATATATTAGGTGCGATTCTATCAGGACATAGTACATATATTATTTTTTATGTTTTACTACTTACATATTTTCTCAATGTGTACAACGATGGTATTGCAATTCTAATCTTTTTTGTTACATAATCTGTATGTCTATCCCATTTTAGATGTTCTTCTACTACAACTCCTAAATACTTATAACTTCGCACCCTTTCGATAATTTCACAATTTTTTTTTTTTACATTTATCTTCTTTTCCCGTGTAATGTGCGCATTCATTTGAATGTACTATAATTTTCAACTCTGAACTTTCTTTTGCTTCTTTTGTTTTAAGTATTTTTTTTTTTTTTTTTTTGGCGCACCAACGGCTTTGACCCAACAACTAGGAAAATTAAAATAAAAAGTTAAATCGAGAGACGAAGGAAAGAATAAAGGAAGAATTATAAGGAGGAGGAAGACCTAGTGCTCAGATTTTGGAGTACAGAGCAGAAAGTTCAGAAGCACGGTTGGAAATTCGAAGAAGATGTGGTTTGCATCACATAGGAAAGTAGAGATAGAACTATGAAGGGGGGTAATCGAGAGAGGAAGATAGGAAAAAGCGAAAACGTCAAGAGGGGAGAAGAGAGTGATTAAATCGCAGTCTGATTAAAGAAACGATCGCGGAGCGCTGATAAGAAGTGGATTGAAACCACGGCTGAGGACATGGTATCGGTTGTATTTGAAGATAAAGAAAGGCACGATTAGAAAATGAAGAAGGATAAATGTCCGATCACAGTCTGGAATGATAGGCAGAGGAAAGTTGGAGAATGTCCGAGGTAGGAAAATTGCAGAGTAAGGGGCGCTAGAAAATCCGCTGACTTATTGCCTTCGATGCCAGAGTGACTGGGAACTCATAAAAGGTCTATAGTAATAGAGCGAGATGACAGCAGATTGGCGATAAGAGAACGAATTATGAGAATAATAGAGTTGGAGGATTGAGAAAGAGGAGAAGAAATAGCTTGAAGAACACTTATTGAATCGGAGACAATGAGGCATTTACTGATCCCTCTTAGGGGCGGAATGAAGGAGATTGCGCATAAAATGGAGATAGACTCCGCTGTAAAAATAGAACAGAAAAAGGGGACTTGAAAAATTCAGAGTGATGCAGTGAGAGGAAAGTAAACGCGCCACCCGCCCCATTCTCATTTTCGGAACCATCAGTAAAGAAAATTGGATGAGAAGGAAAAAAGGTGTCAAGCAAGTGAAGGAATTCAGTTTTAATTGTAGAATGTGCGGTGAAATATTAAACTCTGTAAAGTTTGGAAAGAGAGATTTAGCGGAATTTCCATAGATGAACGGGCAGTAATCAATCCTGGAACGAATTATAGTTTTATAAAGGATTAGGAGAATAGAAAGGTCACCACCCCATTTGGATAAAGATAGAGCTTTCAGAAGATTGAGTGTTTTAAATGAGGAATTATAGAGATTGGAAAGTTAGCCGGCTGTTTAGAATATCACCAAGGTAGCAGAAGGAGCTGACGAGCGGAATAGGAATGTTAGATGAAATAATATTTATTAAAGCTTGATTGTAGGGGCAGAGGGAAAACACGATAGAAGAATACTTTGAAGGAGAGAAACCTACTAAGGATAGATAAAGAGTTATTGATCTCTTTGTTGGCAGCGGCCAGATGTTAATTTTTAAATCGTTGTCATGTGCCCATTTACTTATTGCTATGAAGTTCTGTTACATTTGTGTTTCTACTGTCTTAAAATCTTTATACGCAGTCATTATGACTATGTCGTCTGGATAGGCAAATACCTCGCAGTGTTTTAATATTTTTTATAGCCCGTTTATGTATATGATAAAGGATAGCGGGAACAAATTACTGCCTTGTGTCACACATTTATTTCCTTCTTTTTCTTCACTTTGTTCGCCTAATATATCCTGTTTTGTAAATCGTTTTCAAACCATAACTCTTACCCTTTGTCCTCTAATTTTTCTAAAAGTTTCTCGTGATTTACTGTGTCAAATGCCTTTGTCAGATCTATGTATGTTGCTAGTACTTTGTTGTCTATTTCAAAGTTTTCCCCAACTCTGCTTACTAAATTTCTTAGCGTTTTCAAAGTTCATTTACTTTTTTTGGAATCCGTATTGTTGTTTATCTATGATTCTATTTTCTTCTACGTATTTTACCAGTCGATTACTAAGTAATTTTCTAGAACTTTCATGATCGTGTATTGTTTAATGGTACTGGTCAATAATTTTGATATCCATAGTGATTTCCTTTTTTATAAATTGGTCTCACCAGCGATATTTTTAATTTGTTTGGAATTATATAATTAGTAACAAATAATAATGGGAAATTGGCCAGTTGGTAATTGAATTTCAATCGTAATTAAAGAATATACGCCAATACGTATTGGATAAAGCCGGGTAATTTCTTTGCAACCCTAACACATAAACTCATCATCACAAATAACCCTTTAAAAGTGAAATTGAAAATATGAAACAAAAGGCAAAAGCTCCTCCATAAAATAAAAATGTTACCGATAAAAAATTATTTAAACACACCCTTTGGGGCAAAAAACAGCAAAAAAAAGTATATTCCTGCAAGTAGTAGCCCGAGTTAAAAAGTTGAGAAAACCAAAATATATCACAAACATATTCATAAAAAAGCGCTTTGTATGAAAAATATAGCCGAGCTTACAACTTTGTATTGAAATCCTCAGGGCCGCCAAAAGTTCGAAATTTTGTAAATTTTGTTTTTTCCGGGCGTGCGATATAGCGCTGGAGAGGTTGTTATTTAATAGGAACTAAACTATATTTTAAATGTTTTTCTTAACTATTTATTAACGGACTTATACTGACACATAAGTATAAAGCACGGGTTAATAAAAATAAGTTGCTGGTAATTATTGTTTTTTTTTTTTTTTACAAGTGAAAATCAAAATAAGACAGCAGCTTGAAGCTTAAATAATTCGAAATGAGGTTATTATAAATACAGATAAACCATTCATTACGGTATTGTGAAGATTTTTTAAAATTTTAATGAAACTACTGGTAGAAAAGTGAAGGTTCACCGAGAAAAACAGTCGAAGATGAAACAACGAAAATTTTATTATTAATAATAAAATAATTTTCTGTATGAAATTTTAATTTTTTAAATGGATTTTTAGCGTTCAGTATTTAAATAAAAATACAATAAGATATTTTGGGTATGTAGCAAGAAAGGAGAACTCGATCTAGAAAAATATTATCTAGGGCCACATCCTAGGAAAGTGACTTAGAGGAAAACGTCCAATACGTTGGTAGGATCGAATGAAAGTACTAACTGGGTTCAATGTGCCGAATGCATTCCACCTGGCAGAAGACAGTAGTAGATGGAAAAAAATCGTCGAAGTCATATGATGTCACTAATGGATTTAACTGATTAATTTAATGCAATCTGTAAAAAAAAATGACCGAGTTTTTGAATTAAATGCTTTTCAGAATTGTCCAGATAGTTCCTCAATTGCGTAAACTTGTTGCTTGGTGCAATTTCAAGATAGTTGCGCGTACATAAACGCATTTATTGTTTCCAAACTGTAGAATAAAATGTAATTACGATTTGATACTGTTACCGTCCTGTGATAATTTTTAATTTAAAAAATAAAAAGATTGTTCCGATAAATATTCATTTTATTGTTCTTTTTTTTTGTTTTTTTTTTTTTTTATCATTAAAAATTATAGAATACGCGAAGATCGGACAAGGATTTGTACGGCAAAACAGACGCGGGTATAAAAGTGATTGTTCCAAAAATAGATGTAGCGGAGTCATCAACATCAAGTGTAAAACGACAAATGAAGCCCGGAGATTACGTCAGTGTAAAGGTAAAAATGATTCTTTAACTGCGCCTGCGTTAAAATAAATTTTTAATGGAATTCATAGAGCTGGAAATATTTGGAATATCCTAGTCTTTTGAATAATGTATAAAATATATTTTTGTAAATTAGAAAGCATAAAAATTCCGAAATTCTCCGTAAAAAATTATTTATTTATAGTAGTTCAATTAGCAAAAATTCAAATACACTTAAATCTATATTTGTGTTTGTACAGTTCTGGCAAGTTTTGAATGATTTTGTTAATCGCATGGGGTCAGCGACATGAGTCGGTCTACAAATTTATTCGCTTTTGGTTCTTTTTGCTTTTTTTTAATAATTTTTTTTTTTGATAACATCGACTCGAGAAGCAAAACAACAAAATATATACAAACCAGTCACGTATATAAATAAATCGAAACAAAAATAAAATATAAAAGGAATCCAGTGATTTTTTGTTTTTATCCTCTCTTCGGGCACGTCAGCTAAGGACCTACACCCATAAACAACAAGAAAGAAAAGATCTGTCAGTTACATTTTGATTCGGTCAGATATGGACAATATAAAGGAACTAATGGATGAAATAATGGATGGCGAGGGGAAGGACAAAATATAAGATGCACAATAAAGAGTAGGGGTAGAGAACAATTCGGAGAGGAAATAAGGGAATAGAGAAAATGAAAGGAAGAGAGAGCAAAATGGCCAAAATGCAAGCGAATGATAGAAATAACAACAGAACGGGGAAGTGAAGGAAACTCAAAGAACCAGGGTGTGATAACTTGAGTATAAAAATTAATTAAAAGAAAAAAGGCACCTCATTAACGGCATAATAAAATTAAGACATTCGATGCTTTTTTAACGTTTTTAAGTAATGCTTAAATTATATATATATCGGAATGATGCCCCCTTATACAAGAGCGTTATATATACCGCGATCTGGAACAAACACACTAAAACTCAAATATATGTACTGATATAACATCATTATCAAGTTTACTCAATATCGAGTATGGATGAAGAATCATTTTTCATGCTGTTTGTTAAATATATAAAAATAGTAAGTTAATAATAACAAATATAATAAACAATTATAACAAACTAATAAGATAAATTTTCTTACTTAGTAATGTTTTCGGGCATAACCCATCATCAGCTAAACCAATATGTGAACAGATACAAATTCTAAATCACACTGAGGTTAACAAGGGAATACAGTGGTTTATATATAGGTTTAAAATAACAAATATAGAGTCAATGGTCATAATTATTAAAAGGGTGTAAAGTACATAGACTATAATAAATAATATTTAAGAAATTTAATGATCAAGTTTAAATAAATATAAAAATATATAGCTTTTTTTTTTTAAATTTTATATTAAATAGGGGGTTATTGTTATTTGGGATTTGATCGTCTAAATATTACTTTTGTGTTTATTTATATAGTAATTTTCAGCTATGTTCATAGCATTTTATCATATTTAGCTAAGACTGTGACTTTTTTTTCTATAGAATTTGGTTTATGTTTATTCTTTATGACACTATAATAAACAAAATGTCAAACCATCCTAATGAACATAAACATTCATACTTCATACATGCTATAAATAGATTGATAAACACTCTTATGAATTCAAATAAAAAACAAAATGAAATAAACATATTAAAAACAATCGCAATAAATAATGGTTACAATGAACAAATAATCGAAAAATTAACACATAAAATAAAATCAAAATTGAAATATAAACAGAAAAATGATATTAACAACAAGAAAGGATGGATAACATTTACTTTTATAAATAACAATGTAATGTTTTTAAAAAACAAACATTAAAAGTAGCTTTTAAAACTAATAATAAACTAAAAAATAAAATAATTACTATAAATAAAGGAAATAATAATATATATGAAAATAGTGGCATATATAAAATAAACTGTGATGACTGTGAAAAAACATACATCGGCCAAACAGGTAGAAAAATTAAATGTAGATATGATGAACACATAAAATCATTTAAAAACAATGAAATAAAAAAATCCACTTATGCTGAGCATTTGATAAAGAATAAACATAACCCAAATTCTATAGAAAAAACAGTCACAGTCTTAGCTAAATATGATAAAATGCTATGAACATAGCTGAAAATTACTATATAAATAAACACAAAAGTAATATTTAAACGATCAAATCCCAAATAACAATAACCCACTATTTAATATAAAATTTAAAAAAAAAATATGTTATATATTTTTATATTTATTTAAACTTGATCATTAAATTTCTTAAATATTATTTATTATAGTCTATGTACTTTACGCTCTTTTAATAATTATGACCATTGACTCTATATTTGCTATTTTAAACCTATATATAAACCACTGTATTCCCTTGTTAACCTCAGTGTGATTTAGAATTTGTATCTGTTCACATATTGGTTTAGCTGATGATGGGTTATGCCTGAAAAAGTTACTAAGTAAGAAAATTTATCTTATTAGTTTATTATAATTGTTTATTATATTTGTTATTATTAACTTACTATTTTTATCGAGTATGGAGTTCC
Source organism: Icerya purchasi (assembly GCA_039619475.1). Classification (NCBI taxonomy): domain Eukaryota; kingdom Metazoa; phylum Arthropoda; class Insecta; order Hemiptera; family Monophlebidae; genus Icerya; species Icerya purchasi. The sequence goes on along the minus strand of CM077116.1, from coordinate 403,193,689 downwards.
ACCTGTAACCATTCTTATTTTTTAAGGTGACTGATCAGTCCTGCTTTAGCTGCACATTCCATTTCACATGCATTGCACATGAATATGTTAGTGCAGCTGATTCCCTTTGCAACTAAGCGATGTTTATGTTTTTTCTGTTCAATTCAGTTTTCATTTAATTTCATTTTTCCATCCCATACATCACGAGCAATCTTATTTTTGGCGTTAAATTGTATGTTGTATTTTTGTTTTATTCTTCTTTTTTTTTTTTTTTAAGCTGGGCAGATTTACTAACAAAGGGATAGCTAATAAACCACAGTAGATAAATAGATAAGAGATCAAGGAAATCTTAGTTATATAAAATTAACAGCAGTATTTATAATAAGTGTGAACAGGAGAAAATAATACAAATCATTAAAGAAACATTTAGTCACCATAAGAAAAGATTGAAAGAAGAATAATTACTGTTATTAGCGACACCAACAACAACTAGTGTCAATAGAAGAGAAAAAATGAGTAAAATGGGAAATTAGAACGTTATACCTAAGAATCCATAATACCTCAAGCAAATGACAAGAACGGAACTAAGTAAGAAAAAAAAAAAAAGTAATATGGTCACAACTACACTTAGATAAAGCCCACACCATATATCTAAGATGTGGAACTCATGAAGACTAATAATATTAAAGATATGGATTGAAACAACGCTGCGCCAAACCGTCCTGGATTCTATTAGTAAATAACAAATGATATAAACTAAAGCAGCATGGTCACAACTATAGTCAAGTAGAGCCACTCTACCCTAAACCATACTTGGCCATTGTATATTCAAAGTTATACAGAAGCACTGTGGCCACACCCACAACTAAGTGAAACCTACATTACTTCATAATATCACTAGTTCTAATAGACTAACCAGTACATCACACTAAAGCAATGTGACCATTAATACAATCAAGTATAGCTCACATTGCCTCAGGCTCTGCCTAGGATTAAGCAATAAGCTATAAGCATTTCGAAGAAGAAATATTTTGGGCAAGCGTTAGTAAAAATAAGGAAATATGAAACGTAAGGACTAAATAAGAACCACATACTAAGAAGCAAAGGCCATGAAGGTGATTGTTACTTTGTATATTTGAATTAAAGAATTAGGAAGTAGTAAAGCGGAAAGAGTAGAGAATATTCAAGATAAGGCGGAATTCTTAACCACCGGTTGTATTGGTGTTGAATATGAGAAAAGCAAAGTTCACATCTTAATGCGAGCTGTAACTGATAGTAGAAAATTATAAAAAAAATTAATAATTGAAAGAGACAGTATTGAGAGAATAAAGGAAGCGTTTTAGGAAGGGGCAGATCAAGGGACAACATTGCTGAGGAAAATTTAGTGCGACGAAGGGAAAACGAAGAAAATATGATGATTGAGTTTGGTAAACTGAGTACTGGAAGCATTGCTACAGAGAAAACAGCAATAATCTAATTTAGACACCGCATAATAGATCTAAAAAGCATAATAAAAATTGAAGGGTCACTTTTCCAAGTGCTGATAGAAAACAAAGCTTTCAAAAGGTTGATACGTTTAGAAGAACATAGGAAATTGATATGTTCTGTAAAGGATAGGCAACTATTTAGATAAGTTCCGAAATAGCAAAAAACAGTGACTAAGGGAATAAGACAGTTATTGGAACATAAATAAATTAATTGTGGATTATACGTGTGGTAGGTAAAGATCATGAACGCAGGTTTCGAAAGTGAAATTGAGAGTTATAGATGAGTTAGTGTATTTTCTAACATAGATAAAGAAAGAATTAACAATTGACACGTCGTGTGAGGGGGAGGAGAACAACAAAATATCATCGACGAAGAATAAGAATGAAGCACTATGAGGGAGAATAGCAATTTTGCGAGAATGAATATTGAATAAAGTCGGACTAAGACAAGAGCCTTGTTGGGGTGTGGGGGGGGCTATTCTTGAAGATAAAAAATATCGAGAACAGAAAAAAATTGTTCTAACGATTAGGGTGAACTTTATACATCAGAAAGGAAGATATTAATAAATATGAAGGATCACGGTTAGGACGGAAACCAAACATATTATTGGGAAGAATATTATTATTTTCTAGCCACCAAACTACACGTTTGTTTAGCATAAATTTAAATAATTTGATGAAATAATTAGCAAAGAAATGCAGCGACATGATTAATTTTTTTTTAGAATGGACAATAAAGGAATTCCATGATAGATACTGAACCAGAAAGGAGAAAGGAATTAAAGATTCCTAGGAGTTCTTGAAAGGACTTTTTAGACAGATTTTTGATAATTAGGAAAGAAATACCATCAATGTCTGAAAAAGAATTACGTTTTGTAGGAAGAGAGCAAAGAAATTGAGTAATAGTAAAAGGAGAAGATAAAAAATGTGGAGAGGAGGACAAGGAAAGATCGTTCAGATTATAATTAGGAGGAATATATACTGATAAAAGTTACAAGAGGATACGTTATTACTAGTAAGAATAAAAATATGAACTAGGTTTGGGTTTGGTGAATTCTGTGAAGAGGAAAAGATGAAGCAATGCGTGGTAAAATGAATGCCAAACCTAAGTAAAACAGCGGCACCACCATACCCATCATCACGATCTGATCGGATCGTGTAATTACCTCGAATAAAAAAATTAATAGAATTCGATAGCCAAATTTCAGACAATAAGGCTATATCTATATTGTGCAGGTCAAGTAGTCTCTCTAAAGTTTGTTTGTTTATCGGAATGCTTCGGCAATTCCGCTGGAGAATGTTATAGTAAACCGCATATTACAGCAGGAAAATGATTATAATACCGGGTGAATTTTAAGAAAGATAAATTAAAGAAAAATGTAGAAAATAATTGAATACACGTCGCATAAAATTTTCAAGCCTTCATAGAGGTCTACCTGAGCACTGACCAACTGAAATATTTGTTTAGGTAGCCTAAGATCCTCAATTTTACAAAGTGTTTGGACTAGTTCGAATTGTTTTTATAAAGCAATATTTGGATAGGCTCACAGCTGGCTCGCTGTAACATAATTCTGTTAGATACTTTATGTTGTAGATCTTAGTATTCTATATAGGACGTACATATAACTGGAAACGTTTTGACTTATTTATGTGACTTTTATATGATACCCATATAATTCAGAGTTGTAATTTTGTGAACATCGATGACATATTAGCAGCGTAATCATCAGGTTGGTTGATGAAGTAGCGCTTGGCATATTTTGAAGGTTTTCTTCTGTGGAGTTACAGGAAACGCAATCTTTGGAGCAGATTTTGAATTATTAGGAAGTAGATATTGGGCACTTTGGTAGGTTCAGAGTGTGAAAGGTTGGTCATAGTATTATACCATGGTAGCATTAACTTAGTTTTGAAAAAAATAACACTTAGCATAGTTTGAACTTCCGCTATATAAATGTTGATTTTTTAAAGAATAATCCCCGATATCGTGTTTACATTTTTCGCGGAACGTGTCGTTGCAGGATGTCCTTTGTGGAAAAAATGCCGCGGATTCACGACCCTATGCCGAATGTATTGTGCTAGCGAAGGATTGTTGATTGGCCTAAATATTCGGAGGTTTCTTTTAACATCGTCACAGTCTCTACGGCCGTTTTTTCAGTTGTACACAAAATTTCATCATACAGCTTAATTCTGTTTTAATGTCCATTTTCACGTAGGGGGGAAAAAAAAATCTCCCCAAAAAAAGAAAGCACGAAAGAAAACAGAAAACTTGCAGCTCTGATACTAATATTTATTCAAACTGATGCTATAAAGTGATTAACGATCACGATCGGCTTTGTTGCCAACGGGATAAACTAGATGTGTAATTACTAACTTACTAACGTGCGTTGTTGATCAGGAATTCTGAATGATTAAAACCTATAGGGTTCGAGGCTTCTACCTTTTATTTAGATAATTTCAGTAAGGCGACAAATTGCTGTAACAAAGCGAGTGCTCTATTAATGATTGTTTTATAATCTTCTATCATCGGTGGACTGGTGGATAACTTCGTTCACTAGAACGGAGCGAACTCTCACAGTATTTTTGAGACAGCTATTGAGTTTATGTTTATATGCGAGAAGTACGAGTAGATAAATTAGATAGGCCGAAAATAAACTGAAATAGTACATAATTCACTTTTTACAATATTTTTATTCGTCATTGTATTTACTGGGTGCTCATAGTGCTATTTATAATTTTTCATTAGTTGCTTGGTAGGCGGGTTTATCATACAACACACCATCACTGTATCTTATGTGTATTATTTACGATACCTTTTTAAAATTTTCACTTTAGTTATGTCCGCATTAGTTTCTAATAACATCCGTATAAGCGTATATTAAAAATAAGCTATTACTCTCTTAAACGTGAATTATAAATCGTAATTTTTATAACACGTCAAGATCTAATAGAATATTTTTTGTCTTTGCGAACTTAAGGACCACTAGTATGACTGGCTAAAAAAAAAAAAAAAAAAAAGGTAATTTTTGGGAATTTTTTTAAAGAAAATTACTGCACCGATTGTTTTGAAATTTTCAGACTATATTTATACATATTTAAAGTTAACATTACAATTCTCTTAGAATAAAAATCTTCAATTTTTCGGTAGTTATTGGCTATTTCCCCAGCTTCTAAATAAAAAAGTTGCCCCACTGCGACTGTGATTGCGCCCTTCACAGTGCCTGAAATCGAAAAAAAAAAAACACGTTAAACTTGAACATATTACTTATGCAATGACCCAAAATAGCAAAAAAAAAAAATTTAATTTAAAAAATTGGCGGAGTTTTGAAAAAAAATTCTAAATTTTTCTCAAAAATTTGATGATTTTTGGCATGCCAAAATTACAATTTTTATGCAATAAAAAAAGCTGGAGGGTCATTGTATAGAGAAATAAGTACTAAATAAGATAAAATAAGAATCACGTCGATCGTATGATTTGTTATGGAGTTAGAACTGCAGAAAATTTATGAAATGTAGTTTTAAGAAAAACGTGTTTAAAGATAGAAGTAGGAATTTCATTGTTACAAATACCTAGAGCTAATCTGCTATTCCAGAGACATATAATGCACCTTCCCCTTCTTCGAGCTGAGCCTGCTGGGCTGTTGAAGCTCTCCTGCGGGCTGAACGACGACCGTCTTTCGAGGCAGTCAAGTGACGATCAGCTATGCGTAGCCTCGTTTGGTCTCTTTCAGCGGCATAGTCTCGTGCGGCAGGGCCAATTATTGCTCCCATTACACTCAAAATTTTCAAAACTGATGAAAAACTATCATTGAAGATAGAGACAGCAAATTCGATGGTTTTAAGCCCATGGAGATGTTTTGGAACAAAATGCCGCAGCAAACCATTATAACTTTCGTTATTATTTTATGTATTATTTCCCTTACATCTGTCGAGACACTCATGTCTAGTCAAGTCCTCGTACATTGACACGAGGTATATTGGCGATGGTGATAATGCTACATTTAAAGGATTATTGGATCCTGTAGAAAAACTAGAGTTCAAGCACTATTATCAGCCATTTGATCTAAAAGTTCAAAAATCTCTGAAGCCAATGTGCGAGGACTTGACTATCACTTCATAATTATCAATCAAGCGACCGAGCATTTCTTTTACTCTATCGACTTCCATGTTTGAAGCCGATCCAGCGTGATTTACATCACAATCAGCATGGTTGTGAGAGCTATCTTCATAATTTTCAGAATCGCTAATTTTTTTTTCCTCCGAAATTCGCAACTCTGACAGCATGCACATTTCACACGCGAATCGAACGACAATCGCAAATATCAAACACGAATAACAAATGCGCTACCGCTAACATAGTGTCACGTCTTATTACATTAACAAACCTATTCATACGAGGGACGTTAAAAAAGTAAGTTTCCCACCCCTGTAAAACCGGCTAGAATAAACTTACGGGAGTGGTCATGATCTCATTTTGTAGCTACAATATTCAAGTTTAAACCAGTCTAGACCGCAATACTGTATGTTTTTTCGTTTTTGAGTTACGTTAATTAATCATGAGTGAAATTCTGAAAGTTGCCGCCAACTGCGAGGTGCGCTCAGTTATTTGTTTTTTAAACCATAAAAAAATTGCATCAATTGAAATTCATCGACGAATAATGGAAGTTTAGGGTCCTGTGATGAGTATTCAACATGTTCATAAATGGTGCCGTGAGTTCCGAGGAGGTAGAACGAATGTAGAGGACGAGCAACGGAGCAGCAGACCATCTGTAATATCAGACGAACTGGTGCAAAAAATCGAAGAAACTCTGCGATCCGATCACCGCCAAATTATTTTCGATCTTCTTGACCAGTTTCTGAGTCGGTTACGAGGTATCATATAAAAAAATTCGAGACCAACGAGGAGTTGGAAAATTTCGTTCTTACCTGGTTACAAAATTTGGCGGCAAGTTTCTACGAGGAAGGTATATTTATAAGTTAATTTCTCGACTCGACAAATGCTTAAACTTAAACGGTGAATATGTGAAAAGTAAATAAAAGTGTGCTGAATTCAATGCCGGTGTTCGTTTTTTTCTAGCTTTATTAGTTTCGAAAATAAAAAATAGGAAACCTTACTTTTTGAACGGCTCGTATATAACTGAATATCTGAGCTACTCTTTAAAAGGCCGTAACGCAAAAACCAATTTAAAATATATACTTAAAATTTTAGTAGGTTATTTTTAAAAGTATAAGCTATCGAAAAATGCAAGAAATAAAAAATCGATTTTTTTTAAGTTTTACACTAGTGGGGTGCCCCTTAAGAGTCGATTTCTACAAAACTGACAAAGTTATTCCGAATGGCACTTCCAAAAGATAAAACTTGTTTATATAAAGATCAATATTTCTACTATTTATTATTGAAAAAAGTTTTTCCTTAAATAATAGAAAATATAATTTAACTTTCTTAAAATTTAGGTTTGTTGTTTATGATAAGTAGGTGTCTTTGGCGATTGTATTCAATTCTTAGTTCGTTTAATATTTTTTCTCCATTTTAAAAGAGTAATAATATTCTTTATTTTAAAGTATAACTTATTCGTGATATATATATCCTGAGAAAATTCACCGGCTAATTTTGATTGTTTGAAGTTGTAATTTTATGAACTGGCTTTGTAATTGTTCCAGTATATGTAAAGTTCCAGATTTAACTGTATTTTTATAGTTGTATAAAGGTTCTTTACGAGTCGGTTGGAAACGTGTAATGTAGAACTAACATTTTTTACATATAAAGATAATAATGTTTTTTTCTTTCTTTTTTTCTTTTTAAACAGATTACCGCAACGAACTCGCAAATTCTGAAAGGTATTCCGTTATACCACACCAGCTTAAGAGAATATTACAGTAACAATGTAGAAGAGACTACGATAAATAGTATACATAGTTCGGTCGCCGTAGTATAATATACATACATTTATTTTTTACGTATAAGTTCAATTATTTTCCACATTAATACATTAAGAGGAATGCTCCAAAAGATTCATCGTCTGGAATAAGCTCGCATATAAACATTACTATAGGTTCACTATATATCGAACATTGCATTACGTTAGAAGCATTATTATACTCGTACATTTACTGATGTTGTAACAACTAAAGACAACATATCAATAATTTTCAGTCACTGAATTCGTATAAAACAGATTAAATATAAATGGATGATTTGTCAGTTAGTCTGGATTCGATAAGAGGATGGAGAAATTTCATCTACTGAAATTTTTTAACATAATATATGGTAAGGAAAATAATTTGCGGCAGACACCGTGTTTAAAGATAAAACATTTTAAACGTGGTGTCCACCGTAAATTGTTTTCCTAATTATTTTTATTTTACAATTTTGTTATGCCTGAAACTAGTCTCAATAGTCCAATAACAGCAAAGCATAATATACAAACAATATATACAGGATAGATTAGTTATTAATAATATCAAATTTAAAAAAAAAAAGAAAAAACGAACAAATAATATCGAATTACCAATTTAATAAAAGAAGATAAACAATAATCTTCTGAAATAACATTAATAAAACTGTCACTATTAAGTAAACAAATAAAATGAACAAAAAATATTGAATACTAATTGAATAAAGTAAAATAGATAATGTAAATAATCTGTTAGGATAACATTAGCGCAACTGCCAATGTATTATACGTTAGATGCAGATGTACTCGTTAATGATTGATAAATCATCTTTTTAAACAAATCCCTTGTCGTTTAAAATAAGTCTAGTTTAGTGACTTTAAATTAAATGAAATTATAGACCTTCATAGCTGATCTCATAACCGAGAATTCACTAACATTAATTCTTCCGCGATATAAATAAAACAATCTTCTATTCCTGATCATGCTAGGTAATACTAAGAAAGTAACTTTAGTCACTAAATCAGGTTCTATTATTGAGTGATTACATAAGTCATGCAAAAATAATAGCTTAGCATCTTTTCTTCTTGTAAATAGTGGACTAAAATTACATGTAGTTAATAAGAACTCATAGCTGTCAAATTTGGAATATACTCCGAGCGTCCTATACGAGAAGTATCTTAGAAACTTAGATTGCACTTTCTCAAGTAAATTTGCCAATTGTGCCGTCGTATGCGGATCCCAAACAATTGAATCATATTCCAAGTGGGAACGTACTAGTGCGCAATATAAAATTTTTAACGTTCGCATATTTTTTAAATTCTTACTATTTCCGAATACAAAACCCTAATGAACGATAAGCATTATTACCGTACATGATTAATTTGATAATTAAAAGATATCCGACTATCGAAATATACACCCAAATCCTTTAATGTTTCATCCCGCTATAGTTATTGATGGTACACCTACATAGGATTTTATTAATTTTTTTGTAAATGTTATAACTAAGCATTTATCTAAATTAAAAGGTAGATTGTTTTCCGAAGACCATATCGATAGTTTATATCATCCTGCAATAACTCAAGATCCTTACGATTATTAATTTCACGATAAATTTTAGTGACATCTGCAAATAATAGTTTCTCACTATTTATTTTAATTAATATATTATTTATAAAGATTAGAAATAATAATGGTCCTAAGTTAGAACCTTGCGGAATACCGCTACGAACTGATACAAATTATGACCATTGTAGATCTAAATAATGCGATATATCTATTGTGTCAACGCCATAGAATTTTAATTTTCTTAATAATATATGACGATCAACTTTATCAAATACCTTAGAAAAATACACGCACACACGCGCGCGCACGTACACACACACACACACACACATATATATATATATATATATATGTGTATATAGAATCAACCTGTCTTCTATTATTGACTTTAGAAATTAAATAAAAATTCCGAATAAGAAATTAAATTGGTGGTAGCAGACTGTAACCTTATAAACCCACGTTGAAAGTTAATTAATTTGTTCTCTACGTATATCCTTTTGTACAAATTGATTCTAGCAACTTTTCTGAAACATTTAATAAAGCAATAGGTATGTAGTTAGCTGGTAAACGTTTGCATTCGGACTTAAATACTGGCATTATTTTCGCTAATTTTAAATTATCAAATCAACCTAAAATTGGTATAATGATATTAAACCAATATTACAATGGTCGTAACAAATCATCAGGACAGTATTTAAAAATTATAGCTGGAATACCATCAGTATTAGCCCACTTAGGTTTGAAATTAATAAATGCTTGCTGCATTTCATTACAACTGATTGGTTTTATTTTCAACGGATTGTTATTATCATTAAATTTTAAGAATACGTCAAAAGGTGATTGTTGATTAATATGATGTTTGCTATATACTGAATACTGATTTAAAATGTTCCGCGAAGTTTTTTGCTATTTCTTTTCCAAATTTAATTACAGTTCCACCTAAATTGGTAAAACAATTACTCATAGCATTGACTTTAAGATGACCCTTATGAGACCAAAATTTTGTAGGATCATCTTGAACCTTCACCTTCAATTTTCTATAGCATATTTTCTTTTGATAATTAACGAGAGATTTTATTTCTTTTCTTGGTTGTTTAAATTTATTGTGGTCACTAGGAAGATTACTTTTCATGAATTTTCTGCGATAATTGTTTTTTTTCCTTAACAATTATTTCCCTCGTGTACCATGGCGGAAATTTTAATTTAAAACTTTTGAATTTAGGAACACAATCATCTAACGGTTTATATATTAGACTATAAAAAAGTTTTGAGATGACTGACTACTATAATAATCATTCCAATTTAAATTCTTAATTGCTAACTTACTGGAAACATTACAATCAATGTGCTAAGAACTAAGTCTTACTTTTTACCTTGGAGATTCTGTACTTCATTACTCAGTGATAAATTATTTAAAGATTAAAAGGCATTTAGTAAAGAAATATTAATCTGGTTTGAATTATTTTAAATAGTTGCAGTAGTGATTGGTAGATTAAAATCACCACATATTAATACTTTATTGATATTTAGCTGTGAAAGACAATCAGTCACCTCGTTATAAAATTCATGATAAACACTAGTGTCAGTACAAGGAGGAAAATACACATTAATAATTATCATCAGACTATAATTACTTATATTTACTCTGTTTAACTGAAATCGTATTTCTTTAGATATTAAATTACGTTTAATTGCAGTAAGTATATACCTTCGCTTCTTTTGTGTAATCTATCTTTGCAGTAAAGCGTATAGAAGTTATTTGGATAAATTTCACTACTATAAATATCTCGGTGTAGACACGTTTTCGTAAATAGTAATAATATATCACCACTAAACAACAATATAATTACAATGAAAAGTTCGTAAAGCTTTCAAATTTTGGTACTATATAAATAATCCTTTAGAGTGTTTCATCAGTATTAGGCAATAAATTGATAACGTATTACAAAGTAAAAGAAATATTTGCGAATAAAAATAAATTATCTCCAATCTTCATAATAAAATTAAAAACATCACCAATTTCGAATGTTGGTGTTCGGATTGTGCAAATAATGCATTTTTTTTTTGCCTGTGGCTAACGTTCTGATATTTCGTATATAGGTGTTATCGATTCGAAGTACACTGATTTAATAGTGCGTATAAGTGCATATTTTGGACATTTCGTACATATTTTGCATATTTTATACGTTTTTCATAATTACATATAAAGAAAACACACACATACACACAATTATGTACTCAAAACGATAAAAAGGTGCAAGGGAATGCATGAAATTTTTAACTTTACTTTAAAAAAAAGGTTGTCATTGTTTAATTTTTTTATCGAGTTTATTGTTCCGTGATAGCTTTTGACGCGTGTTTATGAACCCGGCGGGGGGGGGGATAAAAACCATTGCTGTACTTTTTTTTTTTTTTTTTTTTGGGCGCGCCAGCGGCATTGACCCAACAACAAGAAAACTAAGCTAAGAAATTAAATAACTAAGCGGTCCGAAATGGACGCAACAAAGGACAGCAGTGCGGACACTACAGAAGATGAAGGAAAGGAGAGGATAAAGGAAGAGTTATAGGGAGTAGGGAGACCTAATGACAGGAGCTGACCGTATAAAAGGGAGCGTTCGTTACGAAGAGCAGGACACTCAAAGAAAATGTGATTAGCATCACATGTACGAAGAGGATCACAATCGTGGAGAGAACAATCAGGAGAAGGCGATAGAGCAAATCGAAAGCGAGAGGAAGGGAGGAGAGAATGATTGATCCGGAGACGAATTAGGGAGACAATAGAAGAGCGACGACTGAGAGGAATAGAATGAAACCAAGACAGGGAACGAGGAATTGGCTGAATGAAACGGTAATGAGAATGACGATTAGAAAATAGGGAGGGATAAATATCCTGCCAAAGTCTGGCGTGATTGGAGGTGGATAAGGAAAGGATATCTGAAGAAGGGAAATGGTTGAGAAATGAATCACGGCGACCAGCAGAACGAGCCAAAGAATCGGCTGCATCGTTGCCATCAATTTGTACTTCTTTACGAATAAGATATTTTTCTGCAAATAAAAAAAATCCTTTTTTTTTTTTTTTTTTTTTGCTAATTTACAACTAGCACTATGGGCTATTTAGTAAATTTAATATTTTAATAAAAATGACTTGCTGAAGAGCCCTGTCCAGTGACAAGGCCTCACTTAACATATGTACCAGATACAGTTTATATTAGGTCCATTACTATTGTCCTCTTCAGTCTGCGAGTATCAGCAGAATTATTTAACAATGCGGCTGCCATAGCATTGGGGTGTGACCCCAGTCTTGCAGCGTACTGTTTTGCTGCTCGTACGATTTCGTCCTTCACGTAATTTATTTTTAGGTCCTTATGTAGAGCTTCATTGGTTATGTACCATGGTGCGTTTACCATTATTCTTAGGAGTTTGTTTTGCAGCCTTTGGATGATTGCTACGTTACTCTTCTTCGAACAGCCCCACAGTTGACAACCGTATTGCCAGACTGGTTTAATAACTTGGTTGTACAGCAGTAGCTTGTTTTCCAGTGCTAGTTCCGACTTCTTCCCTAAGAGCCATAACATCTGCCTGGCTTTAATGCGTATTGCGTTACGCTTTACTATTATATGTACATATGTTTTTTCCACGTTAACCGTTTATCCAGGTATAAACCCAGATATTTGGCTTCATCTTTGAGTGGTATTATTCTGCCGTTCATTGATACGTTAAGTTCGTTTACTCTCCGATTTGTGAAGGTTACATGCGTCGATTTACTTTCATTTACCTTGATACGCCATTCCATAAACCAGTTAGACAGTCTATCGATCGACCGTTGTAGAGACTCATTTGCCTTTACTGGGCACAAAATAGCCGTATCGTCAGCAAAGGTAGCAACTTCGACGTCTGTCAGGGTAGGAATATCAGCAGTGTATATGAGGTACAGCAACGGCCCCAATACACTGCCCTGAGGCACTCCTGCTTCTATCGGAAATATTTGCGATTCTTCATCGCCGTATTTGACCGAAAAGAATCTTTCACTAAGATAAGATTCGAGGATATTGAATACCTGAAGAGGAAATTGGCATTTTATTTTGTAAAGTAGTCCATCGTGCCAAACTTTATCGAATGCCTGGCTAACATCCAAGAATATGGCGTCACAGACTTTTTTCTGCTCTAGAGATGTTACTATCTTATCAGTAATGCGGTGTACTTGTTCGATGGTTCCGTGTTTAGCTCTAAAACCAAATTGGTGGTCTGGTATTATTTTTTTCCCTTCAACTATAGGCATTAGTCGCTTGAGCATGATTTTTTCGAATATCTTAGAGAGTATCGGTAACAAGGAGATTGGTCTGTACGACGTCAGTTCGGTTGGCGGTTTGGATGGTTTCTTGACAATTATAATTTGCGAGAATTTTAACTGAATGGGAACATATTGAAGTCGTATTATGGCATTAATAATGTAGGTTAATAATACCAATCCTTTTCTTGGCAGTTCTTTTAATACTTTCGCTGAGATTAAATCATAGCCAGGAGATTTGCGAGGATTCATCAAGTTTATGACCTTTTTGATTTCTGCGGGGGATGTTAGCCTGATTGGTTGAGACATATCGGTGTTGTCTGTCCTAGGAGGGGAACTCATATTGCCGCAGTTCGGTTTGAAGGTATTGGCTAAGTGTTTACCAAATTCTTCAGCTTTCTCAAGGTCAGATCGAGCCCAGCTTCCGTTTGGTTTTCTAATTGGATGTGCTGTTTCTTTAGGTTTTTTCAAATTGCGCACTGCTTTCCGTAGAGAATAGTCATTATGCAGTAAGGGAGACAGAGTAGATAAGTGCTCTTTAAAGGATTTATTTTTTAAGTTTTGCAATAACTTTTTAACTCTTTTTGTTTGGTAGTTCAGTGTTGCTTTGTCAGAAGGAAATCGATATCGTTGCCATCTTTTTCTTAGCTGTCTCTTGAGATTTACTTCACGTTTTATTTCTGCAGGATAGTAAACAGATGGTTTGTATACACTTTTATCTTTATTTGGTGTAGCCAGCCAAGCCGCCTGTTGCACGAGATTATTGAAGTATTCAATAGAGCTTTCGATATGCTTCTTGCATTTTAACGGTATTTTTAAATTGATTTTTTCCTCCAGCTGGTTACGAAATAAATCCCAATTTGTATGCTTTGTAAAGATCTTTGGTCTACAGGGTTTCCTGATAATGTTACTGCTTAGTGTTAGTCGCACTGGCGAGTGATCGGAAGATAAGTCATTGTCTGATTTTATATCAATGAAGTTTCCTGGTAGTCCTCTGGTTATGAAGAAGTCCAGCAAGTCTGGTACTTTCATTGAATCAGTTGGCCAATAAGTTGGAGTGCCAGGAGATATAACCGTGCTGTTATTACCATCTATTGCCAGTTTTAATTGCTTACCTCTTGGCAAAGTAAGCCTAGATCCCCAATATGTGTTCTTGGCATTGAAATCGCCACCAGCTATATAGGTAGGCTCGAGGGTGCTTAAAAAAGCACTGAACTGGCTTTGCGTTATGCGATGCTTTGGTGGACAATAAACTGCTGATACGACGAAAGGTTTATTTAGTATACAATTTAGCGCCACACTAGTTGCTTGTAGATGGTTTTGTGCGTATTTCTCTAATTCGTGATGTTTTATATTTCGTTTTATAATGACTCCAGTTCCTCCATGGGCCGTGCCATCAGGATGATTGGTGTAGTACGACTCGTAGCCTACGAATGGAGCATGTTTTTTGTGCACAAGATGCGTTTCAGATATCAGAAGTATATCAATATCGTTTTGTATAAGATACATTTGTAATTCTGGAATGTGGTTGAGTATGCCATCAGCGTTCCACGTTACAATTTTGAAGCAAATCATTTCTTATTAATTAAAGCTGACATGATAGTGTTTAACAGATTATTTAATAATTGACTTTGTTGCTGCATCATATCTTTAAATAATGTCTTTATTTCAGCTAGGAATGTCTGAAGTGTAATAGCAATATTATCATTATTTATGTTATAGACCTGAGAATTGCTTTGCGAACATTGACGCTGGTTACTTAAATTTGCGAGTAAGTGGGTCTCAGCAAATTTGAGTCTGTTGTAGTGCCAGGGGGCAACTGCTGTTGGATACCTGCAGCAGGAGCCATTGGTGTTTGAGTTTTCCCATTGTAGTTCAATCCCACTTTGGTAGCTGTCCGTAGAGATTGTAATTTTTTATAGACTGCGCAACCGTTATAGTTGGAGGGGTGATTTCCCTCGCAATTTGCACATTTCGGCGGTTCATTAGATTTTTTATTACAATTTAAGGAATTATGGCTTCCACCGCACTTTACACAGACGAATGCACGGTTACAGTAGGATTTTGTGTGGCCATATTTTTGACATCGGAAACATTGTGGGATTGTATCTTTTTTATGTGGGGCTTCCACTTTTATTTTAGTGTATCTTTTAAGTAAGCAAACCAGCGCACCGACTAAACGCCTTACCGCACGACACATCGTTAGAACTGAAAACTTTGCTTATTACAAATTATAAAATAGCCTACTTGATGGGCTGCAGGAAAAAAGAGGAAAAACCCTACGAATAAATAAGATAACTAACTAGTGGTAGCTGCGCGACCAAAAACAAAAAAAAAACATCTAGCAGAAATAATGTTAAACAATGAAACACGTCCAATCAAAAATCGTGTTTTATACGCATATGTTTGTATTCTGAATACATAAGTTGCAGTTCCCTTGAAACGTAGCTCCCAATAACGTTAATAAGAGGATTGACTATTGTGAGCTAGACAGCCATCAAAAAATGTCTTTGCCAAGAACATCACGTAATCACAAAAATAAGGAAGTCTAAGGGCATTATACATTGCAGAAGTCTTGCAATAGCGGAGCGCATTTAATATGCATCTAAGACATCTGTATGAGCCGTAGTTGCTTATGACGCACGCTAGATATTGAGGACCACACAGGCGATGCGTATGTTAGGATTGGTCTAATAAGTGTTTTGTAGAGAATTCATTTATTATGAGTATTTAAGAACGATTTACAATGAAACAAGATAGCGCGATTGGCTTTCACAGTAGCATGATTAATATGCGTATTGAAGCTTAAGTACCAGCCCCAGGTAGCGAACATGATCAGACTAGGGGATGTCAGTGCTCTGAATATGAATTTATTCGGGATCAATCTTCTAAAGAATAAAATAGCCTTCGACCTAGCGGGATTTATAGAAATGCGCCACTTTTGGCAAAAAGATCTAGCCCAGATTGGAGCTTGTTAGTAATCGCGTTCGGCCTGTATGAACTACAGAACAATACGGCATCGTTGGCAAAGAGAGCTGTGTTCATGGAAGGTGATGCAGTGAAATCATGAAGAAATATATTAAATAGAATAATAGGCCCTATATAAGACGTTTTAATATTACTTTCTCAACCACCGTAAAAATTGACTTAGAGATGCCGTGTTTCATCGTAATTGTGAATGAAATTTATTACGAGTAATAGTGAAAATTCTAAATGGAGCGTCAGATGAAAACGAAATCTCTTACACTCCATCTGAGGTGGTCGCATTTAAATATATTTACCGGTTCTGTCTTGCGACGTAGAGAAGTCGTTTTCTGCACTGAAAGTTACATTAACTAACAGGAAACATAATTTTCGTGTAATAAAATATTTAGAAAAAAATCGTACTGCTTAATGTATTAATTTTTAAATGTACATCTATAATTTAACCTTTTTTTTTGTTTTTTTGTTTTTTTTTAAAAAAATATATAAATCTAATAAAATAAAAAATGTAGCATGTTAAAAAAAATTTGTGGCGAAAAACAAGATTTTATTTTATTTTTTTAATATGCACTATCTATTATGAAAATTTTACTGCATATTTCCGTTCATACTTTTAATGCATATAAATCCGAACCTTAGTTATTATTGATAGTAATATATTCGCATACGTATGCATGTATACGCATAGATACATGGACACATATGTACGTGCATATACAGAAGACAAAGTAATATAGTAAGAATAGTATGAAACTTATGATAAAGTAAATCAAGGGAAAATAACCCATCAAAGCAACATTGGTGATGATAATATTGATAAGAGTTTAGTGTTAGTAAAGCGAAAACGGTATAATATAAAGTAAGATAAATGTAAGGGTAGTAGCTGAATGGTCTTCAGATCCTTCTTATTGAATTGTCCTTTTTCCGCATCATGACGTGTCCATTATGAGATAGTATATATCTATAGCTAGCCTTTTGTCCTTTTGTTCTCGCTAGCCGATATATTCTTTTCATGTAAGCTGTAAGCTTTCACGTATAAATATCAGATTATCACCGTGACAGTTATCAATTACATCCTTGTTCCTTCACATCCGTCCTCTTCTTTATTTTCAACTGATCAACAATTCATTTGCTCGTTT
This sequence comes from Icerya purchasi, assembly GCA_039619475.1. NCBI lineage: Eukaryota > Metazoa > Arthropoda > Insecta > Hemiptera > Monophlebidae > Icerya > Icerya purchasi. Next base: position 403,176,353 of record CM077116.1, on the reverse strand, counting down.
TAAACATTGACGAGATCTTATTTGAAATATTACTAGATAGCTATTATATACCACCTTTATATCGTCAAGCGTTATTTTAACAACACCTGCTTTTTCTGTTGTTTTTATCACAATCTCCATTTGGTTTTCATTATCCTTTTGTAAAGTTCCATATAATTCAACATTTTTAGACTACTGTAATATATTGTTCTATATCATTAATCCTTAAATGTAATTGACAAATAATATTATCTTTTTAATAAATCATCCACCTTTGAGGTTAACGTATTTAATTTAATTTCTATAAAATCCGTTAAAGATTTTAACTGATCGTGTAAACCAACACGATCGAGGAAAATGATTATCAGACAACTTTCTGCTACGGTCGAAGACTTTTACAAAAAAAAAATTTAACCTGTCATTCTATTTTCATCCTTTATCTTTTTGCGAGTATTAATCGTAACCTCCGAACATAAATAGTCGAAAGTATTTATTACACCCCGAGCAACATATCATTGTCATCGAAAACTTTTGAACATCTGGCACAAGCAATCATATTAACATTACGTAAACAAGCGAAGCAGAATAAATTATATACGAACTAGTTCGTATATATCATTAACATTCAGCGAAATATTCTGACCAAACACAGCCAGTTCCACCATGGAAGCTTCAAATGTTTAATCGTATATGGTTCTTCTTTTTTAAATTGTATTCGGTTGTTACTATTGTTGCGCTTGCAAACCATCGTTAAGTTTTGTCACTGCCCTATTACTACTATTTTACCACGTTTTATTATGATTTAAACTTAAAAGGTAGATCACCGATTAATTCTGCAAGAATTCTATCAGCAAATTTAATGGATTTTATTTTTACTAGACGCACGTCAAAACTAATATAATGGATTTGCATATTTCGATATTGGAAATATTCCTTTTAAAACATAAAGAACTCATCACTTTGTAGAGTTCCTTTAAAACAGCAGTTTTTGAACGGCATATTGTAATTAGAGTTTAGAATGTTGTTTATAATATTGAAATGAATTTTTATTATTTATTATTCTTATTATTGACGATTCTGCTTCTGTGAGAGGACTCGATCTTCATATAAGATAAACACACAGGAAACTTATCAAAATAATTGCGAATCCGTCCCCCCCTCACCACGGGCGTGTTTACTCCCTCGTACGAGAGGTCTCACGGTGGTACCGCTCCACGAGTTCAATTAAATGCAAGTAGTATGTATTATACCTGATCCCCTGACTCAGATTTATTTTCTTTGGATTTTCAACCGAATTTATTTATTTCTGTCAGTTCAACAACCAATAAAAACAATTTCTGTTTCCTAACCGTATTTATTTTATTTTTATCCCTTCAATAACCAATTAAAAGTTTTATCAGTTCATTATCCAGGAAATATAAAGAATTAATTTCAACCAAGTTGAAATTAATTTTTCAATGCTATTCGACACCAATATTTCAAGCATTTCGACCAATTATTACTGACTCACATTTTTACAAATAAAATTCATCACTATTCAACGGCAATAATTTCACTAATTTTCAACCATTTTTACTGTCTCAGATTTTTTTATAAAATCAAGTCAACAAAAATCAACGCCAATATTTTCATCTGAAACTGCTCTTACATGAGCAATTGAACCTGATCTTTTAGATATAAACAACAAATTTTCAATTACTCTTATAAATTTATTTCAACCGAATCAATATTAATTTTTCAATGGTAATTACTATTTGAATTTGCAAAATTAATGATTAAAGTTATCTGATATTTCTTATCAATACTCGCGGAACTGTTCATTCCGCAGTATATGAATTAATAAACATAGTGCAGCGTATAATTACTTATCTCTCTGTGATAAACACCTAATATTCGCGGAGATGCCATCTCCGCTAGTTTGAATTATAAATTTAACTTCTATTAAAAATATTTTCCGTATAAATGGAAGTTTATAAAAATTCTTTCATCGACATAAATGAATTTGATTTTGAAAATTTCATTCCATATTTCAAAAATCCGATTGATAGAACCAGATCAAAATATGAAGCTATAATGGATCCACTTTCAGATAAAATTCAACATTTACCTGAATCTAAACAAATTAAATATAATAAATTCATGGTAAATATTATAGCTCATTTGAGTGTTTTATTTAGAATTGTAGAAAAAGAGATTAAAGATTTAAATATACCACACAACGATTTTGAATCTGATGTTGAAATTATTTATTTACCTAATGGTATATAAATTTTTTTAATGAAATTTTAGTCTAAATCATCTTCAATTAAATCTTCTTCTATTCCCTCATCAGGTTCTGCTTCTGAATCAGGGTCAGAAATAAAATCATCAGAATTATAAACTATGTGCGAGCTATTTAAATAATAATTTTCTATATCAGAATCATTTCCAGAATCATCACTCTCATAATCCGGGTTAGGGGGTTCATAAAATTCAAAAACTTCATCATCATTAATTTCATTGTCATCAAATATAAATTGATTATATTATTCAGGATTATTATTAAAATCAATTTCAATATCATTTTCCATTTTGTATTTATTAAGAAAAAAAAAATTGAAAAAATAATAGAGAAAACGTGAGTCAACTTATTTTAAATTTTCTTGTTAAATTTCTTTCTTAATAAATGGAGTTGATTACAAAGCTTGAAAATGAATATACAAGAAATCAATTATATAATTATTGTAAAGAAAAAAATATCTCAGGGTGTTCAAGATTGAGAAAAAATGATTTAGCAAAATTAGTTGCTAATCACTTATCAAAAAATAAAAACAAAAGAATCTCAAATTTCAATGAGTTATTCAATTTCGATGATAGCATTTTTAGTAATGAAAAACCTGAACAATTACCTCCAAGAAGAGATAGGAATATTGAAGTAAGAGATGGTACTACAGCAAACTGGAAAAATATGATTCATGATTATGAGATATATTGTGAATCTGCAAAGAACGATTTAATAAGATTTCTATTTAAGTTACTGAAAAACTTTATGAAATTGCTACAAAGGAATTGAAAATCAAAAATAGTATAAGCTTTCAATTAGTAGCAGTTGTAGATTATATAGAAGTGAATTTATCTGGAGAACGGGTTAATCATCATAGAAAACATTTTCGATCAACGAGAAATGTTATAGTTCATTCAAATGCAATTAGAAGTGCTTTGACATCAGCAAAAAATGAAGTTCTACGAAACTATGATAGCTATAATGCTAAAAATACAAGATATCGATTTGATAAAGTTATTCGGGTAGATATTCTTTTTGATCAAAATAATCCTTTGCGTGGGGGAAACTGGATTCAATTACCAAGTTTTATTATCTCAAAAAAGTGTTGCATTAATATGAATAATATAAAAACAAATAAATTCAAATGTATTAAACAAAAATATCTGTGGCTGCACACATTGTTGAGTTTAAGATACAAAATTGAACAACTAGAAAACGTTGGCCAAACCAAATGTGGAATGGTGTATGAAGAATGAAAGATATTGACAAGAAAGGAAAAACTGAAAAATTTTTTTTTAATAGCTGAACAATTAGGGTACCAAGATTTCATGAATTGTTTGTCTAATGTAACGAACAATCATGAGCAATTAGCAAATAGAATTTCGAGAATGTATGATATTTTGTGTGCCCGCATTCATAAATATTTAGAATCAGGTGAAATTTGTGAAAACTCGTTTAAGGAAAATGATCTATTATCAATAGCTACATGCCTGAATAATCATTATTTTTAATATGTAAAAATTATTTTCGAAATATATTTCTTAAGCCTTGTTTAGGTATGCATTTTTACTTCATTTGTTGTGACTAGGTTATGACGATCTTACATCAACATCGTTGAAATAAATTCTTAATTTTTTCTGGACAATGAACAGAAAAACTTCTAATTGGTTATCGACGAGAAAAAAATAAAACAAATATGGTTAGTAAACTGAAGTGTTTATTGTCAGTAATAATTAATTGAAATGCTTGAAATATTGGTGTCGAATAGCACTGAAAAATGAATTTCAACTTGGTTGTGAAATTAATTCTTTATATTTTCTGGATAATGAACTGATAAAACTTTTAATTGATTATTGAAGGGATAAAAATAAAATAAATACGGTTAGGAAACAGAAATTGTTTTTATTGGTTGTTGAACTGATAGAAATAAATAAATTCGGTTGAAAATCCAAAGAAAATAAATGAGTCAGGATCAGGTATAATACATACTACTAATGCAGCTTGTCTCAAGAACGCGTATATTCGGTAAAATAACATAAATTCACATTAAAAAAATGACTGTAGTTGCACGTACCCGAAAGATAAACAGTTTTATAAGAAATTCGGCCAAAATTGCCCCACACGAAAAATTACAATACGGCGACTAGCTTAACGTACTTTTGACTAGTGTTAACGGATGTTGAATGACCACTCGTTTCGTACCCAATTAAACGGTAACTAACGGTACATTACCGAAATCCTTATCAATTAATAACATAGAGCCGCTACAGAGCTAATCTTCACACACGGCTCACGCGGCCGACAGACACTATCCTGTTGTCGCAGACCGCACATACCAGGACACTTACACAACCCCTTAATACTACCCGAGCCGAGAAATTCAACAAAAATCGGAAATTACCTATTCGGTCGTGTAAATATCCCGGCCGTATTCTCGGACGACGATGAATAATAGAATTGATGCTGAGATCGAAAATCAATGATTTTAATCGGAGAATAATTTCTAGCTCGACATCATCGCCAGATAGGGCCGTAAATACCGAATCCGTATCAATATATAAACAAGTATTTTCATAAGAATAGTGTACGCTAATTTCATTATAACGTAGCGTAAACTCTGCAGTCCTTTAAACTTTCATAGGCTGGTGCCAAATTCCGTTTGACGTAGAGAGCAGATTTGCATAAAATTTAGACCGAGTCTTAAATCTGGTATCTTAAGGTTTTTAATTAAGTATCTAAACTACCAGGCTGACGCGCTGCTTCGAGAGACTAAATAGATAAATTAGCGATAAAAATGAATCAGCTATACAAAATTTTAATTTTTTTAACCTTCCGGAGTAATGTGTGATCATTATACTGTTTTCAAAACACGATTGTCTTCAATGGAAAGCAGAAATATGTTTTATGTATCAAGTCAGCTACCAAAATTAGTGGCCTTTCTAAAACTATGTATCTCGCACTTTCTAACAGTGTTCAGAATTACACTATTAAAAATTAATAAATTTTTTTTTTCAGCTAAAACATCAAGTAGAAAACAGAACAAAAAGAAAATTTGAAATCAGCTTGCGTACAAGTCCACAACACAGTGAGACATTTTCATGTTTTCCCTTAAAAGTGGGCTTTGTACAGCCATTCAGGCATCCACCGACATGAGAATGCCGCCGTGCAACCTGTAAATGCCTTATACATATTATATCGCAACGTATGCACAAAAATATATATTTGACAACTAACTACCGCTAGTACAAGGTTCCTTATTTACATCATTACCGTTAGCGGTGGTAATATTGAGGAAATGACGTGTGAAATACACAAACCTACGATCTTCACAGGTCTTTACAAGTCGTTATAGGTAGCACTTTAACCTACTTCTGTTGAATGCATACTCCCGTATGTGGGAAATTGGTCTCATTAAATGCTCTCTTTTTAGTAATCAGTCGTATCTAAGTAAATACATGAAATTTTCGTAACGCTTTTCTGTGACGCTTTTCGAGTTTATGTGCCAAAGTAAAGACATGAAAAAACGTCATTCTCTCACACTGTGCAACAAAAAATTATTAAATGTAATAGTTTTACCTTTAAAACGAGACTAGTTTGGTTATTGAGCCTTTATTAGTGTAATCTTATAGAAAATCCGTCCAATGTTGATGTTTTGAGACAACAAAGGGATCATATTATTTTAGTGGAATTTATGGAGCGTGAACAGACCATTAACGGCCTAAACTACTGAAAACACTCATCAATTTAAAGAGAGAGATAAAAATTTAGAAAGCAATTCAACTGTTGCATGACAGTGCACGGCCATTCATAGCGAACATTACGCAAGAACTTACTGCCGAATTGTCAATTGACTACAGTTCGGACCTTGCCCAAGTGATAACGCTTTATTTTCTCAATTAAAATAAAAAAAAAAAATATATATATATATATCCCTTAAGAATATCGAGTCACTAGATCGGACGGAAAATGTTGAAGGGGTAAGTGTTGAAAAGTTGGCGGTTCTTATATCAAAAACTTTGTAGCATGGTCAAGCAATAAAATGTAAGTTTTAAATTTAATTTTCGTTCATTATTACGCAAACGCGATGGGTTTTGGAACCTTACTTTCTACGTGACCCTCGTAGACACAATGCATCAATTTGCATTCAATATTTATGGCGCGCCATTCTATTTTGTGACGCTTTTTAAGTTTGTGTGCCAAAGTAAATTGTATCAATTCCGATTCGACATTTATGACGCGCCATTCTATTTTGTAACACTCAATTTCGTAACGCTTTTCGAGTTTATGTGCCCAAGTAGAGACATAGACATAATATTAGTAATCAGCCGTATCTAAGTAAAGACATGAAATTTTCGTAACGCTTTTCCGTGACGTTCCATTTCGTAACGCTTTTCAAGTTTATGTGCCAGAGCAAAGACATAAAAATGTCAAAAGGATGCATATTTCCAAATAGCGCCAGTCATTATTACGCTGAAAGAAGTATCAGTAAGCATGCTTAATGTGCGTAATTTATTATCTGCAGATAAGTTAAAAACATAGAAATGTTTCCATACTGAATGATTGGCGCAAGGCGAAGGATATGAAAATAAAAATTAAGCCAGCGACTTCGTAATTTCTGTAGAAAAACTGTGTGATATGGATATGTCTTTCTCAGAGATGGTGCCTCCATGATGTGACCCTATGCATTTCGTTTTAGCAAAAACGTGTTCTCAAACTGTTGATGACACAATTGAATAAAATGCTTACCCCACGGTGTAAATATAAATAAGAGTAATACTTCTTTTACATTATCATCAGACATATCTGCTGGTGAATAATTGTAAATATTATTGCAATTAAAAACACTTAAACGAAAGTTTATTATTAAAATACTAATCGCATTAACGTTATCCCGACATGTGTCTGAGATCAAAGTCCCCATATTCGCGGCAAACAACGGATCTATCTCGTTTTAAAGTGTACTAAATTCAAAATAGTTCTCCTATATTGTTACTCCGCCAACAGTTTGAAGCATTTGAGGTATGTTCATTTAAACTTTATTTTTTTTTCAGCTGACGTATTCGTGTCACTTAAGAAAAATAATACAACGTTTTGCTTACCTACAGTAATGCCCTTTCATTTTAAAAATTCACGAAGAGTTTGGGTTGCGAAGCGGCAAGCGGGCCCAGACCTCTAGTAATTTTATATTTATAAAGCATTTTTGCCTCTATTGTAAGTGATTTAACAACAAACGCATTATTAATTGTATAAGTACGGGAAATATGTGCGTACAACATAAGTAGTCATGTTTACTCGCTGAAGTAGTGAAACCGTCAAAGAAGTATTTAACAAAATTGCCATCTCTTAATAAGTCGAGAATTTATTGCAAAAAAGAAGAAGAAAAAAACAAAAACCAAATTCTATTGTGATGATATCGAAGAGCGTCCGAGAAATCGGAAAAAATATATACAAAACTGTAATATTCAAAATGTTCATGTACTTTACGTAATACTACAATTTGTTAAAAATGTATTCGCATACACAGAGTAATATTTATAATATTTATAAGAACAGATCACTGGCAAGTTATGAATATTTTCTTATTCAGTCGAAACGTGTAAACGCGCGTTTAAAAATGACTAGACAAAAATAGGGTTAGTAATTAAGTACTTAGAAAATAGATAATTACTAAACAAGGGTTTTTTTTTTGTATAAAAGTATAAAAAATGAGAAAGAGATAAATTGACTATAAAACTGTTACAATAAAACGATAAAACAGGAATTACATTATCCGCGTTACGTTAATTTTACAATGTTCCTTATCTGTTTATTGCCAATTAAGTACATTTTAATCGCTACTGTTTGTATTTTCGTTTTACATCGATCCCAATTTAACATCATTTACATACGTATCGCTTAAAGAACATCCGCGTGTTTTAATGACGCAATAAATATAGTATATACGATGATACTTCGTATTCTGTTCATGTAAATTACCCCAAAAAGTAAAAAGGAAAAAAAAAAAAGAAAAAGCTTACAACGTAAATATCGATTAATACCGTGAGCACACATTGTGTTGAGAACGAAAAAATGTGTTAACAAAAGGAGTAACGAATCTGCGTGTTTTTTTAAATTAAATTGTAAATTTAATACAAACGATTTTTTTTTTCTTTAATTTTGAGGTTTATATTAGTTTCAAAAATATGTATCCACAAATTATCACAGCCAGTGTTTTATTCATAAAGAATTATTTATTATACGTTTCTTAAGTTATATATATCTTATTTTAAACATTATTTAATATTAAATGACTGATTTTTATTCTGCATCTAAAATAAAATGCAGACTAAATTATTACAAAAATTTTCAAAAATTAATCTCACATATTTTGCAGTTTTATGTACTGCATTTTAAACTGAATAATAATAATATGCACATACATATTAACATACATGGACATACATAAAATGTTTTGCCGCTGAAAAACATTTTGTATATAATAATTTGTAGAAAATATAAGACACCGTTAAGCTCAATAAAATGTATATATATATAATTCGTGCAATAGCTACTTTAAAAGATTTTTTATTCTTAAGTTTAACAATCAATATGCAACTTAAATAACTTCGTTTAAAAAATAAAATTTAAAACTGAACATTATCTGAATTCTGTATATTATAACTTTATAACATAACATATATAATTTTTTTCTGCACGATAATGTTAATTATAATAATCCTGTTATCGTAATCATATGTGAAAAGTTTCGTACATTAATTTAATAAAAAACTATAAAGAAAAATTCGTTTTATTGAATTATTACTTTGCAGTGACAATAATAGACTCGAATTAAAGAGAAGTTTGAAAATAGATAGGTACGAAAAAATAAAGCGAAGTTAAAGCAGAAATAATATTTTAAGTTTGAACCGCATTAAATATTTCGTTATTTCTTAATGGTGCTTTTGATTATAGACAGTTTTTAATTTTTATTTTTACAGTACACGTGTAAAACCGTTCGCGTTTAAATGCCTTTAATTACCGCATTTAACTTCTATTAAATTTTGTTCATATATTTTTTTTTTTTTCCCATAATAAGTTATTTACCGTAAAGGAACTTATTTATTCAGTCTATTTGTAAGTGCTATAAAACTTACGCGTACATTCTGGTATAGTAGCTAATAAATAACTTTAAATGTGATTTATTATTTTCATAACTTACCAGTTGTATGAATGAAATATTGCATGCATTTAAATCGAATGCTATACAGAAATTAAACGTAAGTAAAGTCGTATATTGTACGATGAACAAAATTACCGTTATTTATTATAACAAAATTAAAGTATAATAATAACTTCTTACCATAATGCACAACGTGAAATCTAAAACGAAAAACAAAGACAAAATTAAATTTCATTAAAAATTATCACGGAGAATCACATTTTTCTTCGTATTATTGCCCGTTCGTAGGGTGTAGAAATAAAGCTTTTCTAAGAGCGAAGCAAATCGATTATTTGGTTCGTAGTTATACAGAATTTGTTGCGCGATATTGAATCATTTTAATCAAGTTTTATTCAAAGCCAATTAAAATAAATATAACACGGATACAGTGGCAGATCCCGAAGGACATTGGGGGGGGGGGGGATTATATAATTACGTAAAATCCCCTACGGTAGGCAGTAGATTAGAGAAATATCCCTTGTTTGATAAAAAAAATCAAATAGCGAGATCTTTTTAGGAATTTGAAAATGTTTTAAAAATACATAATTATTGCAATTTTTAATTTAACTTTTGTTTTATTTTTAGGGGTGAAAAATAAAACGAAATTATAAAATTATACCTAAAGAATGATAGTTTAGAAATAGTACGAAAGGTAGTATTTTTATTAGATTTTACTTCTTTTTTATTTCTGTTCGTAATCCGATCCGAATTGTCTTTGTTCAAAGCAAGTAAAAAATATATATGTATTTCTTATTGAACTCTATTTTTAATTAAAATTAGAAAATAAAAATTAAAAATAAATAAAAATGGGAAAAGGTCGACAACAGTTATGTTTTAAAAAATAGAATAAAAAAGGAACATTAATAGAGTTTTACTAGAACATAGTATTAAATATATTAGTTATTAAAATCCGTAGGTAAAATTCATACCAATCTTTTATAGCATAAATTAAGTTTCTCTGTTATAACAAATTTTTTCATAGAGGCTTTGGTTCTTTACTGATGGGGGAGAAATGTCCTCTATTTCCTTCCCCCTGTGGATCCGCCATTGGGATATATAGGTGTATGATCGACCCACAGGGCGATGAGATTATACAATTTAGAAATGACATACACCAAAATTGGTAATATAAATGGAAACCGGTAATTGCGCGAATACATCGGTTATTTCATTGTGAAAATAGAAACGAAAGCGGTAAAAAATCTAGTACTTATGAATAATACAATGTTCCAGCAGCATGTTCGTAGGTTGATTATTTAGGTTTCGCTTCAGATTTTGATTATTTTAACAAAAACAAAAGTTAGAGAGATTATTCATTCGAAAATGTTAAAACTGTATCCGGTATTGAATATAGCTCGACAAAATAAGAATGATGGGCTCCGACTTAGATTAGTCATTAGAGAAATTCGCAACAGGAAAACGAATAAAATCCACCAATGAAACAGCATTTCAAGTAGTTGTGGAGAAAATGTTACACACTTCAAAGCCCCCCACATATAGAATAAACGGCTTCTAATTAACAGTAGAATATACTAAAGATATTGAAAAAAGCAAACGGTATTACACGTGATGCGTTAAATAAGTAAGGTCCGACACTCCTTACCGGACAAATAAATCGGCATACTCACGTATTCTTGAAGATATATTTTACACTTTTTCACATACGTGTCGCTAAGTTCGCAGACATTTCTGGTAATGATAAGTTTATTGACACCTTTAGCGAAGAAATTGGCGCCCTGCTGCATAGGAAAAGAATGCACGGCTTTTAGTATTTCCGTTTTTGTTGCAAAATGCCGACCGCCTAAATATGTTTGAAAATGCGTGTTAATGACTTGAAATCTAATGGAGCCAAATCTGAAGAGTAAGGCGAGTGCTTCCAAACTATTATATACTTCTCATTTGAATCTTTCGAGTAGAGTTTTAATTGTGTTTGCGTTACGCTGTTTCGCATTATCGCTAACGGAATGGAGGTGTATCCAACTTTTGTCTCCGTTAAAAATTGCCGAAAAAAATTGATGACATTCAAGTTTTCGTATCGGAGTAAAAATTCGAACGCAGCGACTAGACGCCCAGTGATTCGAACTATTCAAGCTGCCGCGGCATCCAGCGTGCACACACCTTCTGCAAGTTTAATTCCCAATACAAGATTGGTGGGCAGCGTACGTTACGATAACTAAGTAAAATGTTCTTCACAAAGAATTCACAAAATTTAGTCAAACGTGAATATCTTGATCGAGAATAACGTATACAGTAGTTACCGAATCAGCAATAATCAGCATTAACGCTCTCAGACAGCCTTGTTGAGCGTGCAACACCATGCACCCCCTTTCCACACAGAATTCTTTCATCCATTTTCTAACCTTCTCAATGCTGATAGCGTTTACATCGTACACACTTATCAGCCGACAATAAATAGGCAGGGCAACATTCTCGGCTGTTAAAAACCCTATTACTGCGCGAACTTCACATTTGGACGCTTCTACGAGCGACAATTCGATCTTCATTGTACTACTGACTTAGTCTCTATGCGAGGGACAGCGCCTGAAACTTGGTACGCGATATCAGTTAAACCTACCGAATACCCCCCCCCCCTGATATTCAGAGCCAGTGATGCTACATCACGCTATTTATAAAATATCGAACCATACTTATTGAACGTGTCCTGTATAACTCAGACCAGGAAAGAAGTAAACGAATGGAAGAAACTACTGCTACAATCGAAGAACGCAGAAATCCGATTCATGCAGATGTAAATTATGCAACGAAATGTAAATAATTAAGCCGGTTCATCATAAAATTATGCCGTGCAGATAAAGACACCTCTATATCTTCCATATATAAAGAAATAGGAGAAAACATGTGAAATACGTAATTTATTCAAAAAAGTCAAATGATGATGCATAAACTTAAATTGAATAAATGATTATTAGAAACAACAATGGCGCTTTAAAAGCTGATGTACAAGAGATAACTGAAATTTGGAGAAAATATTGCGGAAAGCTGTATAGTGTGGGAAAAAAATGTGAATTCTGGTCAGTTTTCTTGAAATCTATGATTCTAGACATAATGCGTGCGCTTGAATGAAAAAGTAAAAGAGTTGTCGATAACTGTATAAATTAATAATTAATAATTAAATCAAAACATCATACACTATTACTGTAAAAATTTCTCATATTCACAACATATATCGAAAATAATTTGTTTATTTATCTAATTCATTCAGAAGACGATATAAAAAGTTCTTGATCTTTTTTACGCTAAGCTCGCGTATACGTTAAAAAAACATTCGAACAGCTTTTTACAAATATATACTTTTAATTAGTTGACCACCGCAATACTTCATCGCTATGTTCAGCGTAGTGATAACGAAGCATGTACTTTAAAGAAATTAATCAAAAAAAAAAAAAAAAAAAAAAAAAAAAAAAACGATAGTTAACAAAAAATAAAAATTTGACTTTGTAGTTTAACCTCTCAGGGAAAAAAATAAAGGGCATATTTTTCTTAAAACTCTCCATTTTTTTGGGCTCGTAAAATAAGGACCTTTACCCAGTAACAATTAGAAATGAACAGAAAAGGTTATATAATGAACCGATCAGATATCATTAATAGGAAAGAACAAATAGTAGGAATAATGAGTAGAGAGGACAATTACAAAACATTTTTTTTTTTTTTTTTTTTTTTTTTACACGTATATCTCAGTACAATCTTATTATAGTAAATAAATTAGCACTACTAATTACAAAACATAACAAGTATAATAAGGAGTAAGAATCTTAAGCTTAAGCAAATGGGATTAGAGAGCCGAACGCTCCACCGATAGAGATGAACTCTCACAGAACAGATGATCAGCGTCGCAAACAACTATATTATTCGAATGGAATGAACAATGTGGGGAAGAAGCCAACAAGAAGCGAAAACGGAAGAAAAATGATAGAATATGATTAAAACGCAGGAGAATAGTGGAAACAACAGCAGAGCGTTGAAAAAAAAAAGGAGCAGAAAGAACCATAGATTGGAAGAAATACTAGGTTGAACTAACAGATAAAAGGAACATTATTAGAAAAAGTGAAAGCACATACATCCGGCCAAAGTCTAAAATGGAAATTCTTACATAGCGGTAAGAGGTTGGAAGGTGGGATTTTTTTTAAAAAAGAAGGAAGAGAAAGCAGCAATCCGAGTCCCAAAAAATCAATATGAATCCTAAGGGAACAAATGGTCTGAAAGGCATTCATGGAGTTAGAAATAATCAAAAATTTAAAGAAAACCGATTAGAGGAACGAAGATAACGGAACGAAAAAAGTAACAATCAACTCGGCCGTAAATATGATATAGAAAGAAGGAAGGCATAACGATTCGGAAAGATTAAAATCTCGAAGAATAAAAGAAGCATCGACACCGGTAGGCTCCTTTGAATCATCAGTGAAAATGGTTATTACGGCTGGGGGAGAAATTCTGAGGGGAGGGGGGCAGAATAAACACCCTGCGAAGATGACCAGAGGTCGTTCAAGTTAAAAGAAATATAAGCGAGACTACTAAAAAAAGAAATTGTGTAGAACCATAATGAACTCTAAGGCGAAGAGAAATAAGAAATAAGATAAGAGTCTTCCTAAGGCCAAAATGCCAATCCATGGAAATTGAAAGGTAAGAATAAATGAGAGCAGAAGATGAAAAACGTTTAACAAGGAAGCGATAGTAAAAATGATTAGGTTCAGCAAAAACTATGGAATATGGAGAAGATTTAAGAGCTTTAAGACAGAAATGAAAGAAAATAATTTTGGATTATATCTAATTCAGAGAGTCGGGACTTGGAGACATAGGCATAAATAAAAAACCGGGCGATGGATTTTTATAGACAGATAAGAATGTAAGGATTACCATTCCATTCAGTTGGCGAAAGGGCTTTCAGTAAGTTTAGCTTTTTAATCGAAGAAGAGGAAAGGTATTTTATATGTTCGGAGAAAGGCAATTATCAAGGAAAATACCAAAATAACAGAAGCAATTAACACGAAGTGGGGACATATTGTTTAGGGATGGATTAACAGGAGCGGAATTAAAAAGTCGAAAGGTAAATATAACATAAAACTCGGAAGGAGAAATCGAAAGGTTAACTGAAGTAAGAGTGCGTTCTAACAAAATGAGACGAATTAAGCACCTCACTAGCTGCAACAATATCGCGGGAAAAGGAAAAAAACAGAATATCAGCAAAGAATAAAGGGGAACAATTTAAAGGTAAGAAAGCAGTACTAAGAGACTAGATGTTAAAAATAGTAGGATTGAGCGAAGAGCCCCAAAAGAAGACCACGGGAAATCTTTCTTGAAGCGCAAGAAATCGGGAAGAGGAGTGGATAGAACGATTCGGCATTAGATTATTAAGGGAAGTAAATTGAACTGGAATATTAATTGCTGCCACTTTATCTCTTAAAGTTGGTAGATGAACATTATCAAACAGGAACGACAATAAAGGAAGCCGAGATGTAACTTTTATGAATGAAAAATATGTGTATGTGAGAAAAGAAAAGACTAATACAATCGGCAAGGCCAATACCAGACCGAGAGTCAAACATATTACTAAGAAATATGTTATTGTGCTCTAACTACCAAACAAGGCGCTTTGTTCAGCATACCCTCAAACAATTTCCTGATACAGGACGACAAGAAAATAAGTTGTAAAAAAGAATTACACTCTCGGAAAAGAAGAAATTAAAAGGTCCGGACTGAGCAATCTTACATTTTTCAAGTTTATAGGCACCTACCGATACAACCCTCTAGACAGTATCGAAAAAACGTTTTGTAATTAGCCGCAAACATAGATACAGTAAAAGCTGTAGCATAATGCGGGCGGCCGGATTTGACTTTGATGTCAACCCGAATTGGTTATTACAGACTTATGTTTGGTCAATGTAGTGACCGGAATTTCACTAGAAATGGAATTAAAATCAATAATTATTCCTTTGCTTAACCAAAAGATGTCTCTCATCAGCAAAATTCCAGTTCACATCGATAATGTTACGCAGAAAAGTATGAGAGAATGTAAACACGCGACAGGTAAAAATGTGTTGCATGCGCCACTAGATGCTGGTACGAGTTTGACTAGTAGAGTAGTACTTAAGACTTTCTTCACAAATTATCGGCTTAATTAATACACAATTTCGCCGAGTAAACTTTTATTTCCTACGAACTAACAAGAAATACGAATTTTTAAAATTATATTATCCGTAAATCGATATGAAGAGTTCTTCAGCTTCATATTTACTCTAAAAATAAAAAAGAATGTTCGTGATCGGACTTTGGGGTCACGATGGATTTAACCTATTTTTTCCTTGAAAATAAAATAAAAAATAAATCCGACTTTTCCATCATCTGTCAGCTTACCTATTCTTCTCGAATACTTTTTAACCCTTTTTTTTTTTAATAATTTTTCATTAAAATATTTCCGCTCTCTGACATAATTAAAAAGTTCAGAATATTACAATAAGCGCGCGAAAAAAAAAAGGAAACACTCGTTTATACACATCAACAACACGTTAGGAAATTGAAAAATTTCCTTACCAATTAAAATGCTTCAAGTCATAACTGAGATTTCGCCTTTTCGACTGAATACGACTTATTATTACCATCCAAATACGAAGATAGTAGATTGTCGTTTAAATCGTACGCTGCTAAATTAAATTTCGAATGAAATGGACTCACAATACACGAACAACAATTTTGCATAGTTATAACTTTAATTCTCAAAGAATCGATCTCCTCTTCTTTATTACGTAATGTATCTGTAAAAATTCGTATTAAATTTAATTAATCGACAATTTATTTCGCAAAATTTTTCCAACAGGAATCTAAAAATATTTTCTACACCATTATGATTACGTACGTAAGACATTGCTAAAGTAACGCAAACACTAATAGTGCCAAGCCAGAAAGTTTGTCTGTTTGCCTACCTGCCTTTACCAGATATACTCTATGTCAATTTTTCAATAATTTTATATTTGCTACGTATTTTTTACCTTCAGATAAAATTTTATCATTGCGGACTATAAAATAATTAAAATACTCATAAAAAATAAGGTTCGCTAATTATGATGAGGTAAATTAACATCAGAAAACGGCGAAAAGTTATTCATAAACGGACCAACAGAAGTGTGGTTCACCGATTTAGTCCAACTTTTTTCAGATGGTGGTAGTATATTCGGTAAAACACGAAAACGAACGCTAGAAAAACGCGTCTAAAACTAACGAGCTAGCGTGTACGAGGTGTGATCAAAAACTAACGAGAATTTATTGCGCGCGCTTTGATTGGAATAGAATAGTTCGTTACAAATTTTTACCTACCGGTCGTACAGTCTATTAAGCAGTACTACGTACAACTTCAAACACAATTTGCGTGAGGAAATCCGGAAAAAACGACCTGGATTTTGGAGAAATAACTTGTGGATTTTGCACTACGGCAAAGCACCGGCACACCTTTTGCTTATCCAACAGTTCATAGCGAAAAATAATATCATTGTAATATCTCAACCACCCTGTTCTCTACACGTAGCACCCTGCAACTTTTTCCTATTTCCAAACTCAAGAAAATACTTAAAGAATGTTTTTCAACAATAGATCAGCGAAATCGCAAAGCGAGATATCACACCGAAAAAGGCGTTCCAACAGTATTTCTTAAACTGAAAACTGCGGTGGCATATAAGTGTGCATATCGTCAAAGAGGAACCTCGCTTTGAAGCGACCATGGAATAAATATTGAGGATTAGGTACTTTTTGAAAAAATTAAAAATTATCGTTACTTTTTCATTTCATTTCATCTCGCTAACTTTAAATGCGTTTTTCTCGAGTTTCACGGACTAATGCAAAAAACCGGTAAAATTCGTTTTCTCGTTTTTTACCAAATACTACTACCATGTAGAAAAAGTTAGACCAAATCGGTGATCCACCAATAAAAAAACTTCGACAGATCCATAATCTATACATATTCAAACGAACACAAAAAAAAAAAAAAAATCTACGTTAATGAAAATTTAACAGCAAATACGAGTCAGGTACTATGTTGATATTGTTAATTTAATTAAATAAAAAAGTTATAGCTCGTATTTTCAGTAAGATCAAGAAGTACAAACGTCAGCCTCTGATTAAAGGCGTAGAAAATTCATATAAAGGATTACATTAACATTAAAATTTCAGTCTTTTATGAAATCATAATTTAGAAAATCACTTTAACGAACTGATGTAGGTGTAAATATAGTAGCAGTACTGAGAATATCTAGGGAGGTCAATTTAAATAAAAAAAAAACGTTTTGCCAGAGTTTCTCGCGTCTTTACGAAACCACATGATTACTGTTTGCAAGAGTTCAGAAATGAAATTAGAATAAAATTAAGGACGCAATCAAGCGTACAAGATATCTGAGGAATGTTTTGTACAATGTAATTTTGAATAAAGCGTCAGTTTTGACAGGGATCATTTTATACCATGCGACGACCGCAGTCGGACAAGTCGTATGGAGCTCTTGCTGTTAAGGTGCATCTAAGGGCATGAACAGCTGACCGGTACATCTATACAATTATTCACGAACATGTTATACCTTATGTTGGCTTTACGAAATATAATACCGTTGTACTAATTAATGTGCGCTTATCTAGTTTAAACTGAGTAATTTTAAAAGAATTTTCAACCCCATACGTCAAACAGAAACATTTACGTTATACATGAACTTCCCGATTAAATACATATTTATCACAAAATTCTAGTGCGCAGGAAATATTATATACACCTGTACAAACATCCGCAACTTATACCAATCTTTTGTGTTTTTAAACTTTTTTTTTTTTTCTTTAACACTCTACATGATTAATTACTTGTTTTATCGCTTTCTAAAATTACTGAATAATTTCTGGACCAAATTTGTTCAAAATCTAATATAGTCGCGGTTCTACATTCTCACATCATAATACATTTGGAATAGCATGAACCGGAAGTAAATATAGGGTTGCGCGCGGAAACCTGACACATTTATTTTTTCGGCAACGCTGAAAACAAACGCGCGGAGGGTGAACGCGAACCAGAATCTGAAAGTAGAGGGTTGAAGGTTTTTTTTAAAACCCTAGTAACTCGCCGACATGGATATGTGGAACATTGCGCACCGCGTGTTTGTTTTAAAGCAGTTTTTGCGCTGCGCGTTATACGTGAATTGTATTCGCACTTTCCGTGTGGAGTTTAAATTACGTTCGAATGGTACCTTCGCGAAACACGACAAAAATTGTGGCTCAGTAACTTCGAAGAAACAGGCTCTGCGATGAAAGAAAAAACCTTCTGGTCCACAATTCACAGTAAGAACTCGAGAAAACAAAATCGCGCTACTTCTTTGAATCGACAGTGAACACTCAGCAGTACACGACCATGCTACAAACGTTTTTTATACTCGAAATGAAGAGAAGAAAAAAAAAATCGTCGCATCTAGTTCCAACAAGATGGGGCAACGTGCCACGCCACTTTAGGATTAACCCTTGAATTGTTGCGAAACACATCGCACGCAACACCGAATTTCCATGGCCGCCGCGATCACCTGTTTTATCAAGTTGCGACCATTACCTGTGGGAATTTTTAAAATCCAGGGCATACGTTAACAAGCCACGAACGTTGGATGAACTACGAGCCAATATTCGAAACGAAATAGCCACTATATCGCTGACAACATTGAAAAAAGTGTACGAAAATTTCGAAAAACGTCTTGAAACTTGTATCGATAAGTATGAGTATCATTTGAACAATATTGTTTTTGAAAAATAAAGATTTATAAACCTTCAACCATTTATTTTTCATTTCTGCTTCGTTCGTTCCCCTCCTCCTCCTCTTTGTTTCAGTGTACGAAAATAAATAAATGTGTTAGGTTTCCGGGCGCAACCCTGTAGTATGATTTGATTAAACGCAAACGTACCATGAAATTCCATCTACGGCCAACTAGACACACATAGAAATATTTGTTTAAAAGGCAGTTTTTTGAATTTTCTATATTTAAAATTTTTTAGGACGACTATCGTACAAAAGTTAGGTGTGAAGAGAAGGTTAGAACTGGTGATTCGCTAAAAATGACAGAGAACCAAGCTCTTGGCTAATGAGTTGAGCACAGACTATAACGTTAATAATAAGAAATACACAAACTATTAATATAAAGATGTATAACGAACCATTTCGTATTTCTAGTTCACGTTTTACTTCCCCGAGCGCTGAAAACAGATCTAATTTAATACGCGTCTCCGAACTAAGCTTGTTTTCCAGTTCGTTATTACTTTCTCGCAACGCTGATATGGTACAATTCAACTGTTCCACATCCATGTAAGATTCTTTATAGCGATACAGTTCCTGCTGAAAAATAACAAAATGCCGTTTATAGTTTAATATCTTATAAATATCACCATCGATATAGGCCAATAAATGTGTATAACACATGACGAGTTATACCTATTCCGTAAATATCGATGAGTTTGTATGTTGAAAAGTACACCGTATTAGTTGACCATCACGAACAATGTAACTTTTATCGTTATTTCAATTTAATAACTAGAACTGTGCTTGAGTTTTCTTTTCTTTTTTTTTTTTGTTACCTTTTTTTACATCCGGTGGTCAAATATTGCACACTCAAACATGATTTTTAAATTCCCGGTTTTCTCGGCCCAAATCCTCCCGATTTCCTGGTTATTAGAATTGTACAAGACTTTACACGAACATGTTCTTCCACTTGTACAATAACATAACAAACTGAAGCGAAGGCAAATAAAATATCAGTAGAATCAAAAAAATTTCAAATCAAAATCTTTAATTTTTTGAAGTTGTTTTATTCACATTTAAAATATTTTACCGTTATAAAGGTCTTTTAATCGAAAAATTAGCGGCAAATTTTAAAAGAATTGATTTTTTTTTTTTTTTTATCACTACTGATTATGTTTAACCGCCGCCGCCGCGGAATATTTCATACGAAAAATCTGATGTTGACAACACATGACTTCCGTGTATTTTTACGGCGACCTCCGTTTTTGAGTTATAAAAAAAATTCCACGAAACCCTCCAAGAGAAGTGTGGTCCTTTGGCCCAACCGATTGCAACCAAAATTCGAGGTATACGATTCGAAGTTAAAAGAGTCCTAAATTCGAAATTTCAATTTTCCATGACTAGCCGTTTTTGAGTTATGCTGATACACACACATACATACGTCACGCAAAACGACACTTAAAAATGAATATTTCCGTTGAAATGTGAGATTCAAAATACTCCGCCAATACACAGGACTTCCTTTTATCCGCATAAGGAAGTAATCAGGGGCGACCAAAATAGATATATCTGTTGAAATGTGGCAGTAAACATTTTTTATGATTATAATACTTTACTGCGTGTACAAAGAAGCAATAAAAAAGAACTTTGTAATTTATTATCGAGTAAAGTACATTAAAAAATGCGTTCGGTTTTCGCTTTAACGGTTTTTTGTTAAAAATTAAAACTACCATTTGGCAATTTTTACGTTTTCCCCGGGGTTTTACAACGAACTCCCCGGCTTATTCCCGACGTACAACATTCCTGATTTTCCAGATTAAGTGACCGCTCTCTGTATTGGCACAGCTGATTTATGAAATTTTATAAACCATGCTTGTCCGCCCTCAACATGATAGATTAGTACGATTACTAATGCTGAATATAGAGAAAAGTTAATTACGAAACGAAAAATATATACATTATACTTGCGTGGTTTCGAAATGAATGGAATAATTGATTGCTCCCACATTTGTAGGCAATATCCAGTTCTTAATGTCGCATTAAAGATACATTGTTGGAAACAATGTCCTCTTTGTCGTTACATTTTTCAACTGCTAATTGATCCTTATCTGTTGTTTTTTTTAAATTAAAGATTTTTAATTTTTATTTGCACCTATCCAAGTGATGCCTATATATTTAGTCGGTAGGATTAACGAATTGAGGTCGGTTGAAATTTTACACGAGATATTATATACTGTGTGCATGTTTTTGTTTATAGAAAATCCGGTGTACTTCGGAGTTTTGCTTTGTATAGTGAGTGTAGGATTATAAAAGTTAGAATTAAATTCATTATGATGAAATTTATCTGACACTTGAAAGTCAGATATTTTTTTATTGATTCCTCCGTGGATTTAACATGACCAGATTTGTTTTAAAGAAGGAAAATCTTCTTTACGTATATTTCAAAATAATCCGGTTAGTCGTATATTTACTTGGTAGCGTTCTCATAATAGACGCTTATAATTAAAACAATAGCTGCAACTCGCACGGTGATCTCTATGACAAAGAGCACTAATTAATTTTGCGTCGAATTCCCTGGCACAAGTTTAAGAATCATTTCTACCACCGCATTTAGCTTGCCATAGTAGACTACAATAGTTATGTAAATGAGCATAAAGTTAGCGCTTTTTATATGTACATTAACTAATTTGTTTATTTATTTTAAGTTCTTCTACCGCGCTACTTGAGTGTACAGCAGACCAGCCAATAAAAATATTTAATCATTTCGAGGCGCTGCATTTAAATCTATAAAGTTCACACATAGCTGCTCTTTAGTTTTTAGATGAATAGCATTTATCACACATCTTAGGCAATATCTTTTTTCTTCCAATTTCTGTTATTTCGTTTACATTTGTAGGTAGCAATAAATCGAAGGAGGAACAATTCGATCTCTTTAGATATCCTTCAACCGTCTCCGTAGACCGCAGTGAAATGAAAAAAAAAGAAAAAGAAAAAAAAAAAGCTATTTCCTCAAATTAAAAACAAGTTGAAAATAGTTAGCTGATTTTAAATATTCGAGGCCTTTTTCTCTTTAAAGTCTATATAAACTTTTTTATAAAATCATTTGCGAATCTCTCGCGCGCGTATTACAAATCGGAAAGAGGACATGGACAGAGCCTCAGCGCTCACGAAGAAAACGATGAAACAATAAAAAAATATGACGGAACAAAACGGATAAAAATGTGACTTTTTCGATCTCCTCTCGGGTAATATGTAAAACGACGAGATCGATAAAATAATATTTGCAGCAGCGTGAATTTCTTTAATTTTAAATAAACGAAAGGAAAACACGAATAATTGTGGCCAATTAAAACAAAATATGATTTAACGTTTAAACCAAATAACATTTTCCTTATTTTAATAAAAATTTGCGTTAATTCTGGAAACGGGGTATTACAAATGACGGCGTGGCTAGGACAAAATATAAGATGCACAATAAGAAGTAGGTTGAGTTTCAGCAGACAAATATATAGAATACAACGTTCGACAGAAAGGAATGGGCATTCAAAAAAGGATGTGTGATTGTTGTGGCAAACCATCGCTTCATTGGGGTCGTGAGGACAATTTAGAGAGGAGACAAGGAAATAGCGAAAACAAGAGTGAGGGAGAGCAGAATGGCCAAAACGCAAGTGAATCATAGAAACTAATCGCTTCCTGATTTAACTTTCAAGTCTGTACGTTTCATTATTTGTTAGTCCTTTGTGTTGGGTAAATGCCTTGAGTTGACGCGCCAAGAGAAAAAAAAAAAAAAATAGAAATGACAACAAAAAAGGCAAATATGCTTGTTGTGTGAGTGCCCAACACTCTTATTTACGTTTATTAAAAATATATAAAAATTACAAACTATCTTAACCTGTTCCATAAATTATAATATCAGTAAACCTAGCGTTATGTTTAAGTATACATACGAGATATATGTATACTAGCGGACCCGGCGAACTTCGTACCGCCACAGAAACAATAAATTTTGTGCTAACTTATTAGCTGAATTAAATTTAGTTTATTAAGAAAAAATTAATACCCAAAGTGAATTAAATTCAATAAATGTGCAATAACCAAAAAGACAAATATTTTAATTACATTGAAATGAATGTAATTCACGTGGCAGCAAGACATTATTCGCCTTAATAACAAAAATCAGTATAAATTTATATTAAAAATTTAAAGTAAATTACTTTGGAAACACGTGTTTTTTCGGGCTATATCATCAGCTAACAACACAGAGCACACACTCAATTTACATACTTTTTAATAAAGCGTGCACTCTATGCAGTTAGCTGATTATGGTCTATACACGAAAAAACAACGTGTTTCTAATGATCTATAATTTCTTAAAGTAAATTAATACCGATTTTTAACATTCCGTAAACACTATAAAATACGGAATAGCAATAAGATAGTTCAGAAACGACAAAGCAATAGTTTGGAAACGGTTTGACTTATCGCAATTGGATCATAAATTACAATTAAACTTCTATCTGTGACAATTTACAACTTTAAACATACACGCAAACGTAGCAGGACTCTGTGTTCCTTAGATCAATGTGCACCAAAGTTGATCAGCGGCTAGATCAAACTGATAATTATAATAAAGTCCACATTAGAAAGATGATCGATCGTCGAATGTTACGGCAAAATTAAAAATACACAAGGTAAAAATGCCTGTAAGTATTTTACAAAACATTCCTCACCGCAATCCTACATGGCCCCGTTAAAACAGACTGGTGCGTTACATAATAACTCAGACTATCTGATCAAGCGCGAAATTTTTTGACTTCAGCCGAATAAGCATTTTTTAATACATTCCAGCCAATGACAATAAAAACTACCGGAAATGCCCGAAAAATCCTAAATAAAGATTTTAACCGAAATAATAATTTCTAGTTCATAAATCATCGATATATAGTACTCCGATTTATACAAAGGGACAGCAATTGCGAACACGACGAATAAACGAACACACGGTATCAAAATATAAAGAAAAGTATCGTAAATATCATATAACAAACCGATAATTCGTCCCTCAAGGATGAATATTTTGCCTCGGCAACGTTCAGCTCAGCTTTCAAAATCTTATTTTTATCTTCTAAGTGTTTCCTTTTCATTTTACATTTCTCACCGCATTCCAACCTAGAAAAATAATATCACGATCAGTAATTCTGATACATTATTCGTGATTTTGTTATGTTTTCTTGTATACTTATATTTAATAACGAATTGATAATTATTTGCAGCATTTACACGCCAAGAAAACCAATCGTATTATTATTATTATTATTTTGATGAGTAAGTTTTTAAACAGAATACATAAGCGGAC
The DNA here is from genome assembly GCA_039619475.1 of Icerya purchasi. NCBI lineage: Eukaryota > Metazoa > Arthropoda > Insecta > Hemiptera > Monophlebidae > Icerya > Icerya purchasi. The sequence continues at coordinate 403,151,797 of CM077116.1, read as the reverse complement.
ACGTACAACTGTATACATGAATACGTACAAATATTTCAAAAAAGGAATAGTTTACCACGACGTAGTTATATGGACGAAAAGTGAGAAAAAATAATAGCAAGTTGTTCCATATGGTGAACTATTTTATACGGTTCAGAAATTTGGGCATCGAGATAAAAATAATGTATGAAATCAAACAGACATTTAAAATACGGTTGAAGATTAAGTGGGAAGAAAAGATCACAAATTAAGAAGTACTGAAAAGAGTAAATGAAAAGAGATGTAAGTAAAAGAGTCGAAAAATAAAATATCTGAATAAGAGAATATGCATGCAGGAACAAAAGTCTATTAAAATTAATTCTGAAAGAAGGGCTAGAAAAAAGAAAAATGAGAAAAGCCCGAGAAAACAAAGGTTCCAGTAGTGTTATTCTACGACGACGTGTGGTGTTTAAATGATAAAAATAATGCGGGGGTAGAAGAACGTTCCATGAAATAATTACGATAGCCATGATAGTACACTTTTCTCTTACTAAAGCAGATGAAAACTAATATTCTCAATTGTTTGGAGATAAAAACTTATTAAACGATAATATCAATTTTTTCATGTAAGAATGTAACGTATAACGTATTGCAAGACGTAAGGTAGTACCTGTAGCCTTGTATGTCAAAAGAAGCTAGCAATTATACGATGAGTGCGGTTATACACTTTTTGGCAAACGACCACGATATCTATAGTGTTTAATAGTGCCTACATTTAAAAACTGTCTTTATTTTATGAAATTGTAATAATTTTAAAAGCGGATGGACTACATTCGGTTAAAGTTAAAAACAAAAAATAAATGTTTTATTAATGTTTACATTAAATGAACCGCTACAGGTGGAGAAAAGAAACAGATTGAAATCTCACGATTAAAACAGAACGAAATTACACAAAATCTACACATATAACTTAAAATAGGTATTAAATATATGATTTGTGCAATTTCGTAATAATTATGTCGGTTGTCCAACCAAATCAGATAATGAGTAGGGATCTTAACGAAATTATATTTTTAACCCCATTAACCATCTTACTTTTTTTTTTTTTTGATAGTATAAACTTATCCTCAGCAAAACATTAACGATGCATGGCATTATACTTTTATATATATCTATATATATATATATATATTAATTACAACGTAATTCTTAGGCTACGCCCCATTAGAAAAAATGTCCCAATTTTATGTAACGTTTGTTATACTTTATAGGATTTTTGTTATTGTTATTTAAAAAATATCACAATTTTATGTAACGAAATAATATCTTAACTCTATATAATGAAAGTTAAATGTTAGGATAGGATTTTTGTGATTATGTTATTTTTTTTGTGTTGATGTCAGTAAGAATTACGTTGTAAATTTTCATCATTTTATACAAAGTTTAGAAGAGAAAGAGACAGAAATGAAAGCAAGAGGGGTCAAGAGGCATAGCCCCTTGCGAAGCCAAAATGGCCGAGTTATATATATATATATATATATATTAATAGAAATAAAAAATAATTTATTTATGCCCAATTTCGAAACAAAAATTAGTAAACTTACCGCGTTAAATACTCAGCTAACAGAGCTTCCTTTTTTTCTAATTCATTTAACAATTCAGACTTCTCAACTTCTAATAAATGCTTTTGTTTTCGTTCATCAACTAATTCTTTTCTTAGTGTCGTCAATGTATCTTTATCCATTTTTCTGGCAGATACTGAAATACGTAACCTATGCAAATATTAATTAATGTTAAATAATTAAAATTTTGATTTTGCTCTCATTTAAAATACGTGTTAAAATGAACATCTATAGAACAATTGTTTATCGCAAAAAAAAGTTTAACGTGATCAAATTTATGTTTGAACTAAAGACTACTGATTTATTTAATAACAATAATAAAATTAAATCCAACTAAATCCTAAAATAATAACAGAAAATAGAAAGAAAGCTAAGTTTGTTTATATAACAAATATAATTCGAATTAAGTTTCGTAACAAAGCTCATTTTTGCCTTCAGTTAATATTCTTCCGTACAACAATTCGCGCGAGTTTGTCTTTATATCTAAACCGTAACAAAAATTTAAAGTTCCTCGCTATCCAAATAATCAAATTTAAGCGTATATTCTCATTGTAATCAATTGTGCTGTCTTCAAAACTGGTATTCGGTATCTTAAATATTTGCATAGTAAAATTAATCTAATATAATTGCCTAACATCGACGTTGTAATACTGATTAAAGTATACGTTCAAAATCAGCATTTACATTCGACGCATCTTTGAAACCCTAACTGTTTATATGTCATTTTACATATAGTTACTATGCTACTGCTCTCTGGATGAAGGCATCTTAATCAATTTCTTCTGTAAATTTCCCTTCCTTTGTCTTTTGTCGTCTTTCTCTTCCTTTCTTAAACCGATTTTAAAAAATTAGTCGCCAATGACATATATTTAAATTCTATTAATAATACATGTACTCGTATTTTTTCCACTACTTTTCGAAATAAATTATAAGGTGTAATACTGAATTAAGGTAATTACTAAATATGTCCATTAAAAAATGACATGTTTTGACTGAAGACAATCGCATGAAAATATATAAACTGGGGCTATATTAAAAAAACATAAATTTAGAAATTCGACACTTTTAATTTTGTATTTTTCGATTGAAACTTTTTACTTTTTCAGATTTATTTAAATACTGGCTATTGTCCACAACTTTCCCTATCTATTTAAATCTGTACTTGAAAATTAACATTTTCTTGGTTTTATTTGCGATTTATACATTATGGTATAGAGCATTACTAATATACCACATAGATACTAAATTATGCATTCAAATATTAAAAAAAAATTAAAATATATTACAAAAAATTATTTATAACGTAACTTTTTTGCGTAATTAATATTTGCGATTAAACAGTAATTCAATATTATGTTTATGTTATAGAGGTGGTTCCCGCTACTTTATTTTTTTTGTTAAAATACTTACTAGGATTAACCAGCTCGGCTCCTTTCCTGAAAATCAAGTTGCTTTCATCACTACAATCATTTGATTTTTACTCTTTCTTGACTATTCTATTTTCCTCATATTATTCATTTATTCTAGATACTTTCATCCACTTTTTTGTTTGCTTCATTGGGTTTTAAATGTGAATATTTATTTATTATTTTTTTGGTTTTTATTGGCTAATATATTTCTGTAAAGGTTATTTCTTTCTCTGAGAAACATGTTTATCACCGTCCAACAAAAAATAGTTCCCACGTTCAGTTGAAGATTCTTGGTGTTTCTATAGCCGATGTTTGACACACACAGCCGTCATTTTATAAAAATATATAAAATCAGCAACTGCACATTGGTCTTTCCTCTTTTCCTTACGAGCATAGAATATTCCGTTGTAAATCGATCGCGTTGGTTACAGGTAATCTCCGATAAATATATATTTAAAAGAACATCTTCATCCACATGCTCGTTTTGTTCCGAGTCTTCCGACTTCTCCGTCGAGAATTTTATTTTAATTAATTCATTACTACAATAGCAAACATCACAGTGGTTGGATAAGAATTTCAAATCTATATATATATGTTCTGGTCTATGAAAACTAGGCTAATGTGTCAAAAAATCAATTTTCACTTTTTTGGCTATTCTTATAGAAAAAACACGCTCTTTTCGATGAAACAACCCCCAGATTTCTATCTTTATTACATTCTTCACAAATCGTGTTTTAAAAGAAAACAAGAACTTCAAAAGAACATACAAGAAGTGAAAAACTACAATAGCAAAAAAATAATCAATTTTCAAAAAAAAATTAGTACAAACTACTTCTTGCGAGTTTTTTTCTTCGGTGTTGAGGTTTCTGGATAGGGTTTATAATATTTTTCATCGGTTTTCTTCCTTTTCTTTGTTATGGCCACTTCAGTCTTTTTTTTTTTTTTTTTGATTTTGCCAAATTTTTATCTTGTTTCGGTTGTTTTGGTTTTATTTTTTCATCTTCGATTCTGATTTCAGCAAATTTTCATCTACTTTCCGTTTCGGTTCTTTAATTAAGGGTTTCACAGGTAATGGCGCTACAATATCAGCTTTAGCGATATCAGAAACTAAACTTCTTATGTTATTATAAAGGTACCATTGGTGTTCTAAATCTAAACCTTTTGGAGTGATTTTCTCAGGCATCTTATCATCAATAGGTTGTAGCAGTAATTGAAATTTGTTTATATCGTCACTGTTCGCATACATTTTTGCTGCTACGCCATCTGAAGAAAATTTTGAAGTGGTGGAAACTTGTGATTCCTACTAAAGGTTTATAAAACTGCTTCAAATAGGTGGTCCAATCATACCAGGTTTCGACCTCTTTTCTTTTTCCATATTTTTTTCGACTGCAGATCTCCTCATCATTATTTGTTCTACCTGATTCAATTTGGCTCAATATGACTAAATCTTGCTGTTCTTTATCTAATTCTAAAAAATTATTTCTCGATTTCTCGATCATATCTCGTGGTATTGAAACATTACATTTTCGATTACAAGGTTCTTCAAAAAATTTTGAAACTATTTTTTCTTTCTCTGCATATAGGAGAGATAATTTCAAATTATTCGAAGAGCTGAGAGTACGAATTTCACTTGGATTTTCTTCATCACTGTTATGAGCAAGTTCATGTTGATCATTCAAGTTATCAGAGTTTCCGTACATTACTAAGCTCTTCTTCAACTTCTTCCGAACACAATTTTTACTTTATCGAAATTAAAACAGCTCAGTTAATTAATATTCACGATACAAAACCATTTCGCGTAATTAAAAACATCGCGATTCCAAAATGATTTGATAACGAAGTACAAACAATATCATTATAGATTTTCACGGATAAGAAATTAGTAACACTACAGGAAAATTTGTTCGATTTAGCTGTGGTAATATTTCTTATAAAAGCATCACTGCATACAGAAGGTCACAAAACATCTGGCACATGTGCTGAGAAACAACAAGTGGAAGAATAGTGTTGTCGTAGCAACACACGTAACGCCGCGCTACCACACTCAACTTTAAACACGTTTACCTCGAAAACTTCTTTTCGCACACCAACGCGGTTTTCGTAGACCAGGTCACATGTATAAAACAAAGTCGGATTAGTTACACCACTTATAACTCAAGAACGGCTGGACCGATTTATATGATCTTTGATTTGTTGAATTTGTCTCCACCTCGAATAGCAGAATCTGCAATTTAAAACAAAATTTATGAAGAAAATTCATTTGTTTTTTTCTGTTTTTGTCCCAAAGGGGGGGTTTACATAATTTTTTTAACCGTAATTTTTGGATGTTATGAAAGGGCTTCTGTGTTTTGTTTTTCGCTTTTAAAGAGCTATCTGGTGATGTGTTATGAATTTTTTAAGGGTGATTTTTGAGGTCGTTCTAAATTCCATATTATATATTCTAGTCGGTTTCTTGCCGCCCAGGGGTAATCGCTCAGTTTAAAGTTGTAAATTGTCACAGATAGAAGTTTAATTGTAATTTATGATGAAATTTTGATAAGTCAAACCGTTTCCGAGCTGTGGTACAATTGAATATTTTGGTAGTTTCTGAACCATCTTATTGGGATTCGGTACATTATGTGTGTACGAAATCGTAAAAATCGGTATAAATTTACTTTAGAAACAGGTTTTTTTCGTGTATAGCTCATCATCAGCTAACTGCACAGAGTACACACTTTATTAAAAAGTATATAAATTGAGTGTGTACTCTGTGTTGTTAGCTGCTGTTGTAGCCCGAAAAAACATGTTTCCGAAGTAATTTACTTTAATTTTTTAAAGTAAATTTATACTGATTTTTGTTATTAAGGGGAATAATGCCTTACTGCCACGTGAATTACATTCATTTTAATGTAATTAAAATACTTTTCATTTTGATGTTTGTACATTTATGGAACTTAATTCATTTGGAGTATTAATTTTATCTTAATAAAAAACTGAATTTAATTCAGCTAATAAGTTAACACAATACTTATTAATTCTAAGGCGGTACGGAGTTCGCTGGGTCAGCTAGTATAAATATAAATAATATTCGCCGTAGAAACTGTTAAAAATTCTGTTGCAAGATTTTTTGTTTCTCAGTAAAGACTAATAATAAATAATTTTTTTAAAATCATAATACTCTGTACAGCAGCTAGGCTGGGACGCAGCTCATATGTTTAGATCCGATCACAGAGGTGTAATAATTTGTGTAGCAAAAAAAGAGAAAAAACGAAAGGCGGTGATCTTACTTAGGCCAGAAATTAACAAAATGTTATCTAGAGCTTATATTTTCCGTAGTAATAATTTTATTTACATTTTCACCTTCAATTTATATTTACCATAGTTATTAGTTTATTTTAAATATTTACCACAGTAAATATTTTTATTTTTAAATTTTGTTGGGTGTATTTTCCCAATTTTGTCAATTTCATTGACAAAAACTCCCATAGGTCTACGAAATCACACTAGAAATGTATAAATTGTGTATCAAAACCTGTCACAGGAATCAGTTTATGAAAACCGGAACAAAATCGGACCAGTAGTTTAGAGATTAGCGCCCACAGATTTTCGATTTTATATATATACTGAAACAATACCGTAACTTACACAGAACTGGCTGTGGAATTTTTTAACAATTTTTTTCTTAACACCTGATTTTAAAATTTTTCAAAATTTGGGTCATTTAATTTTAAAATTTTTCAAGAGTCACGTATTTTTCCTATATTCTAGCGATGGAAATACATTATTTAAAAAAAAGAGTGACCTTCCAGCTACCATCGAAAGAGCTGTAGGCTTTTTTTTTACCGTTTTAAGCGCGTATTTTTCCAAACTCTAGCCCCCAAAATCTAAATTTCTCGAATTTTATACTTTCCCTGTATTCTGGAGACCTTCGTGTGCAGGTTAAAAAGATAATCAATACCATAAGTCATACAGAACCGGCTGTGAAATTTTTTAAAATTTATTTTTCTTAAAACTTAATTTTTACATTTTTCAAAATTTGGACCCTTTAATTTTAAAATTTTGAGGATGTTATAATTTTCTTATGATCTCGCGAAGAAAATATGTCCGATTAAAAAAAAAAAAATTAACTTTCTAGTTATTATAGAACGGGCTTTACGATTTTTTTTCTTGCAGCTCTATAAGATAGATCCATAGATAAACACTGAAAATCGAAATTTGTAATCGTGTGTATTTTATATTAATAAAACATTTTTTTAATGCAAACAAGTGTTAATTGTTGATTTAAGTAAATTTTAAGTCGATTTTATTAATCGTAAAATGTGAAAAAATTAAATGAAACGTAATAATATTTACTAGACCTTTAAGCTTTTAGCTACTAAAAAGAAAAAGAAAAATTAAACAAAAGTGCAAATAAAATGAATTGTCTTTAACATACACTAGCTTCTAAGTAAAAAATTACCTGGATTGAGCTTCGTCATTTTCCTTTTGTACTTTTAATAAATTCTGTCGATTTAAACTGTTTTCTTTACTTAAAGTATTAATTTGATCCTTTAAAGATACTTCTGAATGTTGGCTAATTTGTAGATCAAGTTTTAATTTTTTAAGTTGCGTTTCTAACCTACAACATAAAACATAATTATTAATTGCGAATTTAATGAAATATTATTATTTATCTTTTTACCAAAAAAAAGAATAACTTGACGCACCAGACAGCGCGATAAATTTCTTTAAATGTTCAAAAAGTAGTGAATAAACCGAAATAACGTAAATATATTTTAATTAGCTCGTAATATTAAAATATTTAATACATTTAATATGATAATGGTAGTTTTTTTTTTATAAGAATTAAGTGTTTTTACAATTTTTAAAGAAATTATTTACAACTATTGTATAAAAGTCTATTAAACATTGAAAACATAGGATGAATTCCGTAAGGACTATTATTCTTAAAACAATAAACACGTATTTTAAATAACAAATAGTACAAACCAGTTCGAACGGCGAGAACTCATATTTTTCTTTTCATAAAAAAAAACCCTTGCAAGTAAATAATGCTGAAACTGTTTACGGCGAAAAATTTTACTTGAAGTAATAAAATCAATTTTAAAATCGTAGAAAAACATTAGTGAATTAAAAAATGAAAATAAAAAAATTTCATATCGCTGACATATTTACGAAACAATAAAATAAAGAAATTACTGAAATAAAAGAAAAAAAGTTACATTTTGTAGAAGTCCTTACCAATTAAAATATATAGCACGAAAAAGTTTAATCAAAGAAGAAAAAAAAAACCCTGAAAAATGTTTCAAACTGACTAAGACACTACAAATTTTGATATAAATCACATTTATTAGCAGTTGTATTATTGAAAAATTCGAACATCAAAAAAAATTAAAATTGTTAATGAAACAAAAAACGATTGTGTGATAAAGTCATAATTTTTATATATTTATTTATTGCATACATTAAGTGGGCAAAAATAGAAAGGTTGATTTACTGCAAGAAAAAAAAAGAGACAACTCTAATCATTTTTTTTTTTTTTTTTAAATGATTTACTACCATTTGTATAACTACTATAGTTTATATGTGTATATATATATATATATATGTAATATAAAATATTTTTTTACAATAAAATACATTCTTTCATAATTATATATAATTTTATCTAAATGGGACTATACTCTTTAATTAGATATATTTGAGAATGAAAAACCCTTCACTAAACATATCTTAATATTAGGTGGCAACATTAAACAAGTACTTCCAGTAGTTAAAAAGGTCGTCGAAAACGAATAATCCAATCATATTTGAAATATAGATATTTATGGCCTCACACTTTACAGAATTAAAGTAAATTAAGAATATGATCTACGTCAGAAGCAGTTGAGTTTTCTAATTAGTTTTTAAAAACTGGCGATAATAAAATAAAATATTTTACAATTCCAAATGATTTAATATATGAAGACATAATAAACGAATTATATCCATTTGATATAATAATTGCAAATGAATTAAATAGTAGTTATTCTTACAGCTCGAAATGATGAAGTTAGAAACATTAATTCTAAAAATACATCATGGTGGAATAGTTAAATGTTTGTCTATTGATCAAGTAGAATCTCTTGGCGGTGATGGACTGTTAGTGAAAATATAAATTTTCAAAATCCATCTGAATATTTATCATTGTTAACCCATCGCGTATGCCACCAGCTGAGTTATAGTTAAAAAATGGTTGCATTGTAATGTTACTACTTAACTTATGTATTAGTTATCGTTATGTAACAGAACGAGAGCTGGTAAAACAAGTTCACAAAACCATTTTAACATGTAAAATGCTTACAGGCAATATAAAAGGAGAGGTTGTAGATATACCACGAATTACACTAGACACAAGAGGTGATTTTGACATACCATTTGTTTTAAAAAGAACACAATTTCCGGTACGCCTTGCATTTTCAATGACTATAAATGACGCGTAAGGTTAAACATCTGATAAAATTGGTTTAATTATTGTTATTTACATGGTCAGTTATAAGAAACTTTATCGAAATAAGCGATTAGGTTTTAACGTTGAATATAAACTAAAAAGTAGAGTAATTCAAAATATTGTATTTGAAGAAGTTTTACAATAAACACTATTTTATTTCAATTTCTTATTAAAATTCAGATGTTGGCGCGTAAAGCACACTGGGAGGCGAAGCTTCCTTTATATATATATATATATATATATATATATATATATATATATATATATATAGGGCCGTATCTAGATCAAAATTTCGGGGGGGGGGGGGGGTATCATGAAATATATTTACTTATAAATGGTACACTATAGCCTTATAGTCAATTATTGTAATCGATTCCACAGAATTCATAAAAATTTTAATTTTCTTTTCTTTCGTCAAAAATTGAAAACAAATAAATTTGTCCTGAATTTCGGTCCATTTAATTCAAGCAATTATGATTTCGCTGACATTTCGGGGGGGGGGGGGGGCGGAAAACCCTCTTTAGATACGGCCCTGTATATATATATATAAATATGTTTAAATAAAAACAAAAATTACTGTTTCCCGGGCAAACTTACTTTTCACAATCTATCTCAGCAAATAATGAACATACGAGATTAACCACTTTGAGTTTATTTCACGTTTACACTTTGAAATCGTGTATTTTTTACTATTAAAAAAGGAACTATATGTATTATATGTATGTATGTGTGTGTGTCTGCTATTAGGAGTAAAATAAGTTTTCTCATCTCTCTATTACACTAACGTCTTGGTTAAGACAGTGTACTCTTGTGACTTTATTTTCAGCATATAAAGATTATTACAATTCAAACTTGATCGTAACTTTGTTTAATTCAACGATAAAAAAATCAACTAAAAACTAAGAATACGCAAATAATTTGTAAGACTAGACACCATACCTCTTATAATAATTTTCTTTGTGCGCATTATTGGGACTAGAATTTTCATTTGAATCTCGTTGATTCAGCTTAATCTTGCCTTCCTTTGAATTGGACAATAATTTATGCTGACCGGCACTGGTCTGATTTCCGCTGCTATTATCACTGTTATTATTATTATTATTATTATTATTACTATTATTACTAATAATAGAATTCGCATAATCCTCTTCAAATTCTGCTATATTTGTTTTACTGTTACCGCCACTGCTACTGAAGTTGTTGTAGTGTATTTTACTATACGCAGAATTATTCTTCAGCGAAAATGACGCATTTTTAATTGACTTTCCGGAATCTTTTTCCGATAACGTCGTCATCGTATTTAACGAGTATCCATTAATCACTCTATAAACCCAATAATATCATTATTATTTCACGCAATAATCATTACTGATTTTATAACCGTATGTTAAAGTAGAATGCTCTAATTTTTCCCTTTCATTTTTACTAACTGCTACTCTCATTTATTTGTTGCACCTGTTATTAGACCTAATCTATTTATAGTTTATTGAATTTTACAATCGAACTGCGAATCAACGTTACTAACATGTGCCGCTAATTTAAGTTACACTTAAAAAAATTATTATAAAACAAAAGGTACATAATGAAATACTAGTTCTGAGAAGCAAAGAAAATTTTTAACTTCTTTAATTTAGAAAACATTAATATAATGAAATCGTTAGCTTGTCTTATTCGATAATTATTTTAAACTTGCATTTATTTCACTAGATACAAAATTCTTGTCCATATCGGTTTTTTAAAGTTTAATTTATATTGTGTTCGCATTCAGTTAGCCCGTATGTTTGTTTTAATTTCGATTGTTGCTTTTAATAAAAAAAAATATCTATTACTCTCTTACATTAAAAAAAAAAAGGAACAATTTTTTTTTTGGCCTTTTTTTTGTTAAATATCAAGAGATTATCTTATAAAAGGATTTACTCGTTACGTTTATATAAGATCTAAATGAAAATTCTCGGTTATCAACTTCCGGTTTTATCATTTTCGACAATTTTTGGGAATACGCGCATAAAATATCAAACATAGATGTAAAATTTTTAAATTGTTACAAAATTTTTAAGGACAAGTAATCCAAAGACTTTGCGTTGCCTGTTTGTTCACATTACTACAGTCGATGAAATAACCATCTCTCAATCCTGACAACGAAAGATTGTTTTAACGACATTTTATTGGGATTTGCTTAACTTCATAGTCTATTCAATTATTTTTTCGTTTAATTTCGAACAAGAATCAGAGATGTAACGTTACATCCTGCCCTATTTAAAAAATTTCATTCTAACGAAAAAAACGCACAATAAAAAATCTCTAGTTAATAATAAATAATATCCGTACAGATTGTAAAAAGTTATTTGTGATCGAATTGTGACATACTGTATTACGTTTTTAAATAAATAACATATAAACGCACCCGTACTATTGAAAAGATTTTAATCATTAATATTCAGATGCTACAAAATAGGAATCTCTAATTCACAGTTACATTCGCACGAGTATTATGTAAAGAAAAACTGTTTAGGTTTGTGATCAAATGTACGTGGATCACGTCATATTATCAGTGTACTTTTTCTGTGAATGACACTTCTAACGATTTTTCTTTAATTTTCCGCCGTATGAAAAATGATAATTTAAATATACACACAGGCACGCATATATATAAATAAAAATAGGAAATTGAACTTACGAAAGCAATGTAATATAGAAAATAAGAAAATCGTATTAAAAACAGGAACCCGTAGTATATGACGTAAGAAACGATATTAAATTGCACAGTTAAATGTAAATGAAATAAATACTGTACAACTGCGTTAGAAATGAATTATTTAACTAAAAGTTGATGATTGCTGCGAACACAAAAACGGGAAAATTTATATAACACAAAATAAAAGGAAAATAAAGAGTGCAACCGGATAAACATACGAAATCTGTACCTAATGATTTTAAAAGTCCATTTGGCTGATATTTAAATCAATCTTAGTAAAGCATTTCTCATAATATAATTAGTTTATTTTATTTTATTACTTTTTTTAAAGAAAATTCGATATATTTTATGTGAAATTATTTTATTCAATACAAGTAATTGATAAGAAATTTTGTTGAACGATATTAATATAACTTATAAGAAGTTTTTTTTTTCTTTTTTTATATATTATCTCTGAATAAATACTCCCAACAGTATGGGAACATTATATTATATTTTTTTGATGTATCTTTAAATGAAAAAAAATCGATTATATATATTTTTGGCTATGTTGCACCAAATGGATCAAATTGAAAATTTTACCGTGTCAAGAAGAGTACGAAATTAATTTTCTGTGCAAAATTCGTGGTGACACCCAAAAGGAACATGTTTAAATATAATGACAATATTTTTATTGTTATTTTTAAAAAAAGGTTACGGCTGAAATTATCAAAAAAAAATTTTTTTTTTTCTTATCGATGATTCTTATCAAAAAAATTTTTGTTAAAAAATATTCAGTAGAATAGTTTTAATAAAATAAACACCGAAAAACATGTTTTTTTTAAAATTGTGTAGTAATTTTTTGAATTTGAAAACTGAAATTTTCATGATTTTTTTTTTCCAATTACAAATCAATCAACCAAATGGATTTTTAAAAATCACTGGAGGCAGATTTCATAAAATTATCGGGCTTACTCTTTCAATTATATTTACAAATGAATACTGTGGATTTCAGACTCATCTATAAATGAATCCCATACTGGCTCTCCTATTTTTCGAAAAAACTTTTTCCAACAAATCTATAAAGTGGAATAAGATCGAATGGTTCTTTTTTTGTTATGCAAGTTTGTCAACCAATTTTAAAGCATCATATAACCAAATTTTCCGCGGAAGGCTGTAATGTTTGCTGACATTCATATATAATGCAAAACTCCGTCTACATTATTTTCCGGTGCAATAGAAGTTAGCGCAAATTATTATGATTGCGAAACCGGGCAAAAATACGCATGCTTTAACGTCTTTTCGTCATTGTTGCCTGTTATGTCGAATGTAATGGAGAAATTGATATTAAATAGATTGTAGCCACATATATACAATATAATTTCAGAACATCAATTCGGCTTCTTTCAACAGCATTCCACGGTGGATCAGCTGCACAGAGTGGTAAGTATCATTGAAAAAAGTTTGAAGACAAAAAATGTATGTACAGCGGCATTTCTCGATGTGCAACAGGCTTTTGATAAAGTTTGGCATAATGGTCTATTACCAGTGGCGGCTCGTGAGTAACAGAAGTGGAGGTTCACAATTAAATATATTAAATATTACACAAATATTTATTGAAAACAGTTTATCAAAAACTATATATATATACAGCCTTGGCCAAAAGTATTAGGCACCCCCAAAAATTACGTGAAACTGATAAGATATTTAAACCGAAGGCAAATTGCTTTAACAATATTGTAGGAAGCATTATTAGAAACGAAGTTGAACAATAGACAACCTTATCTACACGTAGATAAGCGCATAGATAAGCGCATAGATAAGCGCGTTGTGATAATGCATGTATTTTGAGAAAACAGTGTCAGTGCGTTATCAGAATATTCCTACGTCTCTTAGTGTCAAGAACCTTCCGTGCGTATCTTATTTACTAAAAGTAAGTTAGAAATGCCTAAATCGAGTGAGCTTGATGTCGAAAAACGGGTTAAAATTCAAACGCTACACAAACAAGGCAAGTCCGAAGTGGAGATAGCCAAATTAGTAAATTGCTCTCGGTGTGCAGTCCAAAACGCTATTAAACGGTTTGTGGAGACTGGCAGGGTGCATTATCTTGTTGGAATTTGACGTCGCCTAAATTATTATCACCAAAAATTCGCGTTATCGAAGGCAACAGTGTAGTTTCCAGTACATTTATGTACTTTCGGCTGTTCATACGGCCTTCACAAACAAACATTTCGCCCAAGCCATTAGCAGCCATACAACCCCAGACCATAATGCTACCGCCTCCGTATTTTACAGTAGGTATCACGCAATTTGAGCTATATTCCTCGCCCACACGTCGTCTCACGAAAGGTGTACCTGGGGTTCCAAACAACTGCAAAAATTGAAAAAATAAATACTTACAAAATTAGTTATTATTTCAACTGCAGTGAATTAAATCGGGAGTTGCTGTTGCCATTTGTTAAAATAAATCATATAAAAACTAACCTCAAAATTGGATTCATCAGACCATAGAACATTAGACCAATCCTGTTCGCTGAAATGTTGGTGTTCCCGAGCCCACTGTAAGCGCTTCTTCCTGTTGGTCTCGGAGAGCCAGGGCTTCTTCCTAGCTTTACAGCCTCGTAATCCAGCTTGTCCCAGTCTTCTTCTTACTGTTCGAGCGCTAATCGGAATCCCAATCTCTTCTGACCAAGGAGTAGCGAGCTCTGATGATGTTTTCATCCGATTTTTGAGAGAGGCGCGGACAAGTTTTCTGTCCTGTCGCGGAGTAGTTTTGCGTTTTCGGCCTGTTCTCACTTTGTTTGCATGGGAGCCAGTCTCCACAAACCGTTTAATAGCGTTTTGGACTGCACACCGAGAGCAATTTACTAATTTGGCTATCTCCACTTAGGACTTGCCTTGTTTGTGTAGCGTTTGAATTTTAACCCGTTTTTCGACATCAAGCTCACTCGATTTAGGCATTTCTAACTTACTTTTAGTAAATAAGATACGCACGGAAGGTTCTTGACACTAAGAGACGTAGGAATATTCTGATAACGCACTGACACTGTTTTCTCAAAATACATGCATTATCACAACGCGCTTATCTACGTGTAGATAAGGTTGTCTATTGTTCAACTTCGTTTCTAATAATGCTTCCTACAATATTGTTAAAGCAATTTGCCTTCGGTTTAAATATCTTATCAGTTTCACGTAATTTTTGGGGGTGCCTAATACTTTTGGCCAAGGGTGTATATATACATGTATGTATGTGTCTGTGTGTATGTGCGCATATTAATAATTTTCAGTTAAAAGTCTTGTAAATTAAATCTATTCTTCTATCTTTCTTTAAAGAAAAAAAATCTATAACAGTTTCATGAAAGTTAGGAATATTGTGGAACATTTGTTTTTCAATTGATAACATAGCTAAAGCATTTAACCTGTATTCCCACATTGTGCTACATAAAAATGTTTTAATTCGTTTTAGTGTCGAAAAACTTAGTAAGAATATAATTGGCACTTTTTAACCTTAAGTAAAATTACAATTTTAGGTAGAAACTACGTCACTATTGAAAATATTCGAAAAAAACTAAACTGTGTTCCCAATGATCGACTGTGTATACATATTCAAAACGTTATTAGTATTTTTAAAAGTGATGTGGTTTCTACCAAATATTTTAATTTTAATAATATGAACTGTGATAACTCGTTACATATTTTTATTTAAGTACATTAAAAACAAACAAAAGTTAAAATTTTGCAAAATGTTGGTTGTTATTGTTTTTTAAGTCTATGTAATATTTATATTTTATCATTATTTTGAATTTGCTTAAAAAGAAAAACAATTAAATTTTTATGCTACAATATCCAGCTAACATCTTGAACAGTATCAGTTTTACATAATGCATGTCTCACCAACCAGAGTATAATAAAATGACAAATTATAAGATACAGTAGAAATTAGTTATAAAAACATTCAAAAAGCTGAATAATCTGGTCGTTATATCTTATATCAAATAAAGCATTATAATTTTTTAATGTTCAAAATTTACTACTAATGAACAGTTCGTTACGAAAATGACACGAAATATTTTATGGCATAAATTACGTTGAATAAGCAATCATTTATTTATAATATAACTACACATATTTCTTAGTCAAAAACACAAACAACATACTTTCTTTTTTGTACATAAAAGTATGATAATAAAAAAACTTAAATCAGCATAAAGCAAGAGTAAGAGAAAAGAAACTACCAAAACGGAAGTGGTTTGATATTTTCTTACTTTTGAAGAAATTTGTAATTTTTCGATTTTTTATTTTTTTAATATTTTTTGCAATGGTCTTACCACAGGTTTTCATCAATGTTATATTTATAATAAGCATTTTACATGTTGACACTAACAAAATAAACAGAACAAAAAATAACGGTATATCTGTTCTGTTTATATAAATTTCATTTCATTGAAAAAGATTAAGGATGACGTTTTTGTTAAATTCATCTGCATAAATCTTTCAAAGCTAAAAACTAATTGGTATGCCGTTATAACCAATTTTTACTGTATTTCAATATTTGAAAATTATAATGTTGACAAATAGAATCACGGTAATTTTAAACACGTAACTGTTTTTAAATGCACAATATTGTACTAACTTGTATATGTATGCAACACAATAACACAATCGATATAATATAGATGCAATTATACAGTTTTCTTATAAAATAAAAGTAAAAATAAGCACATAAATATGCTCTAATCAAACTTTATTTCCTTCAAAATTCAAATATGGTTATAAACAGTAAAAAAATGTAAACATATAATCGTTTTATGAAAATTTATTGATTAATTCTGTTTATAATCAAATTCACTTCATTAAAGTACTGCCCACCTACAAAATATGATCTTGCAATAACAACGCCTATCGTTTGGTTCACACTTCGAGTGTGCTCCATCAAGCCTATGTAACACATGCACTAACACAACATCATTTTTATCTTTCTAACACACTACTACATTGTACTTACACGGTTTTCGATCGCACGTGCTACAAGTAGCCTTCACACTAAAAGAATTCCGGACAAAACTTAATTACTTTTTAAAAATGTAAAATCAATTTATTTTTAACATTAATTTTACTAATAGTGATATATAAATAATAAATATAAATAAAAATATTGGATTCTACTTTTTTAAAGTTGAATACAGGGTGTTCACGTGCGAATGTGAACATATGCACGAGCCGCCACTGTCTATTACATAAATTAAAAATGCTGCTACCAACTAGTTTATATCTCTTGTTGACCTCATATCTTCATAACCGATATTTTCAGGTGTGCTATGAACAGCCGTATTCAGAACTATATCCAGTTTTAGCAGGAGTATCTCAAGGATCAGTTCACCCACGCTGTATTTGATATATACAGCAGACTTTCCTATAATGGAAAATGTACAGGTGGCTACATTTGCAGACAACACGGCATTACTTGCGTTACATTCAGATCCGAAGATAGCAAGTGACAATCTTCAGAAGGCCCTTACCGAGGCGGAAAGCTGGTTTAAAAGGTGAAAAGTTCAGATCAACGAAAGTAAATCAGTAAATATTCATTTCACGAATGGAAAAGTCATAACTCCAACTGTGAGGATAAATAAAATGGAGTTGCCTGTGAGAAGAACAGTCAGGTACTTGGGATTACACCTAGAGAGTTGGTTAACATGGAAGCAGCACATACAGGCGAAGAAAAGAGAAATAGATATTCGTATTAAAGAAATATACTGGCTCATAGGAAATATTGTTAATAAACGTTTAATATACACAAGTATCTTGAAACCTATTTGGACCTACGAAGTACAGCTTTGGGGTTGTATTAAACTTACAAATCTGAGGATAATACAGACAATGCAGAATAAAATCCTTAGGTTCGTAACCAAAGTATGTGTCAAATGTTATTAAAGCTCATATCCGAAGTCGTGCAGAAAGACTTCAAAGTCATCCCAACAAACTTGCTGCTGGACTGCTACATACTGTTAGTGATAGGAGGCGGCAGAAGCGTATGAAACCTCATGATCTTGTTTAAGGTGAAAACTATCGAGTAGGTACCATTGGGTTCTTCTCTCTTCATGCTCAATATTCCCGTATTAAATATATTGCTAAAGCCTGAATGTCCAGTTTATAATACAATAGGTAAAATATATATATATATATATATAGCCAGATTGAGATCGGGAAAACCGTATTACCACGTCATAACGTCGATGTTAATATCTTGATGAAAGTTCCAAGCTATTTTAGAGGCCTGTTTTTAATCGTTGTGAACCTGAAGAATCCAATTATCAGGAAGATTCTCTGAAACGTATGAAAGCAAATATTGTTCTAAAATATGCACTTGTACATGGCTGTCTATGTTTAACTACTAGTGTCTGAACCATTCCAGCTTATACTAATCCACACCGTCATTGAGCTACCTTATACATTACTTGTATGCTTTAGACTTCTTTTAAATTTCTCACTCGAACAATGCCAAAAGTAAGTTTTACCATATGAACCTAAGCGATTAAACGTCGACTTAGAAGAAGTTATTTTTGATCGCTGTGCTTGCAACCAGTTGATGTATTCTTTTACGAATTGTAATTTAGCCTTCCAGCTTTTTACTTTTTTTTTTTTTTTCTTTCTTTTGCGACAGGACTTTTTAATCCGAATTTTATCAATCGGCGTCATACCGTGCTGTTCATTTTCATGGAAATTTCACTATAAATATCTACTGGCATCCTGAAACATATTTTTCCGAGAGGCGACGGATCATCCCATCAACATGATTTATCGCTTTGATGGACTAGAAACGTGAAATCTATTTTGACTGTCCTTATATAGTTCTACGTATTTTATATTGGAAAACATTAATTGAGACGATTAACTGTTTTGCTTTTTTTTTGTAATGCGCGCCCTTTTCTGTAATCAACAAATTTCTTTACGTTTCAATGGATCTAATATATTTATTTCGTCCACTCTGACCTTTTGAGAAAAATATTTTTATTGCATATGCACTTGTTCCTAACTGCACCGTATTTATTTTTGTGTTATTGCCGCGGTTATCACATTTAATCATTAAAAAGTGCTGTTTCTTTATTTATCCACTCGCATTATGAAATACCTTATCTTAGAACTGCAGGTACATGGCGGTCAAATCATATTTATTTGTACGTGCGTATTATATGACTGGTGCTACAATATCTCTCCTACATCGTAAAGTTTTCAATTTTTCATTTGCTTATTATTTTATACAGCACTTGCTTTCGTAAGTTCAATCTCTGTATATTTTCGCAACTGTATATGTAATCACTAGAAAATCTTTAGCATTTAATCGATCAATGAAACGATAAATGTGCAATGTGTGTAAAAGAACGTACATATTTTATCGTTTATAGCCGTTAATCTTAATAAATAATTGTTGGTATGCAGTAATTAGTAGATTGCTTACATTTTATGATCGATTTCGTGTATCCTTTGCATTGGATCGATTACATCATTGTTGACTAAACCGCCATCAATAGAAATATTCGAATCGCTATTGCAAATGTTACACTTTTTTTTACAGCGACAAATACTATTTTCATAAGACAGTAGAAACGAATTCATTTCCATTTCTTTTGATTCTAAAGTATTCTGTTGAATAGTATAATTAAAATCTGCAAAAAGATGTATGCATTACAGATTCTTATTTAACTAAAACTTAATCGTACTTCTTTGAATGGCTCATATATTTCTACAAAATATATTCGTACATTTTAAAACACGAATATCCACGATATCATTTATCCGGCATAATACAAAAATGAAGCATATACTTTTCGTTTTTAATAAATTCAATTTAAAATTTACGTCACAGGTTTTATAAAATTTCGTATAATTTTAAAACATAATTTTTATTCATTTGGAATAGCATTACTATAAAACCTTGAAAGCCAAATCAATATTTAACGATTTAAAAAATTGTTTAATGTAGGATTTCTGTCCGATTGGCATTTTTTGTTTTGGAAGTCTAGGGACAATTGAATAAAAAAATAAATAAATAAATTTTTAGAAATTAAATTTTATAAGTGACGATGATTTTACAACGGCAAAATTAAAAAACTCACATTAAAAAGAGAATTTTTCATATTTTTCTGGTAATACAGAATAATTAACTATATCAAATATTGGTCATTTTAAATGCATCGAAAGCGATGTTAAAAGAATAAATAAATAACAATCTGTTCTAAATCGGTGTGGCTGTGTTAAAACAAAAATATGTTTTCGATCATTTTTATACATGCATAAACTTTTTTTTCTTATTTTATTTTAATTCCCACCAAAAATAAAAATTTACTCGCAGTCTACATTAATGTCAGAAATTAATGTTTCATTGTCATTAAATTAGAGGCTCAATATTACATACGAAATAAAAAGTTTTCATTCGAATCTTTTTTAGATAAGGATATATTCTGAAATATGACAGAAGCTATTTCCAATAATGGATTTTTCCTTAAACTTTCTTTCTGTTCCTGTACTTGTTCATCAGCCGAGGTATTCTAAACGGAATAATTTTAGTCAAATTTAAAGAAGTCATAAAAATTGTGCTCTTTTGTTGAAAATACATTGGAACAACTTTTGCTGTAAAATGTACATAATAAAGATCTTTTCCATTACGAACTACGCGCACGCAGCATCAAACGTTACAAGTTGTGTTATCGATATCAAACATATTTGGTATCCATTCCAAATTTTCGGGAAATATAAGTTCATTGTACTGCCTTCTTCATTACAACATTAACGATAAAGATTAATAACATCTACTTTTCTTCATCTCCAACGGTCTATAAAACTTAAGTTAAACTACAGTTGATTGATATAAAAAATAGGTACCTGTAGCCGTTTATATTTACCTTAAAAATGAAACTAAGACTCTGGGGAAGAGGAAAAGAAATTTTAGCACTTAACCATAAGTGAACAGAACTTCCAGGTTCAAAAATAGGATCAAATGGTCTTTGGAACCAGCTGAAAATACTGATTTCCGGCATTGCCTAATTATGACTTTTCTTAAAAGAAAATCGAAAATCAACCCAACGAAGTCAGGCCAGAATCAAGTTCAAAATGAAAAGTACTAATTATCGCATTGCGCACTAAACACCTGTACAACAATCCATTCTCATAAGTTTCATTAACTGCAAGTTCTTTTTTGTTTTACATATATATTTTTTATAGATAAATAATTGGTTTATAAAGTTTAATTAAATATTTCATCGCAAATCTTCATCAATTTTATGTGCTTCTTTAAAAAAAATTACGTTAAAATTCTCAATCCAACTCTATAGAACTTGTAACGGCTTTATTAATTTTTGTTGAATTTTAAATTAAACTGACTTTCTATTTTCAAAGTTACCTATCTCAGGATTACATGAACATTACGAATTTATCATACCGTTTTAAAATTTCAAGTTATTTAATTCTGAGCTCATTTTAAAAAATACTGTTTATACATGTAAATTTTTTTTTATTAAATTTTGTAATATTTTCACATACGGTTTTTAATAATACACCTGGTATTTTTTATATTGATGACTCCAATATTTGGAAGTTTCAACAGTTTTTACGTATGTGTTACAGAGGAATAATTTTGGATAACCAACTGGAAAAATATACTCCGCATTAACTACGCGATATAAACCGTTTAATATTAATTATACAAACAAGTTAATCATTTTTGTAGTCGAAAAAATGTACAATAATCAATATACGAGTAGATCACATTGCAACTTAGTGACAAGAATCGTACTTTTTCGAGGAGCCTACCATCAGTTAATAATATTTAAACAATAGCTATCATTAAGTAACGGGGTTTCTTAAGTAAACAAACTTCAGTTATGATTTAAAAAGCAGATATTAAAGTATGTCGTGGTTATTACAACAGAATTATTGGTATTTAATTAATCTACATTTATTTTCATAAGATGCAATTTTTATAAAATTAAATTTATTTCAATACATATAAAATTTACAATCGCTATTTTGTATCAAGTGATTATTATTATAATTTCTTTGTTTTTTTAATATCAAGTCATATTTTATGATATACTACATTCTTAAAATAACTATAAAAATTCCAGTAAAAATTTTAAGAAACTTTTAATTAAAGATGAAATTGGGAATACAACTAAAACAAACCACTAAATTAGGTAATAGCTTTCTAAACATTGATTAGCAGTATGTTCTAAATATATTATGACTTTATTTAAGCAATGCACGACTTACCATTTGTACAGGTATCTTGTTTTTGATGAATACGGCATGATTTACCTTGATTTTTTATATTGAACAGAAGACACAAAGTATTGTAAAAATTGTCAGCTGAAAAAATCTGAACAAAAAGCAAAAAATTAAAGAATAATAAAAAAACAACAAATAACCACAATATAAGAAGAAAAGGCGAAAAAAATTAATTATAAGCATGTTTTTATTTGGTAGTTTATTCTAAACCGACTGTATTAACCTGGTCGTAAAATTTACAATTTTTTTAAACCACTCTTTTAGTTTAAACTAAGAACGTCAGCTACAAAACCCACCGTGATGATTTTAACTATTAAATAAATCTCCATGCATATAACGGAGAATTAAAGAGTGCAATAAATAAACCATAGTGTACCAACACTTGATGTTTGTTAATTAGTTAATGAAATAATAAGAATTACAAATACAATAACAAGCATTAAATAAACATAAATGAATATTCTAGAAACGTTTCAGAGAATTTTCATTTATGTTTAAAGTTTGTTATTGTGATTACAATTTGCATTATTTCTATTTAATAAGTAAACAGTTGGCTATATGTAAAACTCATACTCGTAAACGAGGTAGAATAATAATAATAATAATAATAATAATAATAATATATATATATATATATATATATATATGTGTGTGTGTGTGTATATATTTATGATGCCAACTAGCGTATTATTTAAAATTGCATTTTGCTTAAGCAAGACGTCACGAATACAATGTGTTCTTCCATGCGAGGAAAAACGTGTAAACATACTATGTTAGCACATTCTTCTTAGAATTGTTCTGATCGTTTTATTTATTTATATTACTGTTTAAATAGGAACATATTTAAAGTTAGAGAATGCGTGATATTTGAAAGGCTCCTCCGGTCTGACCTTTTCTTATACAAAACCAATAAAAGTAAACTTTTTATAAGGCTACATAAATTTAACTGTAACTTTTAGTGTTTGAATAAAAAAAAAAAAAATCTACTAGACGGTCGAGATAATGAAAAAGCAGTTTTAATTGCGGTCAAACCTGCGAATTATTCGATTTTATCTCAAGGAATAACTTTGTTAAGTGTGAATGAGAACCATTAACGTAAACAGCGGCGCATTCAGATTGCACTTAATAAACTAATCGCAAGTAAAATCCCGGTTTAAACTAAATTCAGTTTTTAAAAAAAAAGTTTTTTATTTTTACCATTCATTTAAGTTTGAACCCGTTTTATAATATACTTCACACAACAAACACTACTTTCCACCCTAACCGAATACTGTTTTACTAATTACTTTATACGTCACTCAATTATTTAGAAAATTACCCTTATTCTTAGTAAGACGTAAGATCCCTTTTATATTAAATATAAAATCAGTTTTTAAAATATTATCAAGCAATAACTTCTAAAAATTGCATTTTTTCTAAAATTAATAAAATATATATTTGCGTGCGTTTTTCGCAATATTAATGTGGCCCATAGTTATTTCGATTAATCTGGTTAACATACATTAAAACTAACAAAGAATTAGCCACCCTGTTCCCTAAATACTAGTACACTAATAGAATAACTTCCGCTTTCTTTTCCTTGTTCAGTCAAACTTTAGTCCTCTTTTTCTTCATGCGTGTTTCTTTCTTCTCTTTAATGAATACAAAACTATTATATTCACATCTAGTTATATTCTTATTTAATACAGATTAAATATTATTTTTCTGTAATATCTGATGCATAATTCTGGCTATCAACTTTACTACAAAAATTAAAAAAACAAAACCGGTATACTACTTTTCATACAATGAATAAACCTGGGGTTTATCCGAACCAAAAGTAAAAATAAACTTTTCATTTTTCTGATACATTAAATTTACATCGACAACTACTGGATGCAACATTGATAGTTAGATATATTTAATGGTTTTCTGTACAACGCAGTTTAGTTTATTTTAAAGTAACATATTACGATTATGGATGTCTCGTTTATATCCGGGCACAAAAATACGGAGAATTCAACTTACTTTGTCAATTTTAAAAGTTGAACATCTGCGAAAAGCATAAAAAGCTGAGATCAAACCGAAACTGAGCCTGTAACAGAGAAATAAAACATTCACAAAAAACGTCTCATATTAACAAAATATTTGAAATTAAAATACGGTCCATAACATATTCAGAAAGTGAGAAAAATAACACTACAGCAAGCACAAGGTACAATCATATTAGTGACATAAAAATTCGAATTAAAATTCTCGCATAATTTAACTATTTAAACGATCAAATCGATATCAATCGTATCCTAATACATCGATTAATTTATGCTGGAGATAAGAAAATCCAAGTTATATTTTTAGGTTACGTTTATATTCATTTTTTCCTTTTTAAATTACTTCTGAACAATTTTTTTAATCACGTGATAGTCATCATTTTTCTAATGACATCTAATGACATAGTCAACTGAATCCAACTTTTCTATAAGAATTATAGAAAACTATCTACCTGGGAGTTGTTCAAAGGGTGTTCAAATAATGAAGATTAAAAGAGTAGGATTTTATAAAATATTTAACTTAATCAACTATTAGAATTATCTTTATTTTTTTGGGCTCATCACATATGGACATTAATCCGGTGCAAAAGGAATTGATTTATATTTTCAATGTGCTGCAGGCGAAGTCGATTTCAGTCCTCCAAGAAAGAAACACCAATGCCTAACCAACTACATTACGGTAGCTGGATCATTAATTTAAAAATTGATATTAATTGTTAATGATAAAAGTTAATTCTATTACATGAATCGAAACATTATTACCATTGCCTATGTTTTGATGCGGTTAGAATGTATTATATAGATGTTCGCCAAACACCGTGGCTTTCTCCTCATCCGATTTAGCCCACTCACCATTTGACTTTTTAATCGGGTGCGACTTTTTTAATTGTCTAAGGTACGATTTTGTTATTTTCCATAATGATATGTCTTCCGGATTAAGCGAAGAAAAGAATTCAATATATCTATCGCTTTTATAGGCATCTATTTCGGCTCTTAATTCCCTATGCAGCTTATTATATTCCCCCTTATAAAATGGTTCTATTGCGTTGCCATCTGACACGAGCATTCCTAGTTTTCTGTATTAATAAACTTATCTTCAGAGGGGTACATTATATACATAATTTAAGGATAACCCTGTTTGAGCTGGAGTAGCTACACTATAAGAGTTCTGGATATTTAGTGCAATATCCTGGACAGCTGCATCAATGTCCTACACGCGATGACTAGAGCATGGTCCGAATTTAGTTGCGGCTCCATTTTGCAGTCCACATACAAATGATCCCATCCTTTTGTTATTATAAAGTCGAGGACACTTGGCAATCTATTGACGTGCACAGGCCAGTAGGTTGGTTCCCCTGGCGCGACTATACGTAGGTTGTTATCTTTAATTACTCTATTTAACATAGCTCCTCTCCGATCATTTTTGCTGCAGTTCCAGCTTGTACTTTTGGCGTTATAATCGCCCCTATAATGACTTTGTCATTTAACCCAAGTATTATATGCTTAACTCTTTCTTTAGGTAAAAAAACCCCAGGATGATAATATATCGCTGGGACTGCGCAGTCGAAGTTGCTAGTCTTCAAATTAATAGCCACCAACTGATAAGCAAATATGCTTTCAGTGTGGGTTAAGAAATGTTTCACGTTTGACCGAATTAGTATAGCCACTCCTCCGTGCGCTGTCCCATTCCGGATGTGACGCTCCATAACAAATAAATCCTTCAATACTTAAGTTAACATTATTAACTAGGTGCGTTTCACTTATTAGCGCGATATCTATCTTATTCCTATGTAGGAATATTTCAAATTCATTGATTTTAGATCTGATTCCATTAGCGTTCCATACCATGATTGCTAAGGTATTATTTATTACATTTTTAAGTCTCATTAATTTAATTTGTCCAATAGTTTATTTAAAATACTAAAGAGCGGATTTATTAGTAGTTTGAAATCGTTCATTAATTTGTCCAACGCGCTAACCATGCGCATTGAGAGTTGCTCCATTATCTTAATGCTACTGCTTTCTACTGCAACATTACTATTTTCATAATTTGGGCTAAAATTTTCGTTATTTACCTCCTTTCGCCTCTCATTAAACCAAGGATTTACTCTTTCTGCATTTTGTTCCAACCATGGGAAATTCTGCTGATTGAAGAGTAAATGACCGTTAGGTCGCTTTTTTTTTTTATTTAGGCACTTATATTCCGGACAACCTCTGTAGTTAGCCGGATGATCTCCCTGACAAAGCGCACATATTGGCTTAGCGCAATCTTTTTTGTTACAATCTTTGGTGTTATGTCTATTGCCGCATTTAACGCATCGGAAGGGTAAATTACAGTAATTTTGGGAGTGCCCGTACAGTTGACATCTCTTACATTGAATAGGTTGACGTTTATTACGAATTTTTCGAACTTCGACTTTAGCATACTTGCCAATAAGAAAGAATATATCATCATTTTTAGGAGAAGGATTTAAGTCTACATAATGCATCGGTAGCTGCTGTTTAGTTTTGGGATGAATTACATTAACGATGTTGCGAACACTGAAACTCTTCCTTTCAATTTCGGATTTGATTTCAGTTAAGTCCGTAGATATTTATATATTAATTTGAACGATGCGATTAATTAATATATTTTGATCCAATTTATTGTAATTAATCGAATAATAGCTAATAGAAATACTATGCGAGTACATGGTGGCCACTCAAATATAATTTTTAAATTCCCGGTTTTCCTGACATAAATCCTCCCAATTTCCTGATTACTAGAATTACACAAAAAGAATGGAATTTTTTTGTTACTATTGATAATATTTGATTACCGTGGCATATTTTATATGAATAAAACACAACTTCGTAATTTATTTTGAGTAAAGTACAAGAAAAAGTGTATTCATTTTTCGTTTCGATGATTTTTTTCTTATTAAAAATATCGTTTTTGGCTATTTTTACTTTTTTTCCCGGTTTTACGATAAAATTCCCGGTTGGGTAGCCACCCTAAAGTATTAATCGCAGCATTACCTTGAAATAAATATAGGTAATCAAGCATTCAAATAATTCCATTATTTCCATCGCTATATAAACTTCAACTGATTAAAACATTTTATCCCCGAATTAAAATAAATATAAGATAAACTCGTTTTTCGTATTTAGCGGATCAATAAAAATTTAATGGCTAAAGTTATTGCTAAAAATTCCTCTAGTCTCGTTAGATTCAATTTTATATATTTTATTTTTCATATTGACTTATAACAGTTAATAATTAATAATGTTTTTTCAAATAAAATTAAAATAATATTAATAATAACAAAATGTTAATAGAATAAAATAAGAAACTGGTTACATCAAAAGATGTTGCTGTACCTAACGTATGATAAGGAAATTAATAAATAATACACGCAATTAAAGGAACAAGTGAGAGATATCTGAAAAATTAATATAATTAATTTCTTTAATTACTAGAAACACTGGCATTATACTAAAAAACCTAGTCAGTAACTTAAACTGTCATTATAGGAAATAATATGCATAAATCAATAGTGACAAGTACCGCTATAAATATGATAATTTCCCTGAATTAAAACAAAAAAAAAAAAAAAAAATATATATATATATATAATCTTGCTTCAGTTATGTGGCCTATTTTTGTATAATTTATTTTTGTTTCATTTCACTTAAGAATTAAATATTCGTTACAAAAACAACAATATTATTGTAATCACATCGTTGTTTTTGACATTTTACTTTTAAATTTCAATAATTTGCGAAATAATTTTTGATTTTTCTATAATTTATCTAGCTTTCTTTGTTATAAATGCATTTATTTATTTACTTATCGTATTCCTTTTAATCATATAACTTTTTAAAACAGATTTGAAAAATAAATTTCCTTGATTTTGAAATTTAACATTAAAACATTTTACTACCAAGTTAATTTCCTAGCAAACAGGCTCTACTTTACCTGCTGTATCTGAAAAATTTCTATAAATGCGCCATATCAATAGTATTAACAATATCAATGATCAATATTTTTTTCTGGAGATAACATAATCGACAGAGTGAAAATAATATTATTAATGTAAAAACATAATTTATATAACGATATACTTATAGTTTTTCGATAGAAAAATAATTTATTTCATTTGGCTCGTTTAGGAACTATGGATTGTAATTTCATAGGATGTAATTTTACATATAATACGACAAATTTTTAAATGTAAAATTGAAAAAAAGGCTTTTGTAAATTAAATTTTAATGGTCTCTTTACACTTTCATTGACGAGTTTGAAACAATTCATCATTCTCTGTTAACAGAATGTAAATACTTTGAATATTTTTAAAAACAAGTAACATGTATAATAAACATTCATTTAATGTAAAAATACGTACCGACTAATCTCACCCTACTATAATGCAATTGAAATGAATAAGAAAATAAAATTAAAGTAAAAATAGAAAAATAAATTAATAAAATTTTTAAGTAAATGCTACGAAAATGTAATTAAAAATTTACCATCTTAATGGATGTCTTTCATTTGAATTATTTTTTTCTTTTTTTCTTTCTCGTAATTGTTTTACTATTTATAAATTGTAGTATACAGTGTCATTGGCATTTATGTATTAAATATACTCGTACATATATGCATATTATTTTTGCTTATTGGCGAACATAAAACATTTATTTCTCATACCTAAGTTAATATTTTAAATACTTATTTTTATTTTCTAATTTAAAAATTGTATAAATTGGCTTTATATAAATTAGTAACTATATTTCGTAAATAGGCGACATAAATTAACTGCAGCTGGATGATTTATTAATTCACACGATTTTTTTTTTTATTAAAGGAGAAAAAAAGCGGAAAACATTGACCTACAAAAAAATTAATAATTTTATTAATTTCTGCAGAATACAATCAATTTAAACATTGATAATATTTACTTTTGATTTCTTATAAAAAAAGTAATAAAATTTTTAAAATAGTATTTCGAGGTGATTAGTTACTTTTCTTTATTACCAATAAGATATTTTTGATTTGAATATTTTATTACAAATCATTAATTTATTCATTTTTTCTAACTACACAATTATCGTTTTTAATTTAAAAAATTAAAATCAAAAACTATTGTAGATAAAAAAAAAAAAAAAAAGTAAGAAAATTTGAGATATATTATGATTAGTTGGGTTTGCGAAAAAAGAAAAAACTTAGATCAAAAATAATTGCGCATTTTTATTTAGGAATTAGAAATTTTATACCAATTAAGAATTTAAAAAAAAACATGAGTTTATATTCTTTTTTTTTAAACTAATTAATATGACTCTTATTTATTATTATTATTAAATCAAAGTATTCGAAATTTTTAATCGCTTACGTATAATACACTATTGAAAAAGGGAAAAAGAAGGAAAATATGAAAATCTAAAAAATAATAAAACCTTAAACAAGGGCATGCCATTATTAGTTATAATGTTCATAATCATTAGTGTGAATTTTTTAAAATTTTTCATCCTCATAAAATTAACGTAATTATGGTTGCTGTTTTTATTCATCCCTTATTATTCGACAATTTTATTAAGCAATAATAAAAATCAATTTTCGTATTTGTTTCTAGTACAGATCAATATAAATTTTTGTATTTTTTTCTAGTACAAATCAATGTAAATTGAAATTTTAAGCGCATACACACATGCGCACACAATATATATATATATATATTGGTACATTTGGTTTCTTGTATTTCAATAATGACCTGCAAAACATAATGATGGATATGAAGCAAAAACTACTATTACAAGTAATGGACATTCAAGGAAATACTGTAACAATTAACGACTGAACAAATGTAAAAGGAAATTTTTTTGTTTCCTACACTAAAGAAACAACAACTGATAAAATGAATGAAAGTAAAACTGCTTTTAATCCTATATGAAAAATTTCGTTTTTATTCATAACTTACGACTTATTTATTTGCAATCAAAGGTACCTTCCCACCGCCGAAGAAAACTGACAAGGATTTTCAAAAGAGAATTTGAAACAGTTGATCATAAAATACTCGTAAACACATTAGAGGAAATAGGAATAAAGAGTAGTTTTAAAAAAATGGGGTTTAAAAGTTATTAAAATCAAAGGAAAACAGGTATAATTGTATTAAATATATAAAATATAAATGAGGAGAAGAATATAGGAGTACCGTAGAGCAGCAACTTCGCGCCAATATTGTTTATTATATATACAAAATTTTCTATCTAGGATTATAGTGATATAGTCTCATTCGCGAATGACACAGCAATAGTAACATCACATAAGGATATCAAAAAGACAGAAATAAGAATACAAAAAGTGGGGAAAGTATAGATGGAGAAAAATAAACAAATTTCAAATAAAATGCTTGAAATTAATAGCAAATCATAAAGGACAAACTGAAATTGAAATAATTAAAGATGTAATGAACAAAAGAGGAATGGCAATTATTAGTAAAAAAATGAGAATACATGACAACAGGAAAGAAAATTGAATTGGAGGAAAAAATAAAATCAGAATATGAGCTGAGGAAAAAATTTGAATACCAACTGCCACTTGCAAGAACAAATATATAAGGGAGAAAACTGACAAATATGTCATAACTCAGATATCAAAAAAAAAAAAAAAAAAAAAAAAAAAAATACCTAAGCAAATAAGAGAGAAAAAATAGGAGAAAGAAAAGGGGAAATAAAGGAATAACTCCAGGAAGCAGGAAATGTTAGAAAAATAGTAAACATAAAATAAGAGAATGCTTAACAAAAAAGTAAAGAAATATATAGATTATCAAAACAAAAGAAAATAGATTACATTTATCGGTAAGTACAAAAAAGAATTAAGATGTATGTAGTAGATATTATACGAGGATATGTATATGTATAATTTAAGTTATCATGTTAGAATGTATAAACATAATATAATTCATCGATAAGCATTTTAGCTTAACGAAAGAAATCGATGTAATTAAAAATAAATATATATATTTCAAAAAAAAAAAAAAATTAATTAGTTTAGATAAATCAATAGCCAGGAACTTCAGAAAGTTGCAATTTATAAATTTATTTTTACATAAAACGATCTAATAAGAAATTTTACGAGTATACAAGAAAAATTATTTTTCGGAGATTATAAAAAGAAAATATATACGCAGGATTTGATAAATTTCAAGAAAGAACAATTAATATTTCACATTTAATAATAAATTTTTTTAAGCGGACAAGATAAAAAAATTGCCCTTTGAAATTCTATACTAGTGTATTTAAAAACTTAAAAAATTAACCGTAATATTTTTAAGAACTATAATAGTTTTGCATATTTTAAAATGTTATTCTCTTCGAACGTAAAATGTTTTGGGTCAAAAGCACACCTATACTCATTACTTCTTCACAAGGTCAAAACACAACACATAAATACA
This sequence comes from Icerya purchasi, assembly GCA_039619475.1. Classification (NCBI taxonomy): domain Eukaryota; kingdom Metazoa; phylum Arthropoda; class Insecta; order Hemiptera; family Monophlebidae; genus Icerya; species Icerya purchasi. The sequence continues at coordinate 403,119,924 of CM077116.1, read as the reverse complement.
GTATCTCGTGCCTAGCACTAATTTAGTTTGAATATATAAGTAATTAATCGATGGTATACTTACGAATGACAGGCTAATAGTTTAAAAATTATTATTTCGTAAGAAATGTTACGCGTAAATTCCGAATAAATAGCCGACATGATTAAAATAACATCCAATGTGTGCAAAACGCGTTTTTCTAAACCAGAAAAAAAAAAAAAAAAGAAAATAACATCTGAAATTAATAATTCTGAAATACAAAATCACATAAAACTATTAATCTAGTTCTAAATTATTAAGCTTTTGCATGTAATAATAATATCAATTCTTCTTTCTGAATAATCGTATTAATTTTTATTTTCAGTAATACACAATTAAATTAAAAGCATTAAGAAAGATATTGTTTTTTTTTTACAAAAACAAAACGTATTATTCACGTAACCGTAAATATACTGCAAAATAAAAATAATAAATAGACCAAAGAGATTTGACTGTGTTTTGTCGCTAAAATTCGTCCATGATTATTGAGGAAGAGCAATCGGAAAATGTTTGATTTATTTTTGTCTGTATTTCATGATACATATTAAAATGCTTTATGTAGTTTATATAACCATTTTACTTTTAATAATACAAGATACTTTAAATCCGCGATAGTTTAAGCTTGATATTAAATTAAGATCGCTATATTGGCTAATAGGATATCATTCGAACCTCTCCTTAGCTAATAGGGTCTTAATATACAATGCTATCCTTAAACCTACGTGGACTTATGCAGCACCAATTTGGGGCTGTGCAAAGAAGTCAAACAGAAATGTGATACAGCGATTCCAGAATAAAACGCTACGGTTGATATACAGAATGCCGTGGTATGTTACCAATGAGGCTATTCATCGAGACCTAAGAGTCTGTACTGTCGATGAGGCTATAAAGCAACGCGCTCGTAGTCGTGCGTTACGCCTCTGTGGACATAGTAACGAGCTAGTAGCTGCCCTTCCGGACAATGCAATAACAAGAAGACTGGAAAGAACTAGGATCCGTGATCTAGTATAAGAGATGGGCTGAATACATCAATGGATGTATTCTCCACTCAACTGAATACATTGAGTCCATTCGCAGATAGCCAAATAGGCTAGGCACGAATCGGCAGAAGTAGTAAAAAAAAAAAAAAAAAAAAAAAAAAAAATTCGTATATTAAAGCAATTGTATCTTTGTTGTCATAAATATCTGCAACCGTTATATAAAACGCAAACTCAATTGAATATTAAATTACAAAAAAATTAATCTAGCTACGCCGAAAAGTCTATACCTACATAATAAAAATGTATTCCCAACTTTAAATTCGTTTAGAGATAAGTTTCTTTAAATTTTTAACTATGAACAATTTAGCCGCGTCTATAGCTCTAAGATTCGATAGTTTTAAAGGTTCGTTTTTCTAGTTTTTCAATAAAAATTATATTTCAGATATTCTTGATAACTTGTTAAACGTTAAACTATTACTTTACTTAAATATAGAAGAATTCAATTAAGAAGAATCGAAATATTGACTATAATTTTATACAACAAATAAAAACAAAGGAGTAAACTTAGTTTCAAAAAGTATATAAACTATTTCGCTGGAAATAAACAATATATTTATACGTTAGTATAATCGCATTCGTTTAATCATTCAATCATCTACTTCTTATGTAATACCAAATTGAACCTTAATAATTTAAATGAACTCACTAATACGTCTCGATACATAAAAAATAGAAATACTCCCAAATTCTATTTATTTCATTAATGCACGATTGTAAACGTCTTATATATACGAAGCTTCGTACACGGTTTAATCTTAATTTTTTTATTTTTGGACCGCTTTCTCGTGTTTAAAATAAATTAAATCAAGAAAAATGTTTTTCACATCTTTTTTCATTTCAATTATCTGAAATGTTATAACCATTTATAAACGGGGTACATGGTCAGTACACGAAGCACTGTACATGCAATTCTATTATGTTAGTACTTAAATAAACTTTATACTTCTGTTCAGTAAACTGTTAATTTTAATCAAGTATAGCCATATTTATTTAATAAATAGTCAAGCATTTTAACATTATTTTTTTTGTTATACATAAATTATTAATTTGCTACTAGAGCAAGTTTATTAAACAATAATTCCTTTGGCATTTTCATAACAATCATGTTCTGCTATTCATTCCTTTATTCATATACTTTTATTTCTTTTTTCCACTCCCTTAAAACATATCATGCTGTTAAAAGTTAATGAATTTTGAATTTAAGTTTTATTATCAAAATTACAGAAATCAGTTATATTTCGAATATATCTTAATATACTACATTAAACGTCATGTCGAATATTTGATTAAGTTCTATATATCAATTTATTTAAAATTCAGAAATTAAAAAATGATGTCAAACTAACACATGCACATTATTAGGGTGTTCAAAGTATTTTCAATATTTTTTGTTTATCAGAACAAAAAATTATTCAAAAAATTTTTTTGTACATGAGAATTGTTATATTTAAAAATGAAATTATTAGAAACTCAGAATTTAATTGAAACTGTTACTGTCGTGTATAATGTCAATTTTCGTACTAGTTAACTTCGTATATTGTTATTTTACCTGTATTTAAAAAGTAACAGAACCATATGTAAACACCGGCGATCGCATAAATCCACTTCAGTGGGAACAGTAGAAAGATTATGCAATCCATTATTGCATACAGAATTACGTAGATTCCTGAATTTAACTATAAATTAAAATTATCCATTAGTGTTTAAACATTATTGCAACCTGACATGATAACTTTCATATAGATATACATATATATATACACAAAATAACTTACAACAGCTTCGTTTTTTAAATAATTAACTGTCTGACATATACTAATGGACAACGGCCACAAATATTCAATTCTAGTACTTGATATGCAGTCAAAAAGCATAATCAGAACCCAACCGATGAACATTTTAAATCCATGAATGTACCCACTAAAACAAACATATTCTCGATTATAATAATAAAAATTTATAACACAGAATACATGACTTCTGCTAAACATATTTTATTTATAAACATACCTAAATTCAGGAGGTAATTTATGCTTCCTTACGTATCTCCTTGGTTTGGAACAATCTGTTATTCTACGTTTCATTATTACATTTAACTTCAAATAAAAACACACAAAAAATTATTTGTAAAAATATAGTTTAATATTGTCGTATGTGAAACGAACAGCGAATCATATGATAAAATAAACCGCATCAAAGACAATCAGCTAGAAGGCACACTATCCGGATAATATTAAAGTGTTCTGTGCCGAATAGCATATTAGCCTTTGAAGAACACATACGTGCGGCTATAAAAACTATCATTAAAGCCTATAACGAATAACAATTCGCCGCTTAAAAGATCATCCGATCCATTACGTCATAATTTTACTGTAAAAAGTACTGTACATAACTGCGCGGGATTGTACACTTTTATTTTAGGCTATTTTTAAATTGATATTGATATAATGGTATGAAAATAAAAAGCTGTTAGTGTAATAATTTATAAATATTTGTAAAACATATGATAGGAATACAAATTTAATACATTAAGTTCAATCAGTTTTAAGTTTTAATTACGTTATAAATGTATCTGTATGTTATAAATTATTATTTTTTGTATCCAAATTTATTAATTATAAGTGCAGTTTATAACCGATAGCAAACAAAGTATATATAACCAAGGGCGTCGCCAGCCGATGAGCCAGAAGAGGGCAAGATGATAGAAAGAGGATATCAGTTATAGGAAAAATATAATTTAGAAGTTGTAAAGGCTTAATATTTTATTAAACAAGAATAAAATCTTAATTAAAACATAAGTTTTCCAAATTGTTCATTATTACGCACCTACGAATACTCATCAATGCCAGTTGATTAAAAAGTTTTAAAGCTCCGGGGGGGGGGCAGCTGCCCGCCTGGGCCTTTCGCTTAGTGAAGAGATATATTTAACTTAATAATTAAAGACCACTAGGTTACCTAATTCAGTATTAAACTATTTTACTTACATGAATAGTATTTATGATGTAATATTGCTGTTCAAAATGCGGGGTTCAAAATGTTTGCATTTACGCTGTATCTCATGGATGTTTTATTTTCAGATCTTTCTAACTTTGTTTATTAAGCATAAAACTGTGCAACTAAATATGTAAATAAATCAGTTAAAATTATTTTTGCATTCAAAATTTTTTTTATAAAACTAATTTATGACGTCATGAATTGAAAATACTTTCAAGCTGCAAGTCGTTTGTCATTGCAACCTGTTATTCTCCACGAAATTTCAGATACATTTCATTTACAGTTTTCTAACTCTATCTTTAAACATAAAATTATGAATTTAAATATCTTAACTAACCACTCAAAATTGTATAATTGTATTCGTTTTGTTTGGAAATAATGATCTTTGAGACGTATGATTAGCTGATTTAACCGTGAGCGGTGTGTTAAAAGTTAAAAGATTCCTTACATTTACAACAGTCTAAACCAGGGCTTGAAAGCCGAATAATAATACAGCTTAAACTTAATACGGCTTATGTCCTTGAAAAATACAGCTTAAGCTTTCGTCTTTCGACTGTTTGAATTTTGAATATAGCTTAAGCTTTAGGCTTTTAGCTCATGGAAATTTAAATATGGCTTTTGGATTAAGCTTATAACATCTAAAAATAATTGGCTTTCGGCTTTTAGCTTTCGGCTTTCGGCTGGCTTTCAAGCCCTGGTCCAAACTGTAAAAAAACTAGAATTCTTAGTTGTCCATGACGTTATTACAGTTAGAGTTTAGACCGTTGAGTTTATTTTGTTAAAGTTAGATATTCGACATTTATAAAAAGCACGTCATGAATTTTTACTTATGCAAAAAAAAAAACAATAAAGAAAACTATCGTTCAGTTATTTAAACTAAGCGTGAAAAATAAAAAAAATTACCAAAATGTTACAGAATATTAAAAAATATTTTTTAATCTCTTTTAGTTTGAATGGTTTTTAATTTTTATTACATATATTGTTAATGTTTTTCTTTTTTTTTTTTTTTTAAACAAGCAATTATATTTCCAATAAAAGTGATTTATTATATTTGAATGTTTATAACATAGTTTGTAGAAATAAAGTAAAGAGACTAAGATCCATGATTAAGTTTTTACGAATTATAAAAGAATGTCTATATATTAATACATGAAGAAAAAACGTGTACCCCTTTTTAAGCACATTGTGCGCATGGAAGAGTATAAAATTTGGCATAGTTAAAGTTCACATGGAGAAGGAATACAGGAAGATAAGTTTTATGTATATGAGTTACAAATACATTAAATTAAATAAAGTAAAACATTCATTGTTCACGTTCATACACCGTAACAAAATTAGCCGTGAAAATGCGGAGCGAATGATTTGTAATTGATTTAATCCCCTCGTAGTGGAATTCACTCCAAGAGGGAATTTATTTAGAAATACGCGTGTAGTATTTCGGTTACATACTTAAAGCATCCGTTCTAATTAATATATTTACTTAATTTTTTTTTTTATTCTTTTCCTAAATACAAGAGGAAGGGGCGAATTTTCGTTTAAAACTAATACGTATACATTTTCTCAAGTAAATTTGGCTTCATTCACACGTGATTTACGTGTATTATAACAACAAACAAGAAAACCAAACAACAGTTTAAAACAAAAAAACAAAAAATAGCTGCTGTATTTTGGGTATTGCTATGTCGACAACGCGTTAGGAGAATAACAGGTTCCTACAATAGCTGTTATTTTTGATTACTATAATGTTTGTTCTTCTCAACATTCGTTCTATTATTTTAAATCTCACAACTTTACTTATCTATAAATTTTGGTTTCGCTATTTAGTATTTTTCATTGTTTGTTGTTATTGTTCTAAAGTTGTTTTTTCTGTTTTTAAATAAAATGTTTAAAAATGAGGAAATTTTTTAAATCCTAAACAACTTTATTAAAAATATAAATTCGTATTTATCCTTTATTGAAGGAGAACGTAATTGTCAAATTTTTAATAACTTCTTATTATCAAAAGCTTTTATGTTTTTTATTATGACTTCACAATAAAAGAAACCTCTGAATTAGTAAATTTTTAATTTTTATATTATAAATAAACATTAGTTAAATAATAAAATATAAATTTGTTACTTATATTTTAAAACATTTTGCAGAATGATCATTCAGTAAGGAAAAAAATATTTCGATTACAGCCTACAAAAAAATTTAGTTGTAAAGCTGAAATGATAATTAAGAAAATTAAGTGCTTTCCTGATTACAATGTCCAGAATGTTTCAAAAAATATTCGTGATAGGAAAACTGAAGCATGCACAATTATTATGTTTGCTTTGATAAGCTTTCAATATACCATATATCAATTTATTACCATTGGTGCATCCAGAATTTGTCCCTGGGGGGGGGGGGGGGGGGGGGTAGAAGAGTAGCATATAGGAAAATGTAAAGGCGGAGGTTGAACATGTTGGGTATATTTATATAACTCTCTCTATTCTCTCATTTACATATTTATTCTTGTGTAAAATGTATTATTTAAAAAAACTTTATATTTTTATTAAATATTAATTTTTACTGTCAAAAATTTTGCCGGTAACAAATTTAGCCATTATTAACATTGTCCGTTTAATGCAGTGGTGTAGCGTGGGGGGCCGAGGGGACCATGGCCCCGGGCGGCATACAAAAAGGGGCGGCGGCGAGCACCGCGATTTTTTAATTCAAAAATCAAAAAAAAAACTATATATATATATATATATATATAGCAATGAAACGGCGTATGTTTATGGCCGCAAAACCTGAAAAGTAGTGGATAGATTGACTTGAAATTTTTACACAACTTTGCATTTCTATATATGTAAGAGTGTTTGTATAATTTTTTTATCCCTAAGTTTCTCCGGAAACGGAAAATTCTAAGCGTTTTAAGGGACGCGATCTATGATCTGTTTTCGTCATTATAGTGAAGAATTTCAGAAAAACGTATTGTGGCTGTATATGCGGGAGGCTCTGTAATTGCATAAGCGTGTGTAAATTAAATACGCGGCGACAATTTACAATCAGTGATGAGATGAGTGACGGAGAATATATATGGATGAGAGAGAGAGAAAGTGTGCAAAAACAGTTTCGTTGAAAGAAACCGATCATCATCGTTGAGCTGCTAGAAAAAAAGAAAGCATTTTTTATGACACTGTTCGTGATTTTGATGCATAGAGTGCAGACAGGAAGGGTAATCGCCGCTCTGAATAACATTAAGATTTTTCTAGAAACATCGATGGCGCTATTTTTTATTAATTGTTAGAAGTGTACTCGGTATTCGGTTAGAGATAGTCGTGAGAGACATGATTTTATAAAGACCGGCAGTGCTTCGAGAAAATCGACGAGATAACGAGTGTATAAACTGAAATTAGATTTACAATACCACGTGTTTGATTACGAGATTTTATTTTACATACATACTTATTTCATCTAATATTATAGAATTTGACAGGTGTAAGGTACCGAAGTTTTTCTTGTGTAGATATTATAGAAAGTGTTACTATTTCATATCTCACCGTTCTTTATTTTCTTTTCGTTCGCCTAATAGGTAAATAATTAAGTTCAATTAAATTTATTTAAATAGATAAGTAAGTGCTTACTTGTCAAATTTTATTTGTAAAGGTGATATTTCCGTACAAATGCACAAAAATAGTTGATCAAATATTATATAAGTTGTAACTATTCATTTTCCGATATGTATAGTAGTTTTTATGTACAAAAATGAACAATAAATAAGAATTTGTAACATTGTCAAGCATGACTTTTATGTGACGATGATCCCAACTCAACGCCATTTTAGAAACATTAACCTAATTCTATACAAATTGCATCTCTAGCGCAGGACCACAGCCGTCTAGCTTTACCAAACTGCATTTACTTGTTTCGAGACGATTTAATTAGAATATTTTTGCAAAAATCATAAACAGATGGGTTTTTATGTATTAGGAGTGAAAACTATTTGTTTTAGGTGCTTGCATTTTAATCTTTTCTTTATGATGTGATAAAAGTTTTCTATTTTTGAACCGACTATGGCGACTAGGAATTATAAGATTGCTAGTAAGTGAAATTAAAAGTATTTTTGTACACAAAAACGAAAACAAATGCTGTCATTTTAATGATTAGGTATTGCTTACGATTTTTTTTGCTTTACTTTTAAGTTGCAGTACATTCTGAAGGCTTAGAATTATATTTTACGTATTTTGTTTACATTTCCAATGACGGTAAAAATCGATAGTATTCTTATTGCTTTACACATCCTGCTATAAACTGAAATATAACATTTTTTAAGGTTATGTGATATTTTTGAGTCATGTTACATTTAACATATTCAAACTATAGGCGCGGATTAAGGATTTACAGGGCGCGGGACTAATCTTGAATAAGGGGGGCCCCCTTCGAAGAAAAAATAGTAAAAAAAACTCATTATGATACATGTGCAATACATCGGCAGTAAAAGTTTGCCAGAAAATTGTTTTTTTTTTTATATATATATAAACAATTTTTTTTTTTTCTTTTATAGCACATCTCTAACTAAATATGAAAAAGACAAAAGAAAGTGGAGCATATTATCGGAATAAGAAGAAAGAAAAGGAGGAGAATATCAAGAAGAATGAAGCAGCTATATTGAAGTTTGTGAAACTTTCGGAGACGCCAGAGTGTACGCCAGCTTCGCTAGAGTCTACGCCAGGACCTTCAAGTGTGAGTTCTTCAGAGATTAGTGTTGTTCGAACCCAAAAAGTAGCTCAAATAGAACAAATAGCCGATACTGACGACTTGCAACCTTTGATTGATAGTACGAATTTGTCAGATTCAAACAGTTCTGCTGTGATTGCTGAAATTCCGACACCCAAACAAAATATTGATTTCAGCGACATTGGGAAATGGCCTGAAAGTATAGATTCAAACATAAGGTTGCTATTGATACAGAGAGGTCCTGAAATTGTTCAACACATGAATACAGATTTCTCTGAAGAGCCAACAGTATCACGCACGGTTCAGTCAGACATGGACTCTACAACATCAAAAGTATTATCGAGGAGACGGTTGACTAGAGATTGGTTTTACCGGATATTGCCAAACGGCGAAAAAGTTTTACGCTCTTGGATGGCATATTCTCCTTCGAAAACTTCATTGTTTTGCTTCTGTTGTCGTTTATTTGAAAATGCCAATCCATCAAATGCGTCGAAATTTTACTCCACCGACGGATTTAATACTTGGTGGAAATTGAATCCCAAGGTGGCCAATCATGAATTAAGTGCTCAACATAATGGAAACTTTTGCAAATGGAAGGAGTTGGAAAAGAGGCTTCGAAAAGAACAAACAATTAATAAAAAGGAACAAGAAATATTGGCAAAGGAAACCAAAAAATGGCATGAAATTCTGACAAGAATGTTTGATATTATACAATTTCTGGCAAAACAAAATTTGGCGTTATGTGGCCACAGGGAAGATGACATAAGTACTAACAGAGGAAGCTTTTTAGAATTGGTGCATCTTCTAGCAAAGTACGATCCCGTTCTCAGAGAGCATTTAGTAAGGATAAAAATAGGCCAAAACATTTCTCTCACTTATATGTCACCTCAAATTCAAAACGAGTTCATAGAAATTTTAGGAAAAAAAGTTCATCAAGTAATTATAGCTTGTGTCCAAAAGGCTAAATATTATTCCGTGATCTTTGACAGCACCCCGGATATTTCCCACAAAGATCAAACAAGCCAAGTATTACGATATCTGATAATTGAAAACCAGGAGGTTAGAGTAGAGGATTCTTTTATAGATTTCATCGAAACGAAAACCAAAACTGCAGAAGGTATAAGTGACACGATAGTAAGCAAACATAAGGCTGATGGGCTCGACATCATGAACTGTAGAGGGCAAGCTTACGATAATGCTGCCACGATGGCTGGATGCCACACAGGTGTGCAACAGCGGATAAAGGACATCAATGTCAATTCCGAATTTGTTCCTTGCTCAAACTATTCACTAAACCTAGTTTGCCTACATGCAGCTTCAGAGGAGGTAAATTCGGTGACTTTCTTTGGTACGCTAGAACGCTGCTACACTTTTTTTTCTACGTCGACACATCGGTGGGAAGTTCTTCTTTCAGCCACAGGAAAAAGTTCGAAGAGGGTTCAGGACACACGTTGAAGCGCTAGAGGTGATGCTGTAAATTCCATTAGACGTCATTACAAAGAAACTTAAACTGCACTGAAAAAACTGATGAAAACGAAAGAAAGCTTGAACACATGGACAGATGCAGGAAGCTTATTAGTCGTTATGCAATCATATTCGTTTTTATGTTACTTAGGCTTCTGGCAACCGGTACTGTGTGAAGTCAATGATGCTCAAAATTATTTTCAGACAGAGGGACTAAATATACATCAATGTGCTCAGAAAATAAATGCTTTACAGACCGTATTGGAAGAAAAGCGAGAGGAATTCGTGGATGACGCCTTAAAATATGCCAAAAGTTTATGTGAAGAGCTTGAAATTTCTTTTGAACCCCCAAGACGAATCAGGAGGAAGCATATATTTGGCGACGGAAGTAAAGGTGTTGAGATATCGTTCAAAGATGACTTGAGGCGAACAATGTTTTCTTCAATAGACGGAGTAATTGCTGAAATTTGAGAAAGATTCCTAGCGCAAAAGTATGATTTTTTAAGACCTGCAGTGATATTGAGCGTGGACGAACTTAACTTAGATCAAGCTCCTCAAGACATTAATAAAGAACAATTTCAACTTGAGCGCATACGTTTACGAGCTTTCGTAGCTACAACAGACCCAGATTGTAAAAAAGAGCTCATTAAGTTCGGCTTTCTAGGTTTATTAAAATATATTATCGAGTCCACACTTGAAGATGGCTTACCAAACATTGTCATAATGCTGAGAATTTTTTTGACATCTGCCATCAGTAATGCCAGTTGCGAGAGAAGCTTCTCTAAACTAAAGTTAATCAAAAATTATCTCAGATCGACAATGTCCACGTTGAGGCTATCAAATTTAGCTATTCTGGCAATTGAACATGACATACATATTGATGTTGATAATTGTATAAAAGATTTTGCTATGAAAAAAACACGCAAAATACATTTTTAATTAATAAAAAAATTTAAAGCTGCTTTATTTGACTTTTACTCATTTTTGTGACTAATAATTAATATAGAGGGGGCGGCAAAAGCCTACGCTACGCCACTGATTTAATGAAAATATAATAGCTAGGAATTAGTTTAGAATTGGGAATGAATTCTTCATGATTAATTATATAAACTTTATCTGAGATGTTTGTTGAAGTATTGTTTTTTCTAGATTTTACTCGGATTTACAAAAGCAGTACATAGCATACAATTTTACTTGGCGAAAGGGCTTAACAATTTATTGGAAGCGAAGTGAAATTTCACATTATGATAAAATTACAATAAAATCCGTACATTTTTCAAAACAATATTTTAAGTTTCTAACTTGAGTCTTTAAAATGAGCAATCTTAGATATTACTTTTTTAAATTTAAGTAATTGTAATTAGACAATATAAAAATTTTATTAATATATTTCAGATATATAAAAGAAACATAATTTGTAATAATATCAACAATTGTAATTCAGACTTCAGTTATAATTATTATTCATTAGCGATTTGCGGTTACTCTATATTTTGTTTTTAAATATCACCTGCTACTAGATCAAAAGTAACAGATATCATAGGAACCTGTTATTCTCCTAACTCGTTGTCGACATAGCAATACCCCTGTATTTTGCGTGACCCAATACTGTATTCTAATGCTTAAGCACGTCTTTTCGGTTTTGTACATATAAAGTTAAACTCGTAGATTTTTTGGAAATTGTTTCGAATCATTTTTTCGCAAAGTTACTGTAAAATTTAATTAAATTCCTTCACCTTTCGAATATATTGTAATAAATTATTATTTTTGAATGCGTTCAAAATGATTTATTTTCAATTTTATTTTGTGTAAATTTTAATATTACGAATTGTGAGTGAACATACCGGAATGTTATTAAATATTGCGTAATGTGGTTCAATCGATTTAATGTAATTTTTGGTTTTTTGTTTTCTTTAGATTAAAGCAAGTAAAAATAGATTAACATGTATTTAATGCACGTTTATGTATCGTTTGAAAATAAATTATTTAGTTTTTGCTAAGTTTATTCGTTATACGAGGGTTGCCTTTTATATTTCGGGATTAGAGAACAAAAACAAATATTAATCATCGAAAATCACTTTATTGTTTTTCAAAATATTCCCCATGAAGATCTATACACTTTTGCATGCGTTTGAACCAATTGTCGAAGCACTTTTTCCACTCTGATTGAGGTGTCTCCAAAACATGCATTCTGAATGCAGCAACCGCTTCTTCAGGTGTCGAAAAACGTTGACCTCTCAGTTTGTTTTTTACATACGGGAATAAAAAGAAGTCATTTGGCGAAAGGTCAGGACTATACGGCGCAGGACTCATCAAATCGATGTTTTGGGTGCTCAAAAATGCAGTTGTTTGAGCCGATGTGTGAGAGCTCGCATTGTCGTGGTGAAGAGTGATCCGTCTTCGGCGGTTGGTTTTCCTGATTTCTTGGAAGACAACTGGCAAACAAACTGTTGTGTACCACTCAGAATTGACTGTTCTGCGTTGTTCTAGTGGTACGGTTGCGACATGTCCAGTTTTTCCGAAAAAACATGCGACCATTTGCTTGGAAGTGCTTCGTGCGCGAACAACTTTTGTTGGATTTGGCTCATCTTGAAACATCCATACAGTCGACTGCTGTTTACTTTCGAGCTCATACGCGTAAATCCACGATTCATCACCTGTCACGATGTCATAGACGTGTTTTGAAGCACCGCGATCGTATTTTTTGAGCATTTCTTTCGACCAATCGACACGAGCCTTTTTTTGAGCGATTGACAAACTGTGTGGGATCCAACGCGAACAAATTTTTTTGACAGTTAAATGTTCATGAAATATTGAGTGTATGCTGGTCCCACTAATGCCTAAGGTTGTCTCTATCTCACGATAGGTCACATGACGATCTTGCAATATCAGTTCGCGCACAGCATCAATGGTTTTCGGAACAACAACTGATTTTGGACGACCTTCACAAAATTCGTCTTGGAGTGAACTACGACCACGATTGAATTCACCATACCATCGATAAACACTGGTCCTTGATGCAGCTCCATCGCCAAAAGTTAAATTAAGTTCATCCATGCACTGTTGCTGCTGAGTTAATCCACGTCGAAAGTTATAAAAAATAATCGCACGAAAATGTTCACGATTTAATTCCATTTTTGGGGGCAGATGAATCTTTTAACTTCCTGTAAACAACACAAATAGCGCTCGTATGTCAAAACGTTTTGAGTAAGTATAGCCTAAAAAACGTCGAACTTTACGATAGAGCTGTCAGTTGCCAGATTGCAACACCAGGGTTGCCAAATCCCGAAATATAAAAGGCAACCCTCGTATTCGCTATTTTAAATCAAGCAGTTTTGTTGTAAATTACCTGACCATGTAAAATGTTGTTCTTTAATTTTCACATTTTCTTTTTGGTAACTTTTTTCGGTACTTAAAATTGAAGCTAAATAGCGCTGTTCAATGTGAGTGTTTTATGTCTTAAATGATTTTGTATGCGAATTGCGTATGTTCATTCCATGAAATTCACTGAAAAATATATATGTTTTTATTCTTTTCATACGAGTAGGGTATCACAAGTATTTTTTTTACTGATGCATGTTCATTTAATTTCAGTATACTTATATTCACATGCGGATGGATTTGATCGATTCAATTTAAAAAGTGATAATAATTTTGTTTGTCTTACTTTTTCAATTGCTTGACGTTCTTGCCCTTTTCGAAAGTAAACATTCTGTCTATGTGGTAAATGAATATCAAGTCTGATGATAACATGTGACTGAAAATGCATTGGTGATTCATAGATGCACCATATAGCTCCAGTTGATCTTATACAAAGGAAGCATTAGTCAATGGAACAAGAATGCGCATCAATTTTATGCATCATAATGCTATTGATTGCGACGTTTTAACTGGAGTCATTTGCAATAAGAGAATTTTGATTCCACATATTACTATTTTATCATTTAACTTTGAAAAAACTCAATTTCCAGTTACAGCTACATTCGCGATGACAATAAGTAAGTCTCAAGAACAAACATTCGAAAAAATTGGAATTTTATTGAAGCATTCAGTTCTTACACATAGCCAATTGTACATCGCAGCAAGTAGAGTTCGATTATTTCACGGTCAAGAGCATTTAGCAAACGATGAAAGGATTTTTACAAGAAACACTCTGAATTTAATATGAAAAATTTTATAGAAAACAAACGAGTATCTATGCTTCACATAGATACATTAATACATGAATATATCGTATCGGCAACTTCGCCTTTCCTTTATTCTTTCACTCGACAATCGACATACAAATTATCTATTCGTTGAGCTGTCGGTGGGCTAGCTTTATATCTTATGGGCAGCTTTGCCTTTCCCTTATTTTTTCACTCGGCATATAAATATCTACTTCTCTTCTTTGAGCCGTTTGTGGGACAGAATCTACAAAAATAAACGAATGTGAAATCTGACATGTTTAAGATTTTTATTGTATGGAAAGTAATTCTTTAGACACAGATGTAGTATTTACATTTGCATCGTTACTTTGACATCGGATGTATGCATTGTTATCGAAAGGAAAGGACGATGCGTACTAAAGTAAATATAGTTGTGCATTTCAAGTGCATCTACGTGTCATGAAAGGACGGCCCCAATGCACATGGAATAGTGTGATGTGGAAATGGTTGGTTCATTCTTCAGTTTGAGTCCAAATTTTGCGTGCATAAATTCTATGAATGTAGAACCGTGCGACCTTCGTAAATCCATATTAAGATCACTACTGAGAACTATCGGAATATTGTGACATCTTAATTCATCCAAATCTTTAAACAAAACTTTTAATTTCGGATTGTAAGCTAGAAGTTTCAGGGGAAAGAATTCTTGAATGCATTCGAAGGAAGTGTTTAGTGAGATGTAGACCGATATGAGCAGGGTGCGATTTCCATTTAAACTTGTTTGCTCTGAGAAAATGTCGCCGACGCCGTCATGCACTGTTGCTATCCTCTTGACTCACATTTGCGACTGATTGAATTTTAACAGATCGCGTTCTACAGTTTGCAGAGCGTCTGAATGTGCAGTATTTTTGCAGATGGCCACTCCACCCGACCGAATTGTGTTTCGTTTGAATAGCCATACTACACGGAAAGTTGGTATTTCGATTGATTGATCATTTTCAATGAATATCTCCAATAGCAAGAATCATTTGCAGTGCGACAGTACAAAATCTGAACTGGTATCTCAAGAATGCACGTTCAGCGATTGAAAAACGATTCAAACTTTTCTGCATCTGTTGTTTTTGAACCAAAATGGGTCTCACATATAAATGTGGAAAATTCTTCACTATTGCACAGTTCGTCGTCCCGCTTTGTGTTCGGTGGCGGTTTTTATTTTTGGAAACAATGAATACACGTTTTATTAATATGCAGGTTGATGAATAAGAAGTTCCACCATAGGGAGAAGCATGTAAAGACTATATTGCTAATTTAATAAAGCATGGAAACGCAAAAAAACGTATTATTTATATATGTATATATATATATATATATACAGTAGACGCTCAGTTATATGACACAATTGGGGAATTGAATGTGTCAGATAACTGAAAAAGTCGAATAATACGGAGTTTTTTCAATTTTGTTTTTGTTTTTTAATTTTATTACATATTTATAAAGAATAATTACAGTTAAGAAAAAAATTTCAGCATAAAAATTATTTTTTAAAAAAAGTATTCATCGACAATTGTTTCACCTTACTTATTCGTTGTTGGGCTGCATAATCTCGCCATTTTCGGAAAATTAACGCTGTCAACACTGCGAAATAGATTTCAGTCAACAGTTTTAAGTGGACCAGAAAGTAAATGGCTAATCGTGGGAAATTTTTATATCTCTCGGAGTGTGTTGTAGTCGTGTTACATTATCATTGGAATGCATGGTTGATGCTAAAAAAGTCGAGGAAAAATCAAAACTATCACATATTAAATGTGTGTTGTGCATGATTATTCGCTTCCCTGAGAGATTTCTTAGTGTCGGATAATACGGAGTGTCGGATAACCGAGCGTCTACTGTATATATAAAAATTGATTGCGTGGCATTCACAGACGACATAGTGATTCTTGCAAACACAATAGAAGACGCAGTAAAGCAGATTTAGCTGCTGGAGAAAGAAGTGGCAAAAGAAGATCTTCAAATATCTGCTAATAAAACGAAATATATCACTAATATTCAATCAGCACCTAATTTTCTATTAACAGAGAACAAAAAATATAGCAGAGTAAGCAATTTTAAATATCTCGATGAATGGATTGAGCCGAATGTGCTAGAAAAACAGCACTGCGGTCTAGAATAAGCAGTATTGATTAATTGGAATATTAAACATGAACTATTAGCTTTTAGAGATTTAAATTCTTACACACAGTGAGCACACAATTTTACATAAAAACTCCTCATCTAATAATAATACTCTAAATAATTATAATGTGGTTCATATATTTGCAATTTTTAAGCCCCAAATATTAAGAGAGATTACAAGGTCTGCTATTGCCAATAAACAATGTATATAAAGTTGTTCTTTTAGACAAACTTTAATATGAGGAGGAGAATATGGAACTACTTCAGTAATAATTAGGCTGAAAACACTTTTTATTTTGTACTATAGATCTAACAGAACCTACTTACATCCTTAAAAATCCGCATTTAAATGCAGTGAACTCAATATAATAGTAACTGAAAATATTAACATCACCACTTCCATATCTATCAATTATTTATGTTTTGAATGAAATCCTATATATTCTACTCTTGGTACCGAAACTGTAACTTCTGTAAATCACTTAATGGATGACTTCAGGCATGCCGATTGGCAAACGTACATCAATGATAATATTAATCTACTCATATTTATAGACAATACAAATTACATAAGTTTTTACATTATTCATATTATTAATACTATTGCATCTGCATCTAATTTGACTGGATCTAAAATTAATAAAAAAAAAATCTAACTGTATACACACACCATTTCTCATTATATAATTATTGTCATTGAACTTAAAGTTGTGTAAAGAAATTATGTAATTTAAACCAAAATAACTATTGCGAACCTTGCTTGAAGAAACTTTTAAACTTTAACTAAACTAATTCGGTCATTATTACTAATATTTATATGTGCTTAATCAAACTGAATACTAATGATAATAGCCTTTGGAAAGCGTTTAAGGTTTATTCTCGATGAGTCCTACTTTACAGCCACTATGGGATCTCAATTCCAATTCCTGTGCCTATACTGATGTAAATAAAGCAAAATTGTTAACTGACTATTTCATAATCTGCATTGTCCTTGACTTACTTTACTATCAAAACTAAGAGCAAAATTCGGCATTACTTTATGCAATCCCTCCCTGTACCTGATTTCCCCAGAGATAAGTCTATAAAACTGATAAAACATTAAAAGTAAAAAACTCAACCGGTTATAATAATATTTATAAGGTAGTGCTTAAACAGCTCCCATTTAAATAATGTCTTTTAGAAATCATGTACATACTTAATGCTACATTCGAGTTTAGTTACTCATATGAATGGAAAGTGGCTGAAGTTATCATACTTTCAATGCAGATAAAAGATTCATCAATGATAGAAAACACGGAGTCCATTAGTTTACTTAGCAACCTAAGTAAAATAGCTGAAAATATTATTCTTTTATGTCTTGAGAGTCATTAATGCAATCGTGATACTATACTCGTACTTTTGGCACAATTCGGTTTCTAATTGATACGTTCCACAAATGTTGTTTAATCGAGTGTTTATAGCTTTAGGATATTTGCAGTGTTTGCAAAAATGAATCGTTTCAATTTTCGTTTAGGATATTTGAAGTCCATTGTACTAAGTCCATCTTTGTATTTGATCAATTGCCTGTTGAAAGAGATTTTCTCTCATTTTGGGATCTTTGCAGATAATGAAAATTCACAAATTGTCTGTGAAGCAGGCTTTTGAAGTGGGGGAGCTGATTTTGCTAATTCATTGATACCTACTATGAAAAGGACTGAACTAAGTATTGCACCCTATGGAACACTATTCACGAGTATATGAGTATCGGAGAGGGTGTTGCCAATGCGAACTGTAAATTCTATTTATTGATGGAGATTTGAAATGAAGTGAAGCATATTGCCTTTTACTCGATGTACCATACATGCCAAGTGGAGAGAATTTTCTCTGTTATTATTGTATTGAAGGCTTTGCTGTCATTAAAAAATATCGCTAGGAGATGATTTTTATTAGAGTAAACTTCATTGATCTTGCTGTTGATGTGAACTAGTTCTGTCTAGTCTGAAATCGCACTGTGTATTAGAAAGTTTACTGTTAAGTTTTAGGAACCATAATAGTCGTTTATTTATAGTTATTTCGAATATTTTGCAGAGGTTTGATGTTACGGAAATTGGCATGTAACTGTCATCTGAAAAGGATTTTTCTCATGTTTAAAGAAGGGAATTACAGTCGCTTTTCTCCATATGGTGTGAAACGTATTCCATATCGTGTTGAAAATTTCCGGTAGTAATTAAATCACGTTGTCGGGAGAATTTTGTAAAAATTGTACATTGAAATTGTTGGGTTTTGAAGCCGAGGTTTTTGAAGAGTTGATGGCGTTCTCAAGTTTACAAAGAGTAATGTCTTCATTGAAGGGTTGTTTGCAGGTTTCATTAAATAGGATATTGGTGTTTTGGAATTGAGGGCTGATTGTGGTGTTTGATATGTTGTTCAAGTGATCGGCGGCGGCGTTAGCAGTTTGTAATGCATTTGTATTGATATCATTGTTGATAAAAATGCTTTTAGGAGAGAAGAAAGATTTTTTTGATTCTAACCTATGAATTGCTGACCATATTTGTGAGCTGGAGTCGATAGAATTAATGTTAAAAACATATTTTCTCCATGAGGTTTTATTTGTTTTTTTGATAGAATATTGAGCAACAGCTCTTTGTTTATGATAATTGAACAGGTTGAAGTGGCCGAGAGATTTTTTCAAGGCTTTGGGAGCTTTTCTACGGTTTTGGATTGCTAAACAGCATTCATCTGTTCACCACGGGATTTGTTTTTTGCAGAAAATGTTGCTCTTTGGTACAGATTGAGAGGCTCTGTTTAATATGTGGTCACTGAACAAAGAAACCAGGATGTTTATGTCCTGAATGAGGTCGAGTTCAGGTAACTGATTGCATAATTGTTAAAAGACAGGTCAGTTAGCTTTATTAAAAATCCACCTTTCACATGGTTCGTCCGATAAGTGTTTGTCGAAGTTTAGTTTGATTAATTGGGGTATGTGATCGCTACCTGACATGTCAAAGTGATGGTGTCGCATAACCTCTGTCGACTCCAAAAACAAAAGTACACGGCAAAAGAAATTTATTTCATAAAAGTGCGGACGAAGCGACATTGAATCGAATAGACTGACGTTAAAACGTGTGATACCGAACCAAATCATTATCTCGAATAATCTTACAGGATCACGGCTCGTCCGAGATCTGTTGGGGGGAGGAGAGGATTTTAATCAGTGTGATCAGGAAGGAGTTTGTGGTTCCCACATGGTTCTCCCTCTTGGAGACTGAGCCCCAGTGGGGTGAAGTTGTGGAATAAAACAAAGGAAAGTAAAAATGAAAGTTTTACATGGATATTAATTATATGTGGTATTAACAGAAGATAAAGTAGTAAAAATTAACACATAATAAGGTCGTTTATGCGAAATAATAAAAATGGTGTAGGTAAATTAAACTAAATTATCATGCCAAAATGGCAGAATGGCACCTAATCGTTAGTATGAGGAGGTTGGAAGAAGAACTAGGAGCGAAATGAGTTTGAGGGATAGACGAAATTGGAATCGCAGGAGTAACTAGTGTACATAATTGACAAAATTGAGGGATGAAACTCGGTCAGAGAGTTGCTTCGTCAGCTGAATTGGAATGCTCGAAAGTGAATGTAGACTAATTATATCGATCGGAAGTAATGTAAAAGTTTCAGGCAAGATGAGTGCAAAATGAAAGCGGGAGAGGACATAGGCGCCAATCTAACGAAGAACGGATATTTATTTTATTTTAAAGAGATCAGAATAAGAAGGAATAATAAAGCGGCTTTGAACAACGATCCAGAAAAATGATTAAACTAAACTAAACTAAACTAAACTAATAAAAACAAAAAATTTATGATCTTACAATTTTGGAAAAAGTAAATATTACTTTCACACACGGCATGAATTCAAAAAAAAATGATTATAGTAGTACTAGAGATGAATAGAGAGGAGTGTGATTTGATACACGTTATTCGAGTAACACAAATAAAATTAATTGCATAAAATAGTAAAAACCTGTCGGCGTTACTCGAGTGTAGTTCTATACCAAATCGGGAATCGGATTCATCTGAGAAACTAATGAATGAAGGTCACGGTCTCATTAAAGCGAACTGGTCGCCTGATGGGGCGTCCATACCGCGATTTCGATATCATTGGAAATAATTCCTTATCAGAATCGGCATCCTTATCTAGGAATTCGGGGTCGTCAGAAGGTGAGGCGTCATCATCGGGAAAGCCATAAAAATTGGAATCAGAAACTGAATCGTCCATATCTTTGCTTGAAGGTATCGTGTTGATGGGCCAATCGAAATCAGTTAATAGAAGGTCTGGATCATTGCAGGGTGATGTATCAATCCATTCGTCATTTTCAGAGTTGTCTTCTAAAATGAATGCTGGCTTCAGTCTATCCAGACTAACTCTGTCAATCTTTGCGCCAAATTTCAATTTGTAGCATTGCGGATAACGGTTTATAACTTTAAACGGACCGTCGTAGACAGGTTGTAAAGCTGTTCGATGTCGATCTCGACGGACGTAAACATGAGTGCAGCTATCGATGCCCTTTTGCAAAAATCCTGAGCGTTTATTAATGCGTGCTGGCTTTAGGAAAACATTGTTGATAGTATCAGGTAATTTATTAATTAGATTCGATTCGTTTTCGACCGGCGGTAAAGTGTCGATCATCTCGCATGGTAGCAATAGCGGAGTGACGTACATAAGTTCGGCCGGCGAATGGCCAGTGTGGTTGATCGAAGTTCTTATGCCGAATAATACAATTGGAAGGGCTTCGTGCCAATGTTCAGTTTCCAGCCGATAGCGGCTTTCAAAGTATGATGGATTCTTTCCACTTTTCCATTCGATTTTGGGTTGTAAGCTGTCGTATTTATGTGGGTTATACCAAATCGTTATATGAGTTGTTTGAATAACTGTGATGTAAATTGGCTTCCACGATCTGTTGTGATAATCGAAGGGCAACCGAATCGGCAAATCCATATTTCGATGAAGATGTTTACAATTGTATCTGTTGATATATCTTTGACTGGAACAGCTTCCAGCCAGCCAGTGTATCGGTCAATAATAGTGAGGATATATTGATATTCACCTGAACGAGGTAAAGGTCCAACTAAATCGCAATGTACATGTTTAAAACGAGAACTTGGGGGAAATTCGCCATACAGTGGTTTCATATGTCAGTAAACTCTGTTGTGCTGACACAAATTACAAGTATGCGCCCAATATCTAATATCTGTGGACATATGCGGCCAAACAAATCGTTGCTTAATTTTGTACAGCATACATTTGGGAGACGGGTGGTCCATGTTGTGAATTGCCTGATAAATTTTTCGGCGTAACAATATCGGCACAATTGGTCTTTCCTTCTGATCTACGCAAATCATAATATCGTTGATCGCTTTCTTAGATACTTCAGTCTTAGACGACCTATTTTTGCGTATTGCTGTTATGTCCTCGTCTCCTTCCTGTAAGGTCCGAAATTGTTTTGTATCGAAACTGTACTCGTCTAACATGAATGCATCGATTCGTGATAAATAATCGGCGACTACGTTATCTGCACCTTTTATGTAACAAATGTCTTCGACATACTCAGCAATAAAGCTCAAATGACGCGATTGACGGGTGGACAGCTTCTCCACGGGCTGATGTAATGTGTGGGTAAGCAGTCGATGATCAGTAAGTACAGTGACTCTGCGGCCCTCAATAAGATCCTTAAATCTTCGAATTGCATCGTACACTGATAATAACTCGAGGTCGTAAGTGCTATATTTACGTTCTGCCAGTGAAAGCTTACGTGAGTGGAACGAAATAGGCTGCAATAAATCGTTAACTCTCTAGTTGATGACTGATCCGATCGCAGTAGACGAAGCGTCGGTCATGATGATGATATCGGCGTCAGACGGATGCGCCAGTATTGCAGCCTCAGCTATAAGTTTCTTCGATAATCGAAAGTATTTATCGAGTTCCTCAGTCCAAGCAATCTGCGTCAAATCTTTCTTCTTGCTTCCCAAAAGGAGCGAATTCAATGGGGCTAATACTTCGGCTCCTTGCTTATAGAAGCGATGATAAAAATTTATAACGCCAAGGTAACTTCTCAAATCCTTTTTAGTGACTGGGCGTGGCAGCGTTACTATCGTTTCAACATGTTTCGGGTCGGGACGTATGCCTTCATGAGATATTTCATATCCAACAAACGTAATTTTGGGTACAGTGAAAATACATTTATTTTCACTCAGCTTCAAGTTATGAAGCGATAACTGCTTGAGCATGGCATACAAATCTGACATATGTTGTTTTAGATCTGCAGAAAAAATTAAAACATCATCTAGGTAGGCGCGCACGAATGGTAAATCTTTCAATACATGGTCGATGGCTCTTTGGAAGGTGGCACCCGCGTTTTTTAGACCAAACGGCATTACTTGAAACTCGAATAACCCAAACGGCGTCGTGACAGCAGTTTCTTCAATGTCCAGAGGATACATGGGAATCTGGTAGTAGGCTCATTCGAGATCAAGCTTTGAAAACACAGTTGTTCCATGCAGATCTGAGTTCATGTCATGTAAGTGTGGAATAGGATATCGGTCAGCGATTGTGATGTGATTCACCTGACGATAATCTCCGCATACACGCCAACCATCGCCTTTTGGGACGAGCGTTAAAGGTGAAGACCAGGGAGATTCGGATCGACGACAAAATCCAAGGTCCATCCATTCATTGAATATGCGACGAGCATATTGAAATTTTTCTGACGGTAAACGGCGAGGCTTCGAATGAGCGGGGTGCCCGTTAGTAATTATCCGGTGTTGAACAGGGGATAATCAAGAGGTGTTATAAAAATTTCCCGGAAAATAAATCTTTGAAATTATTTATGATGGACGTAACTAAGTCTTGCTTAATAGCAAGGGTAGCGATAGATGAGGCGGCAGGAGTCACGTCGCTCGCAGAAGGTTTATTCGATTGCAAATTATTACGAGTTAGTAATCTTTTATTCGTGACGTCCACTAATAATTCGGAATGCTGTAAAAAATCAGCGCCGATGATTGGCTGGGCGATATCCGCTACTTTAAAGGTCCAGATAAAATTTTCTTCAAGGTTAAAATCTAAAGATAATCTTTTGCTACCTAATATTTTGAAATCGGTACCGTTAACTGCTGTTAAAACGCCCGAAGACATTTCGTTGTAATTCGTGACTAACTTAATTGGGAGAACCAAACATTGTGCACCTGAATCAATGAGGAAGTCAAATCCAGTGATTTTGTCCTTGATAATGAGTCTATATAATTCGATTGAGGCATGTGTAGTTGACGTTTTCATGGTCGCTCGGCTAGGTTTTTCATCTCAACTACAAGGCGGGCGGCATTGGCGAGCATCTCTTCTGTAGGTATCGTGATACCAACACAGAGTCGAGGAATCTAGTCGCGGTATCTTATCGGAAGAAAATGGCGGCGACTGTCGACGGATGGGAGTGGAAGTAGAGCAGGGGTGGCCAACACGTCGACCGTGGTCGACCGATCGACCGCAAAGGTTTTGAAAGTAGCCCGCGAAGCTAAAGTTGAACAATTTGCTTTCACTTAAATTAATGTTTAAAAATCTTAATGCGATTATTTATTCTTACCAGAATAGACTGTGCAACGTAGCTATACTGTTTCCATTTTTTCCAATGAACAACGCAAGTGAATGTTAACTTTTAAATTAATTGTAGTCGTAACGCATGCGCATATAAATGGCAATCGCACAAAATGACGCAAAATCATGTGCCAGACAGCAGATAATGAGATTATTACCCACGGTTCGTTTGAAGACAAATTTATATGTAATAAGTTTTAATTTAAAATTATGCTAAGAGAACTTCTGCCACAAATATGCACTCCTATTTACAAACTAAAGGTGATTCATATCTTCAACTAAATGATCAGAAATGGCTTCTTGATCTTTTGTTTTTCTGCGATATTACTGAAAAATTACACCAATTAAACCTGCAACTAGAGAGTAAAGGTAAAACAATAATAGATATGATGAGCATTTTGGAGTCATTTAAAGAGAAACTAAATACGCTTGCAATGCAATTAAAACATCGTGATTTAAAGCATTATCAAAATCTGGCTGATGAGTCTAAAAATAAAAAGAATTTTACAACAAATATGCCGATATTATTGCACTGCTTTTAAAAGAATTTGGAAGAAGATTTCTAACATTAAGTGAACTTGAAGATATTGCCAGTTTTTTGTCTTGCTCATTTAATGACATCGATGTCGAAAGTGTAGCTCAGAAACTAAACAACTTACTCGATACTACAAATTTAACAAGCTTTGAAGAAGAAATAATAAATATTAAATGTGACATAAATCTTAAGTCATTGGTTTCAGATTGTAATTTTTGGAAACTGATAAGAAAAGATAAATATCCAAATATATGGACAATTGTTACACGTTTCAATGACTTCTTTGGATCAACATATTTATGTGAATCCGCATTTTCATTTATGAATGTGATCGAAACAAGTTACTTTATTATCATCTTTTAAAGCTTGGTCTTCCTGCTCCTTTCAACGCCTCTTATGTTCGTTCTCTACCTTTTCTCTCAGTTGTTACTATTCTAGGGGTGTTCCTTGATTCCACTGTCGACAAAATAAAAATATAATTTCTATTCTATTCCATGCATCTATTCCATTTTGCTGGGCTAATGCTCTCTGGTAGCAAATCCAAGGGGGGTAAAAAAAAAAAAAACGCAATTAACAGATTAACATTTGGAATTATGTTTGAGAATTGTCTTAAGTTCATATGAGCCAAATTTTGAGAAACTTGCTGCACTTATGCAAGGTCACATTTTTATTCATTTGCTTATTTACGGTATATTTTTTCTAAGTTAAGAAGTATTTCATAACGAAAAAAATAAAAAAAGGTATAATTTTTTTTTTTCTTTATTTACTAACATTTTTTTGTGTACTTATTTCTTTACATTGTAATTTTTTTTTAAATTTCATAAATATTATTGTGCTTCATAAAATAAAAAAATATAATAATTTGTTTGCTTTATTTGCCATAATATATTTTTAAACTGAAATTCTTGTTAGTTATTTATTAAAATATCAATGAAAAATTTGAAAAATCCTGAAATTGTTTTCCCATATTCACAGTCGCCCGCAGATTACATTTTACAGAATAAGTCGCCTGTAAGGGATAAAAGTTTGGCCACACCTGAAGTAGAGCTTGGCTAGAAGTGTGTTTGATCGAGTGGACGATTGTGTTTTTTAAATGGATGACAACTGATTGGGACCGAAGAGCTCGGATATAAAGATAAGGCACTGGTATATTCGGTACCAGAACTGGAAGAATAGTTTTGAGATGGATTCGAAGATGTCCTAAAACGATGTAGCGACATAAGGCGATCGGCCGTTGCAGCTAATTCAGCGATCGGCGTATTTATAGGGAGGGTAGTCAACAATGATTGAATACTAAATGGTAATCGTTCTTCCCAAATGATTTTCACAGTCGCTTCGTCTAAGTGATTCCCAGCAAGATCTAACATTTCTGACAACAAATGAGACGGCAAACGATCTCCAATATTAAGATCGGTTAATAGTCGTCGAAGGCGAGTATGGTCCGGCTGGTCGTATAATTTTAAAACAATGGATTTGATATAAGAATACTGGTCGTGGGTAGGCAAACGTTTAATATCGTGCCGAATACTATGTAACAGGTCGCTATCTACATTGGCAATAAAGATGTCAGCTTTTACTTTTTCATTAACTATGTTGTTGATGGAAAACTGAGCGCCAATTTGGATGAACCATAATTGAGGATCTCGTCTTGAAAAGGGTGGAAATCGTATTAAACTGGGGAAGTTGGCATGATTTGGACAATTAAAGGTTTGATTCGGCAAAGAAGTGTCGTTACTATTTGCCATATTCGATAAAGTTGAAGAACGTGAAAAAAATTAAAATACGGTAACGAGAAAAAGGGTATCAAAAAATTAAATTGAAAGTAAAACAAAATTACATCGGAATAATAGTTCGATTTTAATGATCGTGGTCATATACTACCCCGAAAGGATAGTATGTTCGTTTCGAAGTGCGGAGAGAACGAAAAATTTAGAGGTCGCGTTGTATGATTTATTACACGATCTTAGCGACAGTGTTCGATCACGCGGTTGATCGGCGAACAGTGTCTCGTCATCGTGGCGCCGTCCACCGAGCGGACGTACTGTAAAGCGACTATAGCGTGTTTATGAATCCAGCGTCTCGGCGCCTGTCGTTTCGCGGCTGGGGACATATGTAAAACGGTCTACACATTCGCCCATAAAAAAAATCATAGCAAAAGTAAAAAATTCGCACAAATTTTGAAAATCGAAAGGTGTTACCAAATTCGATCACGTCGGGGTCACCAATTTTGTCGCATAACCTCTGTCGACTCCAAAAACAAAAGTACACGGCAAAAGAAATTTATTTCATAAAAGTGCGGACGAAGCGACATCGAATCGAATAGACCGTCGTTAAAACGTGCGATACCGAACCATATCATTATCTCGATTAATCTTGGCCTGGACGAGTTGACACAGGATCACGGCTCGTCCAAGATCTGTTGGGGGGAGGAGAGGATTTTAATCAGTGTGACCAGGAAGGAGTTTGTGGTTCTCACAATGGTATGCGTAAACGAGGTGATTCAGGCTGACTGTACCAAATACGAGGTCGATAGTTGACTAAGAACTAAGATTTATTTTTTAGAGCATATTGTAAAAGTTGTATTTCATATAGTTTACAAAGATTTAACAACTTATCACCAAAAAATACTTTTTTACCTTTTGTAATAATTTTAAAAATTGGTTTTTGAAGTTGGCATAATTGTTTTAAATGATAATTTGTTGCGCAGCCCCCACAAATTAATCTGTAATATAATATAGGTTTGCATATTGTTGTATATTTTCTGTAAAGTTGGTAACTATTAAATATTTGATTTAAATAATAAAAAAGACAGTTTAATTTATGTAATTTTAGTGTTAAATATATCCTACGTTTATTCCGCAGAAGTTTGCAATGTTCGCGAAACTCAGGATATTTGATTATATGTTTTAAAATATTTATGTTTATATTCAGATCTATAAGATTGTTGTTGTAAGAAAAAATGAAAAATGCATAGAGATATACAGAGGTGAGGGCCGGGCTAAACTGACAGAGTAATTTTGATTTTTTGAACTGTCAATTATTATATATATAATCTTACAATTTTATTCACTAGAAGTACTAGGCCCTGATTATAGAATTTAAAAATTAATTTGTTAGTTAATAGATTTCTGCTAATGTATTATGGAAGTATGTCTCAATTTGTAGTTAGGAGACTGGAGAAGATTTAAGATTAGCAACCACGAGTCTCAGAATAGTATTTGGAACCACATCCAACGTTTTAAGACCATGAATAACAACAGCAGAATTATAAAACTTACAAGTGTAATCCACCTTTGATCTAATTAATACTTTATATAATCGTTCCATTACAACTCAATTATTTCCTTAAGTTGTATTATATATTGCTTTAATGGGATTTAGTAATTTAATGGCAAAAACAAAATTAGGGCAACAAACTAATAGACATACTTTTTTGATCCCGCCGATCCCGGAAGAAATAGTGAAAGGTAATAAAATGAGAAAATTAAAATGAAGGTTTAAAAGTTAGCTACAACAAAGGGAATATTAGGTTGCATTATATATAACACGACGCTGGAAGTTATAATCACTGCTATTCATAAACTTTTGTAAAGGGCTTTTCTCAACTGCTTTTGTTCATTAATGTTTACATATTTATTTATAAGAATTTTTCTTTTATCTCTTATTGTTACCTTCTTTTTAAACAACAAAACGATAAACAATAAAAATTAACGAATTATTTTTAGGTACGAAAATTACAAAAGCATTTAAAAATGAGAGTTGTTTGCAAGCCAACCATCACTAATTAAAAATAATAAGTTAATATATAATTTTAAATTATTTAAGTTTTATCTTTTATTTATTTTAATGGTCAAAGTAAAAATTATAAATTAGTTTAATTTTTTTTTATTATTGTATGTAAAAATGAAGTTTTACTTTTCATGCCTTAAAATGTATACTGTTGATTGACTCATAAAGTTTAAAAAGTTTATCCCGGTATTTTATAATTTCGTAAAGCAGTGAGTATTCACTAAAGTTTCAAAAATTTGATTATTAAAAATGACAGAACAATCTAAGGATGTTAGTAATATTCCTTGGTAAGTGTTAGCTATTATAGTTCTATTAATTTAATCATATTAATTTCTGTCTAACATCATCACCGTTGTTATACAGGATAGAAAAGTACAGACCTCAAAAATTTACAGATATTATTGGAAACGATGATACAGTAAAAAGATTAGAAATATTCGCAGATACTGGTAATATGCCGAATATAATTATATCGGTAAATGTATAAACTTTCTTTCAAATAAATGCTTGCAAAGAAAAGTAAAAGATATTATAAAACGTATCTGTTTTACTGTTTATTAAAATAATTCTTAAAATTATATAATCTTATATATATATATATATATATAATGTGTAAATGCATAATTTTTGTATACGCACTAAGAGTAAATAGAAATAATAATATTTTGAGCCGATGTTTGATATGTTGAAAGGGGCCGCCAGGTGTTGGTAAAACAACGACTATACAATGTTTGGCTCGGATATTATTGGGGCAGTCGTATAAAGAAGCTGTTTTAGAACTAAATGCATCTAATGATAGAGGTATAGACACCGTTCGCAATAAAGTGAAGATGTTTGCTCAGCAAAAAGTAACACTTCCTCCTGGAAAACATAAGATTGTTATTTTAGATGAAGCTGATAGGTATACATATGAGAATATTTTTCAGTTTAAATAATGGGGTTCTTAACATTTATATGTAAAAACCGTGTTTTATTGTTTTATATACTTAAAACATAATTTTTATTATGTTCTTTTAGTTATTTGTGACTATTGCTATTGCAAAATGCAAATTATTTTGTTTGTAATTTAGAGTTCATTTTAAATTTATAATAATCCTTCATGGTTCTAGTTTTGACCTTTCTAAAGAACAGATGAATGAATGTTGAAAGCTGGTATTTTGTGTTTTTCTTATACTAAGAGTTTTCTATGCAGTCGTAGATGGGGTCCTTCTTAGATTTCGTTTATTTTTTTAGTCTTTTACATCGCACGGATAATTGCAGTACTTTTTCAGAATGATGTATATGTGCTTTTTAATCGTTTAATTTGTAATTTTTATTATCAACTGTGTAGTATGACGGAAAGCGCGCAGCAAGCCATGCGCCGAACTATGGAATTGTACAGCAATACAACACGCTTTGCGTTAGCTTGTAATAAAAGTGAAAAAATTATCGAACCAATACAATCGAGATGTGCTGTTTTACGTTTCGGTAAATTAAACGATGCTCAAGTATTAGCAAATATATTACATGTTTGTGAACAGGAACAGGTAAACAAACGTGCGTATTGAAAATTGAACATTCTATCGTTTATTTTATTTATATAATTTTAATTCACTTATTAATTAAACCCATGAAACTAGGTAAAATATACTCAAGATGGTTTGGAAGCGTTAGTTTTCACAGCTCAGGGTGATATGAGGCAAGCCTTGAACAATCTTCAGTCAACTCATAATGGATTTGAATTCGTTAATAGTGAAAATGTTTTTAAAGTTTGTGAAGAACCACATCCACTACTTGTTAAAGACATGTTACAGCACTGCTTAACTGGAGACGTTCCTAAAGCATATAAGGTTTGTTAATCTAAAATTAATACAAAATTTAAAAAACACTATTCGTTATTTTCATATGTTATAGTTGCTTAAATTTTTACAAAAACATATTTTTTATGTTAAAAGTACTTCTAGTTTAGTTATTTCGCCGGTGTAATATAGATGACAATAATTTCGCCTTAAAAATTTTAATTTTACCGAAAACCGTAAGCAAATAAATATAATATTATACGAAATGCAGTTTTTTTTTGTTTTTTTTCCGCTTTCGGTGTCATTCGGTTTGATTTATAAAAATCAGTTAAATTCATTTTTAGGTATTAGCTCATCTATGGAAACTAGGCTACGCCGCGGAAGACATAATAAGCAGTATATTCAGAGTAGCAAAAACATTAGAAATTCCGGAAACCTTGAAATCTCATTTTGTACAAGTAATTTGTTTCGTGAATTGGTTTATTTTTTTATTAAGCAATTATTTTATTTAGTATTTTCGATAATATCATACTTGTTTAAAGTGATCTAAATCACTATATCCGCTGCCCAATATAATACAGATATACTTGTATCTCAGAATATATATACTAACATGACTAAAAATTTTCAATGTAAAAACAGATAAAACACACATGTACCTTGGGTTTTCATTTGTTTTCTTTTTTTCAAGTTAACAATAAACCCGCAAGAATATAAAATTCTAATTTCAAGTTAGTTGTTTTATTCTATGTCGTTTATATTTACCACTTACTTTTTGGAAAAATTAGTTAACTTGTATAACATAAATGTTTCGAATAATTCAGTGTAGAATTCTCAGTACAGTGATCATTTTGTGTGGAATTATGATTTAGATTATTCGTGAAAAAATTAATATAACATGAAAGAATAAATGATTTAATTGAGGTGAATTCAAAATTATATTTTTATTCTAAAAATTAAGTATATTTATTTTATTGACATATTATAAATTATAGAAATGTTTTTGTACTTAATTTTTGTTTTACATTGATGTAAAATTATTTGTTTTACATTGATGTAAAATTATTTGTTTATTTTTAATCTCAAATGTATAAAACAAAAGAAAGATTCATTAAAAAATTTAAAAACATTATATATATATATATATTAAATTATTAAAAATGATAGTGCCCCCACAATTACGAAATCATAATTTCAACCCAGTTTTTCGATAATTTGCTGGTAAAATTTTTTACAATAATTGTAGAACTTAAATTCCACGAACAATATGAAGTAATGCCTATTATTAAGTATTTAAACAAAAAGTACGATGCAAATAAGAGCTAATAGATTATATACAACTGAACTTGATAAAATAGTTGATTATATTAAAATTTATGTTTAAAGAATAGTGTAATTGTTAATTTCACCAAGAATAAATATACATATTTATATTTAGATAAAACTTTATACAGGGTGTTCCATAAATTAGTTAACATTTAAATCTAACTTCCCGCGCAAACACAAGCCACGCGGGGCACATTTTTGTGTTAAACAGTTTTATTTAAACAATAGTTCGCTCATTATTGTGAGACGCTTATTTCGTCTTGAATACGATTTACGCGACTTGAATACTCCGAGTGATCCTTTAATAAATAAATTGGTAAGGAGTTCGAAGAGACAGCATCAACACTAAATGCGAAGCAAACCAGCCGCCCACGGACTTCTCGGAGTGAAGAGATCGTGGAGAAAGTTTCCGTTTCAGTTCAACGAGATCCACATTTTTCGATGCGCAAACGTTCGGCTAAATTCGAATTATCCTGCACATATGTATGACGTATTTTGAAATCAAATTTGAAATTACATCCATATTAGATCCAGATAGTGCGGGAACTAACACCTAATGATTTAAATTTACGCCAATCGTATACCGAAACAGTGTTGGATTGATTCGGTAATTTTGACGACATCTTGTTTTCCGACGAAGCCTATTTCCACCTCAACGGATATGGTAACAAACAGAAATTGGTGCAGTGAAAATCCCGAAGCTAAACATGAGAGGCCACTTCATTCGCCTAAGGTTGGGCTGCGATTTCAGCAAAAGGAATCATTAGTCCCTATTTTTTCGAATATTTTCGCGGCCGTACGGTCACTGTTAATTCTGCTGAATATGTGAAAATGTTACGGGAGTTTTTGGCACCGAAGTTCTATTGAAATTTGCTGGCTACAATTGTAACGCATGGTTTCATCAAGATGGAGCCACTTGTCACACATCTAACGAGTCCCTGCCGGTGGTCAAAGAAATGTTTCCGTGAAAGCTGATTTCCAGAAGAGGCGAGATCCCATGGCTACCAGGAGTCCAGATTTATCCCTAGCAAACTTTTTTTTGTGGGGTTATTTAGAGGACCGTGTCTACATTCATAAACCAAAGACACTGCGTCAACTAAAAGAAAAAAATCAGTGAAGAAATGTCTGCGATCTCACAGCCTCTTTGCCGACGAGTACTCAAAAATTTTGTTACTCGCTTAGAAAGTGTAAAAGTCGAAACGGTGGTCATTTAGTTGATGTTATTTTTAAACGGCAAATTCTCATGAATTGGCTATCTTGTGAATAAATAATTTCTAATGTATATCAAATAGTTTTTTTAATACGATATTTTCAAATGTTAACGAATTTATGGAACACCATGTTTATTTAATGTATCTAGCGTTTTAAATAAATGGCGCCTAAATCTGAAACGTTATAATGGGAACTTTATGTAGAACTTTGCTTTAAATATTACGACTTTCATTAGACGAAATGTTCTATTTGTTCCTTTTTGACATTAGAAAACTCAGTTCGAGTGTCTTTTGATGCCAAGTCTCTGTTACTAAAACCAGCTCAGGATTAGAAACTCGATGTTGGTATATATCTTTTTTTTTTTTTTTTTTTTTTTTTAAAAAAATATCCAACAGAGCATTAGTTTTTTAAAAAAGAAAAAAAATTTCTTATATTATTTCTTGTCTCACTGTAGACACAGCTGGTTTCTCTCACGAAGATATACCCATCAATCTCTCTGATAGATTTCCCGCAGTACGTGACGGAATGAGAAAGTAACGTCGAGTTTCTTGATAATTATTTGTTCTGATATTAAATTAAAATTATTTCTGACATTAAAAAATTTATATGAAAAAACATAAAACCTTTACGATGAAGACTAAATATAATGCTACGTTTGCTACTCGGCGATTTAGTGCTGACTAGAAAGACGTGTGTTACTACTCGACGGCTAATTTAATAACTGATACGCATTAGAAGAATTAATTGACCGACTAGAAATATTGGTCGGAAATAAAATTACTGTTTAAGTCCAGAGTAAATATTATCTCAGAATTTTTTTTTTCCTGTAAATTACAAAATTAATTTCTCGCTCGCTTATTTCGCTAACTGAGTATAATTGTTTTTATGCACTTACAGTACACGCATTATTCAGCTTGTGTGCCTGTGTGTATTTCTGCTAGCCGAATCGAATTGATGTACACACACGTAGACATACCTGTGTATCCATCATCTTCGAGTGTCGGAATTATTAGATTTTACCAAACGATGATTCGATCGTAGCATCTTAATCACAAAAAGGAATAAATATTTATTACCGTTCAACAACCTTTTACAAACGAAATATAATTGTATGCCAAATCTGTCCGATATTCGGCGTGTGTACACTTAATTCTCTGATAATAACTCAAAGATAGCAACAAAAATGCGGCCTCTTGTAACAAACGAAATAATTTAAAATTTCGATGAGTAAGTTGATCCATTTCGTATCAGTAGGTTTACTAATGTTTTATAAATACATATTTATTTTGTGGGAATTGAAAAAAGTCCAAATGAAACTGTTTTATTTAAAAGAAATCAAATATCTAAATTTATGAATTGTCAAATGGTTCATTTAAATTTACAATGTAAATTAGATTTAGTATTATCTACAAAATTGGGTGTAAAATAATGGAAATTAAAACTAATAACTTAAACAATTATCATTTTGATTACAAACTAACCGATGTTCTTAAGTTTACACTATTAAAGTGTTCCTCATTTTTAGATGGAAAATGTGAATTTCCTGTTTCTGAAAAAATTAAGTTTCAGTTAAATTGGTTTGAAACGTTTACTCTGTAATTAATTTATAAAGGTAACCAAGATGTATGTAGAGGTATGAAATTTTTTTACATAAGTTTATTGTGAAAAAAAAAGTTACTAAAAATTTACTATTTTTATAAAATCTTTAATAATTGGAAGGGTACTATTGAGATGATTCTTCATTTTAGTGAAACTGACCATCCCAAAAGGAATTTTGTTTTTTCGATAAGCTAACTGTAATTTTTCATATATCCACAGAAAATATTTTAATGCATCTCGATTTTAGT
This sequence comes from Icerya purchasi, assembly GCA_039619475.1. Lineage (NCBI taxonomy): Eukaryota > Metazoa > Arthropoda > Insecta > Hemiptera > Monophlebidae > Icerya > Icerya purchasi. The sequence continues at coordinate 403,085,279 of CM077116.1, read as the reverse complement.
TGTTATAATTAAATCTATAGATATAAAAGAAAATTAAAATGTATAATTAAAACTATCATATTGTGTAGATGATAGAAATTAGTTTTTATATGAAACATATGAGCGAGCCATTAATTTTGGAACTAATACTGCGCATAATCGAAATTTTAAAATAATATTATCTATGCGTTTGTAATCCGGAGACAAATGGATGATCACATTTATGGTTAAACTTTGTACGCTATTTACAGAAACAGAATAAATTGAAATAATATTCAATTACCGAATGCCATGCATTTTTACGTTATATAAAACTAATAATATGCATAATCTAAAAATGGATATTTATTATAATATTTTTATTATAAAGGGTGCTCCAAAGTAGACGTAATAAAGTAAACGCAAATAAAACATCCAAAAATTAACGATAGAATTAAACTTATTATTTTATTTTGAACTTTTATCTATGCTAATATTACTCAAATGTTTATAACGATTGGTTTTACATATGTCAAAATGATAATCGAAATTTTTGAGAAAGCTTATAGATTATGCATATAAATATACGCTTAATATAAATCAGATATTTTTCTCGTGTTGAGCAACTGTCTGTTTACTTAAGTATCTAAACCGTAATGGAGAAAATAAAAAGTTAAAAATTTCTTACAATTGTGGTTATTTATAGTACAACTGCTAAAAATTTAACGAAACCAAGTTAGAATCATAAACCCCAGTCAGGCCGAAGGCCCGTGTCTTTAAACCGATAAACCCTAAACCCCAGACAGGATAAGAACGGTTTTCCAGTATACCACCATGAACAGGCCTTTCGTTAGCCTTCAGTTTAGGAGTTGTGCGGTTTTAGTCATAGATAATCGGCCTGTCTAATGTTTAGAGGTTTGGAGCTGTATGGTTATAACGCACAGGCCTCTGGCCTGTCTGAGGTTTAGGAGTCTGGGGTTTGTTGGTTTAAAAAAAAAACACAGGCTGAATGCCTGTCTGGGTTTTAAGGTTTGGGGCTGTATAGTTATAAAGCACAGGATAATTTGAATTTTCAAAAATTGATAACATTTATTTTTATCGTGTAATCATTAATGTATTTTAAATTTAACTTATTGATTATAAACTTGGTATTATTATCTAAAAAAGCAATCACCAATGAATCTTAAACAGTAGTTTTATGATTTGAAGTTTGCTCTTATAGACCCGGCATATTATTGCAGAATGCCTAAGCGCAACTTTATATAATTAAAATTTATTACTAACGCCTGACTTTAAATTTCTGACGAAAATGATAATATATTTTAATAAATGTATGGGAAGCAGTTTAAAAATGACCGAATTATTGTCTTGTTTTGCCGCGAAAAAGCTACTGTTTTAATTACGATGTTATTAAATAAATCAGCTGAAATCGAAAAATAATTTATGCTATTTAAAAAGTTTAGTAATTTTATAATCAGGTTAGTTTAGTTTAAACTGTGTATTACATTACTCTCAAATGTTTTTTTTTTTTTTTTTTTTTTTGTAATTATATTTTTATACGTATATATATTTTAAAATATAAAAATTTTTATAATTTTTAATAAAGTTTTTTGTAAAAATTTTGATGTTTTTTTCGATGTTATGTAAATCTTAATTATCAATTTGCATTATGAACAATTGTTACAGATAATTGGATTGTATCATCTTCGTATTATTCAAGGTGTAAATTCGTTATTACAATTATCAGGCTTACTCTCTAAATTATACGAAGAAAGTTTACTTATCAACCAAGCAGCTGTTTAAAATTAAACCAACTTTTAAGTAATACAAAGAGTATGTTACTTTTTTTTATTTTTAAATATACTTATGTACAAATTTATGCTTGTAACCAAATGCCGATTTATAATAAACTTTTATCTTATTTCCTATATATTTAAAATAGATTATTTTGGATTTTTTTATATCATTAAAATAGTTTTATTGACTGTAGTTATTAAATAACTTCTTAAATGATGTATTGCCGATATTGTCCATTCCTACATTTAGAAATTTAAATAAATCATAAAATTTGGTTCAAATAACTATTAAAACCAATAAAATGTAAAATTAGCCCAGTATCTTTGATGGAATGTATTTATATAAATATATTATCTGTAGATTTGCAGTATTTTCTCATAATACAAAAATCTTGAAAAATACTTTTTAGGTTTGTTTGAGTTTTAAAAGATATTTAATTTCTACGAAGTTTCCTATTTGCATGCTGTGTTAATCTTTCTAATTTGATTACTTCTGTTCGTCTCAGATCGTAAGCGGGCATTCCATTTTGATTTATTTGTATAGATCAAAATTGTTAAGCATTTTTAAATAAATGGTTAGTATAATTAATTTTGATGAACAGGTTTATTTAGTGACATTTGGCTTATATTAAAAGACAGGAAGAAAAGATTTCAAACGACATATATCAACGTGCTTTGTATAAGAAATAGATAGTATTCCAAGTTAAACTTTTTTTTTTTTTTTCATATAATAAATTAGTCATTACTGACATCACTTATTTTTACAAATTAATATTCCGTTTGAGAAGTAAATCTTATTACTTAAAAAAACAACAGATTTTTAAGAGTTACAAAATTTCCTCCTGTAATAAGTTTCATACCATTTCTACTATAGAAGTTATACAAAACCAAAATTAATTTTTTTATTATTTATATTTTATTTATTTATTTTATTTTAATTTAATTTATTTTTTTTTTTAGGCTAACGGCTTAAATTAGATGTTAGCTATTTAAGGCAGTAATCTGGTCTAGAAGCATAAATTTTGGGCGTTTTGTCAGGCTCGATAAAAAAAAAATATATATATACATATATGTATATATTTTTAATTTTTTAAAATGTACAAATAAAAGATTGAAAAAAAAAAATTATAATTAAAAATGGTGTAAGTTGGTAAAGTTGGGGTAAAAAAAGGGGGTGTTCTGGTTGATACGGTTACAGTTCTTCTGGTCATCTAAAATAAAATTTAAAAAAAGATTCTTAATTAGTAAGAATATCGTTATAGCCCCTATCCAAGACGGAACAATTTTTTCCCAAAATGGCGTCCGTCTAAAAAAAAAAAAAATCTGTATTTTTTTATGATTTTTACTTTTTTTTTAATAGTAAAAAATAATAATTTTGATACAAAGGTGGCAGGGGCGATAGAAGGTTATATATTGAAGGTTAGTAAAAAATTTGGAATAAAGTGGTTAAATAAAATTTGAGATATCATGTCAACGGTGTTCGAAAAAAAGTAGTTCTTGGAAAAGCGTGTTTAAAGTTTCGAGCTAGTATCAGGCAGCCGCAGCAATCGGTGAAAAGCCTTCATTAAAAGTGCAAATAGCTATATAATTTGCAATTTCAATTGTCCATGTTCCTACATGTACATCTGATTTTAACGGAATTTTCACAATCTTCCCTCGACTCGATGTTACTCGACACACAGTACGGATGCGCTCAGGAACAAGTTACTGTCTAAGCTTTCGATTACTACCATTCAGACAGCAACGCAGTCTCTACCCGATGCGACTGTTTTTTCGAACGTGCACGCGAATTTCTGAGTTTAGCTGAGTAAGCATCTTTGGCGAAACCATATGGCGACGACAAATTAGAACAATATCTGAGAGGTCGTGAGTTAATGAAACATCAAGTAATACTTTCAAAGTTGAACGCTGCCAAAATACCGAATTCGTCGTAACATTTTACACACAAAAAGTTTAAATTTACACTCGAAATTATTTATTTTCAAACTGTGAGCGGCGTACGTACATCTACGTTTCTTGAGGATTGAAACGACGTTGTGAGCTGAACTGAACATTGAACACCAAAAAATATTTTCAAAAAAATACGTAACTACGACCTTCGGTTAATCGATTTTAAGTGTTTGCGATTACCTATATTTATACATTTATATAATGTCATCATACCAAAAATGGTCAGCTCAAGCGTGACGGGCTTAGATGCTGTGCCACTAAAATATAAAATAGCTGTAACTTCGTAAATTTAAAATTTTCTCTCGAGAGGGTATATTCTTAAAAGTCTAAACTTTAAGAATATGCAAAAAAAAAAGAAAATTAATTTTTTCAAAAATATTAATTTGTTAAAAACTTATTGCGTCGCTAATTAATATCTGTTACTGGTAGTGATGTATAAGTGCAATAGTGAAAGAGTACCGGTAAAATTAGAATTTTCAATTTTAACACAGTGTATAACATGATCCCACAATATCTCGTAATTAAGCGATGAATGACCAGATATTCTTATTGGTTTATTCGCTCAAATATTGCAATCAACTTCGGAGTGTAAGGGTGTTAACTGAAAGTGAATTTCACTTTCTTTATAAAATCCTATACGCAGTTATTATGGTCTATATTGTAAATTATATCAAACTCGTATTTTTGTACAAAATTAAAAAGCATACATTATATACTATTCCAATTGTAAAAGTTTCAGGCGTGTATACTGAAAATTACTGTTTAACGATTAACTGGAAATTTTGTATAATAGATCCTTTTTTTTTTTTCTTTTACATTTCTGGCAATAGTTCATTATATCGCAAATCTATTAGTTAAAAGTATAAATTATGAAGATAACTGATACTGTGGAAATGGAGCTGCTAATATAAATATTTCACTACTTTTATGCTTTTTAATAATAACTGTATATGACCAATAGCAAGAAAATAATTTAAAACTGGACGAAATTTTTTTTAAAACTTGGAACCCGGTATCGAAACAGATTAATATACCGAAACCATTTCATATTGTTCAGTGTACAGTTCGTAAAATTTTCTTTTAGATTATTACTGTGTTCTGTCGCTATAATTTGTAAATTAAATTTATATTTTTTAAAATTATCGCTGCTAGAATAAAATGAAAAAACAAAAGGTAAAAAGGTACCAGTGTTTTACAAAACGTGTAGAATGATTATAAATCACACGCGCATTAGAGATATTTACTTTAGCGCTCTAAAGGTAATTTAACTAACATAAGGTATACAAAATTTATATAAGAAATATCAAAACATGATAAAAAGGCGAGATAAAAGCAGCCAAAAATTAACGCTATACACAAAAAAAAAAAAAAAAAAAAGAAAAAAATAGAGAAGGCAAATAGTGACGGTAAAACTATATAGTTGGAAAATAATAAATAGCCTAGTAAAAATTAAGAACCGGATATTCGAATCATGAAGATCATGTTTAGAAAATAATAATGTCTTATATAAAAATCAATTTGAGCTAAAGGCACATTTACTGCTTCCTTACTCAGACTTATGCTTGATCATGTAAAGAAGGCTAACCGGAAACAATTAGCAATATCTTTTATAGATTTAACTAAGAAGAAGCATTTGATATGTCATAAATCATAACAAATTAATATTAGATGTAGATAAAATCGGCATAAAACAAAATCTAAAGAAATATATGGTTTTTAAATTATACACAAAGTGAGAAAAGCATTATTGAAATTAACGAAACGCTAAGTTCTCATATAAATTTATTATATAAGGTACGACAAGGTCGCATCTTATTTCTGCTACTTTTACTAATTTCATACAAATCCACTAGTCACTAAAAATTTCATAGTTTACGCATATACGGATGATATCGTTCTAATCCTGGAGTATAATGAAATTAAAACTGTCGAAAAGCTTTTACAAAACGATATAAATATATTAAATATGTAGGCCACGACAGAAACAATAATAAGTGGTAAGAAATCGAAAATTACGCGTATTGAAGATCACCTAGTAGATACAAGAACTTTGATCTGAAGCCTACTTAAATTCACTCAATTTACATAAAATGATACAGTTACTCAAATCCAATCATTTAGAACCTCCTCTCCGATCAACTGTAGATCAGATATTAACGTAAAATGAACATGTTGATGAGTTATCCATTAAAATAAAACAAATTATTACAATATTATATAGAATAAATCAAATTTTACATTATAAAACTGTTGGTTTGTTTTTTAATGTTGTAATTATAGCTATATAGACTTGGAAGTAGAATTCAAGTATGGGGAGAAATAATAAAAAACAGTGAAAAATAAAATAAGTAAACTACAATGATAATGATTTGAATCTTAGGACAGTTAAAGTTGGTTTTATTTGGTGAAGAGAAAACAGTAAGTTACCATTGAGAATTATATCTTACAAAAATAAAGAACGAACAAGAAATTTTAAAAATATCCATTTTACCTAGCCTAAAAGAATAAATAAAATTGAAAATGTCAGTGATATTCGTAAAACTGCTAGAAGTCATTCCACATAATATAAAAGAGCAAAATAAATTATGATTGTAGAGGAGTATAATAAGGAATAGGCTCCAGATACGCTTTTTAATACTAATAAATTTATTCGTTCTTCCTGTTATTTTGCAGCAGCGTGTTTTATGTTATTTTTTACTCAAAAGTAAATTAATTTTTTGTTTATATATTTTCAAATAAATATTCCTTATACAGGGTGTGACAGCTTAACTTCCTTTTTTAAAATGCGCCACTTTTTTTCTACTAAATTTTTTAAAGAAATAATAACAGAAAATCGAAATAAAACTGCAAGGGAAGAAGCATACATATATTGCCAATGGGATCTAGAGTATGTTATTTCGATTTTCTGTTATTATTTCTTTAAAAAATTTAGTAGAAAAATAGTGGCGCATTTTAAAAAAGGAAGTTATGCTGCCGCACCCTGTATAAATAAACTAAAATATTTATGGTTTTAATATCATAACATTCCATACTATCTCGTGACTTATGTTTGAAAAAAGTTATTTGTAATTAAATATTTTTCAAATAAGTTTTTTATTTCGAGTAAAAACTCGAATTCTCTCGTAATTTCTTATAGTCCAGACAAGTTGTCATATTTTAGATCGATTTTTAAGATGTCGGTTAATAAGAATTTTTCACCGCGATAATTTATAAAAAAAAATGTCATGAATAAAATTGTTCTCGAATGGACATCAAATTTTATAGGATTTACATAGAAATAAATTCGCAAATGTACGCAAAACCAGTTTTTCGCCGTTTTCTATTAGAAAAAAAAATTAATAAAAAAAAAGTATATATCTCGTTATAGATCTTTAAAATGCGAACAAATGTCTTTTTATTTAATTGAAATCGGTTTATAAGTTTTCGCAAAAAAAAAAAACACGAAAAAATAGCGAATTTTCAAAAATGAATTACGTGGCTTCTAATTATGGTATCGAACTTTTTCTTTATTTAAATTGTAGGTATTTCAAAGGCCTAACTACCATAAAAATTTTACTTCTTGATATTTATAAGTTTTTGCATGATTGGCAATAATATTAAAGTAGAGGTCGCCGAAATCCGGCCTCTGATTTGTTAATAATAGTTCTAGAACGAAAATTCAAAAAGGATTTTATTCTGAAAGTGTTGCTCTACAACCGATTTTTCGTAAAAAAATTTTGATTGTAAGTTATATAGTTCAAAAATAGTGCCGAAAAACGTGTAATTTTACGCTTCGGGGGGCCGCGTTAGCGCGTACTGGTGAAGTGCGGCATAGTGGGGGAAGTTGTCCCGATATTTATAATATTCGAAACTGAATATTATGAGCATGAGGAAACAAAAAGAGCGAACGCCTTTCCTATAATTTTTATTTATTTCGTTTAATAATTGAAAAATTTTTGATGAATTTTTATCAAGCGGCAATTTTTTGTGTAATTAGGATTCTACATTAACGTGAGTTGGCATTTATCTAATATTATTAAACGAGCAACGAAGTCCATATATGTATATTTGTACGTTCCTCCATCTCGAAAACGGCTCTAACGATTTTCACAAAATTTGCACAGTAGGGGTATTTTGAGCCAATAAATCGATCTGTCAAGATCTAATAATTCATGGCAAAATTCGTTGTCGCGAGTTTAAGGGGGCTTTCACGAATTCAGTAGTAAATCCGAAAAACAATCATTGAGATTTACTGGCTATAGCGATTTCATTTTTCATTTTTAAAAACAATCATTTATTGATAAGAACAGTTCATTTTTTATTTTTTGTATTAATTTTATATTTAAATAAGAAAAAAAAACTGTTTCTTAATAGCTACTAAACAAAAAAAAAAAATAAACAAAGAAAATCGGTCAATAAGTGGAGGAGAAAAAGGTACTGAACCGTTTTGTCTTTGCTTATTTATGTATAGATATTAAGTGTTTTGCGTATTTATATATTTGTTTGTGAAAGTAAATGGCTGAGAATAAGTTGTGCACATTTTAAAACCCCCTAGTGTATTATTAAATTCTGCAGTGATTCAGTCGGAAATGTTTTCCAGTTGGTTGGATCACAGGTAAAATTACAAGATGCTTTTTATTCGTTTTTATAACGAATAAACCGATAGATAAAGCTGACGATCCTATATACCTGAAATTTAATTTTTTTAATAAAAAACGCATTGAAATATATTCATAAAAATCAACGTGTGCAGTCATTGAAAACATTTTCCAACCATCCGGAAAGCGAATTCGAAGGACCTCTACTTTATTGTTGCGTTCAGTATTGAAAAGCAAAGTTGTATGGAAAGAGGCTTTAAATTCATAAATGTGTTCATAAATTAGTTTTAAAATATTTTGCGTTTTGCGAATATGTATAAGATTAAAATAAAGTTAAGGTTTTTATACATAAATAGTTTATATTCAATATTGATGTAAATTTATTTCTAAGGACGCATGATTTTGTGAGCCGAGCAACTGCTCGGTGCGTCAGCTACTGATTCAAAATAGTGCAAATGAATATGGATTTAGTAAAAAAACTGAGGTAATTAGTGAATATCTTTAGAAGTGAAATTTTTAATTTTATTGTTTTAATTGAATGTTACAAATTGTGAGAAAATAGTATTTTCTAGCATTAAGATCAATTTTATGTATAATACACAGAAAAATGTTTTTCATCGATCTTTATAATTTTAATGCAATTACTGGAAATTAACATTAGATTTTAAATTTAAAGCAATTAAATTAGATTCATGTAACGAATAATGATCTGCATAAGACATAACGGTCAAAATAACTAATTGTAGGTATCGTAGGATAACAAAAACAGAAAAAACAATGCTTGTCGCATCGCAAACTACCAGTACCCATCTATTTCGGACTGACCACCGCGTATCTGAGGTAGTTACAAAATCACGCAAATTCAAATTTTCCGCAGCAAAAGAACAAAAACATGGATACCTGTCTATATATATATATATATATATATATATATATATATATATATATATATATATATAACAATTTTTCGTGATTACGATAGAAATTAATTATTGTAGAAAGAGGAATCGAAAAAAAAATTTCTTTTATCGTGGGAAGAAAGGTATAAAAAAGAATGGAGAATTTTTTTAAAAGTAAATTATATATTACTGGTTTGCTAATTTATATATTTATTATATGTCTACTCATTTATTAAGCAAATTAAAATTGTACGAATTTTTTTTATTACCGCTGGAGTTGGTGTCCGTCATACAATCCCACCGCTTAACAGAGATTTATTAACCGATGGTAGCTATAATAATAACATCAGTAAATTGAAAAACTGTTTGTATTCGTATACTCAAAACGCAAGAAAGGTATTTATTAATTTCTTAAAACTAATTACAAAAGTCTATTTATTAAAAAAAATAATCACTTTACAGTATTTTACGTGTCAAGACAAGGGCCACGTTTAACTACGACTGGAAATAGATTATCTTGATTACGCACGCCCAGTGATCAGTGGAATTAATAAAAACTTTACATAGGAGGTAAAATTGATACTTTTGGAGGTAACTGACGAAATTTGAAGTTCTTTTTTGTCTAAAAAGATAGTCGTATACCTGATTTTTTTTCGATACTTTTAAACTGTTTTATAATGTACTTTAAGAATTTCCGATTTTATTAGGATAGTTTCTAAGAAAAATTTCAATTATGTAAAAATTTTTTTTTCTGCACGATTTTCCTGTTTTTTTTTTTTTAGTTTTTCTTAAGCGTATATTTTGAAATATACAATGGCAGATCTAATTGACGTTACTGCTTTTAAACGCTTAACCTTTTTATTTGCTCTGTATTGTTTTAAGTTTGTTGTAAGCGACAGATTTCGACGCCTTTATATGAATATAAGCTACTTTCTCTTTTAATGACACAAACATTTTCGAGAAAATTAAAAAGAATTTTAAACATTTATACGATAAATATTATTTAGCTACGGTATCGTAGTTGATTAGGCAGTGTGATGTTTTTTTCAGGTAGGGCCGCCTTTGTATCCCAATCTGCACACTGAAAATATAGAAAAATTCTCCTCTTGTGCTGGCTTAATGCCGACACTTAACAAGCCCAAAATAATAATAAAAAAACAATAAGTATGAAAAAATTGTATATTTTAAAAAAAAAAAAAAAAGAAAAAAAAGTAGTCATTACAAAATCGCACGTATAAACAAATCTCACGCATAATCACGTAAAATATTCATTTATTCTTCTACAATTCGTTCGTTATATTTTTTATTATACCCTACTTATAAAATACTAAATTATGTATTTTTTTATCCAAGCGTTCAAGAAACAGAAATTTTATAATTATAAATAAAAATAAATAGTACATTTAAAAAAAAAAAAAAATAAAAAAAAAACAAAAAAAAAATGTTCGTACAATAATAAAAAATTATTTCTGTCTGTCGAACGCTCAGATAATGCGCGTATGCAGTAAATTAAATTATAATTAAGTTGTTTTGAATAGTAAGTAGCGAAAACTTTTTTCTATTTTTACATTATTTCAAAAAGAGAAAAATAAAACTAAATCACAGTGGTTAAATGTTACATTTGGAGTTCTTACTTTTTTTTAAATCGCTCCCCCCATTTTTGTTTTTTTCTTTCATCGCCGTCACCACTTAATTTCGTTTTGATTGAAACATGCATACGCACACACACACAAATACTCATATACTAGTACACTTTGCGATTATGCGGAAATACACTAATTTGTGTCGGTATGTAATTATGTATAAATGCAGTTATAATGGCAATTACATTAATTAGCTGGCATACATATTAATATATATATATATATATATATATATATATATATATATATATATATATATATATATATAAATAAATAAGTATTAAAATAAGTAGAAAAGTCCTTTTATGTGGAAATCAAATTACTTCTTATACGTTAACGCTTCTTCTATCATTTGTTGCATTCCTTGCTCCACGTTACACGATTTCGGATCACATTTCATGCTTCCATTTCGTCCGCATCTAAAAATCATTAATCGCGTATTATTTAATTGTTATTGTGATTTTGTTAAGTACGTGTTCGACTGGCAATTCCCTCAATTCCGCCTATTCCATAAACACCTTGTTCAGCTTGGTAAACGAGCAGAAAAAAAGGTTTACGGCAGATACGAATTTATTGCATATGTGCTTTCTTAGAGATAGCAACGCGCCATTTAAACGAATTTTTATTCGTGAAAGATGTGTAATTTCAGCTTTTTCTTTACTTATTAAATTGTTTGTAAAAATTAATGACCCTCTTATCCTTAATATGTTAGAAATTCCAATAAATGTAGTAGTTGTTGAGGATACGGTCGTTCATTTTGTATTGCACAAAAGATAATTTTTTTTATTCGATAGTTTTTGAATGTCTCAAAGGTTGTGAGACTAAAAGATCCTTCGACTCAGAGATAATCATCACTGTTCGTAATTTTTGTTTCTGTTCAATCGCCAGCAAATTTAAACCTTAAATTCGTAAAAATACTAAATTCAGACCTGTTAAGTGATTTGTTATTAATGGTTGCACTGTTATTTGATGATATAACAAAATTCGTTTTTACACTAAATCTTAGTAATTTAAATAATTCTCATATTTAATATTGTTTATATAGGTACTAGCGAAAAAAGTAACAGATTTTAATTACATTTTGCAAATGCAAAAATAGTACAGTTATCACAGGTTGCAATCCTTATGATGTAAAAGACGAAAATAGTTTTGCTTCAAGAGAAGGAAGCATCTTCAAGGGGCTAAGTACTTTCAGCTGCCGATAATAAATTGGTAATTTTATAGTTTCATTAAAGAGGAAAAAAGATACTTTTTCTATTTGTTTCTTAATAATTGAGAGTAAAATTACATACCTATATGTGTTATATCAGTAATCTGTCGTTCTTAATATCGTATAAATAGATCCTAGCTTATACTTAATCGATTTGAAGGTGAATTGTTTATTATCATGTTCGAAAGTTTTTTCTACGACGGTTTCTATCGGAAATAGCCTCTTGCAGGTAGATGTGTTTGGTAATTTTTTTTTTTTTTTCGTAATTTTTCGAACATTCGAATAATTTCGTGTTTAATTTCGTACTAAAAATAGCGCAATAACCTGATCGCTGGATGAAGTTGCCCGAGGAAGTCGATAGAACATAATTCATGCACTTTCACTTCAGTGTAGTAGAATCCATTTTCTGTAATGGAATTTAAGGAACAAGAGGAACTCGGTACACGACACATTTGTCGCACGCTATATTTCAGTGAAAAGTTAATAACTGACTAAATTGTTTTTGTATATTGAATGAAACATGTAATTCATATTGATCACCGGAAAATAATAAAAAAATTGAATTTGAGATATTTTCATACGAATAAGACAGATGCGAATTGTTAAAACTGGGTATTAACGAAATTTAAAAAGAAAATGTCCATTAACAGATAAGGATGTAGTACAGTTTTTAACCGTAGTTATCAATTTTAAGATGTACTCGGAAAAATTAAAGATAGTTCGATATGATAATAGCGAGGTATTGTAAAATTAGGATTCGCAACGTACTGAACCCGATGGCATTGAAGTGAGTAGTAAGGCACGGGTTTTCTCCTCAGTTACTCATCTTTCATAGACTCCTGCGGACCACAGATTGGGTAAACCAAGCCTACATTTATGCTACAAAATAACGAATGATGTGTTTCTTTTTTACTATGCTGATTTCATTTAAATCGCACTATTTTAATTCTATTCTAACAAAAGCGGAAATTTTGATTCGTTTGTTATCCCGTCGTTGGGCATTCTTGTTGCGAATAAAGTTAACCGAAACAACGGGAATATTTCATATTGAAATAGAATTAATTTATGAATTATTGTAAACAAACTATGAAACAGAAAATATACTTATTCACAAAATATATAAAAAACTGACACGTTTCGAAGTCGCATGCTTCATAATCGTGATAAATATTAGTGATGTAATAATTCGAATTAAAATATTCGCATAATGCGAGTATTACGATAATTGCATTGATGCGATTAGTGAAATATTCGAGTCGCATTACTTCGATGCGATCGTTTAAAGTGTGATTTGAATCTAAAATGTAACTATTAATTCATAATTAAAATTCTCGCGCTCTCGCTCCGTGTGATTACTGTGAAGTGTATATGTTATTAAAGTTTGAGTTAGATCGAAATCGGAACGAAATTAAAATTCTATTTGCCGCGGTCGGAACTAGTGAAATACTAAAAACGGGTTTTAGTTTAAACTTAAAAAGTTTTTGTTGTTGTTTTAAAAGAATTATGTTTTTTTAACAATTTTTAATTTTTCATCTTTGATTACAGATAAGTTTTATTAAACAACTTTTTAATACATATTTAATGAATTATCTTTTAATCGGCTACAGAGTTGTTCATTAATATTATGTAAGGAGTTTTACAAAAAATGTAAATATTGAAAAGTTTTAAATAAGTCAGAGTTAATTTGCGATTCGAGTCACCTTACAGATATCCCAATTTAAATGATGGGACCTCGAAAATAATTTAATCATCACTAGTGCTACACATAGGTCTAACTTTTAACACTTGAATTAGCTGATATTTTCTAATTAAGTAAATTGCTTTTTACTTCTCTTGTACTATAACTTATATACCAAATTTCAAACTTTTTACACGATTAGAATATTTTACCGAGATGGTTGAGATTAAATTTATCAAATCTTTAAAATACACCGAATAATACTTTTATTTATCAACCAGTGATATGAAATAGTATCTGAATTTTTGCTTTTTTATTTATGGCAGAAAAAAGTTTCAACAATTATTATTCTTTTTTTTTTTTTTAAAGAATAGTGATATCATCTTTAATGTAAATTAAAAATAAATGATTTCCTGCACTTGTGAGTAATATAATTTTTAGAAAATTATCCTTTATGTATTTCAAATATAAGTGATCAAATAATCACTTTTTAAAAACTACTTTGAAATTAAAATTCATTCCTTTAATGTAAAACAATGTAGTTATACTGACTTATTGATACGAAGAGAATCAAACGAAACTTTATATAGTCGTAATACTGGGATTTATATATATGAATGTGAGGATTTTTTTAAAACGAATGCGAGTAACCGGTAATCCCCTAGAGTGCTAAATTTTTAATTCTGTTGCAACATCTGATAGGTTGTATTGCAAATGTGTAAAATTTTTTGTACAATCAAAACTGGAATGAAAAATCATTTTTAAAATTTACAAATAAAATTGTTTTGAACACTGAAACTTTTTAAATTACCTTAAAGAAAAGTAAATTTCGTTAATTTATTATAGGAAAAAAAAAAAAAAAATTAAATTGCGAGTAAAATTTCTCAGAGTTAAAAACACACTTACATGCACTGTAAACATGGTCCAGATGCGACTGTAATTTCCTCTCCGACTCGGTAAAAATATCCGTTAACGGAGCATCCGGCTCGTTTTCCGATGTTCCGATAATTATTGGTATTGTTATCGGGGAAGAATTGCGAGGCGGGCGACGTGCTCGTTTTCGTGAACGCACTGTTGCCGTTCGTGAAGTGACCGCTTGTTTTCGATGGAGTCGGACATTCGTATCTGGGACAGCAGTAGCCCGGTATCGCTTCTTGTCGACATCCTTGAATCGGCGGAGGGCAACTCTGTTGCACGCAGATGATGTCGCTGCGGAAACAGAAGCAAAAGTCGCACGGATCTTCGCGCGGTATTTGTTGCGCCGATAAGTACACTTTACCGCCGTACCTGCACGTACCCGGTCCGAATACGTCGTCCTCGTACTCGTCTTCCGAAGGAACACTTCCGATGCCGGCTTCCGGTTCGTGCGACGGATGATAATTCGATTCGGGTGTCGCCGATTCGAATGGCGGTTTGTACTTAGTTGTGCTGGTCAACGGTGTTACCGTTGTTGCTGCGGCAGTAACTTTACTGCCGTCGTCGATGACTGGTGCGTTGTCAACGTACGGATTCAACGGATTTACTGACTCGGCTGACTCTGATGACAATTGTTGCGTTCCGTTCGGTAACACGGGTGTCGCTGTTGAGGTGATTTCATGAGAATACGGCACCGAACTGCCGACGGAACTACTGTCAGAGTGCGTTGTTTCGGTGAAACTTTTATCGGTAGTAACGTCAAAGGAACTTTTTTTGGTACTTTCCGAGGAGGACAACGGTGGTTCCTCTTTTACCGTGGTTTCGAAGTTATTTTTTTCGTCGATAACGCTTTCCGACGGCGAAGGACTCTTATGTGAAACGATTTCCGTAACGTAACCATTTTCCGTACTAGTGTCCGGCGAGTAAGTACCGTGCGCGATTTCTGGATTTTTTTGCGAATCATCCGGTGAATAGGGGTTTTGCGTGATTTCTGGATTTTTATGCGAATAATCGTCCGGCGAGTATGTATTCTGCGCGATTTCTTGATTTGTATGCGAATCATCCGGCGAGTAGGTATTTTGCGCGATTTCTGGATTTTTATGCGAATAATCGTCCGGCGAGTATGTGTTCTGCGCGATTACCGGTATCTGTTGAGTGGTTTCCGGCCAATTGTGCGGGATTTCCGTTATTTTCTCGGCAACATCCTGCTGCGAGTAACGGTCATCCGGGATTTTTTGCGTTATTCCCGACGGCGAATAAGTGTTGTCCGAGGTTTTTTGCGAAACATCCTGCGACGGGTAAATGTTGTCGGTTGTTTGCTGCGGAACCTCCGACGAGTACACGTGGTTATCGGATATTTTCGGCGGAGCATTCGGTGAATCGGAGTTGTTCGATATCTCTGGTGTACTAGAATCCGGCGACAACGAGTGATCGCCCTTTTCGTCTGTCGCTTCTTTCTCGGTAGCAAAGTCCTTTTCCGAGTTTTCCGTCGTCGTAGAATCAGCCAGTTTATTATCGGAACTGTCGGCTGATACTGTGACGGACTCTGCGACGGTTGTTTGATGATGCAATTGTTCGCGATCAAAAGTCGATTTCTCCGTTCCAGAAGGCGACGTTTCCGTTTCCGGCCATGAAGTTTTATTCGCGATGCCAGCTGTCGAGAAATCATTTGGAATTACAGTGAACAAGGTTCCCTCCGGTATTTCCGTCGCCCCTGTTGTAATTTTCTCCTCTTCGTCACTACTTGATGACGAAATTGTGGTTTGCGATTGCAGTTGATCAGCCGCGCTGATAGTAGTGGTAGTAGTAGTAGTAGTAAGTTTCGGTGGCTTCTCTTCTAACGGACCCGTGGATGATGCGATTTGCTGTTGCGAATCACCTACGGTGGACTTACCGCAGTCGAACGTCTGCTTACCGGTACTCGTGGATAGTACAATGGCCTCGGTGGTTGTCACAGCATCGTCGACAGCCGTAATTCCGGTCGCTGGCGAACCGGTTACCTGGTCTTTTGATTCGCTACCGTCGCTTTTATCGATCGATTCGGCGGTACTACTTTCGTATTTGTCACTACCGATCGTTGTTACAAGCGCGTCCACGTCTTTTTCCGAATTCGTCGAAGACGCGATAATTTCTTTAACGGTTGTCGTTTTGTCGTGCTCCGCATTTTCACTGTTCGATAATTCGTGGCCAGTTGACAGTTCGTCGGACGGTTGAACGGTCGTATGTAAATCGGTTATTACCGGGTGTACTTCCTGCTCTTGCTCGGCTGACGGTGACGAAGTGGTATAGTGGTGGTACAGATCGGTGGATATTGCGTTTATAGCGTCGGATGGTTCTTCCTTGATGACGGGTGTTGTATACTTCACGTCGTCTATATCGGGGAACGAGCTTTCTTTCAAAGTATTGCCCGACTCCTTCTGGCGATTGTCGACCGAAGAAGAAAACGTCGATTTTACCGGTTCTTCTACGGCGACTGTTGTCTGTTCCGCGTCCGCCGAAAACTTCGGTTTTATCGTTGTTATTTGGGCAGCCGCTGTTTCGCTGTATTGTTGCTCGTCATTTTCGTTAGTCGTGCTACTGGCGTCATAGTTATCCGGTTTTTCGGTGATGATATCATCATTCGGTTTCTTATCGTGCGGTAAACCGCTAGAGAGAGAGTCGTCATTATTTCGGCTCGTCGTCGTTTCTTCTTCGTACGACGCAGTGGAGGGTGAAGAGAAAAACGGTTTTTTACTCTCGATCGGACTTTCGTTGAAGCGCGAAAAAGTCGAATGTTCCTTCTCTTGAGCCGGACTAATAGTGCTGACGTCGTTATGTTTTGAGACTTGACTCTTGACAGTAGTAAGCGGTTCTGCTTCTGTCGTTTGACTAATCGACTCGTCCAGTACTTGATCATTACTTTCTAACACAGACGTTGACTCTTTGTTGTCTTCTGCAAATTAATTAAATTGATTATTTTTAAGGTAAAATTTGCCTTTTTTTTCTCGAAATTTTCGACGATTATATTCTCTATGAAACCTCTTTTTGCCATCCAACTCGACTCAAAAAATCGCAACGTGAAATTTAATCTGCGAATGTTAATAGTTTTAATAATAAGCGTGATTTTAATTTAGAAAAAAAAAAAACTCAATAAATTAGAATGTAAACCGTCACTACACTATATTTATTTACATATATATATATATCATCACCTATATTCGTCTTCAGAAGCAAGCTCGTGGAAGTTTTATTCTATTATGCACAAATTTCCACAACAAGGCGAGAGCTATATTTCAAATATTATTTTTTTGAAAATTAGTTTTATATTTTAGCAAAAACTTCCAAACCGATTTCAGCATTTAAAATTGTGTGAAATCCGTTTCGAAAGGCTCATTATCGATGATTTTAGACCTCTATCTTCACTTTGTTCTACCTTGCGCTTTGAATCGCCTGTTTTAGTTTCGCTTTACCATTTTTTTTCAAAAATTATCTTTTTTCTTACATTCCCGTAATAACTTTTAGTTTCAGATGCTATCTGTTCACCTGACGCTTTTTCACGTCCACGAAAGACCGTTACCCTTTCACCTAGTTGACGTTTTCGGTAATATCGCACTCTGGTTTTTTGTAAATCTCAGTTGTAATGCTTATTTTGTAATTTAAAATGCTTTTTCTTTCTTTTCAAATATATTTTTCATCTTCCGTTACACTATTCTTTTTTTCCTGTCCATCTCATTTCCTATTACAATTGTAATATTTTGAAAGTTCCAGATTTATTCGCTCGTGTCACATTTAATTTTTGTCCGCCAGCTTTGCTTTCTTTACATTGACATTCTTTATACCTTCTAGTGCTTTTCGAATTTTGAGTCAAGGCCGCTGGCGCGCCAAAAGTAGGGTTATAAAAAAAAAAAAACCTTTTACGGGTGAACTTCGTGCCGTTATTTTTTCCCCTTTGTTCTTCATTGCCACTATTAAATCGTTTACTTTTTTTTTGTTCTCATAAAAAAAAAGGCCATTATTTCACAAGCCCTGCTATCCATTTTATTATATTATTCCCATCGCAAAAAAAAAAAAAAAAAAAAAAAAAAAATAAAAAGAAAATACGCTCATAGTAGTTAAACCATCTTAACTTCTTTTCTGTTTAGCCGTTACATTTTACTTACAATTAATGATGAGTCAAAGTTATGCCCCTCTACAATTATTTCAGTCGGTATTTTTAGAAAATTTTGAAATTCAATATAGTTTTTGATAAAAAAAATTAGTTTTCAACGAAAAAATTAAAATGTATAAAGAATTTAAGTAATACAAGTTATAATTCCTAATAGAGGTATTCGCAAATTCTAACCTCTTAAATGTTAACTTCTTGGACTTACTAGAACATTTATTAAATATAAATAACTCTAAAGTTAAACAATTTGAAATTCCTCTTAACCACCATTGGTTTCCTTACCGTGTCACTTGACAAAAGGTATTCTTGATACCGAAATTTAAAAAAAAAATTTCTAACATTTATCCTCTTAGTTATCCGTTTTTCTTCTCCGCATAGCAGAGGGGCTACTATATAGCACCGGTATTATATATTTTCCGCTTGTTCAAAAATTATACTTTTCTTTCGTGCTAAGCTCATTTTAAATGTAATTAGCAACATAATTTTTTTTTTTCATTATTATTATTATTATTCTTATAAAGAAATAATTATAAATACAAAAATAAAAAAAAAAAAAAAAGAAAGTAAAACTTTACATTAGCGCCGTCAGTTCATTTTGCTTTTTTTTCGTTTGCACTGTCGCACGACAGGGCTAGTTCGTAGATCGTTTTTCTAGTTCAATATCGCGATGTCTCTTAGTAATATATTATATAGGTCTTGTAAATATTATATTAATAAATGTAAATTTGCGAATTTTTAAACACATTTTAAATAATTTAAATTATTTTGCATCATTTTAAACTTTTACCAAAAAACTTACCGCAAATATAAATTGGACAGCAAGCGTTTGGCTCTGCTGTTTTAAGGGTACAATTTACTCCTTTGGAGGAAGAAATTGGCAGTGAAGGACACTTGAGTGTCGTGCACACCGGTATACTACTCATGCAGATACATCTGTCGTGGCACGGATCTGAGGAGGGAATTTTGCTGAAATTCGAATAGGTTTTTCCGTGCACTAGACAGCTTCCTTCTCCCGGAATTCCGGTTGGTTCCGTAAACGCCAGATTATCTAGAAACGATTTGGAGGTAGATTCATAATCGTTCTTTAACGTTGTCGGCGACAACGTATTAATTTCGGTATTCGCGACATTATCCGAAATTTTGTTATCATCGTTCGCGTTACCGGCACTGTCGGTTAACAATTTTTCTGGTAATTCTGTCGTATCGCCGCTATTATCACCACTACTACTACTATGACTGCTAGCAGTAGTGGTAGTTTGAGCGACATCGCTTTCTTTTTCCGTACTTAACACATCGTTCGATTTATCGATTCCGGTCGTAGTTGCGTAATAGTTAGCTTCCGAACTAACTGTCTGCTGTTTTTTGTCGACATCGGCGGAGTGTTTATCATCGGTACTGCTGGTCGTCTGGTAGGCTGAGCTGTTGTCGATTGGTCGATTTTCGTCCTCCGACACGATTGGCTCTGAAGTAGTGATTACTACGTCATCGATGATCGTTGTTTTCGACGTGTAAGTTGATACTTCGTTGCTGCTGTTCTCATCGTTGGTTGACTCTTTTTCGCCATCAGCCAAATTGGCAGTACCCGGCTGCACTATTTCGGGAGATTTCTCTTCATCATCCTCCAAAGTACTCTTATGCGTTGTTACGGTATCGCCGGTAATCGCATCGTCTATCGTCGTTACTCGCGGACCACCCGTTTGGTCGGATGACACATCTTGCGCGGATTCTTCAGTCGTGACGATGGTGGTTTCGAGAGAAATTTTATTGTCCGTCTTCGTTATCGACTCGCTATTCGGAGACGACGTTGTACCGACTTTCCCACTTGCAGAACTGGTAGCATCGTGGTGGTCACTACCGTCAAATCGATCGTCGACATTATCGGACGTGGTGGTCTCGTGTTCGGTAGATTCTTTCGGTATTGTTTGAGTTGTCGTGATCGGTTCATCGGGCAGAAAATGAGTGACAGCGTCTTTGTTGGTAAAATCGCTTGCAGGCGAAGGTGATTTGACGTCGTCCTCCAATGAAGATGACGTGGTCACTACCGTCGTTATCTCATGTTGTATCGGAAACTGGCTGGAAATATCGAGAGTTTCAGTGGATAGTACCGTCTGTTCATGCACATTACTACTGCTAGTCTGTAAGTGCGGTTCGTACTGAATTTCGTCTTCTGTCGATGGATGTCGATTAGTGATGATTACCGAATTTGGACCGGCCTGTTGATAAATCTGATTCGGCATCTCTGTCGTAGGATTCGTCTGAAAACTATTCTCTGATTCGCTGTCCTTCGAAGCGTTCTCTTGCGCCGTATTTCCAACGGTCGATACCTCATCATCGTATATTTTGGTAGTTAACGTTGTAATCGGTTCGGTAGTGTACGTGTCATTAACTGCGTGTAAAATAACACAAAAAAATTAGTTGTGTATACATATACATATCTAGATCTACAATAAGTGAACACGTTTATTATAACATTTGCCGTTAATCAAATGCGATGGCATTTATTGTCATCAAAGTGAACAATAATTTTTTGGTCTGTTACGAACTTCGTTGTTTTCGTATAGCGCCGATGAAATTAACGCGAATCGTTTGGAAAATCAAAGATGAAGTCTTCTTTGAAGTGTATTACAACTTCATATATCAAGCAAAAGATTTTTCCAAATTCTCGGTTCCCGCTGAAATGTTTAATTTTTCGTCTAATTATTTTATTAGTTTTTTTTTTTTTGGTTTATTAAAACGAACCCCAACTTATTTCGCTTTTAAAATTAAACGGAGATTAAAGAAAATGTTTTATCGATGACATTTAATTTTAATCAATACGTTTTTTTTTCTTCCAACTATAACTTCACACTATGATGATGTAGTTTGTACTACGAAACATATTGTTGTTGTTTATTTCATAAATATTAACAATATATAATTTTAATTTCTGTGTATAAAGTTACCATAGTTCGATTTATGTGAACTGCAACTTGGTAATATTTTTGGTAATGACAGAAGTGGATAAGTACGGTCGCTTCGCTTTAGAGTCCGAACTTTACTGATCACTCATTTCTTTGGTAATTCCTTATTTTCTTACTTGCCCCAGTATTTTCAGACATTGATTGTTTTTTTGTTTCTTTTTTTTTTCTAACAGCGATTTGTGATATTACTGTTAGTTCAATAGTTTGTTATGTTTACATGTTAATTTTATTCGATACATTTCGTATCTTTTCTCCGTTGATTTTTTACTCAACTACATCTAAACCGGTTTTGGCAGTTTGATTCTTTTATTGATTTATCTTATGCATTTGCGGTAAACTTTCTTAAAATCTGTTCGATTCGCTTTCCTTTGAAATGTTATTAAATCGTTTTGTTTAAAAGTAGGCTTCATTAACTCCGCTGATTTTGCTCTTTCTTAGTAACCTTTTTTTTTTTTTTTTTTTTTTTTTTTTCATCTTTATAAATTACGTTTTTAAAGAGGAATTTTCTAAAAAAAATATACGGCTTAAAATGAAGAAAAAGAAAAAAATAGTCAAGTCGAAATATATACTATTTTTAAATGCAGATTGCAGGAAATCAGGTCGTATTGTAGAAGGTGAAAAATTCGAATCTACGCAAAATGTTTAACATATTAAAAAAAATGGTGTAATAAGAAGACAAAATAAACTACGCTAAACTAAATACCGCATCATCTGCAAAAGGAAGAAATATTTTTGAGATTATTATTACAACTAATCGATTTCCGTGCTCCAATCAATAAGGAATTTAAAATAAAAACGCATTATCTGCTCGATGAAACATACCCAGTTGCCCTTTTTTTTTTTTTTTGACAATTGAACAATTAAGCGCGATTAGAGAATTTAAAAAATCTGAAATTTTCTCCTTGATACGTGATAATCAGTGAACACTCTTCATATGTATTCTACACGGTATAAATCTACACCAACTTTATTGATCATTCGCGGACGAAATTTTCTAGTATCATCGTGGGAAGTGCAATAACGAAACTGATGTAAGAAAATACGATTTAACCACTAAAACAGATTAGTTAAATATCTTCTTCCACATATCGCTCATGTCGTACCCAATTTATTCGATGTTCCGTACTAAACTATATTAAAACACTCGCGTATAAATTAATTATAATCTCCGCCGAATAAAACTAAAAAAAAAAAAAAAAATCTTCGCCTGATCGTGACAGTTACGGCATTACGATTACGGTGTTACGGCGTGAAGAAAGATATGCAAAAATGTCGAGAGACGAAATGGGCAAGCCAGAAATAATTATTTCGATTTTAGTATTTATTATTTTTCCCCTTCCTATTCGATGCTCTCTAATTGTCAATTTTAAATTACTTCCGACTACTGCTACAAACAAGTAGTCGGAAATAATTTAAAATTGATAATTTCAGAATATCGGATATCTCGAAAAATTTAGAAGGATGTGTGTATGTATTTATTTAATTAAAAACAAAAAAAAAAAACAATAAAATTTTTCTCAAAATAATTTTATTCTTAAATTTTAATTGTTATATTCACGCGCATTCGTCTTCGTATTGGTGCATTTAACTCCCTTCCAGTTCCAGCCATTTTGACAGAAACTGATTTCCATCCTCTTTTCATTCGAAGACCCTTTTTTTTTTCTTCCGGTGAAAGTGATTCCTAATTAAACTCCCCTCTGTTATTAATTCCCAACTCCCGAATTCTTACCAATTTATTTCCAATAACTGGCGCTTCTTACTTAGCAAATATATTATCCTTAATCTCTTCTCGGCCTAAGTATTTTTCTTCTTTTGCCTCTCTTTCACCAAACTTGCCTGCTTCACTTAAAATTTTTTAGAGCTCACGTATTCTCCTAAATTATTTAATTTCTTCTCCATTTTGCCGTACAAAATCAATTCAATCACCTTTTATGGCCAGTTTTTACATTCCTCACTTCGTTACAGGTGTCTAAATAGAGCTATAATCGTTTTGAACCCTGTAGGTTTTACGAACAGTTTTATGCTACAAAAAATTATAGATGCGTCTCGATATTTTTCGAAATGTGTACTATTTAGATGAATACATCGATCCATTCTTTCTTCCCAGTTTTTATCATTATCGTCTTTTCCTACTCATCGTGTGATATGCTCTTGATAAACTTCTGCACAGAGTTCACAATATCATTCCGACTACTCGAATCTCTATGGTTTCGTAATTCTTTTTTCAGCATCGGAAACGGTCAATATTCACACGGTGCTGTCTGGACTGTAAGTAGGATGCGGTGTAACTGGAATATTGATTTTTGTTTTCGAACTGGTCTTGTGTGGCCACGCATTATCCTGCTAAAGTGTCCGGGTATTCTTTAAAGCGCGCCTTTTTGTCGCAATGTGTTTTCATCCTTTTTTTGGGGGGGGGGGCACAAAATGCCAATTAATTATCCGGCAGTTTAGTCGAAAAACGTAATCAGCATCACTTACCACGGCAGTGGCTTATCGAATCTTCGAAGAATCGGGGGTTTTCCGTGTCCCACTTTAGTGACGATTGGGGAGATCAAAATAGCGTGTTTAACTTTTGTTAACGGCGATGACCGTATTTTTTAGAAAATTCGATTTTTCCACATCATTTTAAAGAGACATTCGTTGAAAATTTGCATACTTTTTTCCATTTGCTCTCGCCTAAGGAAATGCAAGACCCAAGTTGAATATTCAAACTTATCCTTCGAAATTCGATGTACCGAACTTTTTGGAATAGTAGTGATCAAAAGCTTTTTGCGTGATGAATGTTGATCTTATGATTACCGATATCGCATTTATACTTTTTTCGGAGCGTAAAAGTGCTGCGAACTCACGACGCATGTGCTGAATGCACTGTGCGGGGAGAAAAAGTTGTCCATTGACCTAATCATTCAGGTCTGTAGGCTTCTTTTAACATGGTTACAGTCTTCGAGCCTTTTTATTTCAGTCATACAATGTACATTTTGAGACCAAAAATAAACAAAAAAAAAAAAAAACGAAAACTTTTTTTTTCTTTTTCTAATGGGTTTTCCAACGAGGACATTAGCCCAAGAAATGGGAACCGAAAAACTTACTGCTCTCTTGATGCTAACATTCATTCAGACTGATGCTGCAAAGTGATTACCGATCGCTTTGTTGCTAAAAGGACACAGACCAGTTGCGCAACCACCAACTTGCTAATTCCCGTTATTGGCCAGTAATTCTAAATGATTAGAACCTCTACAGGGTTGGAAGCTTCTGCCTTTAATTTGAACAATTATAGGGAAACGACAAATTGTCGTAACATAGCGAGTGCTTTATTAATGATGGATTGCTTTATAATACTCTGTCATCGGCAGACTGGTGATTTTTGGAGCAACCATTGCATACACAGAAAAAATAATAATTACAGAACATTTTAGGATGTACTTCAGTACATTACGCGGTATATGTTAACTTAATTTTACGTTTCACAAAACAAGTTATGAAAAAAAAAACAAAAAAAAACAGCAAGAGACAGCGACGGATTAGCTTTAAAGACGCAATATACTGTCCACGGATTAGAAGGAATAGCTTAACTGGCTGTTGACGATTATGCAGCTAGATCATGATATAAAAACCGTTAGTTAGGGTCTAAGAAATTATGGTTTAATTTTCTCATTTATATTGCCGAATAACGTATTAAGCAGTTCCCTCCTCCCCCGGTTCTACTTTTAATATCGATACTAATTACGATAGGTGGAATAACTTTTTTTAAAAATCACGCGATGTTATTTTTTTTAGCTGTTGGTATATATTTTTCTTCTACAAAAATAACTATAATGTTATGCTTTGACATTTTCACCCAGCATGTTTCTTCCAGTGATGAAAGCTTGTAAACGCTTCCAAAAGGTCACTGTTTCGCGAAAATTTTATCAACAATCGTGTACGTTTTTTAATGTTTAATAGTCTTACATTTCCCGCTCAATTACTACATGTACTGACATGCTTCACGGATTTGTACAATATTGAGTATCACTACAAAAAACAGCAAGAATTTTCGAACGACTGCTTCGGTAAGCCGATATTTTATTTCCGTAATACGTGGAAGCTTAAAACTTTTTATAATCTGCATGTTATTCGAAAAATAAATAAATAAAGAAATGAAATAAACTAAACGCATTTCCTGAAAACCAATACTGGCATCGATCACAGTGTGTAAAGCGTATTCAATGTGCTAGAAAGATTTTTTTTTTTTTTTTTTCTGCATAAATCAATCGACCAGTAATATATGTGGAGAGGTAGGCTCTTTAACGGCACAACTCGCATTTTATTACAAAAAAAAAAAAAAACAAAAAAAACTTTCGCTAACTTACCACATTCGTAGGAACTAGGACAACATTGTTCAGGCGGCGGGGTGATTGGAATGCAGTCTTTTCCGTGGAATGGTTTCCCGCAGTCTTGCACTGCACAAACGATATCACCGTGCATGCAATAGCAATGCTCGCAGGGTTTCTCGGTGATGATTAACTCGCCATCCGAATAGAATGTACTGTTGTATCGGCAGTCAGCTGATATGGCTGGCGTGGTAGATCGAACTAAGCCGCTTCCGAAATTTGACGAATGAGTAGTAGATAAATCCTTTTCGTAATCTGCAAGTAATCGTTTGATACAAATGTAATAAATTTCGTACAAAAAAACACAATTAACAGATGAGATGGTAACAGTTTTGCAAGTGCCGGATATAATTCATTTTTTCCATCCTGAAACTTCTGAATGTTTCATCCAATATGGATTCGAAAAACTGTTAAAAAATTAATTTTTTTAATATTATTTGAATATCTCATAAGTACGAATCAGATTTTCTTGCAATACCTTTTTTCATCAGTAAGCACGATGGTTTTTTATAAAAAAAAGTTTTATTTTTAGAAAACGATATGTATGAGTATTTGTGTATGTGTATGTGTGTGTGTATATGTATGTATATATTTAAATATGTATATATATATATATAAAATTTGAAATAAAAATATGTTTTTTAAAATACCCTATTATTTCATTTGAGCGTCACACTATCATAAAGAATACCTTCTGTATAAATAAAGTAAAATGAGCAGTCGTGGACTGCGATATAAAGCTTTTCATAATGCACTAAGTCTGGATAACAGGTGTCAGTGTCAGTTGCTTTTTTCATTTAGGCTGATTCGCTTTTAATTTCATCTAGGTGACTTATCTGTCACCCAATATTAAGTGTCTGATATTAGGTGTATGTACTTGGGGAGATCGACGACTTGAATCCTGAAGAAGCTTAACTACCAGGCTATCGCGCAGTAGTTTATCTTCTATGTAAGGTTGAAATTTGAAACAGTATTCCCGTTGATTCTTTTCAAAGAATTACAACTCTGTCTGATTTTTTTTTTTTTGTAGTTTGTTGTCTATTGCAAAAAATCTCGCTTCACGTAGTTGTAATGTTAATTTGTATTATATTTTGCGCTATATTCGGAAACCACTATTAAGGCATAGCTGAAATGAACATCTTCTGTTGTTTAATACATTTCGGTTGCAATGTGCATTTCCGTTAATATTTAAACTTATTAACGCATTTTCTCACCCAATTCAGAGATATCAGTTGCGATACGCGGTGAACGGTGAAGCTTGTAAAATCGTCGGAGTAAATGCACTCTAAAGTCGACCACTCTTTCGGGGACATAAACGACAACCGTAAGACCGAAATAACGAATAGAAGTGAATTAAAACGATAAATATTTTAGTACGGGAAATCGTTATTACAAGCTCATCTTACGATTCGTACTGAATAGAATTTCACGGATTCAGAAGACCTAGAGAGTTCTTGAATATCGGAATAGAATTTGCACTTCTGAACTGTGATTTCAAATGAACCATTTGATTCAAGGGCGTGAAATGCGGCTGGATAGTGTTTAATGTATTTCTTGTGATTCTTTTCGCAACCGGAATTGACTTTTCGCCATTTTTAGGTTCAGCAGAAATGTGAAATTTATTAATTAATGTTTGATTTTAAGTGGGCACGCACACTACTAACATAACTGTTCTAGAGTCTAGAAAATACGCTCACTTCCTGATCGAGTTTGGAATACTTTAATAGATGCATTTCAACAACGTATATTTACATTTATTTTATTCTTCTCGATTCAATATAGCAGTTGGCATTTTGGAACCAACTCGAACACAGTTTTAATTGTTGATTTATTATTATTATTATTATTATTATTATTATTATTATTATTATTATTCTGACGAATGTTTTCTATACTACGTTTTTCAGATAATTATTAGCAGTCATCCTGTGTTTGTGTATTTAAGTTTGCGATATATTTTTCTGTGTTCGTTTTTGTTTTGATCGTTTAAAAAACTACACGCTATAAGAAACGAGAACAGTAACCACACGGCTCTGTACTTAGCATTCCGGTTGTATTTTATTTAAATAATTAACATACCACAGTCGTATCTAACTGGACAGCAAACATCGTCCTTGTAAACTGGTTTACATCCATCTACATGCAGAGTACATTCTTGAATTACACAAGCTGTATGGTTCCGTATACAGTAACACAGTTCGCATGGTTTATTCGGATCGGAAGGAACCTGTATAATTTAAGATATTACGTTGAAGCGCACGGAAGTAGACATTTTATGTGTAAATAATTAGCATTAACGGTAAATCGGTAACGTCGTTTTGCCATAAGAAAGATGAGAAGTAAAATGCGAAACGCTTATAATACGCATACTTGCGTTAACAGCGGGACTAACCGACAGGAGGAACACTAGGGAATATGGGCAGTATCGCTAAAAATATTATCCGTCATTCCTTGCGATATTAAGGTCAACCGAACAAGCTCTAATCAGTCGCAGAGAACCCACATTTCATTTAAATAAAGGTAAAAATAAGACGATGCTGAAAATAGATTTCAATATTTTACCGCAAACGATTCCCCTTTCTAGCGGTACGAAATGGTAAAGTTTTAGCCTACTATATATCGCGGTACGTAATTTCCTAGACAGTTTTAAGGTGTTTTGAACACTTTTGTAATTGCCTCTGTCAATAGTTGGCCCTCGATACGGCAATTAAACTGTTTCATCCAAAATGCTTTTTTTCTAATTTACATTCCTTACATTCTTTAGTCTGTCTGCTGTTTGGTCAAGCTAATTATGTTTAGGTCGCCGAAATTTTATTTGATTTTCCGTTCAACTTTTTAGTTGTTTTTTTTTTTTTTTTGTTTTTCTTTCATCGCGCATATAATTAAATTACGTAGAACATTTTTTACTATTCAAATGTAACTACGACCTAAATTATATTAATTGTCCATCTGCGTTTATATTACTATAAGAAATTTTAGAATATACTGGGTTTTTTTGTATTCAGTTACGAATATGCTCCTTTTTTATGCCCAGTTACGTATTAAAAATGAGAACTATGTTAAGAAAAGAAAAAAAAAAAATTGAAGTGCGTTTTCATTAAAATTTTGTGCCCTTTTCTAAGCCATTTGCTGATAAAATATGTTTTTTGAGGATCATATATAGGTTTTTTTTGTACTCATATTTAGGATATTGCATGCTATATTTCCCGTAATTATTTTAAAATATGTAGATGGGGAAAAAAAGATAAACTTTTCTCTCGACGTTAATTTAAAAAAAAAAAAAAAAAAAAAAAAAAAGGGAAATGCAAGATGAAATAAATATTTTTTAGTTCCAGTAAAATTTCTAGATAATTTAAAGAAATATCGATAATGTTATCGTTACACATTTTTTGGCTTACGTTTTTTTTTGTTTGTTTTTGTTTTTGCGTGTACAAAGTAAACACATATTCAGATTAAAACGTAGTTTCAAATATTAACCAAGTCGGGCAAAAGATGCGTGCACTTATAGACACCTGGCAACCTCTGATGCCGTTATTTAGGATGATATAGTTAAAAGAAGTACGACTAAATTTTAAAAATCGGTAACAACAGGTATAATGAATTTTTTTCATCAATAATTCCGCCTTAATATTTCTGTTTACTTTTGTAGTGACGGAAATGTACTTTATAAACGAAATTTAACTCTTAAAAAATTACAATTTGTACCGGTCTGAAACTGTTTTTGTTTCATTAATAAACACGGTGGTCTAAACAAATGCTTAAAAAATAACCGAAATACCAATAAAAAAACTGAGTATAAATGTCGGTGTAATTTCGTAGAAAAGGAAACAAAAACATTTTTCGAACATTCGCGTATTATGAAAAATACACTAAATGTGAAATTCGAGAATATTTCTATACATGTAATTGCTTTTTTTTGCAAAAAATTTAACTTTTTTTACAGTTAGATACCGTTATACTGTTGCTATAAAACCCTTGTTTAATTTTAGAAATCGCTTAGTCTCGCTATAAAAATATAATTAAAATGTTTGTGTAAGATTTTAATTTTTCATCAATCGTAACACTTCAATATTTAAAATTTCGTTGACCTTTTTAGTATTTAACTTTATTTCAAGTACGAATGATTTGTTAGTTATATTTAATAAAAAAAAAAACAACTAGTTTTTGATATATTATATAAATTAATTAAACAGAATTATATTAATCCTTAAAAAATGAAAAGAGCTTATTGTATCGGTACGGTTTGGATTCTATTATATTCTACCGTGCTGGTTATGTGGAATTAATCGAATTTATAACTTTCGTCATTTTCACATTCTCGAAAGGTGGGGAGATTCTTTCCTGCGAACGTTCAAAAGGATGCATGTCTAGTGTAATTTTAAATTAC
The DNA here is from genome assembly GCA_039619475.1 of Icerya purchasi. Classification (NCBI taxonomy): domain Eukaryota; kingdom Metazoa; phylum Arthropoda; class Insecta; order Hemiptera; family Monophlebidae; genus Icerya; species Icerya purchasi. The sequence continues at coordinate 403,054,792 of CM077116.1, read as the reverse complement.
GTAGTGCGGTTTAACGAAAGACCTTCCTTTCAACAACGGATCGTTTACATACAATAAACCAATTTATGGAGAAATGCAGCGAATATCACATAAGTTTACACATTTTTTAGCCCTGGTTAGATTGTAACAAAACGTCTGACTCGCTAGTACGTAAATATATTTTTAAAGCACTGAATAACCAGGGTGATCCCAGAAAATCTTATAAAATGATAATTTAAGAAATGTACCGGGGGTTGGTTAAAAGAAGGACGCGTACAGTAACGTACGGTAACAAACATCCAAAGTTAGTATTTTACAAAATTAATAAGGGGATTAGACATCCACTGTCATCGGTTTTATTTAATTAATAAATTGGGAGAATTTTTTTTTAAAGAATTGAACTGGGCGAATAAAAGAATTAATATGAACTTTACGAAATTATCAGAATTAAGATTTGCCGACGATATAATAATCCTTCTCTCTACATCCGTAAAAGAGCTAAGAGTTATGTTAATAGAATTGGACGAAAAAGGGTCGAAAGCGGGATTGTTTACGAATACCAAAAAAAAAAAAAAAATCCAAAATACTAGTAAATAAAAATCAAATAGATTTAATAAGCGAATATCTAGGACAAATACTCTCATTTAATAATCACGTGGAAAAGGAAATAAATTCAAAAATTACTACGACCCGGAATAAGTATTGGTCGTTTAAAAAAATATTTAAAACGGGTCTTTTTACCAAAAATGCCAGATTTTTAACACGCGCATTTTACCAGTGCTAACTTACGAATGTCAAAATTGAGAACAATTATTAATAAGCTCGAGTCAACGTCGAATGCATTAGAAAGATCACAGTGCTCAATGTTGAGAAAAAAGAAAAAGCGATTCAAAGTACAAATAATAAAACATCTCTTAAAGAATATACCATTGAAATAGGATATGTTATAAAGAGAAAATGGGAATGGGCCGGTTAAAAAGATTAAAAGACAACCGTTGAACTTACAGGGCCACTTATTTGACGTCTCTCGCATTGTAAATGTAATATTTGTTATCAGAAATGTAGAGGTGGAAGGATGATTTAAATAGATTTTTCAAAACTACGAACATTTCGAAAAAATATAGACAGAAAGGAATGAGAACAACGGTTAAAGCCTTTACGGGCCGAAGAAATGTAATTTACAAGAATTCTTTTTTTTGTTTTATCTTTACAGGTATTTTCCTCAATAATGGAACTTGAATTTTGTATTTGATTTGATTTGACTGAGTGCACTAGCCGACGCGATGATCGCGTATTTAATATACATATATATATATATATATATATATATATATATATATATATATGTCGGATAATTGGGAGAAAATTTTCAAACTGCTTTATAAAGCACTAATTAAAAGTTTCGCCTAAATTATTTTTCACAATTTTTTTGTTTTTTTTTTTTTATTCTAAAATAGTTTAGCCCAGGGCCCAAATATTAAATTCAAACAGAGCGCCATTATATCGCGGCTGTATAAACTGAGTGCAACCACCACACGCAATCAATCGCCCGTTTCATTACTCGGAATAATGAAAAATATCAAATTTTTACAAAAAAAAAGAGAGAGATAGAAAAAGAAAAAAACTGGGAACACTTTTGCTTGAAAACACTCGTTGATGTTTAAAAAAAAGTCTATAACTGGTCTGGCTAATTACGTCGGAATGGTACTGTAGATAAAAGGCTAAATTTTAGCAGGAGCTTATTATGACCTATACAACGCTTAAAGTAAACCGTACTATTTGTGCAGTCTAGTGAATGCTAGAACACGTTACACTAAACCAGTGTTGCGTGAAATATTCTTACTTGGTTTTCCAGTTGCAAACGCAGCAGCGAGTCAAATAGGTTGTTGTTATATTTTTACGAACTGTGAAAACAGCATATCTTCGACGCCGTAACATTACGAAATTTTATAGTATAGACTCGAGGTGTAAATTTCAGGCTGCTATACCACCACCGTGTGTAGTGCAAGATAAGAGTAAGCATAAAAGTCACCGCTCCGGTTGCTGCTACATCATATAACGTCTTCATGCAAGGCCAATAGGAAGTTGGTAATTACTGTGCACTCGTATGAATTGGTGAACACGTATTATTTTTCTATACGACTTGCATAGTAAATGTTACACGTTTGTGATTGAAAATTTATGTAATTGTTTTTAAATAAGTCTGTTAAAAAAAAAAAAAATGAAAACAACACAAAAAAGAAAAACCAATAATTTTTTTAAATTCCTCTATTCTAAAACCGAACTTGAAAATATCATTTAAAGACCATTTTTCTACATAGATCAAATAAAAGCTTGTATTTTATGATAAGGTAATCAAAATGCAATTTAATATACGTAATGATAAATTTAACAATTTCATTTATATGTAAAAATCCTATATAACAGTTTTTCTTTTTTTTATACATTTATCAGATAATAAGATCGCTATAGTATTAATCTCGTATTTATTACAACTATAATACGGGTATTTTCTGTTTTTTTCTTTGACTAGCAGCGCAAGGCTTTCTCGATTGTGAAGTTGAGGAAGTACCGGAGAATATTGAAATAGAGAAACTAGAAAAAACACATCAAAAGATCAATAGGAAAACTTTACTGGAACCGAACTGCAAAAATCAGAAGTGAAAACCGAATTACAGAAAGGTGTACGAACGACACGGTTGCATTTTATCGCCGTTATTTTTCAATATTTACTCAGAGGACATTTTAAAAGCAAGAACTCATGGGCCAGAATTATATTAACATTGGCGCAACAGGCGTATTTCAAATATAACATATACAGTCCTAATTAACATTAATAAGCTGCAAGAAATGTTTGATCGAAATAAGCAAAGAATATGTCCAAGAAGTAAATGTCGATGATAAAACAAAGTGACTAGCAGTGTACGCGGAAAGAATAAGAGACTAGGGTCATTTCAAAAATGAAACTGTAACAGTAAATGGTGTCATATCATCGACAGAGTTTCCAAGTTTTAGTATCTTGGAACCTAGTGGTTCCACGAGGAGACAGACCAATCCGATCGAGATAAGATCACGTGTAGTGATAAAGAGACCTTTTTAAAATATGAAAAATCAAATGACTCAGGAAGACATTAACCTGCAATTAAGGCTGCGATGTTATGTATGGTGCTACTTTATGGCGTGAAAAGTCTGGATTCTCACATCTAGGCTTGAGGGAAAAAATCGAAGCACTGGAGATGGACATATATATTCCGTATGTTGAAGATATCATACAGAGAGACTATATAACTAATACAGAAGTGCTGCGAAGAACGTCGAAACAAACCGAACTTCTACACACTACGTTCCGGAAAATTAAAATATTACGGTTACACAGACATTCAGAGAAGTATCATATTTACTGTAACAACGTGTCCTGAAAATGACATTATCGAGAGATATCGGAAGCCAGGGAGAGAAGGAAGATGTGTCATGGATACTAGACATGTGTTGGGTGTACAGCCAGTCGCCTGCAGTATTGGCAGAGACATACAAAAAGATACACAGTAGCTGTGATGATCGCTCACAACTTCGATCGGAGATAAGACGAAGAAGGCAGTGGCGGCGTAAAGGGGTCGGCGGAGGGGGCGGTCCGCCCAGCGCCAAGGGGTGACAACGAAAACTCACTCGTACAGCCAAAAAGCGTGACTAACCAATCTTTCGATGTTGTCAATTGAAAGAGACCGAGAGAAGTCAATTTTGATAAGGTGATTGAATATTTTAGTAAAATAAAGTCTCGTAGGCATGTTTAGTATTTCGTGTTTTTTATTTTAAGTAGGGGTGCTCAATACAAAACCGCCCGGGGTGCCAACCTACCTTACGCCGCCACTGGAAGAAGAGAAGAATTTTTTTCTTTCTGGCACTTGTCTTTTTTTCTCTCTCTCTTTATATTCTAAAACCCGCTGAAATTCAATCGCTTTATCGTTTTTGAAGCATTTCGAACGCGGTTTCATTTTTAAATACTAACAGGGTTATCAATATAGTAAGAATGCAAAAAAAAAAAAAAAAAGTAATAATAAATTAAGAAAACAAAAAATGTTGAAATATTACAACTTATAGGTTTTGAACAAAAATTTTAAAAACTTGAAAAATTGATGTTTTGGAAATAACTTTTACATTATTACGGTGATTTCGAGAAGTGAACATAATAATTTAATTAAAAAAACGGAAAATACCTGCGCCCCGTCCGGATAGAAGACATTATTTTCCATTGTACAACCATAATTGCTGTGAACGGAAATTTCGGTCGTTGAAGTTGTTGATGTCAATGTAGAACTAGTTAGCAGTCTAACAGGAACTGGAAGAATGAAAAAAATCATTAATTTCGTATTACGGCTATCTATTATTTATTTATAATGAAATTGTAACCCGCGTCTGCCGAGATACATCGTAATGGACAATACGCGAGCAGGAAATTTAATTATTTCCTTATTCTTTTTATAAGAAGAGAAAAAGTATGAAATAAATAAAGCAATTTTTACCTTCAGGACATGTGATAACGGGACAACATTGATCTGGACTTTTTTCGGCGGTGCAGTCTTGACCAATTGGTTTGGTGAACGGACATACTTTTAAATAGCACATTAGCATTCGATTATGGCAAGTACAGTTTAAACATGGCTCGTTCGTTATAATTCGGTCGCCTTCTTCGTAACGTTGATAGTTGTAATAGCACCCGCTGGCGTCTTTAAAACAAAACAAAAAACAATTGAATACACGCTTGTAAATTAACGATAGTTATAATAATGTATTATCCGGAAATTGATGTTGAAATTATGATAAAAAAGAATAATACTAATTAATTCGGTAGTACAGTTTCCATTTTTATTTAATTATTGGTACTTTATTTTTTCGAAGAGGGTGAGTAAAAATTCTGATAATATATGTTTTTTTACTAGTGCAAAAAAAAACAACAAACGAACAAACAAAAAACCGAGAATTCTATTTCGCTTTAAAATCATATTGCCCCCATTCTTTGTCGGTAGCTCGTTAATATAGGTATATTAAATCGAACAACCGATTTCTTCGATTTTTAAGATACATTTTCAACGGAACGAAAATGTGAAAACACCACGCGTTATTATCGACTTCTGTGGAGTTTTGATAGATTTTCCAGATCATTTTGTATCGGAGTTTTAAATGTGCTCGACTGCGTATATCGTGACGCTGTAAATTTAGGAAAGACAAGCACGTATCGCATGGAAAGTACATTGTAGGTGTAATTAAATCTGGAAACTCTACCGTCTACGATTTTTATTTTCCTTTTTTATTCGCCACTTCGAACCACAATTGACGCTGAAGTTTAGTTATCTGAACCTTGACTTATTATACATAAAGTTAATACTTCCTCGTGCCTCTTCCCATTAGAACAAAACATGATTTTTAACTACTATACTAATAGCCGACCGTGATTAGATACTCGATAAACATATTTAGCGCCACTGTAAAAAAACTTTCACAAAGTTGAAGAAAAAAAAAACAAAGAAAATAAAATGCTTGTACAGATTAATTATAACGATTATAACCTTCGCGGTGGTAATGTTTTGCATATTATACGTGTTAAAACACCAATAATGCATTAAATGTACATTTTGCTACTTTGTTATATTACAAGAAGGGACTACTAATACACCTGGAGTTATCTCAGTGAATACACAGATAGGCTGAGTGTGTCTTATGAAAATCATTTTATTACCGGTTCTCGTAAAATTATTTTCCTGTTCTATATGATGTATTTTTACTCAGTGAAATTGTGAGAGGTCGATTTTTAAGCACTAACAGGTAAATCGAATGCAACATTCTCAAAACAAGATTCTTTATCTCCCGCGACTATTCTTCCTCCTCAAATGTGTGTCGCGTGCCGTCATATTTTCAATAACGGGATTTTTCTATTGTAAACTATTTTCTGCTCTAGCTAAGAATTTTACGTAAGAGTCAACTTTTTAAATTGAAAAATTTTAAAATTTCAAAGTATCACAAAATTCCTTTTACGAACGAATTAACATTGAGATTGGTTGATTAAAATTGCATAGTATCACAAAATTCCTTTTACGAACTAATTAACATTGAGATTGGTTGATTAAAATTGCAAAGTATCACAAAATTCCTTTTACGAACTAATTAACATTGAGATTGGTTGATTAAAATTGCAAAGTATCACAAAATTCCTTTTACGAACTAATTAACATTGAGATTGGTTGATTAAAATTGCAAAGTATCACAAAATTCCTTTTACGAACGAATTAACATTGAGATTGGTTGATTGAAATTGCAAAGTATCACAAAATTCCTTTTACGAACGAATTAACATTGAGATTGGTTGATTAAAATTGCAAAGTATCACAAAATTCTTTTTACGAACGAATTAACATTGAGATTGGTTGATAACATAATAATGATAATTACACATCTTTCTGTTACCACTAGCGCGTATTTAAGTCATAGCGAACATTTTACATTTGTTGTGTTTTCTAGAATTATAATTAATCATCTTCAGTCTGTTCACTTTTTCTTTCTTTTTTTTTTTTCGGTACCTTAAATTTTTGTTAAGGTAAGTAGGGAGTTAAAAATTTTTCCGCGAAAAGACTTGCAATTCATATCCTCCGGTCGCATTCGCTCCGCTGAAATATATCAAAGATTGCTCTTTCTTCTACCGCTATTCCACGCTAGGGCTTTTATCAGTACACTGCGAGATACGTAACCCCTCCTGTCGTAACTGCGCTATCGGCCAGACCCCCCCCCCCCCCCATTAAATACAGACGATCATTCGGGTCTCTTTCCGATATTCGGATAATACGTAACATATATCTTTTTTTCTAATGCGTTTAGTTTTTTTCTCTCTTTTCCAGCTCAGCATGACTTTAACATTCGGTCTAAAGATATTCGTTATTTTTATGTTTATGATTATTCATTATTTTAGAAACATTTTGCCTTTATACCAGAGAAACATTTTGGGGAAGGAAATTATATAATTACGTAATATTTTTTATGGTATACAGTAGATTTGAGAAGTACTCTGTTTCATGAAGAAAATCAAATAGCGATCTTTTTAGGAATTTAAAAAAAATGTTTTAAAAATACATAATTATTATACGATTTTTAATTTAACTTTTATTTTATTTCTTAGCGGTGAAAAATAAAAAAATTATACTTAAAAAATGGTAGTTCAGAATTTAAATAATAAATTACTAGAAAGAATAGAAAGATAATAGTTTTATTAGACACTTTACTTCTTTTTTATTTTTGTTAATAATCCGATCCAAATTCTCGTTGTCCGTGAGTAATTTTAAATACATATATATATTTCTCATTGGACTATTATTTTCATCTACGTTACAAAATAAAAATTAAAAACAAATGAAAAACACAAACGATCCATATTACGGTTGCGTTTAAAATAGAATAAAACCCGTAACATTAAGTAGTTTTACTAGAAAATAGTATTAAATATTAATTATAATTAAATCCATAAGTAACATTTGTACAAATCGTTTATGGTATAAATTAAGTTTCCCTGTTGTAACAAATTTTTTCATCGAGGTTTTGTTTCTTTTTTGGGGGGGGGGGATGCCCACTATCCCTCCGGTGGATCCGCCATTGCTTTATATAATAGTGAAGAGGGGAAAGAGGATAAGTTTAGAGATGCAATATTCAAATAGCCTTTACGGAAAAAAAAAAACAAACAAACAAAAAAAATGCTGGGCCACCATTTTTAAAAATTCATTAGTGAAATGAGTAATTTTAAATGTAATGAACGGTGCAAAACTCGTTTCTTCTTATTCGCCATTATTCCAAATACCACACTTCTTGACTCTTTCCCGTTTAATTAGCTAAATTTTGTTGACCTCTGTGTCTACCGGCTGTGTCTTAATTCCGATTGTGTGTATCGCATTTGCCCCTTTTTACTCTACATACGCTTCGAGAAAGAATGTTAATCGACCAGCTCTTTTTACTTAGCGTGGCGCAACTAACCGAATCATTACGGCACTGTCTTTTTTTTTGTTTTTTGTTTTATTCTTTTCTGCGATTGACCGTCGAAAGATAATAATTACTGCGCTATTACAAATTGGAATTTTGTATACGATAGGTTCGTCCCTCCCCCTCGAGTACCGGTGTCGAGACTAGCGTAATTACGTGGCGGCTAATTTTAAAATTTCCGACACAATCGCTAGAGATCATAATTTAAATAAATACATCAGCGGTGTGTGATCGTTAGCCGACATTGTAGACGGTGCCTTTAAATTTCTCCATGAACCACGCTCAACAGGCAAAATTACAAAAAGAAGATTAGAGACCGTTTCCTATATAGTTTTACGCTCGCACATAAAAGATACGAGCGCAGCGCTTTTTAGTAGAGTCTATTTTAGCGATGTTCATTATTATTTCGAATTAAACGATCTAAAAATAGTAATTTTTACAGGGAAACGAACGCGACGGTGTCCAACATACACGCCTCTTCCTTCCAGTAATTTCTACCCAAGCGTACTCTATTCGTACTAGTAGTGGTAGCACGATAGGGTGGATATACCTTTTTCTCTCTCTTTTTCCGATCATTTTTTCACTTGTCTATAATGAAAATCGGTGTGAATAACGCCCGGCGAAGATGGTCTTTCTCTGTTTCGAGCTCTGTATGTTGCATAATGTGTGTGCGTGTATGTATGTATATGTATATTATATGTATATATGTATGTATGTATATGTATATGTATATATGTACGCGTGTGCAGAAAAGGGCGGTAAATTACTGAAATGATGATGCGTTTTCTGACCTTGAAAAATCTAGTATATGCACAGTAAAATTGCGCACTGCTCGCATTATATAGCTTCCAGTTATGTAAACGGAAAAATAATTGTAGTAATAATACGAGGGAGAAAATTCTTCATAAATCAAGTTCAAAAACTAATTTTAATTTCCCACCCACTTGAATCATGAGATCGATCATCTGAAAATTATACGCACAACGATAGAGATGACCAAGGTCGTTGATCTGACTGCTCATCTACGCGGATGTGTAGACAACACGATATCATACCGTCGTTATCTCCGGTCGCTTGCATACACTGCTCAATCTGCTTGCTAGCTGCAGGAGATTTTGAAGAAGATCGCCCGAACCTCTATGTAGGCTCCGTGATCTGGTCGCGTCGAGCCGAAATTCTGCATCCGACGATAATTATTTTGCCAAGTCGTTACGGATAATACGAAAACGGTGCATGCGAGAATGGCGCTTAACCGATGCAATTTAATAAACGCGTACAAAATTCACGGCCGAATTCGTGGAAAGCTAGACTCTATACGGCGCACTGGTTTGGCGGAATTTGCAATAGGATACGATCGCGCAGTTTTTTGTTCTTTTTTTTTTTTTTGTATTATTTTTTTTCGTTATCTTGTGTGGTGTCCGTAATTAGTTGTTTTGACTGTTGCGTGTTTGGTTTAGGTTATTATCCGCATCTCTATGTTGAATAGCTTCTAAAATTTAAAAATTCAATGTCAATATCATTCGATGCGCAGTTGGGATGAAAAAAAATTTATGAAGATCGCCGAAAGTTCTTCTACTAGTCGGTATAAAATGGCCGTTATCGTGCTAGCACATACAATAAATTAGTAAAAATTTAATAATTTCGATAGATTACTCAATTCGGCAAGTATGGGTCTGATAATGATATATATAATAATAATAATAATAATAATAATAATAATAACAATAATAATTATAATGAACCTGGTATTATGTTTATTTGCGCAACATGTGAAAAAGTCTCTATATTGGACAAACGAAACGTCCATTTAATATAAGATTCAAGGATTATAATATGCCAGTAATAATAAATGTATGGAACAATCGACAGTTGCGAGCACATGATTAAAACGAAACATAACATTACTTATGACATTAAAAAACATATTTGTTATAGTAAAAATCTAGTAAGACTTTACTTAACAGACATCAGTTCATTTTTTTTTTTTTTTTTTCGTTCGTATTACATCATTGTCATGAGTTCATTTTTGTATTGTTTCTGGTTCATCGATATTAATCCCCTTTGGTTAGATCATATTTCTTCAATAAAAATTCAATTTTTTTTTTTTTATTGTAAATTTTTTTCGTTATTTCTTAAATGGCATCATCTTCTTATTAATTTACGTTGTTGTCGTTAATTTTTGTCTCGTTCATTCCTATGTTTTGTTCTTATTTAGATTTTAGTTTGTTCATTTTTTGCTGTTTTTCGCATTTTGAATTAGTTCTCAAATTCAGAGTGCAAAATAGCAGAAAACGAACGAACTAGCAAAAATGAACTGATGTCTGTTAAGTAAAGTCTTACAAAAAATTATAATTATTTCCGTTTAGCGTCCAATGAATTTTTTGCAACATTAAAAAAAAAGTGAATTGAAGAAGATTGGAAAAAGTTAAAATTTCCGCAAAAAAAAAGTAGCGATTTTTTAAAGTATAATACTTAATTCTCTTTTTGAAAATGATACTTCATTTATTCATTAATTTTAATAATTTAATTAATGTTAACTTATGTATTTTTTAATTATTGATGGCGTATATGAAATTTTCAAAAATTATTTAGTCGAAATTTGGGAAATAAATTCAACGAAATATACAGTGATTAAACGACCCTTTTTGGACCTTATTTCCACTAATCACCTCTACCATTTTTTAATCTTTAGCATTTCGTCAATCTCGTATTGTTTATTTAATCGATAAACTTCAGCTACTTACAAATTTGCTCACCGGCATTTTCCTGTTATACCAACGTACACATATTCAAGAGAAAAACATTCTCTAATGAGAATATTCAATACACGGCGTAATTACTAGATTGCGTAGCCAATTATTTTACAAATTCTCAATAGGCATTATTACAAAGCAACTAACTGCGTAGCTAAACTTTTTAAATAAATGAAATAAAAATTTTTACAAACTGAATGTGACATTTTATTAAACAGTTGTAAAATTAAATAATCCTTCTCTATTAAAATATATTAATGATTACAAAATAATCTTAACATTATCCGCAAATAATCATAAAAAAACCAACGAAAGAACGAATGAGGGTAATTCGAAAATCCTGCTTTTAAGTTCTTGTCCTCTCCCCCCCCCCCAGCACAGTCCCATTAGAGTTTTCGATTAAAACGATGTCGAAAGAGTTCAAAATACGTATATTTTGGTACCTAATACGAACAATTTGAAAATGTTGAGTTCTACCCTTCCTCTATCACTTATGGCGTATTCACCGGGGAACTCTACACCTATGACTGCCATATATTGAACATATGAAGACAATCGTTCGAGTGGTTTGATGGTGATGTGGCTTCGATTAAAAAACAATAGAATTTTATATATTAAAACTAATAGCAGTTCTTTCGCTGAGAGTAATATGAACAAATTATTGCGAAATACGTGACGTCTACTATTACGTTTAAGTCAAAATAAAATCGAAACCGCAAGCTGACTTAACTTTTTTTTTGACGAACCCAAAATAATGATTAAAATATCGTAATCAACTGAAACAATTTTAAATATTATAGAAAAAATCCAGGAAGTTTATTTGTTGGTGAGGTTTGAAAGGCTGATTTATATATTATATAAATGTGTATATAAATATATATATATATATATATATGTATTTATATAAATAAATGTGTATAAACATATAAACATTCCCTAAATGTTGTATTGTCAAAATATAATTCTATTTATAAGTAATGGGAAAACATTTTTAAATTATCGGCAGATGAGGGCTAATTACGACTGCATTGAAACAATATTTGTAACAACGCTTTGCACTTATATTTTACAAATTTTCTAACCAGATAATCAGATTAGTTCGAGTAATTCCAAGTAATTAAATTTATTTTTTGAAGCATAATTATTTAAGTCTATAATTGAAAATTCAGTATCTTATTTGATAGATTTGCGAATTGGTAAGTTTAAATCTTGAGCGACCACCTCGTTTATGCTTGATAGTTTTACAAATTGTAAAAGGAATATATAAAATTTTTATTTTTCAAACGACTTCGATGGATGGTTTATAGATTATGTTTTTGCGTGGTCTTTATAAAGAAATTCTATTTTCTTTGAGGTCGCATGGTTCTTACATCGACCTGATGGATAGTGGTCAAGCGGCTTATCGCCAGGCTAAAAGGAAGAAAAAAAATACACTAATCGTTTTTATAAAGAAAAGAAAAAAACTAAATTAGTTTAGAAAGAATCGCAGACGGCATGTATAAGAGCAGTCTCGCATCAATTTTACCGTTTTCAAACTGTTCATTACATCCGTGTGCATCGCAATCTTCCGTACAATAAAGTTACGTTTTTTTTTCTCCCCCCCCCCCCCCCATGACGCGACATCAAGTGTTCGAAACAATTAACGCTTCGTTGAATCCGATAAAATAAAGATGTATTAAATCTACTTATTACGGAAACGTAAAACAGTAGTATTTAAAATCGCTTAGTATAACAAGAGTTGTTCGTCTGCGTTTAAAATGGCGAAAGCTGGACCCGGAGAAATAAAATAAAAACAAAAAAATCATCGTTGCAAAAATAATTCTCGGCGTTTTGAATAATTTTTAACATTTTACACGGCAAAAAGCAAAAAAAAAGAAAAAAAAAAAAAAAGAGAAAAAAAAGAAAAATTCCCCAGCCACTTTTTATTTATTTATTGCTTTGATACTGAATCATTCGCCTGACAACGGGAACAACTTCTGGTAAACAACTTATCTGCGGCGAGCAAACCGCGTGGAAATTTTACTGAAAAACGTGTTGATCACGAAGAGGAAAAAAGTCGCGTGTCGTCCGGTCTCTTCGATAATGGTTTGCAGAATTTATCGGCGCTGGTGACGTCCAACGTAATGTGGCGACAATGCTTTTTCGAAACGAACAAAGTTCATCGGTGTCATCGAAGTAACGGGTCAGCATAATGAGAAAGCCTATTTGTCAAACTTGTCTCCTCAGTCTTATAATTGCGAATACGACCAAGCGTCGATCACGCCATTCGCTATCGTAATTATTTATGATCGCGCACCTACTTCTATTTTTTTCACAACACGCGTTCGAAGAAGATTAAACACAAGTTCATTCCTCCTTCGGTGAAACATACTCTATCATCGGCGGCGAACGGGTTAAAAATCTCTTCGTTCTGTGTCTCTGTTCCCGAATCTGCATCACCGTCGCCGGTTATCAGGCTAAATAGAACGTATCTGTCAGTTTAAAGTCGCCGATCGTTCATTTGTCCGCTGTCAGACGCCGCGATATAATAATACATGTACAAAATTTTTCATTAACAGGGGCCCGTTTTCGTATAGCTATTTTTTCCCGTTCAAGAACATGGTTTTAATATACTGACACAATAACCGAATAACTTATCTACAGCTAGACGAAATCAGTTTCCGAACTGGTATTTGCGAGTAGTTCATTTTTAGCAAATTATCCCCCCAAAGACGCGACAAATTTTCAAAGCAACGGTAAAGAAAAATATTAAAAAGTACAATTATAAATCTCGCAGCAGGTAACGAAGAATCACGACTATCTTGAGTCATGCGGTTAAACATTAGCCTTTTTTTCTTGCATCTGTTTTAAATGAAAAAAATTGAATGGCGCCATCATTGTATATCGTAAAATTAAGACAATTCTGTGGACGTTGAAGGAGAGGGCATCGACAATTTCAAAGTTGTTACCAGTGCCCTAGTAGCTTTAACACATCGCTGCATCAAAAAAATAGTTCAAGCTGCTAAAAAAACAGTCCCGTCCTTGTCTGGTTGGTTCTGGTTCCATCGAAACGACTATCCCCTATATCATCCCTCTAAAATATTATCTAAGGTGTTTATTCACAATTCCGGAGACGCCGCCCAGAGGTGGAGCTCGTTTTATTTCATATCGAGGCGTTTTTGTTTCTTTTTTTCGGATTTCTTTTTTGGCAGCATCAAATCGGTATTGTTTTTATTCCCAAAATAGATTTCAAAGCGCACGGAAGACGCAGAAACAACCCAAATTCCTCGTTTGCTCGCGCTTCAAAAAAAAGCATACGTCATTGGATAGTATTCTCGGGGGGGGGGGGGGGGGGTATATTCTTTAAATCGCAGTTATCGGTTGATTCGTGATTTCTGATCAACAAACATCACGCAATGGAGTCGTACTATTATTACTTGCATGACCGCCTGTGTCAGTTATGTCCCTATTCCATTGTGTACGGTTATGTGACGAAGCATAATATAAACTACCGCAGACGGTGATTTAAGTAATTACTAGTTTTTTACGCGATTTCTTCCTTCTTTTTTTTTTTTTTTTTTGTTTTCTAATAAAAAATAATTAAATGAACAAATAAATAACTCGCGAAGACTAGTCCTCTTACAGGCCGCGCCGATGATAGAAAAATATAGCGATTAAAAATTGTTTGATATTTTTTACCTGCGCCGTATTCTGCTATCTCTGACGAATGCGGTAACACATCTTCCTGTGTAGGAGCTACGAATAAAACAAAAGAAAAAAATTTTATAAGAAAATTCGATAAAATTACAGTTAATTAAACATAATCGCCGTTTTGTCCTTGAATAAAACTTGCCTAATAATTTATTTTTGTTTCCGTTTTTTTTTTTTAGCGACGCAAATGGGGGGGGGTCTTTTTTTGGAAAACGCCCATTTTTGAAAATCGAATTCAAAATTGTCCGTTCCTCCGGAATCGAATAATTGCAACCTTTCGTTTTCAATTAATTCGTTTCTTTGCAAAAAGTAAATATATACTGAAAGTTGAAGGTATTATACTGAATTTTGTGGAAACCTATTGTCCGTTAAAGGGAAGAAAAAAAAGCATTTAACATTCGGCAAGCATCAAATAATTATTTGGTAATTAAAAAAAGAAAAAAAGCAAAAACAAGCAGAGCCAGCTATCTGTTGCGGAGTTGGTTAGGTAGTGGTTATTTGGTTCGGAAGATCTGGTTCGAATCCGCACACTGACTTTTCTAAAAGAAATTTCACTTGTGTCGAGTTAACAATGTTCGTGGTTGGCGCGCCCAAAAAACAATAAATGCTCCAACGTACGAACATATCGTATAGTTTCCAGTATTTACGCGCTTTGTAATTTACTTTAAATTCGGAAAATCAATAAAAACCCTTTTACGTCGTTACTTTTTTTCCATAGACGTACATGATCGATTTCAGAAAAAAAGCTGCAGAGTTTCATGTCGCCGATCAGTTCAGAATTTCTATTTTTCAGCGAGCTATCAAGAAATGTTTCCGTTTAATAAGAATTATTTTGATATCATCCGTTACTTCCTTTTCCACAATATCAATATTACAAAGTATGTATACAATATTACAATTTAAAATTAAAGTTAAAAAATTATTTTATCGTGAAATAACGTTGTAAAGATTTATTGGAGATGAGGCCCGGTAAATTATTCAAAGAATCACTTTACTCTCTAGCGCGTACACAGTTTTAAATATGATATTTGGAATTGGATAATAAATATTATTATTATTATTATTATTATGTTTCAAAAAAGCTGCCGCTACCTTTGAGCGGTGAATTCGAAATTGGAATTAATGTTATATAAATTTTAATTCATCGTGAAGCAAACCCAGTATATATTCTGGAACAAATTTATATATACATAATCATTATACATACATATCCCCCGCACACATATATAAAAAATATTTATATATGTGGTAGTAGCGGGGAGATCGGTAGACGCTTTTCAATCCTCGATTAAATTTTTTATTCAATTTACATGTTAATAAAACCTAAAAAAAAGTATATATGTACTTCAAAAAAAAAAAAAAAAAAAAAAAAAAAATGGTGACTAATATCCGTATAACTTGCCGGAAACGATACCAGGCTGTAGAGCGTAACATTTAGACATGCACGCGGACTAATATAGCAATCTTTTTTCAATTTATCAGCGAAATAAAAATAACCGATGGCATAACAATGAGGATTAGTTCATCATTTTGTTTTGAGCACTTAAATTCCTAAATAAAGAGAAATGATGAAGGTAATTTTGAATCTTCAATCATAATTACTGCCCTCAGAATGGACGTACACAAAATTCAACACTAGTATTGCCCTAATAGAGGCCACTTCTAATTTAAATTCTTCGGAAGTGTCTAGCGGCAATCGACTAAGCATGATTTCACTATAGAAAAATGTGATAGAAGTAACTGGTTACGATGAAGAAGATATTTCCATTCCCGGAATACCTATAATTTTAATTAATTATCATCCGCTTGAATTTAACATTTACAGTATTTCACTAAACACCTGCTTTTAGAATCAGTAATTTACAAGGTCAAACTTCAACTGAAACAGCAGTAGACGTAATAGTGGTCTGTTCAGTGGGAAAAAAGCGATGGAAAAATATCGATATTTTGTCCGTTGGCGCAGTGCTACAATACGTGAAATACCGGTGTAGCGGCTGATGGAAGGAGTTTGGGATTCTTCTTTTACGATTCTTAAATTTTTTTTTTTTTTTTTTGTAACCATTTAAAAGAGCAGTTTTATTATGTTTTTTTTATTTTTTTTTTTTTATTATATTTCATTGCGAATATAACTTATATAATTATAGAGATTAATAGCATTTGTGTAATGTTCTTATAGTGCAATATACACGTTGAATGCCAAAGAAGCATCTTCAAATTTCATTATGACTAACTTTCTCGCTTCTGTCGATCTGCGATGTGTATTAATAGTGTATAAACGATGGTAACAAATCTGAAAATTCCGATGTTTATTTAAATTAAAATGTAATAATAATCTTTTCCCGGTTTCAATCATTTTTCTTCAAAAATCATCCGAAGTGTGTAAATCGGCAATGAAACAAACTAAAACACAAGTGAATTCATTTTGCTGAGAATGTATTTGTATAGTAAAATTTTGTATATCCCCTATTTAGATCGGATTTAATTTTTCTCATTTCCGACGTGAAAAAAAGTTATCCTATATACGTAGAATGATTTATTTCGCGCGATTGCCATAAAAACAAATTATTCTAAAATGAAGGAACCTAAAAAAAATTCGTTCGCTCTACTATCGGAAGAAACACGTCTGGAGAAGAATGAAAAATTTTCCTTTTTTTTTTTTTCGTTTTTTAAATCAAGTTATATACATATTATTACTAATAGTTTTATTTTTATATTTATTATATGCGCATTTATGTTTTTAAGAAACTTAAAATCACACAAAATTTTTATTTTTGCGTTGTTGAAACGCCGGGGAGTTCAGACCGAGCGAAGTGAGAGGGTTTCATAGACGGAGTAAATATATATAATAATTACACAAAAATGTGATCCTTCTTCCATTTGACAAATACTTGTTTCAGGCCATCTATGTTCAAAAAATTTTCAATATATCCGGTTTCATCATTTTCATCTCTAGGAAAATATTGTGAAGTTTCCCTGTCGCATACAGACTTCCGACATTCCACGTATGCAATGTTTAGACTAGAGACTTTATTCGAAGGAACACTTCCTCTGTTTTCTTATCAACGCTATGTTGTGAGTTTCGATTTAGCTTTTCTCAAAATTAAATGATTTAATCGTGTAAAATGAATGACTATTAAATTGAAGTGTGATCTTTTTGATTTTTTTAATAGTTCATTTAATATACATCTTCGACCATATCTGCGTGGTAAAATCCGAATGTGTCTAATAATCGCATTGGTACAAGATTGCGCTTTGCCCGAAAAGTTAAAAATAATTCAAATATAAATGCGATCACTTGAAAATTGTCAACGAAGCTTGGAATTTAATTAAAAATACAGTTTACCCCGGGATAAACTTGAAATTGTGTAGCGCGAAGAAAAAAAAAAAAGAAAGGAGATTGATTGGTTTTAGATAACAATAATAAATTTATCTCATTGAAAGCGAAAGAAACGCCTTTATTCAGCAGCTCAAAACTATATGTACCCCGCAAATCTTCCATTATTTTGAAATGATTAAGGCTGAATTAGAAAAAAAAAAGAGCAAGGCAGTTTGAGAACGGCTGATAAAAGTTGGGCAAACAGTTAGTTATGAAAAATTAATAAACAAACGGCCTGAATGTTTTGTAGAAATTTTTAATCAAGACCGTGTTACCTGAAAACGTCACAGTTCATTGCAAGATGCAGAGTATGACGGAAGAAGAGCTTGATAAAAAATCTAAAGCTCCAGCTGCTGATTCAGTAGCGGAAGAATTTTTTTTTAAATTGGGATACATCAAGATGGCAGAATTTTTTTTGCGAAATATTCGCTAGAATTTGGAAAGAAGAAAAAGGGATTATCGTGACATTTCGCTATTGTCTGTTACAGAAAAAAACACCTATCTAAGTTGAATAATGTTATTGATATGGATATTCGTAAAACTACTACGCGAGAAATCTGTTGAGCAGCGATGTCTTCCTTGCAGTTATTAATCTTGCAAAGGTTTTCGACTCTGTAGACTCTGACTTATTGTTTTGGGATACCGGATAGATTTATCTGTCCGAAATGAATTATAAATATTATTTCGGCGTTACACGAAAAGAGACCGCTAAGATTTTAATAAACGCTTGGCAACTCCGGAATCGCTACATGTTTGCAAAAGAGTGTCCAGCCAGGCTTGGTATTAGCATTTTTACTTTTCCATTCGTAATTATTTGTGATGGATAAGTGTTTGCTTATCGCATAAGTTGAGGCTTACTTTATTTTACTTAGCATTGGTAGCATGCAAATAATGTTAGATACATTCAATAGTGCTTACAAAGACTTCGGTTTAGAGACCTAAATGTTCTAGACGAGTGCTGGTTCAAATGAGAAACAAGTAAACAGGGTAAAAATTCAAGGGCAAAAACTATAGAACAGTTGGATCGATTTCAGTAGCTCGGGTCGTAATTGAATGATTAGGCGAATTTGGATAATGAATTACAGCATCGAATGAAAAGTGTTGCATCTGCAGTTGTCTATTACTCAAGAGTGCTTTTCAACAAAGATATATCATAACAGACAAAAGCAAAGTCGCGCGGTCGTGGTTTACAAGTCGGAGGCGTGAACTTTGTACCAAGGTCATATTAAGAACCTAGAACAGTTTCAGCAGAGAGTACTCTGCGCAATCTTTTAAGTGACATAGGATGATTTTGTCAGCACCATAAAAATACGACAACGCTTTAACCTCGAGCCTTCTGCGTTGGTCACACGATTTCTATAGAGTAAATTTGCTATATGATGAGCTTGAAGCAGGTATACGGTCACTGGTGAACTGAAAAAAAGATTCAGAAACCAGCTCAATGTACCACTGAATCAAGCAAATATGATTGCGACGTTCAGAACCGGAAGAAATAAAAAAATCTGCATAGCGCTACGATAGTAAGTTTAAAAGCTAGACCTACCTCGAGTTCATCGCGGGATCGACAAGAATACGCTTGTAATGCCATGTCTCGAATAGGAATTATCAGTCATGTGCAAGTCTATCGCTAATGTTTGTGCATCATGGCTGTTCGGAAACGAATTCTTCTATCGGTAGCGTGTATTTATGGAGAAGAAAATTTAGGAGTGTTAAATATCACTTAATGTTCTTTGAATAAAAAAAAAAAAAAAAAAACTTCCGCTTTTACATATATTGTGCCTAAGTGATTATTGCTAATAAGAGGAATTAAAATATTTACCTCTGAGAATGTATTATCTCTTAGAGTGAATTCTAGTTATTACCTTTTATCGAAATTTTCGACTGTTGTTTTCTCATTGGACGTTTTATAATTTCTACTTATGTGCGATTACAATAGTTTAGTGATATATATATGCAATATACAATATACATGTATATTGATTTTTTTGCATATATTTCATGGAAATGATTTTTAAAGTTTTACATTTAATATGCTTTCTTTTTTTTAAATTATTTTCACAAATGACCCGAGGACGCATTTTTAAATTTCACTATATTTATAATTATATAAAAATGAGAGATTAAAACTTTATACGAAATAGTGGCTAGACAACTTTATCCGATTATCTAGGTGAAATCGAGTATAATTAGTAGATTAACAGCTATAACAAAAGCTAACCTGCAACTGCTGTTCTATTAATTATGGCAAGAGATAAGAACAGGGAACACGATATTACTTGCGAAAACATACAATACCGCCGGCCGGTGTCACCGTTTTGTGAATGAGCATGTTGCTTTTCTCCCATCGTTATTGGAAAAGGTACAATTATTACCTGTAACAGAAACAGTTACGATTAAATCAACAAAAGTGCGAATAAACCCTTAAAAAACGCGATAAGAGCAAATTAAAAACACAACCCTAAGAACATCAATTTAAAAAATTTGATGACGATTAAACGATTGCATTTTTTCACGGGAAAGATACCGTAAAATACCGATGTAAAGCGTACGATTGCTATTAAAACACAAGCTAAAGTTAGTTATTTTAACGAATCGTATGTTTAAGTTTGGTATCAGTTATAAAAATGTTGTAATTTATCGTTTTACCGTTTTTAATGATATTTGGTTATTCTGAATTACATTATTCAAATGCTATCTTGTCGTTCACTTATTGTTAGCTCAATCTAACCAAGTCGATTTTCTATGGATACCCCCCCTCCCCCAGTCATTGTGTCATTTTAAGGAATAATGCTGCGGGCTTTTTGGCACGCTCCGCCTCTGTTGACGGCCGATTTTTATTAATAAATTCTTAGTTCACAATATTCCTATTTTATCACAATATATTCAAGTTTATTTTCATTTTCTAATCTCCTTTTATTCTCAAATTCAATCTTATCCTTCTTTTACATGGCCTTGTTCCCCTATTCTGGTCGCGCCAACATTTCTTCTATGCCTCTCTGCACCCTTTTTCCCTTTTCTATTTTTCGGATCTTCATTGTTTCCTCTCCCTATTGTATTTTCGAGTTTATGTTTTCCCGTTACTGCGCGACATACATATTCTTGTCTTTCCCTATCCTTCATTTTTCGGTCATTTCCTTTCGAATTAATAGAAAAACAAAAAATATATATATAACCTCTATATTCGTTGTTCTATTCAGTGAAATTCTTGCTATATAAAAACTTAAAGGATACGTAGTCGAGTACCATCTTTCAGGAGATGTTAAATTAAACGGGCAACGGAATCCAATGCGACCGTTTTTGTTATAAATTTCTTTCTTGTCACTTGCGATTTTTTCTTTTCAAAAAAAAAAAAAAAAAATTTTTGTGTGATTTCCTTCTTCTTTTTGTATCTTAATTCAAATTTAACTGATTTTACTTTTTTTCTTCCTTTTTTTGTGAGTTTTAGTGATGGCATTAAGAAGATTGTTTGACCCAACTGATTCAAGGGATATTTCATGAATTCTCGAACTTTTATTCGGTGAAGATGATCCAATGAGAGACAACAATGATGAATCCGTGCCCGGCTCTCCTCCAAGTAACGTTAGACAACCTGAGTATGGCCAGAATGAAGATGATCAGGACACGGAAAATAATTATAACGCTGTAATTTTTTTACGTACCTATTCTCAGTTCGTTAAGTGTTCCTGTGCTAGTCTGCTTCTGACAAATCGTGATTATTTTTTTCCCCTAATTTTAATTATTTTGATAATGATTTATAATGAGTTTTAGAGTGACATTGACCTTTCAAGAAGCAATTGTAACAAGTAGGGTACGCCCATCTTGTCAAAACTTTGAATAGTACGGTGGATTTGCTAATATGAACAGTTTTAAGTCAGTTGAAATGTGTTCTAAAAATATTTTGGAAATATATCGTTTATGTACGTTCAATATTGATTGTTTCTTCAAGAATTATTACATTAGAAAATCCATCCCTGATCCTGTACTACTCGTTTTATGAGGAATCCACCGGAATTTATGGAAGAAAGAACGATTTATTTAGGTGAATCTCACAGATCCAGTGCGACCTTCTATGTGATTTTACAGGCGCGACCTTCGGAGTGTTAAAAAAAAAAAATCCTTCCCAATTTTTATTTAAATAAAAAAAATAATGTTGTTTTTATGTCAACAAAATTATAAAGTAAATAACACTAATAGATACGAAAAGTTAAAAGGGTAATTCTAACGAATAATTAAAACGTTAAAAGAGCTCTATTATATAAGACACGATAAGTAAGGATGAAAAAAACGTAGAAGAAAATGAATCTCGTGCAAATTATTTCTGAAAAAGAAACGATTGATTCAAATAATCCAGCGAGAGGCAATTTGAAGGAACTAAATGAAATTTTAGGAAATTACCCAAGAATACGAGTTTTATTACATCCTTTTTTTTTAACAGTAAAGGATCTGATAACAAGATCAAAAATACACTTTTGTTCAAAATTGAAGTACTGGGGCTTTATAGCGTGTACGCCTAACGAAACAAATTAAAAAAAGAAAATAAATAAAAGAAAATAAAATAAAAAAAAAAAAGATAACTGCGGACAAAATAATTGAACTATATAAAAGAAAAAAAAATCTATAACTTCAAATATACCATATTACGCTGACATTAACGATAGATTCAAATATTATACATGTAAATTACTAGTTATCTGCGCTACATACACTGTTAGGAAATTCGAAATATGATACAGATTTATTACTACACATTTATTCAAACATCACACACGGATCTAAAAGTCAAATATAGAGAGATACTTATAGAAAAGTAATCAGTTTAAAAATAAAGTGTCATCATCCGTAAAATAAATAGGCACAAATCGTCTATCATATAATGAGTAAAGTAAAAATATTTTTCACAGATAATGTATTAATAACCGCGTCATTCTCGTTTTGGCGATAATATGAAAAAACCGTATATAACATTTATATGTAAAGTTTAATATGTAACCTTTATTATTATTATTATTATTGTTATTGTTATTATTGTTATTAATTATTATTGTTATTAATTATTATTATTATTATTATTCTTAGAAGACTATTTTGTTTTACGAAAAATCGCGTGTCCAATTAAAATCGAATCTTTCATAAGAATTATAGAAAATTATCATTTGGCGGACCAGGTCCTCACGACGAGATCCTCCTTGTATACCGCAAAAATCGGTTAAGACAAAACTACTAGAACTGGAAATATTTTTCGTATTAAGGGAAATATTTAAACTATTTCTTTTTCCACAAAACATTGAATTAAGCGTGTTTTGCACATTGCCATTTTTGTATTATCTGAGTAAATTGCTACATGATGATATTGATTTAATTCCGGATCGAGTTCGCTAATTCGTTTTAAGTAGGTTCCACTATGTGTAGTTTTGCTTTTTTTTTTTCACTTGGTTCGGATTTCTGACCTTGTCGATAACCAGCTGGAACTAAATTTTGTCGCACATCTTCCGAAACAAAGAATTAATACGGTTTCCATTTCCAAGAAAGGCTCTATCGACCTATCCACAATTATTCCGCAGCTTAATCTCGTCGTTCCCTTACCTTAGCCGCGCCCTATGTGGCTACATCCGCTAATACAAGAAAAAACGATATTAATCGTATGATACAGCGGTGACACAAGACAGAGCTGTCATAAATCAGCCAAAGTGTGTCCTGTCTTTAGAGAGCACAATATCATCGGGCGTTAACAAACATAAGGTTAATAAATAAAAATAGAGACAGAGACACCATTGTACGAATTGGCGAGTCGCGAAGTCGGTCGAAAGAAACTGTTGCGTGTGTCGTTCTAGTCCATCCGAAGAAAACAAGATGCAGGGGGCTATTACCTAATGTTTATCTTATTAATAGTTTTCCGTTTATCATGGAAATTTACCGCGTACCACTCTTGTGTTTATGTAAATAATTTAATATACTGACCTAATTACGTAATAACAGCTCTACCCACATGTACACTATCGCGCTGCGCTATACGTTGTATTTGGCCATGCGTGTGGCTGAAGAAACTATTTGCTCTCCAAGACGATTAGAACTGATCTTGAACGTGGACGATTTGGCTGTTCCGACGTGGATCGAACAGAGCGCGGTAAAACCAGTTAGCGTTAGTCATGCAATTTTATAATCTGGTTTTATTTTGCGGGCAACCCATCATCGCTGAAACGCTATATCGAATTCCGTTAATTAAATAAGGAATTCTCAGAGTTCCCTATTGGTCCATTAGTCTAGCGCTGGAATTACGACTAAATTTCCGACGAGCTAGATGATCAACAATTAGTAGTCTTATTTTTCATATATGAATTACCCGGCTCGTGTATAATTTAACCGCGGCCGTGTAATTCCGTGCCGGTAATTTTACGCCATTGCCCCCTCCTCCCCGTCTTTTTAATTCTTCGTATTTATATACTTTTTATACGAATATACCGACGGACGGACGCTGTGGAAATTAATTAATTAATTTTCTCGGATTTTTCGTAAAATTTTTAACCGCTCCGTTTAACACATTCGTACGTACAAGGAAAAATTCAATTGCGTATTATTTTTTAACGAGATAGTAAAATAGCACGTGCAAAAACGTAATATCGTTTTAAAATCGCAAAAGGGAATTTTTTTCAAATTAGCCGAAAATTATTTAAAAAAACTCGTATTGTTCCTTGAACTTGAACTCCGTGGCGGTTTCTAAAGAAACGCCCGGATTATTTAATTCATCTGTACTATTCGCTTGCGCTGTTTTTCAATTAAGGGCTGAGACACCGCATTATATTCCACCGAAAAATCGTTTTTCTTTCTTGTAATTTTTTTTTTTTTATGATTGAACTATAAACAATGTGTTCCCCCAAAGAAGTTACAAAACGAAATTCGGATTCGTTATTATAGGCACAGAAAAGTACCAGCGCGTACCTCACAGATGCTTGAGCGGCGTTCCGAAACATTTTCAGCTATTCTCAATTTAAATCGTTAGGGCGATGAATTAATAGTTGCGAAGAGCGAATTTCAAAAAAAAAAAAAAAAAAGAATGGAAATTCGTCTTGGAAACATTAAAAAAGCCGAAAAATTGGGTGGAAAGTGAAAATTAACAAGGCTTTGGTAAAAAAAGCTGAGCAATTATATTCTCGAAAAAATAGAAGCAAAGTCTATTAAGGGGAGGGAGGGGGCACTTATCAATATATTCATTGACGAAAATACCAAGTACGAGAATTGTTCAACCAGAGTAGGCAGCTGATAGAAGGGCAACAGGCTACAAAGCTCTTGATGATCGTGTTCCACGGACCTGCAGAAAGCTTCCAATATATACGAAGATTTGTCAAAAGTCAAATTAGTATTTTAGGCGGTCACACGCAATTAACTCAACAGTTTAGCACTGAACCGCCCAAAACATTTGCACTGTGAATTGAAAATTGTCGGCCCCGATTGTTAGCGACGAAAGGAATTTGGCACTTCTCATTTTAATGAAAACCGGTTCAAGAATGATATTGGGCAGAGAAATCTCAATCGGGGTAAGCAGCGCGTGAGCAAAGCAGACATGCAACGCGTTGGAAACCAAGGTAACTCGCAAGACCCAAAAAGAGGAAATGCAAACACTTACATTGTGAATCTTAACTTCACAATCCCAGGACACCCTGTCAAGGGTATAGGGGACTTACCCTTTACTTCACTTTACTAAATATGAAGAAAAGGAAGAATTTCTGTATTGTCCGTATCGCAGATTAACCGGTGAGGACATTTTCGAATCGAATTCTGTTCCGATTTTCTAGTTTTCTATATTATGTTTTTTTTTAACGCGTTTTTCTCGAAACGATTTTTTTTTCCAGCTCCTCACGGAAATTATAACTCAAAACGGGAGTTATTATCAATCGATTATCGCTATGAAATAAATGCGAAATCGTTCTTAATTGAATTTCAAAATGATATAAAGTGCGATTTTTATTGCAAAATAATTGCAAAAAAAAAAAAAGTGGTTATGTTTTATTTTTTCAAATACTCTCCTTAAACATTCAGATTTTCAATTTTAATTTAGTTCACACATCCTTCAAGAACAAGCTGGTGATGTAGAAAACGTGCCATTTTGTTTTCAAAATTGTGATCTCCAGTCAAATGACCAACTCCGATGACGACCTCTCTGATAAACTTGTAATATAGATATCGAGAACGAGTTGAGAAAAATGTTATATACAACGTGTTTGAATAAATCCGTATTATTTTATATGCTTTAAAAAGATCTGTACAAAAGCTTAAAAATCAGCCTTCTAATGTGGCTATTCCTCCCTTAAATGAAAAATAAAACGATTAAATATCATAGCAGTTGAACTAAAATAACTATTTACAGACTGTCCATTAGACACCTCTATTCGCCTCAAGTCATTATTCTCTCATTGTCAGTCACGGAATGTGCTTGAATGTTGGATCTGTTCGGAAGAATGCCCGGATACATACGTTTTTAGAAGTGTCCGAAGACACGAATATATTACTAACTATATCATTTTTATGCTGTAACTGATATGAACAATTCCGTAATGTTTTTCTGTAACGTGTAATCTATAACTGTTTTTTTTGTTGTTGTTGTTGTTTTTTTTATCACGCTTATAAGGGGCATTTATTTTGTTTTGTGAAAAATTGCACACTCAATAAAACCGACTCCTCCGTACGAATTACAAAAGATTATCATTTGCAAATTACCGAGTGGGTAACGTTTTCATGATTAAGTCCGAGGAATCAAGTTTGTATATATATATATGTATGTAACATTTAATGTTTTTTCTGCATAATATTGTCCCGAATGTAGGAAAAATTAATGATTCCTTGGCGAATAAAAGAGATATCACAGTATGGCTCCATGGCAGTAATGAGAGTAAAGAGGCCAGTTCCTTTTCTTTTTTTCTTTTTTTTCCGTCACTTTTGCAGATAACCTTTAGTACCTAGTTATTGCGAATCGTATAGACTGAGAAGCGAGATGAGTCTCGAAACAGCAATGTACGATGGTAGTCCACCTTATTTCTTCGATTGTCGCTTGAAAGGCAAAAAAAAAAAAAAAACGAAATAAAAAGAAAATTAATTTTTACATTAAACAAAATGTGCAGTTTTGATTTTTCTTAGCGAATAACAGTCGATGCTTTTCGGTTAATTTCGTATTTTTCAGCTAATCTGAAACCAATTACTGTATACGCCAATGATTTTATTTCAACATTATTGTCACGATTTATAGTGTTAGCTTTTCTGTATTAATATGAAATTAAAACCATTTTAGAAGAAGTTCCTTTGCAATTACATTTACTGATCCGCTTTTTGCAAACTTCTCAATAGACATCACATTATCCTCCGTTCCGTGCGCGGCAGTTAAGAATATAAAGTACGTCTGCCGACAGATCTTTTATCAGATTCTTACTCGCTGCCTTAATAAAGATTTATAGTGTAGAATATCGTAAATTGAGAAGGGTAGTAACGAGGTAGCAGCATTGTTCGACTGAAAATATACAATGGCACCATGGAAGCCCAGTATCGATTTCAATAACTCTTACGAAAGCGACAAAATTAAACAGAGTTCAAATCGATGTTGAACAGTGGAGCAGTTATTCTTTTTTAGACGAAGGAGATGTGAAATGTGCACGTGTTTACGATGTGCAACTACTTAATTCACCCGATTCGTTGTCATCGATCGAAATCAATAAGGGGAAGGAGAAAACGAAAAATCACTGGAAAATGCAAAGAAAGTGAAAATTCTAAGAATACGTTGAATAGTACGAGTTTTCTTAAAATTACGCTGCACAATTCACCTCTCGTGTACATTCCCAGCATCTCCTCAATGCGCAAGATTTTCGCCGCCGAGCACCGTTCTGTCTGTACTACCCTAAAGTTTTATTTCGGGAATAGGGTAGTAGGCGATGAATCATCGTGAAAACGATGAATAGGGATCAGGATATTGGGGTGTGTGTCGTACGTGTCGGAAAATTTTACACGTGTTATATTTGCAATAAAACATCGAGTCGGCTACATGTCGGAGGGTGCAGAATGTAATGAGATTATCGAAATTTCCTAAAAACGGCAAAGCGAACGGGGGGAGACGACGTTAATTCCTGCTTACCATCATGCGCTGCAAATGGGGATTGTTTTCTTGCGCGGTCATTGCAGAAATAACGGGAAATCCGGTGATGTATGGGCGCGATAGAAGGGACGAAGGAAATCGATTTGCGATTATTTTGTATCGGGTATATGTGTTGTCTGTGTTAATCTTGTTACTTAATTTCACCGGTTCCCAACGCATTTGGCAGTTCCTTACTGCTATTAGTTTTGGCTCTGACAACACGCGCATATAAATTACCGCCAAAAATAATGCTCTAGACATTCGTGTATAAACCGGTTGCAGTTACTGTTGAAATTTTTCTGCACGACGAATAAAAGTGTTGAAGGGCTGGCCAACAGACTGGTTAGAAAATAGAAACCCATCGAGATACAGCAGCTCATTAATGTGTTTTTAACATGTAGCCGAAGAAGTACTCGATACACAGGGCCCCCCTGGTGTAAAAGAATCGTCGGAATTAGAACCGAGATTTAAGGTAGAAATAATTTTTGAACGGCTTACATTTTAAAGGTGTCGCGTTGAATTGTTGACTATATCGAGCGTACTTTTTTAATATTCTCCTCACAAAGTTTAATTTATTTTATTATTTAGTCCTGTATTTTGCCTTATTTATATTTTAACATTAAGTAATTTCGCTTTTTTAAAGTATTCGATATGTTTATATTTTATATTTTTTAACGTGTTTTATAATCGCCTTAGATTATAAATGAAAACAATTATCTCAAAAAAAAAAAAGTATAATTTTTAAACATTTCCCGATACCCCGATTTTTTTATATAAGCTGTAATACACTCTTTTTAACTACAAAGCCTATGTAACACAAAGTATCAGAAGTTTTGATTAGAAAATAGACGCGTGTCTAGATTTTTTTTTTTTTTCAGCCCAGGCATTTGTTAAAATCGATATTTCTGTTCTGGAAGGGAATTGAAGTTTTTTTTAATATTACTGTAGATATTAACATCGGAATCTCATTTAACTACAAAAGATTAAAATGAATAATTATTTACCGTGATCTTCCATCAAGGTAACCTACACATTGTCAAACTGATCCGAATAAACTATCTGATCTACTGGACTTGTATTATAAATAGTTCTTCCTTTGATTTTTCTTCCGATTATTCGCCCGTTGTACTGACACTAAGTGATACTATTATACAGAAACTCGATTATTTCGTAATCATGAAACCAACTGGGATGCCTACACACAGAGACTATTTAGAGCTAAACTTAAATTTGAAAAACTCACTCAAGAGCACATGGAGAACGTTGTACAGTAGCGTACTTGTAAAATACAGACTGCAACAAGAGGTGAAACATGTTGTTATAAAAGTATTGCTGAAAAACAAAAACAACCCAGGCTATGATGTTATCTAAAAAGCTCATAAAGCCTATATGTTACACATTTATATGTAACGCTATTTTTTTTGCTTACACTGTTTACCCCAATGCAGTGGTATTTTGCACAAATTATTATGTCCTCTTATTGTCCTATATCGATATTACCGATATTATCGAAAGTAGTGAAAAAATTAATATTAAACCGATGATTGCGTCCACATTTATAATTAAATAATATAACTGCAAATCGTATTTAGTGAAATTTTTAATCGAAATACTTTTTCTAAAATAAAACTAGACGTATTTATTTCAGCTCAGCCAGCGATGTTAGAAATGATATTTCTCGATCGATCGTTATTTTTGCTTTAATTGTACAACTCGGGCTCGTAATATACAAGGTACACACACACACAGATTAGAGAAAACTTGCGGAGTGCTCGAAGTTTCTGGATTCGCGGCAGCATTAATTAAATCAAACTTGGATTAATTCGATACGTGCACGTAGAATGATTCGCGCATTAGTTAAATACGGGTAAATATCTAGGCCGAAGCGATACAATATGGTAAGATTTACTTATTTTACCTTTTTAATCGAAGAAGTTTATTTTTAAAAATTCCTCATCCTCGATAAACTTATCGGTGTGTAATAATGCGGTATCTATTATTACTGTTGTTATTATTATTATTATTATCATTATCATTATCATTATCACCGGAGTTTGAACGTAACGGCTGTGCTGGAATGTCTTTGAAGGACGCAGTACTCACTGGAGTTACTGGAGAAGATTGGTTTATGCGGATGACCAATTACAACCTTAACCTCTTTGTATTTCTTTCCTCGTTCTGGTGGAATAACCCTTCGCTTGTCTCTCTTTTTCTATACTCTTTAATCATTATTTCCTCTTCCTTTCTGCCTTCTCGCGAGCGGCAATGATGACATTACGGTCGTCGTCTCGTGATCGTAATTTTCCTGCTATTCATTCGCATTACGTCATGCGGCTGTTGCACGCACGTACTCGATTCGGTTTTTTATTTGATGTCATTGTTACCGTCTCGGAAATTACTGCAAGAGCGGAAGAAAAAATCTACTCGCTTTTATGAAAAATTTTCTACATGTGTTCTTATTACGAATCATTCACACCACCTGTTACCTACAGCTATTTAAATATATGCGCGTAAAGCTAGGTTAGCAGTGAAGGGGGTCTCGCAAAAAGTAAATATGCTAATATGTGATTGTCGGCGCGGACGCCTCTACCAGCCTTCTAACATAATAAGGTCTTCGATCGCATCGAACCCCATTAAACTACCATTGTGTTACATCACATCGGCCGATTTTTATACATACATATATATATATATATATATGTAGTCAGTGAACAGTTAGTCATTAACCGGTGTACTTCAGTTCCAGCTTATTATTAAAATGTGCCCCGCATTGGCGTATTTTTTAAGTTGTTTAAATTTTACACACTTGCATTTCGGGAAGGGTTGTGCGCGACGTAAATAATAAGCTTTTCTTTAGCGAACGATTTCGAATATGTACACCTCTAAATATGTGCCTGTATATTTATCACGCATGCCTGTTTTTGTTTAACAAACCGGGTTCAAACTGCTCGTTTATGTATTTTACAAGGTCGGGCGGGATATATAAAACTGTTTCAACAAATATATTTATATATACACCCATTTATATGTTTATATACATACGTTCATATATAAATATATATATATATATATATATATGCTTGTATATATGAATATGACTTAAATGGTTCCATCAGAATTTGAAGAACTCAAAATCTAAAACTTAAAGTTTCAACAATTTCCAATAACACCATTTCTCGATTATATATATATATATATATATATATTTTTTTTTTAATGTTCGTCAAAAAATACATTGGCCAAAGAAGAGGGAAAAGGACGAGAGGCGGAATCAGTTGTTTATGCAATCAGATATGGAGGATAAAAAAAACTCGAGCGCTGCAATGACTGAAGGCGATGGCAGGTAGAGAACACGAGATTCACAATACGGAATTGAAAGACCAATTAACAGAAGAGAAGAGTAGAAGGAAGAACGTTCGGAATCGATACAGGTGCACTCAAACGAAATATGATTAGCATCACCTATAAAGTTGTGAGAGGAAGGGTGAAGCAATATTCTGAGATGGATTTATGCTATTTTTTTCTTTTCATTTATTAGACTTTTAATAAAACCATTTAACGCTCACGAATAAAGCTCATAACAAAAAATTCATTGGCGTCACTCTGTAACTGGCAGAGCCACAAAAATTTGTAAAACTCCGACAAAGCGACACCGTTCGATAGCTCTTTTAAAGGT
Organism: Icerya purchasi; assembly: GCA_039619475.1. Taxonomy (NCBI): domain Eukaryota; kingdom Metazoa; phylum Arthropoda; class Insecta; order Hemiptera; family Monophlebidae; genus Icerya; species Icerya purchasi. The sequence continues at coordinate 403,023,188 of CM077116.1, read as the reverse complement.
AACAATGAAATAACCTGAAGAACCCGGCAATAGCAAATAAAAAACAAGGAAAATCTTTTTGGCACTATTGCACACGTGCAGCCGAAATACATTCCCGCACCTTGGGTAGTGCGGACATCATTAAATCGGTCGCCGGTTGAATCTGCGTCAGTAATTCATTCCACAAATGGCTTCATGTCCTTCTGTTTTCCCGTAAAATATGAATATTCATATTATCCCCGTCTGTGATGAAGGAGATTAACACAGTTTAAAGCTAATCCCATAGGTCCTTGGTCTAGGGTACTACCAGATTGTCGAATTAATCTTTTCGTAATATACTAAGTGTAAGGAATAATAGAATGTTGGGCTAATTCCCTTTTCTTGGTTGCTTTTACTTTTTCACACTGTTCCGCTCCTTGTTTATTTCAAGTTGGCGCAGAAAATAAAAATTGTTATAGACCTAAGCTTACACATAAATAAAAAGATAAGTACGTATATATTTCGATACATATGCAGGATATGCTAGAAGAAATCAACAAATTAGAATAGAAAATTCGTATAAATATGCCTCTAAATGATTTTTTATAAAAAGTTATAGCCGTTACTGTAAATCAGCTTTGTGTACTTAATAATTTTTTCATCTATCTATCGACGTATTTAAATAGATATATATATATATATATATATATACAGTTACGTTAGCATGTAATATTAAATAAGATAGAAAAATATTATATGGCAAACAAGGAAATTCGAAAAATTCATTGAATATTTACTGATTTTGGATTGTGTCACTTTTTTTTTTAAACGCTTTTAAACTGCTCCGTATTATACCACTAAATAAAATCTCGTAATTTAAATTTGAGCCATTTTTAAATAAAATAGAAGGCTATTTTTTTTTTTTTTTTTATTAATCGTATTGTCTGTCGTTATAATGCAAGGACATGTAATTAGTTTAATTAGTTTTTCGATTTTCAATTAATATTAATTTTCAATCATGGTTCTATGACCGACGACAACAATTTACATCGATAGATAGCGATCGATAAAGTGATTATGTGTTAATCGTTCGCTATAGATGACGCAGTGTAAAGTATCCAAAAGGTGGACGATTAGAAGCCCCGTTACATTTTCTAAAAATTTAAAAAAAAGGCAGAAATATCACTTCTCATTTATTTTTTTTAAAATTAAATTGCGGTATAAAGTATAATTTAGGGAATTGTAGGCTTTTATATAACCGTTAAATGTACAATAAACAAATTTCTCAATATTCAATTACTTTTTTAAATTAAAATAAATACCTCAATTTTAAAAACACGTTTTTTCGGACATAGACCATCATCAGCTAACAACACAGAGTACACTCAAATATAATTTACCAGTTTCTCATAATTCTATATACAGGTTGTACAAGCATCTTCATATTTTACCGTCTATTCCGCTGAGTGCACTGTTGATAGATCATATTTCTACGCTAAGTTAAGTCTCATATATCCTTGATAACGGTACCGTGGATTGTGTAATTAAGCTATTCATAATGTACTAAGCGCCGGGGCCAGTTCCTTTCTATTTAGGGTTTACCTTTATTTCCCCAGATTTCTCTGGTATAACCAATTCAATTTCAGATTGGATATAAACCTGAAAGCGATTCGGATCCGGGGGCGAGACAAGTCTGGATAACCTATGACACTTCTGATTTAGTAGCCAAGCACCTTAACCATGAAGCTGTCGCACTACGGAAAAGATCGATTCTTTTAATAGTCTTTCTCTATACAAAAAAAGTCCCTTCATTTTTTGACACCTTCTTTTTTCTTTTTTTTTCCCCGATTTCATTTTGTAATGTGGAAATTGTAAAATATATACATATATTTATATTCATTATTTTTAACGATATCTGGCTTTCGCCTCTTGGCCGGGTTTAACAAATCTATGAGTATTTATTTATTATTCGGCTTTTCTACATTTCTATATATCTAATTTTTATTTTTCTGAATAAATTCATAGAAATACATGCCAGCTGGGAATTTTTACTATGAATATCGGCAAAGTATGAAATCTAATTTCTTCCTTTTTCATATCACTGCCACACGTATGCTCCGCACCGCAATTACGTCATCTACCGCTGTTGTTAGCAAGACGACGCCCTATTCCTACTCGGGAAATCTGTTCGTTATGACAACAAAATAATTAAAATGCGAACGCAGGTTGCGCGAGTACGATTGAAGTGAGCGGGGGGAGCTAACCCGCTACCAAAAAGTAAAATGTAAAAAAAATTAAAAAGGAAAAAAAATGCTTGTATTTAATATTTAGGCATTAATGAAATTAAAGGTGAAATTAAAGGTTTTAATATTTAAGAAACTTTAGCCGAAGTAAAGAAATGATTTTTTATTAAGAAAAATATGTACTATTTAAATGCGCTGAAAAATAAAAAAATGGAATTTTTTTCAAATAATATAATTTAAAAACCAGTGCGTTGCTAAATAATATAACGGGACGCTAAACATACCGGTATTAAATGGTTGCCCGCACTTTTATATAATACCCGTAGCTTAGCAACTTCTTAAATTGCCGAGAGCGAGAGAAATGATCTACTATTTTTTATTTTTCTCGAGAAATTATTTCTTTCATTCGGTTATAGTTTATTAATTTTTAAAATTTCCCAGTAGTTTTCCGTCGTTAAATAGGATATTTTTTTTTGTTTTTTTTTTTTTTTTTAATTTTTTAAAAACGAGCTGAATCTTTTTATTCTGAATAGAAGCGACCGCAGCTGGGGAAATAAAGCAAAAGATAACACGAGCTGAGAAAAAACAATGTCTTCCGCGGATAATAGGTATCCTCGAAAACAAACATTTCAGCAATTACACACGTTCGGTAGAGGAACCGCAATCGTCTTTAGCCGTTAATTACACCCCACGTACGTACGACATTGCATAGAAGTTCAATTCTGTTCCGTTTATGGTACTTTTTCTGAAACTGTATCGATACGATTTATGTTTGTAGGTTGTGTACGTCTGTTGCAAATACATCTCTTAATATGTATACACATGTACAGAGGCCGGACGAAGTTATTACCTTCGTATTAGTAATTTGAGTGCATTTACTGCAAGAGTCTCGCTGCGCATAATGTATTAGTTGCGCGGGAGATGGTTCTGTGGGTGTTAAATGCGCTGATATACTTCTTTTTAATGCATCCGTATACGTATGTAGCTCGCGTATATGTGTATAATATCTTAACGCTGATCTGGGTGTGTACAAATGGTATAAATCGCGCCCGTGATTTATTCTTAACCATGTTTATTTATATACATGTAATTACAGCAATCTCGACTGTTATCACACGCGTAACATTGCATCAAACGTAACTAGTTAACAGGACCGCGTTATGATCTGATTGCAGAATTTAAACCGGCTGCCAGGATGAAGTGGAAATTTATGAAGACAGCACCGCACAGACAACTGCGAAGAGCAGATGTATCTCTACCGTTTTCGCTATAAACAAATGTGATAGCACAATGTTTTCTTCCCCTTTATCTTTCCTTGATTACATTATCGTCATTTTTTGCCATTTTACCTGGTAGAGACAGACAGACAAGCGGTTTGTTAGATTTCCGGTACATTATAAAGGGTATGAAGTATTTCACAGTCACTCCTATGTTTTCACCACCAATTTTTTATTCGACACCGCTCTGTAAGGACGGTACGAACGGTAGTCGAATATATATTAAAAAAGAAAACGAAGAAAAAAATGAATTCCATCCACTCTGACATTGCAAAATTTTATAACGTAAAATATTATCATTTCGTGTAAATTTTATTTTTTTTATTTATGATCCCAAGAACCATTAAGGAAGGTGCTCGCGAAAACTTCTTTCGCATAATCTGTATTCCGATGCGTTAGAAGAAAACAGCGCTGCATCGATGTAAAAGATTTGAAACAAATTTGAAGCATGAAAACGGTCGACTAGGAGGAAGTGAAAAATTTGTGTTGGAAAAAATGTTGTGTTAGTAGAAAAAGTAAGGTTCGAAGGTTTCGCTCAACAGGAAGACAACTTTTACTTCTTTTTTTCACTTTTTTTTTTTTTTTTTAGCGCGTCAAATATCTTTAACTAATCGGATGATCTATTTCGACAAAGAATGAAGTATTATAGTATATATTCCTCCGATGAAATTTTGTACAAATTAAGAAATAAAATTTCTTAAATTTCTGAAACGCTGAAGGGGTATTTTCAGATTTGTGGACATTACGAATTAGTTTTACAGCGAAGAAAGTGCGAACAAAATGGAGTGTCTGGCTTAGTTTCAGAGAATTTTGTTGAATTTTTTTTTTTTTTTTTTTTTTTTTTTTTTAAGTTGCGTACAATCTACTCAATTGAGTAATAAGTAGCACTGATCATTTATATAGATACGCTATTCCGGAACGCTTCCCAGTGGTCGCTATTCCTGATGATGAAGTAGTTTATTGAATGTTATAGAAAATAGCTATACGCCTACGGCCGTTCTACTAGCTGGAGTTGACTGAGTCTTTTTAGTCTTCTGAAGAGAAAGTTATTCTGCAGTACGTTTTTGACTAGCGGATTGATGTGATTTTCCAGTCGATACAGATGTCTTCTGGCAGCGCTGCTGATTTCTTCTTTGATTGTTGGAGCGTGTAGATCGGTATGTATATCATCGTTTCGAACGAACCATGGGGCCGCCACAATGTTTCTCAGAACTTTTGACTGGAATCTTTGAATGATGGCTATGTTTGAGTTGCTCGCTGTGCCCCAGACTTGGATTCCATATAGCCATATAGGCTTCAGAATGGAATTATAGAGCAGTAATTTATTCGCGTGGGATAATGGCGAATGTTTGCCCATTAACCATTGCATGCCTCGGTATACTATATCAAGCTGTTTACGTTTGGCAGCCACATGATCTTTCCATGTGAGTCCTTTATCAAGGTGCAGCCCGAGATATTTCACGGTATTCGATTCCGGAATCGCTTGTCCGTTCAGCCTGATTGGTTGGTTTCTTCCCTTATTTAAAGTAAATATGACTTGCCTAGATTTTGATCCATTGACGTTCACTTTCCAAAGCTTCATCCACCTTTCTACATCAAGTAGATGCTTTTGAATATATTCTGTTGCTACGACGTTGTCCTGATGGCTTGATAAGATCGCCGTGTCATCAGCAAACATAGCCGTTATCGTGTCTGAGTGTACTGGGAAATCGTTTACGTATATCTGATATAATATCGGCCCGAGTACACTACCTTGAGGTACCCCCGATAGTATTGGGTGAATTTGTGAATATTCTCCATTAACATTAACGTGGAAGTACCTCTCTGTTAAATATGATTTAATGATTTCGTAATACTGGTGAGGCAGCAACTGTTTTATTTTAAATAGAAGGCCAGTGTGCCAAACTCTATCGAAAGCTTTTTCGATATCCAGGAATACTGCAGGACAGTATTTTCCATCCTCGAAGGCTTTGTTGATCACATCCACTATCCTATGTATTTGCTCAATTGTACTATGGCGATCTCTGAAGCCGAATTGATAGTTTGGTATTACTTTTTCTTCTTCCAGGATTGGTTTGATTCTTTTGAGGATGAGTTTTTCAAAAAGTTTTGAGAAGGCCGGCAAAAGGCTAATAGGCCTGTAGGCAGAAACTTCATTCTGCGGTTTTCCTGGTTTGGGAATCATTATAATTGAAGCAAATTTCCATTGAATTGGAAAATAGCCAGTGCGAAAGATCGCATTAAAAATGTATGTTATTAGGATAACCGCTTTCCTTGGCAAATTTTTGATAATTTTTGCTGATATCAGATCATGCCCAGGTGCCTTCCTTACATTTAGTTGTTTTATATATGCACTTACTTCCATAGGCGAAGTTGGTTTAATAGGTGGGAGCATCTGGAATGGTATCTGTAAATATTTTTTAATGTTTTTTTCATGATCTGAGCTCCCATTGTGATGCGATTGGAAGATTTCAGCAAGATATTCTGCGAACCTATTTGCTTTTTCTTGGCTGCTTCGTGCCCATTCTGCATTCCTCCCTCTGAGAGGAGGACATTGAGCGACGTGATCTTTTTTTACTCTGTTTACGGTCTTCCAGAGATTGTACTCGGTTGATTTAGTTGAAGTCAAATTTCCAATGAACTCTCGCATCGTCTCATTTTTCAGTTCCAGTAGTGTTTTTTTTAGTTGCCTAGCTGCTCTATTAAGGTTAGCCTTATTAATTGGATTTCTATCAGCCTGCCATATCCTCCTTAATTTCCTTTTCTCTGAGATCATGCTCTTTACTATTACAGGGTGTCTTATTACAGTTTGCCGATCACTGTCTGCAGGCGTAGATAAATATGCAGACGTCTGTATGCATTTGCTGAGGTTTTCTACAACCAATTCGATATCCGCCTCCGTTTTTAATGACACTTTCAAATCTATTCCTCGCTCGACTAGCTGCTGGAATGTGTCCCAGTTAGTGTTTCTATTTGTTAGTGCTGGCTTTTTCGCTATTTGTATTACCGCAGCACTCAAGTTTAGTATTTTTGGTGAATGGTCCGATGTAGCATCCATGACAGATTCAGTAAGCGTATGATTTGCATCGATCCCATTACTAATGAAGAAATCTAGGAGGTCTGGAATTTTATTTTTGTCTGTTGGCCAGTATGATGGAATCCCATCTGATAGGATGGTGTACTTATTTTCCTGTATGCACGCGTCTAACTGTTTCCCTCTTGATGTTATGAGTCGTGACCCGAAGGATGTATGTTTAGAGTTAAAGTCTCCACCAGATATAAATTTGTTTCCTAAGGTCGTAAAGTACTCATCGAAATGTAACTGTTGCATTTTATGCCTTGGAGGACAATAAACGGAAGATAGCACAAGCGGACCGTAGGATGTATCAATTTGCACAGACGTAGCTTGTAAGTATTCCTTCGAAAATTTATTAAGCTCGTAATGTTTGATAGACGTCTTTATTATCACAGCTGCTCCTCCGTGTGCTTTACCACTTGGGTGTGGAGTGTGATACGCTGTGTAGTGAGGAATCTTAATGTAACTTTTGCTAGTGAAATGTGTTTCTGATAACATTAAGACGTCAATTTTATTGATAGTTAAAAACAGTTCGACCTCGTGACGGTATTGCACCAGTCCGTTGATATTCCATACAGCTATTCTTAGTACTCTGTTCATTTTGGGATTAATTTACTAACCACGGTTGATAACATGTTAATTATCATCCCATTTTGTTGAATGAGCTGGTTGAACATTGCTCTAAATTCAGTTAAAAATTCAGTGAGGTGTCCGACTATATCATAATTTGTGATATTATTTTTGTTTCCGTTATTCCTACTGATGTTACAATCAGTTGTGTACGTGTTTATACCATTGGAGACCTCCGTTTCACTGCTGTATTTTTTACCGCAATTCCGTAGGACCTCTGCATAACTGCTGTTAGGATTGGCATTTATTAGTTTAGGGTTAATAGCGCTTGGGTTTGCTGAATAGGAGTACTGTTGCTTTATCTGCTGCGGCATATTTTTAGGTTTACTCCTCATCTTTATTAACTCTTTGTATATTGTACACCCCTTGTAATTCGCAGGGTGATTACCCTCGCAGTGGGTGCATTTTGCTGGTGTATCAGCTGTTTTTTGACAGCTTTTCGTCTCATGCTGTTCTCCACACTTAACACAGATGTACGGTAAGGTGCAATATGTTTTGCTATGTCCAAATGATTGACATCTTGAGCACTGTATTATACTTCTACTTTTAAAAGGCGGTTCTACTTTTATTTTCGTATTGAGTAAATACTGCAAGTTATATATATCTTTATTATTATTATTCGGCTCTAAATCTACATAGAACATTGGTAACCGCTCCTTTGTCCTTTGTCTGTACACATTGATTACGTTCCTTGCCTCAAAACCCAGTGTGGATAACGCATCTTTTATCTCATCGGGCGTGATTGTGTGATGTAGGTTTTTAATAACCACCCTGTATGCTCTTTCTTCTTTGAGCTGGTAGGTGTGATAAATTACTTGTCGATCCTTTAGGTGTTTTATTATTTTCCTGTAGTTATCGGAGTTATTTGTTTTCAGTCTAATTTTATTGTCTTTTAGAGCTTGGCAAATATAATCTTCTTTTGACAGAACCGTTGAGATACTGGTTATCATGTCTTTATAATTTATTACCCCATATAATATAATAGGAGGTGGTTTAGGCAGTTTCTTACCTTCGTTTATTTCAGGTGCGCTAGTATCTTTTTTTTTTTGCAGAGTTCCTATATGATTATTATCGGAGTCTGGATGATTCCGTAGGGGCCAGAATCGATTACTTTTCCCTTCGTTGTCCGATAGCAATGGTTCTGGGGACAAGTCGGGAGTTTGCTTTCGTGCTCTTTTCCGAGTAGGAACTACTTGCCAGGTGTTGGGCGACTTTACTACGATTTTAATCGGTGGTATCGATTTATTTGGCGCTATTGAAGCTTTATTCTGTGACATTTCTACGTCGTTGTTACTATCAGGACCAATATTTGAAATACTACTCGCAGTTGTAGTAGTGTTGCGTGAACTTGTTCCAGCGGACGATGCCCAACTAGTCATTATTGATATTTGTGTTCGTAGGTTCTCTCGAAAACAAAGATCAGCGTCAACAGCTCAGTTGCCGCTGATAATTGTTTCGATGTATAAACATGTGCTCGATGTGGCGCTACGCACTCGCACGTATATGCACTATACGATAACAACAACGCGATATCAGCTGCGTTGGTAATAGCAATGTTAAATGTTAAATGGTTAACAGTATGATAACTTAATGATAATGTTAAATAATAAATTGGATTTATCTCACCGCTGTGATGGAAGGTAATCGATTCGACGTCGTCGAAATGAGATAAGCCGATGTACATAAAATACAATATTATCGGGATAGTGAACGCGTTAACAATAAACTTACTATCACTGGATTTAATTATAACTCGTTGAATGATTTTATCCTATTTTACTTCGAAAAAAATGTCGGAATAAAGGAATTTTTTTTATTTGTAATTTTACGTTTTTTTTATCGGTTGAGAAATTTCAAGATCTGAATGCATATGCGCGTGGTGAAAATATTTCAAATATTTCGATTTGATTATGTGTTATTTCTTCCTGTAATCGCTTGCCTCAATAATATGATAATTTATAAATATTATATTTTAAAACCATTAAATTACGTTACAAATGTTATATATTTTTATATATTGCATTCGATTTGAAATTCCTTCGGCAACATTTAAGTACTTACCGGAATACGAATATTTTTATACTGTGGAACGAATCAGCGAAAAATGCATAAGAAAAAGATTGGGAAAAAAAAACAATTCGCTCTCGAGTAGAATTTAAAGGAAACATTTAATCTCGTAATAGTGAGGATTGGAAAAGAAAAGGAAGTAAACGTCGCAGATTTATGTTTCAAAATGAGAACGTGTTGTAATAAGAATATTGTTAGCCCGAGAATTCATTATTACTAATAGCTAAGGAATGTGCCACACAATGATTCTGTGTCTGCGAGAAGAATCGATTTGGATGGAAGCTAGTAACCGGTGCAGATGAATGGTGGAAAAGGAGAAGATATGGCCAGAAGAAATAAGAAATTTGTTGTTACGGGAAGAACATAAAATGCAAAAGAATTTGGCCCAAAAAATGGAATAAAAGAAAGTTTAAAGCTTGCAATTTCGGAAGAGGTCTGGAAATTGTACTCAACCTTCTTGGAACTATCGGCGAAAATTACAGAAAACGAAGGAAAAATAGTTATGGTTGAATTCGTTCACAACGGAGGTATACGTGAAGGAAAAGAAAAAAACCCCGAATTCGGCGACTGTAAGAAATCCGAGAAGCAACAACGTGTAAAAATAAGGTAATTTAAAAAAAATGAAAGCGGAAAACAGAGAAGTCAGAGAATTAGAGTCCTTTTAGAGAGAGAAACATTACATTTTTTTTTTTATTTTTAAATAGAAAGATGGAAAGAACTGATAGAAAATAGTGTTATAACGAAGCGATTGGGATTTATTACGGCATGTCGGATTCCCGATTTCGGTCGAATTTGGAAAGGATACACATGTTTAGGGGCGTTGCCGTTAACGAAAGATAGTTAAGATTGAAGCAAATCATCGATCTATAAAGGATAACAAAACAAAAACAATTACGGTATCAACGAATCGCACTTACTATCTGAATATCTGCGAGGTATGAAGTATTTTTTCCCCGTTGATTCTTCATTTTAATTCGCTAATTAGATAAAATTATATGAACCTTAGAAATTATCGCGTATCTTATTTACGCGCTATGCACTTTTTCTTCGGCATTTCCGAAAAGCAGATAGTATGAACACTAGGAGTCGTTTGTCGGAGGAGACTAAACAGTTGCATTATTAAAGCAAATGAGACGAGACCGGTCGTTCGGCAATCAACGAGATATAAAAGACAAAAGACGGTGGATCGAGCTCTTTCATGTCTCTATCCCGGTGATCGTTCAAACAAGTTAGTACATTGTTTCAGAGACTAATTTATTACGGGTTTAATGCCGGTAACGGAATTACGAAGGAATAAAAATCGTGCAGATGCCGCAGCTGTTAAATACTGACGTAAAGGATATTTTAATAATATGAGCAGAAACACGAATTGACCTACGGTTCATTTATAAACCGGCAAGAAAAATCTTCACGTGTCGTCTGCAACGTTCCAGACGACCAATTAACTATTCATTTTGCGGTCCGCATTCCTACTAGCACAGTCAGTAAACACTATTAATCTTTCGGTATTTTAAGCTTTCAACTGCCTTATCCACTTCTTCTACAATTTCCGAAAGAAGCTAAAAAACGAAATTACGTAAAATAACAAGCAACTGATTGACCACCGCTGCACACCGTTAATAGTTGTTACTGCGAGTACCCCCAACAGTTAAGTTATCATTTAATAACGTGATTTTGAAATCTAATTTTCCGTAATTTTGGAATTGTATATCAAACGGGAAAATTCTCGAAGGAGGGGAATCGGTATAATCAGTTCGAAAACTGGTCATCCCTAACCTTAACACTCGGCCCTAATTCTCATTCAATTTTCAACTTTCTTTTCCCTTCTTTTCCCTTCTTTTCCATTCTTAACCAGCTGTTGTGCTTTTCCGATAGTATTAACGTTCCGATGAAAAATTTGAACATGTGTCTGAAAACGCCGAAAAGTGTAGTTTTAGCAAAAAATCGATATTTTACCTTCTTTTCTGTGTTCAGTTAGAAAGAGGAAATAAACAAAAAAAAAACAACAAAAAAACACTGTTAACAGTTTTACTTTCACACAGTAACGCATATCGATATTTTCTTTCGAGCCAACTGGACACAGCCGATCACTCTCTCCCCGTTTAATATCGAAATGTGTGTCAACCGCGTCGTTTGAATTTTAATATTAGCCATCGGGTTACTTAACGCCGCCGGGAAGGATACGTGTTTGCCGGTGACATCGAAACGTGACGGTAATTCTTAACCATTGACACGAAATTCCACTGATCCAAATAGTAGTTCGAAATTTTACGGGTTTTAATAAACACCGCAGTAAAATCGACACTTTGGTCGATTTAATTTTTAATTAATAACACATGTAGGTTTTTGATAATAACGCCGGACTCCTCCGAAGATATATATAGAAATGAAAAAAATGAAGTTCGAAATTTTAGATATGTAAGGTTTCGCCCGTACCTGAAGCTTGTAATTTTTTTTCTAATTATAAAAAAGTGCAGAATAATTCTCGTCGATTTCAGTTTTGCCGGGGTTCTTTTTTTTTTGTTTTTTTTTGTTATTTTTTGGGTGTATCAACGAAATAGAGCTCTACATAACATTATTACAAACGGAGATGATAAAGGGATCACAGGAAATTACCCGAATAGAGGTGGGAAGAAAAACGAGAAGCTTTTTATACAAGGGGTGTAGGATGATGACGCAGGAGAGAACGTTCATTAGGATCGCCAATAAAACCACCAAAGTTGCATAAAGGACAATAGGGCGGTAAGGATGGAGAAAAGCGAAAACGTGATGAGGGAAGAAAAGAGTGACCCCGATTCCAAGTCAGTCTGTAGAAGTGATAACATGCCAAACAGAAAAAAAAACAAACTTAAAAACCAGCGGGATGCGTACTAGAAAGAAGCTCTGGATTAGTGTAATGCAAGGTAGGATTAGAGGAGAAAGAGGGTCAAATGGTCCTGGCAGTGAATTTATCCGTAAATTGACCATTGAAAGCGAACGAGCCAACGAATTCGCGCTGTTTTCAATATTGCAGCGACTAGAAAATAATGAGGAAAGAAAAAGAATAATATTGTCGGAAAAAATGATGAGGGAGAAGGTGAAACTGATTATAAGACAATTCTAGGAAACTACGAGCAATTCGCAAAAATCCCATCCGTAGGGAAAATGAAAAAGGTAGCGTACGCGAATATGTAGCAAAAGGGACGAATCTGAATAATTCGGAATCACGAAGATTTAACTCATTTTTAGAACCATCGCGGTTAGAATTTTGGATTATGTAATTCCACCACTAAACTAGCCTGCAAGGGCTACACGGGGCTTCTATTGCAACTGCGCACAAAAACACCAGGCAGACCATCAGCAGACTCCGCCGGTATTAAACGTACTCTTCTAGTACAGAATTCTAAAATCCTGAGATTAGTGTACACGCTTTTGATGGTATCCCGCGCAAAATTACATGAGTCTTTTATTCGTTAACTCGAAGGAAAAAGAATGAAAACGAAAAATTGCCAAAAAACGCTGAAAATTCCCGGGGATATGCGAAGTGTCGTAAAATAATATGGTATCCTTCACGCAGTTATACCCTTTTTTCCCGTTTAACAAAAGGTTCGTATAATCTTCCGCGGAATAAAACCAGTCAGGAATTTCAGGGTTCTGTACGAGAAGAGTACGGTACGAAAGCAACTCTTACGATGACCTCAACCGTTGAAAAATCAGTGCCGATATGAAACTCGATTGATTCGCATATTTCATTTTTTTGTATGGGTTTCGTTAGAAATGCCGCTCAAAAACACCGGCGAAATTTTTAATACGAAACTTCCTAAAATTATGAAACATTTAACAGAAATTACGGGGGGAAAGGATATCTTTATTATAAGTGATGAAAAATTAAAAAAATGCTTAATTTCGATGTGTTTATATAATCTGCTCGCTAAATATTCGAGCTCTACACTATGAGATGGTAATAGAAACATAATGTGTGTTTCAAAACTGTATAGAACGACAATTTGTTCATAAAAATTATTTAACGCGTTAGCGGATAGTTCGGAAGTTACTATCCTGAAAAAGGTTACAAGTTGTTTTCGCTTAGAAATGATGATGTCAAAACGATTTTCTCGAATCAAGTACCTCAGACTGGTGTTGTAATATTCTACATTCTTATTAGTCTTCACTTCAGATTGACGGATGAGCTGTCAGAAAAAAAAAAGGAAAATTTATAAATTTAAAACTAAATAATCGACAAAAAAAAAAAAAAAATGCCATGAATATGGGACTGTGCTCCCAAAACATATTTAGTTTAGAAAAATGTTTGATATAGAATCCTATAGCAATATCAGAAAAATGTTTTGATATAGAATCCTACAGCAATATAAGAAAAATGTTTTGATATAGAATCCTATAGCAATATCAGAAAAATGTTTTGATATAGAATCCTATAGAAATATCAGAAAAATGTTTTGATATAGAATCCTACAGCAATATAAGAAAAATGTTTTGATATAGAATCCTATAGCAATATCAAAAAAATGTTTGATATAGAATCCTATAGCAATATCAGAAAAGTGTTTTGATATAGAATCCTACAGCAATATAAGAAAAATGTTTTGATATAGAATCCTATAGCAATATCAGAAAAATGTTTTGATATAGAATCCTATAGAAATATCAGAAAAATGTTTTGATATAGAATCCTACAGCAATATAAGAAAAATGTTTTGATATAGAATCCTATAGCAATATCAAAAAAATGTTTGATATAGAATCCTATAGCAATATCAGAAAAGTGTTTTGATATAGAATCCTACAGCAATATAAGAAAAATGTTTTGATATAGAATCCTATAGCAATATCAGAAAAATGTTTTGATATAGAATCCTATAGAAATATCAGAAAAATGTTTTGATATAGAATCCTACAGCAATATAAGAAAAATGTTTTAATATAGAATCCTATAGCAATATCAAAAAAATGTTTGATATAGAATCCTATAGAAATATCAGAAAAATGTTTACCACACGGTATAGACGTAGAAACTGACCATGAGTAAAGTTTAAAATTCGTTTCCTGTAATCGTGATGTTACATCAGACGTTTCATCGTTCCAATTACTTGGCACATACGAGATGACCTAAGTGATCTTGTGTGATGCACGTCCGACTAGCTGATGTGCATTTTTTTCATGCTCATAGATGCTCAGCATAGACTGGAACCCGAATAAAAGGTGTACATTGATGTTTTTCATTTGTGTGTCAAGGATAATAAGTAATATATAAGAGAGAGGGAAGAATGTCAATTAAACAATTAAAGAGACCGTTCGGATAATTAAAAGAAAGGTTTGTAATTTCTTTATCGCTCTATAGCTAATTTATTCGATGAGTGTAATTCTATGTTTAAACAGAGCTGGATAATGCTGGAACAACGAAATTTCATATGAGAAAAGAAAATTTCGAAATTGGAGTGTGCACTTGTATGCTAATGACCTATTTAAACGATCGCCTGCGATCATCAACTCGGCAATGGCAAAAGATACGCAGCGCTACACCGTGATCAATCTCCGGTTTTTAAACGCCTATTCTATTTATTTTTAGGGCATTCAAAGTGTTTTTGATGATTTTTTAAAATAATTAATCCGGCCGAGTTTGTTGAAATTGTAACGTTTTGGGAAAATTGACGCCATTAATGCGGAAACTTAGATTTGCATTTTTAGTTTAATATCGTAAAATTATGGTGGTTCATAGTGGTTTGTTTTTCGTTTGCTTTTCTTTTTATGCAAATAGTTTTATCCGATGTTAAATTAAGTAAAGTAGTTTTACATCACTGCAATAATAATTGAAAGAAAGACTGCAACACACATTCAGAGAGTTTAGGATGCTTATAAATATAATCAGACTATTAGCAAATATCCCGTTTCAGTGGTGTGCTATTGACCGCTAGAAGGAACAACGAAAAATTCCTTCAGACAAGCCATTTTCTACCGAATGCTTACCATTCGGTAACCTGTTTTTGGCTCGTATTTGAATAGATTTTTCGCATAAAATTCTTTACATATGTGTATATATTATGTACACATATATATATATATATATATGTATGTGTGTGTGTGTGTGTGTTTATGTGTGTATGGATGTACATAATGATTTTACTTTCAACGTCGAATGTCAGCTTTCTGTATCGTTAAAGAACGCGATTTGTTTTGAAGTTTCTGTGCAGATATTCTACGTGTACGACGCGCCTTATTTTAAAATATGGAAACCCCTTTGGTATTTCCGTAAAATCATTTTTTATTCTACAAGCAGGACTATGAAAGCGCGAATATGTTTTCCGCAAATGCACCTTCAGTCCACATATTCAGGTGGGGTACCTTCATCATCGTGTAAAACTCTACTTTTCCTTCTAATATCGAACATATCGCGGCACCATGTCGCTTTCTTAATGTGATCTAATTCCCTATTAATCCGATTAATTGAAAGTGGCGTGTCATAATCCAAATTCCCCCCCTCCCCTCCCGGGACTATGTATCTCCGTAATGTTAGACTTAGTTGTGTTAAATGTCGCCTCAACCACAAACGTAACCTACACTGCGCTATTGAGAAAAGCAAAGGGCAATCCAACTTTATACATATCTACACCGATGCCTCTGAAGTAAATCCGTAACCCATCTCCAAATAAAATCGATAAAGATATCCCATCGGTACGCCATAACGATTATTGTTCCTAAACAAGAAGTGTAGAATTATGTGGCATACATTGTGGTGCCGACATATGTTTACTACTAGCAGGTAGAACAGAAAGAAACGACTTTTAGTAATTGACTCGCGTCACTTGTACTCAAAATAACGAAGATGTCTCGACAGTTGAGATTAATTATAGTCTGAAACAGCTCGGTCTCGCTAATAAGCTGGTGGTCGACCGAGCAACTCGGTCACAATTGTGAGATGTCTTTAAGAATTCTGCGGCAGTTTGTCAAATGAAATCCTATGATCGCATGAAGGTTCCGAATGGAACGACCAGTGGCACCACCCTTTTTGAAAAATATAAATTCATTTATCCAAAAGCATTTTAGCTCTCTTTTTCCTTTCCTTCGCTCCTGTTGTTATTTCTATTACTTGTTTACGCCATATTTTATTATTTTCCTGTCGTTTTTGTTTCCTCTTCTAATTGTTCTCTCCGCCCGAATGAATCAATGTTATTTTGTATAATACTGATTACCGTGTGTTCTCTATATCGTCTTCTGATAAATCTCAAGCTGCCTACTTCTTATTGCGCACCTTATAATATATATCTTTTCCCTCTGCTTTTATCATTCCAGCTATTGGTTCTTCTTTGTATATTGTCAATTTGGTGGCCAAATGGCTTGATAGTTAACTGAAGCCGGGCCATAAAAAAAGATAAAATATCCGACTAAACCAAAAAAAATTTAACAAACTACTCTTTCCCTTCTTTTTGTTTTTCTAGGTGTCCTTAGCTGGCGCGCCTCTCGATAAAACGGACTAGCCGTGGTTTTCACCTTCTTAAATCCCCGCAGGTTGGTCTCACACTCCGACAATCTCATCTATTACTTATAAGAAAACATTCCCTCCGCCAATATGTCCGTTTTGTTCTGGCTCTTCCAAAATTCTCTGACGATCTTTTCCTGATGTGCGGCTTTATTCCGTTATTATCAGCAACCTACTGTCCAGTTGTTTCGTCAAATTACCATGATTGAAAACGAACTTTACTTGGTTTTTTCAGTGCAAACATAATTTTCTCATTTTGGTGTCTATGTGTAAAACGCGATACATGGACATTATGAATAAAAAAAAAAACACAGATGACTTATGAAAACGCGTCGGAGTGAGATAAAAAATAAAAAAACCAAAAAAAAAGACAAAGAAATATTTTAACATTTTTGATTTTTACATTTTTTAAATTCATTCTAAATTACTTTTAATAAATTACGTGTGGCGAATTTTGAATGGCGCAATTCGAAAAAATTTTAAATATTTCTAAATGCGAAAGATAAATTTATCGGTTACAAAAAAACAGGGGCATTTACTGTTTTTGTTTTTTTTTTTGCGACGATTTTTTCTTTATTTATTTGCATTATTAATAATTAGCGGTTTTTAGCGCGATTTTACTGCCATAAGCGGTAAATGGATCGCTATTTTTCCTTAACAGTAAGGTGGGTCCTTGTTAGAACTATCAGATTTGCCTACGCACCTCTAATTTTGACAATTTAATAACGCAGAAAAGGAAGACGCATAATTTTTATCCTTCAATTTTAAGTCAACAGGAAAAGAACATCAAAAGCAAAATTTTCAAAGATAAACCGATTTGTTCAAATTTTTCCGTTTAAATCAGGTTTTTCGATAGACTGCGAATATTAAAACGATTTTGTGCTGCAGTTTCTTTATTCATAAATCATCCGTTGAATTTGTTGCGTAATTTGTCTGAAAAAATTTGAAAAATTTATTTTATAATGCGTTCGATTTTCCCTTCGAAAATCTGACGACCGGGAAAAAGTCGTCACAACAGAAAGCAAAAACAGTTTACCGAATCATTGAGGTAATCCTCGTGTAATGCGAATAAACGGGTTATTCAGAGGCTTATCGAACGAACAATTTTATAGTTATCGATTTATTTCGTTTACGCTGACAGGAAGTTAATTGGACACTATTCCGTGGATCCGTTTCGCAAGACGAATTTTTATCGAGCGATTAAGAAAACGTAAGCAAAATGACCAAATAAAAGGAAGTAGTTCGGTTAGAAAAAATTAAAAAAACCAAAACACCTTCCTGACTTTAATATGCGCCGGGTGAAATTTTTATCCGAGCGGTTATTGTTCTATTAAATAACAGGTCGGTGACCGTTTCGACGAAAGATAATGTACTTTGTCGATAATCTGGACCTGGCGATTTTTCTCTCATAATTGAATTTCATATTTACCGATTGCAGACGATAACTTAAAGGTCGCCGTTAAATAAATACCCGTAAGCGCTTTTAATAAATGTCTCTCCGATTTATTGACCTTTAACTAAAAAAAAAAGCGAAAACAAGACATGTCAAAAGAGCTAACACGGCGAGGTAAACGTTATAACAAAAAAAAAAAAAAAAAAAGAAAAAAAAAGGGAATTTGAATTAGGATGCCCGACAGAGAGATCGAAATTATTACGGTTAACTAGAAAAATTAGTAGACCTGAAGGTATCAAAATAGGATGTGAAATCGTAAATAATATAAGATGCGCAGACGACACGGTAATATTAGCGGAAAATGCGAAAGGATCTAGAAATATTATTAAAAACAATAGAAAGAACCTACGATAAATACGGTATTGTAATTAATACTAAGAAAACTAAAGTAATGGTGACAGTAGAGTAAATCGAAGATAATACACTAGGAAATGGCGAATTGTAAGTAGTAAACCGATACAAATACCTAGGGGAAATTCAAAGGAGGAAATTAAATGTAGAATAAGGCAGGCCAGAGTAGCATTTATGAAAATGAGGAAAACATATTGCATGAAATATCTCTTGCATTACGAATTAAAGCTTTAAAATGCTACGTATGATCAGTGTTGTTGTATGGCTGTGAATCATGGACGCTAAATGCTAAAATAATAAACACTATAGAAGCCTTCGAAATGTGGTGTTATCGCCGTAAACTGCGCATACCGTAGACTGCAAAAAAGAAGAATAAAGAAATATTAAATATATTGAAAATAGACAGAGAGTTATTGAACATAATCAAACGAAAAAAAACGGCATATTTAGGACACATACTAAGAGGTCCAAAATATAAACTGTCGCAGACCATGCTAATGAGGGTGGTACAAGGAAAAGAAGAGTTGGCAGAAGAGCGATTTCTTGGCTTGATAATATCCAAAAATGGTCGTCTATGAAGGTAGAAGATTTATTCCATACGGCAAGGGACCGAGGATTATATCAAGAAATCGTCGTCATAGTTGCTACCAATGACTGAGAACAGTCAAACGGGTTTTGTAAATAATAAAACGCGTTTATACAATGCTGAAATTTTTTTTACCTGTATACGGAACCGATTTTGTTGTCGGGCTTTTTATACAAAAACCGCTGAGCTCGGTTGAAGACCCGCGTTTTTAAATAGATAGTAAAAAAAGACGGATAACATATTCACACATCCCGTTGAAAGATTGAATACTTTGCGACAAAAACTGCTAACGATAAAGACAGCGGCGACCGCGTGTTGTTTGGAAATTAATTTTTCGCCAACTAATTAGAAAATTGCGATTATTCGTCATTTTCCGTTTCTATTAATTCCCGTTCACTTATGGGTAAATTTTTTACCGATGCATCGTACGAATAGAGCAGGTGACGACTCGACTTTTAAACAACTACATCTGCAAAGGACACACTGACAAGGTACACGGATTTCAAAAGCGCGCAAAACAGGAGAATCCATTACAGTTTTAAAGGAATATGACCGAGCAGAACAGTGTCCCAGTAAACGGAGTAAACGGAGTAAACAGAGTAAACGGAGAATATGAAACAGAAAACTCGAAGACAAATATAATCAGGCAGTTTCGTATTTGCTCAGTGCACGATAGCTTATAAGATTAGAGTTCATATTAATATTGTGTACTCTTTGTGTCATTTTATATGCCCAAATAATACGAAAGCGCCAGTAATAACACAAGTGTATTAAATAATAAATATTAAAAAATATTAAAAAGCCACACGCTTTCATGTTATTATCGGTGCTCTCATGTTATTTCAGCTTATACGACTGTAAAAAAATGTCTTGCATAAAGTTCTGTAACTGAGATTACTCAAATCGCAATCGGTAATGAGTGACATTTTTGCGAAAATCGAAAGATTATGGTCTTCTAAAAATACATATATATTATTATTGTTTTTTTTCACTCGGACTCGTTTTCGCTGTGGACATTAACAGTTTTCGCTATTCTCAACTTTCGAATGAAATTTCTTGACCAACTCCTTACCGTGCTATTTAACTTAATAATCATTTTCACTCAGGCGATGCCGGGTAATTAATAAATACCAGAATTATTCAGTACGTGTATCTGACAAAATTTATAGAAGTAAAGAATGGAAGACCCAGAGACTAGGTTCGTAAGAACGCATCAGTTATAACAGTTACTGGGGGGGGTCGTGAATCATTCCAATTTAAAGATAAACACGGGAAAACTCAACTAAAAAACAAAAATCGCGATTAAAAAATTGCAATTCTCATTTAAAAGGCGTTATTACGAATTTTAACTTTTCCCTGTACTCTTTACGCTCGCCTCATTACGGAATTATTCGAAATCGATTTTTTAGTTTAACGGAGATTTTTTATAGTGAAAGAAATTTTTTTGCTTTCATTTAGATTACTCTTATGTTGTCATTGGAAACGAACTAAACACTGATTTTGTTCTAGTTGCGTCGCAAAATTTTTTTTTTCCGACACGTAATTGTATTGTCATTACCACTTATTTAAATTATTGTCCGGGAAATTTAGGCTGTGCCAATCGTCACTGAATAATAATCGACTTCGTAATTAATTATACATATATCCGAACGAGTATTAGAAATTGAAGAATCAATTTTATGGATTTTTTCCTCGCCCACCCTCTAGCCGAATTAGAGTGTTGGTGTCTCTCTGTCGAGAATACTCTGGCCAAAATTTTCTCAAATGTGTTTTCTGAAAATTTCTTTCCATTCCTCTTTACAATTCCGCTGGTTTTCAATTCTTAACAATCCTCGGTTACACACACGATACACCTAAGATTTTGTGATGTTGATAAAACTTATAGCATGCTATTATTTGAGATTCTTATAAATTTGTGTCAGACTTTCAGCTGGATTAATAACTTCTTTATCAAAAATGAGAAGCCAGGTCGGTAGAACTAAGTAAATGTTCATGAAATGAAGATAAGCCGCCTATAGGGTGCAGTGTCAAAAAGAACCGGGGCAAAGGCTATATTAAAAGATCTCTCTGTATGTGTACTACACATTCGAATATGCAAAATTCTACGAAATATCATAAAACAGGTTGTATTTTTTTTTTTTTTTGATTCTTTTTTGCCTTTTAAAAGGTTTCGAGCGATTTAGCTGATAACAAAAAATTTACTTTTTATTCGCATTATTATTATTATTATTTTTATGTTCTGGCCGAAGGGGCTGCAATTGAAATTTTACGGTTTTTTCCCCCGAATCTGAATTTTGGCCGTAAATTAAAACTGATTCAAAATTTTGATCAGAAATTAAATGTTTACTTCGAAACTATGTAAAAATTTCGACAAAAAGAATCGCACGTCAGATACACAACTAATAAGAACGTAAAAAATGTCTTATTGTTTATTTATGTCATTCCATTTTCCATATCGCAATTATTTAAAATATGCACAAAATTTTAATTCTGTCTCACTCGGTGATTACGTTAACAATAACGTGCTCTATGTTTATGTTTTTTTTGCAATAAAATAAAAAAATTTAAAAATATCCTAAATTCGAGGCAAGTTGCACTAATGATTATGCATATAAAGTAATCCTAACCATTAAAAAAAACAAAAAAAAAAAAAAAAAAAAACAAAAACTATCCGTTTTATTTATTAGCCGGCTATCGTATCGTAATTATGTAGTAGTGTTTCCCTCAAATAGGAGTAGAAGTTCGAATATTGTTCCGGTACGGAAATTTCAATTATTATTACTGCGTGGGTTAATATCGGGTCCATATGATAAACTTAAATAGAGAAATTAAAAAAAAAAAAAAAAAGAACCCTTATATCTCTATCCCATTGCGGCTGACTATTGGGACATAACTGGATTTCACTAAACGCAAGACTAAATTTAATGAGAAAAATTTTTTTGTATATACATATAGTATAAATTGATAAGAACCAATTTTGGAATGATACTGCCACGAAAAATTTTATAAAAGAATTAAATTTATTCGACAAAAAAAAAGCAACAAAAAACCATACACGTGTACACCTTTTTAAAAGGAACTACTAATAATAATAACGCAAAAAAAAAAAAAGGGGGTGTAAACTTCAACCCTCCGGGGGCTAAATGGAAACTATCATCCGGTATCTTCTCCGTGTGACAGATTAAGAATTTACAAAGTATCGCTTTCGTAGTTTTACTTTAAATTATTAGTAAAATATAAATCGAATAAACACGGTCGAATCGAATAAAAATAAACGAGTAAATAATAACGAATATCATTTGAATGTATAGCTTACTTAATGATAACTGAGAACATAATAACTACACGAAGGAGACTAGTAGGTTGGGCTGATTCGCCTTGTCCGCCGATGACAGATTAACGGTATATATATATAATAGGTGCGTAGAACTGTTAACAAACCGAAAACTCAATTTATTTGTCTTTTATTATTATATTTCTCTTTTAAGTAGTACTAAAGGAATCGTCTGTGATACGAGAGCACTTTAGAGACGCGATCCGACTAGTATGCGAATGGTTACGAATTAGCGAGATTATTATCGTTAAAGTTTTAGCAGGATGTTATGATCCGCTCGGCGAGCACAACGATGCGACTGAAGCGAACACTGACTTTGTCGACCAGTGCGACCTTACAATGCGGACGAACTCTAACGATACCGGAGTCCGCTCGTTAATATTATTCGCGCTACCATACCGTCATCTTCTCCCATCCTGCGCGATGGTCCAGACGAGACTAATGTAATCACACATCGAGTCGCACTCACACAGCGGCAACGGCGTCGATAGTGTTTGCGCTTGATTTGGTCTCTTCCGACTGGGAAGTATACTGCGTTCAGACGACTATCATAATACATCGTGTGCTGATTGTGTACGGTGATAACGTGTGTCGGAAAGAGCAACGACGGCGGGGGAGGGGGATCGAGATTACATCAGTTCACGTCTCAGAAGACGCGCGATACGTAATAATATTGCGAACGAGAAGGAACGAACGCCGCTCATGATGGGGTAAAGTCGAACACGACCGGCGAGCCGAGGGATCCGTACAGCGAGAGGAGGATTACAACAAATCTCGTCGTGGAACTCCAGCAAGATGCGCTAGTGATACGGGTGTGTATAATACGGGACGACACGGGGAAAAGAAAGAAAGGAAAAAAAACAGGATAAAATAAAATCAGGGGAGTACTCTCATGCTCTCGTATGTATCGGCGCGGCCAAGAATTGGTCTTGTTCTTTGTAACGGGGAGTTGAATAATTCAGAGCGGTAGTTGCTTGGGTCCGGTCCGGTCGACAGACGGAGAGAGAGAGAGAGAGAGAGAGAGAGAGTGTGTGTGAGTGTGAAAGAAGAAGAATGAGTGAACCGGCGCGGGCGAGTGCGCTCGAAGAGCGAACGGGGCGGCTCAGCTGTATCAACACCGGAGAATCGGCGGTGCTGGAATAGAGGACCGCGTTCCAGGTTCCAGCTCTGTAGCCGCCGCTCCAGCAGACCGGGTACGCGGCGCAGGCGGGAACAGGAAAGTCTCTATTATGCGAACACACACCTGTAGCATTGTTGGTATTATTATTACGCGCACCGTGTATATACCTGTGCATAGTCGGATGATTGTCTTTGTTTGCCTATTGCGGCTCAACCTCTGAAGTCTATCAACACAAACCGTCGTCCGATACTCTCTTTAAAGTATAACCATCGCGCGCTCTGCACCGGGTTTGCCTTTGCTCGGTCCGGTCCGCTCCCGTCTCGATGCAGAAAATAACAACCAGTTGTAGCAGCGCCGGTCAGATCGGTGTGCTCGGTCTCCGGCGTGTCCTGCGCTGTTCCTGGCTTAAGCGCGACTACCGATATGTATGCCGATTTACTAATACCCCGGCGAGGACGACGCTGAAAAGCGACCGCCACTGTACTAAATTCGAAAAATGGAAGCGCAGCTCTTGCGCCGGTCATCGTGCACGGTGCACGAAGATCGGTCGCAGTGCACGATCACCGCCGGCACATATCGTTTTCTGCATATTATTTCCGTGTGCGTGCGTGCGTGTGTGTGTATGCGCGCGCGCTTACAACATAACCTAGGCCGTAGTAATTACGAACGGAAGAACCGTGAGCACCACCGTCACCTCCGTCCACTACATGGGAAAGGACTCTTTATGTTGGCATGTTAATGGGCATGGATGTTTTCGCTAGCCAATAGTCCACCGAGGCACACCAGATCCGCCGATATGATCTCGCTGCACATGTAACCGACCGTATTAATAATTTCGTTAACAACGTACACATCATAATATTAAGTTGCTCGTAGCGCGCAGGCTCGATTACGCATATTGCATCGCACAGTACACCACGCCGAAGAAGACCAACTTTTATGTTTGCAGAACGTAGTTTCAGTCGTAGCAATCCCCGCCGCGCCTGTCCGCTATGCACTTGGCAGAAATGACGAGAGAGCTGACTCGTAAAATTAGCACAACTGCCTTGCGATATCCAGGTCGCGTGATTAACAGCGCACTTCTTCAAAGCGGTCACACTCCTTTTGTCTCCGCGACCGATTTCAACCCTTCCCAAACTCTCTGTTGAACTTCGAAGCGCTAACCTCCAATAATATATTGCTCTTTGCGCTACGGCGTTGATTAACCTTCGCCGTTGCACGCGGATACCACGCACGCGTGGTGTGCACGCCGATCGCGCCGCATTAATTAACTAGGCCAGGAGCAGCGCTGAGCGCCGATGTCGCCGAGCTCGTTCCGACACCGGCAGGATGATTTCATTTTGAAGGCGAGCACAGACCGAATGAACGCTAATCGATTCTTACTGGCGGAGAAGGTGAACTAGACACTCGTACGACAGAACAATGAGTACGGCGGCAAATGAATGGAGTTGGCGACGCGGTCTCATTTTTGCCGCACGCCGCTATTTATGCGTACATTCGTTTATCTTTCAGAAGCTCCTCTCCTCGTATCATTGTGATCGCTGCGATCCGTAGGTGTCCCTCAAAGTCCACCTATCAGTCTGCAAATACAATGTGAGCATCGTGCACGAAAATCTCGTCGAGCCACCACACATATTGTCTCTGTACCGCACGCGTTAACATACGCCGGGCGAATTTCTATTTTTAGTAAAGGCACGCGGTATGAGCAACGACGTTGTCGCGGTATTGTCGTTTTTAGTAATTTAGATGCTGGCGGGCGGTCGGCTCCTGCGAGGGAGCGCGCAACGAAATTTTCCATGGAACGCAAACGCAGCATCCGGTTTTGTTTTCATCGAGCCTTATTAAAACTATTCCAACAATTACCGGCCGTCATTTGGCCTCCGCGTTCGCGGCTCTCGTCTTTCTTCCGCTACGTGACACAGTTACGCCGAATGTCTACGTCTAGCTCGATCTACGCGATGCCTCGGAAGTATTATGCACTCGGATGCGTGATCAGAAAGTAGCGTGTTAGAGAGGTCCAGAGACAAATTTTGTCCCGGCGATAACGCGTTGCGACTGGAATAGTTTTTTTCTTTAACCCTTTGAACTAGGTGAAAGTTCGTGTTCAGTAAGAATTTTCTTTTATTATACGTGAAATGTAGCAACTGGAAAAGATAACACGATTGAAGCGAAAAATTGTCCCAAGGGGCGCAACTTATATTTCTCTTTTTTTTGTTCATCTCCTTAGGTTGCCTAAACTGAGTGTAAATACCACTCTCTCGAAAGTACCCAGCTCGAAGTGTTTCTTTCAGATCCGTCAAAGGGTACATTATGAGAAGTTCAATTCCACAATCCATCGTGTCCAATAACAGTCTGCCCTTCTTTTAAATGCTCTACAATCATCTCTGCTGTTTGTCGAACCGCAGTCTCCTTCCCACATCATTTTCACGGTTTTCATTTACTTCGATTCTTTGTGATCTTAATGTCACGTTTCGTTTGTATGTTCCACCTTTTCTACTGAGCAATCGTCTTTTTATTCTTCTCCTAATGAAAGCCTTACTCTCCTTATTCGTGTTTCCTACCTTCTTTTATTTCCTTCTACTTCTGTTATTCCAGCCCTCGAATTATTTTTATCCTCTGTAAGTGTTTAAGAATATAACATTATTTTCTGCTTCTTCCCGTTTCTTGGGCTAATATCCTTGTCGGCAAATCCATTAAAAAAAAAAACAAAAAAAAAACGACGGTCCAATAGGAGGAGCTCAAACATTTATCGCCAGTCGAATAGCGAAAAAAGGACGATCACTTAAAACTACATAATATTACGAAAATGACGAGACACTATTAACGTGGAAACAAATAAGCCACTGTTAACGGGATTATCACTGTAGTAATGCTGAGTATAGTTTCGGCAATTTTCAAAATTCAAACCGAAAATTAGTTTTTTTTTTTTTTTTCTGGATAGGGCCTAAATTTTTTGTGAAAAAATAGCGGATTGTTTCTTGCTAATTTCAAGATGAGACAAAAATCAAACTAAAAATGGATTATAATAATATTAAAAACACAGCACAAGACAGAAAAAAATGGAAAAGGATAATAGGTTAAGCTACAAGACAAGAGCAAGGCTCTTAAAAAGAAGAAGAAGAAGAACGTCCGGGCTAGTCTCTAACCCTAAATTGAAATTCTTACTGCAAACTATCTTTGCTACTCTTCCTCCAACGATGATCACAAAAGGGAATGAAGAATAATTCTCGCCGACTGCTAACTAGGTGGTACTTTTACATACCGCGAAACTATATTTTTTTCTCCATGTAAATTAAAATTCCTAAAACTCCTTTTCTTTTTTTTTTTTTAGTTTTTTTACCTCCGTGCGATTTGTTTATTATTTTTAATTAGCTATTGCAAATTTGAGGCAGTTTTTAAGAAATTTAATGCCGCGGCTACGGAAAATTGTTTTTTTTATGCGATGTCTTCTAGTCTACCTCCTGCACTGCATTTTATTTTTAATGTCAAACGACCGCGGGAATTTGAGTATTGATTGTTCGCATAAAAAGCCGGCACCCTGTGGAACTGGAAGTTGGAGCTGGAGAAGCACCGCTGCAAATGACCTCTGATGATGGCCATACGGCGTGGAAGTTTTTATAAGAAGTTTTTCTGAAATTCTCCTGTACCGGTGCCATTCAAAGGGGCGGCGGGGAATTAGATGGCGTTGGATTAACAGTTCTTCTATCGATGATCGCCTGGCAATTCGTCACTATACGATGCGCTCTACAGTCCACGGATATATATTGTACATATGTAGGCGAAAATGTACATACACCGTGTATTATAATCGCCTTCTCTACGACCAATAAAGTTATTTGATTTCGTGATATTTTTGTGCAGATAACAAAAATTTTGAATTCTAAAAAGTGAACAAGTATTTTTAACAACTAATGATTTTAAAAAACGACGTAAAAACTAAAATATTTTTCCGCAAAATATAAATACAAAAATATTTTCTAATGCAATAACAGACAATAAAATCATTATAAATATAATTGCATTTTTTTTAATAATATAAACTTTTCCGAACACGTAATAATTACATGCACTCGATTTTTTCTTTTTTTTCTATTTAAAAGAATATTTTATAGCATGAGGTAATATGACGTTGTTCAAATGTCCGCCGGGGAGCTTTGCTTGATGACACGTATTCGGGAGGTCTAATTCGTTACATCGACTTTGAGGGCATCAATTGTTTGTAATTTACGTGCATAGACCTACGAATTAAGATAGCCCAAAAGGAAGAAGTCTAATAAAGGATTGCACGATCTCGGTGGCCACAGTTAACATCGTCGCCGCGCGAGATAACCATGTCCTCAAATCGCTCCTGCAGAATGTCCATCGTGGCATGCACTGTGTAGCGCGTAGCGCCGTCCGGTTAAAAACACATGTCGTCGGTATCCGTATCATCCAGTTTAGGCCACAAGAAGTTGCTTACCATCGATGGTCTATAGCGCGCGCCGTTAACGGATATATATATACATATATATAAATATAAGACGAATATGATGTATTAGATTTAAGATGAAGATGATGAATAAACGATATAATTATGTTGGGAACCCGCAGACAGGCAATTGCCTTGTGGGATCCGCAAATTATTTTTAAATAAAATAAAATAAAAAAAAAAAAAAAAAAACAAGTTCCGTTTTGAAAAAAGTATGAATTGATAGTGATTCCGCCAGACCAAACTCCGCACCGAAAAACGGCTTTCTCAGAATGAATCTGGTGTATTTCGTATGGATTGCTACCGTCCAAAAATGGGCCTCGTCGTTAAAGATAATTTTTTCGATGACACTTGGGTCATCTTCCAACTACTCCAGTGCTCAGTTAGCGAAGACACGGCGTTGTCTACGGTCATTTGGTCGTCAGTTGGATTTTATACGAGCGCAGATCCAAGTCCCGACGAAAAATTCGCCAAGTTCGCAGATAGGCCAAGTTTTTGTGCACGACGAGAAATTGACTGCCTCGGGTTTTCCCGTACGCTCCCACGATGCTTTCAACATACCTCCTTGCCTTTTTAATGACGTACGGCTGTTAGCTGATCATTTATATTCGCCATCCAAACGTCGAATAGTGTGACACTCGGCAGGATAAAAATCACGTAATGTTCGGGAGAACGTTTTTCGAACGCAGCACCGGATTTTGAAAATAAAACTTGACGATTTGCACGCGTTATTCATGGTAGTTTGCCATACACCACTGAATAATTCAAAACGAATTTTACATATGCTTTAACAATATGGCTGCTATAATATAAATTTCGAACGTTCCTATTGGTGGACCCTATTAATTGTGTGGCACACGACGTGTATGGGCAATAATATAAAAATATAGAAACGAGATATATGAATTTTTTACAGTAAAGGGTGAGTTAAAACCAGAAAAAGGCAACAATATGTATAAGTGGTAACCTGTAATCGTATTATGGAGCGTGGCTTATCTGGACGTTAAATTGTCAAAATAAGAAGAAGAAGAAAAAAAGAATGAGGCACAAAATATGGGGATTAAATTATTTTTAATTTTACAATCAAAAACGTACTATGAAAAAATGAAAGACGTTTCTTTTTTTTCACGCTGTAATACTATTGCGCGGCGGTGGCTTTACCAGTAAACATCCAAATACTACGAGCATCTTCAATAACATAATATCGTGTATAACTCTAATTTTCAATGAACATGTTTATCGTCACATTTTATAAGCTCATAAACATTCATTTTTAGCGCATAAAGTTTGACAAGGTTAACTTGTTTTTCTGATTTTGTGGACGTTATTTTACAGGTCGTATAACCGGAAATTGCGGACGAAATCCTCGATTATCGGTTCGATGCTATTCCACGTTCCTGTTAATGGGTAGCCGAATTTTCGAATTTTCTTCGTCGGTGATGTGTAAAGTGGAACGTCGCGCGTGTGATAAATTTGTAAAAAGTACAAGAAATATTTCCTCCATTAGAAAACCCTAATAGAAAAACAAACTTTTGGAGTTTCTTTTCTTTTTTTTCTTTCTTTTTCTTTCGACATTATAAAAGATATCTCTCCTTAATACAAATAAACGAAGGCAATGTAAAAGGAAAAGATCAAGGCGGCGGTGAACGGAATACACAAAAATAGATGTAGAACAGAGATGAGAAGATGTACAGGTAAAATGATACTGGGATAAGAAAGAAAATGGCATTAATGTCGATAAACCGAGCCGTCCATCAATCCAAGGTAAATAGAGGAATTATAACGATGCTAAGAGTAACACAGACCAAAAAAAAACAAAACAAAACAAAACAAAACAAAAAACGGTAAGTTAGCTAAAATTACTTCAACATTAAGGCCACCCCAGTTTAAATTAAAGAGCCGTGAATGAAACGGCAGAACACGGTATATAAACATTGAAAAAATCAAATTCCAGAATTTTAAAAGAGAGAACCAGCGGAGTAGTAAAGAGAGTGAAAAGGAGGCCAAAGTAAAGCCAACATGTTGCTGGAGAAAATAGTAAAGGTAAACTGTAGAACTGAGAATTAAAGGAAAGATCCTACAATGATAGAAAGAGTTAGGAAATCGAATCAGGGAAAGGTCCAAATAGCATGAATTTCACTGGTCAGTATTATGCATGGAATAGTTTTGGGAAAAAGATTCGAAATTCATATACTAAAGAAACGGATCGAGAACTCCTCCGAAATTTCTGCTACGCCACGTATTTAATTGAGATAATAAAACTAATCAATTCGCTAATTAATAGTTTATTTAATAATAATTTCGAAATTAGAAAGATGTTACGTGGTGTCATGAAAAACGAGGAAACCAAAAAAAGAAGGTGAACAGAGCACACATTAAGGACAACTTATGGGAAGAGAGATACGGGAAGGGAGAATTAATATTATTATGTGAGATTGAAATTATGAAAAACAGCAACCGTTAAAAACCTGTTACGAACTTACAAAGCATTACGAATACGCAACATTTATTTACGTCGGTACTGGAAATATGCTGCCGCGTAACTAAACTATAAATACATATCGTTTACTCGTCGAACGTTACGAATAGCAGGAAATAAACAAAAATTACGAATACATTACAGAAAAATTAACCGGACATATCGGCGATAATTTTAATTAATTACGGTTTATGTTTTGAACTGTACATTTATTCCTTTTTTCTTTTCTTTTTGGTTATGGAATTCAAACGCGACCGATCTGTTATCATATAGGAGCATATAAAAAAGAAGTATTTTCACTTATTTAAAAACAATTTAAATATGAAACGTTTTTTGTTTTTTTTTTTTTTTTTTGCATTTTTAACACTAACTGCGTAAAAATGTAAATCTGTTTTTAGAATTTTTAATAAATAGTTTAAGTATTGAAAATTAATGCTTAGTTACCAAGTTGGAGGTCACGGGTTCGAGACTTGTCTCGTCCCGGATCCAAGTCGCTCCCAAGCTTACCCAGCCTGAAATAATTGGGTACCAAAGAAATCTGGGAAAGTAAAGGCGGCCGAGAGAAAGGAACTGGCCCCCCTACTCTCATTAGTGCCGTTGGGCTTAGTACATTGTGAACCTTAACTTCACAATCCCAACGCCCTGTCAAGGGTATGGAACTCACTTTACTTTACTTTACTTACGAACTTATAACCTAATATACATTCTCTTTATTAGAGGCAGACTGGTGATGGTAACTCCTTCTGTGATCGGAACTCCTTTCGGATGAAACAATGTCTAAAATTGAAGAGAGATCAAAGAGAATCACAAGACTCCGATGAATATAGAAGATTGTCGAGGGAGATTAGGAACAACTTCCGAAGTAACAGAGATGAACAGTAAGACACCGTAAGTTAAGAAATACGAAAAAAATGAAAATTAACGATGACACACGCATAATGTATAAAAAGTACAGAACAGAACACAGAACGTATATTTAGCTAAGAGTACAGTAATACAGTATTTATAAACAAAATGCGTACCAGCTCGAAAGAGACTTACCGCATTACATTAGAGTGATAAAAATAGAACATTTACGTATTGTTAACAAAAATATAAATACCATACAAAAAAAAAAAAAAATACAAGGGGCAAAAAATAGTGTAACAAAAAACCCAAAATAATCAAAAATTACAACTAATTGTTACCATTGAAAACATTACTTAACAGCCTAGAGATATCACTAACTAACTAAATTGTGTGTTTAATCCGACGATGCTTATATTTAACGTACATCCGGGATAGTTGTTCGAAATTATAATCGCCTATATTCCTGATAAGCATATTGCTATGGCAGGAACAGCCGTGAAAATTTTTTTTTGCTATACAATCTCTTTTCATTAAAAAAGCAACTACAACTAATTATGCTTATTATCTATTTTAGTCCAGCGGGAGGGGGGGGGGGAGAACGTTTAAAATACACCGACAACACCTATTTTGTAGTCATTTAAATTAATTAAAATCGGAGTGTGAAATCGAGCACCAAACTGGAGCTGAATAAGTGGTCTAATAATACTTTTATAGATAATAAGCTTGTTTGCGGTGTTTAAGTAAGATCTCCGATTGATAATTGGGTACAAAGCTGCAATGGTTCTATTTGTTTTGGGCTTCAGCGTATTTTAAGTGTTCCTTAAAAGATAATCTTTCATCTAGAATTACACGAAGATATCGAACATGATTAGCTAGTCCTGGTGCCATTAATAATCAATTGCCCTAGCAGGATGGGATATCTACGAGTAAAAAAAGTATAGCTTCTGTTTTAGTTGGATTAATTTCAATTTTCCATTTTTCCAAAAATTTTAGGTACAAAATGAAAGGCTGGACAGTTGAAAAGAAAGATGAAACGGTAGTCCTTGATCTAAAGAAGGATTCACTGGCTACATCGAGTGTGAACAATGCGCGGAATTATTCAACGCGAAAGAAAAACAGTAAACTCAGATCAATGTGCAAATTTTCTTTTTTCCTTACTTTTTTTTTCTTATTTCTTTTTGTTTGAAATAACTGTAAAGTATGCGCCTATATTGCGGGTGCCCCAACAACACTTATTATCGTTTATTGTAAAAATGTAACGTACAATGTAATATCAACGTCCGAGAACTATACGCTAAGCTATCACTCTTATTATTCATAGCGGCATCAACCACGAACGAGTGAAATAATACAACAAATCTTCTCGTAAATCAAGCTAATATCTTATCCTATTATTACAATGTATACACTTCCGATCTGGAAATTTATTATTAATAATATCAATGCAGTATGTAGTCTACGATAGCACCGCAATCATATCCTAAACCCATCCAAGCAACCAGACTAATTAGGCAGAACAACAAGGGAAATACAATACAGAAGAAATATGAATATCGAAGTAGAATCGGGCATACTTCTAGGCGGAGTTTCAGCAGATGCACCAAAAAAAAAAAAAAGAAAACGGAAGGCCACTGGTGACGATAATATAAATGAGCAGAATTACTAAAAGCGATTGGGCATGGCGGAGTGAAAATGTTACGAACTTCGTACAGCGCTATAAGAAGGTCTGGTCAATGGCCTAAGCAGCGGGAAAACACGCGGAAATTTACAAATTACAGATTTATCGCGTTAATCTTGCACGCTAGTAAGCCGGTTGCCGATCCTCAGTCTTGGTTCCACATCGCGTTCCTCTACATCGTCGTTCTACTATTGTCTCTTTAATTAGACTCAAAATTAATCATTCTTTGCTGCCCTCTTCTCGTTATCACCGTCTTCTTACAATCTTCTGCGTAGATCTAATATGTGATTCTGTTCAAATTTTCTCGCTGTCGAGCTTATTTCTTCTATTTACCTGGCTATGGACATTGAGTCTTCCTGCTCCTTATAATACTGTCATCATCCTTTCATTTTCATCTCTATCGGGGATATTCCTTTATTGTAATCATTTGTGTTTGCTGCTTCTAATCGCCTAACATTTTTTTATTCTGTAGTTTACGAGTAGTTTATTTTATTGTATAAAAAAAAACAAAAAAAACCGCAAAATGCTGAACTCGAAAATTTTTTACACGGACAGACCCCACGGAAACAAACCGGATTTATGTCTGGAACAAGGACATCAGCAGGGAACAAATAGAGAGTCTGACACGCGTAAACGGAATAAAACTGTCTTCTTGTGCTTTTATTATCGAGACATTCGAGAATAAACTGTTTTTAATACTTAAAGAAATGGCCATTTCTGACCTGTACAGAATTTATGCAAGTACTACGTCAATCAGAGCGAACTAAACTGGAAGATTTGAAATGAAATTAGGCAAGTATGTATAATATGTCACCTGTACCGTTTAATATTTACGGAGGACGTAAAACGGCGGAAATATTAAAAATGCTAAAAGAGCCGTATCTATTGGCGGAAATAGTACGAGTAATCTTCGGTATATACCGCAATAATGGTGGCCTCGAGAAAAGAACTGCAAGAAGAAATTTTGAACGCAAACGAAGGAAATTACTGAACAAAGAGATAAAACCAAAATTAGTGTGTTGAATATGGTATCGTAACGAGTTTCAGAGATATGTGTGAAGGAGTAGAGTGGAATCTATTTAACCAGAGGAGCAGTAAAGATGTTGACTCGCGTATCTGGAGAATTCGTGATATCAAAAAATTAACTAGAATCAAGATGGTGCGCACTTTAATACATATTTCATAACGTTGCACGAAGATAGACAGTCTGAAAATAGGCATATATAGAGAGACGTATGCTCCATTTTCCTCGGCTAGCCGAAGCACTGTATCTATTTTAAACGAGACTGACAAAACCGAACGGTTAAAAACCACACACAAACGTCAGATATTACGGTATCTTGAGTATAGATAGTCTAGAGAAAATAGTAATACTGGGAAGAACATAACGGCTTCGTGGAAGGTGTACGAGATACGGGGATTTATGTAAAGAGCCGGTTCACCTAATTATATATAAAAAAAAAAAACACAAGACCACGGATGGGTTGGAAAAAATCGCTCAATTAATGGTATAGCCATTATCGTTGTGGTCAGCGCAAAATATTGGTGGACGTCATCTGAGGAATGCGAAAAATCGCGTAACATTTTTATATGTAACGAAAGTGGTAACAAAAGTGTTTTGTAAAAGCTTATAACGAAATCCGCAAGTTATGTAGCATAAAGTTCAGTGCAATTAGAAATTATTACGCAAACTGTAAATTAAAAAATGACGTAGTCAATTAAAACCGATTCTTCTATTAAAAAAATGATAGAGAATACTATCCGGAAGTTCAGAAACTATCCTCATGGCGGTGGATCAAATATATATATATATATATATTGAATTATTCTAATCGTACATACGATTAGTGATAATATACAGACCTATCGGAAACCACTCATAAAGCATCCACCTATTTTCCTTGCAGAGCAAATACAGTTTGGTCTAGGCCCGCATATTAAATATTGGTTTACTTTTTTTTTTTTCGGAATTAACTTTTAATTCATTGGCTTCTTTCGCCAAGCTGAAACGCTTGTCAACGAATTATATTTATGCATTCTAACATCGTAAATTAAATTATATATATATACGTATCCCCTCGTGTAAAATCTGTTGCATCTTAATCTATTTTTCTACTTATCGCGATATAACTGTAATCTATTTTCTCGTGTTTGGTAATCTATATATTTCTTTACTTTTTTGTGGCGAATTCTTATATTTTATGTTTATTATTTAACATTCCTTCTTCCTGAAGCCATTCCTTTACTTTCCATTTTCTTTCCTCTATTTTTTCCATCTTCATTATTATTTCTTTAGGTATTTAAAACATCACGGTTATAACATATTTATCAATTTTCTCCCCCATCGTTCTTGCTAAGACTTTTTCCTCGGCTCATATTCTTAGTTTTTCCTCCGATTCAACTTCCTTTCCTGTTGTTATGTATTTCCATCACTTTGCTAATAAGTATACATTCCTCTTATACTCATAATGTTTTGTTTTTTTTAATTATTTCACCTTCAGTTTTTCCCCCTTAAGGATTTGCTATTAATTTCGAGCATTTTATTTGCAGCTGATTTACTTTTCCTCGGGTATGCAACTTCCCCGCTATTTTTCGTGTATGAAATATATATATATATATATGTATACAACAATCATGAGTGCTTACTTTGTGGGTAAATGTTTCCGTTCGCATTTTATATCGGAAAAGTTGTTAGTAATTATTAGTTTATTTCACTAACTTATTTCTTTATTTTAATTCTCTGATGTTCTCGGTAATGTTTTACATATTTATTATCTTCAAAGAATAGCTTATTTTTACTTAATGAAAATAAAGACGCCGTTCTAAAAACGTAACTTATAATTGAGAAAATTATTATTCGTTCAACTTTTAGAAGCTCAAAAATGTTACGAGATTATCTTTTTACATTGAAAATCGAAACATTTACCCGTTCCGACTTTCATCATTCTTACACTACATTATTATAGCTGTAGTGAGTATTGCAAATTTACGAATTTCTTTATTTATTCGATACTTATTCTATTGTTTTTTGTTTTCTTTTTTTGAATAATTAAAGTATTCGTTGTTGTTCTTTAATGTTTAGTAAAAATTATTTTAAACTTATTAAAATGTACGCGGTTCTAAGTGCAGTTGTAGTTTACAAAATAGAATATTACGATTTATAAGAATTCGAGGTTTCATAAAACTTACCTTCCAGCTTGAAGGAAACTGAGTTTCCCGACTTTATCCTTTGATCATCGGAATAAGACTATCGAGACCAATAGCTAATTTACTTTTTTAGCATTTTGTTATCGTGCGCTTTAACTTACAATTTTTCACAGTTGACGCTACTAATGCCAGGATATTCGCCTAGTCTAATTATTAGAAAAAAGAAGAAAAAAAAAGTAACGAAACTTTAAGTGTCCAAAATTAATGGAACAAAAATTTATTTTTTTTTGTAATTTTCTAGTAAAGGAATCGAAGTTACTTGTCAAGAGTTTAATACACTGCACCAATTCAAGGAGAAAAATGAAAAACGGAAACAATCAAAAAAACTTGAAAACTGATTTATCTGAAATAAAAAGGCCAACAATCCGGTATTATGAATTAAATTCAACATCTGTCAAAGCATTATGTCTCTTCTCTTCTTCTTCTTCTTCCAACTACCTCATTCCCGATTATGACATTTCTCGTATCACTTCTTCTCTGTCAGATGGTACGGTGCCTGAACCTCTTGTGCAAAGTCCTATTTTATAATTGGATACATAG
Source organism: Icerya purchasi (assembly GCA_039619475.1). Classification (NCBI taxonomy): domain Eukaryota; kingdom Metazoa; phylum Arthropoda; class Insecta; order Hemiptera; family Monophlebidae; genus Icerya; species Icerya purchasi. Next base: position 402,986,398 of record CM077116.1, on the reverse strand, counting down.
CTGCACTGCGCACAATGAAATCGGCTTGTTGTGTTCCTCCTTGCTATTGCTGTATGTTTTCCAACGGTACAAACACTTGTGTTAGGTTTGAAATTTTATCAGTAAACTCTCTCTATTTAATTCTGTTCATCGCACATTTCTCCCAAGACTTGTTCGTCCTTGGATTGATACCTTTTTTTTTTTTTTATTTGACAGAACATCTTTATATTGCAGTTTTGGTTTTGTGCGCAGTACCTTTCGCCTGAGCTTAATATAACATACAATAAGCGTTTCGGTATAACACTGTGCTATTCATTCGTATAACATGGCCAATCCGTCTTAGTCGGACTTTGGTTAAATATTATTCTATTGATTTACATCATCTGTAGAACTCTTTCGTTCAAGATGTTATCTTTCCATGTTATTCTTAGTATTTGTCGAAGCAGTCTCATCTGGTATATCTTAAGTTTTGTAAAATTTGTCTGTTTCTAACTGGCCATGTCTCACTACTGTAGAGCATCGTTGATAGTATTGCTGCTCTGTGTAAACATTTAATTTAGTATCAATATGTAGATCTTCCTTTCTAAATAATCGTTACGTCAACTTATTATGAGTAGTCATTGCACTTTTGATGTGAAACGTCTTTAAAATTGCTTGTGAAACAAGGTCGCGCAACGCAACGACTATTATTTTTCACCGCATAAATTTATATATATTTATATATTAATTACAAACGTAGTTCTTAGGCTACCAAAAGAGAAAGAAACAGAAATGAAATTCTACTTCTGACCTTCTCATCCAATTCATTGTCGTTGAGAATTATGCTTCCAAAGTATTTGAATTTTTTGACGATTTTTAGCTTCACTCTGTTCAGGTGGAAGTTTTCCACCGCGTCATTTATTATCATTATTTCTGTTTCGTTCGTATTAATAGTTGGTCCGTAATCCCGACAGTGTCGTATAGACGGTTCTACACACTCTGTAATTCTGCAAGGGTTTTGCTCAGTACGATATAATCATCTCTGCGTATTGTAGATTTTATGATATAAACGCGTCCACCCTGGTTGCAGATTGTATAATCCTCCGTCAAAATGATACTTTATTTTAACACCTATTTGTTCGGTTTTTTGTTTGTATGTTAGGAGGAAAGTCATTCCCATATAAAGATTAAACAATGTTGGTGCAAGCACACATCCTTGTTTTACCCCGGTTGTTACTGGAAAAGGATCTGTCAATTCGGTGTACTCGCCATGCCTTCATGCAACTGTTTTACAACTGAAACAAACTTCATCCTCAAAAAAAAAAAAAAAAAAAAAAAGAAACATTACAAATAAATAAAGCGGAAGATGAATCTTAATAAACAAACCTGAGTGATTATTTATAAATTAACGGTATTGAAAACAATTTTACAATCCAGCGACTCCCGTGTAGAACGCTATTCTAACTGCTTCATTTAAATACAGTTTCTTATTCCCCATTTTCCGCGACATCCGGAGATATAGTCATTGTGACAATAAAACGAGTATTAGTAGTATACCAGCGAACTGTTTTTCTCTAAACTTTTTTCCACAATAACGGGTAAAATCATTTGATTTGAGTGCTATTTCAAAGCAATTTTTTATTTCCCATCTTGCGCAACATCTGGAAATATGGTCATTATGACACTAAGCAAGTATTAGTAATATGCTGGCGAATTGTCTTTCTCTAAACTTTTTTTTACAATAACAAGTCACCAAAAATCATTTTCTTTGAATGCTATTGGTTTTTTACTAAGCAACAACTTCCGCTATACCATGTAAATTACAGGTCGTTTTAATATGGTCGTTACCTTCATTCATGCTACTCTTTTGCAAATGACCCCTGAGATTAGGCAGAAATAAAATACAAATTTGTCGATCATAATTTAATAAAACGATATCTCTACAAGTTAATTTAAAATACTAATAATAGAAAAGCCGTTCTGCGTCCTCTGTAATAATAAATTAGTAGCTCGATGTATCAGAGGCCAAAAAAAAACAAAAAACAGTCGCTTCATTAATAAGAAATTTATTCGCCATGTGTTTTTAATTATTATGACTGAGGGGCAGATATTTCTTTTCAATAGAAAAACTCAATATATTGTGCACTAAAGATTAAAATATATACGGAAATTACGTTAAAGTAATTTTATAATTGCAAAAAAATTAATTAAAATTTTGCGCGTTTTCTACCTCAGATTTATATTATCGTGCTGAAGTTTTTTTTATTAAATACTTAAAACACATTAAATTATAGATCTAAAATTTTTTTTTTTTTTTTTTCCACTGTACCGGCTTAAGAGGCCATAAACAGCGCCAGTAACTTCCACTTTAACCTACCAAATAATTCAGGCCAATCCCTCCATCGAGAGAATTTGGTCCGAGATATCAATTCTGCTGCGAGGATGTGCTAGGAGATATATAATATCAATACCCGGCCCCCGTGGCTACAATGCGACTTGGCATTGCCCATAGGACCCTGACTAAAGAATGTATTTCATATAGCACACCTGGACACCATGGCAGCAAATGCACTCAAGCACCACCCATAGGAGTCCAGGAATATATAGAGCATATAGCCCACACTATGGCGACAGATGCGGTTATGCATTGCCCATAGAGTACTGGTAGAAAGTAGTATGTTCCTTATAAAGTGTAATGTGTCCATTACATGGGTATTAAAAAAATAATAATAAATAAAATAATAATAAAAAAAATAATAATAATAAAAATAATGTGGAATGTGTGGTGCGGGTGCGGATGTGAGCGCGCATGAAACTGTTGTCGGTGAGGGGTGGCCAATCGCCGTTCAGAAAAAAACAATAAGATCTACCTGATTCGGCCAACACGGACCGGAAGGCGGTCGGAATAGAAATGACGACAAAAAAGAAGATTTTTTAGACGGAAGTGAGTGGTCTTTTGGCTGGATGAAGTTAGTCTCTAGTTTTGGCACTTTCGAATGGAGTCGTTTGCCAACGTTCGTTAGTTTTGGGTTTACCAGCAATCTGCGGAGGAGTCCTGTGCGACCTGCTAAGAGAAGTAGTTAGTTTTGGCAGAAGTTTCGCGTTCGGTCAAGTTGAAAAAGACAGTTATTTGTTCGAAAAGTAAAACTCCGAAATTCGCGACCTTATTAAAGAATAGTTGGAAACGATCGAACGTCCGTTAAAAGAATCAACGACGAATCCAATTGTTCCGTGACAACCGACCGCCGCATCGTCAACCTACGGATCACCCCGGATGTCCACCGACAACAGTGATACGTAGAATTTTGTATTATATTTGTATATATCGGTTTATATTAAATTTTATCCGTATTATCCGAATTAACCATTGTTTTTCAGCGGTCGACCGATAACGAAAGATAGGTGTGATCCAGTTTATTTTAATATATTGTTTATGCTTCAAAATTTCAAAAAACTTAAATTATTCTTAACTTAATAAAATCTAAATAAATAAAATCCACGAGCGTAAAACCTCGTGGTTGGCATCCCTGGATTTAAATTAAAAGCGGTGACTAGTTGAATAGTACCGTTTCATTTGGCATCCCTGGTGGGGAGACTACGCTTTACAGCGTAGTACCGTTTCAAAAGGTAACGGTTTAATTGTTTTTATATCACGGAATGATTTAAGTGATAAATGCTATTAAGTGATAGGAAGGGCGTCACGGCACCATTTTCTCCTCTTAAGCCTTCGTCTTGGATTATCCGGAAGAGTATTAGTATACATTCTATTTATGTACGGGTTAGTATTTAATCTTAATTTTTCAAAGAATTTTTGATACTGTTCGACGTGCACTGCTTTAACATATGGAATATCTAGATCATTATGTAAGGTTAAGTTAGAGACATACTTTGGAGCTGACGCGATTGTTCGGAGAATAATTGACTGTTGCCTTTGGATCTGTAAGAGATTGCTTTTACTAGAGTTCCCATATAACTCAAGTCCATACACCCATAGCGGCGCTATGACCATCAAGTAGAAAGATCGTTTCAGCTTTAGATTTAGAGTGGACTTCTTTCCTATTAATGGAATCAGTTGTTTGGCGCGTGTGAAAATTTTCCTACGGATTTGCGCAACATGAACACGCCACGTAAGCCGGCGATCCAAATACATACCGAGATATTTAACTGAATCCGTTTGTTTGATCGCAATGTCATTTACTTTTAGTTTAGGGCACGTGATAACTGCATTTGTAAAAGTCACCTGTTGGCACTTTTCCTCACTAAATTTAATCCTCCAGTCTGTAGCCCACCTTTGAATTCTATCTATATGATTTTGTACGGCCATACTTGCGTGTGTACGATTAATGTTTGAAGCTAATATGGCTATATCATCTGCGTATGTTGCCATGATAGTTTGATAGTCAGAGGTATAAATCGAATAGAGAACCGGCCCCAACAAGCTACCTTGTGGGACACACGCAAGAATTTTTTTTTCTTCGGATACTGAATCATTGATTCTTACCAAAAAGGTCCTATTTTGTAAATAAGATAAAAAAGAACTAAGTACACATTTGTTGGAAGAATTTTTATAAGTTTATACAAAAGCCCCATCATGTGCCAAACTCGGTCGAACGCCTGGGCCACATTCAGGAAGACCGCGGAACACACTTCTTTCTTCTCTAGTACTGACGAAATCGCATCCACCAGTCTGTGGCACTGCTGGACTGTTGAATGTTGCGCCCGAAATCCGAACTGATGATTTGGAATGATATTATTATTTATTAGCAATGGATAGATTCTTTGTAAGATTAACTTTTCCATAATTTTCGATAATGAGTTCAATAAACTGATTGGCCGGTATGATGATACCGAAATTTGAGTCTTGTTAGGTTTCAAAATCATTAGTATGATTGATTTCTTCCAGAATTTTGGGAAATAACCTACTCGTAGAATAGCGTTGAAAATATAACAAAGCAGAGTTGCAGCTTTTTTTGGCAGATGGGACAAGATTTCTCCAGTTATTCCATCCAGCCCAGGTGCCTTTCTCCTAGGAGCTTCCTTTAAACATTTGTATACTTCCGCCGGAGAAAATGTTTTACTATACAGATGACTTTGCAACGGTTGCTCCAAGAAATGCTGAATAAACTGCGAGTGTGTTGGATTGCTGTCTTCATGAGGCATGAAAGTAGCTTCGAGATGAGCATCGAACGCATCTGCAGATCTAAAATTAAAAATTATAAGGATTTTTTCGAAATTTTCAACAGGAAAATTATGTCTCGGGTCGGTTAAAGTGGTTTTCAGTATAGAAAACCACCTGCCCACATTGCGAAATAAAATCGGCAAATATTTAAACGCCGGTACTTCGGAAAGACTATTATAACAGATTTTCATCTGATGATACTGCTTGTAAAGTTTGCGTCATTACATGTAATAAATTTCGTCTTCAGTTTTAAACGAGACTATGTAAAGAATAACAAATAATCTGCCAGCTGTTGAAAATAGCAACTCCGCTCAAAGGTCCTAACCGGATGAATTAGTAAATCAAGCTAATCCTCGCAGCTAAAATATCTCACTGCAGGAGGACACATAATGAAAAAATCTGTCCACGAATTTTTGGTCAGGGTCGTGTGTGATTTTTGGTTATTTAAAATTATTTTACTGTCCTGTTTTGACCGATCTTCGATGATTTTTTTAATTAAAGAAAATCAAAAGTGCTGCAAGACTTGTTCAACTTTTGATGCCGAATTTAAATTTCCACGGGCAATATTTCAAAATGTCATGGAAAAAAATCGTTCAATATCTGGAGTAAAATATATATAATGTGCGTATTGTTACCAAGAAAATGCGGTTAAATAATTTTTTAATTTTGTAAAATGACGGAACATAGTCCGAAAAATAAAAGCTACATTTTTTAAAATTTATGGGCTTTCACGAGGTATTTTTCAATACGAAATAATTCAAAATAGAGAAAAAATCACAACTTCATATTATTCATTCTAACATTATGGAAAAGCTGGACTTTTTTTATGTTGTTCAATGAACGTGGCGGACACTTGCACAAAAAAATAAAAAAAGGATAACACCTTTCTTCGATACTGTATTTTCGAAAGGAAGTTATAAATTCAGTATTTTTTCTTTGACCTTTCTAACAATTTTGAAATTTGTAATTGCGCGCACAGCTGCGCGTATGCTTCTTCTTCAAATAAAAATTATTAAAAATCCCCGTAAAAAAACCTTAGATGTTTAGCGTACGTCTGAAACATCCGAAATATACATCTGTATACAGTATATTGAATTGATTTATTTCAAATCTACAACTTTTGAATAAGACAAAAAAAAAATACTCATTACACGCAAAATCCGAACGTTAGCTTTAACCGTCCTTAAAATTAAAAGTTCCACAGGAAAAACAAAAGATCGCAACTTTTAACTCGGAATAGACGAGCCAGTTTCTGAAAAAACTTGCTCTGCATTACTAATAACGAGTCTTCTCCTTTGTGGAACTCAAACTTTGTGCCATTAGCATCACAGAGAAAACTGAAACTGTACAATAGCTTAGCTGATCTAAAATCGTGACGTAAAGGTGCTATTACATGTTTCTTCTGAAGAAATAGGGGGTTTTCGATTCCGCGATTAAATATAGACATTTTAGAACAATAATCAGATGCATCATTATTTCCGAAATTACTAGAAAATAAAGGAAATCCTCAAGTCGCTCAGACATTCTTATCCGAACAAAATTAGACTAACAAGATAATTGGATGGCATCCACCACCAAGGCATCAGATTAGCAACAGGTGCCATCAGAACTACGCCAATGACAAGCCTCAGCCAATGAACATCCTACCAGATAACGACGAAAGATTCAAACTGTAAACCTTCTAGTTTCTGCTGCAGCTGTATCACACTTAGCGACGGAATACCCTTTAATTTAACCGCTATTATCGAAACAAGTTCAAGTCCCTCACATATTGCGTTAAAGTTTGAAGGCAACATCCGGATTTCTTGTACTTCGAAAACATACCGTTTGCTTCCTCTCATTTTCGTACGTCCTGCACCGTGGTTACAATAACATCAATTTTTAAATTATCAACGAACTTTTGAAACTAATGAACAATTCTCGAAGTACTTCAATATTCAACTAGTGTAGAGTTAAACAACAGACTACACTATAGTACCGACGGTGCAAAGATAACAACATTTGCCGGAGCAGCACGTAAGGCTGAAAAATTATCCCGTTTTGTTGCTCAGCTAAGACTGGCGAAATGTATTTGCAATACATCTCGCACTGCAAGAAATATTACGAACACGTACAACGCATCAATAGTTTATCATTCTGACAGACTCGATTAGCCCTCTCACGACTGTCCGGACCGTATTCAATATCAATCTTATCGTGCAGGAAGAATCCACGAAATCCTGACAGAAATGCATTCGATCGGTCTGGACATTCTGCTCATATGGATTCCGAGTGATAAAGAAATAGACAGCAACGAAATCGCCGATAAATTGACCAAAGGAGCAGCTCCGTTGGTCCAGGATATATCGAATTCGTCGTAACCGTAGACGACTGGAAGACCAAAATTATGTGACAATGCAGAATAGAGAACGATTTCAACTACAAACCCCCCGAAAAGTATAAAAGTTTAAAAATGGATCTTATCTAATAAGAAATCACGAAAAGAAGAAATAATTTGATCTAGATTGAAACTCGGTCATTCCATCCTAATTCATATCTATTCAATGACCCACCTTCACCATCCTGTTCCTTCTGTAACACCTCCCAATTCAACACCCGTCACACATCCTACAGATTGCAATAACTTATCCAAATCTCGCCAAAAGTTTAATCTTCCACCAAATTTAAACCAATTGTTAAGTACAAACATAAACAAGCTTTTTTTGTTCCTCAAGCACGATAATTTACATAATGTTCTTTAAGTTACGTAAACAGGCTTGACTTGATAACCGCATAGTTGTATTTAAGACATATGAATAAATAAATAAATAAATTAATTAATAAATAAATAAGTAAATAAACAAATAAGTAAATAAACAAATAAATAAAGAAACAAAAACTATGATGAACTTTTTTATCTTTTTTTATTTTTGTTTTTCTCTCGGGCTCGTTTACACGAAAAAACAAGTCGGAAGAGGAAAGAGTCGGGATTATATTTTAACCAGTTATTGGATATTGCTAATAAAAAATAGTCATTATAGAAATAACAGTGAGTGGGAAAGAAAAGAACAGGATATACAGAGATAATAAGGAGCAGAATTTTCAAGTTCCAAAAAACCGGAGTACAAAGTAAAGCACTAGAAAATGAACGTTTAATAAACACATGATAATCGTTTCAGACGACTGCATTATTTGAATGGAGAGGACAAGGAGGGGAGGAAGACAAAAGACGTCTTCCAAAAAAGTCGATTAATGGTCTAGACGTTTTTCGAAGGTCTTTTCGTTTACGTTCTCTCTCTCCCTCTCCTCCTCTCTCCTTCCCGCTCTCGTTTTTTACGCTGCTTTACAATCGTTTTTATTTTTCTTTTTCTTTTTTTTTTTATTTTATATTCTGTAATAAAATTATATTCGTTTTTATTAAGATAAATATACCTCTCTATGTATGTAAATTATTGATTTCTGGGTTAGTTTTAAAGTAAGCAATAAAGGAAAAAACGGTAGCTTGTTCTAACGTATTATAATAATATCAGATATTGTATACGAACACAGTTTCGGAAATGTCCAATAAGAATTAATAGATAATATTACATTTTTTAAGAAAATTTTCAGAATTCAATAATTATTTTAAAACATATATATATATATATATACCGTTTGTCCGAAAAGTAAGAGGACTGATTTTTTTCTGAAGAAACGATTAGCGCTATCAGTGGGAACCTATTGGAGTGACGTAGTACTATGTTTTGACATAGTGTATGATTTTTTGTTGGCCAGTAGTGCGATTATTTCTTGGTGAGATACGGTCTTGTAATTTGTGTTTCATTTCAACTTGTTACTTTTTTCATAATGGAACAACGATCAGTAATTAAATTTTACTTCAAACTCGGTAAAACTGCTACTCAAATTGATCATACGTTATAGGAAAGAGAAGAAATTGCTAAAAACCTATATATTAGGATTCCGTATACATATAATGTACGGAATCCTTATAAGATGGTACACGAATGTCAAAAATATCAAATAAAAATCAATAATTCACGAACGGCTTGAATTATAAACTTGAAATTTGGAATATAAATTAAAATTAAAATTATCTTTAAAACGATCTATAACTTGAAGATGACTGATTACTCTGGGCGGCAAAAAACCCAAAAAACCGTCAAAAATATATAATATGGTACATAAAACGACCTCAAAAATCACTTAAAAAATCATAACTCGTCACTAGATAAACCTATAACGCTGAAATTCAAAATATAAACTACAAAGCAGGAGTACTTTCATAAAATCAAAAAATTACGGTACAAAAGTTATGTAAAGTATTCCAAAAGTTCAAAAAACCGCAAAAAATGACGTGTCCCCCCCCTATCGGCGCGAATATTCTAGTTAAAAATTTTGAACGCGGCTAAAAATACGCGCATCCCCGTATATTTCTCTAGTTCGAAACATCCGGATTTCCAACTTTAAAACTGGACCCTCGGGGCGACGAAAGCTCGAAATTTTGTAAAAAAATATTTTTTTTTTCGGGCATGCGATATATCGATGGAAAGATCGCTATTTGTCGGGAACGAAACCGTATTTCATTTCCTTAACGAAACTTTCAAAGTTGCCGTAAAGTTCAAAAAAGTGAAAAAAATGACGTGTCTCCCCCCCTTAGCGCAGCGAATATTACCGATAAAAATGTTGAACACGGTTAAAAATATGCGCTTCCATTCTCTAGTTCGGAACATTCGAGTTTCCAGCTTTAAAATCGGACCTTCGGGGCGCAGAAAGCTCGAGATGTTGGAAAAAAATATTTTTTTTCTTAGGCTTGTGATATATCAATAGAAAGATATCTATTTGTCGGGAACGAAACCATATTTCATTTCCTTAACAAAACTTTCAAAGTTGCTGTAAAGCTCAAAAAGACGAAAAAAATTGCGTGTCCCCTAGCGCTGCGAGTATAAAAGTAAAAAATTTTAAACCTGGGTAAAAATATGTGCTTCCATGCTTATTTCTGTAATTTGGAATATCCAGGTCTTCAGCTTTAAAAATAAAACTCCGGGGCTTCGAAAGCTCAAAATTTTGTAAAAAAATATATTTTTTTCCGGGCATGTAATATTTCGTTTGAAAGATCGCTACTTATCAGGAACAAAACCTTAAATCATTTTCCTTAACGAAACTTTCAAAGTTGCCGTAAAGTTCAAAAAAGCGAAAAAAATGACGTGCCCCCCCCCCTAGCGCAGCGAATATTACCGATAAAAATGTTGAACACGGTTAAAAATATGCGCTTCCATTCTCTAGTTCGGAACATTCGAGTTTCCAGCTTTAAAATCGGACCCTCGGGGCGCAGAAAGCTCGAGATGTTGGAAAAAAATATTTTTTTTCTTAGGCTTGTGATATATCAATAGAAAGATCTCTATTTGTCGGGAACGAAACCGTATTTCATTTCCTTAACAAAACTTTCAAAGTTGCTGTAAAGCTCAAAAAGACGAAAAAAATTGCGTGTCCCCTAGCGCTGCGAGTATAAAAGTAAAAAATTTTAAACCTGGGTAAAAATATGTGCTTCCATGCTTATTTCTGTAATTTGGAATATCCAGGTCTTCAGCTTTAAAAATAAAACTCCGGGGCTTCGAAAGCTCAAAATTTTGTAAAAAAATATATTTTTTTCCGGGCATGTAATATTTCGTTTGAAAGATCGCTACTTATCAGGAACAAAACCTTAAATCATTTTCCTTAACGAAACTTTCAAAGTTGCCGTAAAGTTCAAAAAAGCGTGAAAAATGACGTGCCCCCCCCCCCCCCCACACGGTTGAAAATATGCGCTTCCACGTATATTTCTCTAGTTTTGAACATCCAGGTTTCCAGCTTTAAAATTATACCCTCGGGACCCCGAAAGCTCAAAATTTTGAAAAAAAATATTATTTTTCTTGGGCTTGCGATATATTATTAGAAAGATCTCTATTTGCCGGGAACGAAACCGTATTTCATTTTCTTAACCAAACTTTCAAAGTTGCCGTAAATTTCACAAAAGCGTGAGCTCTAATTTGCAGCCCCCTCTTTGCGATATGAGTATTATAGCTATACATTTGGAACATGGTAGAAAATACATGACTCCACGTATATTTCTCTGATTTGAAACAACCGGTTCCCCAATTTTAGAATGAGACCCGCGGGGCACTGAAAATTACAAATTTTGAAAAAAAATATTCTTTTTCTTGGGTTTGTGATATATTATTAGAAAGATTGGTATTTTTCGGGAACGAAACCGTATTTCACTTTCTTAACGAAACAGTCAAAACTGCCGAAAAGTTCAAAAAAGCGCGAAAAATGAGGTGTTAGCCCCCTAGCGAAGCGAATATTATAGCTAAAAATTGTGAACACGGTTAAAAATATGCGCTTCTTCGTATATGTATTTCTCTAGTTTGAAACGTCCAGGTTTCCAGTTGTAAAAATAGACCCCCAAGGCGCCGAAAGCTCAAAATTTTGAAAAAAAATGTTTTTTTCTTGGGGTTGTGATCTATCATTAGAAGGATCGCTATTCGTCGTGAACGAAACGTATTTCCTTTTCTTAATGAAATTTTCAACGTTATCGAAAAGTTCAAAAAAGCTCGAGCTCTAATTTGTAGCCCCCTCTTTTCGACGCGAGTATTATAGCTATTAATTTGGAACAAGGTAGAAAATACGCAACTTCGCGTATATTTCTCTAGTTTTGAAAATCCAGGTTTCCAGCTTTAAAATTAAACTTTCGGGGCGCCGAAAGCTCGATATTTTTAAAAAATAAATTTTTTTGCAATAGCTTGTGATATATCATTAGAAAGATCGCTATTTGTCGGGAACGGAACCATATTTCATTTTCTTAACGAAACTTTCAATGTTGCCGAAAAGTTCAAAAAAACCAAAAAAATTACGTGTCTCCCCCCTTGGCTCCATGAATATTACAGCTAAAAATTTTGAACGCGGCTAAAAACGTGCGCATCCCCTTATATTTCTCAATTTTTAACATCCAGGTTTCCAGTTTTAAAATTCGACCCTTGGGGCACCAAAAGTTCAAAATTTTGAAAAAAAAAAATTTTTTCTTCTACGGCATGTTATACACCGTTGGAAGGTTCGCTATCCTTCGGGAAGGAAACCGTATTTCATTTTCTTAACGGAACTTTCAAAGTTTGCCGAAAAGTTCGAAAAAGCGCGAGAATTGATTTGTGACGCGAGTATTACAGCTAATAATTTTTAGGAACGTAGAAAATATGGACATCCATGTATATTTCTCTGGCTTGGAACATTTAAGTTTCCAAGTTTAAAATTAGTGTCTTGGGGCTCTGAAAGCTCGAAATTTTGTAAAAAAAATTTTTTTTTCAAGCGTATCATTATTGGAAAGAACGCTATTTTTCGGGAACGGACCCGTATTTCATTTTCTTAACGAAACTGTTTGAAATTTACTAAAAGTTCATAAAATTGTGAAAAATAACGTGTAGCCCCGCTTGTAATTTATGTATTGTAGTTCAAGATTTTGAACAAGGTTAAAAAAATGTGCGTCCCTGTTTATTTATTTACTTTGGAACACCTGGGTTTCCATCTTAAAATTCGGAACCTTAAGCGCTGAAAGCTCGAAAGTTTCATAAATATTTTTTTTCCGGTCACGATCGATGGAAAGATCGCTACTTGTCGAGAACGAAACCTTAAGTTATTTCCTTAACGAAAATTTCAAACCTTGATGTTCCAAACTTGAGAAATATATGTCAAAAAGCATATGTTTAACCGTGTTCAAAATGTTTAGCTGTAATACTCGCGGCGCTAGAGGGAAGGGTTTGAATTTTTTGGCAACTTTAAATGTTTCTAAATACGGTTCGGAATTATGTTTAGAGACTCCCGTGGAACTGGCATACGAATTTCGGCTGTTACTGGTTGAATATCGGACGGTAACATTATCTGTTGAAAGTTAATATCCGCACGAACAGCTAATATTATTTCCCCATGCGCACGACTAGCAAGCACCGGATTTGATTCGAGAACTTTATAGTTTTTTAGTTTTAAATGTTGGTTTTGTTTTAAGTGGGTTTCTTGAATGCACGGAATAAACGGGTTTGTTAATTGGTGTTATTTTTCTTTTGGCTTTATCAAAATACGAGACTGCAGCGGTTTTTAGAATTTGGTTCGGATTGTTATAATGTGCGTTAGTAGTGTTAGTACGAGGGCTAAGAAACAGAACGGTATCGCAGGTTTCGATTTGGTTATTTTCATTACGGCTTGTGTTAGTGTTGTTATGAACCGTAATGAAAGGAACGGACTCATCGCATCATTGTTTAGGTGGTACGTCCGCCTGATGAAAAACAGATGCGAATAGTATTTCGATTTGTTAAACAATTTAACGCACTATGCTAGTAAATAAATAAAAAAAAAATATTTAATAATGTTCTAACGTATTGAAAGAGTCGAAAGAAAAAACCGAATTGTTAAAAAATCATCTCAGTAGAACGACAGTCTTTGTCACATCGCGGAACTATATCGACCTTTTTTAGTAAAGTAACCAGTTCGTCTTGCAACCGAAAGAAGTTTGATAACAAAGTAACCAGATCGCCTCGAAATTCGGTTTTCAAATTAGTGACATTTACAAAATTCGTAAACTATAATTTCGATTACCGTGTCTCTCCCTCCCATTCACAGAGAATCCAGGACGCAATTACCAACGTACACCAACCTGCCAGCAGGGAGTACCAGCATTCTAGCAGTCGCAGCAGAGTGATACGTAGCATTAATATTATTTCCAATTAATATTTTTTACGTGTTTTCGTTTATATATTTATTAAATGTCTTTAATGGTCGGCTATTCAAGAAAGATAGGTATAGGGATTAACAAAATTATACATTTAAAAAAATCATAAAACCTTAATAATAGTATTATTAAATCTAAACCAATAAGTTAAAAAAATAAATAAAAAGGATTTAATTAATTTTTCTTCATAACCATTACATTGCACTTCAAATTAGTCTAAGTCTTCGATTCAAATTACTATTTTGCTTTACTGTTTTAAATTATTATTAGAAAAGATCTCTGAAATTTATTAATATATTAAATTAAAATAATAAAATAAAAATGGAAGTTTATTCAAACAAATTTTCTTACATACTAAATAATTATAGTTGTTGTTAACTTTCATACGGAATCCTCAGCGCATGAAACCTCATGCTTGACTGAACTTGTTAAATAAATCGTTATAGTTTAATCAAAGCAAACTTACACTCAAAAATGAGGAATAATGGCACGTCAGCTTTCATGGAACATCTATGGAATTACCTTCATCATAGCGCCGAGAAAAACTGTGTACTCCATTCGCTATCGTCCGGAGAATTTTTCCCTTATTTCTTAAAAAAATAAATCAAGATAATGAACAGCACATTATTCCTTTACTCGAACCCAGAACTATCAAAAAAGAAAAAAAAAAAAACAAAAAAAAACCCCCGGATATTACGATATTCTAACCAGTTAATTTTACATTACCCCGCTTCAAACAAACTGTTCCGTGAGATCAGGCCGCCATTTACTCCAAGGGAGCTTTCTGAGTCCTTGCCTTTACGCCTTGCACACGAATAAAAAATAGAATGTGCATATTTAAACCAATTTTCAATTTCATCGCTTAGCAATTACATAGAGTAATAAACCTCATTGAAGATGGCATCGAGCGTAAAAAATACAATTTATCATAATAAAATCTATGGCATGTTGTAGGTACAAAGCAAAACCTTTTCTGCCCGAAAAGTGCTACTTACTAATACGGCCATACTTAAGTAGTAGGCAGTTCCAGGGTTAGATACGGTGATGATCGATCAGAATTCCATCCTAGCCGGAATTCCACAGGGCAGCGTCCCGGGACCGCTGCTGTACAATCTGTATATAGCAGGCTCGTCGACAAACGAAACTTTTCCAAGTACTGCTATAATCGCATCGGATACAAATGCTGATGTTGCTATCGCTAAATTACAAAAACCAGTGTAGACCATTTTTAATCGGTGGGCGCAAATGTGCAAACTAGTTATAAACCTAGAGAAGTCTACACATATTTCATTCTCCAACGGAAGATCACACAACAAACGAGTGCTAATTGATAATAAAAGGCTTCCACGAAGTGAGATACCTAGGAGTCTATTTAGATCAAAGGCTAACATGGAGGACCCACATCCAAAAGAAAAGAAGAGAGCTCAATATCAGAAAGAGAAACAACTTTACTGGCTAATAGGATATCACTCTAAATTGTCACTAAAAAATATCGTTTTCTAATATGTAAAACTGTATTGAGACCAGTATATGGACTTACGCAGCGCAACTGTGGGTATGTGCAAAGACGTCTAATAAGCTAGTTATCCAGCGATTTCAGAACAAGGTGTTGGCGCTTAATTTACCGATTGCCGTGGTGCGTGTCCAATGAAGTCATCCATCAGGATCTAAGAATAGACGCAGTGGAAGAAATTATCCGGAGGCTCGCACAAAAGCATCTGACACACGGTTACGTAGCCACCAAAATCAGTTAGCAGTCGCGCTTTTACATGCGTCATCTACATCACGGCTTAATCGAACTAAAACAGGAAACTTAATCTTATAATCCTCTTTGAGGGAGAAGCATCAATGAATGTACCTCCCACATGCGATTTATTGAGCACATTTTAATAAATAGCTTCACCATTTGGCTAGTTATAAATTAGCAATTAAAAAAAAACAAAAAAAAGTTTTATATGTTTAAACGCTGAAACATTCTAAACTAAAAAAAAAAAAAAAGCAACTGCAGAATAAAATATTATTTTCCCTTCGTGCAAATGGTCTGTTGCTATTTTCATTGTTTCTCAATTTGTTGTTCGTAAAATTTGTTACTTTTACGAGAAACCGCCCATCTTTGCCACCGCTAAATCGGTCCTTGCAATACATAAAAAACAACGCTTAATCCAATTAAAACGTAAATTAACTAAATTAAAAAAAAAAAAAAAAAGATAAAATAAACTATATCAATTATGCGATGTTTATGCGAGAAAACGTGTAATTTTTACAATAAAAGGGCATGTTGAATTTCGTTTTATCGAACACTTAAAAATGAATAACAGAAATGATCTCTTTTAAAACTATACACATTTACACTTAATCTATTAATTTAGGAGGGAGAATTACTCACCTGTGAGTATTTATGTACTTTCATCAATGTTATATAGAATATGAAAGTTTTTCTAAGCACGGTATCATATTTAAAAACAGACAATGTCTAGTGAAGCTGACATGTAATTTCTAAGCCAATTAAAAATGGTTTGCTCTATCGGATGTCAGATTAAAAATACCTCTCCCTTAGGTTAAATTTTATTTTAATCATATTTACTATCTGGGCCGGATAAGTACATTGTAAAATAAACTTAACGTTAAAATAAACCGTCCGTGTGATTTTTTTGTTTTCTTTCTTTCTTTCTTTTTTTTTTTGCACAATTTCATATATTATATTAATTATATACGAAATTGTTTTTTGGAAATACCGCAAGAACCATTTAATTAGATTTAAAATATCATCCTGCATTTTAGAATGCAATAACCACGTTGTTACAGTACTGGTTAAACTTTCTTTTTCTTTTTACGGTTTGTTGGTTTTGACTCTTTTTTTCTTTTTTTTTTTTTAAATATATTTATTTATTGTCGCTTGACAATGGAGCCATTTGCGACGAATATATTACATCTTAACAGTTAACTTATTTAGATACTATTATACATATTTACATGTTTTAGGTATGTTAGTACATTTTCACAATTTGATCTGTTGTTGTAAAGCGGTTCTGGTATAGGTTTTCCTACCATGTCATAGGCTGCTCGCTGTGTTTCCCACTTTTTGCATGTGAATAGGTGGTCTATCGAGAAAGTCTCTGCGCAGATTTCACAAATGGGCGCCGGTTCCTTGTCGAGGATGTACTTGTGGCTAAATGAGCAGTGCCCTATTCTTAGTCTCGAGATAACTGTTTCGTCCTGTCTTTTCGGCCAATAGTTGGTTTCCCAGTCGGCAATTACGTTTTTGATGCGGCGCAGTTTGTTTTGGATTGGAGAGATTCGATTCCACTCTTTTTGCCCAGCTGAGCGAGTCACCTTTCGGATATGTCTGGTTAAGGACGAGTCCATTTTTTCGCGTCGGTTTAAGTCTGCTATGGTTTCTTGAAAGGTTGTGTGCCATGGTGGTAGTTCTCTTATGTCTGTTCTTTACGATGTTTGGTGTGCCAAAGTTGATGTTTTTAATTGTATTTAGGCATCGTATTCCCAATGGCTTCGAAGTTTTTGGGTATTTCTCATATAGTTGAATAAAGTATGACGAAATGGTTTTTTCGGAAGTAGGATTGGTTAAATTTGAAGTCATTTATGTATTGTATTTCAGGGATGAGAAAATTCTCTTCTATGTTGCAATGGAAAGATGTTTGATTCTACGTGAAGGCTAGCAATTGGGCTGCTGTAAAATGCTCCTGTAATCAGTCTTAGAGCTGAATTTTGAACGGTGACCAGTTTTTTCAGAACATTTTCTTTGGCACTACTGTAAATCACGGAGCCGTAGTCCAACTTGGAAAGAGTCAGCGCCGAGTGTAAAGGGGTTTTTTAGAGATTTTCTATCTGCACCCCATTTGGCATGAGAAACCATTTTTATCACACTAAGAGATTTATGACAGTTTGTTTTTAAGTCTTCTAGTTTTGACTCTATCGTGTCCTTCCTGAAATTTAAGTTCTCTCAGAGGATCATGTTTATTCGATCTGGAAATATTAAGCTGACTGCATGTACTGGTGCGTATTACGCGGCATGTTATGTATTGTCATATGTGTATACAATTACTTACTTAAATATAATGCTAGGTTTATAAGTATTGTTATTTAGGGAATAAGTTAAGATAGTTGAAATTTTGGTACTTTGTATCTTTTTTAATAAACGCTGATAAGAGTGTTGCGTACTCACACAACCGGAATTTTTGCATTGTGAGAGCCGCAACTTATTTCTAATAAAAATAAATAAAATAAAATAAAAAAAAAATTTAAAAAAAAAACTTAAAAATTATTAACGTAAACGAATATTTGTTTTTCAATATTTTTTATTTCTTTTATGCGGTAAATTTATCGAATCGATACTACTATAATTTGCCTGCATCACAGTTAAATTCAGTATCTACGTATCGTCTTAACCGTTAGAGATATTGTGCAATTTTTCGATTCCGCTAACTTAAATTTAAATTTACTTTGAACATGCAATTTACGTAAAACTGCGTACATTTTTAAATAAAAATTGAATATGAACCTTGTATTTTGTATTCTCTTCGCTCTATAATATGCTAGGAAAGTGTCGGAATGCTATGCCGCTGCAATTAATCCGCATTACCGACTGATAAAAAATATTCATCGATAGTTCTTTTAAATTAGTTTATATTTACTACGAGCGCCAGCAGGATTCTTCCTCGGAGGACAAGACAGAAAAAGATTTTTTTTCGCTGTGGAAAACATTTCACTGTTTTTAAAAATTGAAAATTAATTTAATTTAAGATGAAATTTTATAAAACTTCTAACGTTAAAATATACTTATTTAGTTTTAAGACGGCCGCCTATAAGGCCTCTGTATAATTATTAACAATTTTAAAATATATCTTAAATAATCATAAACACAACTAAACGTAGAAAATAACGCGGGTAAAAACTTAGTCCACCGGCTGGTTTATAGCGATTAGAACGAAGTTCATAACAATTTACGTAACATCTCTAACATTAAGCCTGCGTAATATAAGCTCGTTCCATCGGCAGCCGTGAGACTTCTGAATTCCTGTGTTC
The DNA here is from genome assembly GCA_039619475.1 of Icerya purchasi. Lineage (NCBI taxonomy): Eukaryota > Metazoa > Arthropoda > Insecta > Hemiptera > Monophlebidae > Icerya > Icerya purchasi. The sequence continues at coordinate 402,967,487 of CM077116.1, read as the reverse complement.
GCGTAATGCTAGTAGAGTCCTCTACAAGCCCCCGAACAACATCATCCACCGATTTTAAATGTTTCCATTTCTTTAAAACTATCTCGAGTCTGTTATCAGTCTTGCGATTTTATAGCTCTCTGAATGATATTTCGATTACTGATTTTAGCCCATAGTTCGATAATTCCAACGAGTTTCATAATTAACTTTACCGATCAGACGCTAATAGTATATACTCAGCTTGAAACGTCGCTCTATTAAACGGTATAGTTTTCCAACCTTTATCTATTTATTTTTTTTTTTTTTTTTTTTCGTTTTGATTTGCGACTGTCAAGTTAAGGTCGATTCACACACATTCGTGACGTGTCAGTGACGTGTCCGTAACGAGATTGTCGCCGGCGAAAAACTACATTTCTCGTTGCAAAGTTAGATAGCGCTATTCACACACGTTCGGTGCGAGACCGGGACGGCGCCGATAAGTACTCTCGTCGTGAAACGTGACGTGATCTCACAGTGATTCGCGACGATATTTTTACGTTTTCACGACGTGATGACGACGGCATTTCTTGTGTTTTCTATTGCGGAACGAGTTGGTTCGTAATGATGAATGACGAACAATTTATCGTAATTATACACTGTGCTTTATGATCAATCTGATGGACGGTATATGGACACAGAGTATAAAAATTTGTTCGGCGTCAAGGAGGCGATCGGGTTCGTAGTGTGTTGAATGATGTGTGAAAATATGCCGATTTGGTGTTGTGTGCGCGGGTGGTGCAGGCAAGCTATGTCGAGGCGTGAGAAATTGTAAAAAAAACGGAAAAATGGTATAACGTTATCAGTTCGCGGAGAGAGATTCGGTTGTGTTATAAAATAATTTACTTTTTTTTTTTTTTTATTTCTATTCTTGTCGAGAATCCCTCGGTCTTCCGGAAATTATTTTTACTCACTCACAAAAAAATATCTATTGAACAAAACTTTCTTATATATCTATATCTCTGAATTATACACGACGACGATTTAAAATGAAGCAGCTGCATAAAAAAACGTACACTGATTAACAAAACATGATTATACATACACATCTAAATTCGGTTTTTTTTTTGTTTTTTTTTTTTTATTGGCCTGAACAAATACAGTTCATTTGGCCAGTTTCGGTTTTTTCAATCATTTACACTACTATATTCACAAATTATTACAAAAAAACAAATATAAATTTATATATATTTTCAACATAATTCTCTCGCCTGTATTTTAAACTATTTCATCATTTATTATTTACAATAAATTTTATTTTCTCGTCGGCCCTATCGTGGCTGGAACGCCATAACGGATAGGCAGGACAAACACCGCCCTAAATAGTTTAGAATGTTCTAAAAAATTCGGTCCTATAAATATGAGAATGTATGAGAAGATTGTTCAAATGATATGTTATGAAATTAATTTTCATATTTTTTTTTTTTGGTTTAAACTCCTTGCGCGAATTTTCTTATATATATTTTTTTTTAATTCTAAAAAGCCTAATTGCTCTGCACGGTAGAGTTATTCCGGTCGTGGTATGCCGTGATGTGCCATTGGCGCCCGTTATATTGAATAAAAATTTTCGGTAAATACAATATTCAACGGAAAAGCAGCGGAATAATTGTGCCTCTTACATTATCAGCAGATTTTTTAAAAAAATATAGAATTATAAAATCTAGTAAAAATAGGTTCAAAACTTGAGGGGATCTAATTAACTTATGTTGAGTATCTACATCATAATTATTGCGAACTCTTACCGCAAGAAGTCTTTCTCTAGGAGGGATAGCTCTTCTCCAGTGTGTGTATCTTCTTTTTTAAAGTAATCTTGCTAATTTACTCAACAATAAATTGAATGAATTTTCCGTCATTCGAAAGCATTCGTGAAATTTTGATCCATCTTCTGCCAACTCTTTATACACGAATTCCCCTTCAAGCCCCCTCTTTTATCGATGCTTCATGAACCCCCATTTTCTTCTTTTACGTTTAACTCTTGCTCTTCTTCTTCATCTAAAATTAAAGCAATCATAATAAGTTCGTCATCTGAAAAATTTGCCATTCTATGTAACACGATCACTGCACGAATAGAACACGTTCCGATGTGAATTCAAATCACTTGTGGTTCACGTTGGCCAACGTACGTCCCGGTCACGTCCCGTGTACGTTACTGATACGTCACGAATGTGTGTGAATCAACCTTTAGACGAGTATTCAAGTGGATGATGGCCGGGGGATTCGGCTGAGTTAAATGTTGGTACCTGAATGTTGTTAATGTAGAGATCAAGATGAACGTGTCTACCGAACGTAAAGTATAGGTCACATAAACCGATTTTACTTCATTTTTAATTTAATCTTTCACTTCCCGCTCCAATGAAATATTTCATCTAACGCATGTTGTAGTTTATCGCCGGCTTCGGTTTCCGTGTTCCCTACTGCACGGATTGCAGTGTATCATCATTTCAAAAACTTCATACAAAGTTTTATACAAAATACATCACACGTAATATAGATATTTTTTCTTTGAATACGAATGGTGTATATTTTAATAAATGTGTGTATAAAGATGCAGGGAACTAGTGTGCATAAATTAGGACCGAGAACAGGCGCGTGTGTAATTGAAACAAATCTCGAAACAAAAATTAGGAACTCCCGGCAAAGTGTACTTAAACTGAAGTGACAAAGGAATGCAAAACATGGTTCCTCTACACCCAGCAAGTGCGTATGTGTATTTATAGATGAATTTTTCCAAGTATAACTTAAAAATATTATGCGCAATGATTAAACGTTGATATTTAATAAAAAAATTAAAAAAAACTTTTTAAAAATAGGCTTTTATTTAAGCACTAAAAAGGACAAAATAACTTTACTAGTGTGCGACTACCAAGATAACATTAAAATCTGAAACTAGAAAATATTCTGAAAAATAAAAGCGTGGCCGCAGTTACGAAAATATTCGGTGTGTGTGTGGTATTGTGATGCACAACAATGGAACAACATTAAATAGTGATCGCAGTTTTGGCTTAGGATATAATATTAATATTTCATTATTAATCTGTGGCCCCCGCTTTTATTTTTCAGAATATTTTGTAGTTTCAGATTTTAATGTTAAGGTGCGTATCTGGTAGTCGCACACTAATAAAGTTATTTTATGCTTCTTTTTAGTGCATAAATAAAAGGCTATTTTTAAAAAGAAAAAAAAAAATTTATTTTTTTGATTTTTTTGATTTTTTGATTTTTTATTTTGTAGTCTTGACTTCTTACTATGTATTTCAATAAAAAACAAAAAATTAAGAATTGTATTTTATTTTGCTTTATTTTATTCAATATCTTGATTGTAGGACATTTACAGAAATTTGTGTTAAGAGTTAATACCGGAACATCAGTTCGGTTTCAGAGCTAAGCACGGTACAACAGAACAAGTGCACCGCATAGTTAACACTATAGAGGCATCCCTCGAAGGGAAAAAGTACTGTGACGCAGTGTTTTTAGATATAAGCCAGGCTTTTGACAAAGTCTGGCACGACGGTCTGTTACACAAAATAAAACGTCACTTTCCCCATGAAATATATCAATTACTTTGGTCATACTTACAGGAAAGATACTTCTTTGTGAAGTATGGAGATGACTCATCAGATATATATCCGATAAAAGCAGGCGTTCCGCAGGGAAGTGTGCTGGGGCCACTACTCTATCTCATATACACGTCAGATATTCCTACGCCCTCCAACGTGCAGGTAGCAACATTTGCTGATGATACCGCGATCTTATGCTCGGATGTATGCCCGGTTAAAGCGCGTAACACCATTCAAGAAGCTGTTACTGAACTCTCATCGTGGTTTAGCCAATGGAAGATTAAAACTAATGAAAGCAAATCAAGGCGAGTAATCTTTACTAACAGAAGAATTGTGCCAACGGAAGATATAATCCTGAATGATGTTCCAGTTCCACAACACACAGATGTAAAATATCTTGGTATGTATCTCGACCAAAGATTAACATGGAAGAAACACATAACAGCAAAACGGATCGAACTAAATGCAAAACTGAAGCAAATGTACTGGCTATTAAACAGAAAATCAGAAATATCTCCTGAAAATAAACTATTAATATACGCTCAAATCCTAAAGCCAATTTGGCGGTACGGTTGCCCCTTATGGGGCTGCTCGAAAAAGAGCAATATAGCGATCATCCAACGGATACAGAATAAAATCCTTCGAATGATAGTCAATGCTCCGTGGTATATCACCAACTTAACACTACATGAAGATCTAAAAATCAAGACCGTGCTAGAAGTAATAACTAATGATGCAAAAAAGTATGCTAGCAGACTGGAGATACATCCAAATTACTTAGCGATCGTATTGTTGGATAATTCAATGGAAGTTCGGCGGCTTGACAGAGTCAAGCCGATGGACTTAGCCTAACAAAAAGGAAAAGTAATCTTCTGCACCTATCGCTGGATAGAGTGCTACTCAATGTTACGCTCTAATACTAAAATTGCCAGATAGCTGTTATCAGCTAGGAGCAATTTGGCAAAAAAAAAAAAAAAAAAAAAAAAAAAAAAAAAAAAACATTTTATTATTAAATAATGGATCGCATTCTTTCAATTATATTGTATTTTGTTTTTCATACAATACATAAGGAACCCTCAGCACATGAAACACAATGTTTAACTAATAGAGCGATTTTTCCATTGATATATCACATGACCGAAAAAAAAATTTTTTTTTTGAAACTTTCAAGCTTTCGGCGCCCCAACGTTCTGATTTTAAAGTTGGAAACCCAAATGTTCCAAAGTAAAGAAATACACAAGGATGCGAATTTTTTTAACCATATTCAAAATTTTTAGCTATAAAGCTGAGCCACGAGCGGGGGCTACACGTCATTTTTTGGGCTTTTTTAAACTTTTGGCCCAATGTTTCGTTAAGAAAATGAAATACGAGTTTGCCCCCGACAAATTGCGCTCTTTCCAACAGTATATATTATACGCCCGGGAAAAAAAAATATATTTTTTTTTTCAAAAGTTCGAGCTCTCGAAACCCCGAGGGGCTAATTTTAAAGTTGGAAACCTATATGTTCCAAACCAAAGAAATATATTTTCAACTTTGTTCAAACTTTTTAGCTATAATACTCGCGTTGCAAAGAAGGAGCTACAAATTAGATCTCGCGCTTTTTTGAACTTTTCGTAAACTTCGAAAGTTTCATTAAAGAAGTAAAATATGATTTTGTTCTCGACATCCAACGATATATCACATGCCCAAAAAAAAAAAAATATTTTTCCCCCAAATGTTCGAGCTTTCGAAGCCCCGAGAGGCTAATTTTAAAGTTGAAAACCCAGCTATTGCGTAATATTGTATTTCCATCTATAACAAGCATTTTTGCAAAAGGACACTTTTTTTTAATTCATCGGGAAATGGGTGAAAAATCGTTCGCAAAAGTCCGCTCAGTTCCACGCCCCGAGAGTTTAATTTTGAAGTTGGAAACCCGGATGTTGCATAATATTGTATTGTTATCAATGACAAGCATTTTTACAAAAGGACACTTTTTTTTTAATTCATCGGGAAGCGGGTGAAAAATCGTTCGCAAAATTCCTCCAAAAAAGATAGAATGACAGACAGAATGACAAAGCGAGTTAAATAAAAGGCTATAAAAACCAGCGAGAATATACAATTGATATGTATTAATGAAGTCTTACAAATATACATAGGTGTATAACTGAATATTACCACACAGTAAATGGCAAGTATCATTAGAATTTATATTAATAATTTTAGGCTATTTACGGGAAGCGCGTAAGATGAAAAAGATCATGCTATACATTTTCGGTTTTACGATTGAATTTAAGTTCAAAGGGTTAATAGTGTATTAGTGTTGCCTTTTACGAACTTCCTGTGCATCGCAGATTCGGTATATGTATGTATAATACAAAAGGAGATTTGTAGAATTTTCTCTCTAATGATGATTAAAGATTGCAAGCTATATTAATGTTATATTCGGATCTAAGATCCTGAAATCTTGAACAGTGAATGTTCAGTGTTATCTTCAACAGCAACGATGTACATACATGGTGCACCCAGGGCGATCAGATGTAAGTGGAAGACAAATTTTCCGCGCCCCCGAAAGCACCTGCGCACTGTAAAAATTAATGATTAATTAATTTTGATAAAAAGTGATTTAAAATTTTCGTGGCTATCAACCATTTGTCTACTTTTTCCGGTACGAACCACGTTGTCACAATTTATTTCCGTTAACGTTTCGAATATCAGTACTCGATTCATCTGGTTCCCGATGATGAATAGTGCACTGCTATTCGAAACGTTAACGAAAATAAATTGTGACAACGTGGTTGTCACCGAAAAAGGTAGACACAAATGGTTAATTAATTTTGATCTGTCAAATAATTTCGTGATGAACACGTGTATGTCTTATTTCCAGTTCTCGACAACTGTTCCACCTCCGCTGCCATTTTGAAAGCAGTGTATGCCGTTAATATAATTTTTAAAAGTTTTGAGATTTAGGCGAGGACTGAATATAATAATAATAATTAGAATAATAATTAGAATAATAATAATTAGAAAACGTCTTTTTTCATTACTCCCTGGTCTTTCCTCAGTATATTTTTCTTCGACATATTTCTACGGGTTATTATAACTTACAGACGAAGAAAGAAAACAACGGTGTTACGTTTCCATTTTAATCAGTTTTAGTAATAGTAATTCGTAATATTGTATTTGAAGAAGTTTTACAATAAATCTTTTTTTATTTAAATTTTTTATTACAATTCGGTGGTTGATGAAGGAAGGTCTCTCTAGTAATTATATAAGTATTAAATTTAAATAAATGCATACATAAATAAACCGTACGTACACAGACATGTACATCTATAGTGAAATTTATTACAACTGAAAACAAAATTTAATTCGAGGTATTTAAAAAAATAAAAAAAAAAAAAAAAAAAACCCGTTTTAATTACTGATTGGATTCGTTTAGCCTCACCACCTGTAGGAATTATTTTAATCGAAATGCGATAAATACTAAACGGTTTTCTTCCACGATGTGTGGTATTGTAATAAGATACGGCGCTTTTGAAATGTATATGTGTGTGTGTGTGTGTAATTATCGTAAAAAAGCGAATATTTAATCTCGTATTGGTAGTTGAAGCAATAATAGTGGGCATCATACACTCTCGGACAAAAGTACACCTCGACCAGGTTAATTACGGTGGTACGCGGTGCACATTAGACGACGTGCTCTTTTCAGAAACTGCGTTGTCGATGTAATTTTGTACGAGAGCGATTAAACGATTAAAGGATGAATTTTTTTTTTGTTTACGGTGTTTTTCGTATCGCGACCGGGGGGGGGGGGGCATTCGTCGTATTATTGTAATCTTTTGGCACCGTCGCGAAAACTAACGGGAAATTTTACTAGATGTGGCGATTGTGTTCGGTCAGAATCTTTGCCGACTCTTGTTGTGTTACCTTGTTTACATAAAATAAGTTATTTCCGCGCCAGCACTAGCTGTTGCGTTTTTCGTCACTGTCGAATGGAGAGCGTTGTTTGCTCGTCCGGTTTTCTTGAGGATTCTTTTTATTGGCTGAAATTCTGATAATTGTGCACGACGCTAAGAAGCCAGTCGTCACAGGCACGAGACGGCCGTACGGGAAATCGAAAAAGAAAACGGTAACTAAAAACGTGCGCCGACTACAGCTTTAAAAAACCGTCCCCGTTCGATCTTACTTCGACAACAAAAGATGCGGACGCTCTTCGAGACTCGTAGGCAGCGGAAATTTCGGCCAAGTCCGAGCAGTAACGCGGCTGAAATTATCCATGCAGATGTGTTGATTCGTGCACGCATCTCCGGATAGTGCTTGGTTCATTCCGCGGATGCTGCAAAAAGCGACTTGCAACAATGCTAGGGTGGCCAGCAGCCGCCCGGTCGACTGTATGATAAGAGAAAAATCCAGTCTCGTTCGTACGTCTGTCGCTAGTCCCCTGCCGGTCGCTATCGACATCGTCGGACCCCGAAATTCGAGGAAACGCATACCGGCTCGGCAGAGGGAACGAAATAAACCATTTTGACAGCCTAGACAGCCCTATTGTTATTGCGCGTCTGCAATCGTTTGCCGATGGACGATGCGGCGCGGTCGACCACAAGTCCGAAATTAAATAATTAAATACACGTATATGTGCATTTTCAATTTCCTCGTTTGTTTCACTTATTTATTCTCTCGCCAACTTGGACGTTTGCAATTTAGAAAATTTGCATCACAGCTGCAAACCCGACTTCCCGCCGTCACCTGTCGAATGATTTATTACGGTTATATCTTCGCAACCCCGCCTTTATTTAATAAATACCGACAGAGATCTGTATTTCGCTCATTCATATTATAAACTACGTAATATGTATAATCTATCTATCTATATCTATATCTATCTATATATATATATATTTCATGGCGGGAAAATTTACCCTCCTTAATCGAACAAATAGCTGTTACCTTTTTATTTTCGGTGCTAGACCAAGACGTAGCAGCAACCCTATACATTTCTGCGCGCATAAATCACTTCTCGATGAAAAGAACTTATCTCGGTCTCTCTTTTTTACCTTTTTCTTTTAGCCTTCCAGAATGTGTAGCCTCCCTCATTTTTATCATATAACTCCTCTGAGAAATCTTAATTCGTCTTTGACCATATTGTCAAGGTAAACCACCGGGCTTAGTGTCACAGATAACTTTCAGGAAGTCCTGCAGATACCGTTACAACTAGTGTATTGTCGCATTGTCGTGTTAAGTTCAATCGCTGATAAATCAGTCTCATGCTCTTTTCTACCTTTTAAAAATCTCCAAATGCCCATTCTACGCAAAATGTTTTGTTTCTTTCCATTCGTTCCTTCTAAATTCAGTCATCATCTGCGTGTATCTTTGATATTTGATTGTAATGTTAAAATTCAATTTTTCCGCATTTTTTTTTGCTTCTTCGAAACAGATATTATATTTGTCGATTTCCCGAATTTAAACGGGCACCCTTATTCACCGTGCCTTCAGTTCACACTATATATAATATATATATATGTATGCCATAGCAATGTAAGTTGCAGTACACTATCCAAAAACACTGGTTAACGTACTAAGTTCGAAGGAACCATCTCATCACATTTTAATTTAATTGTTTTGTTGCTGTTGTTGTTTGTTTTTTTTAGGAGGGGGGCTGGCTAACTAGGAAGACATCCTTACCTAAACTTCATTAATAATTGCAGTCATTTTTCCGCCTATTTCATGTCTAATGTTTTAAAAAATGATTAAGCTACGTTCCCTTCTTTTTGTTTTTTCGTAATTACTTTGTAAAATTTATTTCCTATGAAAAAAAAAATATACCTTTATTAAAGTAAATCGTTAATTATTTTCAATAGGAATAATAAATTTACAGATCAATGATTTTTGATAAGTTTATGTTTTTTTTTTTATTTTCCCATATTGCTTATAAAAAACAAAAAAAAAAAAAAATAAATAAAAAACTCGTCGCTTCGGGCCTTTACTTAGAGCCTACGGCTAAAATTAAGAAACATGGGGAACATGCTTTAGCCTGATTTGCTGAATGTCGAATTTGTGACTGCTGTTGTTCTGTTCAGGAAATTATAAGTGAAGAAATACAAAAAGTGCGGGATCTTATTTTATATACAGCACCTGATGAACTTACAATTAGTAAGATTTATTCTAGACACTTATCAAAGTTTCGTAAACGCACATAGTACGAAAGTGTTACAATTGCACGAGAGCGAAAAATAAATGCATTTTTTTAATGTACATACACCACTCAAAATAAATCACAAAGTTCTGTTTGATTCAAATAAAACATGCCACGGCGGAATGAAGAAATACAAAAAGTGCGGATAATCGTTTTATTTTTCTGTTTGTTCTACATGGTCGTAAGAAGTAATGGATAGTACGGGTTTATGATAACGAAAATAACTGATATATAATTTTTCGAATCGATACTTTTAATTTGAACCAGCGAAGACTGTATCAATGCACGATCCGCTACGAGTAGCCGATAGAGCGAGATTTGTTTTGAACTATAATCCGAACGTTTCTTCCATAAACTGAACCAATCGGTGATTTTCAGGTTTCTTCAAATCCAGGTTTATATCGCCAGACAAAATTATGGAAATAGTATGGTATTGTCTTTTTTCAATAACTTTGAATATCTCTACTCCCTTAGGTGTGGAAGCCAGCAAATTCAATTGAAAAAAATCGGAAGATTTGCTTGTGCCCGGTGAAATATAAACCGTTACAATCAATGCCCGCTAATCATTGATAGTGTTTTCGATAGCGCATATATCACCTCACTCTTCGCTTATTGCCACGCTTCTGTTGAGTTCTAACAAATTTTTGTAAAATTTCATCAGGATGTGCGAAGTCGAAAATAACATACAGTTTTGGACCGGGGCAGACGAACATCATCGAGGGGCGGTCCATTCGTTCGGCGGAAATTTTCGGTTTCTTCGATTCAGGGTCGTCGTGATCCTCTCTAGAAGCGACTTTTTCGAGCTCTTTCACAATTGACATTCTTTCAGTCGCTCTGCGGGGCAGTTTTCGACGCAGATTTAGGAGATCATTCCCCTTTTTTTCTTCGCCGCAATACATATTCTACCTATTATTTTCAACGGAAGTAGATGCAGCATTACAATGAAGAATACAGTAACCCGAAGACGTTGAAGGAGGAGAGTCAGGACCAGGGCAAACGAACATTATCGAGGCGCGATTCAGGATCGACTAAATCAAACGCAATATGTGCACTCAAATGCACTGACTCACCATAAACCCGTTTGTCCTATTACAGTAGTCCACCGAACGGTTTATCGAATTCCATGGGGTAATTTGTTGAAGCTGCTAATGAAGAATTTCCAACAGCTCAGCTCCAATCATGCTAACCTCATCTATGAAAATGATAATGTGCTTACTCACTATAAGCCCGTTTGTCCTACCACAGTGGCATTCTTATTATAAGCGCGCTACTTTCGTCTCCTTTCCAGTGCGCTATTTCGTCTCCCTTTTCGCGTAACGTTTTCGGGCAGTAAGGTCTCGGCTAATAATATATATTTTAATATAATTATTCAAAAAAAAAATTAACCGATCATTATGAGAAATGAGAATTTTACCGTTTTTAGGATTCCGTATACATATAATGTACGGAATCCTTATAAGATGGTACACAAATGACAAAAATATCAAATAAAAATCAATAATTCACGAACGGCTTGACTTATAAACTTCAAATTTGGAACATAAATTACAATTAAAATTCTCTTTAAAACGATCTATAACTTGAAGATGACCGATTACCCTGGGCGCCAAAAAATCCAAAAAACTGTCAAGAATATATAATATGGTACATAAAACGACCTCAAAAATCACTTAAAAAATCATAACTCGTCACTAGATAAACTTATAACGCTGAAATTCAAAATATAAACTACAATGCAGGAGTACTTTCGTAAAATAAAAAAATTAGGTTACAAAAGTTATGTAAAGTTGCCCAAAAGTTCAAAAAAACGCAAAAAATGACGTGTCCCCCCCACCTAGCGCCGCGAGTATTGTAGTTAAAAATTTTGAACGCGGCTAAAAATACGTGCATCCCCGTATATTTCTCTAGTTTGAAACATCCGGATTTCCAACTTTAAAACTGGACCCCAGGGGCGACGAAAGCTCGAAATTTTGTAAAAAAATATTTTTTTCTACAGGCATGCGATATATCGATGGAAAGATTGCTATTTGTCGGGGACGAAACCGTATTTAATTTCCTTAACGAAACTTTCAAAGTTGCCGTAAAGTTCAAAAAAGCGCGAAAAATGACGTGTCCCCCCCCCAGCGCCGCGAATATTACCGATAAAAATTTTGAAAACGGTTAAAAATATGCGCTTCCACGTATATTTCTCTAGTTCGGAACATTCGAATTTCCAGCTTTAAAATCGGACCTTCGGGGCGCCGAAAGCTCGAGATTTTGGAAAAAAATATTTTTCTTTTCAGGCTTGTGATATATCATTAGAAAGATCTCTATTAGTCAGGAACGAAACCGAATACTATTTTCTTACCCAAACTTTCAAAGTTGCTGTAAAGTTCAAAAAGTCGAAAAAAATTGTGTGTTCCCTAGCGCTGCGAGTATAAAAGTAAAAAATTTTAAACATGATTAAAAACATATACTTCTACGTATATTTCTGTAATTTGGAACATCCGGGTCTCCAACTTTAAAAATAAAACTCCGGGGCTTCGAAAGCTTAAAATTTTGTAAAAAAATATTTTTTTTTGCGGTCATGTAATATATCGTTTGAAAGATCGCTATTTATCAGGAACAAAACCTTATATCATTTTCTTTACTAAAAAATTCAAAGTTGCCGTAAAGTTCAAAAAAGCGCGAAAAATGACGTGTAGCCCCCCCCCTAGCGCCGCGAATGTTCCTGATAAAAATTTTGAACAAGGTTAAAAATATGCGCTTCCACGTATATTTCTCTAGTTCGGAACATTCGAATTTCCAGCTTTAAAATCGGACCCTCGGGACACCGAAAGCTCGAACCATAAGTTATTTCCTTAACGAAAATTTCAAACGTTGATGTTCCAAACTTGAGAAATATATGTCGAAAAGCATATGTTTAACCGTGTTCAAAATGTTTAGCTGTAATACTCGCGGCGCTAGAGGGAAGGGTTTGAATTTTTTGGCAACTTTAAATGTTTCCAAATACGGTTCGGAATTATGTTTAGAGACTCCCGTGGAACTGGCATACGAATTTCGACTGTTACTGGTTGAATATCGGACGGTAACATTATCTGTTGAAAGTTAATATCCGCACGAACAGCTAATATTATTTCCCCATGCGCACGACTAGCAAGCACCGGATTTGATTCGAGAACTTTATAGTTTTTTAGTTTTAAATGTTGGTTCTGTTTTAAGTGGGTTTCTTGAATGCATGGAACAAACGGGTTTGTTAATCGGTGTTATTTTTCTTTTGGCTTTATCGGAATACGAGACTACAGCGGTTTTTAGAATTTGGTTCGAATTGTTATAATTTGCGTTAGTAGTGTTAGTACGAGGGCTAAGAAACAGAACGGGATCACAGGTTTCGGTTTGGTTATTTTCATACTGGCTTGTGTTAGTGTTGTTATGAACAGTAATGAAAGGAACGGACTCATCGCATCATTGTTTAGGTGGTACGTCTGCCTGATGAAAAACAGATGCGAATAGTATTTCGATTTGTTAAACAATTTAACGCACTATGCTAGTAAATAAATAAAAAAAAAATATTTAATAATGGTCTAACGTATTGAGAGAGCCGAAAGAAAAAACCGAATTGTTAAAAAATCATCTCAGTAGAACGACAGTCTTTGTCACATCGCGGAACTATATCGACCTTTTTTATTAAAGTAACCAGTTCGTCTTGCAACCGAAAAAAGTTTGATAACAAAGTAACCAAATCGCTTGGAAATTCGGTTTTCAAATTAGTGACATTTACAAAATTCGTAAACTATAATTTCGATTACCGTGTCTCTCCCTCCCATTCGCCGAGAATCCAGGACGCAATTACCAACGTACACCAAACTGCCAGCAGGGAGCACCAGCATTCTAGCAGCCGTAGCAGAGTGATACGTAGCATTAATATTATTTCCAATTAATATTTTTTACGTGTTTTCGTTTATATATTTATTAAATGTCTTTAATGGTCGGCTATTCAAGAAAGATAGGTGTAGGGATTCACAAAATTACACATTTTAAAAAATCATAAATCCTTAATATTAAATCTAAAGCAATAATTTAAAAAAATAAATAAAAATTAAATACATAAAAAAAGGATTTAATTGATTTATCTTCATAACCATTACATTGCACTTCAAATTAGTCTAAGTCTTCGATTCAAATTAGTATTTTGCTTTACTGTTTTAAATTATTATTAGAAAAGATCTCTGAAATTTATTAAGATATTAAATTAAAATAATAAAATAAAAATAGAAGTATATTCAAACAAATTTTCTTACATACTAAATAATTATAGTTCTTGTTAACTTTCATACGGAATCCTCAGCGCATGAAACCTCATGCTTGACTGAACTTGTTAATTTTGTAATTCGCTTATTTGAAAGATTTCTCCTCTCTGTAAAATTTTTGAAATTTTATTCGACTGTGAGCTAATTAAACCTGATTTATCCGATGTTGTATTTTAAATTTTATCATTTACGAATTTTGATTATTTTCATGAATTATTATTACATTTCACGCGATCGGCACAAGAAAATTTTCGATGGAAATTTATGCAAATACGAAATTTTTCTTAACACGGAGCCAGAGCGTTATCGCGACGAGAGAAATATAAATAATTATCGATGTTTTACTGTTTATGGACACTTCGTAACGTGTATTATACGGTGTCATCGTCCTCCGTTGACGATATGTTTTACGATCCTTCGAGAACAACAAATACATTTATTTGAGATATGGTGCAGGATCAAAGAATGTGTGACCTCTTCCCAACTTCTAACAAATTAAAGTCCATTAAAAAGACTATCGATCCCTGGAAAACTTCATTCGAAGAATCGAGGAAAAACAAAGTCTCCTGCTCGGATAAAGAACACGTAAGTCCGCTCTAACACATGACTACATTCCAAACTAAGAACCTCGACCGCTATGCGACTCATACAATGAGATCCCATTACTATGCAACACATAATATTCCATTGTTCAAAATCCCTTATCCCTAAGAAACCTACATATCTCCAACGGAACTCCAGAATCCTTATTTCCAGATGGCTACACTCGAAATCGCAAGATTTCTAAAAGCTACTCAACTTCACCGAAAAATTTAAACTAAACAGTTCCCCGCGTCTTTAGCCGAAAGGCTGGTACTTGGCGAAAGGAAACAAAAAAAAATGACCAGTTACGTGTAAAAATCTTTTTCCATCAAACTGAAATTATACAAAAAGAAAGTTCGAGATAAAATGAAAAGTCTACTATCTGGTTGTATGAGTAAGATAGAAAACTATAGCGTGAAAAAGCAACCGAGAAAGGTCTCGTGCGAATTTAAAAAAACGTATATTGCTGTCAACAGCGAATATTAGCAATCGTTTTTTTCTGGGTTTTTTTTTGGGGGGGGGGGGGGCTTTTTGTGAGGGATTTTATTAAAAAGACTGCAGACGGCGTAGAAATTCGTTCCCAGAACTTTCACAAGCTTTCTCCGACAATGTGTGAGACTTGAACCGGAGCAGTTAAAAAAGGAATTCAAATTCTTCCTAAATTGATATTAAAGTTAGCACAACCCAAAAATTATATGGTAAAGTCCTTTATTTATAAATTAAGAATACGAAATGCACGCTGATTTATTTTAAAACCTATTTTAATAATTTTCGAGATTTATCGTGGAACCGCTGTGCGATGTTTTTAAACGAGTTTATTTCGGACTCAAACTTAGGTAAAAAATACCCAAATAACAACCTCGGAGTTTCTAAAAATTTCAGTCCCCCAAAATATGTTTTTTTTTTACTGTAAAATAGAAACTAAAACAATGTCTTTTTTTTTCGTCCCCCCCCCCCCCGGGTTTTCTCGATTATCTCGAAAATTAAGCCTCTAAACGACTTGAGGTATACTATTTAAATTTGTCCCTTATTAAATTTCCTACAAGAATAGTCTTGTAAGAAATTTTAAAAATTGTTTTTGACTATTGCAAAATTAGCCCCGAAATTCGAAAAAGGAAAAATTTTAAATATGCAATAGCGTAAAAAAAGTTTTGTCGAATATCCGCGAAAATTTCAGAAATAATAGCCCTTGGGGTGTTTAAAGTGTACACGGAACCCCATTTCTCAAATCCAATATGGCGACCTATTTTGCAAAATTCCAGAGTTGAAAATTGCATGTAGGGGCGTTTTCATAAAACGTAATGAATCGGCGTGAGAGCAACTGGAAATGATGTCATGCATCAATATTAAACGATCTACCAAAATTTAAATTTTTTTATCGAACAAATAAAATTTTTATTTGCAAAACACAAAAAAAATTCCATTACGGGGGACCGTATCTTTGCGAATTTTATATCTTGCAATTCGCAACCGAGTGCATTGAAATGCAAAATAACTTTTTTTGTTTTTTGCAATAAAACCTACTGTTATTAACATTTTCAATCGAAACTTACTGTAATGCAATTAGAATGAATAGGCTGTAAGTAGTTTTTCCCGATTCATTTCGATCGATTGTTCATTGTTTAATAGTCAATGAACGAGCGCGTAAACGGGAGTCTAGCCACACGGCGGGTAAAACGGAGGGGGAAGGCTGAAAGTGACGTCATCCTGCCTGCCGTTGCTGGCGCGCTCGGATCTCGTTCACACTCTCAGTTGCAATATTAAATTTACCACCGGCTTACAATCAAAGCTACATTATTTTTGAGCGCTTGTTTTCATTAACAGTTAAACAAGGATCCAAGTATTAATTCGGATATTTCTTTCTACAACAAACGGACTGTGTACATATATGTAGATGAACTTTTGGCTCCAGAAAAGGCGTGTGAACGTGTACCGAATGTTCCAGCTGAATGTAACAGATTCTTAATAGTGACAGTTGTTTACATTTCAACCTTAATTCGTTCGATTCCCGATATATCGCGTTACATACGAAATTAAAGAAAAGTATCTACGTGTAACGGACAAAAAATAACTTATAACAGTTCTGTTGTTCGGTCATTTTAGAATTCGTGGGAACGATGAGACGGACACGACTGCCAAGCAGGCAGCACTAAATGGCCGTCACTTTCCTTTTATTCCTGTGAAAGATTTACGATCCGGAATTTAAATAATCTGAAAGATTGGTTAAACTTTAAAAGTAGACAGAAACAAGGGAAATTTTATTACCTAATTCAATCGGAATCATCAACCGCAAAATTCCCAAGAATATTATAATACAGTTAACAAGAAAATTTGTGACAACGATATATCGACTATGGTACAGGACATACTCTCGTATAAAGAGGATTGTTTTTTAGGGGGTTCTTCAGGAGCATCTTGCAATCAACATGAGTGTCATCGGGATATGTGGAGGATATTAACCGTCTGCTGTTTTCTCGCGTTTTCGCTATGATGCAAACAAGGCGAAATTTTTCAAACAGGTGCCTTCTGAAAGGTTATTTTCTTTGTATTTACAATAGAAGTGCAGTAGCATAGCGGAGAACATTCTGCCGGATAGGTATTTCTGTTTAACCATCAGGTAGCCTTACAATTTATAACATTTATTTTGCAGCGAGCATAAGTGGTCTCAAGGTCAAAAATAAAAAAACAACAACAACAAACGCTATCTTTAAACATTAAAATTCGCCTTATTTTTCGTGTAGGGATCGCGCCGTACAAACACAACAAAATATTGAAAAGAAAACAGCAAAAAAGCGGACTTTTAGAAAAATTCGATATTAACCGAACATACTGATGAGCAATTTTCTTGCGAATATAAAGAGACTAAAAAAAAAAAAAACAAAGTTATTACTTTGTTCCCAGTTTGTTTGTCAAGAAATTTATCTTATTTCTTTTCCCATCATTCGTTTACTAACTATCCTCTTCCCTCTTTATACGATTAATCGTTTTTATATTCTCGAAGTATCGCTTTGCCTTTTCTTTATCTTTCTTCAGATATTTCTTCGAAGTATTGTTTGTTGCTCTATCTTTCCCGTTTTCGCACGCTACGTTTTTACGCCGAGGCGGTTTTATCAATTTTATTTATGCCCTTACATCTTCATGCTTTCTTAAAGCATTCTGTCCGTTTGATTCACGTTACAATTATCATTCTCTTCTCTATCTAATTCTTAGTCATTCCTGTATTCTTTCCTCTATGTATCACGTGCTTGTCCCGATGTGACACGCCTCGTTAAACGTTTTTCGCTTCCCCATCCATCTACTACTTTTACAATCTTCAAGGGAAATTTCTTTATTTCCTTTTCTAACCTTTTCTTTTCCTTCATCTCTATTCTTCCCTTTTTATCTCCCGGATTTGGTTTGCACGCTAGGTTCCCAGTGCCGATTACATATGCACCTACATATCCATATATATATATGTATGTATGTATACATTGAAAACTACTAATCTCATATGCTAGGGATAATAAAAAAAAAGCTACAACTAAAACAAACCGGTAACAAAATCTCTAACGTTTTTACGACACACTTATAAGACGTTTATTTCATTTTGCAAAGAGTAACATAGCTGAAACGACCTTCCCATAAGAATTACGGAACACTAGTATCCTCCGATTTTTTCTAAAAACTTTTTGAGAGTGAAAATTCGTATAGATCTTTTTTTTACAGTTTTCTAAAATTGCAAAATTCGTTTACAACTTTTTTATTTTCTTTTTTTATTTCTTTTTCTTTATGCATTTGTCGCAATACATAATCCGTCAAAAATTTGCTAGATTATGTTTCGGCAAAATTCCGTAAAATAAAGGAAGTACTTGAGATACCATTAGAGATCTTTCGTTTGAACAATATTAATTTAAGAGGTTTGATTAGGATTTGTATAAATTTATTCATTTATTTATTTTCGTAATTTTTTATTTATTCATTTTTAACAATGTAGTAATACTTCCTGCATATGTGAGTGGGTAATATATACATTTTCGCTTTTATCACGTACCGGTATGTTAATGCGGGCGTGGACGCAGTCAAATGAAAAATAAATAAACGAAAATTTGCATCCGAATCGGCGCTTAATGTGAGGTTTTAATCGGTAAAATATATGTAGAATAAAATTTTGTTTTGCGTTTACATTTTTACAACTGAATTCACGCGAATCGTGGAAAGGCGGAGAGACACAAACATATGGCTAGGTGGGCCTCGCATTGGATACTTTTTACTGGTCATAGAATTTTTCGAAACTTCGCAGTAACGTCGAATGTATACACTTTTCAAAAAAAATTTGTGAGAATACGAAACGCTCCACAAATAATAATCATCCTAGCGACAGTTACCTAAAAACGGGACAGTATCTTAGCAGAGAAAGTAAGATAGAAAATCTCAAGACATTAACGATAAAAACGGTGAAGTAGAGACGTAAATGGCGGAAATATGATGAGAAGTTCATTGCGGAACACTGTATAAAACCCGTAATGTAACAAATGAACTTCAAATATGTACATTATGCAACTAGGGAAACTAAAGAACCGACGATCATGAAATTGGAAGTCATTAACACGACAAGTACGTTAAAATCGGAACGAAATTGACGGTGTAAAATTCGTAGATGACAATGTATGATAAATAACTGCTTAGAACTGCGCAAAAACATCTAGAGGAATGGGAATACGGTTGACCGGTGGAAGCATTCTACAACTGTATACAAAAAACAAAAACAAAAAAAAAAAAATCAACATCACATTGTAATAATTACTGGCACTGGTATCACAGACAAGCAAGGAACTATTGAACATCGATAAAAGACTGAAATATTACATACTTTTACACAGATCGCTGAAGAACAAATTTATACGAAAAAAAAGAATAAGCTGGCGAAAAAATCATTAAAATAAGACAAATAATAAAATAATCAAAAAAATGTAACAAAATTGTGTAGCTTTACTGCTACGGCAAGACTTTTGATCGAATTAGATGTACACATCTATGGGATATACTACACGAAATGGGTGTTTAATGAGCATCATTCGAAACTTATACGAATACACCACCGCCTCGAGCGGACACCGATATTTCTGATAAGCTAAACCTACAAAAAGGACTCAGGCAGGGTTGCATTTTGAATATCGTTTAATTGTAAATTTACTCCATTTGAAGTCAAGGCTTCCTTCTCCCTACTGTGCTTCCTATATCCTATCCATTCCGTCCCGGTCTGTTGTTCCTGCCATTCATTTCTGCCATTTCCGATCGAATCAAGTTTTAATTAGTTAACTCGTATTTCTATTGTTTCTGGGTGAGATCCCTGGTTAACCGGACCAAAAAAATAAAAAAATAAAAAGAAAAGTAAACTGAGTAATCACGCGAGAAACCCCGGTAGATTGTGTTGGGGATATCAAAATCAATGACTACAGTACTGTCCTAATAGTATTAACCAAGAAAGAGAGGAAATAATAGCTATAAGGTTGCGTACGAAACCAAAACAAAAATAATAATAGTCAACAGATTGCAAGAAGCCCGCTGTATCAATAAAACGATAAAATATATATGCACAGCTGCTGAGAATATAGAACAGAAATAAAAAGACGAGTAGTGCTGGCGAAAAAGCATACATATTGTCTACGTCAGATTTGGAGAGACGCACTCATAACGAAGAACATGAAATTTCCCAACATTTTGATATTCTCTTTTGCAATATATGCGTCTGTTACAATCGTTCGAAATGTGAGCTTATAGAAGCAGATCCTAAGAATACAAAATAAGATCAGTTCCGTACAAACAGTGCTGAAAGAATTGCAGATGAACAGACTTCTAAGAACCATATAAAAAGACAGTGATCCGGATTTTTTGGACATTTTTAATACGGAGACAAGACTCTCTAGAAGAGACTATCATAGTCAACGGATAGAGAAATATCAAATAACCTAACCAATTCAATAGTATACGAGCCAAAAAACATGTGAACCCATTCCGGTGAGACGCAATCAAAACATATGCAAAACAACTGTGAATGCGAAATAACGTGATAGGTCACCGTAAAATTAATTTAAACGGCAATTGGTTCGCTAAACCCGTGACAACTTCGATCTGTTTGATTTCTCCGTTTCAGTTATCATTTCCTTACTTTCAAAAACTATTCGTACAAAGTTACGGCCATCAAATGTTTTTGAAATCACGCACAGTGGTGCATTATTTGTTATAGAAAAAAGGTTAACTCTAAATGGCAGCTTGGTACCTAATTCATTACTTACATCGATGCTTTATTCTGCTTTAAGCGTGTTATGATCATTACCTGCCTAAACTCCGAGAGATCTATACGTTTACATTTTTATTCATTTTAACACGGTATATGCTGATGCCAGCCGAAACACAAAATGTCGCTATTTTCGAAATAAACAAGCCTAAGGTGAAGTCGGTTGTCATGCCGTTTGAGGGCTATTATCGACCGTCCCACAGGTTCGTTGGTTCAGAGTTTCCTTTAACTGTAGAACAGGATTTAAATATTTTCGACTGTCTAAATGTATCCCGATTTTCGATTTATGAACGTAGAGGAGGTCGCAACTTCTCTAAAAGTCACAACCTTTACAACAGTTCATTTTACAGAGTCACATCGATGTAAATATCAGCTGGCTAATGATATATGTATATAACTAGGAAACTCGAAAAGTTGATTGTTAATGTGATAAGTAACCTCGTTCGCGTTGTTTATCAGATAACAATTGTGATCCGATAACGTCGTCTTCGATTTCTTCGGCATAGTTCGATGTAGTCGTAGCTGATAAAACCGGTGAGATTGTTCCGATTTATCTATTCTGCGTTCATTTTTCGCCTTCTGATTTTAACCTTTTTAGTTTGTCTTTCGCTGCTTTAGACCGTCGTAATTCTATTATTAAATACTAATAGTAATTCATTTCGCTATTTTTCTTCTTTTTTTTTTCCGGTTTTTTTTTTTTTTTATATTTTAAGCTAGTTGATCGATGAACTCGTCTAGTAGGAACAGCCCAGCGGCCTCCTCCAAAGATTCAAATGCCACTAAATCTGATGTGTCGGTGAACCTGATGGAGACTGACGATGTCGGAAAGCGCAAACCTTTCGGCTCTCTCTCGCCGTCCACAATTTTGCCAAGCAAGGATCTGCGGCTTTCACAATCCGATTTTCCTAATCTCGTTAATTCAAATAACATTAACAACAATGCCATTAAAGCTATTGAAAATTTCAATATCGATAAAATTGATAATAATAATAATAATAATAATAATAATAATACAACAGTAACAACATTACCACCACCAAAAACAACAACATCAATAATAATAATAATGTAATGATCGTAATAATAATAATAATGATGCTGATGATGATAATGATAATGGTAATAATAATAAAAACAGCAATAATAATAATAACAATAACAAGTTTCCTCCTCTTCCATCTAACCGTATCCCATCCCAGGGGAATGGATGGACTTTCAACAAATCTCCTACTCTTTTATCCAGCTCTACTTCAATTAATAGTATTCTCTCAAATCCTGTTAATGACAATTCTGCCTCTTTGGTCACTCGTAACTCCTTTTCTTTCTTCTCCTTTAATTGAAAATATTTCTTCAGCCATCGTGGAAATCCTCTCTTCTAATAACATTGCTTCTTCTTCTTCTTTATCTCGTTTTTTTTCCGGTAACGTACAGATAAATTAATTCCCCTGTCTACGATTATCCCTTCGCCTTTCTGAAGCTGTTTGGGCTATAACAAAAATGGAATTATAAGTGAAAATTTTATCCTTTGCAACAATTTCGTTTTTCTTATTAACCTATTTGTCACATACTTTAGGTGTCTAGTTTTTTTTTTTTGAATATCGAACTTCTATGTTCGTGAAAGATACTTAGCGGCATCTTCGGTAGATTTTACATACTTTAATGATCTATCTACCTTCTATTATTTCTGTTCCCTCAAGGCTCCTTCAGGGTTCCTTTTAAAAACAGATTGGTCAGAATTCTACTTAATTGGTGATTCTTCTTTTTCCCTTATTCCACTTGATCCTAATTCAGTTTTTTCGGTACGATCCTTTATTAATTCAACTTGTTCAGTCACTCCTTACCGGCTTCTCCACTGCTCCTCCTTGCGAAGAAAAAAACAATTTCTACATCTTGCTTTTGGTGGAATAATGATAGCAAAGCTGCTTTTGAGTACAGCATCATCCTTAGGCCTTTTTTCTAACTTCCTTTCTCATGAAAAAATTAACGTTAAAGTCAGATATACCCCTAAGTGTCCGAAGAATAATTCTCGCTTTAGACATGTTTCTCTCGTTACACTTGCAAGTTCCGCATCTGGAAATTGAAAGAAGTTTTTAATTTTTTTTCGTTTATTAACACATTCAACCTCAAATTAGATTATTATGCGACCAAAGATTTTACATACATAAACATATATAACTATCTTTAGTTGACACGCAAATTTAAAATTTTTAAATTGCAGCCTAGTATAAATTGACACGATCGTTTTACAAACATTAATTTGGGGATCAGCAAGGATCGAAACAATGTTAATTGGTAGGTAAATTTTGGTGCACTTTAAAGCACTTAATAGTGTTGAACGTTGGGAGTCGTATTTTGGACACTGCTAGAAGATATGATTCAGGTCTTGTAGTAAGGCGCCACAGTCGCAAGCAAGGATTGGTGAGGATGCCTACTCAAGCTAGGGAGGCATTTAAATTAATGATTCGTTCAGTATCTGTTTACGGCACTTATAACTTTTTCCAGGAAGGTTAAGACCAGAGAACTAGAGTTTTTTTGAAAAAGAAGAAAAAGTATTCGATGACTTTGCTTTGGCCAGCGATTATTAACTGTTCGGAGAGGTTACGGAATGCGATTTTTTTTTTTTTTTTTTTTTTGCTACGTATATTAAATTCGATGTCCGCGTGAAAGGAAGCATATCAGGTGAGAGAATATATATATTTTTAAATAATTTAAATTCTACTTATTATTTCTGGCCTACGCTTTTCTAGATGATGCGTATTAGGTATTATTACTGGCTGATATTTTTGTTACTAAGCGACTTGACGTTTTTAATTTTGTACTTGTAATTTATTAATCGTTTTTCAGAATTCATAATTTATTATTTATATTTCGAAATTCTTATTTCAGTTTTATTTACAATTTATTATATTTTTAATTATTTTGTTAAATTAACGTGATTAAATAAAAATTAGAAGTGAAACAAGTTATTATTTTAAAGTTTGAAAAAAATTAATTTTATGCGGATTAACATATTTCGATAAAGACTCTTTGAAAAAAAGGCTGAACAAAGGTCAGATCGTTGCGGTGTTCAGTTATACACGATCAAAACCAAAGACGTGAGTATACATCGCTATTTGATTGTCGGAGCATAAAGTAACAAATTTCTCAAGATATTAAATATATTTTCAAGATTTTTTTTTGTGTTTGAAATTGCACATTGTCTATTCTTTTATTTAAACTTTCATCTAAATTATTAATTTGTTTATTCCATTTGATGTTAATATTACCTACTACATTACTTGTTTCTTCAACACTATTAGCAATATTATTGTACTTTTTATCATAATTTTTAAAGTTCTCATTTACTTCTTTATTTTGATCCACAAATTTTTTATCTAAATCTACAAATTTTCCATTTAAATCATAATACAGGTTACCTTAGACAAATTTTTCATCCATTTTATTTGTAATCGTTACCAATTCATAATTACCGTTTCCCGGGGCATGTTAATCGATTGCTGATTGTTCGTTACTCAATTTTGTAATAGAATTCGGTGTACTTACGAGCGCAGGAACTTCAATATCAGTAACCAATTTTTCTGATAAAGTTTTCTCCATTCTTATTGATATACTACTCGTAGACATCCGCTCAACATTGTTCTCCATTAATAAATAAGGCGCTTGTGTACAATTAATTGCGATTTATAATTTATTAAATAAATAAATACAAATAAATGAAAAAGAGAAAAAGAAAAAAAAAAAAGAAATAAATATCTACATATAAAATTTAACAGATTACATAATCAATCAACCGACTGGACGTATTTCGCAATGCTTATCGAAAATAATATTAGCTTGAATGTTGGACTTAAGAGTGGGCATGACATCGAATTTGCGGTTAACAACCTAACGGAAATTATACAAACTGCATACTGTAGGTCCACTACATACAAAGATCATAAACAGAACACGAACAACTTTGTTCCTGCAAAAATTAGAAAGCTGATTAAATCAACGCGGGCAGCAAGAAGGAGGTGGCAATCGAATCGTTACCCATCGCTAAAAGCTACGTATAATCAGCTTCAGTGTAAATTGAAAGAGGAGATAAAGAAGTACAAAAACAATGTTCTCAAGCAATACTTGGATTCATTAAGTACTAATGACAATTCATTATGGCTAGCGACCAAGAAAATACTTCATCGACAACAAGAACAGTATAACATTAAACTGGCAGATGGAAGCTGGGCTAGGACTGAAGACCAGAAAGTAAACGCGTTCGCGAGTCATTTAGAGACGATCTTCACGCCGCACAGCGGTAATAATCAAACCCATACTAAACATGTCAAGCAATGTCTAGAGCAACCGTTGCAGCTCAATCTTCCTACCACTCCCTTCTCGCCAAAGGAGGTCTACAATTGTCTAAAAATCGCGTCGCAAAATAAAGCACCGGGCCTAGATAATATAAATGGTAAAATATTATCTAGCTTACCAAGGAAAGCTACAATATTGTTGTGTTACATATTTAACGCCATTTTGAGAGTATGTTACTTTCCCAAATGCTGGAAAAGGTCGTTGGTTCTAATGGTCCCAAAACCAAATAAACCCCGGGAGTCTTTGTCCTCCTACAGACCAATTAGTCTTCTTAGTTCGATTTCCAAGGTACTAGAAAAACTAATCCTAAAAAGAATTTATCCCATACTAAAAGCCAGAAACGTAATTCCTCATCATCAGTTTGGGTTTAGAGCGGAGCACTCTACGATACAGCAGTGCCACAGACTAGTGGACGCAATCTCCGCAGTGTTGGAGAAGCAAGAAGTATGCTCAGCGGTTTTCTTGGATGTTGCTCAGGCATTTGATCGAGTCCGGCATGAGGGACTGCTATATAAACTCTAAACAGTTACTGACCCCTGATTTGTACTTATTCCTTCGGTCCTATTTATCGGATCGTAAGTTCATCGTAAAAATTAATAGCACCAAATCCGATGAGAGGAAAATTCTGGCCTCGGTTCCGCAGGGTAGCCTCCTTGGACCAGTGTTATACTCAATTTACATTGCTGATCTACCTGTCTCAAATCAGACTATCTTGGCATCCTTTGCAGATGACATAGCCATACTTGCTTCTGGTACCAATCATATTTATGCAAGCCTAGCAGTTCAGCAACATATGAATAGGATCCAGATATGGGCGGACAACTGGAGAATTAGGTTCAATGAACGAAAGTGTCAACATGTCTCCTTCACCAACAGATTCACGGCATGCCCCAGAGTTAAAATAAACAACGTTGAGATCCAACAATCGGACTCTGTGAGGTATTTGGGGATGTACCTGGATCGAAGACTCACCTGGCGAATGCATGTTGCGCAGACTTGTCAAAAAGTGGCTGCTCGTGCTAGACAGTTGTACCCCCTGCTAGGGAAGAAGTCTAACCTAAGTCTTACCTTAAAAAGATCTATATATCTTACCATCATCGCACCTATTTGGAAATACGGCTTGGAACTTTATGGGAATACATGCAGAAGTAACCTAACACGTATCCAAAGGAAGCAGTCGATTATCCTGCGCACTATCACATCAGCGCCTAAATACGTCTCCAACGCAACTCTTCATAATGATTTAAAGATCCCGTTTATCCAAGAGGTTCACATCAGGCAATATAAAAAGTTCTTCGAAAAATTATGTAAAAATACCAACCCATATATCAACAAAATGTATATTATAACACTGCCGGGTAACCCTAGACGGAGGTTAAAACTTCGGAAATGGTGCCGTGACGCTCTTCCGATAACTTAAATTAGATATTCCCTGATAAAGCATAATGCATTTATTAAATGCGCAAATAATACCAGCAGGAGTCTATGGGCCATACTAAACCGTATGGCTGCCATGGTACTCGAGAGAGTACAAATTTTTTCCCTTTATGGTAATTCACAAGGTTACACGGGCCATGTTCTGCTGGACATCATGTTAACTAGATACACTTAATATTATATATTGTAATAATCATGCTTGGTCAATAATATGCTATGATGATCACTAATGGATTTTGCAGGGTTCTATGGGCCATACTTTACTGTATCGGTAGCCATGGTGATCTTGGCAGTCTGTAAAAAGAATTAATAACTCGAACCTAGTCCCTCACTGGAGGGTTGGGTTAATGCCTGGGAAGTACGTTATATTCCTAGAGTGTAAGTAATCAGCATATGGTCGAGGTCACGAGCACTGTTTGTGGGTTTACCGGTACAGTGGAAAAAAAAAAAAAAAAAAAAATTTAACTCGGATCCCTTCGTGGTCGCCAACTTGTCGTAAATTACAACAAAAGTCCTTTAAT
The DNA here is from genome assembly GCA_039619475.1 of Icerya purchasi. Lineage (NCBI taxonomy): Eukaryota > Metazoa > Arthropoda > Insecta > Hemiptera > Monophlebidae > Icerya > Icerya purchasi. The sequence goes on along the minus strand of CM077116.1, from coordinate 402,940,290 downwards.
ATTTATTTACATATATTAATAGAAATTTTATTATCTCCCGTTCACATTAATACTTTGAAACGCTTGAAAATCTATTTAATATCTTGAGAAATTTGCTTCTTTATTCTCCGACAATCGAACAGCGATGTATACTCACGTTTTTGGTTTTTATCGTGTATAACCGAACACCACAACGATCTGACCTTTGTTCAGCCTTTTCTTCAAAGAGTCTTTATCGAAATATGTTAATCCGCATAAAATTAATTTTTTTCAAACTTTAAAATAATAACTTGTTTCACTTCTGATTTTTATTTAATCACGTTACTTTAACAAAATCATTAAAAATGTAATAAGTTGTAAATAAAACTGAAATAATAATTCCGAAATATAAATAATAAATTATGAATTCCGAAAAACGATTAATAAATTACGAGTACAAAATTAAAAACGTCAAGTCGCTTAGTAACGAAAATATCAGCCAGTAATAATACCTAATACGCGTCATCTAGAAAAGCGTAGGCCAGAAATAATAAGTAGAATTTAAATTATTTAAAAATATATATATTCTCTCACCTGATATATATACAGAAGCCTGCGATCATAAGTGAGGCCGAATCATTTAGCATCGATCAACACTACATGCAGACTAGTACGTACAGTACAATATATACGTCGAGTAGTAATCTGTAAACAAGATTTCGGGCTGGGTAGGAACTTTTTTAAGGGACTGCATAAGGAGCCTCCGTTGAAAAGTTTTATTTTTGGGGCTATTATTGAGATTATAGAGAGTGAAATAGACTGTTTTTTGTTGGAAAAGGTTTTGGGTAGGTAACAATTTAGTAGGTCAGTAAAACGTTCTTTATTTGTTGCAAGTTTGGCTTCTACGGTCATGATGTTTGTTGGCACGCTGTTTGTGTAACCGAGTGTGAGTCTTAAACCTTTTTAAGTTTCGTATTTCAAAAAAAAAAAAAGAAAAAAGTTTTGTTTCTGTTTTTTTTTTGTTTTTTTTTTTTTTTTTTAGAGAAGTATACAAAACAATCATAGTCTACAATCGAGCGGACGAAACTACATAAAGAGAAAAAAGTCTAGTTTAACTCTTCGCCGGGTATCTCGAAAATTTAATTGAATTTAGAGCTCCGAAAAAAGACAATTTGCTTCTGAAAAGATAATTTATAATCGAACGCGGTGGTACCCAAGAATTTGACATTATATATACAATGAAAGTCTGAGAATATCACGTATATCCGTCTGCGTAGTATCGCAGAGTAAACTATTATTTCTGAAGTGCATTTATATTTTTTTCTTTAAAAGAGAATTATTCTTAAATTAACGAAATCCGTTAAATGAGCGTTAAAAAATAATAATAATTAATTCCAATTTCAACGTTGAAACAACTGCAAATTACGTTTAAAATTGGCAAAACTGCAGATTCCGATAACACTGAATAATATCGTCATGCCTGCATATCGAAGTTAAGTGACTTCGAGACAGACTTGTAGTAAAACTGAGCAACGCCTAAGTAAACATATCGCACCAGCAATAGGGTACAAGCGAGGATATTGAACAGTGTCGCATTGTAAACGAGTGCTGAGAAAGACGAAGCGAGATACCAATATTGCTCCGAAAGAGAACCACGTGTTAATATGATTACGCGTGTAGAGTGATCATCTGCTCGTATGTAACGAAATAGAGAAGTATTGTGCTCTTCTTTTTGGCTAGACCTGCAACAGTCCGAAAAAAGTAACAATGATAATTTAACCAGTCGGACAAATAGGACCATGGGAATAACCGGCATTACATCGGCGACACGTTTAAAATGCAAACTATGCTGCCAGTGCGCGCATACAGTGTATGTCGTCATAAATTGCAAAGCAGATTCTTTACGGCAGAAACCACGGCAATGTGTAAGTTGCATGAATAATTGACGTAGGTAAGAAATGACTAAAAAGTGTCAGTTTCATTAAAATTCCGCCCATCATTCCGCTAAACGTATGTAAATTATCGAAACGATATTTAACACAAGAGCAGAAAATCGATGTTTTTTTATCCTATTTTCTGCGCTCAACCAATAACGGGCGGTGCATTCTCGTTTTTATTAACGCGTCGCTTGCAGTATCTGATTGACAGTTCGCAAAGTGTGGCCAAACTGACCAAATACATTAGGATAACTTCCACTCACGATCAATAACTTTTATATTAATCCGATGGTCCGAGGTCATGTCTGTCAGAATAAAATCCTTCTCTACTTTTCTTCTATCCGCTCTACACATTTTCAGTTTAATACTTTTATTTCTTCAATTTGGACTGCTAGTGAGGTTTATAATAGTTTTATTTTAATTTCTGAATATTCACACATATATATATATATATATATATATATATATATATATATGTGTGTATGTACGTTTAAGTTAGCATTTAAAATAATCTCTAAACCGATGTACATTTTTATTTATTCAGAGGTCAACCTGAGTTCACATAACCTACTAAGTTCATGACTCAGAGGGAAGTTTGGTTTAGATCTCTGAAAAGATATGATTCTTTACAAGCAAGTATAAACGCAGTTGGCGAAGAAGAATTAAGGCAATTATTGCCAGCTACGGTAGCGTAGTTCGTTAAGCAATGGCGTTTCGTTCGGATAGAACCGGGTTCGAACCCTGTTACCGCACATCGTAACTTAAAAATGTCACTTGCGCTAGGTTAATGTCCGTAGTTGACGCGCCAAACAAAAGAAAAAAGAAAAAGCAATTATTATAAATCACAAATCCTTTATTTCCCATTTTCGTCTCATTTTTAGAATTCCGTACACATAATGAACGTAATCCTAATAAGATGGTTCAGAAACGACAAAAATATCAAAAAATATCTATAACTCACGAACGGTTTGACTTAGAAATTTCAAAATTGGATCATAAATTACATATAAAATTCTCTTTAAGAAAACCAAATATTTTATTATCATTGCCGGATAAGTTAATCTTTTTTAGGATTCCGTACATATATATATATATATGTATAATGTAAACAATGCTAATAAGATGGTTCAGAAACGATATTAAAAATCAAGTGTACTAAACTTCACAATTACAATTAAAATTCTCTTTAAGACAATTTATAACTTTAAGCAAACCAAAATCGTCAGGAATATACTCGTATAATATGGATTTTAAAACGACCTCAAAAATCATTCTTAAAAAATTCCTAACTCATCATCAGATAACCCTTTAAAATTGAAATTCAAAATATAAAACAAAACGCAGAAGCTCCTTCATAAAAGCAAAGAATTACAGTTAAAAAATTATAGAGACTCCCCCCCCCCCTATTAGACCCAAAAACAGCAAAATAGAGGATGTTCACGTAAGCAAAAGCACGAGTACGAAAGTTGAAGAAACCAAAACTTATCTCAAATATATGCATAAAGGACCGTGTCTTATAGGAAAATTATAGCCGAGCTTACAACTTCATATTTTTAGACCCTCGAGACACCGAAACCCGAAATTTTTGAAAAATATTTTTTTTTCATATTATGTGATACGTCAGTGGAAAGATCGCTATTTGTCGAAAACAAACCCGTATTTAATTTCCTTAACAAAATTTTCAGAGTTGGTAAAAAGTTTGAAAAAGCTCGAAAAATGACGTGTCTCTCTCCCTTTTGCGATGCGACTATTATAACGAAAAAATTTTGAACAAGTTTAAGAATATTCGCATCCACGTATACTTTTCTGGTTTGGAATCCAACTTTAAAATTAGTCCTTCTGAGCGACGAAAGCTCGAAATTTTTTAAAAATATTTTTTTTCTGAGCATGTGATATATCGTTGAAAAGAAAGCTCTATTTATCGAAAACGAAACCCGTATTTCATTTCTTTAACAAAACGTTCAATGTTGGCGAATAGTTTAAAAAAGCGCAAAAAATGACGTATCTTTCTTTCTTAATGGCGCAAAATATTAGATTTCTTCGTTCTGAATTTAATATTATGTAAACCTAAATTATAGTCTTACGTACAGAATCCTCAGCGCGTAAAACATCATGCTTAACTAAACTTGTTTTTTTTGTTTTTTTTTGGCAAACATAAAATTTTTATTTGGATAAAAAGTTTTTATTGAACTGAAATATAGGTGTATATATAACTACAAAAGATCCAACTGCGTAATTTATTTCAAATTTTATGCGGACCTGTTGAAACAAACTCTGTATTTACGTCAAAAAAAAGAACTGATCATTTTGACACGTTAGTCTAGATTTAATTATTTTTAGAAATCCGTGAGAAATATTCATCAGACTATATTTCACTGAATTATTTTATTTACATCGAGATAATTGTGGAACAGCTTATATATTTTTTTTTTTTGTTTTTTTATACATATTTATGAAATCTATGTCATTTTATATAACGCCTGAACATTTTTTAAAATTATTGAATAGATTTTTTCCTTGACTACAAAAAAATATAGGGTTCACGATTTTGTATAATACAACAAATTTTTTTAGTAATAAACTAAATGTTAAAAATGATGCAAAAATAAATAATTTTAAGTAAAATGTTAATTTCCCAATAACCGAATTTACCACTCTTAAGCTGTTTAACTAAATAATATTGAGTTTTCCACAGATTAACTAAAACTGTTTTGTTTTCTATGAAAAAACTAAGAATTATTTGTATTGTTGATAAAATTCACAAGATATATGTATGAATTTTTAATAAGTTATCTTCGTTAAATAGAATATTTAGATGATAATGGGATCATAAACGAAGCTGCTTATAAAAAATACATTTTCCAGGAATAATCTACTACACAATAACCAATTCGGCTTTAGAGGGGGAAATCAACAGTCTCCCTGTTAAGTAAGTAGAATCAATAAAGGATTTAGCAACTGGAAAACAATTTCTCGTAGTTTTTATAGATATCAGTAAAGCATTTGATGTGATGAATCATCAAATACCGTTGCGGGATACGTACTGGTATTATAGGAAAACAAAATAAATGGTTTGAAAGATACGTACATAATAGAGCGAGAGTTGTGAAAATCGATGAACTAAGTAGAGTAGAAACTGCTTTAAGAGGTGTAGGACAAGGAACTATATTAGCTCCGCTGTTGTTTCTGATTTACACCAACTCCCTTCGTACATATGTTAAACATTCGACTGTATATGCCTATGCAGATGATATAGTACTTGTAATTGAATGACATTCATGTGGTTGAGAAAAACTGTTAAAATTAGATGTTGATACTATGTGTAGGTGGGCACATGATAAACACCTAACAATTAATATAAAAAAATCAAAGGCTTTATATATCCGGTCGTCAAGCAGATATAGAACAAACAAACCATCTGTTATAGTGCATAGTAATAGCTGCTTATACGACTCCTACCTTGAATTGTAGTTATACTCCGCTGGAAACGACAGATAAGGTTAAATACCTTGGATTAACTTTTAACAGACCCCATTATCTTGGGACAAGCATATTACAAATGTATCAACCGAAGTTAGGCAAACGATACCAGAATTATATAGATTAGTTCAATCAATCCCATATAATGGTCTTCGTGTATACTTTAACGCTATGGTCACGAATCTTATATGGAATATCAATTTGGAGGAAGCAAAGAGTACAATAATCAAAAGGATTAGTAATCAGCGAAAGAGATACTTAAAAATAATAATAATTCCCTAAAATAGATCAGGTTAGTAGTAACATTAGCTAGTGAAGAGAGAAAAAAGAAAGTCTCCAACACAGATGTTTTATTATTATCATTGACTGCTTGAGTATAAGACTAATAATACTCCATTATCTTCGACGAAAAGAGGTAGAACAACTAGGAATCACATAGGGAAAATTGTACTATACCCGATCAAAAGGTATAAATAGCAAGATAGACAATGCGGATGAGGAAGTATTAATTAAATTGCTAATACAAATTCCAGAAGATTTAAAGAATACAGAGATAGGACTTTGAAAACGAATAATTAAGCAGTGCCTAGTTAAGAACATAAATGAGGGACAATAAGTTCGTTTTTAATTGTATATAATGGTGGAGAATTGATCAAATGTATATAATTAAGACGGATGATCGTCAAGTGTTATGATACGTGTCCTGTATATAATGTTAAGTAGGTATTAAGAAGCTTTGTAATTATATTTATGAATAAACGACAGTAGTGTTGGGCACCCACAGACGGGCAGTAGTATGCCTTGTGAGACCCGCAACTTATTATAAGAAAAAAAAATATATATTCTAGAACCGTAATTGTTTATAATACGCCACTTTAAAGTACGTTTATACTTAAAACTTTTACATTACATGTTGCAGCTATCAATATTACACCCGCGATACTCAAAAACTATAAACAGATCTATGATGGCTTTTTTTTTGGTTTTTGTTTTATTTTTTTTTTTCAGGTAAAATACACTCGATAAAATAAAAAATAAAATATGCTATGGTACACGTAAATGTAAATGTAAACATTTTGAATGAAGTGATAACTACGGTAGATACAAATACAAACTCTAGATAATACATATTTTAATCGTGTCTTCTTTATTACGTCTTCCCTCGTTTCCTCACTATATAAGATTCCCCTAGGCCATTTCATCTTCCTTCTTGTATTTCATCTCCTAATATTTATTTATTTAATATTTCGTTAAAAAGAAAAAAAAAAAATTATTTATATAATCCGCCAGTGCAACAGCTTACGCCAATTACTGTACAGCACAATATAATACAAAATTCAGTAGCAATATACAAGTACCGGTACAATGAAACAGTAGAAAAGAGAAAAATTACGAAGTTGTATAAATCATACCCGTACTTACACAACGATTTTATCTAACATTACTTATTTTACTTCTATCCCATTCACACTCCTACACGCCAACAAAGCTTACAGCTGTAACATTCACGCATACATACTCTCTCACATATAAACTCCATGCTCACTCAAAGAAACACTTAAGGACATCAATACAACACAGTCTCACATAGTTAAATGCCGAACAGCTTTTAAGAACTCATTGCTCTCCTCTCCGCAGCTATCACTTCAAGCTGTGGTCAAATTCTTATTCCTCTTCATTCTCAAATCCTGATTCCTTTTATATTCGGATCTACCGTCTGATCCCTAGCTTTTTTACAGAGTTCAACTTTCTCAGTAGTCTGTTACGTACGATTTAGACACAGTTTGTTTTCTGGATCTCTTTTCCGTCTATGCTTTGATTCCTCTTTCCATCTGTCCACTCGCAACTTCATATGTAACGCTGATCGTATTTTTTTCGAATACTCCCGTATCGCTTCTGAACGTTCCTCTTTCTCATCTTTCAACTTCTTTTGCGCATCTTTCATTCTCTTTTCTTGCCTTCTCCTTCGATTATTCCCCAGACCTCGAGTTTTTTTTTATCCTCTACGTCTGTAAACATTATCACTCCTTCTCCTTTAGTTCATGAGTCATCGTTAAAAAAAAAAGAAAAGAAAAAAAATATATGCACACCAGTCTACAAAAGTATATTGCAACATCGATATGACTTCCGGACAGAGTAAGATACTAAGTAACTCGTTTCGTTTTAGTGAAAACATAGGCTCATATTGCGTTGACAACAAGTTGTATAAAATGTTTACCGTGGCAAATATAAATGTAAAAATTTAAAATTTCCCGCAAAAATGACGTAATCAAGATAAAACTTTTGCATGATGTACGAATTTTGCGGAACGACCTCCAGCCATAAGACACATGCTAAAGTGGAAGCTCCTAGGAAAATCTAGATAAAATGTTGAGGTTTAAGTTAGAATATTATCACGGCATTCTTCGTGAAGATTGAAATATTAAAGTTTGCGTGTTTTCTCGCGCCGAGAAAGAAAACGACAAACGAAGCGATGTGCACGCGCGCGATTATAAAGTTGTTTTAATCGTTTTCTTTTTTTTTTTTTTTTTTTTTTTTGTTTTTCATATCTGTTTTAGCCATGAATGTTTATTATTTTTTCCACAGTGTCGTTATTAAATTAACTATAATGTTTTCTTGGTTTCTTTATTTTGTCTACCAATATTGGATTCTAAGAGTTAAAAAAAAGTTGCCTTCAAGGAGGCGAAGTAATCTTTCTGATTACTACTCAAGGTCTGCTAAAACAATGAACGCCACAATCATTAATACATACACACACACACATATATATATATATATATATATATATATATACACATTAATATATATCTTCTTCTTCTTCTTCAATCGTAATCCCCCCTAAGGGGTGACATAACCGTTTTTTATACTACAGCCCTACAGTCAACAATTGACTTCCCGAGTATTTTCTTGATCTTGTTTGTTCACCTTATGTGTGATCTGCTACGAGGACGAATTCCCTGCACTTGCCCAACAATTATTAACCGTTGCATGAAGTGCTCAAAATGGCCGAAAAATTGTAACATTCTCGATAATTCATCGCTGAATAATCTACGCTTTGCGTATAATAGAAACGTTTCGTTTTCCAGAATATCTATTACATATGTCTTCAAAGCCACATTTCAAAATTATCTATACGCTGTCCATTTTTAACTTTCACTGTCCACGTTTTCGCCGCGTATGTGAAGCACCAAACTTTGCCCTAACTTCTTCTTCAATTTACCGCATTCGTGATGGATGTAGCGTACCATATTCTCTGTAATCGACTCGTGTGGTATTTCGAACTGATTGAATTTGTTGTTTTATTTCGCTCGCTAAATTATCTTCCGTAGGAGAGATTCTAAATATACACATCGCTGCGTACTGTTTCATAATCTTCGATTTGTTTTCCAGCTTCGGGATCAACCGCCATCAAAATTTTGTTTTAATTAGCGCTCATTTCTTTCATATTCGCGTGACATCAGCTGAGCTGGTTATAAGCGTTATATCATCTGCAAAGCGTCGATTATTGATAACTCTTCCACCAATAGATGCACCAACGCTTTGACTGGCCAGAACCTGTCTCATATTGTATTCTTCAAACAGATTGAAGATTAACGGAGAGATCATGTCTTACAGGTTGTTTCTTCTCAAATTCTCTTGACTCCGTACGACCTTCAATGCGCACCGTGCTTATAATATATTCGTGTAGCTGATTTATTGGATGTATAACGCCTTGGAATTTCCACTTCGAGGAGAAGGGTAGGCTACATATTTTCCCAAAGAACACTATCGAAGGCCTTTGAATAACCGACAAAGTATAACACTGACGGAGCTATGTTCTTTTTGGTCTTTTTCGATTAGCCGTCTCGCATGTTAAATATTTGTTTGCGAGAGTTCCTCTTCCTTCAACATATCCACGTCTACTCGTTCGGAATCTGTCTGGTTGATAATCCTGCTAACCGATTAATTCGGAACATTATTTTATTCTTTCTTAAAAGGAGGTACATAGACCGTCTTCACCGCTCGTCAAATTTCCACATTTCATGTATTCTTTCAAATCCTACGGTTACCCATTTGTTTAATTATTTCTGCTGGTATTTTTTTTTTTTTTTTGTTTTTAAATATTTTATAGCCGCCTCTACCTCTGATTTAAGTATTATCGGTTCAAGTTTGGATAACGGATTTGGCATTATTATTTTTCCTGTAAATGTATCATTGTATAGTTTTTGATAGTATTGTATATCTGCTCTTTTCCAGTTGCCATCTTCTAATTTTAAATTCTCCGGTGATCAAGCAAACCTTTCTAAATAGATCGCTCGGTTCGCTTCTTTTTTTTCCTGCGCACGTTCTTGAATAGCCTCCTGAGAAATGGTTGTTGTGTAGTAAATACTTTTATCTTTACGACAGTATATTTATGAATTATCAACGATAAACGAGAGTTATTTCCTGTTCATTTATACAAGTACTCTATTTTTCAATTTTCTTCTTTTCGCAATTAATTGCATTACTTCGGTCAGCATCGACGATTTTTATGTGGTTGAGTTTCTCGCATGGCTAAAAAAATAGTTTTATTTTTAAAATTACGCCCCGCCGAACATCTGTATATTATCTGGTCCGCGTATTTTTCAAATTTTTTCTTGAAAGCTTGTGGCTGTGTACCTTCCATCCTTGGTCTTGATGATGCAGCCAATGTGACGTTCAGTCTCACTCGAATTTCCATTGATCCACCCCCTCTGTTCCGAGATAATAAGCTACGACATTTTTTTCATCTTTCGTGCACTAGAATGTAACTGGTAGAATCACCTTCTGTAAGTGAACCTTCCTCCGTTTTTCTGCCAGCAGTGTGTTTGTGAGTTTTAGTCTTTCTAGTCAGAGTTAAATGAATAGAACATTACCACCCTGCACGACATGAACGTATGGAACTCACATGTTTGTCGTTCCGTTTCTTCGTTGTTGGTAGCGCTACTAATGTGACGACGCCGGTCGACTGACTACTTACTCTGGAGAAGGAAGTTCTAGTTACAACACAACCTAACAATCGCTCTATATTAGATAGAAAAAGCGGAATTTTCTGGATGAAATAAAATACCGTGGCAATATTTTTATAACGGAAAAAAGTTTTACAATTAATTCCAGCCGTAAGACAGCGTGTCAAAGAAGAAAAAAAAAAGAGAAAAAAACAAACTCCCTAGCATGTATTTCTCTACCCATACACAAGTATTGCAAGTCGTTTTGGTAATCGGGTTCGTTACTACTATATTTTTTTTTTTTTTTTTTTTTTTTTTTTTTAATATTTACTATGGGTTCGTCAGCGAGGACATTAGCCCAAGAAATGGGAATAGAGAAAAAATCAGATTTTTATGCGGCGTGAAACATTCAACAAGAATGTGTCAAGCGCCTGGATGACAGAAGGAGAAGGAAGGGAAAGAATAAATGCAACACAATAGGGAGTAGGAACATTGTTTGATAAGAGAGAGGAGTAAAAGGAAGATTGTTTAGATGAAAACATTATGTGATCAGGATCACATACATGTTGACTGTTAGGAAAATGTAAAGGACAATACGGAGATGCCGCGAGAGAGAATCGGAAAAGCGACGAGGGAAGCCAGCTGTGCCCAAAGCGGAGGCGGCATATTGCCGAGATGCTGGAGCGACGCATAAAAGGGAAGTCAAGAAATCAGGAACAGAAAGGAAGAGAAGACTGGATGGATAAGTAAAAAGAATCCGGGTTTGAGAATGAGGAGTAGTAGGAGTTAAACCATAATTGGTTGTGCGCTGCGGAGGACAGAAACTTAATATTGATGGATGGAAAAGTAGTAAGGAACCTGCCGGAAGAAGAAGCTCCCCGAGCTAATAAGTCAACTGACTCATTTCCTTCTATTCCGGAATGGCTAGGGATCCAAAGGAAATTAACCTGGATTGCACAAAAAAGAAAGAGGTCATGGATCAAGGAACGTACAAAAAGGATTACATAATCAGTAGAGTGGTAAGGCAGAGGAGATGCAACAGCCTGTAGCACGCTTTGAGAGTCTGATAGAATAAGGAAATTATGAGAGACCTTCGAAGATCTGATGAAGAAAAGTGCATGGAGGATAGCAAATATACTCAGCACAGAAAGTTGAACAGAAGCAAGGAAGTTTAAAGGACTCAGAGTGATTTAAAGAAGGACAAAGAAAGGCTGCACCAACTCCACTTGGGCTCTTGGAACCGTCCGTGTAGATTGTAACGTGGTTAGAAAAGTGGGAGTTTAAGGTATGTAAAAATTCCGATCTAACGGCATGATGCAGAACGGGTGTAGGGGGAGCAGAAGAGTAAAAGCAATTAATTGAATGAAGGAAGGAGGAAATATTGCAAGTTGGACACTGTTGAGATATGTTTATCATCTCTTCGCTGTAGCAGATTTGAAAATAATTTGTTTTCTTCGGGCGAATTAATTGATAATAATAATGGAACTATTTTCATATTACGGGGGGTGGGGGTATGTTGTTTTACTTATAGTACTTAAATTATTATAAAAAATAATATTTTAAGGCAATCTCTTTAACTATGAGTACCATGGTCATATAATAAACGAAAAACAAATTGGTGATGGAAGAGGGAAGTGAGGAAGTGGTTGAAAGAATGGTGCAAAGATTAAGGAATTTTGCTGCATCCTTTTTTCCCCTTATTATTATTGCTGCATTTTTTTTTAGGAGGGCTCTTATTTTAGACCATCTATTTACCAGTTTCATTTTCTTTTTTCTTTCCTGTACATTAATGTATGCAATGTCCAATATATAAGCGGCTCCTCTGTATGGGTGTATTATTGTACTATTCATATATATATATATATATATATATATATTTGCGTCGATTGATATATTTTATTTTTATTTTTTGAATGATCAACTGTAATTTTGTTTACTAGAATAAACGATAATAAGAGTGTTGACCACTCACGCAACGGGCAAAATTAACCATATGAGACCCACAACTTATTTATTTTGTAAAAAAAAAAAAATAAAAAAAATATGCTGGTTAGTGGCCAAACAATTCAAAAAAAAAAAAAAAAAAAAAAGAAAAATTGACTGAAAAATTGAATCAGTACTTTCGTACCTTTTATCAAAAAGTACATTGTAATCGGGACATGTCTTTCGGGTAATGTGTAAAATGCGGTACTACTTCGTTTTAGTAAAAACACGAACAACCTACTGCTGATCACAAATCGAATAAAATATTTACCATAGAGTAAAATGTTTGCGTGACGTACGAATTTTACGAAACGACTGCCAGCTTTAAGACATCTTCTTTCTTTTCTCAACCTCACGGTTGGTTGATATTAATACGACCATGTTAGATCCGTCTTCACGAGGAGAAGGCACGTGCTTTTACGATAACATAACTATCACCGTTTTCTACCCTTCTTCTTCCGTTTATCATTTCTTCGATTGATGTTGTCATCCGTTCCGACTGTGTCTGATCAGATGTGTCCAACCGTTTAAATTTTTCTTCTCACGTTGATCGTATTCCGGATTTCGCGTTGTTCATTTATCTTGTGCAAAATTTCGTCATTAGTAGTTTTACTCGTCCAACATCCGACGCCAACATCAAATTTCGAACGCACGGAGCTTATCATTTTCTTTTTTTTTTTAATTGTCTCTACTCCATATAGCGCCACACTTCAGATAAAGCTTTTTATATAAAAGTCTTTCTGGTATTAATTGATAAGTTTTTTGATGAGAGAAACGGGTTTTTCATGAAAGCGTTTATCGCGAATCTTCTCCTAGTGTCGTTCGCGCTTCGACCTCTGATGATATTATACTACCTAATTCAGTTACTTGATTTATCCTCTGGAGGTTCGAGAGAATATTTATACTCGGTTTTCCGCATTTTGTGCAATAACCTTAGTCTTTTATCCATGTAAAAAAACAGCAAAAGAAAAACTAAATTCCTATCTTCTCAAAAAAAAAAAAAAGTAGCATTATCACAGCTGAACATTCGCTGTCGCTATCTGAAATCCCAAAACCGGCAAGTTCCCTTCACTTTTTGTTTCCGTGTTTCATGAAAGTCTCGTGCACGCCCGAAAATCTATCAAACACTCTATACAATCTTCCTATATATGTAGGTCAAATATAACCTCGCGCGTTGTTGATTTAATAAAATTGAAAAAAAGAAAAAAAAAAAAGTCGTGTTAATTAATAAGGATGTTTCTGCGTGTAAAAAGCTCGTTATTTGATTGGAAACTTTTAACGCCTGCTAGAAACAGAAGCAATCGACATATTCCTTCGACTATGTTAAATTTCAGCTATGTACGAGGCACAGTGCGTTCGTCGACGGATTTAAAACCACGTACCCTAGAGGCATTAGTTATTAGGTGTATTAAGATAGTCTCGGTCATGACGTACACTATAACCAAGTTTAATTATGTCAATTTTTGAGATGTCGTCGTCGTCGTCGTCGTCGTCGTCTCAAAAGCTGATACTGGTAGCCGTCACGTCCGGTCTGAGTAGGTAATATGTAGGTCACGTCAAACAAATATGTGTGCAGGAAATAAAAGCTACTCTCGTACGTTGGCTGAAGTTTAGCGTGAGAAGAAGAAATACTCGTATTTTTAGCCTCTTTCTCTTTCCCCATTTCTCTCACGAGTACACGCGCACTCGTCTGTATTAACGCGGCGCGTAATAGATTACACGGAATATGATAACCTATAATACGGCTGGCAGAAGATGAATGATTGAAGATAGCGAACACTATAACGTGTCAGCAGTGTACCTGTTGCGGTATTGTGAAAGACGTCGTAAAAGACGATAGCTATGTTTATGTTTATGTTTCCGAGGTGATAGGGCAACGAGATGAAAAATATCCGAGAGAGCAATAGCGAATATGGAAGTTGAATAGAGAGATAGCTCTACACCGCTAATAGACAGGGCCGCGACCAGACGAGCTAGAAACACAACTCGTCCGAAGGGGAGTTAAGGAGGTGTTCGATGATGGCTGAATTGTGTTACTGCCATGGCCGCGGGTCTCTTTGGTGCAATGATAGTATTGTTGAAAAGTAAAAACGGATTTATTTCGCGGAAATTAAACGACATCTCCAGCGCTCCAGAGTGATCTGGAAATTTCCATTATCTTTTTTTCCCGGTAAATTCTAGGAGCGGCCTCCAGTGATTGACTTACGGGAAGGGGGGGCGGTTAAAATACGTTTTAACTGTGATCGAACCTTTCCAGTGGAGCATGCGAGCGGCGTTATATTTCCGGTCGGGTCTCTAATTCTGAATGATTTTCAGATAAAGACGGCTGTAAGTTTTAACCGTGTTACTCTACCGGTTGATCGTTAAAACCATCGACGAGATGATATGTATACCCGTTAGAACCGGTATAGGGTTTTTAACAGGTATAAAATTTTACCCAGCGCTGAAGTGAATAACTTAATTTTTATGTATTTGCCCATTTAACGCGTTAGAGTATAAAAAAAGTTACCGCGCTTTGTACGTTCGTTGCTTGACTTAAGCTTGTAAAAATCCGGTTCAACAAAGTTGCTAGGTCTTCCGGACGTGGTGCCTTCTACGCTGTGGAAAATTTTATTTCCATCGACCTATTTTCCACGGCGGTCATCTTTAAATTGCGTTTTGTCTCCACATAACTGAACGCGTATAACCAACGGCCGATTTTGATTGAAATCCCGTCGTCGTATGTCGAAGCCCGACGAATTTAGACATACATACAATCGGATAATTTTGGTCAGTCTAATAAATTCACGGTGGCAGAGTTTAGCTTTAAAGTGAAAAAACTTGCCCTAGGATTAATTTAGGAAAACCACGCACACGTGACTAGACAGATATTGGAGGAGGAAAACTCTTGAATTTTGTTTCAAACGTGTCAAAAATCTAATAAATAAAAGATGCAAAAGAAAAAAAAAAAAAAAAAATAGTTAAAAGGTCAACACGTTGTCAAAGTACAAAATTGGTTGTTCGAGCGATCGTTTGCGTAGAGCGTTACATCTGAACAATCGCAACAACGTATGTCGACCGATTGTTTCACCGTCGTGTATTTAACACGATGATCAGTTTCATCGGGGACTTGAAATTTTTTCATCATTTTCTCCTGTAAAAGCTACTATAATTTACAATAGTTTTTTTTTTTTTTTTTTTATTATTATTATTTTTTTGCAAAAAAATTTAAAATCTATCAATTACGAATATTTTCAATCTTCCGCATTAAAAAAAAATTACGAACGAAATGCTTAAACCGACTTCCAGGAAGTTTAACGATTTCGAAAATTCCAATAATGATCTCAGCCTGCTTTTTTTTCCGGTAATTTACATTTAAGCGGTCTCTTGCCGTTTGTTGTTTAAATTTCAATTCGCAATTTTCCAGGCACGTAGAACTTGTTCCACCGGCGGCACGCCCCAAAACCACCGTCACTAGAATATCAACGTACCGTGGTTTTCTTAGTAGTCGTGTAAAACGCGGTTCTGTAGCTTTGAATGATATATACCTTTTACTTTGCGCGATTAAAATTCACCGAGTTATGTAGATATTTCCGTGTACAACTATGTAACACAGACCTTAGTATTATGTAAAAAAATACATATATGTAATTCAGCTTTGACAGTACTCGAAAAATGGATGTTGCGTTGGAAATGAAACTCGTATAAAAAATTCGAAAAACATTAATTTTTCTGTCGAACGTAAAAATTAAATATTTGTATAGTTAAAATAGTTTGTGTAGTTATTTGAAAAATTACGGAAGAAAGGACCTTTATCTTAGACATGCTAAATTTGATCGCGTAGTGGGGCCAGAAATCTTTTTGGTCGTTTTTCGCAGAAGTACCTTACTTCGAAAATCAATGCACGTTCACCTCGATAAACGTGTATATCGGGGGGTGGCAATTAAAAAAGTGTTGTAATTCATCAGCAGTTTCGTCGTCATTTGTTGAAACCGAAAAAAAAAAGTGAAAACAATGCAGTAGACGGCGCGTTTTAACATTGTCCACAAAAATCTGCATTTCTTTAAGTTTTTTTTTTTTCTCGTACATATAATAATTTTGCTGAATTTTCTCATTGTGTATTAAAATTTTTAGGAAATCGGGCAAACTTAAGAGGCTTCCTATAATCTCTTTAGGTTAGCGTTAGCTCTGAATGTACAGAACATTTACGTTAATTAAAATGTATCTTACCGTTCGGCTTCGGCGATAGTAGAATCTTTTTATAGCCTTTTATTTAACTCGGTTTGTCCTTCTGTCTGTCTGTCCTTCTGTCTGTCTGTCATTCTGTCTGTCATTCTGTCTGTCATTCTGTCTGTTTGACATTCTGTTTGTCTGGGGGGAATTTTGGAAACGTTTTTTCATCTATTTCCTGATGAATTAAAAAAGTGTCCTTTTGCAGAAATGCTTGTTATAGATGGAAATATAATATTATGCAATAGCTGGATTTCCAACTTTAAAATTAGCCTCTCGGGGCTTCGAAAACTCGAACATTTGGGGGAAAAATATTTTTTTTTTTTGAGCATGTGATATATCGTTGGATGTCGAGAACAAAATCATATTTTATTTCTTTAATGAAACTTTCGAAGTTCACGAAAAGTTTAAAAAAGCGCGAGATCTAATATGTAGCTCCCTCTTTGCGACGCGAGTATTATAGCTAAAAATTTTGAAGAAAGTTGAAAATATGCACATGCACGTATATTTCTTTGGTTTGGAACATCTAGGTTTCCAACTTTAAAATAAGCCCCTCGGGGCTTCGAAAGCTCGAACTTTTGAGCAAAAAAAATTCTTTTTTTTTTTCCCGGGCGTATAATATATACTGTTGGAAAGAGCGCAATTTGTCGGGAGCAAACTCGTATTTCATTTTCTTAACGAAACATAGGACCAAAAGTTTAAAAAAGCCCAAAAAATGACGTGTAGCCCCTGCTCGTGGCTCAGCTTTATAGCTAAAAATTTTGAATATGGTTAAAAAAATTCGCATCCTTGTGTATTTCTTTACTTTGGAACATTTGGGTTTCCAACTTTAAAATCGGACCCTTGGAGCACTAAAAGCTCGAAATTTTCGAAAACTTTTTCTTTTCGGTCATGTGATATATTAATGGAAAGATCGCTCTATTAATTAAACATTGTGTTTCATGTGCTGAGTATTCTGTATGTATTGTAGGAAAAACAAAAGACAATATAATTGAAAGAATGCGATCCATTATTTAATAATAAAATGTAACACAAATTGCTGTAAATGTCCTATAATGAAGATATTGAACAAAATAAAGCAAAATAAAATACAATTCTAAATTTATTTTTTGTCATAACTATATCGTTAACAATGTGTCTAAATAATAAATACAGTTATTGTTTTTTATTGAAATACATAGTAAAAAGTCCGGACTGAAAAATAAAATAAATAATTTTTTTTTTTTAAAAATAGACTTTTATTTTAGCACTAAAATGTAAAAAATAACTTTATTAGTGTGCGTCTACCAGATACGCATGTCTTAATATTAAAATCTGAAACTACAAAATATTCTGAAAAATAAAAGCGGGGACCGCAGATTAATAATTAAATATTAATATAATACACCCTAAGCCAAAACTGCGATCACTATTTAGTGTTGTTCCATTGTTGTGCATCACAATACCACACACACACCGAATATTTTCGTAACTGTAGGCCCCGCTTTTAATTTTCAGAATAGTATTTTGTAGTTTCAGATTTTAATGTTATCTATCAAATTTTCCTCTCTCCCACTTCGGGCCAATTCCTCCTTCCACGGTGCAGTCAACAATGAATCTCTTCATTTGTTGAATTCCTCTTTTCCTGCTCATGTATATTGATCTTTACTGATGGTTCCAAGAGCGAGGACGGCGTGAGTGGTGCGTTTACTGCTCTGTCGCTTCGGCATTCCGAGTCCTTTCGGCTTCCTTCCTTCTGCTCTATTTTTTCTGCCGAGTCGATCGCCATCCTTCAGCCTATCTCTTTTATTTCCTCTTTAAGCGATCTTTCCCAATTACTCATTATTTCGGACTCTAAAGGCGTCCTTCGAGCCCTACCCTCTCATTCTTCACATTCCTCTGATAGTTTTATTCTCTCAATTCGTTCTCTTACCTCCACTCTGCAGTGTCATCCCGTTCTATTCTTATTGATTTTTTATGGGTCCCCAGTCATTCCGGAATTGATGGCAACGATGCAGCCGATTCTTTGGCTCGTTCTGCTGGTCGCCTTGATTCATTCCTCAACCATTTCCCTTCTTCAGATATCCTTTCCTTATCCACCTCCAATCACGCCAGACTTCGGCGGAATATTTATCCCTCCCTATTTTCTAATCGTCATTCGCATTACCGTTTTATTCAGCCGATTCCTCGTTCCCTGTCTTGGTTCCATTCTAGTCCTTTCGGTCGTCGCTCTTCTATTGTCTCTCTAATTCGTCTCCGGATCAATCATTCTCTCCTCCCCTCCTCTTACGAAATATAATTCATATTTAAACGAAAATAGCTAGATTACACGTGCGAATCTATTAAAATCCAGTTCTTAATTTATAATTTGAAGTAATTAAAAATTTACTTTTTTTTCTCCTTGAATCACATTCTTAATTCGTCAAAGTTACAGTAATTTTCAGAAATTCAAGATGATAAAAATTTATATAAATGAATAAACTAAACGTAATTACTAAAATAGCAAAAACTTTTTCGATTCAAGTGTAAAGATAAGAGTGTGTTGTCTAAAGGAAAATATGGGAAACTAGAGATCAAAAATCTCCTTTGCTCGGAATTTTAAATCAGTTGGCTATTTTTAGAAAATTTTATACACGATTGCTTTGCAAAGATCTCTTCCCTATTTTCTTCGATTTTTCCCAAAACATGCGCACAACATGGCGCTCGGAGGGTCCTAAATACTTTGCACCGATGTAATTTTCGCCGTCGCCTACCAGAATTTGCCCGAAATTACCTTGTTTAATGTTACCTTTCAGCTGAAATTAGATGACCAACGTCCAAGCCGGACAGAAGTGACCAACAGCGTCCCTAAAGATTTAGAGAGTTCAGTCCAACCTTATTCAGTTTCACCAATTTATTTAAAGGAAACATCTCCAACGGTGAAATTCTCATCTACGGATGATTTCGCCATTTTTAGCACATAGTCGGCCCCCCGCAACTTGAGCAGAAAAATCTTACAGTAAATCTTTAACAAATTCAGCGAATAGACCAGAAAGAATAACTTCAACTTTTCAGCATCGGAAACAACGGTCTCACATTTCTGTTGGATAAATGTGACTATCAGAAGGCTTTGTATGCGATAACAAATTAACCTGGTCCGCGCACCATAGCCTTAAAATATCATGCTGAAACAGACAAAAAAACTCTCGCATACTTAATACGACTTAAAATTTCGTTTCTCACTTTTGGTACATGCTGATTCGCTTGAAATTCGAAGACTTAGAGCAGCCATCTGCCGTTCAGCAAAAACACTGCTGTTCAAAAAAAAGTGATTGCCATCCACCTCATCGTAATTCGACTTGCCACTAGAGTATTCCAAACTTCACACTCAATCAATTACATGGTAGAATGGAATGGCCCATTTTCATTTTGCAGAGAACTACCCTCTCTTAAAATCCTAATTCATACCTTCTCTTCTGGTCTACAGTGCATTCCCTTATTCTATATTACCTCATTTCCTTACACTATTAAAGCCCCTTTAATTATTTTCTCTCTTCATTGTTTCATTCTTTATCTCATCAGATTTTTTTAATCAGTTCTTCTACCATAATCAAACTTCTCACTATAAATGTACGCCCATCTCTCCTAGAAACTGGCGAATCAACTGTCCGTAGTATTATCAACAACGCGTTTCAGGAAATAGCATCCAAACAATGGCCTCAAATTACGAGTATATTTAGCAGACTACGCGGTAGTTGTTAGGCATCAACCAGCGTCCAATACTCACTCCTACGGTTATTTTCCATGTTCTCCTACAAGTTGCAAATCAATTAGTCGCTAATACTGCAGTCCGGTCACACAAGTACACTCTTATTTGTTCGTATTCTATAGCATATCTTGCTTAAAAACATTGGTATTCGTTAACAACTCTTAATTCCTAGTCATTCTAATCTTGTTACGTGCTACCAATCGTCCATTCTTTAACGGATACTAGACTATCGCAGCATCTCCGGTAACGAACTAAACAACAAGCCGACAAGAAAGCATTTCAACAAATTTTGGTTCCTTTCTCGGACCTCGAAAGTTTTCCAAAAGCATTAATATCTGTAAAGTCTTGTCGCAACCAAAAGAGAAATCGTTCTGTCCGTTTGCAAACTCAGCATGCACAAATTCCGCATTTCCACATGCTTTCCAAAAATCCATCTAACCCTTGTACTCGTTGCCAAGTCCCAATCACCATTTATCACATCCTTCTCGAGTGCTTCAAATTTTCTAAAATCATCCAATCCAAGCTCCCTCTTCCATCATCTTCCTCTTATTTAATTTCTCACATTTTTCATGCCTCTAGCTGACACGGTACGTTATTGTAAAAAGAATGGAAATTCGCGTTAAAGAAATGGTACAGGTTGCTGTAATTAGAATCACCCGTCTCTAATAAGTAAGCACTCGACCGTCGAATCGCGCTAACCCCTCTGACGGAGAAACAAAACAAAAACCAAGTAAGTTACGTATGTTACGTCATGCACAGCGGTAATGTTCCATTTCAGAGAAGTTATTCTCTAACAGAAAAGTTAAATTGGAACTTGTGACCCCACTGATAGGAAAAGAGAAGAAAGTTCACTTGCCGAAGGAGAGTTCCCGCTAAGCTTTTCACTGCGATAGTTATCAACATTGAAAAAGCGTTTAGTAGAGTTCAATGCAAGAAAATGGCTCGTGCTCTTCGTAAATATAAATGTCGATAAAACAGGAGAAACCTGCAATATAAAACAAAGTGTGCGATAGGGGTTGCTTCAGCACTCGGATTATTCAACCTCTATGCCGAAGAGGTGATAAAACACCGCACTTTAACGAACACAGGTTTCCTCCAGGTGTGAATGGCAGGGTAATTAGCAGTATTAATTAAGCTGACGACAAGGTGCGCTAACTGCTCAGATGCCGCAACAGTTACAAAGGCTAGCAACAGAGAACGCGAAATACGAGGTGAAGATAAAAATTCTGCTAAAACTACAGTTATGCAAATAGTAAGAATTAAATCGAACAGAACATTGCGTATTTCCGTGAACTTGAAAATATCCATAAATACAAGTATCCTGGAGTTATTATAATAAATGACGGTAAAGGCAACGGAGAAATAAATACACAAATAGGCACGGTTACAAAGATTCCTTTAATAACCTTGAGCGCATACTTAAAGACAAGAAAATATGAATTTCCGGCTGATAATATCGAAGTGTTCATATGGCCTGTAGCGCGTTATTCTTCGAGGATATGGATACTGACAGAAGCAATGTAGAACAAAATGAATTCGAAATGTGCTGTCATCGTCGTTTACAAGTACTTTGGTGGACTAGGCTCCGAGAAAAAACTATAAAAAGAACTTTTCACTAAACAAAATGTAACAAAACAGACTGTTTCAAATTGCCATCCAGAAAGAGTACCTGTGAAGGCTCTGAGAGAACAACGTAAACTAACGATGATGAATATTTAATTATTTAATATTAATTTAATTTAAATTAAATTAAATAACTATAACGACGTAACCACGTGTTGTCAACGATTACCTGTAATGTATACAAAAACGAATAAATGAATGAATGAGTGAATGAATGAAAATATATATATATATATATATATATATATATATTTATATATATGTGTGTGTGAATGTGTATAGATAATAAAAATTTTACTCAGTTTTTCTCTCTTGCTTGACCTGTTAAAATTCATAAAATCTTTTAACAGTCAAAGACTCATAAAAAATTTAAACGCGTTAGAAAGTAATATGTTGTTTCTTTTTTTTTTTTTGATATATCCGCTGAGACTAAATTGCAGGCTTGCCGCTATCGGCAATCGTTGATAATGGAAAAAGAAGTTTCTCAACGCGTAGCATAATAAAAAAGTTATTTCAACTGTGGTTCGAACTGGTTCAAGCGATTTTATTAGTAATCGAATATGAATTAAGTGACCAAAAAAAAAAAAATTACTATTTAAACTATTTTTACATATACTAAGTATATTATAAAGCAGGTGTATTTATTTATTTATACATTGAGCTAATATAGCTCCATGTATTTTAGTATCTAATTTTTTTACTACCGTTTCGGATGACGTACGCTTTTTGCTGTTTGAAGCGCCCATCGTTTTTCGCAGAATTGTCAAAAACAGCAACTCGAACCCAATCGTAATAAGCTGGTCGTTATCAATAATGATACTATACTTTTTTCGGATTTTATGCTGGTCTCTTTTAATATTCGATTGTCGAACACAATATACCGGAAATTTATTTCTTTTTACACAGCATGTATCACCTGAGTTATATTACATTTTATATAGACTCGCGACATTAATGGTAACAACATGTATGTATGATCGGGAAAACATTGATTTTTTTTCTATATATATATATATTGTCTGAATCTATTCAAATGCTTAAACATTAAATAAAAAATCCGGATTTTACATACTTGTGCAGCTGTACTGGACTTATCTATAAAAGGTGCTGTTCCTGCAGGAGTGATTTAAATAATCGGCAGTACACAGTTATGAATAAAACATCTTTACACAGAAACAAGCGTGCATTACCAGAGAAGCAAATATCATTCACCGTTTGAAACGCTATGTTATTTGTTAACTCAAAAGCTTCATCTCGTGTTCGGTGAGTCTATGTATGTCTTCCAGTTCGTTGCGGAGCCTTTAACGCACGTACAGGGTTACCTTTCAAATGAACTGAGAATCAATTAAAACACTAAACGCGTGTGTCTCCTTTTTGATAACGGTAGTAATTTTCAGTCTAAAAAATAAATAAATTATAGTTTAAAGCTTTTTAAAGTAAAAACTACATATCACAAGTTAAGAAAAATACAAAGAAATTTTTCTACTGTTTTCTATACTATTTTATACGCCTTTAGATTAACGTTTTCTGCTGCGGTCCAATCTCAAATTAATTTGAAACTCTGCAGATGAGTTAATCCGATGATGATACAATATTACGGATTTGAATTAGAACCAAATAAAAAGGTCTGGAAGTACAAAAATTGATAATTGAGACGGTATTCTCACAAAATAATAAAAAGTCAACTGTTGGAAACCTTTAAATGATTGGTGGTAGTAGTGTAGGGTGCAATTAATAGGCAAATAGGTGACGTCGAACTGAATAAGCGGTGAAGATGGAAAGGTGTTTTCTAAACATCCGTGTCGCTAACGTACACATTTTCATGGTTCCCGGTCATCTCCCGTTGTAACGGATGACACTTATTTCACCAAGAGCTCTAGGCTTGTTTCGTAAAATGATAATATATTGTATTTAATGTTATTGCAGTTATAATAGATCCGCAAGTTCTCGCAGAAGAACAATATAGAATAAAATAATGAATTTAAAAAATTAAACATATAGGCATTTGTAAAATTGTTCGAAACAGAAGAAAGTATGTTTCTCAATTCTCGATTCTTCTTCTCCTTTATTTACCAGTCAACTCTTGCACAAAGGGCTTCCAATCTGATTTTTATGTCGCTCGATCTTGGGCTTCTTGCCAGAAATTTTTTAAATCGGCTTCGCACCTTTCACGCGGAGGTCTTATCTTTTTCGGTTGCCATACTGCTGTTATTCCGTTAATCCATCTTTTTCTTCGCTTCGCACCACCCATTTTCATTTATTTCGTTGCACAATTTCCATTATTTTTGTTATTGTAGGTGTACTTTCTGTATGACTATCGATTACTAAAAACAAAAACGTATAACGCTCGTAATTACAAAACATGGTATATAATTCTTTAATCATTATTTTTATAAATAATTTGTTTCTTTTTCGCAAGATCTTATGCTTCGCATTTTACAAAATCGCCGTGTTTACATACAGAAAAATCAGTAAATTTAATCACGGCTATGGTATGCTTTTAGTTTTTCAGATTAACGACAATAACCGAGCCTAGAAAAAGTTAATTTTCATCTTTTTAATTCATCTTATTATTTTGAATTTCTCGAATTACATGTTTCATTTTACGCGATATACTACTCGTATCTTGCTCCTTCGTGACATTTTGTCGTTCTAACATTTCTAAAGTTGTATATTGCACAATTTTCTATATAATTTTAGGCAGTTTTTCGTATATTATCATATATTATACATACGTGCGCGCGCGCACACACCTACTCATTTATATATAAATATATGTAAACTCGATCCTTTGGACCTCGCCATGAAAACACTCTCTAAACGCCAAATATGATAGCTCTGTAATCAGGGCGGATCCAGAGATACAATTGCGGGGAGGGGGGGATATAATTATGTAATATCTTCTACGGTAGGCAGTAGATTTGAGAAATATCTCGCTTCATAAAGAAAATCAAATAGCGACCTCTTTAGAAATTTAAAAATGTTTTAAAAATACATAATTATTACAATTTAATTTAAATTTTGTTCTATTTTTAGGTGAAAAATGAAACAAAATTATAAAATTTTAACTAAAATAGTAGTTTATAAGTTGAATAGTAAGAAAGATAGTATTTTTATTAGACTTTACTTCTTTTTCATTTTTGTTAGAAATCCGATCCGTATTTTTTATTCATGAGCAAATAAAATATATATATATACATATATATTTCTCATTGAACTATTTTCATTTATATTACCTAATTTTTGTCTGGTTATATCAAGCAAAGAAAGAATATCCCTAGAAAGATTTAGATCAGTGGTCGGCAAACTTTTTCGGCCGCGGGTCAAAATCAACCAAAATGTGAGTATTAAAGGAACGTTTTGGTCAGAGATATTTTCGTATTAAAACAGTCTTTTAGTAAATAATAAGATATATTTTATTAAGAAAATAATTACAGACATAGTTGAATGAACTTTACTTACAAACGTTCTCTTCGAAATCAGTGGCTCCCCTGATGTTGAACTTGTGACGTAAATTTAATCAAGTCTGGTTTATAATTAGTCGTTTTAAGACGAATACATGCATCTGAATTTTCGGTAGTTAACCCTATTCCTGTTCTGGCTTAATATAAATTTTATTTACGAAAATATTTGCTCGCATTTACAAGTTGAATCGAACGTGGACAAAATGGCAAAGTTAATTTTTGATATCATGAGAAGATGATTTTATCTTCCGTTATTTCCAAATCTTTCCGCAATTTCTTAAATTTATCCGTCCATAACGTTGAACTCTTAAAATCAATCATTTCTAAATTAATCAATTTTTAGATATTGAAGATAGTGCAAATTCAAAACATTGCCTTCGATTTCCTCGGGCTTTATTGTAAATGTAAACATTTCTCCATGCTTCTTAAAACTTTGAAACCGACTTACATATTCACTTTTAATGACGAAAATCCAACTTTCGAACATATCTAGATTGCTTTCATCGATATTTTATTTTTCATGTTTCCTTGTTAATTAAACAAGGGAAAGAAATGAAATTTTTTAGTTTTTATGTCAGTTTCAAAATAATATAAATTTTGAAGTAAAACTCTTCCATTCCTCATACATTTTCAAAATTGTCTGGTTATTTCCTTGGAGTCGTACGTTGAAATCATTATAATGGTTCATTATGTCTATTAAGAACAAAAGTTTTAAAAACCATTGTTTATCATTGAGTTCCAGATCATTTTCACCGATTTTGTGAAGAAATATTTGTATATCATCAAAACACTCTACAAATCTATTAAGAACTTTACCTCGGCTTAACACCATCGTATTTCAGAATAACAATAAATCTCCATATTTCCATTCAATTTCCTCCAAAAAAGCTTTAAAGCACCGGTGTATTAATGCTGATCGCGCTATTAACATGTTAACGATCTTAGCAACACCTTTTCGATTACTTGCGTAGACGCCTTTGCAAATAAATTTTCTTCATGTATGATGCAATGAAATTTTCCATCAGTTTTACAAATTCAACAGTTTTCCCTCTCATACTTGGAGCACCATTAGTTGTTATGGAAAACAGTTTACTTTTTAAATCCAATACTTGCCCATTTTTGAAATTTGTAAACTCTTGTACTTGACGAAAAATATCAGTGCTTTTGGTCGTGTCACTCATTGAAGCAAGAACGCATAGTTCTTCATTGACCTTCGAGTTATTTATTGATGCAAATCTAATAATTATTGCAAGCCTAACAATTACTATTTACATCGGTACTTTCATCAATTGCAATGCTAATTATGTCACAAGATAACAAATCACTTTTGACCTGTTCATCAATATTTTTGGCCATATCTTCAACGCGTTCTAGCTGACAATAGCATTTCTTTGATTCTCTCAATTACTTGTTTTTTATTTGCGAAGTCATTAAAGAAGTGTTCGGGGAACAATTTATGAAGGCGTTTTTCAAAAACTCGCCATCTGTAAACGATTTTCCGTTGGTACCAATACTAAGAGCTGCAACAAAGCTGGCAGATGTAGCGAGTTGCTAGTAATAAAACTCTTTAAGAATTTATTTTGTTTCCCAAAATTGAATACACGTTTATGTATTCATCAGATTTAGCTTCATTTGCCATTTCACTCACATCTTTATGTTTTGAAGAAAACTATCGTGGCGGTAATTATATCTGTACATAAAGTACATATCAATTTGTCGCCATTTTCGATACACCCATACTTTTCTGTCCGCACATCTTGAAATAATCTCTTTTTTGTTTTTTGTTTGTTCATGGTAATTTTTTGTTAAATAATAATATTTATTACCTGTAATAATTATTTAGTTAAGTAACTATAATTGCGATAAATATAATGTTAACAATGTGTATAAACAACTAATACAGTAACTATAATTGCATCACTATTCTTGTGCTACTGAACATGTGCTATAACTATAACTGACACATAACTGAGAGAACGACATACGCGTCTACCAACAAGGTAAAAAATGACTGCCTGTGCTGTTAGCTGGTCACAACTCTCAACTGTCGCTAAAAAATATGTCGCAGCCAACACGCGTAGGGCGACGTTCGTTAAGCTGGCAATGATTAACACGAATTAAAATGTAGTTCTTAGTATCTAATTAAAATTTTTTTTATTCTCAAAATGTTTGTATCATGTTTATGTTTTATAATTTATTTTTATATATTATACTTTATTTTCGGAACTAAAGTGGGTCACTTGAAATTATCAAATGGGTCACTCGGTGACCCGCGGGTCATAGGTTGCCGATCTCTGATTTAGATTTTCTTTTTTTTTAACGTTATTTGATGACTACTCAGTCTTTCTTCTGTTTTTTTTTACCCCTCCTTTGGGCATGTCAACAAAGGATCTTCGCCCAGAAACCATACGAGGGAAAAGGATCAGTTAAATGTAGATTCGGTCAGCTATTGATAAGATAAAAGAACTGAGGACAGGAACAACGGAGATAGACGGAAACGATAAGATATGGGAGGCACAATAAGGAGTAGGGAGTTTGAGTGATAACAGATTGGAGTACAAAGAAGTACGTTCGTTCACGAGAGATGGACATTCAAAGAGGATATGGTCAGGATCACAGACGGCTTCGTCATCAGAGTGAAGAGGATAATTAAGGGGATAAAGCGAGATGAAAACGAAAACGTGAGGAAGGAAGAAGAGTATGATTCAGACGCAAACGGATAATAGGGACAATAACGGAGCGGCGAAGCGACGGACAATCGTAAAACCAAGGCTACGAGTTAAGACTAGGTTGGATGGAAAAATAAAAGGAAGGTTGATTAGAAAAGGAAGAAACGTAAAAATCTGACCAAAATCTAACATGAAACTTTTTGCACAATGGGAGTAAATTAGAAACGGAAATTTTAGAGAAAAAAAAATGAGAGGATACAGCAATCTGAGCCAAGGAATCTGCCATTTCGTTACTATCCTCATATGACTGGGAACCCAGAGCATATCAATGCGGGGATAGCATGAAGAGAGAAAATAGTGTGAATGAGAGAGCGAATACGGAGGATTTAAAGGTCAGAGGAGTGCCAGTCAATACTCACCGATATTTATCAGTAGTACTAATACTGGGAGTCGTCACCTCTACTTTGAATGAATCGCGTTTGTTATTTTAATAAACATTTTTTCGTTATTTACCGATATTTATTAATACTCTACACGGCAGCGGTTCCAAACTTTTATAATCACGGAACCGCTATAAAATCAATTTTACTATTTTATATAACTACCAGAACCAAATGGAAACTTAAGTAATGGTTGTCTGTAAACAGAATTGAAAAATATTTTCTTGTTGATTACAACTTTTTTTATCACAATTATTCTAACTTATAATAAAAGATGTCGCAATTTCAAATATATATATATAAGTATAAAAGTAATTTAATAAAGAAGTTTAAACAAATTAACGTGAAGATGAAATTATTTCGCTTTTTTAACAACCGTTTTAAAATTCGGTTTAATGTCCGACAGAGTTGTATGCGTACATCCGAAGCACTTTTTTTCGTATACGCATAAACTGAACGACCTGCTTCGCATCTATACGTAGTTATGAAGGGGAGCAGTATGCTAACCTTTTTGGCCACTTGAAGGTATTCTCACTTTTAAAATTCATCGAGTGACGTTATTTTAACTGTTAAACTCTGAATATTTCATGGTTCGTCATTGATAACGTTGCAGATTTATCTCTATTGATAAATGGATTTTGTCCCACAGCCGATGTCATCATCTGCAACCGGGGAGGAAATATTCTGAAAAAGATTTTAAGAGGTTCGTCAAATCTAATGATGTTTCGAATTTCAATCGGTAATACTATCGTGTTTTCTCGCAGAATATTATTTAAAAGTGAAAAACATATTCATCGTTGTTTTTTTCATGCGGGAAATCGAGAAATTTAATTTTCCTTTTAGGGGTTTGTTATTTTATCCCTCGCAGTAAATGTGGTGGTTGTTTTTCGCTGTAAAGATGTAGCGACTTCGTTACGTTTTCCAAGGATTTTGACAAGATAAGCTAATCTGATAATTGCCCGTCACGCGAAACATCCAACATTTTCACAGATTCCACACATTGTATCTCGCTGTAAGAAATCTCCAGCTCGTCTCGCAGTTCAAATAACGTAGCTAAAGAACTTTGTTCCTGCAAACCCATGGGACACTCGTGTATAGAGGAAGATCGATTCATGGTGACTACTACCCATTTCTTTACACATTATTATTTTGAACAACAATTTTGATTGAAGAGGACGAGTTTTAATGTTACAACCATTCAGCTTTATCCAGAACTTTCTTTAACGACTAATGTCGATGCAAAATAATGTAGTGACATATGCTACATGTTTGCACAACATTTTAAATTCTTGATACGGTGCCTTTTATTTTTTACTTTTTTTTGCCATTTCAGCAGCCCCATCGCTGCATGCATTTATTCCAAGTAACATTTTACTCGTGCAACAATCTACTACATTAAACATTTCGTATCCAGTCGTGTTGTAGTCTGCAAAGGAGCAGCGCGCAGAAACAAATCTCCTTTAATAGAAGGACCAATGTATTTTTATAAATAATTTAATTTCTTGTTTCTTAGTTGTTTCTTTTTTATGTTTCAATAATTTCATAAAACATATTTTAAAGAAGGTCTTCTCATTTTCTACTTTAAATGTTTTTCGCTTATCCGACATATATATCATTTTGCTATTTTTTACCTTTTTTCCGAATTTTACGACAAAATTTCTGGCATATTTCCCAATTTTTCCGGTTAGATGGCAATCACCCTGATGAGTTTCTTGCTGTACCTTGGTGACGCTTTCACGGAACCCACTTCGGTAATTGTTTACTTACGGCACCACGACTGATCGGTCCACTATGTGAACGAAGAACTATTAGAAGTCGGTAGAAATTATAATTTATTTTAATAATAATAGTAATAATGATTTTATGAGAAAATTCGATTGTTTGCAGTGGTTTTTCGGTTTTATCTTCGGTTAACTTTAGTTTCCTGGATTGAAGAATATGTTTTTCTATATTTTTTGGAATGAGGTTATTTCGATACATGAAAAATAGAGATAGAAGAAAAAGCTACTTTTTTAAATACCGGACTTGAAACAATTGTAGAATTACCATTGTTTCTAGACTGAAACTTAGTACATTGTTAACCTTAACTTCACAATCCTCGACGCCCTGCCAAGGGTATGGGACTTGCTTTACTTACTTGCTAGACTGAAAATCCATCGGTGATTTATTTGTGGGATTCATTTATTAAAGAGATAGAACGTCAATATTATCTGCAAAATTACATCGGTAGCACATACTAAGCCTCCTTCAGATCCGGTGGTTGATACCATGCATAATAACCTAAGGAATCAGGTATAAACGTTACTGAATCCGGGGAAATATAAAATTCGTTTTTATTGGTTAGAATATGGGTCAGCGCAGAAGATGTAAAGCCGGTTCACAGTGCGGTGAAGTGCGATGAAAACACTATATTAAGTTGTTTTTTTTTGCTTCGTTTTCAATCACTGCGATTGAGATGCCGGGCCATGGTAATACGTTTTGCTGGATTAATTAAACGGCGGATGTTGCTCGTTTAATTGTTAATTGTTAAGGTATTGCTGAACTCCGCACGTAAGTTTATGTATGACTTAATGATTTTCATCATTTATTTTAACAGTTCTGTTCTCTAAAAATATGTAACAACGATATTTGTTAAAAATATTGGCAATTTTATTTTTCGTAAAATTTCTATATAAGCATTTCCCAGTTTAAGTTATTAAATGCAGCAGTAACATCCAGTGATACTAATAATGTTCCACGTTTATTTAACTTGTTATATTTTATGTTTTCAAAAACAGAAAATGATGATTTATTTAGTCTGCCATCCTTACATCATCATAAGAAAAGTTTGTAAACGCAAAGGATCTCTTTATAAACTGTCCGAATGATTTTATTCAACACTGTCGTATTGATACAGAATTTATCGCTGCTTACAATGTGACATACGAAATCTTTACAGCGCAAATATTAATGTAATTTTCTATTTAACGGAATCCAAAAATATACCACCCGTAAGAAGAATAGAGAGAATAGTTTATTAGCCACTTAGTGGCCGTTTTATTGCTCGAACATTTGCAGCACCAAATTTAGAATCTTTTTTCAACTGACAGCAACTAAAAAGAAATCCTCCCGGTTAGTGTAAATGAAGATCGCCGATTGTTTTATTCTTAACGATATGAAATAATAACGGTTAGGTTGGCATTATCAGTGATAGATAAAACAAAGCAACGCGAACAACACACAATACAACTTCCATTCAACAAAACTCGTAATTAGACCTAGAGCAACGTAAAAAGGATCAATTTTTTTTTAGAATTTTTATAATTTTGTATTGATTCTTTATTGAACAATTAACCACAAAAATTTAAAAATAATAATAATAATAATAATTTACACAAAAGTGATTAGCCCCTCTATATAAGCATTAATGATGGGTAAGTTCCTTACTTCTTTGGATACAGCTCTGGAATTGAATCGCAGGTTAACTGTATCTGCCAGATACGTATCCTTATCGGACTCACATGGATCATCCGCGATGTTTACGTACGGTTGTCGACGCAGTATGCTGTTACTACCAGTGTAAGGTTGTGGATTATGTGTGTTGGAAGGAGAAAGGGAAATTGCAAGATAGCTAATGTAGCAGTGTAATCATAGAAAAAGTTGTGTCTAACGAGAGCGAACGTTTCTTTCTAATCTCAGTGTTATCGTTTTTCATTTTTCTAGTTGATCTGGCACATTTCTGCTCAGTCATTCCGTACGAAATCTTCTCTGTTTCTACATTTTAGCCGCTATAGCGGAACCGTGTAGACCTATATCACATTCATTGATTTCTAGTATTTTCTGGGTCGGAGTTGTGGATATGTGTGTCTGGGGAACTGTAGTAGTCGGAGTTACATCATCAACTCCGCTGTGGGATACAGATGCGCGGACATCACTAATGAACAATAACAATGCGTCAAACGTCACTTAACTTCGTACTATTTTCATACTCTCAGATAAAAGTCGAAACATTAAATGGAAGCGAGTTTGACTTTTTGTCGTAAACGCCACGAGACTAATCGGTTAATTTCGGTTTTTTCGTGGAAAAGTTTATTGCAAAACTTAAAAAAAAAAAAGAATTTACATATTTCGCAACATTTTTTTCTGACGAATTTTTAGGCTGATAAGTCTTAGACCCCTTCCGATTTCCTCGTCCGCCAACATTACCCTTCTGTCTACAACTGCTCATTCCAATAACTCTTACACCTCCTCATTTTCTAATCCGGATTCCTTTTTTCACAACCTTCGCTTCCTCGCTTCCCCTGGGTCCTTGACTTTCCTTCTACGCGTCGTTCTAATCTCTCTGCGATTTGCCGTCTACATTTTGAACATAGTCTGCTTCCTTCTTCGCTTTTCCGGTTTTCTCTCGTACCCTTTTTGCTTATTGTGGCCATTGCACCCTTCTAACATCCATCTTATTTGTGACCTCGATCACATAGTTCGATTGTTCGTCCAGGTTCAACTGAACAAACTTCTTTCGATTCGTCTCTTTTATCGAACGGTATTCCCACTCGCCATACAGAGTTCTTCATTCATTCTCTCCGTTCCTTCTCCTTGTGTTATCCGAGCTCTTGATTCTTTTTTGCCACTCTGCCTCTGATCTGGAAAAAAAAGTCTTCTCTGAAAATAGCAATTCTTTTCCATAACAATCACATCAGCTATTGATGGCGATCAAATATATACCGCAGAGAGAGACAGGAAAAAATCCCAAAAGCTCGCCAGTAGTTGATAATTAATACTAGTGTATTGAATAGGATTCAACTTCCTTACCGTTGCTCTCTTTTGAACCTTTCGTTCTTTTTATTTGCAATCTAATTCACGAATTGTTCGTGTTCCGTTCTATCCAAATAGACCTACTGTGAATTCTTAGCCATGCTGGATAATGAGATGACTGATTCTTTGCCTCGCTTAAGGGCTTCCTCAATGAACAAGATAAAAGGAATTCTCGGATTGGAGAAAAGGGAAAAATAAATGTCATTCAATAACCGAAGGTGAAACTGCCTGGAAATATGATTAGTATTGTGGGCAGGGGAAATTTATGAAGTGATAAGTATCCTTCCCTTTGTTCATAGCTTTCTCCGTTCGTCACTTATTCGTTTTTCCCTCGCCTCTTCCCCACGATGTCTTCTTCTCCAAGAAGATTCCTTTTTTCTGTGTGATGCGAATCATGTTTTCTTCGAATGTTCCTCACTTTCTTCGGAACGTTCTCTCTGTTCTATTCGCAGCTTTTGAATCTTGGCCTTTTTTATGTTCTCTCATTTCCTTCCTTGTCAGTTGTTCCTATTCTAGCTTCTTTAATTCATTCTATCTCGCACCAGATTAAAATCCGATATGCTTCTTTTGAACTATTATTTAGATACCTTTTTTGATCGTGCTGTTGTTGCTCTTCGTTGGTGTACCCACAGAAAAGAAAAAAAACAAAAAAAAAAAAAACGGATTCAAATATTTGCAATGAGATTGAAAAATTTACGAGTTCAAAGTTCGAAAAAAGAAACGAAAAAAGGCTAAAAAATTGTTTTAAATTATAAATACTAAAATACTAAATGGGAAAACTATGACACGTTGACCCGTATTTCTCTTAGTCTATAAAAAATTAATAAAAAAAAAAAAAAAGTTAATAGAAAAACAAATTAAAAAAAGCACAGTTTAAAGTTTTTCGCAGTAATGCGACCTTGATGTAGCAACTAGGATTTTTTCCATTTTTACTGTACTTTTATCTATTTATTTATATCGTGTTACATCAATATTCTTCTGTCCAATCAAGGTTTTGATAATCACGATAATACGAAAATTTTTAATTTTAATTAAGATGTATTAAGCCAAACGAATTATACGGCGATTTAAAAATATATAAAGTCATCCTTCAACATAAACAATGATTTTCTACGCGCGAAACAGTTCCCAGAGTTGGCACGCATATAAATATTGTAGCAAGCACATTACCGGGTAATAGCAATTTTTGATGATTCATGTTCAACATCCTGGAACTTGTTAATAAATATAAAAAAATCCATGATTTTCGATAAATACTTTTTATCGTACACAACGTATTCTTCGGTTACATATCAAGCTAATAGGTTACTTTTATTTAGGCGTGCGTATTGTGTGGTGTTGCTTCGGGCGAATTTAAAACAAATTTTTACATCACGAAATACAGCGGTACTGCTTTTTTAAAAGCAGT
Source organism: Icerya purchasi (assembly GCA_039619475.1). Lineage (NCBI taxonomy): Eukaryota > Metazoa > Arthropoda > Insecta > Hemiptera > Monophlebidae > Icerya > Icerya purchasi. The sequence goes on along the minus strand of CM077116.1, from coordinate 402,905,655 downwards.
TTACATTTTCAAAATAAATTGTCATATTACTACATATTATTGTTATTATTATAAGTGTAAGAGAAAAAAAAAAAAAAACCTAAAATAGATGCGGATTCATTAATAACCGTAGATACATTATTTGATTACATACGCTCGTGTAGAGTGATCAATTTATCGTATTCCTCAATTTTACTTATCTAACGTATTTATAAAATGTCTTAATTACGACCGTCATTTATTTCATGATTTACACAGTATTTCGAAAAAAGTAAATCCAATATAATATATACAATTTGTACTACTGTAATGCATAATACATTTGGTATTATCCGAAGTGAGGACCCAAAAAAAAAAAAAGAAATATAATATTCCACCGAATTATTATTACTGTTTTCTAATAATCGTATTGACTAATAGAATTTTTAATGCCTTTTTTAAACTACATTAAACGGTTGGTTTTTTTTTCACGCATTTTTTTTTGTCCCACATAAACTGCTTACTGCCATCACTTCTATAAATTTTTCCGGTGCGCATTGGAATAAATCTAGTAAGTTTAAGTTAGGCAGAGTGTAGTAAAATTTATAAAAGCCGATTATTACATTTATATTGTTTATTTTATTGTTTTTTAAATCGCGATTTAGTATTATAACCGGTATATTGCTAAGTTCGTTTTATGTTTTAGCCAAAGCTATATTCAAAATTTTATACTTTTGATCTTTTGACCGAAGTCGAAATTTCGACGGAATCAAAAAAAAACACAAATACAAATTGACGCGAAAACTAGGATCAAAAACTAAACTTATATTTCAAAATTTTCTAATAATATCGACCAAAAAAAATCACCTCTATTACATTTTATCGACACGTTCGTGATCAAACTTATTTGTGTAGTTTCACAAAAAGCATTTAACACACACGAACACACACACACAAATTTTCACGTCATAAATATTTCTGAGTTAAAAAGAACAAATTGAAAATAAATCGGAGTATGCTAGACCGCATTCTTTACAGTGATGGTAATAAACTTCTACTATTCATAAGCTAATATAATACTGCACATGTGACATCAACTTTGCAGAATAGTTAAATATCGAATGTGGCAGAGCCATTGTAAAAATTTCGTAAAATTAAGAGCTTGGTATATCGGGATAAGAAAAAAAATAAAAACTTTTCATTAGATGAGCAAAGTGAGTTGTTTTTTTTTTTATTCCGTCCGTATCAAATTTTATAAGGAAAACTACTGTATACAAATTTTTTCAAATTTAACACGGGTCCTACAAGTTCGAGATGTGTCAACAATAATCGCTTTAGCAAGAAAAATCATTTATAAATAAACATAAAAAGTATCTTTCGATTCCCGCGCTAATAAGAAATAACCTAGAGCATTTGAAACGGTTGATCATAAAATAATCATAAACACATTAGAGGAGATAGGAATAACGAATAATTTGAAAAAATGGTTTCCAAGTTATTTAACACAAAGGAGGAAAACATGCGTAAGTATCTTAAATGTGCAAAGTGGAAAAGAGGAGATGGATGTAGGAGTTCCGCAGGGTAGCAACCTAGCGCCAATACTGTTTATTATATATACGAATGGTCTATATAAGGAATTAAGTTACAGTGAGGTAGTCGCGTACGCGGATGATATAGCAATAGTTACGTCACATAAAGATATGAAAGAGGCAGAAATAAGGATGCAAAAAGATCTAATAACAATAAGTAAATGGGCACACGATAAAAGTCTAAGAATAAATGTAAAAAAGACTAATGGTACTGCGGAAAAAAAGAGACAGCTCTGATTTGTATTGTCCAAATATAATAGTGCACTCAAACGAATGTGTACATTCAATGGGGGAAAGACGCGAATGCGAAATGAAAAACTGTCAAAAGTTAGACATAGTAATGCAGTATAAATATTTGGGAGTAATGATGGATCAACACTTAACATGGGACATACATATGGAATACATTGCAAAGAAAATAAGAGCAGTTTTACCAGCTTTATATACATTAAAGAAATATGCAACAAATGAAACATTAAAAGTAGTTTATTATGCGCTAGTAGAGTCGAGGATAAGATATGGAATGCAGGCGTGGGGAATGGCGAGAAAAGCATACCTGGGGAAAATAAATAAACTGCAAATTAAATGCTTGAAATTAATAGGAAATCCTTAAGGGGAGAGACCGATAGTGAAATAATTAAAAAAGAAAACGTAATGAGCATAAGAGGAATGTACTTATTACTGAAGATATGGGAGTACATATCAGCAGAAAAGAAAATTGAATTGGGGGAAAGAATAAACACAGAATACGAGTTGAGGGAAAAACTTTCGTACCAATTGCCGTTAGCAAGAACAAAGATGGGGGAGCAAACGGATAAATATATTATAACTCAGATGTTGAATAAAATACCCAAAGAAATAATAGAGAAGGAAAAAATAGGGGAAAGAAAAAGGAAAATAAAGGAATGGCTTCAGGAAGAAGAAAATATAAAAAAAATAATAAACATAAAATAAAAAGACAAAGCGCAACAAAGCTAGGAAAAAAAACAAAAAAAAAATAACTGAATATAGGAAATAGAAATAGATTAGAAATTATTGATAAGTAAAATAGATAGATTAAGTAAATATTACACGATCATGTATATGTATAAGTTAATTTAAGATGGTAAAATGTCAAATAGGATAATTCGTCGACAAGCGTTTTAGCTTGACGAAAATTTTTGTATGTTAAAAATTATAAATACATATTTATTCAAAAAAAAACAAAAAAAACCGTGTAATGCTATTGAAACAGTACATTTATCAAAAAGACAATAATATCTTTTTTATTTCTGAAATGGCGAAATATACATACACGACTAAATTCCTTTTTTTTTACCAGCTCATCAACTATGGACATTGAGTGTCACAATTTTTCTATATTTTCAATGTGTAACATACAGGTAAATTCAAACCAGGTTCTACTATTTGAACGAAATATCACAGCTTAACCAACGACGCTATGTGTTTGATTATGGAAAAATTGGTTTTTCATTCGAGTAGAACTTGGTTCGAAAAAGTACAAAATAAATAATATCTCCATGCTAAGTCCACAATTTATGAGCCTAAATTTTTTTTTTTTTTTTTTTTTTTTTTTTTTTTTTACTACTTCTGCCGATTCGTGCCTAGCCTATTTGGCTATCTGCGAATGGACTCAATGTATTCAGTTGAGTGGAGAATACATCCATTGATGTATTCAGCCCATCACTTATACTAGATCACGGATCCTAGTTCTTTCCAGTCTTCTTGTTATTGCATTGTCCGGAAGGGCAGCTACTAGCTCGTTACTATGTCCACAGAGGCGTAACGCATGACTACGAGCGCGTTGCTTTATAGCCTCATCGACAGTACAGACTCTTAGGTCTCGATGAATAGCCTCATTGGTAACATACCACGGCATTCTGTATATCAACCGTAGCGTTTTATTCTGGAATCGCTGTATCACATTTCTGTTTGACTTCTTTGCACAGCCCCAAATTGGTGCTGCATAAGTCCACGTAGGTTTAAGGATAGCATTGTATATTAAGACCCTATTAGCTAAGGAGAGGTTCGAATGATATCCTATTAGCCAATATAGCGATCTTAATTTAATATCAAGCTTATTCCTTAATTTCTGTACGTGTGTCCTCCAGCTTAAGGTACGGTCTAAGTGAACTCCTAGGTATCTGTCACTATTGCTTCTTGGTATAGTGTTACCACCCAGTGTTAGGTGGAGCTGGTGCTCAGCTCTCTTGGTAAATGATACATGACTACACTTTTCCAGGTTCACTTCGAGTTTCCACGTTTGAGCCCACTGTAGAACCGTATTCGCGCTTTTCTGTAGCTCAGCAACTGCAATATCAGCCCTCTTGTCTTGCGAAATTAGCATTGTGTCATCGGCAAATGTAGCCACTTCAATATTTCCTTCGGTGGGAAGGTCTGCTGCGTAGATATTATACAGAATCGGCCCTAATACACTACCCTGCGGAACGCCAGACGTGATTGGATGCAGCTGAGAGTAGTCATCACTACATTTGACGCGAAATTTTCTGTTCGTTATGTAAGACTTGATGAGTTGATAATACTGTATAGGGAATGCTGCTTTAAGTTTATATAGTAATCCTTTATGCCATATTTTGTCGAATGCTTTTGTGAAATCTATAAACAAGGCTTCGGTATATTTTTTGTTCTGAATACCTTCTTCAATTATTTCTGCAATTCTATGTATCTGTTGTTCAGTGGAGTGAGCGCTCCTGAAGCCAAACTGATGTTGTGGAATAATTTTTCTTTCTTCCATTATTTTGGTTAGCCTGACAGATATTAACTTTTCAAGTAATTTAGCAAGAGTAGATAACAGTGATATTGGACGGTAGGATGCCGGATGAGTACCATCTTTTCCAGGCTTCAGAATCATAATAATTTGGGAAAATTTCCATTGGGCTGGAAAGTATGACGTTCTCATAATAGCATTGTATATGTATGTTAGCAAGATTACAGATTTTTTTGGCAGTTCTTTTATCATCCTAGCTGTTATCATATCGAATCCAGGACTTTTTTTATTATTTAAATGTTTAATATGTTTCTTTACCTCTGTAGGAGAGAACATTCTAATTTTTGTATTATTTAGCTGTACTTCCGGGAATACTAGATTGGTGGTTATGTTGTCTGTTTTAAAAACGTTAGCCAAGTATTTAGCAAACGTGTCAGCCCTCTGCTTACTACTTCTTGCCCACTGTCCATCATTTTGCTTCAAGGGTGAGTTTCGTATTACCGGTCTGTTCATTCCTTTTGTTGCCTTCCAAAGGTTATATTCAGAATTTTTGGTTGGGGTTAACGTTGCTACATAGTTAGAGAATGATTCATCTTTTAATTCTTTTAGGGCGTATTTAACTCGCCTAGTTAATATATTTAATTGGTGTTTATTTTCTAATGTTCTATTCCTTTGCCATAGAGAACGCGCTTTCCTTTTCTGATTTATTAGCTCACGTATAATTTTTGGATAGCTGTGGGTCTGGACATTTGTTTCATGTGGAGTAGAGTTGGTGACGGCTGTCTGCAGTTGTTCAGTAAACTGCCTCACTGCGTGCTCGATTTGATCAGGCGTTTTTAATTTAATTGATAAATCAGTATCTTGTTGTAGGAGAACTTTATACCATTCCCAGTCAGTTTTCCTATTGTGTAGCAATCTTGTTTTTGCTGTGTGTTTTACCTCAGCACTTAGCGTGGCTATTATTGGCGAGTGATCGGAGAAAATTTGGTCATAGCTAGATTGTATTGATGTACAGTTAGGATGTATGCCTTTAATCAGAAACAGATCTAATAGATCAGGAGTACGATTAGTATCTGCAGGCCAGTAAGTCGGTTCGCCCGTTGAGAGAAATCTACATTTTTGTTCATTAGCTGCTTTGTATAGCTTTGTACCTCTTGTATTAGTTAACCGCGATCCATAATGTACATGTTTCGCATTGAAGTCACCACCAACTAAGAACTTAGGTCCTAGTTTTAGTATCAGGTCCTTGAACTTACTGACTTCTATCGTATGTCTCGGAGGGCAATATACTGCAGCTACGGCTAACTGGTTCCTTGGTTGTTCCACTATAATAACTGTGGCCTGTATTTCATCAGTTTGATATTTGTCCGTTTCATAATGCTTTATATTATCCCGTATAATTATCGCAGTACCCCCATGCGCATTGCCGGAAGGGTGTAGCGTGTAATAGCATACATAATTTGGAATATAAAAGTAGCTTTTATTAGTAAGTCTTGCCTCAGATATTAGAAGTATATCGATTTTTTCCTCTTTTAAATAGTATATTATTTCTTGGGTATGATTTAATAACCCGTTTGCGTTCCACTGTGCAACTCTTAGATACTGAGAGGTCATTTAACTAGTTTTGTTACAACTTGAGTTAGCATATTGACTATTACGTTATTTTGGTTTATCAGTTGTGTGAACATGTTTTCGAAACGAGTTACAAATGTATTTAAAAGAGTTGCTACATTTACACTATCAGCTGTTGTCTCATTCTGTGATGTAACTTGCGCGTATGATCTTCTATTTGCATATGCAGATCGGATTGCCTCGGATTCGACACACGGAGGAGCAGGTGGAGGTAGTTCACTAGATATATACTGGTCGATGCGTTTTTTCGATATTGTTTTATCCCTGAAGTTAGGATTTTTGTTCAATAGAGATTTATATACTTCGCATCCCTTGTAGTTCGCTGGATGGTTCCCTTCGCACAAGGCGCATGTAGCCGGTACATCACGTTTCCTAGTACAGAATCTTGAATCATGTCCCTCTCCACATTTTACGCACACAAAAGGACGATAGCAATAATTTTTTGTATGGCCATATTGCTGACATCTTATGCATTGAGGAATTATATTAGTTTTCCTTGGAGCTTCGACTTGAATTTTAACATTAAGTAGATATTTCAGTTGATATATGTCTTTATTATTTTCCGCTGGTTCTAATTCAACCGTGAATAGTGGTAATGGTTCTTTCGATATCCTATGTCTAATATTTATAGCATTTCTGACCTGGTGGCCATAATTGGCTAAGTCTTGTGTAATATCAGCGATGCTTATAGAGTGGTGCAGGCCTCTAATTATTACTTTGTACGCCCTTTCATTTTTTGGTTGATGAGTATATCATGAGCCTAAATAATAATAATAATATTTTTTTTCATTTTATCCTGACCTTTGCCATTGATCAATTTCCTTCCATGTTCTTACTTAGATATTCATTCCCCACTATTACGGTGGATGTTTAATGTAATAACTACTTTGTATATCAAAAGGTTCAGATGTGGAAATGAAATTAGTGTTTAAAGATCGATAGCAAGATTTAGAGGTAAGCCTACCCAACAATAACAATGATGTTAAACCAATTATGGGGAAAAAACTAATAAAAAAGCATCGAATTAAATTAAAATTAGACTAGAAATAACACAAGTAAAAAATATTCAGATAGTGCAGGTATGACTTATGAGTCAGCAAAAAAGTTTTGCTCACGAATCCACTGCGATTCCAGTAATCAGCTAATGTAACACACATTTTACTACCGCAATAATAGCCCCGAACAACAAAGTCACATGAAAAAAATGCAATATGTACTTTCTAAAGATGATTCCGTGTTTATGTATTTATTTTCAAAATCCTATATATTAAGCGCACCGAAAAATAAAATAATAATATGGCTCTTACTGCATATAAATATATTCATCCAGTTATTTACAAAAAATTCCGGAATATAACAGTAAGGGCTATATGTAAGCGTGTAACAAAAACAGCTGATTTCTCCAAGTACATAATCGGTTACTCTTTTTCTAAAATGTTTCGGAAATGTTATTTGAAGCGTTGGACACCACAGGTGGCAACTAGCCTTGCCGGATTCTTAACTCTAAAAAAGAGTCAATGCTCAAAAATAAAAAAATAGAAATAAAATATTGCATTGTGCATTATTATATTTATATTGTAGAGCGTAGTTCTTAATCCTTTTCATGCTACAAGTCCCTTCTTATGACATTATTTTCACCCCCGTCCCCCCCCCACTACGCATCAAATATTAAATCATATGAAATTAAGTCTCTGGAAAATAAATTATAATAGGTGCATATTGAAAACCGTCAAATTTCGGGAGCTAAGAGAAATAGGGAAATGTAGGCATTTCTTTAATACCATATTTATTGGTGTAACTTCATATGATGCATTTAAAGTTTATAATAATAATAAAACATGGCGTTTCTTTCGTTATTTCTTAAATTAATGCAAACCTCCTGTGAGGACATCAAGGACCCCTGCGGGTCCGTCAACTTAAGCTTAAGAACCACTCTCGTAGGGTATATTTTTACATCAGTTAAAAGTCGTAACTGTCAAACAGGAAGTGTTTAAAAAACGCCTCTTTGAAATAAAGATGCTTCTCTTAATTTATCTCAGTCATTTTTCATCGCGTAAACGATTAAGTAAACGCACACTTGCCAATAAAATAAGCCGTACAAAAATAAGATTGAATCAATTTAACAGATCAATTGACTGAACAGGATTTAAAACATCCACGGATCAATATATTGAAAATTCCTTTAAAGCTTTATATTAATTACAACGTAATTCTTAGGCTGGCCCCCATTAGAAAAAATGTCCTAATTTTATGTAAAGTTTGTTATATTTTAATTTTTACCGACTTCCAAAAAGGAAGAGGTCATATGTTCGTCGCGTTTTTTGTTTTTTTTTCATATTTGTTTACGGATAACTTATATCCATATGGACCGATTTAGAATTACGTTGTAAACATTGATAATTTTATACAAAGTATAGAAGAGAATGAGACAGAAATGTAAGCAAGAGGGGTCAAGGGGCATAGCCCTCTGCGAGACCAAAATGGCTGAGTATATATATATATATATATATATATATATATATATATATATGTGTGTGCGTGCGTGCGAAAAATTTAAATCTGTTATTAATTTTTAGATGTATAAGAATTACGACGCTGACAGTGTATCACAATATTTTAAATACGTATAAGAAGTTGTTTTTTTTTCTGCATCAAATGTCTAAAATCATACCAATTTACCTTTGAATGTTTCATGTAAAATGAATTTAGAACATGGACGACAAGCTTAAATGATATGACGATACTAAGAATATCAATAAAGAATATCAGAACGATGATCGAACGAAAATGCAATGTTGCCGCAAAATTATCTGCATTCCACGTATCGATGGAGTAGTAAGAAGAAAAAATAAAGAATAGCGCAAACTGATGTAAACGCGGTATATAAAAAAGTCAGGAACTACACTGGAATGAGATTCTTCAGCCAGTGCCAATGGTCCCTGCCTGGCCTATAGAGAGTCGGTCCGTATGTATGCAACAGGTAAAAAATTATCCTTACTTAATTTGATTGAGCGTATCACTCTTTATTGGATTTTCTTGTCCTACTTGTACTACTACAGGTTGTTCGTTTCCTTACTAGATACATGCGTGTAGTCTGCTGTCTATTGCGACAACCGTAGCTTTGATACATCATTATAGGCGGTTATTGTATTCACCCGATGACCGCTATTGTTTTATCAGTGATTAATAGAAATTTTCCGTCATTTATCTCGATGACTTACTTTCTCTATGCGATATTGTTACACGCCACATAAACCACGTATGACGTAATTTTCTTCGGGTATGAATGTACGGAATCGATTTTAAAAATTCTCTATTTTCCGGGTAAAAATTTACGGTAAATACTATTTCCATATCAACTTCTTGTTAACGACGACTGTTTATCAAAAGTGCGGGAATTCGAAATCATTTATAAAACGACTCATTTTCATCATTATTATATACTTTTTTTTTGTCCGAATTGGATTTAATTTTCGATTATCGATGATAATCAAATATCAAGCTATACATGTATATATAATATGGTGAAAAATGAATATATGTTGAGTACTTACGTAAGAGAAGTGGATAAAACTTTCAAACGAACCTCATTAAATTTAAAAAAAAAAAAAAAAAAAAAGAGGTGACCAGGTATAATCTAGATATCGAAAGAATCGTATTCGAAATAATTAATTCGTTATAATTTAATTCATAGACTTCGCAGGTGAAAGGATATATAAGCAGATAAGCATCCCGAGTCTGTCCAACTGCATTTTCTACCGACACTTGGAGGATCAATCTGATAACGAAAAAAAAAAAAAGATTCACGCCAAATTTTAGCTCTTAATCGCAAATATTTTCCGAGTTGTTAAAAACAAACTGTTTTTTTTTTTTTTTTTTTTTGTTTATTAGTAAAAGTGAAAATTAACAAATAGTGATTTTTTTCCAAATGTTAAGAAGTAAAAGACATAAATATTTTCGCGATTCCCAAAAATATTCCTTTTTACCGTGCTCCTTCAGACGTGCAATCACCAAATGTTGTTAACATTAAACGTCTTTTATGCTCAGGACTATATCCGAAAACTTTTTTTTTTAATTTTTCCGTTTTGTTGCAACATTGTGAAAAAGAACTGATTTTTTTTAGAAAACTTTCAATTTACAGATTTAAATTTTTAATTTTTCATAAGAAAGTATTCGAGCGAATTGATAATTAATATTTAAGAAAAACTTTTAATGATCTACTGACGAATTTGATGGCAGTTTTGATGACAAACGCTATTCATCAGCAGAGTTGTTCGGTATTCGCAGTTGTGCAAACAAATACCGTAAAGTGTTCATGCGCGAATACATCAATAAATATTTTTCTTTTTCTTTTTGTTTTTCCGTATTTTCTTCTATTGTTTCATCTTCCTTTTTTTTTTTATATATATATTTTGTTTATATTCTATTTATTACTCTTTATTCACGTCTCTCCAAATTTATATATCAAAACTTCCACGACCAGGATAATTTTTGACTGATAGAGAATTCTTTTTTATTATTAGTTAATGTTGGCAATTCCCTTAGTTTAAATTTTACATCTGCTCTGTATAAATAGAGTGCTCTAGATATTTGACGAAAAATTGTAAATAATGAAGACAGTGACGAAGATTAATTCTGTTTAATTTTCGCTTCGTATATTTATTAATCTTATTCACACATTTACGTGGTACGAAACATATTTATCGTTGAAAACATAATTAAATGTACTATTTTTTTTATTAGTAAGTCTGAACTAAAAGTTTTCAAAGAAATCAGTTACTGATTTTGTTTACGATGTTGCGCCAAATCAACAAATTCGAAAAAATTCCTGAATATGGAAGAACGAGTTGGCGCAACTTTTTTTGTACTTTTTTAAATTACTTCGAGACCTTTAAACTTCCCTCCTTTTGCTTAATCTTTTGTGCTGAGTCTGCTGTATATTCTGCGTGCCCTTTTTTTTTTTCAAATCCCCACTTGTTCTCGCAACATCCTTATCCTGTCGGATGCTCAAAGCGTGCTGCTGGCTATCGCATCTCCTCTTCCTTCTCATTTAACTGACTACGTTATCCTTCTTATTCGCTCCTTGATTCATGATCTCTTCCTATTTTAATTCAAACTGATCTGTTTTGGATTCCTGGTCATTCCTCGCTCGAGGGAAATAAGTTCGTTAACTCATTCGCTCGGTTACCTTTCTCTTCTGGCGAATTTCTTTCCACTTCCTCGTCCTCCAATATTACCCTTCTGTCTACAGCTGTTCATTCCAAACTTTGGTTTAACTCTTACGCCTCCTTATTCTCTAACTTGGATTCGTTTTTTCAACCTTTGCTTCCTAGCTTCACCCGGTTTTTTTGATTTTCCTTCTATGCGTCATTTTGATTGCGTTTTATGCGCACAGTTTGCTCATTTCTTCGCTTTTCCGGTTTTCTCTCGCATCGCCTCCTTATTGTCCATTACACCCCTCCGGTACACCGCTTTATTTGTGACTTCCATCGCATAATATTTGACTGTTTGTCTCTTTAACCCCTTTTTTTCTTTTTATGCTACTATCTTTTATCAAACGGTATTTCCCGTTCATTCTTTCCCTTTCTTCTCCTTATGTTATTCAAGCTCTTGATTTTTTTTTGTGGGCTATCTTTGATCGAAATCTTCTCTTTTCCCCTATTCTTGGACTAATGTCCATGTTGACGAACTCATAAAAAAAAACACAATTAACAAAAATACATTTTAGCTCTTTTTGCCTTTTTTAAGACGCGCTCGATAGTTTTGGTCATTACAAATATTAAATGATTATATTTGAGAATTGTAACAATATTTTAAATTCATATCTTTTACTTCCTCATATTTTGGAAAAAATCAACATTCGTTAATTTTCATTTTTACTACTAAACAGAAATAAGAACTGGAAATGGTATTATTTTTAAATAACTCGGAAAATATTTAAGATTGAGAACTAAAACGTCGTGTATTTTTTTAAATTTGATATCATATTGATCCCCCGAGTGAAACGCCGTGGGGGGGCAGATTCGCTTATCCGCCTGTATCCTTTAATCTTATCTGATTTTCAGACCCAAGTAGATAATATGGCAGAAAAATATTATGAAAGTAGTGAAAATAACACTTAACGCTGTTGTATTTTACGAGTGTGCACACTCAAGAAAATACTAAAGAGCAAACGAGAAATATTTAAGAAATACGAATAATTTACAATAATCCTACAAAACGGTGATTTCATTTTAGAAAAGTTTTACACTAGTGCTGTCGAAACAATCAGTTAAAAATATAAGTAATAAAACGAAATACATATTTAGAAATAATTTTGAAAATCTGAAGCGTTTTTCGCGATTCTCACTAATAAAATTCGGAGGAATGATTAAGGATTTCTGCGACCGGTTTTTCGAGTACTTTTTTCATTTCGGAAAGTGATCTTTCTGCGATGGCAATGATCGTAGGCAGTGTGATCAAGCATATCAATATCGGGAAATCTAAAAGTAACTTACTTCATCGAAGTATCTGCAAAATCTCTACTGCTCGAAGGCTTTCGATACGTTTGAAAAAACGTATTTCGAAGCCGTAGTTGATTAGGCAGTGCTGTTTCGTTCAGGTAGAATCAAGTTCGATACCCGCGGAAGATATAGATGAATTTCTCTCTTGCATTAGGTTAATGTCCATAGTTGAATCAGAGAAATAAGAACATAAAAAACGTACTTTGACCAAACAGCAAAAATATCCGATTTATGGTTTAATATTAATATTTCATACAAATCCGAGGATTCTTACATTAATGACAGCGTCATTCTTAGGCTGACGACTATCACCTTTTTTTATCCCAGAATATTTCATTTCATCCCAAAGAAAATAAAGTATCGATAAAACGGATTGTGTTGTTCTGGTTAATTATGTTATTCAATGACAACGTTATTCTTAGCTCGACCTTTGTCCCAAAACGTTACATATATCGTATATATATAATAAAACAAAGTTGTAACAGAAAAAGTTGTGGACGTCAGTCTAAGAATGACGTAAATTTTCCTCGTTGTATACGAAGTACAGAAGTGATAGAGCTGGGTGTCCAGGGGTTCCTCAGGCGGGGTCTAGTGGCGGAATTCCTTGCGAGGCACGGAGGGCTAACTTCTTATACATATATATATATATATATATATATATATATATATAGTTTTAATAATAAATATATAAAATCACAAAACACAATTAATTAATTAATATATAACTTGTTGATTAGTTTCGATTAAGAACTATAAACGTTTGAAAAGGTAACAAATTAAGAACCTCGATGAAAAGTGCAGAAGGCGGGGTAAATTTGTAGAGGGAAAATATAGTTGCAAAGATCTGTGGACACAACAAATTTGAACTATACATAAACGTGGTATTAAATTTTAAATTAGAGATTTTTAGTTTTAAACTGCAGTTAATTAAACTTCTTTTGAGGATTTTTTCTCTATTTAATATTTTACCTCTTCAATGATTTGTAATTTGGTGAATTCCCATTTCGCCTAAATTTAAGGTTTCGGTTACTCAGGTAATAAAAAAAAGGTCAGACAAACATACGAATGATTTCGTGTTGGCAACAGCGCGTCATCATTGTCGAATTTTAAACAGACTAAACGTATCATTTTTTTTGCTATTTGATTCCGCTGTTAATCTTTTCTTTCCGAAAAGCAACAAAAATGTTCATATGAAAATCAGAAGTGAAAAAACACCGCTAAAAATGTTTAATGTAAATATACGCGAAACGACCACTCCGATTAATATTTGCGAGTTATTTTATTGGATGTCCAGTGCTGTATAAATCCCACCCGCCTTATCAGTCAGTATATAGGAAGCCTGATTGATATTTAGTGTGACATGAAAAATTAAAGTTTTCGGAGTTGCAGAAAAAAAGAAAGAAAAATGATCTAGATAAAGAGTTGTAAACGAACAAACGCTTTTATTACAAATTGAAAACAATGCACATTTATGCTAGTTTTATCTTAGTTCCTCGTTAAAAAACAAACAGAATAATTTTTTTCCTTTTCTTAGGACAGAAATTTGTCTTAAAAAGATACAGAAAGTGTAATCATTTGTTTATTTGTTTTTTCCTTATTGCATTGGACTTGTCAGTAGCTGACGGTTACCCATCAAAAAGAAGGTGTATTTAAAAAGTCTAATAGTATACTTTAAATTTTTTATGTCAATAAACTTGTCTTTAATTTTTAAGTTTTTTCCGACTTGCAAATAAAAAGAGGTTACATAACCTCTTTTTATTTGCAAGTCGGAAAAAACTTAAAAATTAAAGACAAGTTTATTGACATAAAAAATTTAAAGTATACTATTAGACTTTTTAAATACACCTTCGCGTGTGTTTTCTGTTTTTTTGTTTGTTGGCACATAACTCATATTCATATGGATTGACCATTTTAATGGTGCAGACGCCATTTTTCGGCAAATCCAAAAAAAGATAAAGAAAAAAAACCTTCTATTTTACTATTTAAAATGTCTTAATTCAATAAATTGCCAAAAGATTACGATTTAACATCACAAAAATGAAAAAGAAAGCGAATATAAAAAGACGCTATTCAATTAATCAAATATTTTATAATATACTTTTGACGTACAAAACAAAAATTTATAGCAATGAGGAGAAAATAATTTTTTAATGGATGACAATTTTTTTTATTCTCTGTTGCCGAAATCTAATTGAATACCATTTTATTTAAAACGTAATTTGCAATAAATATTTCAATATACAAATATTAAATATACATTATATTTACCTGCTCGATTTGTTTTTATAAATGATACATCCATTACTATATTAGATTGACTCAAAGTTTTTGTTTTATTCACGAGCGATAACTTATAATATTCAAGATAGAAGCATAGTTTCCTTCAGAATACGCATAAGACCCAAGCCAGAACATAGCGTAAAGAGCAGTCAGTATGCGGTGATTTTCCATATATTGAGACGGGGATTCGGCATTTCTTACGACCTTTAATAACGCTATCCCAGCTAAAAAAAATAATAATATTTGAGTAAAATTCATAACAACTTCTCGGGCAGTTTCGGCACCGGGCAAACCCGGCGTTGTTTGTCAAAGACGCTTTCTCGGTTAAAAAATCAAGGAATCCCCCGCTGCGCAAGGATAATCTTTTTTTCTGCCTACCAAACGTGACTGTGTTGCCAAGTTGATTTTTTCATATTATTATTATTATTATTATTATTATTATTATTATTATTATTATTATTATTATTATTATTTTATGGGTCATTTCATTTTTAGGCGAAATGGTACCAGACCTGTAATTAATCTGTTACGTATATTGTTTAAATCTCAATTGTGCATATCTTACTGTTGCAAAACAATCGACAATTAATTTTACTTCACAGTCATAGTCAACATAGATTTGTGGCTAAGGATTCTGTGTAATGGCGGTCCGTATAAAGGCTTAAAATTTAAGCGGTAAAAGTTCAGTTCGGTTCCATTTCAAAAATTTTACAAAACGAATCGCTAAATTTATCTTAGTGACTTCATTGTAGCAAATGAGCGTAATTTCGTAAACGTTTGAAAATGACTAACGAATCTTTTTTTTTTCTCCCTTCCGGGAGTAATATAAAACAAATTACCGAGCGAAATAAAGTAATAAAAAGATTGTGTCTTACGAGAAGAACTGTTGTCATGTGTGAGCAGTTCCTTCTTACCTATCGCTTCAGATTAATTCTTGAACGGCCATCTGACTAAGTAATATATTTCCTCGCAAAATCCCGATGTGAGCGAATTAATTTATGTAAAATTCTCCAACAACCAGTTTCGCTTTCAAATAATATGGAAAAATAATATTCCACTACTACGAAGGTCAATCGATGATCTTGCATTTTCACTGTCGGGGAACATCGATTTAATTTTTGTTATCGGTTTTTTTTTCTATTTAATTCTGTTTAGTTGGTGGATTTTTTTTGTTTTTTTTCGTGGTTTTTATTAATTTTGTTGTTACATCATAGAAACCGGTTCCGGAAGAACAAACCGGTAATGAAATGTGAAAGGCGTTCTTTAATAAGAATTCAATTCCACCCTTATTCGGAAAGTTGACTGCGATCACGGTGTTTGTATCTTCTGGTCTAGCTGCGCGACAATGCTGCAGAGACTAAGCGAATTTAGACAAATGGACCTAGTTTTTCCAGTTTTTAGAATTAAAGTCGCGTTATCCCGTACGTGATATAACGGATGTTTAAAGCGATTTATAAAATAGATATTTTTATAGATACCCGTAGAAACGGATTCTCATTTCACCGTAACATATCAAAAGGTAAACTGATTTTTTGATTTTGAACAGTATCGTAGTCAATCTTTATAGCATAAGTTAAGGGGAATACACGTTGTTATCCCACAGCGATAATCGGCAGATTTTAATCGGACTTACACCGCGCACTCTTAGTCTGACTGCTTAGAGAGAGCATAATAATTTCAGTAGATGCGCCTGATCCGAAGAGTTGGCGGAATTGTTTTTCAAACCTAACGATTGCAATGATAGAAATCGGCGTATTTTTAGACGAGCTAAATTTTTTTTAACCTCAACGCGTTCCAGCGAAATAGACGAGTGCCCGGACCTTATTTAACTATTCAAAAGATTATCACGCATATATATATATATATATATATATATCATTAAAACGAATAAAATAAACGTGAACTATGTTTGAACTCGTTTAGATTTCACCTTTTTTATTCGAGTTAGAATACATATTTTTCTATCTTATTCCAACGTAGTGATATGTTTGCAGCATAAATCCGTTTTTTTCTTGATTTTTGTTTGTTTGTTTTCTTTCTTTTTTTTTTTCATCGAGTCCTGTCCTGTAGTGAGACATCCTTTTACACAAACTACGAGTTTCAGAGATAATTTTTTCTAAGGGCAAGTCGTCGAGCCGTCCCAACTTAATTTTTTTCTTCTTTATGACGGTAATGTTCATTGTCTCAAGTTTTTTAAAACAATTTCTTACACTACGACAGATAGATAACGTCGTAAAAAGTTGTATTGTTTAATGCGGGAGGTTTATACGTATTTTTACAGGATAGTGCGATATAATCAAGTCATTTAAACTTTTGGTTTTTAATACGTTGTGTTTTAATCATTTAAATTTTGGAAATGCGCCTCTTTACGTAACGCGATATTATTCTGTATAATAACAGTTTAGGGGTTTCGCCGTTTAATGTGAAACACATTTATAAGCCGGCCATAATGAATAGCAAATTAATTGCGAGATTTCTTCATTTTGACTTTGTTAGTCATTAGTGATCACTTTTGCAAATTGTACAACGAAATATCTCATTTAACAGTAAAACCGACCGAATAGTATTTTTGGTAGTCAGTGGAACAGACGAAATGATCACCTTAAAATGACCAGACAGGTTATTTTCGGCAATGAAATCGGTGCTGTTATGACCGCCTAACAAAAAAAAAAAAAAAACATCCATACATTTTCATTACTTCGTAAACTGAAACAGCAGCTGTCGTTTAAATACATTGCACACACCCCTCCCCGTTCATCTGAAGCACGACCTGAGATCATCGTTCTTGGCACTTGCCAATTCTACTCTTGATATATTAATATCTGCCTTCACTAATCTTCATCTAGTGCTAAACCTTTCCAATTTTCTGCTATTTCAGCTTGTCTTAGTATTTAGATTTATGCGCGATCCTTTTATACGGTTCTCTAGACACTCGGCAATTATTTTCCATCGTCTAAAATCACCGTTTAGAAACCATCTAATATATTGAAAATATTTCTCTTGTTCACAATAATCTTTCAATTAATAATTGCTCCGTAATTTCTGTAAACTGAAGAGGACGCCTTTTTGGAAAAAACCAGTGGATTTTTCACTGTACGTGTAAATAGAATTCGGTAAATAATTCTCTGTTAAATAATCGGATTTTTAAACACCGAAATTTTGGGTAAACAACGTTTTAATTTTATCTGGAATTTTTAAAATAGTTTTTCGTGCAACCTGCCCGTTCGTTAATAATTTCACAATCTAATTAATTGCAGTATAGTTCATATAAAATTTTTGACCCCATTATCACAATTGTAGATGTAATAAAATTTCTTTGTACCCTGAATAATAACTTAATTAAAAAGAATAAAAAACAAATTAAAAAAAAAAAAATGTTGAATGGCCAGATGGCGAAAGACAGGCACGGAGAGAGGAGGAAGAGAAAAAAAATAATAAGAAGAAGAATTTGATGTTATCTTCGAGAATTTGTTTTAATATTTTGCGTAATTTATTTAATAATAGTAATTAATTTTTTTTCTGATGATTCAACGTTTATTATTGGAACAAATGCATCTTCAAGGAAAATTAGTACCACTGCGAACGTGTAACTGGTATTTAAAATAACACCTTTTTAAAGGTTACCGGTAATGAGGTAAGCAGTACCATTAGAATTATACACATGTATATTAAAAAAAAAAAACAGAATATCCTTCGGAAATGCTACGAAGGTGTTCCGGATAATCTATCGAATTTCGGAAATAAATAAACTATATTAACTCATCTAAATATGATTAAACAAATATCCTTCTATTTTGAAGTTTCCGCAATTGCCGTGTCCTCAAGATAAAAAAAATGTGATTTACAAGTAATTTTGTTCGATAATACTCGTAGCGAATGATAAATTATTGAGCAACGGGTTTCATGATAAATTCGAGAAATTTCAAATTGCTCATTTAAAGAAAGTTTACTTTTTTTCCCTTTCTGAGTATTCAGTTCGGAATTTCGCGTAATTTACCGTATGCAATACGGTGTAATACGATATAAACGATCTGTCTGATCAGTTTTATAATATTAAATCAATATTCCGGATCAGTATTCTTCATAAGCACACTCGGGGTCGGTAGAGTTCTTTGTATATCGATGCAGTAACCAGTACTTTGAAGCGACATAGTCAATGACGTAATGCGCACACGTTTTTTCTTCCGTTAACCTGTCGTCATAATTCGATGATGCCATAGCTAACCTAATGGCCCAGCCATCGTGCCAATGCCGCTTACAGCCAATGCTTTCGAATGTATCAGAATAATACACGGTTTCAGCATAACTAGGCCTCGTGTAGCAGTTATTACATTCAAAAGGAACTAAAAATCAGTCAAATAAAAGAATTTGAAACATTTCTTTCAGCCTTTTTTGATTTAACACGCAAGGTACACTTATGACGTAAGTAATTTTGTGTGCAAGTATCGCAATAGACAACAATCCACGTCAGTGTGACGCTCTAATCGAACAATATTCTATCGGACCGAGAGTAACGCGAAACCGTCGTTAATGACTGTTTTATACTAATGCAGATGATGGTGCATGAATTGCTTATTATAATCGATCATTTCTACGAAAATCCCTCTATTAGCTGAATTCTTCGGGTTTTGCACTATAAACTGAAACCGTTATTATTACAAAAAAACAAATAGACGTGACGATTGTAAGCACACCGTGAATCCGAAACTGGTGGGTACTACTTAAAAAATTTATTTATTTTAATTGAAAATCCCGCAAACAGGGTTATATGCTTTTATTTATTTGTGCCGACCTGTCCATGACTCAAAAATGTAATATCCAGAAAATCACATGACCACAATGATCCATTGAATCGGGAATTTTCAATCTCTATGCAGATAGATTTAAAAAAAAAATCGGCAATAAGCAATAAGCCGAACGATAAAAAAGGATTTTTTTAGGTTTTATTTATAAATTTGTTCGACTTGTCAGCAACGGACGATTATCCATCAAGAAAGAAGAACGTAGGACAAAAGGAAAATGCGGTTGCTAAAAGGGTTATTCGGGGAAGAAGGAGGCGGCCAGAACTACTACGAGGAAATAACAAAGGAGTCAAAAAAGATCGATACTTGTACAACTAGCAGTCCGCAGAGAAATAAACGTATAGAAGAAAAAGTATGAGGAATGTCCTAGAGGAAAGGGAAGCTCTCTTATTGTATAAAAATCGGTAGTAACATATGCACTAATATAGACAAAATAAACGCCGCGTTTGCAGAATTTTTTACGACGTCAACTAAAGATGAAAATCAGTTTATAAACAATACAGAATTATCCGATACTGGTAAAAATGCTACTTTTGGTCTTAACTTTACCAGCAACAACCAAGAACCATATAACCAACCTATCACGATGGAAGAACTGTGTACTGGCATTTAATACGTACTAAACCGAAAGCAGCCGGTTCGGATGATTTTTACATTTATCGTTTAAAATATATGCACCTGACTTTATATTAAAAACTCTGCTTGAAATTTACAATCTAATATAATTCTCAGGTAATCTCCCATTACAATGGAAAAATGCCATCATAATCCCACTACTCAAGAAAAATAAGAATCCAACACTCCTCGATAGTTACAGAGACCAGTGTGTATCTCTTACATCAGTTCTATGTAAAGTGTTAGAAAAAATGATCAATGGCAGACTACTATGGGAAATCGAAACACTTCATTATTTATTCAATATGGATTTCGGTTAGGACGATCTACCATTGATCCGATCCTTGCGTTACAGCGCTCCATAAGTAAAGCTTTCTTGAACAAGCACCGCTTATTAGCCGTCTTTTTCGATTTCAAGAAAGCATTTGACAACATATGGAGATACAAAATTCTTTTAACCTTACACTCCTGGAACTTCAAAGGTCGCCTTTGTATGTTTATTGCAAACTTCCTCTCTGTAAGATTGGGATCCGTTCTGTCTGATTCGCATACGGTACGGACAGGAGTTCCCCAAAGATCCGTCCTCAGCCCAACACTGTTTAATATCGCGATAAATGATATTGTAAATCAAGTGCAAAAACCTGTAAAATCACTCCTTTTTGCGGACGATTTATGCATATTTCTTCCATGCACTGATATCAACTTAGGAGAAAGCGTTCTGCAGAGCACAATTGATAGACCACAACAATGGTCGGAAGATAATTGTTTTTCAACAACAAAAACCATAGCAACCCATTTCTGTAGGCGGAAAAGGTGCGATCGCATAGTAAGCCTAACTGTTAATAACAACCGTATAGTATCCATAAATAAAGTTAAAATATTTAGGAATGACATTCGACAGTACACTTGGAAAGCACACATTAACGCATTGAAAACTAGCTGTGGTAAAAAACTAAACCTACTGCGGAACCAAATCATACAACTTACGGCGCAAGCAGACATAATCTATTAATGCCGCATCGTACCCTTGTAAGGTCCAAAATGGATTATGGTGCACCAGCCTATGCTTCCGCTAACATATCGACCTTAAAATGTTTGGATACTATCCATCATACCGCTTTGAGGTTGGAACTGGAGCTTTCCGAACCTCCTCGATGCCGAGTCTACTATGTGATTCAGCGGAGAGGCCATTAGATTTGCGACGAACTTTTCTAACCGTGCTGGCTTTCAGCATCATAAGGAGTACAGAGCCAAACTCTCCAGATGATACCACTGAGAACCAGAACGGAACAACAATTGATCACGTTATGTCTATTCTACATCAGCTAAACATCCAAATTCCAGTACTGGCCCGGGACCCGATATCTCCTATACCACCATGGTGCAACCGAGCCCAGGGCGGCATACAGAGCTTTGAAAATGCGGAAAGCTCCGTTAAAACGATTAACAAACGTGCGTCAACTCCAAATAACGGTACCGTTTACCGACTTTAAACATCAGCTTAAATGCCATTTTAACAACATCTGGAACAGCGATCGGCAAAAGTTACCAACAGGAAATAAATTACGCTCCATAAAATCGTCCACGGAACCATGGCTTTCCTCAAGCCGAGAAAGCAGAAAACAGGAGGTAACGTTATGCAGACTACGACTTGGGCACACTCGCCTTACACACTCATACCTGTTAAATAAAGAACCTGCGCCCCGGTGCCAGACATATGATTGCTAATTAACCGTCGAACACCTACTGATTAAATGCCTAATTGATGAATATTATCGGAAACAACATGGAATACCATCGAATTTAGAGGATTTGCTGTGCGACGAAAAAACCGTGCTTAACCAATTATTTCAGTTTCTAAATTCTTCTAATTTGTTAAAGTTGTTATAATTTTGCTTCTTCTTCTTATATCCATTTGACTGTTCTCAGTCGTTGGTAGCAACCATGTCGACGATTTCTTGATGTAATGCTCGGTCCCTTGCCGTATGGAATAATTCTTCTACCTTCATAGACGTCCATTTCAGGATATTATCAAGCCGGGAAATCGCTCTTCTTCCAACTTTTCTCTTTCCTTCTACTTTACCCATTATTATGGTCTGTGACAATTTATATTTCGAACCTCTTAATATGTGTCCTAAGTATGCTGTTTTTCTTCGTTTAATTATATTCAGTAATTCTCTGTCCTTTTTCAATGTATTTAATGTTTCTTTATTTTTCTTTTTTGCGGTCCACGGTACGCGCAGTATTCGGCGGTAGCACCACATTTCGAAAGCTTCTATAGCGTTTATTATTTTAGCATTTATCGTCCATCATTCACAACCGTATAACAACACTGACCATACGTAACATTTTAAAGCTCTGATTTTTAATGCAAGAGATATTTCATGCGATGTGAACGTTTTCCTCATTTTCATAAATGCTACTCTGGCCAGTCCTATTCTACATTTAATTTCCTCCTTTGAGTCTCCAGCGTTATTAATCCACGCGCCTAAGTATTTGTATTTATTTACCACTTCTAATTCACCATTTCTGAGTATTATCTTTGATTTACCTTGATCTGCTATTGCCATTACTTTAGTTTTCTTGGTATTAATTACAATACCGTATTTATCACATGTGTTCTCTACTGTTTTCAATAATATTTCTAGATCCTTCTCATTTTCTGCTAATATTACCGTGTCATCTGCATATCTTATATTATTTATAATTTCACCTCCTATTTTGACACCTTCAGGTCTATTTGTTAAGGTTTCTCTAAATATAATGTCCGCGTATACATTGAACAGTGTCGGCGACAAAACGCACCCCTGCCTGACACCGCGTTTTATTTTGATGTTATCTGTTTTTTCTCCATTGTTTAGTTTCACTGCTGCCGTTCTCTTTATTTTCCTTTTTTCCTTCCTATCAACTTTCATTGCCGTGTCTCTAGCCTAAGTTTCTGTATATGACACGTAAAATAAATAAATGAAATAAAATAAATAAACGTATAGAAGAAAAATATAAAGAAAGTCTCAGAGGAAAGCAAGCTCTCATGTCTTACTAGCCGTTTTACCCCTTTATGATATATATCATATCTATATAAAACTAAATGCGATGTAACCAGTATAAAAAGAAAACTATTTATCCATGACTTCGACTATTGAGCAGCGCCCACAAAAAGATCGTCATCAAACAATATGGCCGCAACTATAAAGCAGTGCCCACAGTGCCCGATGAAACAAGAAACAAGAAATCGGTATTTCGCACTACGGTTGCGACTGCAAAGCAGTGCTCTCAATTCCCGTCCAGAAAAGCAAAATGATTGCTTATCCGTCATGCAAACGACAGCTGCAGACGACAAGCTTACGAAATATTAAGGATAAGAAGGAAAGCTACATCAGAGGAGGAGGAGACCAGCATGATCACTAAAAGATAGCGCAGAGTTCATACTGACCCAAGAAGATACACACCACCTTGATCCAGTATGGCCACCATCGGAACAAAGAAAAGGTTAGCATTTAGCTTTCGCTGTTTTTTCTATTTAGTGTAAGCTTTAGGATATGTCACGTTCGTTTTATAATATGCAATGTTTGTTTAATAATATTCCAAACTGATTTAAATTAAATAAATTTATGTACGTAAGTAATAATGTTATTTTGAAAAAAAATTTATTTTTCTAAGAATTCCCAGTGGGAAAATTTCTGCAATATAAACAACTTGCTGCTTTGAATGACTTAAATAATTTAATGGTTATTGTAAATTCTTTAAATCTCACTGGGATTAATGACAAGTATATTAACATTATTAGGAATATTTACAGCTCTGCTACAATTCGAATAAGTCTATGGAACAAAACAGAAAAAATCTCAGTAAAACGAGGAGTTAGACAAGTTGATACCATTTCCCCAGAATTATTTATCTGCGCATTGGAAGTCGTATTCAAGAATCTAAATTGGGATTCGGCAGGTATCAAAATAGACGGTGAATATCTAAATCACCTTTGATTCGCGGATGACATAGCATTAGTTAGCACAAGCGCAGAAGAACTACAGACGATGGTAACAGACCTAAATCTACACTCTAACAAAATAGAATTAAAAATAAACCGAGACAAATACCGAAAGACGAATAAAAATAACAATAAATTCGGAAGAAATGGAACAGGTGGATAGTTACATTTATTTAAGTCAGAAAATCACGACGAATAAAAAAAACATAACGAAAGCAGAAATAACGTGGAGAATATCACTGTCGTGGGTTGCGTTTGGAAAATTAAGCGGGGAATTCCGAAATGAACAAATTCCGATTAACTTAAAAAGGAAATTGTATAACCAATGTGTACTTCCGGTCCTGACATACAGTTTGGAAACGTGGCCATTCACAAAAACTGGTATAAAAAGGATTAGAAAAACCCAAACCATGAAAGGAAAATGCTAAATATAAGGCAGATGGATCGCATTGGTAATACATGGATACGCGAACAAACTGGTCTAGACGACGCAGTGGAACAGATGGCTAAAATGAAATAGAGTTGGACAGGTCACGTAGCTAGAAGAAACGATAATAGATGGTCGAAGCATGTTTTGCAATGGTGGCCCATAGACAAAAAAACGAAAGCAAGGAAGACCAATGACGCGTCGGCAGGATGACATAGTAAAGGTAACTGGAAAGAACTGGATGAGGAATGCACAGAACAGAAGTGGATGGAAGATGTTGGGAAAAGTCTTCAGCCAGGAGTGCATCGACAAAGGTATATCGTGATCGTGATTACGCATTGAAAAACTAGTCGTCAGTATTTTTTAAAATCTTCTAAAATGAAAAACATTTCAACGCAAATAACATATTCAGTACTGCTAAAGAATACATGTTTGAGATGATTATTATTTTACAGTGGTGGCATCGTTAATGGTAATTTCGAAGCTAGTTTAAATATGCATAATAAAAAAAAAAAAAAAAAACTAGTTTCAAAAATAAAAAATAAATTTCACAGTTAAGTGCCGACAGGTTACTATTCTTCTGCTTGACGAGTTACAAGTACAGTAATTAAACAACAATAATTGTTCTCAAAAAATTCAATTAAAGAAAAAACGTTATTTGCCCACAGGATACTTTTTTAATTCCGTCGCTTATCCCTACGTACACATACGCTCATTATACGATTGTTTTTTAGTTGTTTTTTTTTTTTTTTATGGATCTAGCTTCGCTCTTTCACCGGTTTATTAATAATTATTTTCTGTATAATTTATTCTACGCGGTTATTACTCTAATAAAGTTTTCGAAGGTTACCAAGAATTTAGTTAACTCAAATGTTGCTAAATAAAATTTTAATTGATTATTAATTTAGGACTGTTAAATATCTGAGGTACAATACAGAGCGTTTATTAAAGTTGTCTATTCGAAATGTGATATTAAGTAGTATGCAGCTTGTTCTGAATGTATTAAATTTGGAATGCAAATATTTTATCGATAATTATGATTGGGGGGGGGGGTATTGTTAGTCCAAGTTTTATCACTATACTCCTCGTCTTAGTCGTTCTTTCATTCCATAGGTCGTCTTCGCTTTGGCCATAATTTACCCTCTTCGTCCGTTTTCCGTTTTCCTTTAAAAAACCCATTTTTTTGCCAATTCTGACGATAATCACATTTTCTTTGAATGTTCCGCTCCCTCCGATAAAAGTTTCGTGTTTCTACCTGTTCCTAAATTCAGTTCGTTGACTTGTCGCTTCCTACTCTCTATATCCGTCATTCTTACACTTATTTCACCTTCTATGGTTCCTGTTATTGTCTTCTTCCTTTCCTCAATTTGTAACCGTGTTAAGATATACTTTTTTTCTCCCTTCTAATATCGTAAACTATAATTAATTAGTGAACCGAAGAGGGAATAAATAAATAAAAAATATACTTTTGATGCAATTATTTTTATTTTATACTAATTTTATTTCATCTAAAACCGTCGATTTTTTGATTTTAAATTTGATTAATATTTCGTTATTTATTATTTACTTATTTATTTGTAAATTTTTTTGCTCGCCCATCTTTCATGGAGCGCACTTGCAATGAGTACGACTAAAAGAACCTCTTCTCCGGTCTTCTTGGGTAGTAAAATTAAGGCAACCGACATAATAACCTCTTTTCCAGTGCCAGGATTCAAAACCATACCTTAATTTTTCTCCTTTCCTATACCCCGAAAGTAACCTCAGCTCCCTTACCTCTCCAGCCGTACGGTAATGCAACCAGATTTTCAAAAAATTAACCCGGCTATTCTACTCTGCACCCGAAAATGAACCCCAACCTCCGCTAAACATACTAAATGACCTCGCTTGCAGGTTTTAGGTGGTAACTGAAATAATATGCTGCTTAATAAAAACCTTTTTAAATCAGCCATTATACATTTCTCCGTTCTAACGCTCAAATCACTCAATAGTGAGCATCATCTGTATCGAATTATTTATGAATTACAAATTCAAAACTAAAACTTCTATATAAAAAATGCCAGAACGGAAATTCTAAATCGTATCACAACAGTGAGACTCAATGACAGTGCGGACATTTACGGGATATTCTTCTGCTGTCAGTACTTTCTTCCTCTAGAGCCTACGGCTTAAAAAGCTCTAATGGTGACAGAGACTCGTTGGTCGCTCTAGTTGCAGTATCAAACCTTTACACCAAACATCCGATAGTAATTCAGATCCACTAGATGTTGTATCACTAGCGCCGGGCCTTCTGTCAGACGTTTCTAAAATCCATTAAAGCTATAACTGAGCCGTGGTGGGCAATGGAAAACATGTCTCGTGCAGAGTTTTGCGCTCCGAGTCAGCTGCGAACAGAACATATAGTTCTGTCCCACGACTATATATTTCGAGGAGATCCGTCCCCTACATTCTGCCTGCAAAGTAGCGTCCCTACTGTATCGCACTTACTAGGTATGTGCCCAGCCTTTTCACATCACCGAGTGTCTCATGGAACAACAATTACAATGTCGCTAGTGTCCTTGCTAACTCATCGACGGCAATGGCATCTGTCCTTCAGTTTATTAAGGCAAACGAGTTAATTAATTACCTTTACATACTGATCACACATCTGCTTGCTGTAATAGCCTTGGCAGCTAAAAATAACACTTTAGATGGTATGCTAAATATAAAACAAAAAAAAAAAAACAAAAAAACGAATCTCAAATGTTTTAGCGGTAAAGTTTTAGGTGCCCATTGCTTCAGATTTGAGACTTTTTTCGAGCTTTGATGTGTAATTCTTTACTCACGCAACAGCTTCAAAAAATAAATATTTAAAAAAAATAACACGCAGGAACCAAATACCGCTTGATAAATTCTTTTAAAATTTAGGCTTAAATTTCGAACGCTTTTTTTACAGCCTCCAAAAATTTCCTAATCTCTGAAAATAAAATAATAAATTACGCATGAATATATTGTAAAAAGTCGGTATATACAGCCAGTCGATGTTGATAATGCGCATGAGAACGCAAATGGCGCGTTTCCGGCTTCAGCATTATGTAGGAATGCTTGTGCGTCTGTAGGTGTTGAAACAAAATAATTTCAGATGACTGAATATTATACTTAGGCCATATTTTTAAAATTACCAGAATCTTATAATAGGTCAGAAAAAGGAGATTGGAGTTAATTTTTGGTACTGAAAAATTATACTCTGGTCAAATCTGGTACTTCCGCTTGAATTTTGAACTCGAGTGGGCGGAGAAGGAAAAGCGACTAACGCTCGAGTTATCTTTTTTGAGGTGGTAGTCAGATTTCCTAAATAATGTCTAGTTTTTAATCAATTTTTTTTTGTTTTTTGCTAATGGCATTTCATTTGTTTTACCTGTCTGTTCTTCAGCCTACTCTTCCACTCTATTCGTGATTTCTTTTGCATCCTTCTTTTCGACGTTCTGATGTTGTTTCCGTTGTTCGTATGCGTTTTGGCCACATTCTCTACAGCCTTTCTCGAGATCTCGCTTTTCCCTGATTTCCTCCGCACACTCTCAATCCTGATGATGCAGTTATTTGCGACGCCGATCATGAGTTCGTTCACCTCTTTCTGTGGAGCGTTCTGCTTCGCATTCTTATTCATTAAGGCTTAGGCTTCGTACCCCTCCTTATTGAGCTTCTTATGTCCTGTCTTTTCCTTCCCCACTAGTTATTCCTGCTATATTGATTGCTTTTTATCAATGATTTCTGATCGGATTAAAATTTGTTTCTGGGTGAAGGTTTTTGATTGACCAGCCCAAGAGGTTAAAAAACAAAAAAATTTGACCTGGGCGCATAATTTTGTCACTTTTTTTATTGAATGTACTTTTGGTATAATATTTTCTAACGAAAAAGCTAATCTATAATAATAATGTTATCCCAATTATCATCTTACACTTTATTAATGTATTACACCCAAGCTTTACAAACATTGTAATCTTCAACCACTTTTTTAGCTCCTTCATTTAAGAGGATTTTTCATTTTTAAATAAATTTCTTCTGATGACTTCCTTTTTTGCCTAGTTCCCATTTCGTTAAAAAATGAAACAGCGCAGAAAAAATAATAATACTGATTGAAAAAAATCGACTTGGCAACGCGGGATACATATTTTGTAGGAGAAAAAAAGAAAAAAGAAACGGTAAAAAAAAAAAGGGGTTAGAGAGACAAAAACAATTAACAAATACTAGAATTGTGAGGTGCACGCATGCGATTTTTGAGAGTACGGCACTATAATTGATTTCGGCTGATGGTTACGTTGGTAAAAGTGTGTACAGATAGAATTTCCACATACTTTTTTTATTTCTCCGAAAAATAAATAAAATTCGAAATCCACTTGGAACTTCATTGTAAATAAGCACACGTATGTCCGACTGAGATTAAACAGAATACTCCCATCTGTACTTCAACTCCAGGCGCAGGGAATTCCTGCTTCTTTCATTGCTTCTTTTGTCCTTTTCTTCCCAACTCCTGCTGTTATTCTCCTGTTACTTTCCTCTGCGCTTTCTGATTTTTGAACCTTTCAGATAGTTATTCTTGCTTATTTCTTTTCTATTTATTTCTGGGTTAAGATCCTTGGTTAGAGAGCCCACGGGGGAGTGGGGATAGTTTAAAAGTATCTCTTGATGGTAGCGCACGAAAAAAATTAATGCGAACGGCACTTTTGAAAAAAAACACCGACTCTGCTTTAAAATCTGATCGTTCCATTTTCAACATGCAGCAAATCACCACACCGTTCCTAAATTTCAAAAAAAGCAGAAGAAATAAATTCCTACGATCTAAACAGTAACGATTCAGAAGAATTCAACACCCCCATCACCATGCCGGAGCTCTCCAACGCCATCAAGCTCCTGAAGCCTAACACGTCACCTGGTCCAGATAATATTCCGTCTGCCTTCATCAAAAATCTACCCGATACCCTTAAAACAGAACTGTTGAGTATATTCAACTCAATATGGAAAGAAGGCACATTCCCCAAGATCTGGAGCAATGCCATCACTATACCTATCTTGAAACCAGGAAAGGACCGCGCTTCCTTCCAACATCATATCGACCCATTTCTCTTACCTGTGTCATGTGCAAACTACTGGAAAAAATAGCCGCCAACAGACTGACCTGGTATCTCGATAAACAAAAAATCCTATCAAAAAACCAATGTGGATTCAGAAAGCAACGAAGCACTACCGACCACCTACTGGGACTGCAAAACGAAATCCTGCAGTCGTTCAAACACAATGAATACCTAGTAGCCATCTTCTTCGATATAGAAAAGGCGTACGACACCACCTGGCGATTCGGAATCCTGAAAGAACTCACGAGTTTTGGAATCAGAGGGCGTCTGGCGAAATTTATCAATAACTTCTTAAATAATCGCACGTTTATGGCCAGAGTAGGAAATACTCTTTCAAATGAATACCACCAAGAAAACGGAGTCCCTCAAGGCAGTGTCCTTAGTATCTACTGCTTCCTAATCCTGATAAACACTATCTCCGCAATCATTCCACTTCCTATTAACCACAGACTTTTCGCTGACGACTTAAACATAACTGTTAAAACTACAAACCTACAGTTCGCAGGGAGCCTTCTCCAAGCATGCTTGGACAATCTAGCGAACTGGAGTGAACGCACTGGACTCAAATTCTCTGTCGAAAAAACGAAAGGCGTCATCTTCTCGAGAAAACGCAGACACCGACCCGTAGGTCTAACACTCAACGATCAACAACTAAAGTTTTCGGAAAGCTCGTTTTCTCGGATTAATCTTTGACAAAAAACTTCGGTGGAGAAACCACATCCTATCCTTGAAAAACCGAAACGTTTCTGCACTGAACATACTGAAGATGATGAACAACAGGAAATTCGGACACAGCTGTTCCACATTACTAAAAGTATACAAAAGTCTAATCCGACCAAAACTCGACTACGGCTGCATCGTCTACTCATCCGCTTCCAAAGGCCTGCTCCAAAGTCTTGACACGATCCAAAATTCGGGCCTCCGTATAGCTCTACGAGCCTTCCGAACTACGCCTGCCTCCAGTATGCACGTGCTCACCGGTAATCAAACCGGGATATCGAATCAACCTTGAACAGAATTTATCTAGGCCATACTCTAACCACCCATGCATACCTGCTGGACCACCAGGAGCCTCCAGCCTGTACTCAATGCAATTGCCAGATCACAGTCAAACACATCATCACTGAATGCCCCATTTACAGCGCCGAACGCCAACAATCCACACTTACAGACGATCACTCCGCGAATTTAAACATAAATAACTTATACAGACTAATTAAATTTATAAATATTACAAACCTTAAAATAATGTAAATAACCTCATCCGAGGTGATAGCCCCCTCGCTGGCAATATGTACCTCGTA
This sequence comes from Icerya purchasi, assembly GCA_039619475.1. NCBI lineage: Eukaryota > Metazoa > Arthropoda > Insecta > Hemiptera > Monophlebidae > Icerya > Icerya purchasi. The sequence continues at coordinate 402,874,721 of CM077116.1, read as the reverse complement.
AATCATAAAATAAATAAATCACCACACACGCCTGTGCACTAACTCGTTTACACTATAGAGCTATAATTTGCTGTGGTTTTCGCAAGGTCCTGTGCACACTATCATACACTAAAGGAAACTGTTCTTCTATCGTGAATATTCTTGTAAATTGTCACGTACATATACCACAAGAATTCTAAATCATTTTAATATAACAATGGATGTGTTGCTTATTAGTTAGCCATTCATTAATTTTTAGTTTAATATTAATTTCGAAACAGATTCATTCATAAGATGGATGGTTTAGTTATTAAGCAGTATTCAGTATAAACCGCAACATTCTATGTTCAGAAAGATAAATAAAAAAAAGAATTAAGTAAAAATTTCTTAATGTCAAATCAGTATAAAATTTAACTCCGTAATTTAGACGCTATTTTATCCTGTATTAAAAGACGCACTCAGGATTTTTTTTTGATCGGGGCTAGAATTTAGAAGATGAGTTAGGGGGCGGTAACTCGGTAACTCGACTAAGTACCTATCTATTGCCGTGGTCTGTAAATTAAAATAAAAAAAAAGAAGAAAAATTACAAAACCCACGAATTTTATCAAAAAAAAAAAAATTAACGAATTTTATTTTTAATAAAAAAATAATAATAATAGAAACGTAACATTATGTTTGTAATAAGCATAGATTAGGTAAGCATACGAATTTTATTTTTAAAAAATTAGGTAAAGGTATATAACATTATACTTGTAATATAAGAAAAAAATAAATATGTATGTTTAAAAAAAAAAAAAATTAAGTGAAACAAACAATTACAAAACGAAATTAGGTTTTCAAGGATTTTTTATAAAGATATCTAACACCTCGTCGGCAATTATACTTATTTCACGGTGTACTTTCAACATCGCAAGTCCATTAAGACGAACTTGACCGATGTGATTTCGCAAATACGTCTTCAATCTTCTCAACGTCGAGAATGATCTTTCTACGGTGGCCGTAGTAATTGAGGTAGTGCAGACGATACGTAAGAGTGTTTTTACGCGGCCAAATGATGTCTCGTCGCACAAGTTCAATGCCGTGATAGCGTTTTTAAATATCTTGATCGGAATCACAAAATTTGATGTACGATAGCTGAATACTTGACTTTAACGACGATTCCGAATAGTGGGGAAGGTCTTTTGAGTAAAACCGACATAATTCCAGAAATTAATTCATTCGATTTTCATCGACTAGTAGTCCAGTAGGAAATAGGCAAGAAAAACTGGGAAGAATAGTTTCATGCTTTAAAAAACGTGCATTGAGTTGTTGGACAAACATGTCTGCCCAAAGCATATAAATATTGGGACGAAAATATTCTTCTGTATTTTCTGCTGAAACGTTACTTCTCGTAGTTTGCTGAGTAGTTGTACGAGGAGCTTCGATCATAATATTCAACCTTTGTGCAATATTTTGAGCAGTCTGAAATTTTTTTGCAAAACACGCTTCAGCATTTTTTCTTTCAGTTATCAACTGTTCGTATTGCAATTTTAGCCAAATCAACAGCTTTCAATAAATTCGGGTTTTTTTCTTGTAACTTTTGGCTCGAAGGCAAAGTATAACTAAGCAGCTTTTCGCCACAAAGTAGAGTTCTATAAATTTCGATCGTTGAAGAGAATTATAAAAACAATAGGCGCCACTTGAGGAATCTCTAACATCCCATTTTGAGATCTGTTCAAGGAAAACAATAATTGGATGAAATAACTGAACGAAAACTAAAATAACGTCGTGTCGCTCGACCCATCTAGTTGGACAGAGTTCTTTTAGATATCAAAGTTCAAAAAACACGACTATCTTTCCCACCACAGCGATGCAATTACGAATTGAAAGAATTTCAGCGGCGTCTGAAACCGCAAAATTCAATTTCTTATCAACAAAATATATTCAACTACATTTGAAGGAATTTGTGAATCAAATGTTTTAGGATCAACAATTTAAGCCCAAACCACCTAATTCTTGTTATTTTCCGTCAGATAAAATTATCCAGTACTACGTATATAGAAATTTATTTGATACAAAAAAACCTAAAATAGATCAAGAAGCTTCAATTTTTTATATTATTCAAAGAAAACAATTAGGTTCTAAAGCGGAATGATGTTTACGGTTTTTCAAATACTAAAAAATTCCAGATATAAAAATTGTAATATCGGAAAGGCACTCGGTAATAACTACATAAGTCTATGTGGACTTTTACAAAAACGACGATGGAGCCCTGAAAAGGACTATTTCAACAGAATAATTACGAAATTCAGATTTAAAAAACGTTAAAATACGGTGGATGCACAACAAAGTTGACAACGGGAAAGAACAAATGTGATACACGTGGTAAACAAACAACAACAAAGAACGGACATACCCATCACTACTACATACAACCCAACGAAGCAACGTAAAACAAAATTATTTTACATTAATTCATTTCTTGTTTCTGAATCATATTTTAACTTATGTAAATCAGTCGGTTAAGTAAACCATTTTTACTTTTTTTCGACCTATTATGTTTGTTTAACCTTTCTTTTTTTTGTTGTTGTAATAACTGATCTGTTTTTATACGTTCCATTCCGACAATGATTACTCTTGGTCTATTTCAGCTTTTACTAAATAGTTCATGCATTGCTTGTATACCATTTACTGTTAATTCTATTTCAGTCTTAATGATTACAAACCTAATTGTTAAATATTTTGGATTTTTTTATTTTAGTTGTGAATATATCCCCTTTCATCGGTATATCGCTTTAAATCAAAATTGATTACCGACTTGTTTAATTTATCGAGATCCTTTAAATGTGACGCGCTAAAAATCTACACTTCTTGAATTCTATTAGATCCTGGTCAGCTTTTGTCGATTTATATTGCCTCTCTCACTTCGTTACACCACCATGAGAGGACCCTGCGTGGATGCACAACCGCGGATGACTTTGGGATTGTTGCTTTTGCTGCTCTGAATATCGCCTGTGTAAATGTCTTTAGGTTCTCTTCAATGGATAGACCGGGCTCAGAATTTATGAACAGGCTTTCATTGAAGCATTTCCAGTCTGTTTTGTGGAACATGTATCTTTGCACGGTCGAGTGATTTCGGGGAGCGGGTCGACAGCTACCTATGTAAGCTGAGATGATAATGGGAAAGTGGTCACTGGAGCGGAGGTCATCCAAGACGCGGGAAAAAATTATTGGGTAAAGTGCGGTGGTCCAGAGAGCTAAGTCAATTATTGAGAATGCCTTTGCTGTGGAATCGAAATGAGTAAGACCGATGGGTGGAAGGAGGGCATAGTCGTTACTGACAAGAATATCCGTTATGGCCGAGCTATGGTGATTTGTTGAAGCTGATCCCCAAATCGGAAAGTGGGCATTAAAGTCTCCTAAAATTATTGAAGGAGAAGTAAGTTGCTTTGTGGTGTCGCATAGCTGTGGGTAACCGACGTTGCTGCACAGGCGTAAATAGAAATTGCATATGGATCCTGGTATTAAGACAGATATCGCTAACGCTTGAAGAGGCGTCGATATTATTGTTATCATCTGAGCTGGGATTGAAATAATGAAAGAAATATTAAAAAGAATTCGACGTTTCTTCTCGAAATATCTCGCGTGCTTCACTTTTAATGATCTATCGGAGAAGTAATAATTTTTCAAAAATAAATTCGTACGATTGAAAGGGAAAATTGCTGATATTGGACGACTTGAATTTGAGTAAAATAAAATTGGGACATCGGATTAGGTAAAAAGCTAAATCAAATTTACCAAAACAAAAAAACTGCTTACCAAAATTATCTATTTAGCATATAACTCTTTTTTTTTCTAAATTAGCCATCTTAAAATTAGCCGGTTTAGGGACACTCGCTCAGCTTCTTCTTTATGGGTCAGCCACACATTAGTTAAATTATCGTAAAATCTACAAAAAGTACATTTTTACATAATTTTCGAATTTACAATGGTTCTCAATGTACTTTTTTAAAATATTTTTACCTTTTAAACATTTGAAGCGTCTATTTAATTTGGAGGTCAGCTTGTTTAATGAATCTATTTAAACGAGTCCACTGCTCCGACGATTTTTTTTTGTTCATAAAACATTCTTTTCTTTTTTTAAACTGTATTATGAAATAAATTTTTAAAAAAATATGGTTCAATGACCGAAATTTAAATACAAACAAAAAACAACTCCGATAAGAGATGAAATATAGGATTTTAAAATTATTGTTGCCCGCATAAGTGGTTTCCTTCAACCTTTAGTACAGATGTTTAAACAAGTACCAAATCTAAGACATCAAAGCTTGTATATAACCCAAATGCTCCACTCGAAATAACGTTAATTAATGACCAAATGGTATTTAAAGTCAGGCCAAAATAAATAAATAAATAAACTACATGAAAAGTAAACTGCGTGTCAAATATAGTTACACTACAAAGTCAAATCGATGAATGCAATAAAAAGAAAGTTCTTTTACAATCGTTACCAATTTTATTCGCAGGAGCCGCGTTTCAGTTTGGGAAAAATGAAGATTCTAATTTACACTATTTTTTTCTTCTAAAAAGACAATGAAATTAAAAAAAAAAAAAAAATTGGTTCTAACCAGTTAATTATCGTGCAAAAAAGTTTTGTTTAATTTGAAAAAAGACGAATCTAATTATGTTAGTTCAAAAAAAAAGAAGAAGAGATTTAAACAATTTAGGTTATTTGATGTTTCACAGTAATTATGGAGTGACTCGTAGGAATATGTTTCGTTTTGATAACAATTCGGCATTCGAAGAAAATTTTTGGTCTGCGGCAACTTTCAAATACACGCCAATCAATCTATTCCTTTTTCTGTCCTTCATAGGGCGGTTCATTCCCGTCTAAAAGATTGCTTACAGATACATGTAGTTCCCCGAACATGACATAATCAGTTTATTATGTTCGGTATATTCTATTGATATAATTACTTACTTCTTACTTTTTCGTTTTAACATGCCGTTTATATTGTGCTACCTAAGGCACGATATGGGCGAAAGAGTTAAATTCTGGATGGCGCATTGTTTTATTTCAGGAAGGATAAGACAGGTTCTGTTTTAGGAGGTATGTCGCACAATATAGCAGAAAGGAAAAATAAGTAATTTGAAATGGAGCGTTGTTGAGGAAAGAATTAGAGGACACGTGAATAAAAAACGGGAACCGTATTTGGCGGGGAGATTGATTCTTGAGAGTAGATAACTCTGCGCGTGATACTAGTGTGGCCTAAAAATTGCGTGATCCCCTTCTTTCGTTAAGAAGAAAAGAACAGTGGGATCTCCTAAACTAAGCGGATTTTAAATTATACGAAGGTCTTCACGTCAATGTCAGGGATTCCAATACCCGAAACTGTCTTTAGTTGCTACATCTGCCAATGAATTGCCTGGAATACTAGTTTAAGGAATTGACAAATTTAGGGAACTAAATTTTTTTTTCCGAAATTAGGATTGGATGAATTTAACAGAACAACGACATTTTCGTAAAAGTTTTCAAAGCGAAGGTCATTAGAAGGTAATTATTTGACTTGATAAAGTTGAAAATCTATTCTCCTTGGAAATTAAGTGGAAGTTCTGCAGCTTCACAAAGGATGCTCGCGACGGGGGATGTCAGAAAGGCTTCAACGGTGGAACGAACAGCTGAATGATGAACACCCGAGAACTTGTATATCTGCCGAGTTATAGACTGCAACTCCATACTCTAGTGTAAATCTAATTATAGAATTGTAGATTTTTAGTGACGATGAACGGTCGGCGCTAAAGATGAATAAAAAAAGTTCCTAGTAGGTAATATTATTTTAAGATGACTAATGCGCCGTTCCCAGGAAAGTTTATTATCTAGAATAATTCTAAGATATTTCGTTGAAACGAATAACTTAACAGATGTCGTCCTGTTTAGCGAAATTTTAATATAATGACTGCAATTGCAGACTCTACAAAAGACTTAGATGTGGAAAATCGAAATCCATTCTAAACCGTGAACAGAGCTTGTCAACAGTTTCTTGCAGCTGAACACAGGGTAGGAATATTATAAGATCGTCTGCGAAGGGATCGCATTTTACTGGAACTGAAATCCAAGCGTAACAATTTCATTGATAGCAATGTTATTATTCTTCGACTTTAAGAATTGAATCACGATTAAAATAGCTGGGGATTCATTAAAGGATTCCAGAACAAAATGATGAGAAAAAAAATCTCATCTCCTGAATCGGTTTTTAATTTTCAACAAACCACATATAGACTGACAAATGGGAACTTTAATTTTTCGGAAAAACCGCAATCTCAAAAGAGAATTTTTGTAAATGATAACCTTTTTCAAAATTGAAAAAATTAAAAGAAAGTTTTCATTTTTCAAGATAAATTCCATAAACCAAAATTCGCTCCGAAATACATTAATAATTTATTATTAGGCCTTGTAAAACACTCGCAATTACTCAGTTATAACAATACCGAACGTTCTCAAGGTAAAAAATGCAGTAATCGAAAAAAATATTATAATTTTTTCCTTTTCGAATTTCCTCCTTGAGTTCTCGTGCGTAACCTAATGAATTTCGAATACATCGATGACGTCACCATGTTCACAATCGCGACGTCTTGAAGATGTTTTTGAAACGGATCGTCATTTACCATTCTTGATTACGCTAAAATTTTAACCTTAATAACACGATTTCCATGGATAGCTTAAATAGTACGAATAAAACAACGAAACTATCCATATCGTACTTCAGAAATCAACTTTTCTCTCAGTTCAGTTCCAACTCCATTTTGGGCACCAGACAGCAGCTAACATCTTATACGTCATTATCGGTATTATGTTGCGTTCCGTGATATTTTTCTGCTCCGCGTTACGTGAGATTAAATCGGCAACCTTTTGATTTTTTTATCGCGGTCGCTTGATATCGGTACTCTCGGTGAGAAGATTGTTTTCATTTTATCATTTCTAAGACAAGAGTAACACTAACATTAAAAAGGTCTAATAAACAAGTTTTTTTTAAACTCCGAGCTAATTCGGTTGTAGCATATTAAACACAGCCAGCACGGTAAAGCAAAAGAAATATTACGAGCAGAAGAATTAAAAAGATGGAAGAGAAGAACAATAAGAAGACACAGCAGCTAATACAAGACGAAAACCGTTTATATTAAAATATCTAAGATGTGAGTAAATAAAGAGAAGTAAATAAATTACAACGATTAGAAATCATGAGTCGGAGGAGCTGCTTCGAGTTATAATGGTATTTAAAAAATAACGGGGACATCTGGAACATATTTGAATACGAAACCGGAAGAGGTATAAAAAAAAAATAATAATAATAAGGGAAAAAGGCTTCAGAAACATGCCTACAAACACGACAGTGTTAGTGTTGAAGTTCAGTCATAATTCCTAAAGCAGAATGCGACATAGTCGTTGCCATGCTCACCAACAATCTTGTAACCGTACGATTAAAACAGTAAATGCGAGAGAAAAGAGTAATTCGAGTGTAGCTCAACTCAAAGATTGCACGAGTCCTCTCAACGGGAGTTCATTCGAGAGAAAAAGGTACGTAATAATGACTAGTTCAGCAACATTACATTTAATAAAGAAGGAAAAGAAGGAGACTAATGTTAAATAATTGGCGAACTAACTTGAATATGTTTGATATTATATATAGAGGAAAGGTTAACTGAAAAAAATCTAAAAAAAAAATATAAACTAGCGCAGAGATAAAAGAGAAGAAAAAGAAGAAAATTTAGCGCCCAGTCTTAGGACGAAAAATTAACTAGTATGTACGATAATTATAATTACCGTTCATTTCTATGACGGATTATATACGATACATTGGCAAACTGTTGCAACTGGAATGTTATTAGAAATCGAAATAAGATAAAGAGGTTCAACAGCGACGTTATTTCAAGAAAATAGCTCAACGATGACTGCAGAAATATGTTTAATTAAGGGAATCGAGGGAATAACAAAGGAGATAGGTTGACGTCACTAGAACTTATGGGAAGGTAATTATTTATAATAGCCTGAAGAAAGAAAGATTTTTCGGAAACCCGTCCATTACAAAGAATACGGTAGTAAAAAGGAAGGGAATTGAAAACAGGATTTAGAAGGATGTTTATATTCAACTTCGGCCGCTTTACACAATTCCTCCTGACAGGAATTCTTCGGCGCCATAAATTCCCTATTTCCTTTTCATCCGGCCAGTATCACTGATGATTTCAGAAGGCCCTGTTGGAACTTCCAAATTTTAACTTCTGTTCATATTAACCTTCCTGGTTGATGATGCCTATACTTCGGAGTCCATTATCTTCTTCCAATTAATTAATTATTTCATATTCCGTGAGCGCTTTCCGGTCTCCTCCTCTTAATCATTGTCTGTGACTGTATTATTTCACGTGTACGTTCACTTGTTCGCTCATTCGTATGCTTTCTTCCCTTTATTCGACTCACATTAATTGTGTGACGAGTTCCTAGTTATTCATCTTCGACGATAAGACAACTGATCATTTAGTTCCAGTTTCTGCTTCTTCCCGTTTCTTTTTTTCATTCTCCAACTTCCTACTTTCGTGTAAATATTTCCATTCCAGATTTTGTCGAATATCTACACTTTCTCCTTTTCAAATAATTGTATTCGTTTCTGACCGTTTAACTTATTCTAGCTTCTACTTCGAGGTTTCTTTTTGCTTCTTTCACATCGCTGTTCTATTCTTCTTCTTCTTCATCCGCCGTCTTCGTTACGAAGGTTGGCGATCAACACGGCAATGTCTTTTCTAGACATGGCAGATCTGAACATTTCAATGGGTGAACAGCGGAAGAACCAACGATGAAAATCATTTGTCTACGAATTTTGTGGGCGTCCTTTTTAAAATCTCATATTTTTGGCCTCTCATGATGTGGCCTAGATAACGTAGTTTACTTTCCTTAATCAAATGTAATAATTCCGGGCGTTTATTGATTCTTTCGAGGACTTCTTTATTGGTAACTTTTAACATCCACGGAATTGTCAGCATACGCCTATACGAATATAATTCAAAGGCCTGTATACTTCTTTCTGATAAAGCATCTAACGTCCAACTCTCGTTGCCATACAGTAAGACCGAGAAAACATAGCAGCGCAGAATTCTAATTCGTAATCCGAGATTTAAAATTCTCTTCTGCTGAGCGGGTTCTTCATTTTTATGAGCACTGCTCTCGATTGCTCTATTCGCGATCGGATTTCTTTCTTACAGGCTGTTCTGTTGTTGGTACATTATTGTTCGTCTTTATTCTTAAGCCATACTTTACTACTTTCCTCCCGTTTTCACTTTTTATTAACTTCCTCTTCCTGCTGCTTATGATGCAGTCGTTTGTGGCACCGGGGTCATGTATTAATCGTCTCCTCACCCATTCCTGTGAAGCATTCTATTTTGTATTTTCATTTTCTGAGGCTTAGGCTTCCTATCCGTTATTGCGCCTCTGGTATCCTGTTTTTTCCTTCGCCCCGCGTATTATTCTTGCTATTTGTTCCTTCTTACTAACACCATCTAATCGGATTAAAATATAACCGACTTTATTTCCTTTCGATTTTTTCCGAGCGCCTTTGGCGAACCGAAAAAATAAATGAAAATAAAGAGAAATTTCAACAAACACATGTATCGGTATGACCACAAATTGTTCATTGATCACTTCTGGTAGCTGGTTCTAGACATTAAAGCTTTTATTAATTCCACGCATTAAGTTAATGTAAAAATCTGATCTATAGACAGTGATCATTTTCTTAGCTGTTTGCCGCTAACTTCTTCGGCAAAATGCCCGTCTAATTCAGTATTCACAATGAAACTTTATGGATGTTAGGACTTTGATAAAGAAAATTTAGAATTTTAATAGCAATAGGATATATTTATCAGCATTGAAATGAACAAACCTAATGGAGCAAAGTAAGTTTAATTGTTCGATGTAATTTGTGGTCAAATTAATAGATATAAACATGTCCAGTTTTATTAGTGAACGAAACGGACTATAGCGGACGTAGTCAATGAAGTAATATTTAATTTTTATTACACCGGCAAAAGCCATCAAATTTAGATGCATCGGCGTCTACTACTATACATGATCCAATGTATACCGATTTATTTCTGATAGAAATTTAAACATTATAGCGACTTAAGCACCACGGCAAATTCCGGAACTAAAGAAACATTTTTAAATTTTCGTGTTGAGAATTTTACAATATTTTTTTTTTAATAATCTTTAAGTGAAGTAAAAACGTATTTTTCCTAATTTTTAATCTTATATATATATATATGTATGTATATGTATGTATATATGTTTCTTTGATTCACAGACATTTTCCCGAAGGACAATTCCCCGAACGAAAAATATTCCGAAGAAATATTTTTCCGAATTCTTTTTCCCGAATGACAAATTCGCGAGGAATCAATTTCTCGGAAAAAAAATTCCCGAATACCGATTCCCCGAAGCAATATGTTTCCGAATACTGAATTATATTTACGATTCCATGAAATGTAATAGAAGGTGATATACTCCGTTTCAGACCGTCGGCCATGTATTCAGCAAAGTGCACGATCATGGCAAAAATTGTAGGAAGAAAATTGTTTGCAGATGGCTTCGTTTACGTTCAGTCGAAAACTCGTAATGAACGTATGTACTGGGACTGTCCACTCGTGCGAAACAAGGTGTGCACGTCACGTGCAGTGACGAACGTACCGTTGAGTGATAATGACGTTGTCGTGATAAAAGTCGAAACATATGCAACCGCCGAACAGAGAAGAAAGCACTGCGCCCAAGTGCTAATTCAATCATTAAAACGGTAGACGGCAGAACATCCTGAACAAGCTCCGACACAGATCTTAAGGACAGAGCTGTCTCCGAAAGTGTTTCAAGTCAACTAACCGAGAGAGAGGCTCTGGCAGAGAGCACTTGAAGAATGCGCCGACAACGATTACCACCGAACCCGAGGAGTCTTGATGAATTGGAAGTCTTACCAGAAGAGTACTAGTGCATTCTGCACGGAGAACGCTTCCTACTGTGGGGAACCAGTACGAAGTCATCGCACTAATAATGCAAGCGAGGGCTGGCATAACAAATTCCGGCTGGTAGTCGTTAAACCCCACCCCGATCGGTATTCTGCTCTGAAAGAATTTCGGAAAGCACAAGTGGTGGACACGGAAATCGCCGTACACAGAACTTTTACTAGTAAAGTAGCTCCAAAACGAAAATGTTTGGAGTTACATACGCGGATATAGGAAATAGCGACAAAATTTGACGAGTACAAGCAGACACTGCACGTGACTACTTGCGTATCATTGGCCACAATATTGTAGTTACATAATAAGGTAATGTGTTAATAAAGTAATATATTTTCAGTCGGGCTTTATTAATTCGGACTAATGAATGCGGAGAAAAGAATTCGGAAAAAAATTTATTCAGGAAATTGTTTGTTCGGGGGATTGTCTTTCGGAATAATGGATTCGGGAAAATGTCCCGGAACCGTTTCTTTAATAGCCGATAGAAAATATTTGCTGCCTGCCCCGGACACGCCTACATAATTAAATAAATTTTTATAGTTAACCAGACAGTAAAAAACTATTTTTAAATAGAAATTACAATTAATTAATGAATAATTATCCGTTAAAAATTTAGAAAATAGAAGAATTTGGTCACATAGAGAAGAGACTTTTGTAATACTATATTTTGTAATTTCGTAAATACAGTACGTTAACTAAAATAAACTTTTTTTTATTTTAATAAATTTAAAATTAGTACTTACAAAAATGTTGTAACCTACTACCGTTGAGTTTTCAGAGATGAAAAATCGAATTTTTAAACAATTATCCCATCCAAATAAATTGCGTTAATACTGATCCCTGATTATTGTCATTGTAAATCTGTCATCATTAGAACAAATTTCGAAATTTTTAAAATGTTCAGGTTTTATTTTCTAGCGCAGCCACGTACACGTTAATATTTTAAAAGGAGTGCACAGTTCCGAACGCTTTTTGGCAAAGAATCGAGAATTTGTTTCGGGTCGAATAATAAATCAGATTCACTTGAATCTAAACCTAATCACGAATACGAACGATCGCCTCGGATTGAAATTAGTAAAATACAAGATGGTGTATATATTTACATATATGGGTAGTCTCTTTTAAAGTAAAGCCACACTTAATTTTAAAAATTTCCGTACTCTTTAAAGAATTTATTATAATATTTTCCTTTTCGAATTAAGAACAGAAAGATCAAAAATTTGCTCATACGTTATCTACATGATTATTTCAGACTGTTGGGATTCTTAAAGCGTTTGCCACAAACGCTGTTCATAGAGTAAAATAAATTATCCTGATATGTAACAATTAAGAATACAAAAACTATGTTGGCCGATTTATTTTTATTCAAAGTGATCAACATGTCAATGCTCACATAAAAAAAAACAAAAAACAAAAAAAACACAATGTGTGCGTACTATTTGTATATATTTGTATACGGCTGTTTGTTTGTTTACACTATAATTCATATTATTGAGTTCAATTTATTAAGTTAATTAAAGTATATATAATGTAATGGTGACTATGTATTAACATCACCATTACATATTCTCATAATCTATTATTAATTTTAAAAAGAAAAAATCTGTGCTTAATACTAAATACTCATCACATCTACACACAAATATTTTGTAATTATCATTTATTTTCATAAGTACACTATAATCAATTATACACAGATTACATCAAATATATTTGCCCCGCTGGTCATATTCAGAATGGGGAAAAAATCCCCATTAGAAAAAATGTCCCAATTTTATGTAACATTTGTTATATTTTATAGGATTTTTGTGTTTTTTATTTTAAAAATGTCACAATTTTATGTAACGAAATGTGTAACGAAAAATGTAACGAAATGTGTAACGAAAAAGTGTCTTAATTTTATATAATGAAAGTTAAATGTTAGGATCGGATTTATGTGATTATGTTATCTTTTTTGTGTTGATGCTAGTAAGAATTACGTTGGAAATTTTGATCATTTTATACGAAGTATAGAAGAGAAAGAGACAGAAATGAAAGAAAGAGGGGTCAAGGGGCACAACCCTTTGCGAGGCCAAAATGGCCGAGTTATCTATATATATATATATATGTACTAGTGTTCACCCATTGGTCGAAATTTGAACATAATTGTTATTAAAAATTTGAGGAAAACATATGAATTTGCATATGTCCAAAAAAAAAAATTTTCTTCTCTTGTACATATGTTCACTGTATATCTGAAAATATGTACACTTTTAAATGTACTTACAATACAAAACAGCTCAGTATCATTATAATTGAATGAAGATTTAATTCAATAAAATAACAGTAAATCACAATTTAAAAACCCTTATTTATTGATATTAAATGATACCTTAAGATATAGTACACTGTGAAAAAGCCAATAATGATGGTTATCAAGAAAAATTAAACCATTTTAATAAGAACAGATTTAGTGGCTATAGCGATTTCATTTTTCATTTTTTTATTAATTTTTTATTTAAATAAGAAAAAAAAATAAAACCGTTTCCAAAATTTGTTTACTGTTAGATCGTCAATAGCTATTAAACAAAACAAAAAATAAAATAAAATCGGTTAATAAACAGAGAAGAAAAAGGTACTGAACTGTCTTTGTCTCGGATCCAGAAGGACATTTTTTGAGGGGGGGGGGGGATATAATTACGTAAAATATTCTACGGTAAGCAGTAGGTTTTAGAAATAGCCCTTGTTTCATAAAGAAAACCAAATAGCGACCTTTATAAAAATTTTAAAATGTTTTAAAAATGCATAATTATTACAATTTAACTTAAATTTAGTTTTATTTTTAGGTAAAAAAAAAACGAAATTACAAAATCCTAGCTAAAATGGTAGTTGAGAAATAGTAAGAAAGATAGTATTTTTATTAGATTTTACTTCTTTTTTATTTTTGATAGTAATCCGATCCGAATTCTGTGTCCGTGAGCAAGTTTAAGTATATATATTTCTCAATGTAACTATTTTCATTTACATTACAAAATAAAAATTAAAAATAAATAAAGATGGCAAGAGATCAACGACAGTTGTGTTTAAAATAGAATAGAAAAGGAACATTAATAGTTTTACTAGAAAATAGTATTAAATATTAATTATTAAAATCCGCAAGTAAAATTTATACAAATCTTTTGAAACATAAATTAAGTTTCTTTGAGATAAAACATTTTTTCACAGAGGTTTTGGTTTTTGAGGAGGGCTCTATTCCTCCCCTGGATCCGAGACTAATATATATATATATATATATATATATATATATATATATATATATATATATGTATATATATATATATATATATATATATATATATGTATATATATATATATATATATATGTATATACACGCACCGACATGACAAGCGTGAAGCGCTTCTCCTTTTAACGGAACAATCTTAGAGCACCGCCTGAATAGATAATGCGTATGCGTATGTGTGTGTATGTATGCGCGCACAACTACTTATCTAGATAAGCGAATAAGTAAAAATTTTCTCCCTAATTTATAAAACTTTGGCATGCCACTACATGTGGTCATAAACTTCTTTTCACATACGAACACAAACGTACAAGAACATAATGCGTGCATTGCCTAATATCAGGGAAATTTTTGCAATATTTGATCATTTCGCATCGAGTTTTAAATTTATAGTGTTACCTGGATTGTTTTAAGTTACATAATGTCAAAAGGAGAATTCGTTCTACTCGTTGATTTAAGAAAAACGAATGAAAGACGCCATCATAAATTTCGATTTCCCGAGACGAGTGATTAATACCGTTCAATGTTACATTGGCTAACATTAAAAAAAAAAAAAAAAAATTGTAATTGTCATAACTAAACCCACACAACTGCGCTGCAGCGGTACGTGCAATATCGAGACCTCTTTTTTTGCAGCGAATTCACGGTCATGCAGAAAAAATCGGGAAATTACCGCGATCGGACCTAGCGTCATGACACCGCAGGAATTTACCAAGTAGTCTAGCGTGTGCGGTTTACTCTCTCGGAAACGCGACCTTCTCCCTATTTACTCAGCGTCATCGAGATCCATCCATCATTAGCGCGGTTCGAAGAACTGATTGCAGTGATCCGGGGAAAAAAAACAAATACAAATAAACACGGCAAAAAAGGGGAAAAAAAAAGAATGAAATGAAGCGAAACCGAGATTAGGTCATCGAAAATTGTAGGCATCTATCATCATCAGCGATGGACATTCCTGCTGGGTTACGAACAAGTGCGCCATCACGCATATCTCTCCATCGGGCAATATGGAGGAAGTAAAGTTTTCGTAATCTCGACACTTCTGAGAACAATATCCGTGTACGGGGAAATGTTAACGAAAATACCGGTAAATTAAGAAATAATAAATAAAAGCAACGTGTCCGTACATGGACGCTGATCAGATCGCAACGCAATTGTATGTGATCGTGGTACAAAATGGCGTCTAAAATGTAATTAAACTTTGCCAACGTTAACTATCGACGCGTACAAAGACCCTGCATTCTCGGTCAAACAAACAAAATGAAAAGTACACAATGTTTAATCGGTTATAAATTTCGATGCGATTTCTGAATGGTCAGTAAGTCGAGCCATCCATTGTCTTAATAAATATAAATATACATATATATATAAAATACATTTTTGGTTCTATTGTCTAGTAATATTAGATTTAAATAAAATAAAAAATTTTAAATACAGCAGTTCATTTCTAGTTTTTTGAAATCAATAATAATGTCATTATGACAAGCTGCTGCAAACGAATTAAAACGAATATTATCACTTTTAAATAAAAATATATAATTCTTCAATAAACGAACCTGATAGAGTGTTCCTAATTCAAAAAGATTCAGAAAATGACGTGAACTTTTGGGCTCATTCTCTTTTTTTTTTACTTGTATTAATGACTACGTCACTCTTACCACAGGGTACGCGACATTTTTTGTCTTATGATTATTTCCCATTACTTTATAC
Source organism: Icerya purchasi (assembly GCA_039619475.1). Lineage (NCBI taxonomy): Eukaryota > Metazoa > Arthropoda > Insecta > Hemiptera > Monophlebidae > Icerya > Icerya purchasi. The sequence goes on along the minus strand of CM077116.1, from coordinate 402,858,722 downwards.
AAAATAACAAAGAGGTTAAAGGCTGCGTTGTACAATTGCTAATTTTTTTTTTTTTTTTTTTTAATTGAAAACAATTTTTCTAAACAAATTTTAGAAGGAAAAATATCGACAGTCAAAGGGGGGTTTTGGTCCAAAGGGCAGAGTTATTTTATTATATTCTAGGGGACCCGGCAGACGTTGTCCTGCCTGAACGTTGGCTTGTCTGCTATTAGCGGATTAAGGAAACGTTTCTTCGATATTTTAATTTTCTACTATTGTCCAAAGCAAAATTCAAAAAATAAGTTCAATTCCTCGTTATCTTGCGCCGTTCAATTCTCGTGAAACTTAAAATTTTTTCCACAAATTTAATGAAATCGTAAAATGAGGACCTACACAGCTGGAATGTGAATGAATGCGATATAATAACAGTTAGATAATAGTAACAGATGTGGTAGGTGGGCAATTTGGACCGGGGTAGCAGTCCATTTTCTCGATTCTTTCTCTTTTTATATATAACCTTTTTATAATTTTTTTTTAAACTTACGAATGAAGCACATTTACCGAAACGAAAATACAAATAGATCTGAATAACTCGGAACACGAAAAACATACAACATTACAATAAGTACATCAACCAGTTTTTGTATGTCTTTCCTGTTGTGCTTCATTCGTAAGTTTAAAAAAAAAAATTATAAAAAGGTTATATATAAAAAGAGAAAGAATCGAAAAAATGAACTGCTACCCCGGTCCAGGTTGATGCACTTATTGTAATGTTCGCAATTGATCTTTCGATTTGCTGCCGGTGGCTAATATTTCGGATCAAGGACCTTTCAGTAAATGCCTCATTGTTGGGACAATCTTTTTGTGCTGCACAAATTTCTTTCTTGACCTGATTGCCGAATGGTGCGGATGTTTCACTTTTCGTGATAGTTCTCGCGGTATTTGTGAAGTTGGGTCGTTTATTATTTTCTTTTCTTTTTCCCGATTTAGGGTGTACCGTGTTTAAAAGAAATGCAGACCGGTTTGTGCCGTACTCGCTAAACAATCATTCGCCTACATCTTTTTATTATAGATTTATTTTAGCGTTGCAACCATTTAACGACAGTAAATGTGGTCCGCTATAATTCACAAATGTTAAAACGACCTTTTACTCATATCGCTATACCTGTTTTCTTTTCCGGTGTATGGTGGAGATTTTCTTTCTGTTTTTTTTTTTTTTTTTTGCTAAATTAAATATGATAAACCGATCATCGTTAGTTAGAAATAATTACCTGCCTCGAAAATAATAATTAAGGCAACAAACGAATTTTATCCGTAACCTTTTATTTTTACTTATTTATTTATTTATTTTTGGGCTCGTCAGATATCGGGGCATTAATCTAACACGCACTATCGTTTTCGTTTATACATACTTTTCCGTTAACTGCAGTAACATTTGGACCATCGAACGAAACATCATTGCTTAAACGAATCACACGTCATGTTATTTAATTGTAAGTACCCGACACACCGAGCAGTTGTGCGGCTCACAAAATCATGCCGCCCTTAGAAATTAAATTATACGATTCGCCTTTTTTTCTCTTTTGAATATTTCATGAGAACATAACCAAACGCTGCGAAAATACCGAACACACATTAAACCACGAATACGAACGGATAATACGCGAGTAACGGATGGGCGACAACAAAAAAAACGTGGACCATAAGTGCAGATTACGAAAGAAGAGTAGCTCTAGTGTTATCCGGAGACTACTCTAAATATCATAGACCGAACATGTAATATATGCGCCAATGATAGCAAGAATAGGGGAACAACGAAAACTATTCGAAGGCATTAAAAATCGAAAAATGAAATATCCTGGCTCCTAAAATAAGAGAAAACGATTTGTTTACGATGACGGTATAAGGAAAGATACATTTCGTCTTCTTCTTCATGCAACCCGATTCGGATGTAGCTTAACAAACTTTTCATGGACTCTACCATTTGACGAAATTTGTCTCGACTTCTTGCGACCTGCAATAATTCTCCTACTTTTGTAACTCCAGTTCATGTCTTAATATTTTGGAGCCAAAAAGTCCTTCTTCCTTGTCCCCCTTTCCCTTCTACCGCTTCCATCATTATTGTTTACAGAAGGTGAAATGTTGGTCCTCTCATAAAATGTGCAAAGGAATTTGTTTTTCGTTTTCTAATTATGTCCATTAGTATCGGATCCGTTTTTATCAATTGTAGTGCGCTGCCGCATTACTGTAGTTGCATAAGGGTTTCGAATTTGAGTGTAAATAACATTCCCGGTAGAAAATATTAAAAATTCCGTTGCAGGTGCAGGATGTTTTATTTCTCTGTAAAAAATAATAGAAAACGCTACTAACTCTCTGCAATTAGTACAGTAATTAGGCTAGAAGTACGACTTGTTTGTTTAGATCATGTAATGGAGCATTGATGATTTCAGTAACGGAACACAACGTATTTATTACGCCATAAATTAATATAATGTTATTTATTATTTATCATAGTAATCATTTTATTTAAATTTTAATTGATGAATTTTGTGGTTTTGAATGCACTAAAGATATGATCACCACCGATAACAACTGAACTATCGCTTTCAATTTAATTCTTTTTCTCAAAAAAATATCGATATTCAATGCGGAATTTGTTGTTGTTACGAAATCATGTGACAGCAGAACTAAACTGAACGTCATATCGTGACGCCATGTTTGCCATCTTTTTTTAATGTTCCAACTTCTTCGATGGATTTTTCTAAAATTTTCTTTCATACAAACCTCGTCCTGGCAATTACGAACACAACAAAAAACAAAAAAACACCCAAAACGGTCGAGCCGTTCTCAAGTTATGATCTTTTATACATGCGCAATTGATTTTTATATATACGATACTATTAAAGGAGCCCGTCGAAACCCGACGAACGACAAAATTCACAACCGCGATCTAAAAAACGCATACCGGAATAATTTCTTTACTGTGCCGCTATCTGTCGGGAATGTTGGTAATCGGGTGTTTTGGCTAGTTTTTACTTATTTTAGAATTTATTTATTTCTTTTTTTGACTTTTAAGTAGCCTACACTGTTCCCCCTACCCTACAAATAAACTATCCAAATTTCATAAAAATCGGATGAACAGTTTCGGAGTCCATAGAGGACATACAGAACGATAGACAGAACGACATACATTCATTTATATATATATATATATATAGAGAGAGAGAGAGAGAGAGATAGATAGATTATGCGTGGATGTGTGTAGAGGAATAAAAAAAGACAAAGATTAAATATCGTCACTATTAGATTTCATTAGAATAAACAGTAATAATTTGTACAATCGTTTACAGCTACAATTTTAATATCTTCTGACAAAAAAATATTTTTCATCAGAACGTCGAAAAGAGGGACGCAAAAGAAACCATGAATAGGGAGAAAGAGTAGGCTAAACAGAAAGATGAAATGAATAATTATTAGAAAAGGAGGGAGCGTAAATATCCGATACCATGATCTGATATGGAAGCTTTTACATATCGATAAGAGGTTAACGGATGGAATTTTTTTTTAAAAAGAGCGAAAAGAAACAGCAACCCGAGAGCCAAGGAATCAGCCACTTCATTACCAAATATGCCCGAGTGACTAGCTACCCACAGCAAATTAATGTTAATGAAATGGATAAAGAAAAAATTACAAATGATTGAACTTGTACGAAGGATAACAAAACCACGCGAATGATCAGGAAGGGGAGAAGATATGGCCTGAAGGACGCTCAAGGAGTCAGAGATGAGTAAAAAACTGGAAGAAAGGTACTTCGAGGAAATGAAAATAATACGAAGTAATGCAGATAATTCCGAAAATATTCAATCGGACGGTACAAAGAAAAAGTTTTGTCTTTCGATTGTAGTATTCCATCAACGAGACTTGTAGCGATTGCTTCGTACTCGACGTGAGGGACCATTTTATTTTTGAGGGGCATATGGAAACCACATTAGTACGATTCATGTAACAATCGTATAGTTGCACAGACGGTAAGTTAAATTGTATTTTTCTCGAACGGTAATCCTATTTGAGATAGGGCATTCCAACTGACTCTTTTAAAAACCCATATCCGAAAGTAGAAATCAAAATGCTGGTCTCCTTAAGTTTTTTCTGAGTACTCGTTTAAAACGCGAATTAATAGAAGATGATTACTGCCAAAGAGCGAGCTAATAACGAATTTGTGAACAAGGAGAGATTTTTAGAAACAAGAGTGATATCTGCTGAGTTGGCCGGTTACAAACGCGTACCAATAGAAGTGCGTGCGCTATTGTTAATATACACGCGAGATCTGAAAATTACGATATCTTAAATCTTTTGCAAATGGTACTATTTATTTTTATATTTGTATTTATGTAGCAGTTTGGAAATTTTTAAAATTATTTTTAAGCAGATCAAGTTCATCGTTTCACCGGTTTCGTTTATTTTTCTTTTTTTACTGTTATTTATAAAAATTCTTAATTTCTTCTAAAAGTTTATTAACGTTCATCCATTTTTTAACTTTTTTTTTTTCCTTTTTTCGATTCATTTATTTCATACTTACTTAGAAACTGAAAGTTACATTGTATATATTTTATTTGCCTACACCTTACCAAAATTAATCTTTCTACATACTACTCATCTGCATCATCCTTCTAACAAATTCACTATCTGAAATTCTATTTAGTAAACCGATCGAATATCATCACTATCCCTAAATAATAATATCTTAAGACTGGTAAATCAGCGAAATTGTCGCCACTCCCGAACCGGAAAACGATTCGTCAGGCCCATCAGTTATCAAGTAATCTGGACCCTCTAGGAAAAAATTGCACCGAAATAGTTCCCGGACAGTCTGGTTTTTTGTAAGAATAACGGAATTTGTCTTTCGTAAATTTAATCGCACCGTAGAATGGTAGGTTGCGATATACTAAAGATCTTGTGCCGATACATCGTAGATTTTCAAGATATTTTATTAAGCCAGTGAAAATAGCTGTGATTAGGTTGAAACTGATAAATTAAAATCGATTTTAAGTAATCGATGTTCCGTGAGACAACATAATCAGTAGGCCGATTTTTATTTACGTACGTAGACGACTAACGATTGACGATACAACTTAGCGAAAACAATATGGTAAAATCCAATCGGCAGATAGTTATTAAGACGGAAAATTGAAGCAGTTTTATTTTCCCAATGGAAGTGACCTTTGCAGTAGCGCACGGTTCAATTATAAATACCGTTGCCATTGCTAATTAGGTTCGGTATTTAGGTGTAGCAGTTGACAAGCAACTAATTTTTAGCAAGCAATTAATCATGTTGCCACGGACGCTAATACAAACAAAAAAGAACTGTGTCCGCTATGTATTGTTCGCAATTCAATTTCAAATCATATCTTAATATAATAAATAAAGTAGTTCCTTATAGAATTCTAGCTGGCGCGGTGGTTGCATGAAATTACATTCTGTGTTTTAATAAATTACGATTAATTCAAACGAATATATATATATATATATATATATATATATATATGTATGTATATATACATGAAATTCGCCCATCGTGTAGAAGTATTGATATGGGCAAGAGCCCCCATCTCAAGATGGAATTTATCGATTGCGTAAATTTCGAACAGTATCCTGGAGAATTTGTGTACACTACCCTCTCGCGATATAGTAAAAACAAAGGGAATCCCCTGTTAACTATGGTGAAATGCCCAGATTCATTATCTTCTCTGCTAGTTATTATTATATTAATATGAGAAACGTTGGATTATAAAAAAGTAAAACTGCGGTAAAATCAAGTTCTCATAAAAATACACATCTTTATTAAAATTATTATTTTAATTTTTAATATTTTTTACGCTACATTAATTTTTTCGTCAATTAAAATCGATGTAAACTCTTCATATATTTTTTAAAATTGACTAAAATAAATGTAACTAAAAATCATTTAGACGCATTCCCTGCTAAAAAATTTCACCTGAGATCTTACATATTCTATCGGATCAGGGATCTCATATTAAGATCCTTTAAATGATCTTTAGTTACATTTTTTTTTTTTTGTCAATTTTAAAAAATATATAAAGATTCACATCGATTTTAAATAAAACAAAAAAATTAATACAGCATAAAAAATATTAAAAATTAAAATAATAATTTTAATAAATATGTGTATTTTTATGAGAATTTGATTTTACCGCAGTTTTGCTTTTTTATAATCCAACGTTTCTCATATTAGTATAATAATAACTAGCAGAAGATAATGAAACGGAAACAGAAAAAATAACACCACTCTACTCTATTCTCCTTTATGAATTGGAAAGTGCAGTGGTGCTATTGGTCTAGCACGAAGCTAGTGGCTTTTGTTTTAAACTATAGGTTGCCCTGCAATAAAGTAACATAAAATATATTATTGAAGTATATTCAATACGTATATAATTAAGTAGGCAGTAAATAAGCGTTTTTAAGAGACAATAATAACCAGACTGACACAAATTCAAAATACGTGAAAAAACGTGAAATTCTAAAAATATCTTACGAGTTCTATAACTGGTAATAGAAAGTATTGTTACTTAATAATTAATTCAAAAAAAAAAAAAAAAAAAAAAAAAAAAAATTAAAGAATGATTTTAAATATTTAGATAATCTGTATATTTGAAGGAAACATTTTGTAGAATTATTTTGCACCATTATAATATATCAAAATTGTCTTACTTATATTTACATATGCAGTATTTTTCTTAAGTGATTTAAAATGAAAAAAATTATTTGAAAAGTCAAATGTAGTCAAATGTATTTGTGAATTTTTGTTAAAAATTATGAACAACTAGAACGCTAGGAGAAAATCATCGCATGAAAGACGATGCTTTCATGTTGAATATAGACGATTTAACGGTTTTTTGGATTTTTCGACATGGCCCATCACCAATAGAAAAAATCTGAAAAAATACATTTTCAATGTACTTTTTTCCAATTCTACAAAATACTGACCGTTTCAATATAGGAACATGGTCAAAATCGCATTTTAAATATTCAATTTTTTTTTTTTATCGTTCTTAAAAAAATTCCACCTAAAAGTAATTAGTTGATTTTTCAGATTTTTCCGATCACTAGAACACGAGAAAAAAATTAAACGTAAAAATCAATGTCTTTGGGCCCCTAGGACCCGGTTAACCCTTTACATGTTGTGCCCCAACAAATACCTTTTCACGCAAAAAAAAAAAAAAAAAAAATTGAGTACATTTTACCATTGTTAACAGAGGATACTCTTTGCGGGAGCTGGAAAAATGGCCGCCGCTCTTCCCCTAAGTGAAATTTAGGGTAAACTATGGTTAGAGTCATTATTTTGGTTTTGGCTTTGTTAACTTGGAGGCCATATTCTGCACTGATTTTTACCAGGCGATCCAGAATATATGCCGTTTCCTCTCCGTTTTTTTGCTACTAACGTAGTGTCATCCGCATATCGGAGATTAGAGATGTACAACCCACCAACCGAGATACCTCCATCCCAGTTGACTGTACCATTTGCTGTATCGATTTGCAGTATTCTGCGCATTATGAATTCACCATATAAGATAAAAAGTAGCGGCGAAAGGGCACAGCCCTGGCGTAAAATCGTTTGTTTCAAAATGACCAGTCTGGTTATAATGAGTTTCTGCAAGCCCGCAGATTGGAATGTTGTATTTCATAAGCTCGCTCTCCACAATCCTCAGTTTGCTTGGAGCCAAAAGTCCACGAACATTCCACGTTCCGAATCTATTTATATTTCGTATCTTGAAAACACCGGTAGCATATTTCACATTCTGACCCCCTGGACGTCAGAACGCCGATTGCTAGTCGGATCGTATGGCACAAAATCTATCCGTTTTCTTGACATTTCATGGTGCTCTCGGGAAGATACTGCGGTGGTTTCCCCTTGCCTGCCGCAGGATTTTCTGTTAGGGTTTACTCCCTTAGCCGAAAGGTGCAATTTGAAGGCGCTGGATACTCGCCTACCCGCTCTAGATTGATATTCATCAATCGGACTGGGACACCTACGTCACGAGATAGTCTGCTGCTGTAATGCAGTAAAAAGTTTAACGGTATTTATTAGTAGGAACACCTTCGGCAAGTGCTCCCCTTCCGTTTTCCTATCAGCGGTATATTGTGAGTTCTGATTTAGCTTTTCTAATCAGCGCTAAGCCCACCGAAATAGAAAATTACCAGCCTGCCCGACATGGACGTACAGAACTCACATGGTTGATGTTTCGTTTCTCCGCCAATGGGGCTAGAGCACTATACAGCGGTCGAGTGACTACTTACTAGAGCAGGTTACTCTAGTTACATCAACCTGTGCCCCGCAGGGTCAACCTGTGCGCCAAAATAATGATCGTCGACCGTCTAGAAAATAACCGCCCAACAATACGTGAATTTGAGGGTATTGAAGTAGTAAGCCGCTTTACGTATTTAGGCTCCCCTTGGACGAGCAACGTTTCCGAATTGTTCGCTCTGATCACATGACCAAAATATCGCAGTATCCTGCAGAGCACCACAGATGATAGCTTCTTCGGGTTACCAATCTCATTTATTATGGAGACATTGGTTCTCCTGGCTGTCCATGGGACATGCGGCATACGCTTCCAGCACCACATTTCGAGTGCGTCTATACGTTTTTTGTCTGCGCTGGTCATTGACCAGGTCTCCGCACTATACAAGAAAACTGAGAAGACGAGGCAGTTCACTAGCTGAATCTTTACGCCTTTACTAACAGCGGAGTCAGCCCAATTTTTTTTTAAACGGCTCATTGCGCTGCGTGTAATCTGTGCTCTGTGGCGTATCTCATTTTTACATCCACCGCTGTTTTCCACGGTCTGGTACCATTTTGCCTAATTCCCAATTCGCCTAATTCCCATTTCGCCTAAATTTAGGGTCGGGTTACTCAGGTAATAAAAAAAAGGTCAGACAAACATACGAATGATTTCGTGTTGGCAACAGCGCGTCATCATTATCGTATTTTAAGCAGACTAAACGCATCATTTTTTTTTCTATTTGATTCCACTGTTAAGGTTTTTTTTTCTTTCCGAAATACAACAAAAAGGTTTATATGAAAATCAGAAGTGAAAAAATACCGCTAAAAATGTTTGATGTAAATATACACGGAACGACCACTCCGATTAATATTTGCGAGTTATTTTATTGGATGTCCAGTGCTGTATAAATCCCACCCGCCTTATCAGTCAGTATATAAAAGCCTTATTGATATTTAGTGTGACAAGAACATTAAGGTTCGGAGTTGCAGAAAAAATAATAAAAAAGCTAAATTATAATTAGGTGTAGTTTCGAAGTGGTCGCGTTTATGTAAGAAAAAAGGAATAAGAATCGAATAGAATTAACAATAATGACATGACGTCGAATGATTATTACAGCGGTAATTTTATTATTGATTATTAAAATTACAATTATAAGTACATACAAAAAGTAAATGTTAAAATTAGGAAAACATAAATAAAGCTTCATTTAGTTCACCTTGCCTTTTTGCCTTTTCTAGGCTTTTTATCAAAATAACTTCTTCCGGCTCAACGTAGCTCGGTACGCATTTCAAACGCCTATACTGTCAGCAAGTGCTCTATTTCCGCTTCTCGGCCACGCACAACAAAACTAGTTCGCTACCCCTGCGTAGCGGTCAGATCCTTCGATTTTTTAACCGAGAATGCGTCTTTGACAAACAATGCCGCGTTTGCCCGCTGCTGAGACCTTCCGAGAAATTGAATGATTATTACCAAAATTTTAATATTTTCAAAGGTCGTAATGCCAAATCCATCTCAATATGCGGAAAATCACCGCATACTGACTGTTTTACGCTATGAGGTCACAATTTGTTCTGGGTTGAGTGTTATATGTATCAACGTTCTGAAGGAAACTATTCTTCTATCTTGAATATTTAAATTTTCGCTTGTGAATAAAACAAAAATTTAGAGTCAGGCTAATATAGCAATGGATATATCATTTATAAAAAAAAATCGAGCAGGTAAATAATATATATATATATCTAATATTTGTATATTGAAATATTTATTGCAAATTAGATTTTAAATGAAATGATATTCAATTAGATTTTGACAACAGAGAATAAAAAAAATTATCATCCATTAAAAAATTATTTTCGCTTAATTGCTATAAATTTTTATTTTGTACGTCAAAAGTGTATGATAAAATATTTGGTTAATTGAATAGCGTCTTTTTATATTCCCTTTCTTTTTCCTTTTTGTAATGTTAAATCGTAATCTTTTGGAAATTTATTGAATGAAGCATTTTAAATAGTAAGATAGAAGGTTTTTTTCCTTTGCCTTTTTTTGGATTTGCCGAAAAATCTGGCAGACTTAACAGATTATAAAAGAAAGAAGAAAAATATTATAATCTAATTCGATTGGACACTGGGGAAATAGAAGAAACAAGAGTAAGGAGGACAGTGCCCCTTTATTCCAATCTTCTGTGCTTTGGCCTCCCCACTCCTTACAGTGCCAAAGCCATTCTTGCTTTCTCCTCTCTCAATATAGTTCCTTTGTTAGCTTTCTTTATCTCCTCAATTTTTAATCTTTTCCTTATATAATGTACAGTTCTCTGCGTTGGGTAAGTTCTACTGTTGACGTGCCCAAAAAATTGAAGAAAAAAAAATTTTTTTTATTTTGTCAGAAACTCTAAAAACAACATTTTTTGCGTTTTATTTATTTTTTTCATTCCAATTATTGAAATTACTTGAAAAACATCGTCATTATAATAAACGTGACTAATTTGAAGAGGAATTTTTCAAAGTCCAACAGCAACCATTTAGGCTTCTGGAGAAGTTATTTATACTTTAAAATTTGATTTTAGAAGTATTTTTAACAACATACGCCAAGTTTTACCGTTTCATCTTGTAGAATGGGGAAAAAAATCATGACTGTATCTTCTAAAATTTTTTTTATACCGTGCGACACATCTAAAAATGTAATAACCCCTTATTACTACCAATCTTTCGCCATTTTTTAATCAATTGTCCTTATTTTCACTGCTTTCTACAACTAAAAATCTATTGTTAAAGATTATCAAATATAACAAATATACTCGAGGGATAGATATAATAATATTTAAAATATACATTTTTTTGATATGGTGCTTTTAAATCTATGCTCATTTATTAATCCCATAAAAACCATGAACTGACCCCATATAACAGGGTCTTCACCTTGTTTATTCCTTGCTTACTCCTCTATTTCTGCTGTACACAGAGTTTAATAATAAATCTAGTAATTTTTCTCGTCCTAATATCCAAATTTTGAAAAATCTCTTGTAATCGTATACGTTACTGTTGATTATTTATTCAAATCCGAAGCAGTATTTAATTTTTCAATTCTTTCGATTTGCAAATTCACTTTTTTTGAATTAAAGAAAAATGAAATTTAGTTCAGGAACTTTTGTTAAAAAAAAAGAAACAACTGTTTTCCTAATTTTAACATTTACTTTTTGTATGTACTTATAATTGTAATTTTAATAATCAATAATAAAATTACCGCTGTAATAATCATTCGACGTCATGTCATTATTGTTAATTCTATTCTTTTTTTTTTTTTTTTTTTTTTTTTTTTTTTTTTTTTTTTTTTTGAGCATGTCGGCTAAGGACGTTACTCACATCAACGGTATGATGGTATTAATAATTATAAAGGAAAAATATTACAAATGGAACATACGAAAGAAGCTAACAAAGGAATAACCAAAGGAGACGGAAAAGAAAGGATGCTGTGAGCGCTGTAGGGCGTAGGGAGGCCAAGACGCAAAAGACCGGAATACAGTATCGCGCGTTCTGAAGAAATGGAAGGACATTCAAGGAAAATGTGGTTCGCATCACAAACGAAGTTTGCTTCTAAAGGATCAAATGGACAAAGAGGAGACTGAGTAATGGAGAAACGAAAGAGCGAAGCAGGAAGCAAGCTGTGGTTTAACCGAAGTCTAATTATGGATGAAATAGTTGACCGCCTCATGTTGGGGAAATCAACAAACCACGGAAAAAGAGGAGGAGTGGGTTGTATGGATAAGTAAAAGGAAGCAGGATTGGAAAAAGAAGAAGGATAGAGATCAGACCAACAGTCACGATGGCAACGCGAGGAAAGAGTAAGAAGACTTTGAGCTGGGAAATGCCTAATAAAGCGACCGTTTAAAGCAGCCGAACGTGCCAACGAGTCGACTAACTCGTTGCCCGAAATTCCACAATGACTAGGAATCCACAATAGATCAATACGGACAGAACGGGAATGAAATAGATGTGAAATTAAGGAACGTATGTGAAGCACGATAGGATCAGCGGATGGTTTAGGAAAGGGAGTAGCAATGGCTTGTAAAACGCCTTTTGAATCAGAAGATAAGAGAACCTTGGATATGTTGTTAGAGGAGGCTATAAAAAGGATTGCCTGTAAGATCGCAATAGATTCGGCTAGGAATATGGAGGAGAACGAGGGGAGTTTGAACGACTCAGAATAGCCGAAATCCGGCAAAGTAAAAGCCGCTCCAACCCCCAAAGCTGACTTTGAGCCATCTGTAAAAATTAAGGTATACGAAGGAAAGAGCGAGGATAAAACATAGTTAAATTCGTTATGAGCAGCGGGAGAGGGAAGAGACTTGACATACGAAGGAAGAAAAAGTAAACTGGGTGAGTAAATAAAATCTAGGAAATTATAGGTAAAATAAGGGCATTTGTTGTAGGATAGAACAAAAGGAGAGAAGGCCCTGAGTCGTGAAGAAATCAAGGAAAGGATTGGGGTTTTACGAGGAGAGAAACGCCAGTTGTTGAATATAAACCAGTAGGAATTAAGTAAGTAGGAATTGGAAATATGAAGACGTTTAATCAGAAATCGTTCACCTAGATAAAGTCTTCGGATGAATAAAGGACAGGAACCAGTTTCTGCCAAAATGGCTGCAATAGGAGAGGAGTTCAAGGCACCGATACAAAGACGAAGACACATATTATGGATTTTATCAAGTTTAAGGAGAAGATATTTAGGAGCACTGGCGTAAAGGAACGAGCAATAATCGAATTTAGAAAGGATAGTGGCCCTGTATAGCATCAGAAGGATATAAGGATCCCCACCCCAATTACGGGAGGAGAGAGCCTTCAACCAATTAATCCTCTTGAGAGCCGACGTATAAAGATAATTTATGTGATGATGAAAGGACAAGTTACTGCTAAGAACAATGCCAAGGTAGGAGACAGAACTAACTAAAGGAATAGGAAGATGGCACACGGATAGATTGACTGAGGAACGACTATAAGGACGATAAGTGAAAACCATAGCTGCTGATTTCTCAGGAGAAGTAAAAAGGTGAAGATCGGATAACACATTATCCAGAGAGAAAAGAGAGTTGTTAAGCTCCATGACGGCGGAAGAAAGATTAACTGAGGAAGAGTAGATGAGTATATCATCGGCAAAGAATAAGGAAGTAGATGATATCCGAAGAGTAGCTAGGCTATGGAAATAGATGTTAAAGAGAGTAGGGCTAAGACATGATCCTTGCGGAAGACCCCGAAAGACCACTCTAGACTCCGAGAAGAAGGGAGTGGAGAGCTGAATTGATCTATTGTAGAAAAGCTTGAGAATTAAGGAAGCGACCTGTAAAGGAACATTAATGGAACACATTTTATGTAGAAGAGAAGGTAAGTGAACATGATCGAATGCGGAGGTAACATCAAGGAAAGCAGAGACAGTGTATTCTTTGCGAATAAGGGATTTGTACACGTCAGATAAAAACAACGATAAACAGTCCGCCGTTCCCAGTCCCGTACGGAAACCGAACATGTTACTGGGAAGAATATTGTTGAATTCCAGCCACCAGACTAGGCGTTTATTAATCATTTGTTCAAACAATTTTCTAAAACACGAAGCCAAGGAAATAGGACGGAAAGAATTAGCATTCTTTTTTGGAATAGGAATAACAATAAAGGAGTTCCAAATTGGTGGCGTAGTACAGGTATACAAGAAGGAGTTGTAGATAGAAAGCAAGGTATTCAGTGCGGAGATTGATAAGCTCTTAATAACCAGGAAAGGAATGCCGTCTACTCCCGGACTAGAGGAGGAGGAGGAATTCTTTAAGGAAGAATGGAGTTCATTGATGTTAAAATCGGAAGACAGAACGTGCATAGAGGATGTAGGTGGGAACGCCGGAGGACATATTTCCTCCAAGGATGGAACGTATAAGGGAGCAATTGAGTCCAGAAAAGAGATGAGCTTCTCCGAAGGAAGGTTGTAATAGGAGGGACGTTCGGACCGTGGGGACTGAAAGGCTTTCGCCATTTTCCAAAGATGAGAGAGGGAGGTGGATCTAGAAAATGATGAACAGAATTTCTTCCACGCATCTTTTTTGCTCTTTTTGAGAATAAATCTGGCCTTAGCATTGGCCTCCCTATAAGCTATGAAATTATCGAAGGAAGAGCAGGAACGGAAGGCTCTGAACTTCAAAGAACTGTCTCTAAAAGCGACCGAACAATCGTTGTTCCACCATAGGGAAGAAGCAAGAAGATTAGGGTTCTTTTTAGAGAAGCGGATAGGAGGAGAAAAGGCCGACAACGCCGAGGTAATCGAGTCGATGAACCTGTTGTATTGAAGAACAGGATCTGTTTGGGAATGTATGTTGGGGAGGGCGGAATCGACTCCAGCCCGAAATTTATCCCAATCAACTTTGGTTAGGTACCATTTGGAAGCATGAGGAACTCTGGAACAACTGGGATCAGGAGGAGGACGAAGATCGTGAAAGGAAAGAATAATTGGAACATGGTCACTACCGAAGGTACCCTGCAAGGTTCTCCAATGACAGCTGAGACCGAAGTTGGGAGAAGTGAAGGAAATGTCAACCGAACTGCAAGTCTGCGCGCCTCTAAAGAACGTCGGAGAATGATCGTTAAGAATAACGAAGCTATTGTTAGAGATGAAATTTTCAAGAACACGACCATTACAGTTGTAGCCAACCGAGCCCCATAGAGGAGAGTGAGCGTTCCAGTCACCACCAAAAATAAAGGGAAAAGAAAGAAAATTGGACAATAATGTAAAAGGAAAATTGTGGAGATCAAAATGCGGAGGGACGTATGTTGAGATAATATGGACTGGTTGAGGATGAATATTAGGAACAGAGATATGCACCAGGTTTGGTGACCGAACGTCAGAAGGAAAATAAGCGGAGTGATCGTGAACGTGAAAATAAATATCATTCCTTATCAATATGGCGGCGCCGCCATATCCATCCGCCCGATCAAAACGGATTAACTTAAATCCACGAATGGATATACTCATGAACTCAGTAAGCCAAGTTTCGGACAACAGAGCAATATGGATGAAGTAAGAGTCAAGAATCCCTTCCAAGGCCTGTTTGTTGGCTCTCAGGCTCCGACAATTCCATTGGAGAATATTCAACTTATGAGACATGAAAAGAATTCGTAGGATGAGACGAATGGCTGGACCAGAACGCCAACGCAAGAAGCAGAAGCCAATTGGTAAAGGCGAACCATGCAGCCAACAGGACTAGGGCAGAAACAATACAGATAATGGAAAAATGAATCCGCAGCAATCCAGCAAAGAGTATATTCAGGAGAGACATACCAAAGGTTAGAGGCCTTAACCTCTATCTTGGAAGTTACTGTCAGTTTGCACCACAAGACAATCCACAGTACGGCATAACGATCCTTATTTTCGGTTGCCAGTCGAAGACGTAGCGGAACGCATACGCGGTTGGTTAATAGAATCGCCGCCCAGAAAGGCAAATCGTCATAAATGCGATTAATAGCTACCATGGAGAAATTCTCCAAACGAGTGCTATTCTTGATGAGCCTATATTTCTGGTAACTTGTCCTATAAGCATAATCGAATGCGATTAGCTTTACAATGGCTATCCTCGAGAGGCTCCACTGTGCGAAGATGGGGTTAGGCCATCCCACAGCGGTTCTCCCGACCAAAGTGCCATAGCGGAGAAACAGCGCGGAAGAAATACCTATAATACTGTGGGTTGCTCGATAACAAAACATAACAATAATCCAGAGGGATACAACAAGGAAGAAAGTAAAATAAGAATTAGCAGAAATGTAAGTTACTAGAGAGAAATGCAGAAAGAGATGTGACAAAGTTAGGAGAGGAAGCTATATTGTGGGAAGAAAGCAGTTCTAAAATTGCTGCGGATAGGTTACTGATGGCGGATGGGGATGAACCCGACGCATTGGTCGGTATCCCGTCCGAGGATGAGGAAGGTAAGGATATATTTAAGTCAGCGTAGGAGGAATTGTCGCTTGAGTTATGTTGAGTGAGAGCCCAGCCCCTGGACGGGTACGGAATTTGATTGGAAGGGAGAGGAGGAAATTGAGGAATAGATTTATGAGGCGCTTTCGATTTGCTCTGTTTACGAAAAGTGGGGGACTTGAGGGGAAGTTGTGGATTAGGGATAGAAATATTGAGAGGAACACTAGCTTTAGAAGGAGGGATAGCGGCTCGGTTGGCATATGAGAAAGCTTGTGTAGAATAAGAATTGCTTCTAATGACTGAAGCCTCCTGAAAGGAAACGTTTTCAAAGGACATTATTTTTTTGATGTCCCTTTGTTTAGTCCATTCCGGACAACTACGGTCGTTGGAACAATGTGCGCCCTTGCAGTTTCGGCATAACGGGGGGTTATGAAGATCAATACATTCTGAGACAGAATGTTTTTGGGAACAATGGGAACAAACAACTGAAGAACTCCGGCAGTGTCTAGCAATATGTCCGAACAGGAAACACTTAGCACACTGCATTGGAGGTTTAACACTCGGAGAGACAGGAAAACGAAGTTTAAAGATGGAAATGAAGTTAGGAAGGACGGTTTTGGAGAACTTAAGTTCAACCGAATTCGTTGGAACCTTCTTGCCTTCGGCAGTGCGCAGGATTCTTCTGACTGAGATTACCGGGACATCAGGTGAATCTAGGCCCTCTAAAATGTCATTTTCAGAGAAGGAAGGATGAATACCTGAGATCACGCCTAACCTATATAATGAGGTAACAAGGAAAAAATGCTTTAAGATTATGCTTAGTAAGAAAATTAAGATTTTGAAGAAAAGAGTTGGCTGCGGAAGAAGAAGAGAAAACGACAGCAACGCGATTTTTTCCTCGCGGAGTAATATCTGTAAAAGAAGAAGAAACGGAACTAAGAAATTTGGCCAAAGCCAGGGGGTGGTAATTACCTATATTAGCGTCAGCCGAGGTGTGCTCGACTATAACTGAATAAGGACCCGGGTGGTTCTGAGGATAAGTCTCAGGATTAGGACTCCTATTGCTTTCGCTAATATTGGGATTATCTCCATTCTTATTGATGACGTTTGTTGAAATATTATTATTATTATTATTGGCGATATTGTTATTAGATTCGAAAATTTCATTAACGAGATCGCTACTCTTAGTGACAATGTTATTATTTAGAAGTGTATTCTGAGTAATGTTGACATTATTATTATTAACCCTATTTCCATTATGTTCATCGCTGCTAGAAGAACTGTTATTAGACTCGGAAGGGTTAGACTGCGACAATCGCAAGTCTTTTGAGGGCAGTGTCGCCACAGGGGATAGTGGGCTCGACGGTTTACGTTTTGGAGGAGCATTAGCAACCTCCATTAAATTCAACGACAGATCCGTTTTAGAGGGCTTGAGCCCAGTAGAGGAGGCCGCCGTGCGGCCCCCCTTGGACACGCTCATCTACAGTAATATAGAAGAATTGGAGACACCAAACAAAAGAAAAGGGAGAGAAAAAAAAAAAAAAAAAATAATATCTAGAAATGAAATATACTACTAACTAAATAAATAATAGTAACATAAAATAATAATGACCACTGGTCGAATAAAAGTACGCGGAGAAGAAATAAATCGAAATATAAACGGTAGAGAAATAAGAGAAAAAGAACAATGAACGATCTCACCGAGTTATCTGGTGTGATGAACGACGGAGTCGCGTTGTGATTAAACTGATAACGCGAGAGAATCGAAGCCAGCAATCAACGCACGAAAAACCGACTTTAACATATGCTCTTGTAAAACGAAAAAAAAGATTCGATTCTTATTCCTTTTTTCTTACATAAACGCGACCACTTCGAAACTACACCTAATTATAATTTAGCTTTTTTATTATTTTTTCTGCAACTCCGAACCTTAATGTTCTTGTCACACGAAATATCAATAAGGCTTTTATATACTGACTGATAAGGCGGGTGGGATTTATACAGCACTGGACATCCAATAAAATAACTCGCAAATATTAATCGGAGTGGTCGTTTCGCGTATATTTACATCAAACATTTTTAGCGATATTTTTTCACTTCTGATTTTCATATAAACCTTTTTGTTGTATTTCGGAAAGAAAAAAAAACCTTAACAGTGGAATCAAATAGAAAAAAAAATGATGCGTTTAGTCTGCTTAAAATTCGATAATGATGACGCGCTGTTGCCAACACGAAATCATTCGTATGTTTGTCTGACCTTTTTTTTATTACCTGAGTAACCCGACCCTAAATTTAGGCGAAATGGGAAATAGGCGAATTGGGAATTAGGCGAAATGGTACCAGACCGTGGAAAACAGCGGTGAATGTAAAAATGAGATACGCCACAGAGCACAGATTACACGCAGCGCAATGAGCCGTTTAAAAAAAAATTGGGCTGACTCCGCTGTTAGTAAAGGCGTAAAAATTCAGCTAGTGAACTGCCTCGTCTTCTCAGTTTTCTTGTATAGTGCGGAGACCTGGTCAATGACCAGCGCAGACAAAAAACGTATAGACGCACTCGAAATGTGGTGCTGGAGGCGTATGCCGCATGTCCCATGGACAGCCAGGAGAACCAATGTCTCCATAATAAATGAGATTGGTAACCCGAAGAAGCTATCATCTGTGGTGCTCTGCAGGATACTGCGATATTTTGGTCATGTGATCAGAGCGAACAATTCGGAAACGTTGCTCGTCCAAGGAAAGGTCAACGGAAAAAGGAGTCGAGGTCGTGCGCCGACTAGATGGACGGACGCGGTGTGCATAGCTGCTGGTCGTACCTTTCAGGATTGTGTACACATCGCAAGGGATCGGAATTGTTGGCGCAGTCTGATCAACCGGGTGACATGGTCACGATACCCCTACGTGGGGTGAAACGATTCGATGATGATGATGGTTAGAGTATGGTGCTACATAATTGGACACACAGTTTACCTAAATTACGTATCAATATCCCTGAATTTCTGTACACACCGCTCCGCTGCTATATTAAAAACCGAATACGGAAAAAAAATACCGACGCTTCGATTTCTGTAGAAAGCTCCAACGTAAGCCATCACAAAAATAATTAAAATACAAAATTTGCGAACCATTAGTCAAAATAAAAAGTAAAAAACATTTATACAATGAAATCGTTTTATGACGAATAGTCATCATAAAAAACATATATAATATTAAAAATTAAATGTTAAACTAATTTTTGAATAACGCATAGAAAGCGGACATTATATTCTCATTCCCATATTCATACATCGTATGTTCTTCGCAAAATTTAAAATTTTTAAAATTTATAGATGTAAAAATTATTTTTGTTGTAATGATATAAAAAGTATAAATTCCGAATTTTTACATATATGTAAGTCTATGCTGACATAACCACATAAATGAAAGCATCGATATTTTGTTCCCAGATTTATTTTTAACATAATGAGGAAGCGGAGTTTATACTGATAACATTTTCCCATAAAACCACCACTCACCTGCTCTTCCAAATTTGTTTTTTTTTTTTTTTTTTTCATATGAAAAGAGAATAGAGTATAGACTCATTTTATACGAAGCAAATGTGTCCCCGTTGATGAAAACCAGGCCGAAATGCAATATTCGCTTTACGATAGTGATGACGGAGTAATGTATCATCTAAGTTTTTATTTCTTTTTTTATTAACATTTTTTTATTACACATCAACAAATTTATTTTATGTTTTTTTTTTTGTTTTTTTTTTTCGATCGTTGTCTTTTTGTAAATTCGGATTTTATAACTCTGAAACTTGCAAATTTTTACATCGAAATCCGAATGAGTGCCCCTCGAAAAACCGCTTCGTGATCGCTTAATGTGATCATCAATGACTGGAAAATTTTTGAAATAAGGCCTAAAATGATTAGAAAAAAATAAAATTGTTTTCCGTCCTTCAAAATAAATCACTCGGATCAAGTACGTGTGTATTCGCGAAAACAGTTAATTGCGAAAGTTTAATTACACATAATAATCTGTATCCAGTTAACACGAAAACTGACTAGCAAAAATTATATCACAGACTGTGCGATTCGATTGATTTTAAATTGTACCAAAGTTTAATTTGCTTAAGATATTCGCTGCAGTATTCAACAAAATTCTTTATCGTCACTGTTTAAGCAGTTAGTATTTGAATTTCTGTAGATAATTATGGGAATATCGTTTAAGTGGAATTCATCGAGATTTATTTTTAAATTTTTCCTGGAATTTTAGAACTACGTGCACTATTAAATTGAACAATTAACTAATTTAATGTATAAATTATATGGGATTTCCTATCAACGTTTCTAATATATGTTCTGTGGTTTATAAATTTAATTTAAAGACCTAGTGCGAAAAGAGTTTTGGGAAATTTACGGAATTCGTTCGCCGAAATAAAAAAAACTCTCCGAAGAAAAGACATCGTGTCAAATAATAAGCTTTATTATTATCGCAAAAATATAAGAGAAAATTGTTACGTAATTTTTAAAAATGGCTTCGACGCACGCATACGAAACTGGCGCGTTTAAGGACTGCTATTTTGAAGAGAGTATCAGTGAGGGTAAACTTCTTCTTCTTCTTCTTCTTCTTCTTCATCCGCCGTCTCCGTTACGAAGGTTGGCGATCAAGAGAACAATTGGTCTTTTCTAGACATGGCAGATCTGAACATTTCAATGGGTGAACAGCGGAAGAACCAACGATGAAAATCATTTGTCTACGAATTTTGTGGGCGTCCTTTTTAAAATCTCATATTTTTGGCCTCTCACGATGTGGCCTAGATAACGTAGTTTACTTTCCTTAATTAAATGTAATAATTCCGGGCGTTTATTGATTCTTTCGAGGACTTCTTTATTGGTAACTTTTAACATCCACGGAATTGTCAGCATACGCCTATACGAATGTATAATTCAAAGGCCTGTATACTTCTTTCTGATAAAGCATCTAACGTCCAACTCTCGTTGCCATACAGTAAGACCGAGAAAACGTAGCAGCGCAGAATTCTAATTCGTAATCCGAGATTTAAAATTCTCTTCTGCTGAGCGGGTTCTTCATTTTTATGAGCACTGCTCTCGATTGCTCTATTCGCGATCGGATTTCTTTCTTACGGCTCTCTACAGCTGTCGTCGAGAAAGGTACCCAGGTATCTAATTGATTTGACCTGTTCTAGTTTTGTCCCATCTGCTTTTATCATTCATTATACAGGCTTCTTAGAGAAGACTATTACTTTTGTTTTAGAGCTGTTGATGGTGAGCCCGTAAGCTTTGCTATAGTCTATCAGTTTGTTCATTATTTTTCGCAGTTCCTCCTGACTATCAGCTATAATGATAACAGTCATCAGGGTAAACTTAGTGAAGATAAAAATTCATTTGAAGATTTATAAACAATACTTTTAATCATAATCTGTTGTTTTTTTGTTGTTTTTTTTTCAGAAATGCTCCTGGTTTTGTTAGTCGAGAATGTATATATATAAAATTCATTAATACATTTCTGTAAAATTCGATGACAGACGATGTGGAATTTGAACGTGCTACAGAATCAATTATGAGAAGCAATTCGCTGGAAAATTCATTCTCGTTCTTCAAGTTCGAACGACACTGGCGAGATAAAGAAATTGCTAGGCTAGATGAGAATACAGATAATCTCATCCACAAAGTTAAGTGTACGTAAAGTTTTTAAAACTTCAAAGCACCACTACTGGATGGTGTTGAACACTAATTTACATATATAGTAATCAGGAAAAATCGCTAACACGAGTAACGTATAGCAAAAACCACTGGGTCGTGAATTGAATTCTGACAAAAATTGTCAATTAATTGAAATCCGTTATCGGATTATTGAGAGAGTCGTGTGTTAGTTTTTGAGTTTCTGGAATTGTTTTTTTGGAAAGGTTTCGGAACGACGATAGCTGTAAACAAACCAACTTCCGGGAGTTTCGTGATTTCGGCGCAACATTTCAACGCGTGAAATGGTATTTTGCGAGGTGCTCTCGGCTGAGACCGAGAAACATGTGAATTTTCGGTCACTTTATAAAATTTCATCGCTCGAAAGATACGTAAAATACCGGGCAACTGCATTGACTATTTCTTCCGATTTCCGAACAAGAGTGGATCATTTTCAACCGGTTCGAGACATCCTTGCGCGACGGACATTTGCTCATCTTTTTTGTTTTTTGGAATCATCTTTGCACGCCTTTTTTTTTTTTGTTTTTAATGGACAAATCTTCAACTAAAATCTATCGAACCGTTTCGCGGCCAATGCTCCGTTTGTTTGTTGGCATTCGAAAAATTAGTCGCCGATCTTGACGCACAAGAATACGCGCATGTTGTATGTTGTCAGTTCGAACCCGAATTATCCAGTTCCCGGCTCATGATCGATATTTTTTTGACCGTCATTTTTAAACTCTTTTGTCACCGCATGAGCTCGACTGAAGGTTTCATTAACAAACGCACTTTAACGCCACTTTATCAAAACGTTTCCTTTTCGGACTCGCCGAGTTCCAGGCAAAGCTTTATTGCACAGCACCGCCGGAAATTACGCCGCTCCATAATAATCGTACCAAGCAACAGGTACACAAAGGCAGCGTGGTAGCCTAGTGGTTAAGGTGCTTGGCTACCAAATCGGAGGTGTCATAGGTTTTCGAGACTTGTCTCGTCCCGGATCCAAGTGGCTCCCAAGCTTACCCAGGCTGAAATAATTGTGTACCAGAGAATTATCTGGGGGAAAGTAAAGGCGGATCCCAAGTAGAAAGGAACAACTGGCCTCCTGTATTTTCATTAGTGCCGTTGGGCTTAGTACATTGTGAACCTTAACTTCAGAAAATTCCGACCCCCTGTCAAGGATATGGAACTCACTTTACTCACTTTTTAACAGGTACAAAGACTTGAACAACATAGTGTAACTGAAGAACTCGTACGAGGCTGACAAAATTTCCCATCGAAAAAGAAGGGATTAAAGGTTAACATCCTGAAATTTCGGGTTCGCAGTATTGTGCGGTAATGAAAATAATCAAGTATCATTACTTAACGATTAAACTTTCCATAAATACCGTAATTAGCCGTGGTTGGATGGGAAATAATGCGCGTTTAATCTAAGTAAGAAAAATATGTCGGCAAAAAAAGGAGGGGGGGGGTTCTACAGCTGTTTCTACCATCGATGTAGATTACGATGTAAATACAAAAAAGCACGAGATATTGTTTTTTAATAGACGGGCGATAGAGAGTTTTCTACGAATGAATAAATTGCTCGGATCAAGAAGTGAGCTAATATATAGAAGATAAAATGAAAATTTAGGGGGATGCGAAGAATTACGAATTTAAGAAGAAAAACGATTGGAAAATGTTTAATCAAGAAAAAAGGGAAAAAAACGCTCTCTCAGAAGCATGTGCGAATAAAGCGATGGGTCACCCCCTCTTTCGGCGCGATCGATCGGGCGCGAATCTTTCGGGCCCAGACGAACTCAGACTTTTTTACAGACTACCTACAGTGATTTTCAGGTATCATCCGTTAAGCGTTATCATCTGTGTTAGTGAGAAACGCAAGTTATCGAGAATACTGCTATCCGAAATTCCACCCAAAAAATATCGTTCTTCGTTAACGATTTAGTTTTTCCGCGTGTATAGCATATTATGTATGCATGCATATATATATATATATATATATATATGCATATATAATCACAAAACACATATTTTACGTGATTTTATTGGGTTATTCACTTTTTAAAAATATTTTCTATTTTTCTGATGTAACGGATAAATAGACTTTTGCGATGTAAATTTAAGAGTTCCGTTAGCAATAGTGATACGAAACGGACGAAGATGATTAATATTAATAACCAATCAAATGCATTATCGGTTCTTTTCATTTTTTTTCTTTTTTTGTAAATGTATAGTCAACCCCGTATTTAAAAAGTTACAAACTATCAACGTATCCTCAAATAAACTTGCTAGATACGAATGAAAAAGAAAGATAATATAACGAATATGTATTAGGAGCAAATTAAATCCAGTTATGTTACACTTTAAATGACGTAGAGTTGATTTAAATACGGCTGACTATACATTAATAAAAAAAACGAAGAAAACCGATAATGCATTTGACCGATTATTAATATTAATCATTTTTGTCCGTTTCGTATCACTATTGCTAACGGAACTCTTAAATTTACATCGAAAAAGTTTGTTTGTCTGTATTTCACGCTGAAGTCGATATTTCAAAAAAAGTAGAAAATATTTAAAAAAAGTGAATAACAAAATAAAATTATATAAAATATGCGTTTTGTGATTATATATGTATATGTGTATGTATATATAACATGTTGTACGTGCGGAAAAACTAAATCGTTAACGAAGAACGGTATTTTCTGGATGGAATTTCTGATAGCAGTATTCGATAACTCGCGTTTCTCACTAGCACAGATAATAACATTTAACGGATGAAATCTGTAAATCACCGTAGGAGTCTGTACAAAGGTCTGAGTTAGTCTACGTCCAAAAGAATCTGCGCCCAATAGATTCGCGCCCGATCGATTGTACCCAAAAGATCGCGCCCGAAAAAGTGGTCCCCTATAAACATATGTACGATTAAGCAAAACCAAACGGTGAGGCTAACTAATTACCCTCAAGAAGAAACAAAATTTGCAGCGATATGAAGTAAAAAAAGCACAGTAGCAGACCTGATATGGAAGAAGAAGAAGAAAGACTTATTTGCATAAATAATAACACATTATTCGCATGCGAAACAATACACGGAAGCGAATAAAATTTAAAACTGCGAGTAATCGTTCCTTTTTATGCGAAAAAAAAAAAGGAAAAAAGTAAATCCCCCCCCCCACCCCATAAAAATAGACCGGGCTCTTAAATAATTACAAAATAGAGTTATTTTTAAGAAAACATATACGATTTGTCAATGAAAAATATTAAATATTTCTGAACAAACAGTCATGCGACAAAACACAAAGTCGTAGCGCTCCAGCAGACTACAATGACGTCACAGGAAAAAACTGTACGCACGTGGTACATATATCGTGCATTTAAGTTGTCACGCTACTCTCGGCAAATGGCAAAAGAAAAAGATGGCGCGATAACCGATATCAGATGAATTTCTATTAGTGCTTACTCTATCTCGTTAAGCGCGGGTTGGATTAGTTGACACGACTGAATTCGATAGCAGCAGCCACCTGGTTATCGCGTTATATGCGTTATACTTCTTTTCTGTCAATTTATAATCTAGAACAGGAACGAATCTGAATTATTTAGATGCATACAAGGACGTTTTACCGGGACATTGAACAGTTTTAAAATCTATCCGGATTTAAAATTCTGCATAATAAAAATTAGGTAAAGGTTACTTAAAAAAAAATGTACATACGACATAAAGCAACTGTATTTAACAAATACTAACTAGTTTCGCGGATAACTTGAGCCTTATTACCACCCGATGATTAAGAATCGAGTTAGACACTATTCGCATTTGTTAAACGTAATCCTTTTATTTTGTATACTATTTTTTGTTTGGTTTTGGTATTTATAACTGACTTATACAAGTTTGAAATTCATTCATCAGTTTGTTATTCAGCTTCATTATGAAACATCAGATTATTTACCACCGAAACAGGTTGCTTGTCGTGGCTTCTAAAAAGTTAATCCGACTTTAATGCATAGTTCTAATGTTAAAAGATTCATAGGATTCTTTTCAATTTTATTAAAATTATTTCATTAACCGGCAATGACAATACGTTATAGGTAATCTTTTTCTTTTTTTTTCCTTGGGCGCGTCAACACAGGACATTTTTACCCAACACAAAGGACTAACAAATGATGAAACGTAGGAATTTGAAAGTTATATCAAGATGCGATTAGAAACAGAAGAAATGAAGGTAGCCAATACGGGAACAACAGAAGGAAAAGGAACAGAGCTTGAATGTAGTGGGCACAGTAGGAGGTCGGGAGGCCAAGGCCAAGAAAATTAGAATAAAGGACTGTACGTTCCGAGGAGATATATAGATGAGCATTCGAATAGGAGGTGATTTACATCACAGGTCAAATTTAAGATAAGAGGATGGAAGGGACACAAGGGAGACTGAACAATATTAAAACGAAAGAGGGAGGCAAGAAGCAGACTGTAATTAAAGCGGATACGAATTATGGAAGAAATAACAGAACGGCTGATGCAGGGAAAATTATTAAACCAGGAAAAATTGGGCAAAGAGGGTTGTATTGCAAGGTAAAAGAAGTTAGGATCGGAAAAAAGAGACGGATAAAGATCAGTCCAAAAGTCACGATGAAAACGATAAGAGAGAGGACAAAGACATTGGGAGGGAAATCTGTCTATGAAACGGCCATTTACTGCAGCTAGACATGCCAAAAAATCAGCAAGGTCGTTACCAACGATGCCGCAATCCAGAGCAGGTCAATTAGGATAGAACGGAATATTAATAAATTATAAATTAAGGAACGAATATGAAGAAATAATAGGATCTGACGAGGGTTTAGGGAAGGGAGATGAGATGGCTAATCGAATCAGAACATATGATTAATTTCGATAAATTGGATGTTGAGGATATAAAAAGGATAGCACGTAAAATAGCCATGGATTATAGATGATCAAAATAGACACACTTCGATACAATAGCACAACGTTCAAATTCATTTCCCACTTTTCGCTCTCAACCATAGGGAGATTTTGAAACAAAATTATACTCAGTTTTACGTATATTTCCGTTTTCTGTTATGCAGCGTCCTCGGTCTGCGTCATTATTTTCACATTTCCTTTGGTTTTTCTAGCTGAAGACGGACTGTGCCGGAAAACATGATTAAGATGAATATAATGTTATTTCAATTGTGTTGCTGCTACATAGAATTAATATATTTTTTTATCTTTCTAAAAATTATTCTCCTTCACATTCAGAAATACAAATGAAATATTATTATATTATTCGAAATAATTAGTGACATTTACTTTTTCCGACGATTTAAGAAACGATTACATTCGCAATTTTGATTTAATCGCGGACGCGATACAAGAGAAATATTCAAAAAATTCAATACAGAGGAACCACAATTATCCGCTACTATGGAGAAGAGGGTTCGATTAAACACAAAAGTGATTATCGTTATATCGCAAATTCAGCCACCTGCAGAGACAGTTTTAGTGTTGATTATTTATGCAAATGCACGCTGGTCAAAATGAAAATTCGCGTTGACGATATCAACCTGTATCACCGGATTACATTATAGCGGTTAAAAATTATAAAACGAAGATTTTATTAAGATACGTTTTTAACTTGTTATTTTTTTTTTTTTGAAATAGTTTCTTTTTCATCGCTCTATTATAATGTATCTATACCGGCATGTAGTATAACAGCGGTGAAATTGTTTACCGATTTTTCCCTTAGCTGTGATTTTACTTTTTTTTTACTTCGTAAATCAGCAAAGTCTAACAACGTTTATTAGCCGTTTCAAAATGTCAACTTAATTTTAAAAGCAGTTACGTCATACATCCTGTTCGTTAAATAGTTAATAAAAACTAAATTATTAGTGTTTGTTATCGAGTTTATAATATTATTATTATCGCATTACTTTATGTATTCCTTTGATTACGTAATATTTTAATTTTTCTCATTAATTATTTAAAAAATAAACTAAAGACATTATCAGTTCGTCCCTTTCACGACGTAGTGTACAAACCAGTGTGTCAGGATTACATGTATTAGAAAGAGAGAAGAAAGTTGCAAAATAGCTCTAATTCGTAGAAGTGTAATCATAGAAAAAGTTGCGTGTCTAATAAATAAACGATAATAAAGTTTCTCCCTAATTATTCTGACC
This sequence comes from Icerya purchasi, assembly GCA_039619475.1. Classification (NCBI taxonomy): domain Eukaryota; kingdom Metazoa; phylum Arthropoda; class Insecta; order Hemiptera; family Monophlebidae; genus Icerya; species Icerya purchasi. The sequence continues at coordinate 402,830,647 of CM077116.1, read as the reverse complement.
GGTTACATCGTTATTCACGTTTCTAGCTGATCTAGCACATTTCTGCTCAGTCATTCAGTACGACAAAAGGGCAGTCTGCTCTTCTTTGTTTCCATATTTTAGCTCCTATAGCGGAACCGTGTTAGCATGATATGTGTGTCTGGGGAACTGTAGTAATCGGAGTTGTTACTTAATCAACTCCGCTCTAGGATACGTATTCTTCCAGACCAACTCATCACTACTTCGAATGCACACCTGACCGTGACCGTTGGCCAGATTTCAACGTCAGTTAAAAAAGTAGCTAAAATATGACTTCAAATATTGCTGAATATTAAGCGGAAACCATCATTCAAAACAAAACGATTATATTTCGAGGAAAATATTTCAGTCCACAAGGTGTCCTGATGTTACGCTTTTAGTATTTACGTTGCTAACGTTGCTCTTATTCGAGTAGTCTTTTTTTTTTTTTTACTTTTTGCTAATGATATCCTTTTATACTTCGCTAATGACAATGATTCCAAAGGTCAGCCTTAGTGTTTCAATGATTACTTTGGAAAATGCTCTTTCTGATATTCATCTTTTGTCAGATCTTCATAAACGTTTTCACTCGCTTATTACAATCCTACTTTAATAAATTTACCCTTAAACTATTGTTTCAGTTTCCTTCTTCTGTTACTGCCTTTCTCAGCAATTCCGCACCAATATCATAAATTATATTTGTACAATTCCTTCTTTAAGTATTTAAATCTAAAGCTCTTTCGGACGTCCGGTCCTCATTTGCGTTAATAATTTGATTTTTGCGAGTTGAGAAATTTTTTGCTAAAATTTTTGATCTAGATATGTTCATAGGCGGACCCCAGACTTTCACCCTATTTCATATAACTCTGTAATCATTTGATTTTTTACCGTCCTCTGAAACCGGAACGCCGTACCAACATTATTAATTCCATACTCCCTCTCCACACTCTAGTGGTTCAAAGTTGTTGTATTCTCGGAATTCCTTCAATTTCACTTTTCGAACCCAATTATTATTATTAGCAACTCCGTTGGTGGCGATATTTTTATTTCCTTATTTCCTTATTTCCAACAAAATTATATCCGATTATAAATGCAGAAAGGGCACCTTGATATTTTTATTTCTGCGACTTTCTCTCTCGTTTATAACCCTCTTTCGCTCCGTTCTGGTCACGTTGATTTTTCCGGTGTAGGGAACATAATCAAAGAGCAAAATCTGCGTAACTGGTGTTTCTGTTTTTTCCCAATTGTTAGATTACGACTAAAATTCTACTATTTCGTATAAGAACTTTCACTCTATTCTTTAGATATCTACACTTCTTACTGGAGTCCAATCGTTGCAAAATACATATACCTCTACTCGCTTTTCTTCATATTATATGTCTCACTGCTTTTCACATTTTCAGCCACACCCGAAGTTATCTGTAATATCTATCGCGTTTTTACTTTGAACATTTTTTCACCGACGTTGCATTATATATATATATATATTCTCATCTTTTAAAGCTTAGACTTCCGACTCTTCACATTGCTTTTTTTGCGTTTTAAATCTCCCTCCTTGTTTTAAATTTTGATTAGCGCTTTGACACGTTTTTGCTTGATGAATGATTTGAATCAACGTGTACTGTTAGGAAAAGAAAAAAAAATGGAAGAATAATAGTCGGTTTTTTCGCTATTTTTATTCATTACTTCCACTACAGACCGGATTTTACCCGAAGGAGTTATTTCATTTGATAATAATTACCCGTTTTGCTCAAGTACGGTCAGAGTTATTTTTCAGTTGCTTAAATTAATAGTATAAAAATAGTTTATTTCTCCATCTTCGCAATTATATTTTATAATAAGATTTTCATATATATATATATATATATATATATTTAAGGCTGGCGTAGCGGTTGAAAAATAGGCAGATTGTGTGTAGAGATACACTTGTTTCTCGGTGAAATGCGAGCACTTTCAGTTTGTATAACGACTGTAATTATTTGCCGATTATTACACTGTATTCTCTGCATTCACTCACCTACCGTAGTCTATTAGCAATATTATATACATAGAACCCTCCGTTCGAATCTCACTATAATGCACATTGAAAATGCGGAAGAGAAACGAAATGAAAAAACAAACAACGAAAAAAGCGATTTTTATTTTTATATTTGTTTTGTTTTTTCAATTATCCGGGTTCGCTATCTCTCTGTTTAATGAAAAATTATCTAGCCGTTTTGTATTTTTGGAATAAAAACGAACGAGGGCTTAAAAGAGAAACAAAAAAAATTTATACATATATTAAACGAATAAGAAAGTTGAAGAGAATGAAATTTTTCGTATAACGATTTCGGTTTTAAAAAAGTTGCTTAAAAACCAAAAATAATATAGTCGGTTGGATTTTTATTTTTATTATTTAACAAATTTTTTCTAATGCTTCCATCATATTAAATTCCTAATTTTGATTTATATTTCGGTTACATTGGAAATATATAGTTCCCCATTTAACTTTAATAAGTCTTATTTAAAAAGAAATCTGCTCGATTAATTACGACACCATTCAAATTATAATTTCTTTCTATTATATGAACATTATTCAATGGTGTGTGTGTGCGTGTATGTGTGTGTGTGTGTACACGTGGGAGTGTAGCTGAAGGCAAAGGTCCTTAGTAATTTTAAAAAAAAAAGATCAAATTAAAACGCTTTTTTCTTTTTTTCCTCATTTTTATATTGATTTTTTCCGATTTAGCTGCGAACCCGATTTAAATTAAATTATGAAACTTTGAGCCGATAATTTTTGTATTTCCTTTTTTCCCGAAAGAATTGCTCCTACCGATATGATGAAATACCCGTATGGAACTCTGTTGCTATTAAAAGTGAAGAAAAAGGTTGTTTATCGTTTTCTCGGAAAATAATCCCACTTTTTAAGTTTCCTAAATGAGATAATTATAGCGCACCAAATGTATCTTAAAGAGTATAAAGCGTCAATTTAGAAACAATATTCGAATGGCGAAAAGATTGATTACAGGAAGCAAATAACAACGCGCGAAGAATGTGGTAAGGAATGAACACGTTTAAGACGCCGTTAAATATTATAGACCGACGCTAAACGTTTTAGTAGCCAATTTATGTTCACTATAACTACCATTGACCAATTTCTATGAACACAATCTGAGAACTCGTACAAAATACGCTGAAGTTAATAAAATTATAAACACAACAACAAATTAATATTAAATAATTAAATTGAATATATTCTAGAAACAACTGTATTGGAGATATTTAATACTAAAAAAAGGTAAAAAATATATTAATACAGATAAATTTATTTTACGATCAATTATGTAGATTTTGTTTCGACGTTCAAAAGATAAACTAACCTTAATGTATTTTTTCCAACTGAAAATAAGACATTCTCAAGGAAATGTGTTTTTAGCATATATTCAGTTCAAAAATTCAATTTTAACATGTTTGTTGTTGTATTCAGGGTCATATCTAGACCAAACTTTCGGGAGGGGTTACGAAAATATTTATATACACACACATATGTATATATATATATATATATATTTGACCCCTTTTGCTTACATTTCTGTCTCTTTCTCTTCTATACTTTGTATAAAATGATCAAAATTTACAACGTAATTCTTACTGGCATCAACACACACAAAAAATAACATAACCACAAAAATCCTATTCTAACATTTAACTTCCGTTATATAAAATTAAGACATTTTTTCGTTACATTTATTGTTACATATTTCGTTACATAAAATTGTGACATTTTTTAAATAACAATAACAAAAATCCTACAAAATATAACAAACGTTACATAAAATTGGGACATTTTTCTGGGACATTTTTTTGGGACATTTAGCGTTACATAAAATTGGGACATTTTTTCGAATGGGGGGGTAGCCTAAAAATTACGTTGTAATTAATATATATATATATATATATATATATATATATATATATATATATATATATATATGTGTGTGTGTGTGTATATTATGGCGAAATATATTTATTTATAAATAGTACATTAAAGCCTTGTAGTCAATTATTGTATATGCAATATTTGAACACTACAATAAAAACAAATAAAAAGTAATCGTTTCCATAAAATTCATAAAAATTTCGATTTTATTTTCTTTTGTCAAAAATTGGAAAGAAATAAATTATTCTGAATTTCGGTATTCAAGCAGTTATTATTTCGCAGACATTTCGGGAGGGGTTTGAACCCTGAAAACCCTCCTTCAGATATGGCCCTGGTTGTATTTATAATTTCATTATTTTATTAACTATTTAACAAACAGGAAGTATAAATACACTACACGCTAAGGCACCTACAGAAACCATTTTAAGTAGCACTTTTTTCGTATTCGTAATAGAGTTGATATATAATTAAGCCCCTTTCGTTCGTCCATTTCTTCAGACCGAAATAGCAAAGGTGTTTTGAAAGGTTTGTGGGGGGAGGTTAGATTTATGAATTTTGATTACAAATATCGTTTTATTTTTTTATTATTATTATTATTATTATTTTCCGACTCCGCCTTATAACTTTTATCACTTAAAAATTCTTTCTACGTTTCAGCCAAAGTTTCATATTTTTTAATCCTCTAACCGAAACTAAAATTTCCTTAAAGTCAAAAAAGACTAAAACCCAAATTAAATAAAATTCGGCTCGAAAACTAAATCTATACTTCAAAATTCTCTAAAAATGTCGATTGAAAAAATTCTTTCGACGAATGAGACACGCCCAGACCACATGTGCCACATATGAACATTAGAGACAGACGGTCTGTTTCTATTTGCATATAAATTTCAGTTAAAAACAAATGAAGAGCTATCTCGTTCGGGAAGCTTAAAATAAACGGTTTTTTAACATTCTTCTTAAAGAATACATAATATTGAACGCCCGCATAATTTAATAGTGAATAGTTAAATTATTTACGAGGTGCAATTAAAAAGTAACGAGAATTTTTAATTTTTTCAAAAAGTATTTACCTAATCTTTAATGTTTATTCCACGGTCTCTTCAAAGTAGTCGGTTCCCCTTTGATGTACTTGTGCCACACCGTAGTCTCCAGAAACACTGTTGGAACGCCATTTCAGGTACGGTGCCTCGCTTTACGATTTTACCTTTATCTCGTATCTACCGTTTAAAAAACTCTGTTCTTTCGACTGTGTTTTGTTGAGTTAGAAAAATAGGAAAAAGTCTGCTATGTCTGGAGAATAGTATTATGTTTCGCCACGAACTGTTGGATAAGCAATATGCGCGCCGCTGCGTTCTTGTGGATCCCCACGAAAGTTGTTTCTCCAAAGTTCGGATTAATAACAGCGTAATTCTTAGGCTACTCCGCATTAGAAAAAATGTCCCAATTTTATGTAACGAAAAACGTAACGAAAAAATGTCTTAATTTTATATAATGAAAGTTAAATGTTAGGATAGGATTTTTGTGATTATGCTATATTTTTTTTGTGTTGATGCCGGTAAGAATTACGTTGTAAATTTTGATCATTTTATACAAAGTATAGAAGAGAAATAGACAGAAATGAAAGCAAGAAGGGCGAAGGGGTGCAGCCCCTTGCGAGGCCAAAATGGCTGAGTTATATATATATATATATTAATTACAACGTAATTCTTAGGCTACCGCCTATTAGAAAAAATGTCCCAATTTTATGTAACGTCAGTTATATTTTATAGGATTTTTGTGTTTATGTTATTATATTCATATGGACCGATTTAGAATTACGTTGTAAATTTTGATCATTTTATACAAAATACAGAAGAAAAAGAGACAAAATGTAAGTAAAAGGGGTCAAGGGGCACAGCCCCTTGTGAAGGCAAAATGGTCGGGTTATATATATATATATATATATATATATATATATATATATATATATATATATATATATCAGTGGCGGATCCGCGGGGGAGATAGGGGACATTCCTCCAAAGAACGAAAGCCTCTATGAGAAAATCTTTTATAACAGAGAAACTTAATTTATACTTATGAATTTTACCTACGGATTTAATAATTAATATTTAATACTGTTTTATATTTTTATTCTATTTTAAACACAACTATCGTCGATCTTTTGCCATTTTTGTTTATTTTTAATTTTTGTTTTGTAATGTAAATGAAAATAGTTCAATGAGAAATATATATGTATTTAAACTTGCTCATGAACAAAGAATTCGGATCGGATTACTAACAAATATAAAAGAGGAAGTAAAGTCTAATAAAAATACTATCTTTCTTACTATTTCTAAACTACCATTTAGCTAGAATTTTAAAATTTCATTTTATTTTAAATTAAATTGTAATAATGTATTTTTAAAGCATTTTTAAATTTCTCGAAAGGTCGCTATTTGATTTTCTTTATGGAACAAGGGGTATTTCTCAAATCTACTGCCTACCGTAGAAGATTTTACATAACTATGTTCTTCTTATCCCCCCAAATGTCCTTCTGGATCTGCCCCTGATATATACATATATATATGTTTATGTATATGTATAATAACTACGTCATTCTTACTCAGCGAGTAATATAGAAACCTTGAAACATTTTCACTATGAATATACCTTATACCAGGGTAATATGAAGCCTCTGTAACAGAAATGTGTATAACGCTTTCGCTTTCATAAGATGTTTATTTTATTCCGCGAAGAATAGTATAATTGATTCTCCTATAATAAGACATCTGGCAATCCATGAAGTTCCCTATGGTTCGGAGGATCGAGTTTTATTAAAAACCGCGTCATTTAGGGCGAAGGTAATGCGAAAAAATCTTAGAAAAAAACTTAATAAAAAACCGTTGTAAACTATTTATATAAGTTTTCCCGTTAGCTGTAAATTGATTTTTTTTATTTTTTTAAAATAACGCAATTGAACTCTTCTGTAGGTATTATAAAAGTGCTATTATCTACGCGACCAGCGGGTGACCCCATGACAAGGTGCGGAAGGTCGAGTTTATTTACATATACATATATGTATATGTATATGTATATATATATATATATATGTATGTACATATATGCATTGCGGAACGACTGCTTATATAAAAGCGAAAGATAAAAATCAATAATGAAATTATCACAAGTAAAAAACCTACGCTTTATATTTTCACAGTTAGAAAACGTGATTGAGGTGACTTATTAGGTGACACTTCTTTCTGGTAAGCGCCTATTTTGTTGGAAAACCTACGTACTGCGCATTTCCATATAAACACTCTTCAATCGAAGATGCTCATCTAGAGAGTGTACCACCGCCGGGCGGCCAATTCGTGCACTAACGCGCTTCGGGTGTGTGAATTTTAGAGTTCATACACGCAGGCCAAGCTACCCATAGTCGGTAAATAAAATAAATCACATTGCTCTACGATACTTAACTGTTTCGGTAAACGGAGTGAACGGGCGCTAATTGGATCTGCTTCCAAAAATAAATTTATTAATATCGCTAATTAGTCGCTTAGAGCGAGGCCGAAATTGGACGATAATTATGCTGACTAGTTCGATCTCGGACAGCCCTAGTTTTCCGGCGTCGAGGCAACAGCGTGGCTGTCCGCAGTTAACACGTTCTGTGATGTAATTAGAGCGGCCGCGTGTGCTTCGCGGTGCGGACAGTCGAGGAAAAGAAACGAAGCGAAATGGGAAAAAGTTCAGAATGTGTCGCACGAAGAAGCCGGTGCGAGATTTTTGTCGTACAAAGAAAACTGGTTTAAACATCAGCTCTGTTCGGTTACCGAACTATTGTGTTCTCACCTTTGTTCACTTATTATTTCTTAGTAACGGAAATGCCTCACTTCACAGACTTGCTGAACGTGCACAGACTGACGCATGCATGCTCGCAAAACGCGCCCGTCCACCTCGTAAGACGCGCATACACACGGCTTTTAGCGGAAATAATTCGTGATATGTTCGCGCGTTTTTGACCGCCCATGTGTGACAGCAGCTCTATGTGCACCAGTTTTTAACGATCATTAAAAATATTACAGCCGGTCCGGGAATCTCTGCGGTCAGGGGCTCGGGGATTCGAAGCAAATTTAACAAAACGCTGGTAAATTACAAGCGGTCAAGACTTTTACTGCGCCTCATATAGTTTTCAGAAGCGCCGAATTACGGCTAGACAACCAGGTATTTTAATTGCAGATTCGAACCGTCGCGATGTAATAAGCGACCGAAATATCGAACACGTTGTTGGTCGTTAAAACCGCAGAATCACCTCTGATGATAGCTTATCGCTCGATAATCTCCTTGCCCTGCAAGATGATTAAAATCGCGACTCCGTTAGGCGACCGGCGACAGCTGTTGTTACATTTTATAAATAGAGGTATTTTCAGGAAGTAATCGATCTGTATGCGCACATATGTATGTTGGTATTTTTCTTTTTGCCCGAAACCGAAAGAAATCGATTCTGCTCCCCAGTTAAATATCATGGGAAAATGCGTACCGTAGCTACAATCTCCGATTTGTCCACTGCATCCTGATAACTTCGATCATGGTTCCGAACAGGTTACATACTTTTCGCGTGTTCTGATGTACGATCTGATTTGCTTTATTTTCAACGTTTCAGCCTTGGCCCCCTCCGAACGATGCTTCTGGCTTTAATTTCATGTTCTAGAAGTTTAGTCACGTGTCCGATAAAATAAAAATATTTGCTTCGCCTTTCCTTTTTTGGGGGATGCGTGGGGCAGCTCATTAACCAAAGAGATCTTTAGTCGGAAACTGCTTTGTCCAATATTGCTTGGCCCTTGCTCACTGTTCACAAATCCCTGGGGGGGGGGCTGTAGCATATTAGGTAACGGTTTTTTATTCGGCTGAAATTCAGTTGTATTTTTTTTTTTCTTTTTTGGCTCAGCTTTCGCCTTTTGGCCGGTCTATACCCAGATCTAATTAATTACCTGTGTCCCTTCTTATATTTTAGTATTAGCAGTTTTAAAAAAAAAAAAAACATATAACGCCTTAGATTCCAAAGAAACTGGCTCCTTTATAATTTGGTATACAGATATCCGTAACGTGTAAAGTTTGTTTAAAATTCCATTCACCAATTCTTCTCTTTCGTTTTTATATCTCTCACACTGGTGGCTATGCTATATGTTCGATCGACCCTTCCAATCCGCATTCATTACAGTTATTATTAGATAATTAGCGACCGGATTAAGTTCATATTTAAATTAATAATACGTACAACTAGCATTAGTTAGCAAGTTAAAAGGTAAAATTCCTGTTTTTATGGGCATCTCTGTTGAAGAGGAAGACTTAGAAAGAGGACTTGTAAGATGCAATTCCTTACGATCTTAAGCCTTAGACTGTTGCTGTGAAAGCTGGTTAGTAGGCTGTGAAGAATTTGAATTAGAAAAAAAGATAGAACCGATTTTAGTAGGGTAAAAAATATTTTATGCATCCGAAATATCCCTAGAAGGAAAAGTTACCGTAGTTTTAGAAGTATTCCTAAACGATGAGAAAGGTTTCCCCCTAACAGGAAGATGAGAGTAGTCGAATTACAATTAGGAAAGGGATGAACAGAAAAAAGAGACCGATCATACGACAAAGATGCTATAATTTTGTGAAAATGTCTACTTTCGACGGTTGATTCGGTTACCGAGTGCACCGAACGAGATATGCCGATGATGTCAGCGTAAGAAAACGATAGAACTTCGAACTTCTCTGATAGTCTTACTGATGCCTTCGGATCTCCAGAAGTTATTGTATGCCCTTATTTTTTGAATACAAGGCAGCTCCCATATTAGTAGTTAAACGGCTGTCGGCATTATTTAAAAATCATATTCTTCTCCGAATGATTCGAAGATAAGTGACTTTGATGACGATGAACACAACGAGGTTCAGATGTGTAATGCTGAGCAATATGAAAGAATCTTAGACAGCTGCGGCCTAGGCGGTCTTACACTAGGATTAAACTTGTACAGGTGTACGAACTGAGGAAATAACCGACAGATTAGATTTCTCCTTAGCCGTTGTTGGAATTAGATGCTCTCCCTAACATATCTGTTAATCCTGATCTTGTTATATGAAATTTCACTTTACGCGATGTGAGAAAGTTCTTCCGCACGTCATATCGATGGATGAACCGCACGAATGTAGCGATAAAGAAGACCATTAGGATGGAAGCTTTTAAATGATTGATTTTAGAGTCATAACGAATTCGTAAAATAAACATTGGCGGATAGCGCGGAATCAAAAACGGTTTTGATTCTATTAAGATCATTCCGTTGGAAATATTTGATACACCGTTGTGATGTGATTACTCCGAAGGCGTTGTAATTAGCAAAATTCCGTGCATCAGACTGAATCAGACTAAATATGGGCTTCAACGAAGAACCGAATCGAAGAAATCTTCATCGCATCATTCACCGGGGATTCTTATTAATAGAATTAACATTATCACCATAACCGAAGTTGACGGCGCTGTTGTTAAACAGTCAGCAGATCGGTTTTCCCGAAAAGCAACGGACCTCCATCAGGATCGAATATACGCTCATAGTTTCAATGCGTGTTTCCAATTTTATATATTCAGTAAAAGCGGGAACATTACAGAAATAAATGTATCGAAAATACGAAAGCAACCGATAACAATTTTAAAATTATATTTCGGCGTAAAACAGGCGGAAACCACTATGCGATGACCGAAGCAATACTCGCCAATAACCATCGACGAAAATAAACTTCGAAGGTACTACTGCTGGCGAGACCTTCAGCGAAAATATATTCGGCTAAATACAGTCCCGCCCAAATAGATTAATTAGATATCTTCTTAATGGTTAACCTAAAATTACCGCAAACCACCACATCGCACAACGGTACTTAATTCCGGCTCCTAAAAAAAAAGGAACCGGAATTTCACTCAGCAGTGTTGATGAACTATTTCAAGCTGATTAAAATTTTAAAATCATTTTAATATTAGAGAGAATTTCAACAAGAGTTTGAAGACTTGGTTGTGTTGTTTTTTTTTCTACGTTTTTAAATAATTCGGGGAAGTCTTGCAATCAGACTTTTTATTTATATATATAAAAAAAAAACAACAAAAAACAAATATATATATATTCAAAAAGTAGAAAATAACCATCGAGAATCAAACAAAACACTTGTTAAAAGAAGAAAACGCATGTAAAATCACTGAAGCCGGAAGATGGCATGTGATTTTTAAGCGCGAACACTGAAATTGGATTTCACGTTAAATACTCATAATTGTCTAATCGTCGCGATTGTTTTAAATCTGTCATATAATTCACGAAAATATATAGTTCTTTTTCATTTACAATGAGTGACTCTTTAGAATCAGTGAGAGTTCCTAGTTTGCGGAAATGGGAAATATTCTTCCGCATAAATTTCAGTCTTCGTGTGGCTCTAACCCCGCAGCAAACGCTAAGACCGAAAAAAACAGCGCTAAAAAACCGAATGAGAAATATGTAACTTCAGTTCTTTTTCCTCTTTTTACATTTTTGTACCTTACGTCTTTGTATTGGAGCTTTTTTCCCCCTAACAACATCTTTTTCGCGTTTTTCAAAAACACCATAGTCGGATATGCGCTCCGTTCGAACATGACATTTAAACTATGTCGAACGACGACTACGATGATTTCACCCGTGCCTGAATAATTACCTCTTTCAACCGTCGTCAGTTCTAATTTTTATTCCAGCAAGTTACGATAATAGACAGATATATACAGAAATGAGAAACATAAAAGAGTGGCTAATTTTAAAGTAGCTGATAGTCTCATCTATACGGAGTCGATGATAACCAATAGTGGAAGCTGTCCGCTGAACATTAAACGCAGATTAGCCATGGCGCGAAGTGCGGACATTAACAGATTATCAAGAGTCTGGAGAGATACAAGTCATTCGAATAGTACAAAATTGAATCTGATGAGCTGCTTAATTTTCTTAATTATACTCCGCGGAAACCTGGACACTCACTAAAACAGACCTCAGCAGAATAAACACGTTCAAAATGCGGACATATAGAAGAAGGTAGCAACCTTTGCTAACGGCACCGCGATTTTATGCTCAGACGCATGTCAAAGCGCGGAATACCATCCAAGCAGCGGTTACTGAAATTTCGTCATGGCTCAACTTATGGAAAATCAAAACCAATAAAAGTAAATCAGCGCGAGTAATCTTCACTAGCAGAAAAATTGATCAAGACGTAGTCCTGAACAATTTTACCGCGAAAAACATATCTGGGTGTATACCTTGATCAACGCGCCTAACAAGGAAGAAACATATTAAAACGGACCGAATTAAATATTTAAGACAACTATACTGGCTACTAAACAGGAAGTCGGAATTATCTGCTGAAAATAAACTACTAGTCTCTATAATAATCAGATTTCAAAGCCAGTTTGGAGTTACAGCTGCCCGCTATGGGGCTATTCTAAAAAGAGTAACATAGCAATCATACAACGGATGATCCAAAACAAAATCCTCCGGATGGTTATAAACGCCCCCTGTGGTACATTACCAATTTAACGCTTCACAAAGACTTCAGAATAAAATTTGTTCAAGTAATTCGACGACGCGAAGAAGTATGCCTACAAATTAGAAATGTATTCGAACAACATGGCAATTGCGTTGCTAGGCAATTCACTAGACGTTCGGCGGCTTGATCGAATCAAGTCGATGGATCTAGTTTGAATTAAAAGTCCTCATAAAACTTCTTTCTTAGCACCTACTATCGCTGGGTAGGCTGCTATTCAAGCTATGCGCACAAGATATTAAAAATAATTGCTAAATAGCTATCATCGGCTAGGTGCAATTTAGCTATTAAAGAATTAAAAAAAAAAAAAAAAGGAAGAATGCTAAGAATATCTCGGATGGACGGAATAACAAATAGTTTTATAATTAACAAACTAAACTATCAAGATAATTAAGAGAAAACGGTTTCTTAGATTTTTATAGCACGTGACAAAAATTTGCTAATGCTCGGAAAAATTATTAATGGGAAAAGACCGAGAGAGGCAGACCACGGACGTGAACTCATCCAAGGGGTCAATGACCGGGGCGAATTTACGTGAAGCGCTACTAACGGCCCAAGACAGGGTGATCCGGAGAACTATTTAAGAATTTCATTCTAGTGGATAAAAAGGAAATGGATAATAATACCGACATTTAGGCATACCTTATTGCTCCTTTTTTAACCTGTCATTTCCGGTTTTTGTCCATCATCCTATCCGGCTTTTGATCGATTTTTTCTACGCTTTAAGATACCTTTTTGAACGTCGTTCTTATGCTCGCCGAAATTTTAAATGACCGTGCAAATTCTGCCTATTTTACCATTTTGCATTTTTTTAATTTCATCGGCTCGTCGCCTTTTCTTTATTTGAAACTCCAATTACGAAACGTGTGATACTTTTATTTGCCAGCCCATATTTTTCTTCGCGCAATACTAAACAAAGTTTCTTACGACACAGTTCATACCAAAACCTCAAATCTGCCTATTAATAGACAATAGTGAAATGGCATTTTTCTAGCCCCCTTTCCGCAACGCAAAACAACAACAACAACAACAAATTAATGATAATAATAAAACAAAAATAACGGGAAAAAAAAGAAAAAAAATCGGCTAATATTCGAAAGAGTAATTTAGTACTCCGAAATCGGTTGATCCGTCTTTCAACGGTAAGAGGCGTGTAACATCCGGAGACGTATAGAGAGACGCCGATGAACGCAACATAAAATGAAAAGTCTATATTTAAGCGAGCCGAATCATATTGAACGATTCGCGCGCGGTTTCGGGCAATATCAAAAACATGTCCTAGTTTCCCGGATAATTTTAGCCTTTTTTTAGTATTGACGATAACGGTGGAAATATGTAAATAGCTTATAATTACAACGGGAGCAGACTACAGTATCCGGAACGTAATGATAATATCGGTACGCGCTAAGTAGTAGTTGCGCGGGGAGGGGGGCATTTCTCATCTACGTATTCGGCTAATTCGTGAACGATTTTCGATCGATAATATTCGTGAATTTCGATCATTTTTACACTGCTCTACGGAGTAATGGCTACTTTATGACGACTCGAATTCCGTTTAAGCGATAAAAATATAACCAGTTCCGATTAAAATCGGCGCGTATTAATTTTCTAGGAATTTCTAAGGCCGCTAAAAGTGGGAAAAACAGCAGCGGCTCCTGGGTTTCACGAATTTCGGCTGTAGCTGAATAATGATAACATTCGTTCTCGCAACTCCCATTCGGTCGACCGGCGTCAGCGGAACTCTCTGTTCATTGCAGACGCGGAATAATGAGTACGTTATAGAAGAGGGCATTACGGCGATAAAGACGAGATGTGGAGTGCATGCGTGTGTGCAATCGCTTTAGGGGATGCGTTGCGTTGCGTCGTACTTTGCAGTTAAGAATTCGCTTAAAGAAGAAAATCGGGATATAGAGCTAAGAGATGGTGATAATAGTAGTTAAAATAATAATAATAATAAAAATAATAAAAATAATAATAAAAATAATAATAATAATAATAATAACAACAATAATAATGATAATGATGATAATGATAATGATAATGATAATAGTAACGATTTTACGGTGATTTAGACGAGCGGTGCGCGAAGGGATAAAGAATGTGCCCAAATTTGTGCGTGCCTTCGACAGTCAGCTGGCCTGGTTGGCGGTCGCCGACAGTTACACAGAGGTGTGTGGTGTATACGTTCAAATTAACCGGGTAATTTTCATACGGCGGTACGCATTATACGTCTGTTTTCGTTTATTACCTTCTAAGAAGAGCTCTTGAGCCGGACTGCGAGGACCGACCGAGTTAATTGGTGTGATTTCGATAATCGGAAGGAAATGTTACTGCAATTGCAGCGAGCCGGAGCAGGGGTCGAAAACCGCAACTTAAAAGCGCGCGGACAAAGTAGTCCAAGAGGAGAAAAGAAAATACAAAAAGCCAATGAATAAATAAGTAAACAAACGAATAAAAACAACCTTCCGAGAAATGTTCTGGTTGATGTGTACGTCTTGCATCTTCCTTTTTTTTCTTTCTTGTTTCGGCTCGGGATTCTGCGTGGCCGACGTGAAAACTCGAAATTGTCTCTGCTACGCTGGCAAAGTGCGTTGTACTCTGGCATGCAACGGCCCTGGCCAAGGTCCAGGCCTAATTATTACGTAAAATAATTTTCTCGCTCCGCGCCTCCCGACTAAGCGCTGCTAATGTAGCAATTCTTCCGCTTAAAGAAGCGCCTACCTGCTTCAGACTCATACTAGCCGCCGACTCCCCTAATCATTCCGCTTCGTCGGCAGCATTAATAATGCTGAAAAAATAATGCACAACTCGCGCTCTCCATATCATACTCTCGGCTGCCTCGATTATTACACAGCCAGATATCATACTCTCGGCCCCTCATTATTATCATGACTATAATATACATACGTATATTGCGCGTTCATCATTAAAATTTCCAGGTGATTTCGTTTTGCGCTATTCCGCGAAATTAACCGATACTCGGAATGACTAGTGCGCGATTTCATATTCGCCCGATGATTACTACCTTTTTTCGTTATTTTCGTTATTACCGCTTAGCGTTGAGGAAACTGTCGTGGCAAACGTCTTCGTTGGCGAACACGAACGATCGGAATTTGCTCGCGATTCGTGCGAATTTTGCAAATTACGCCCTTCACACAGGGTCTAGTAGATAGAAACAAATGAAAAATTTTCAAAAATGGCTAAAAATCCGAGAAAGAACCATTAAATACATATTAAACAAATCAGGCGAGAAGAATAAGCAAAATGTATAAAATATAAACGTATTCTTTTTTTTTTTGTTAATTAGACGGCAAATGATGAATAATTTTATGTATCAACGTAAATTCGTTTCTTCTTTTTCTTCTTCTTCTTCATGCGGCTTCTTAAACAGTTTTAGACATCCGTGGTCATATCCAGTAAATTCTATTTCTCGCTATCCTTTTCGCTTATTGTTTCCTATTCGTGTCTTTTAGTTTCTCTCTTTCGGATTACCGCAACTTTGTGTCTCCCTGTACGTATTTTCATGCAACGATTCGTTCCAAGTACCGACCTCTGCCGATACGGCCACAAAGAACTTCGGTATACATATTTATCTCTGGCGTACTTAAGGTGGCTTTACCTCATTAAGAACTCGTTTGTTCGTCCAACGCGCGCTCCGAGGAATTTTTAACGTCCAATGTGATCCTAAAACGCCGCAGAGAACGTGAGTGCCCATTTGCCAAATTTATTTTGCACTTTTTTTTCCCATAATATCGAGCCAGATTTTGTTTAGTATTTCGAGTTTACAATATAATCTAACCGGCAACTACGTATTCTTTTTTTGCATTTCAGATCGATTATTCTCCGTCAACACTTTATCATTATTCTAGTTTCACCGCCTTTTTTAGAATACAACTTCCGGCGGATGCGCTATTTTATTTAATTTACATTCAACAGTTTTACGCCGGATGTTAATCAGGACGTCAAAATCTTAAGATTCGGTCAATCAGTTTTCTAGAATTATCCCTTCATTACATGTTCACTGTTACTGAACAGCGTCAGAACTGTAGAGGACATGTTTTTATATCGAGTGCGGAGATTATTATTATTATCATTTGTTGTTGTTGTTGTTGTTGTTTTTTTGTTTTTAAGATGAAGGTAAAACAGGTAGTGGCTCGAGAGCTAAATGGAAAAGAAGCGATATGTACACGATCGGAGAATAGAAAGGAGTACTTAAGGGCTAACCGAAGGAAAACACAAGGAAAGAATGAAAGACGCGCAAAAAAAACGGCCAATTAGCAAAAGCGAAGAGGAGAAAGAGGAACGTTCGGAAGCGGTGCAGGAGCATTCGAGAGAAATCAGCATCGCCTAATAAGTTGCGAGTGGAAAAACGGAGTGGACAGAGTGGAGAGAAATCAGCATCACCTAATAAGTTGCGAGTGGAAAAACGTAGTGGACAGAGTGGAGAGAAATCAGCACCACCTAATAAGTTGCGAGTGGAGAGAAACAAGAGAAGAAAAGAGGTGCAGGGAATAAAGAATTAGAGGGAGTTAGGACGCTGCAAAGAAGAGGAAACTAAAAAACCAGGAATAAGACGAGAAATTAGATTGGGATAAAAATAATAATGGAAAGGTATAAGAGTAAAAAAGTGAAAAATATCGTGAGATTAAAATATACTGAGTAATTTACCGGTAGAATAAAAAGACGAACAAGCTGGAATATAGAGTCGTTGTCTTGGAAAATGTTGCGGATGAAAAAAGCGTATAATGATAAGAATTACATAATCAGTAGACCACGAGGCAATGAGATGGTCGGTAACACATTGCGGGGATCTGATATAATAGTGAGGGAACTAGGAAAGAAGTAATAAAGAGGTGCTGTCATATTGTCGGCGTAGAGAAAATTTAATAGAAAAAGGAACGTTTAAATGCTTCAGAATAGTTTGGAGAAGCAAGAAAAAGGCTAAACCAATTCCGCTGGTTCATTCGGAGTGGGCAGTGAAGATGATAAAGTGGTTAAGGAAAACAGACCCCGAGGTGTTTAAAAATTCTAATTTATTTTAAATTGGACAGGTATGTCGAGACAGTAAATAGGATCTAGGAGGGTGCTGTAAGAATAGGTATAATATGGTGAAAATTGACAAAGGCGAAATGAGGGACAGTATTCGTGTCGGCAGAAAAGCGACAATAAAAGTGAAAGTTAACAAGAGAGGAATAAAAGCTTCGGGTGAAAAAAGAGATATGATCGGCATATACGGCAGGGATTGAAGTAGAATTTCCAGCTCCCAGACATCTCTTTACACGGCTCCGCAAATAATTCCCGGCCATACTTAAGCGTCGTAATTTTCTGTTTCTCTTTCCTTCCGATTCGATTGTCTTAGGCCGATTGTTTTTCGTTCTCATTCAAAATGCTTTTTCCATAATTTCGATACTTTTCCAGTTCTTTATTCAATTGTTTTTTGCGATTTGGTGGATTTTCAAATGCGTGTTCCTTTTCGTCGATTACTAATGAATAATTCGTAATTGGTGCTCTACACTTAACGCCCAAAAACACCTTTGACGATATATACTGTCGATGTGTTCTCTGCCGTGTATTAGCCAGAATATCGTTTGATTTCTATGCGAGTTATCCGGCCACCGAGAATATATGAAATTTTTTAACAATCGCTTCAATTATTGCACAATTATTACCCAAGTAAAAATTTTTCAGACATTCATACCTCTGTTGCCAAATTACCCATTCTTATGATATTTCCGAGATTTTCGCATTAAAATCTCTTAAAATTATAAACATTCAAAAAATACATTTATTCAAATTACCTGCTAGTATTATTTCAGTAGTAGTTTATTTCCTCACCGTTATTAAACGATTCTGGTTTCATATGGCAATAAACAATCTTTTACGCTGTTTCGTAATTGCAAAAGCTACTCCATTAAACCGATTATCATTACCGAAATGGTATATTACGAATAATCTTCATATTTCAGAGTGACCTTATCCAGGTCTCTCCGCGACTATATTCCCGATATTTCTAGATTACATTTTTTCCCTTCATTTAACTAATCTCCCTACCTTTGTCGCGCCCCTCCAACTATTCGACCTCTTCTATACTCTTTGTAATTTATTATTTTTTCGGATCACTAATTTCGCACGCGTTGCCCAACTATCCACATTCGCGAGCAGCATATTTCACGCGGTCCACCTTGGAACTAGTCGAACGTCGGTCAGCCGTCCGATCGTGAATGACATATTTTTGTTTAAAAATGATTTGAATTTCTCTTGGAATTGCTACAGAAAAAATAGTCAGCTGGTTTTCCGTTACCTGATTTCAATGCCGTCGACCATTTCTTTCGATTCACTCGATTTCAAAGAAAATTTCTCATCACTCGAATAAAATGTCCATATTTAATATCCGAGAATTAAGTTGTTTACTTATCACATTCGGTAATTTACTTTTGGTTGTTTTTTTTTTTTTATCCTAGCCACTGCATAAAAACCCTCAACAGTCACTCCTACATATGGTAGAGGAGCGCCACCGATTTTGAGGAAGTAGTCTTTAGATCTTTCTCCTGGTGTACATTTTCTATGAAGTTTCTTCAGTAACACCTATCCGGCTTGCCGTTCCAGCACTTTCACTGAGGCTAAAAAAGCTCTTAACTGTACAGAAACATGCAAGTTCCCATTTGCCGTGATACGACTTCGTCCTCCCGCAGAAGGAATTATTAATTACAAAATCGCTAGATATCGCAACAGCCGGTTGCACATACATACACGTCTAGTTATCGCCGATAATGAAAATTGATTTTGATCAATTAATCCTGACGTCTTAGATACAGATTTAGGTTTGTATATTGGAATATTATTTAAGCTTCGGATTATTGTCGGAAAATCATTATAGTCCCGGTTAATAAAAAGAACCTGTAATTACTGTTAACTCTCTAACCTTATTAGCATATGAGTCCTGTTGATAGTACGTTCTAGCGAGTTCTGGAAAAGCCTCCTTGGAAAATCATATTACATGAAGCGATCAGCTCATTGATAGAATTCCTTTTTTTTATCGCTCCGGACAGATTACGTTAATTGAGAATTCCTCTGCAATAAATACATGTCGCCATCTGACTGGAACATTGATCATCATCTCCACACCTAATATATATATATATATATATATATATATATATATATATATATATATATATATATGTATATATACAGGTTCACACCTTTACAGTGATCAGCCGAATGTCCATAACGCAGAAACATCTATAACAGCACTGCCCAATTTTTTTTAACAAGCGGTTTGCATAAACATCAAACTCTCTAGCAAAAAACGTAAATAGGAAGATTCTATCCTGCAAAGGCTGCAAGGAAGGACATACTTTTTTCATTATTAATACAGACTTTTCTATTTAAACTTTTAATAGATTTTATTATTACTAACGAGATCGATCATGTCGTATTATACGCGTATGCAATGTCGACATTTTTAATAACGCCTATCGATACTAAATGGGAAAGAACATGCTTTACAACCAACAGCTACGAAACAATCCTTACCATTTATAATTAAACGAATGGAATGTGACATTTTACTCGGATGTTTATTCGAGTTAAAAAGTTCTTAACCCACAAGTTACATTACTGCAAAATTAATAAAATAGACGAAAAAAAATTCATCGGATAAATAAATGACATAATCGTGAAATTACTAATAACTAGAGTCCAGTTTTATATGTGGAATAAAAGTTAAAATATGCTTTTAAAATTGAAAAATATACACAAAATATGTACAAAAATGACCCTGAGAATATGAAAACTATACCCAAAACATAAAAAAAAAAAAAAAAAAAAAAATCGTTTATTAATCAGATATTACACACGAGCGCGCGTGCATACAATTCAAATCATATAAATGCACGTATGTAAAATAAGCTATTTTTACAGTGTCACTTATTTTCACGCTATGAATAATTTAGAAACTTGCAAAATCATTTCAATGTGTTAACCAGATATGTAAAAATAATCAAAAAACGACAATTTCAGAACAACTTTTTTATTCAATAGAAAAATTACTCTTTATGTGCATTAGTGAAAGTAAACTCGAACGAAACTTAAAGTATTCATGTAACATTGCAAATGTGCAAAATTGGCCAACTATTTACCTAACCGTTCGATGAGCTTATAACATCGTGGAAATATTTACATTTATTTTGATGTTAAATTTACAATATTGCTATTGAACATATTTCAAACTTTCTTTTTTACAAATTCTTATGAAAAATTTTATATGTAAAAATATCTTATGCGGCGTTTTTCACTTGGGAAGTAAAAATTTCCGAGCGTTTAGCAACATAGTAAACGTAATTAATTTAAAATATTATTAATTTACACCATGAGGAAACATAATTTGGAAAAAAAAAGCTAATTTTTTATAAAATTACCCAGGGGAAATGTAAATTCGAATAAAGAAAACTAATTTGAAATGGCCATAGTGTACTATTCACAAGCTCATCACTGATGGCAATAGTACAGGTATCTTTTAACGTTACTTATACACGGTGTCTTTCGCTTGGGGAGTGAAAATTTTCGAGCGTTACCCGTTATCTTTTGTAAAAGGTACTTAAAGTTTGTTTTAATTATAATATTAGAGTAATATTTCCTAAAAAAGGGGAAAAAATATAGGAAATAAGGGCTTATGGGAATATATAGAAATCACCTGTATGAAAAAAGAGAAAAAATAAAAGAATCAAACAGATATTAATGCACGGGTGAAGCCACAGGCAAAGCTAGCGGGTAGGTAAATGGGCCATTTATAGAATAAATGAATGATATAATAAGAATAGTAAATAAGGGGGATAGGAAAAACTTACAATGATAAAGCTTTGGGACTCCCAGAAATGCCATTCGATTGACAAGAAACCGTATTTTTAATATTTGCTACCGGGAATGTTATTTATACCCAAATGTGAAATCCCTACTCATTTACGGTAGTTTGCTATACGTGAAACGTGAAGACCATTTTTTTTTTGGACAGTGATAAACATGTTTCTCAAAAAGAGAAAGAATCTTTATATAAATATAATAATGGGAATTTTATTAGTAGGATTCCAGCACACAATATTCTTCTTCCAACTAAATCCTGCCACCTTAGACTTTGACATTCTGTTTATGTATCTCTTTTCGCTAATCCTAATTCCTTTTATCTCTTGATTAATCCTGTTCCTCCTCCTCGTCCTTGGTTCTATGAGTTTCCCAGTTTGCGTCGGTCCATAATTACTAAATTATCTCGCCTCCGTTTCTCGAATAGTCTCCTTCCTTCTTCACTAAATCGCTTCTCTGTGGCTGCATCTCCTTTTTGTCCATTGGATCCTGAAGGTTCCCAGTATGCTTGCGATGCGAATCACGTGCTCTTCGAGTGCTCCGGTTTATCTCGCGAGCGTGAGTTACTTTATTATCATCTTTTAAAGCTTGGTCTTCCTGCTCCTTTCAACGCCTCTTATGTTCTTTCTCTACCTACTATCTCTGTTGTTCCTGTCCTACGGGTGTTCCTTGATTCCATTGTCGACAGAATAAAAATATAATTTCTATTCTATTCCATGTGTCTATTCATTTTTGCTGGGCTAATGCTCTTTGCTAGCAAACCCGGGGGGGGGGGGTTAAAAAAAAATATAAATATAATTCTAGATAAAACAAATTTTTTTTTTATAATATCCAAGTCTAGATTTTTTTTTTTTTTTTTTTTGTGTGAAAGCAACATCCTGTACCGTGTTTAACTGCTGTGGCTATTACAGTACGAAGATGCGCAATTTGTTTTTATAGATATCTGCTTATTCCGCTAGTTCTGATAAAATGTGTTACAGATAAAATTGCATTGGGGGAATTCTCAAGAATGTTGGTGACTGTTTTGTTATTAAAGAAGCACAGTATGTGGGAAGTTGAGGGAGCAACACCCTGGCTACAGAAAAGGCAATTCATAGGAGGGGGGTTCTTTGTAAAATAAAATTATGCGACAGCTAAATTTACAATTAAACGACGAAACCGATATACATGATTTTTTAAGTGTACCTTTACAGTTAAGCCCTCCTATTGCGCCAACGTCTCCCAGCAAAATCAAATACGCAATTACTAAACTTAATAATAAAAAAAGTCCGGGTTTTGATTTAATTACCAATAAATTGTTATCTGAGCTACCAAAAAAAGGTATATTATTGCTCACAAATATTTTTAACGCTGTTCTTCGTCTGCAGTATTTTTCATTATCCTGGAAATTGGCGCAAATAGTAGTTGTACCAAAAAGCCCGGTAAGGCACCGGATGAGGTTTCATGCTATAGACCAATTTCCTTGCTCGCGATCCTTTCAAAACTCCTTGAAAAAATAATTTTAAAGCGGTTGAATCCTATTTTAAATGCGGAACATATTGTTCCTGAACATCAATTTGGATTCAGAAAAAGACATTCGACCATTGAACAGGTACACCGAATATACTATTCAAGAAAGTCTTGAAACTAAGCAAATATGCACGGGTGTGTTCCTAGATGTCAAACAAGCCTTTGATAAGGTATGGCATCATGGCCTGCTTTATAAACTTAAAAAAATAGTGCCGCATCCTTTGTACCTTCTTTTAAAATCCTACCTTGAAGATCGCACATGCCAGGTTAAAATTCTAAATCAATATTCCGAAATCTATCCTGTATCTGCTGGCGTGCCACAAGGAAGTGTCTTGGGCCCGGTGCTTTACTTAATCTACTCTGCCGATTTTCCAGTTGATGATAGCGTGATAACAGCTACGTTTGCAGACGATACAGCACTATTAGCTACCGGTAAAGACAATAGTGAAACTTCGAATAAATTGAAAAAAACTTTATCGGAAGTGGAAAACTGGCTGAGTCGTTGGCGTATTAGAGTAAACGAAAGTAAATGTACGCAAATAGACTTCACGTTGCGAAATTTTACGTATCAGCCGTTAAAAATAAATCGGGTGGTTATCAAGCAGGATAAAGATGTAAAATACTTAGGCATTCATTTGGATTGCAAATTAACATGGCAAAAGCATATTATCCAAAAAAAGAAAACATCTAGATATAAGATTGCAAGAATTAAATTGGCTTCTTCTTGGCAGGTACTCTAGTTTATCATTGGAAAATAAACTCTTAGTGTACAAAATAATTATAAAGCCCGTTTGGGCATACGGTTTAATGTGGCGGGGTTGTGCAAAAGATACACACATAAACAAGATACAACGGTTCCAGAACAAGGCTATAAGGCTGATAGTCTCACCACCCTGGTACGTATCTAACCATACTCTACATCAAGACTTAAATATACCATATGTGAAAGACGAGATCAATCGAGCTGCTAAGCGATACATAGACCGCTTGGAGTCGCACACAAACGTTTTGGCGATCAATCTTCTTGATAATAGTCTTGATGTTCGAAGGTTAAAACGTAGTCGACCGTTTGATCTGGCCTAGTTTTATGTTATTAAAATTTCAGTGGGGTCCGTTGCTAGATGCTAACCCCTAACAAGTTATTTTCGCGTTACAGTCCAATTGCTGGATGGCCTTCAGGGCCGGTTGTAATTTGTATTTAAAAAAAAAAAAAAAAAATGGCTGTGTGGCCTTTGCGCAAGCGGCTAAGTGTACAGAAATCTCTACGGGAAATGCTTTTTTCAGGCCACCATCGTTTGGTTGAGGGTTTAATTAACCTTGAGAAAGTCTGACATGAGGACCAATTGGGTTTTCCATGAGGACGTGAAATTATTGAAGATTATGTTCGACAGGTAAGGTGGAGGAGGGCTATTACTAGGCAAGGGGCAATATATTGCTGCTCGGGCGGATGTATCGACGCGTTCGTTTCCAGGAATCCCAGCATGGCTGGGCACCCGCAGAAAGGATACGGAGCACTGTCTCTTAATAAGTTCGTATGCTACCTGCTGGATTCGAATTGCTACTGGATGTTTAGTAAGGGGATTAGAGATTGTCAATAAAGTCACGGATGAATCAGATCGGACTTAAAAGGAACAGGCGGTTGGTGATGAAGTAGCCTCTGGGATAGCCTTGGCAGCATCCTTGAAGAAAATGAGGTGGTCGGGGTAAAACGGGCATTAATACACGTGAGTAACAAATAATAATATTATTATAAAACAGAAATATTTCAAATTTAACGATAATATTGAATTAAGTCGCACAAGTTTATCGCCGCCTTCATTTTAAAATTTTGAGCGTTCATATTTTTCCTCTATATACTAATGAAAATTTTTCGGCCAATTTTTATCTGGCAGTATTAAATAAATAAAGTATATCTCCTAAGGAGATCTCATTTTCCAACGTTTATTTTAATAAACATTGAATACTAGTACTAAATATAATTTTTAAAAATTTTGAAAAAGCAGATCCTAAAAATATTACGAAAGCTCGGGTATTTTTAAGTTAAGAATATTTGTTAAAAATTCCGCACAATAAATCTTTGTTGCCAGGCTCATATGTATGTTTTCACATCTTCCAAGGGTCGCAAGCGACACTTGAAATTTTTTTTTTGTAATCTACCAACCAGCGATGTAGTGAGCTGATTTACATAAATAGTAGAATAACTTTCGCAAATGGTATTTTATTTCGATTACGGTTGGTTGTTTTGTAGTTAATTATTTTTGATTTTTTTATTAATAAATTGCACGAAATAATAATGTCTGAAAAAATTAGACTAAAATGCTTGTTCGGTTTTCAAATAATACTCGAAAATGTTTCTGAATAATAGTAAAAAAGGAACACGCTTTTAAAAAGGATCAATTTGTAACTTTAAAAAAAAAAGGAAATAAAGAAAGTACGTAAAATATGCGTAGGAGCAGAGAAATATACAAAACACATGTAAAATATGGACAAAATATCAAATCATTTTTGAACTTCCAACGTTCCGACTACTGAAACAATCGTTTTATCGCGGAATATATAATAAAAAATTTCATTTTGCATATAAATACGATCTCTACTGAGATAACAATGAAGTAGCCTCAAACTATTATAAAACGTAGTTAATATAATTCGCAAATTAAAGTATTAATTACAATCGAATCGTGGATAGAACCGAAATAAAATTTAAGAAATATATATACAATGAATAAATTAAAAAATTACTTTTTTCAAACTATAATTTTATAGTGAAAAATGAAAAATGCCTACTAATTTCAAAAACGGAAGTGAATTTGTATAAAAGTTACTACCACTATCAGAGAAGAAAGATGTGTAAACCAACTGAGCATCTTCGATAAAACTGATTGAGTAACTCTATTGATACAAAGAGTCTGAGAATTTTGCGCAATAATAAAATTGAAAATAGTACAGCAATGTGTTCACCGCGTACACCTATACAAGGTCGTGTAACAAAACTATGAAGAAATCGATAAGGACGGTCAGTGTGGAGAGAACAAAAGAACTGTAGATTACTGAATACTGATGTATACAACATTTAACCGCATTACTCTTTTTGTATTTTTTCCATTCTGAGGAAGTGTGTGGCACACTTTAATTTTAGAATATAAATCGGAATAGATACGAGTGTAAAGCGACGATATTCCGACCAGAGAGCTTCTTCGATAGCGAGACGTATTGTTAAATTCCTGAGAAGCCGATAAAAATCAATGATGCCCTCACGATTGATAATAGCCAAGATTTTATCGTTTTAATTTTATTTACAGCAGAACGAATCAAATGAAGATCACCGAAGAACAGCGCCTAAATCGCTCTATTGGGCGTGTTTCGATTAAATTCGCAAAATTTATCTACGAAAGGAAAACTTTTGAGCGGTCATGTTAACAATGCTGTGCACTAACTCATTCACGTTACGACTGCAGAATGATGATTCATTACACCGAGACTAAATATTTCGTACTAATTAAATCTGGAAAACAAAAAGTTAATAAATACGCTCTTTTGATATTTTCAAACCGGTTTATATCAGAATTTACTTGTATACTGAATTCCTAACATGAACGCATAAACCACCAGTAATTGAAGCACTTGACCCCTTACATGAGATTTAGAATCGAAACTCAAGTCGCATTGAACTTAAATCGTTTACAGGTCTAATCAGTGACATAATATCAAATTGAATACCAAAAAAAAAAAAAAAAGGCCGATTTTTACAAGCTTCAATGTGCGGCTGTTATATTCCCTTTATTTAAATTTTTCGTACAAACTAGAGAACAATATTTTGCGTTAATTTAAAATTACCGAATTTAACATTTTCCCACCTGCAAAATCAAGTCCTGAGAAAAATAAACTACCATCCGCAATATTTAGTTACTATTTATTTATTATATTTTTATTTATGGTCGCGCTATATGACATCTTGGCCTTCAGCGACCTCGAAATTTACATTCGGTTCTTAAAGATTACGTATAATACATATCGTTTACATATACAAAAGTTATTTCAGTATTACTTAACAAGCAAAGAAAAGAAAAGAAAAGAAAAGAAAAGAAAAAAGAAAAAAGGAAAAGGAAAAGAAAACAAAACAAAAGGGTCACGCGATGTGTGACAAGCGTAGTTGTACATGAAAATTTAAATCAATTTAAAAAGTGAAACGTTTTTTAAAAAATCTATTACTTTTTTACACACATTGTCGTCCATTGTCAAACCTGGATGAATATTATTGAGTCCAGCTCGGACGCTGTCTGGCTGGTAGGCGTTACAATCGAACAGGAGATGTTTGATCGTCACTGGGTTGTCACACCGTTGGCACAAAGTTTGCGGTTCCTTGGAAATTAGATAGGAGTGAGTGAGGTGCGTATGTCCAATACGTATTCGAGTGATCACTTGTTGTTCCCATCTGCTGTAGAGCGACAGATGTACTGTGTCAGATACAGTATTTCTCACGTTGAGAAGCTTACTGGGTGTTTTCTGCCAAATAGAGTTCCAGTAGTTCATTGACGCCTTACGGATCATCTCGGAAGCTTCAGTAAGTGTTAGCCTATTGTCTGGCGAAAATTCGGCCGTGGTTGCAGATTAGGCTTATAATTTGGAAATATCTTTGCAAGGATTAACGGGATTTCATTTTGCCCGTTTAGTTTCTGGTCAAAAGGTTAAATCATTTTCAATGCGAGCTGAGAGAGGTACTTAAGAAATATGTAAAACTTTAATTTTTTTTATTTTTTAGACTAACTGTGATAACCTTCACACGAAAGAGTACGACGGTGAAAGCATCAACTAAATAGGAATTCGATCAGAGATTAACGAAATGAAGAAAGCTAAGAAGGGAAATGATGGATAAAATCGAAGTGACAGGATGAAATAAAAAGTTCAAGAGCTAGAGCATTTGAGAATCGAAAAGTTCCCTTAAAAGAGAAGGACACGATTAAAGTCACAGAAAGTTTGAAAGCTTCAACATTTAGAAGAAGAGGACGACACGGAAAGGATGTACGATAAACATTAGAAGGCGGCAGAGTATGGTTAAAGCACAGGCGAATAATAGAAATGATAGCATAACGACGAACCAAAGAAAAATCATAAAACAATGGGCAGAAGGGGGTGGATAAGATAAAAGAAAAGATCGTTTATTAGAAAAGGACGGAAAATAAATTTCGGGCTAGATGTTAGAATGGAATTTTTTCGGAAGGGGAAAAAATGTTCAAACCTGGAATTTTTGAATAATAGACGAAGCAGCAACTCAGGC
The DNA here is from genome assembly GCA_039619475.1 of Icerya purchasi. NCBI lineage: Eukaryota > Metazoa > Arthropoda > Insecta > Hemiptera > Monophlebidae > Icerya > Icerya purchasi. The sequence goes on along the minus strand of CM077116.1, from coordinate 402,802,523 downwards.
GCGAGGAAATTCGTCATTTCATTGTCCATTTTACCCACACGACTAGGCAGCTGTAATAAATCAGTATTAGTTGAATGCAGCAAGCAAAGATTGTGGATGAACGAACGAATACGAAGAAAGTCACAAGAGTGAGCAAGAAGAGAAGCAGATATGACTTGAAGGGCGCACTTCTGTAGTCAGAAATAATCTAATAACGGAGAAAAGATTGATAGGAGAAAACATAAATGATAGAACGTTAAAAGACCACGAGCTCAGCTGTAAATATTGAGCAGAAGGAATCGAATTGGAAAGATCCAAAGAACATATAATATTCGGTATGATGAAAGAGGCTCCGACTCTACCAAAATCCCTTGAGCCATCAGTAAAGATGCGCGCGTGTGCAGGAAATAGGGCATTGCAAGTGTTACGGAAGTCCTGCTTAAGGTAAATAAATAGGGATTGCCTCCCCGGTTTGTGGGGAATAGAGCTTCCAATAGATTTATCCTTTTAAGAAAAGAAAAGGAAAAGAAAAATAGCTTCGTGATACCTGCGGCCGTAACATTCACAACTGGCACGGAAGGAAAATTTTAAACGACTAGTGATACTGAATTATCATCGAAAAAAGATGTAAAGTATCTTTTTATCAACAGTGAAATTGTGCAGAGGAGAACCAGACTTATTCATGGTCCAACCATTACAGGATGCGGAAACACGATTTGTTGGAAGGAAAGTTTGTAGTCAGATTTTTGGCTATGAGTTTTCGGTGAAATCGGGAGAAGATTTATGGGACGAAGGAAAAAATACTAACTTAGGAAGCTGAAGAAAGTTTGAAAAGTTTAGATAAAATATGGACACTTATTGAAAAAGGTGATGTAGGGTAAAGGCGAAAAGGTAAGTGAGCAAGAGCAGAATGATCTTTTGAATGGAAAATCGCTAAATGTAGATAAGTATATGAGATTGGATGAATTTGGAAAGAGAGTTCGAAAAAGCGTTTAATTAGAAATCAATATCATAGAAAGGACCAGCGCCGAACAGTAAAGCCGAATCAGAAACTGCGAGGAAAATACAAAAGCGGATCCGAAAGAAAGGTGAGCGACATTAAGGACGTAAATATTAAATAGACCGAGACTAAGCAGCCTTTTCAGCGGAAAAAACAGCTAGCATTATTTTCAGCACTAAACGAAAATACCCTTCGAGCTGCAAAATAACTCTGGGCAACAGCCCCATTAGATTAGCCCAAACTGTCAAAATCCTTGGATTATTGGTATTCAACAGGAACCGATCTTGATCCAGCCACATCGATGGAACGAAATGTCAGAAATCTCTCAACGTCCTCAAAATGACGGCTCATACAAAATGGGGCGGAGATAAGAAATGCCTGCTGAACCTCTGTTCCGTTCTTACGCTGTCTAAAATGGATTACGGTTCAATCATATACAGATCTGCTAAACTTAATATGCTAAACAGGTTAAACACTGTTCAAAATTCCGCATTAAGACTAATCTCAAGCGCATTGCGCTACAGTACAATTGACAGCCTTCATGCAGAAACTAACGTTCTGCCACTCAAACACCGAAGGTTATTTCTGTCTCTGAAATATTATCTCAATCTGGCCTCAAATCCATCTAACCCCTCGCATCAGAAGACGTTTTCCCCGAATTATATACGGTTATACGAAAAAAAATCGAAAAAGTCCAAAGCCCCTGGGGATCGAGTGTCGGAACACTCTTAGCAGTCTTCAATGGACGGCGACGGTCCATCTACGTACGGTTGATGCCCCTCCGTGAAACGCCAGTATGCAGCAGCTATCAACATTTAGAGTCCAGATTAGGAAAAACAGCCACAATCAGAAGACCCAACTAAAAAAACACGTATACTCCATCTGGCAACACGAATGGAAGCAAAACGGTCCCCCACAGAAATTGTACAAGGTCAAGGGAAACTTCGGCGATGGAGCACCTCATACAAGCTGGATCGACATGAGAAAACAATATTAGCTCGCCTGCGCATAGGCCACTGTCTTTACACACATAGCCACCTGTTTCAAAAATAACCTAAACCGATATATGAAATTTGTGGAGTGTCGGATACGGTGAAGCATCTCCCCACCAAATTTCGACAAGAGAGAGCCGCGTGTTTCGAGAAGGATGCTGGTTTGACCGAAATTTTGGCGGACAATGAAACGGCGTGTGGAAACATTTTTAAATTTTTGAAGCTTACCCGACTTTTCCCTTTTATATAGTTTTGATGTATAGCATCGTTCGTCTCCTTTCTTTTCTTTTGTTTATTTTAATTCCCTTTTTTTTTGTACTCTTCATTTATTAGTCTATTACTCTTCTCAGCGTCGCAAATAGCCCTGGCTGCTGAGCGACTTTAAATAAATAAATTATATATATCTAAGACAGAAGCCTTGAGGAAATCACCCTAATATCTTTTAAGACGTAACGAAAAAAGGAGTGCATAAAAATAAACAGTTCTATTTATTAAGCGACTAAGAAAAGCAAAAGTGAAGTGAGGAGAAATTTCTATAGAAAACAGAAGTTTTAGAGAATTGCAAGATAAATATTATTGAACGTGTTGATGGAAACATCAGTGGAGGAAGCAATGATAAACTTTTTTTCTCTCTCCTCTTCGCTGATGGCATTCTAGTCTATTCCACCTCTGACAATCTGTCTGCCGTTAGCGACGAGTTAAATAATTCACCGTCGATCCGTAACAATTCCCTTTCTCGTCTTCAATTCTCTCTTTCTCCTACCGAGTCGTCTTGTATCATTTTTCACTGTGTTTATTATTTAAACTCATTGTTATAGATATAGTTATAACAAAAATAAATTTTAACACTTATTAACAATTATATATATATATATATATATATATATATATATATATATATATATATATATATAATTGTTAATAAGTGTTAAAATTTATTTTTGTCATAATTGTATCATTTTTTCTCTCCGCTCCTTTAACAGTATTCTAACTCGCATCACAGTGTATCTTGTATCCCTATTCCTGTTGTCAATTCCATATGCTATCTTGGCCTTTTTTGAAAAGTCGCCTCACATTCCAGGAGCACATTAATTTTCTCTGTAATTCCTGTCTTAAAAGACTTAATCTCCTTAAATCGCTTTCTCCCCTCAGATGGGGAGGCGATCCGTTTATTCTCCTAATTCTTTTCAAAGCCATTATTGGGTCCAAGCTCGATTATTGTTCCTTTATCTACAGTAATTCTTCTAAGTCTCTCCTCTCTAAACTTGACGCGATCTAGAGCTCTTGCCTCCGCTTGGGCATTGGAACCTTAAAATCCTCCCTCATTCCTGCAGTTTTATCAGAATCGGTTACCCGACCACTGTTTATTCGCCGTTCTTAGCTTGGGTATCGCTCCCTAATTAAACGTCTCCCCATCTCCTCGTCCAAACCTATTTCTTCGTATCTTTATATCAAAAACCACTGGCGTCTTTTACCTCATAAAATCCCAATCCTGTCGCCCATTGCTGCCCGTTTTTCTAATTTTTCTCCTGTTGTCTTTTCCTATAACACATTCCCTTACTTCTCTCATGACTTTAATATAATAGCCTATGGCAACCTATCAAATTCTCCTCTCCCCCACTTTCGCGCTCATTCCTCCTCCCACGGCGCAATTAACAATGAATTTCTTCATTTATTGAATTCCTCTTTTTCTGCTCATGTATTGATCTTTACTAATGGTTCCAGTAGTGAGTATGGGGTAGGTGGTGCGTTTACTGCCCCATCGCTTCAGCATTCTGAGTCCTTTCAGCTTCCTTCCTTCTGCATCTTTTCTGCCGAGTCGATCGCCATTCTTCAGGCTATCTCTTTTATTTCCTCTTCAAGCGGGCTTTCCCAATTCCTCATAATTTCGGACTCTGAAGGCGTCCCCTTCAAGCCATAACCTCTCCTCCTTCACATTCCTCTGATGGTACTATTCTCTTAATTCGTTCTCTTACCTCCACTTTGCAGGCATCTCGCTCTATTCTTATTGATTTTTTATGGATCCCCAGTCATTCCAAAATTTACGGCAATGACGCAGCTGGCTCTTTAGCCCGCTCTACTGCTCGCCTTGATTCATTCCTCAACTATTTCCCTTCTTCAGACATCCTTTTCTTATTCTTATATATGTACATCCCCACCTTAAAGTGGGAAAGTAAGACGTGCGTTAAACATGACGTATCTGCCAATAAACGACTTATTCGGCTGCAGGTAAGCGGTGTTAGATGTACATGGATTCTCAATTAATCAGAGTAATAGTAACTCAGCAATCGGACCACTCTCGCTGATGCAGTATGTAAGCTGAACACAACAATAATAAATTATCTTAATCAATTATAAGTATTTTTCTGTCGTAAACCGCACTATATTATAAATGTAAACAATTGAAATTGACCGTTAACATTCGATTACTGTGAATATGTCGAACAATTGACGAAACCGGTCGAACTATTTTATTATATTTATTGTTTTATATACATATATATTAGTCGTTCATTTTTTAATGTGTTTTACAGTATAGATAATGTTATATATTTTTGTGAATTGTGAATGTCGTATGTCGTTCGTGTAATATAAAAAATATAACATCAGTAATGTTAATGGTCATTTTCAATTGTTCACATTTACAGTAATGGTATTCGCAGTCAGGCCAAAACAAAAACAAAAAAAATATCAATCAAAATGATGATACGAGCATTTAAAACTGTTTTAGTAATTACTTATTTCTCCATAAGAACAAAATCGCGGAAAAAACATGGAAAAAGAAGAATCACGAAAACTTCTAGTGTCCGGACTTCTCTTGGCTGTTAGGCACTCATTAAAAAAAAAAAAAAAAAAAACAAATTAAAATTTACAAATTCAAATCTCTGAAATCGTAAAACATGAAATTTAATACAAAATATAAAAACAGATTTTTTGAACGGCTGTTATCCCTCACCAAAAGAAAACTAACATAAAACAGAATAAAAAATAAAAGACGTTGTTAATTAAAAATGATATTAAAAAAAAAAAAAATGGTTACTATTAAAACACCGACTTTGTATTTAATGCCACGGTTGTAAAATTACTTACGTAAATTCGTTACATTAATTAGTCGTCTTCTTTAAAGTAGTATTTCTTAAATTTTTAAAACATTTGGCTTCGTAATTTAGTAATTACGCTGCGTGTTAACCAGAATATTTTATAAATTTAAATTATAGAGACCGCAAATATTATTTACACACATACAAACCTAAACTTCCGCTAATTGTTGCGGTGTCTGAACTATACTTAGAAGTTTGCTTTAATTGTTATTCACTAATAATACGTATAAAATAAAATAAAACAGAATAAGAGAAATATAAAAAAACGTAGTAATCGAAAAAAAACGGATTTTTGGTAGTAATATAGAGTTCATTGTATAGAAAAGAAAAAAAAATGTATAAAAACTTAAAACGTATATTAATTCACAGGCAATGCAAGTAAAAACCTTATTTCATAGACGCACTATTCAGCTATCGATAAATTGATCCGCTGAGCTTAAATGTAATTATAAATTTCTTATTTTTATGCAATTGAAAATGCAGTTACGTGCATTGACATTTCAATTTATAACGAGTGGTCAAAGCTGTTTGTTTTTCTCCGATATTTGTATTCATATTTGGTAAGTCTGTAATTTCACTTTATTATTTCTAAAAAAGTATTTTAAAGTTAATTTCATAATATGAAAAGGTAAATTTCGCAATTTTAATTTTTTATTACTAACGTTGTTGTTTATGAAATTTGAGCATTTTATTTATTAAATAAATTGCACTTAAATACACTTTGTGACGGTACGGAAAAATTATTTTTGCAGTATTGAAATAATAATGTGGCCGTATGCAGAGCCAACAATATTACAGAATACTATAATGTAAAACATTTTAAAGAGGATCGAGGCATACCATTCTAGAAATACTACTTGAGGGTAAAATTTCCGGGAAGAGATCGAGAGGAAGACGTCAAATTTCATGGATAGCAAATGGTTCAACTCCTCCTCAACAGAACTTTTCCAATCAGCCGTTCATAAAAAAAAATTCCAATTGTGGATCGCCAACCTTCAAAATGGAGACGGCGGATGAAGAAGAAAAGAAAACATATGAGCGCTATTAAATACGAGTAAAGCTTATAATGCAAAAAAAAATACAACCTTAATACTGCAATAAATGATATTTTATTATAATCAAGCATAGTTTACAATATTTCAAAATCGTGTTACCCGAAAAAACAAGTAGCGAATTATGGAATCATCAATTCCGATTACACCAATAAGATTTTCAAACATTTAATCAACATATTCACTTTGATGTAGGTCTATTATAAGTAAAATCGAAGTGTCCGATTACACAATTTTTTTTATCTATATAATAGTTTTAAACATAGATCTGTTTGTTGGAATTCTAAGTAATAGGAATCTTATTCCAAGCTTTCTTACTTTTCCCATGACTTTTCTAGCATTTGGCAGACTATTAATCTCTTCTCTCTCCCTCTCCAAACCAGCTCCACCGCACATTCTTCAATCCAAGCCGAATTCCTCCACATGCTGGACACATCTTTCCCTTCTCATCTAACATTCTTCACTGACGGTTCTAAAAACGAAAATGGGGTGGGCGGCGCGTTTACCTCCCTCTCACTTAATCACTCTGAGTCCTTCAAGCTCGCTTCCTTCTGTTCTATCTTCACAGCGGAGTCTATTGCCATTTTACGCACAGTCTCGTTCATTCCATCCATAAGAGAGATCAGTAAATGTCTGATTGTCTCCGATTCCAAAAGTGTTCTTCAAGCCATCTCTTCTCCTCCTTCTCATTCCTCCAATTCTATCATTCTTTTAATTCGTTTTCTTATATCCAATTTATTTTCATCCCGTTCCATTACTATTGACCTTTTGTGGGTTCCTAGTCACTCTGGCATCGAGGGCAACGAGTTAGCTGACTTTTTAGCCCGTTCGGCCGCCCGCGATGGTCCTTTATTCTGCAAAATTCCTACCTCGGACATCCTCCTTCTTTCCTCAGCTAATCATTCCCGACTATGGTCGGACATCTATCCTTCCCTATTTTCTAATCCCGCCTCTCATTATCTTCAAATTCAACCGGTTCCCTCTTCCCAGCCGTGGTTTCAATCCTATTCATATCAACGCTCCGCGATCATTTCCTTAATCAGACTGCGTATTAATCACTCACTTCTACCCTCTTCACGTTTTCGTTTTTCCCTGTCCCCTTCTCCCGATTGTCCCCTTCATAATTACATCTCTCCTCTCATATGTGATGCAAACCACATCTTCTTTGAATGCCCTGCCCTTGATTCCGAGCGCTCTGTTTTGTACTCGAAAATCTTGGCACTGGGTCTTCCTGCTCCGTATAATTCTTCTTTTGTCCTTTCCTTTCCATCCCCAGATATAATCCCTGTACTCCAATCTTTCCTAAGCTCTATTTCTAATCGTCTTTTTATTTAACCCCTTCCTTAATTTCTATTGTTGTTGGGTCAATGCCGCTGGCGCGCCCAAAAAAAAAAAAAAAAAAAAAAAAAGTAATAGGAAAATTTAACAAAACGGTAAATAAATATATAAAGAAGTATTAAAATGTTGTATAAGAATAGTCGATCTATCAGTACAGTACAACAAAGATTCTCTTATTTGCACAGATTCTCTCTCTTCCGTTTCGTCTCTATCGCAAACGCGTAATAAATCACAAAATCCCATCGCAAAAAATGTAATCTCAGTTATATCTACCGCTTCGATTCGTATCACCTTCACGTGGATTCCGGGACACAAGGGCATCATAAGAAACGAGCTGGTGGATCTTGCAGCGAAAGAGGCCACTTCATGCCTCCCGATTCCAGACTTTCCAGTACCATCATCGGACTTTTCTATAACAATCAAATCTCTATTAAAAAAGAAATGGTCGAAGATTTGGCATGAAGTTCCTACCTCGAACAAATTGCGTTCAATCCGCTCAAATACTGAAATTTGGAGTACTTCATCAAGATCCAGCCGTAAAGAAGAAGTCATATTATGCCGTCTGCGCATAGGCCACGCAAGATTATTTCATTCCTTTTTATTAAATAACTCAGATCCCCCTACTTGTGACCTTTGCTCTGTTCCTTTATTCACTCGCCATCTTCTGGTAGTCTGCCCGAAATTCAATCTATTCCGGTCCCAATTACGTCTGTCCAGTTCCCTATCTGAAATTCTTGAAGACAATGAACAGAATGTCCAGCTGCTCTTCAGATTTCTGAGACTATCCAATATCCTTAATAACATCTAAACTCCATTCACCCGTGCCTCTGGCCAATGTTGCAGTACACGGCACGTTAATGGATACAATTACGATAATATCATCTTAAGTTTGTATCACTGTGATATATATTTTTTATCGGGAATAGTTATTTTTTACTTTTTAGTGAATTTGTTAAATTTTTATAATAAACCTCGAAGTCGGTATTTATTTTTTGTAAAAAAAACATTTTATTTTACAATTTTTAGTGTTATGCTTGAATTTTTTTCTTGTTAAAAATCAGTTTTTTTCACATTATTCTCCAAACTTTATACTTAAAAAAAATCGATTTCTTTATTTTGAACTGCATTTCCACGGTAAAAACATCAAAAGCTACATTTCCATGGTAATTTGTCAAATAATCATGAATGAAAAAATAAATTTAAAAAAAAAAAAAAAACGAAGCTAAATCTAACCCGACGATGAAACCAATCATGAATGAAAAGCATCCAAAAAGCTTCGATTTCTCGCATGATTAAGGATAACTCAAAAACTACCGGTCAGATCTTGATCAAATTTAAATGGCATCACATGAGAAGTACCAACTTTCAACTAAAAGAAGAATCATCAAAATCGGTTCATCTAGAAAAAAGTTCTGAGGTAACACACATAAAAAAAAAAATACTGTCGAATTGAGAACCTCCTCTTCCTTTTTTTGAAGTCGGTTAAAAAATAACGTTAAAGCGATTACTATAGAAATAACAGTGGAAAAATGCAATAGACACGTTAAGATAATAAATTTATTTCTTCATAATGATATTAAATTTTAAGAGATAAAAATTGGATTGTTATCGTGTTGGATATTTGGCCATATTTAAATGAAGTGGGAAAGGATGTTTATATTTTATTAGATGTTCAGCGAATGTGCGTTTTCCAAATTTATTATTGGTAAATAATTTTCTATGTTCACGACACTGGTTATCCGCTACTGTATCTTCTAGTACATCCGGTAATCTATTTTGTAATCCGTATGGGCTGGTACATTCAATTAACAGAGGCTTTACCGTGATATCTGAACTTTGACAATTGATGCATATAGTAGGATTATCGTTTAGCAGGTGACTACGATCCTAGTTTGACTAACTTCTGATAGGAGTATTTCCCGTAGCCTTCGATCTTGACTTATGATCTTCAATGAATGAATATTTTATTTCAATTTGTCACCGTTCTAGCTTTCATTCTTTTATTACGTATTTTTGTTAAATTATATTAGCAGTACTGATGAAAGTGTATTTTCAGTCAGTTTATCAACTTTATAGTTTCCATCGGACCTAAAAACTGGTATACTAAGACTGATCTATAAAAACAGTGTGAAAGTTATTGATCGATGAGTTAAACGATCACAGAAATAGCCATTGACTACTCTGTAGCTGGACATCTATAAAGCTATTTGGAAGAAAATAATTTAATGCATAATAATCAGTTTTAGTTCAGATAGAGAACTTTTTTTTTTTTGTTTTGTTTTTTTTTGAGTGCCATGTACAGCTGCCGGGGCTATTACGACACTATGACAATCGGAAAGTTAAATGATTCGAAATAAGTTAGTTGTATAAAGAAACCGAATAGTGTCTGCAATATTCAAAGGCGAGTTGACCAAAGACGACTGCAAAGACGCTATGCGGAGCTTAGCGCGCTGGAGGGCGAAGGAGGGGCACTCCAGAAGCAGGTGTTTTATTGTAGGAGCGGCGGGAAGGGAGCAAAAGGGGCATTTGAAAGGGGGCTCGCAATTGGGTAAGAGATGATCATGAGTCAGTGAAATATGTCCAATGCGGAGTCTTGCCATAGCCACAAAGTGGGTTCTGGGGAGGTCAAAAGGAGGGAACCAAGGGTCAATTCCGTGTTTTATCTCTCTTAGAAAGCAAGATTGTCTAGTGAGCCAATCTTGCTTCCATTGGGATTGCACGAGAATTTTTATGGATTTTACTATGTCGGCGGGAAGAGGAGGGGAACAGGGCATAGGGCACGACAGTGTTGACTTAGCAGCGATGTCAGCTAAGTAATTACCCCTAAGTCCGGTGTGGCTTGGCACCCACAAGAAAGTAATTTGGTGAGAGGATGATCTTAATTTTAGGATTAGGGATTGTATAGAGTTGGTTATGTAATTTTCGATGGGGATTGTTGGGGAAGGGACTCCAAAGCTGTTAGTGAATCAGATACAATCAAAATGCGACTGTTGGGTGGAGGGGATTTAATTGTGGATTCGAGGGCTAGGAAAATGGCATAAAGTTCGGCATCGAGAACGGAGCAGTGGTCATGGAGGCGGGCGGACGACGAAACTAGGTTAGAGTGAAAGGCACAAGCAGTAGGAGACGATTCGGAAACAGGGCATGATTTCGCGCCGTCAGTGAAGTAGGCTTGGTGATTTGAATATTTTTTAAGGGTTGCGAAGATTCTGGTGCTGAAGAGGGAGGAGAAGATTTTTCCCCTGGAGAAATGTACAAGGGAATAATCGATTTCAGCTGGTAGGGTAGCCCAGGGTCGAAGAGGAGGTGGTGTATTGAGGTTTTTGAAGTGTTGAAGGTCGATGTTGGAGTAATAGGATTTTTGTTAGACGGACGAGCGCGCCATTAGGAGGTGTGGGGTAAGGATCACAAAGTCCAAGAAGGAAGACTCTTAAAGTATCGCGGAAGGAGTGTAAAGATCTTTGAAAGTGTAAGGGTGGAGAACCCAATAAGGATTGGAGGCTGTGCGTGGGGGACGTATGGTGCGCACCTAGTATTAATCGAAGAGAAGAATTTTGTAGTGGGTTCAACATTTTGAGAAGGGATGGGGAGGCGGTAGAATACAATGAGCATCCGTAGGAGAGACGGCTGAGGATAAGAGATTAGAAAAGTGTTAGCAGAAGCTTAGGGGGAGAGTTATGGTTTTTGTGGGATAGATATTTTAATGTAGTGATATATTTGCTGCACTTCTTTTTAAGAGATTGCAGGTGAGGCCGCCAGGATAATTTGCTATCGAAAATGATCCCGAGGAAAGTTGCTGTACTGGAATATATGAGAAGAGAATTATCTAAAAAAAGAGTTGGAGGAGAAGTAATTTTATTTTTCCTATTAAAGTCAATACATTTAGTTTTAGATGGAGAGAAGGAGAGCCCATTCAGGCTAGACCATTCTTCTAAGTTTTTTAACACTTTTTGTAAGGTGTGTTGGGCATAGGAAGGATTCGATGATGTTAGGGAAATGTTCAGGTCATCAACAAAAAGGCGGGCAATTACCGGAGGGGGGATGTGATCCACGATGTCGTTGATATATAAGTTAAAAAGGGTCACGCTTAGGGCCGAGCCCTGAGGGAGTCCGTTTTCTGGGAATTGCGGACATGAAAGGGAATTAATTATTCTTACCCGGATAGATCTGTCATGGAGAAAATCTTTTAAGTCCGCAAACATGTTCCCTGTTACATTGTTCTTAATAATCTTCTGGAGTAATCCCAGGCGCCAGACCCGATCATACGCCTTCTCTGTGTCAAAGAAAATTGAGTAGGTGTGCTCTCTGTTAGCGAAAGCTGCTTTGACTTCGTTGTGCAAACTGGATAAATGCTCTAGCGTCGATCTTTTTTTCCATCCGCCAGACTGGCACGAGGAGAGGAGTCCACGGGTTTCTAAGACCCACGACAGTCTTCTGTTGATCACTTTTTCCAACGTTTTAGCCAGTACCGAAATCAAAGAAATTGGCCTGTAGCTTGAGAGGAGGGTGGGATCCTTGAGAACTGATATTCATAAAGCTTTAAAGCCCGCCGCATATTGAACACAGCGCACAGCCACATTTTTGTATATGAAGCATGCGAAACAACGAATATCTCACCAGTTTTGAGATGACCCTTAGAAAGAGACCCTTCTCGATTTGTAATCCAAATCACAGAATGAAAAAAAGTTACTTCTGTTTTATAATTTAAGTATAAGTTATTTAAAAGTGGCAAGGCTGCGAAACATAAATTTGTTTAATGCGAAGAATTAAATTAAACTGGCTTAAGTACAATCAAAATTAAAAACTACGGCGTTAAATTTATTTACACTTTAATAATATGTATTTTTTTTTTTACTTCAAAATAAACTCAATTTTTTTACTCTGAATCGTTTTTCAATATTTTGATTTTTTGATTACAAACTAACTTTTTCCAATTTTTTTTTTGTCCCTTTATTGTAAACGTAATTGTGAAAAATATAGCATAAATGTAATAAACAAATAAGTTATTAATTTAAACAAAAAATCAAAATTTTTAACAACTAAAAAGTTTAAACCAACCCACGCGACCGATGCAACCCACATATCCACGAAAACTGTGTGTTCTTCGCACAGGTAACTAACGAGTGGCTGTGGGTTGTGAGTGTGCTGCGTTCAATATGTGGCGGGCTTAATTACTGGAAAACAATTTTTGATAATTTCTTTAACATTCCTAAAGCCAGTTTGATTGATAAAACAATACTAATTGAAGAAAATAAAAGAAATCTATTCGAGATGGTTGAATAGAGATTGACTTATAGAATTTACTTAATATGCAATGCTTACGTGGAGGAAAAAGATGTTGCGATCACCTAAAAACGCTTAATAAATTTAATTATCTTGGAATAACAATTAATACAAAGACATGTATCGAAAATCGGCCAAACTATGCTATCTAAATATGAACTGCAAAACACGCCATGACATGCGAAATTCTAAAACTTGACCTGCTTATTGAACTCAGTCCATGTGAAACCGACGTACACGGTGGATATCGCGCGAGTTGATTAATTTAAAATTTTTCTTCTTCTTTTTCTTTAATTAACGTGCCGTGTACTGCCACCTAGGCCAGAGGCACGGATAACAAAAGAGTTAGATGGAGTGGAATAGGTTAGTGGTCTTGAGAAAACATAGGAGGCGTTCAATTTTGTCGTGGCGATCAGATAGGATTTCGAAAAGGTTGTACGACTGGAGAATTTGTGCTCGGTATGAATTATAGGTTGGACAGATGACGAGTAAATGTTGGATTACAAGTAAATGTTGGATTACGACAGGAGAATTGCAATTTGTCTAGACAAGAGGTGACTATGAGTGATTTTGGAATGATCTAGGCGGAGTCTTGTGACAACGATTTCATTCCTTCGATTATTAGTAAATAATGAAATTTTCCATGGTCGAATAGTATCTCGAATTGAGTGCAGCTTGTTCGTGTTTGGGATGTTGGTCCACTGTTTTTGCCATGTTTGAAGTGATTTTTGCACTATATGAGCTTTTAGATCTATTGACGGAATTTCAATGTTCGGTACCGGAACGAACAATGAGCCTTCTTATGCCGCAGTATCCGCGAATGAATTCCCCTGGATCCCAACGTGTGATGGGATCCATGCGAACGAAACACGGGTACTTGTACTACAAAGAATGTGACTAATTTCCTTGGCTATTGGGTGTTGGTGAGGAGAGTTGTATTTTCGAATTGATGTGATCGCGTTTAATGAGTCTGTACATATGAGGTGTGAGGAGTGAGGATCGGAAATTATTACATTTTCTATTGCAAGTTTTATAGCAAATAGTTGCGCCGAAAGAATAATGAATAGTGCCGGAAGAGAGCAGCGGAGAATAATTTTTTTGTCGGATGCTATGCCACAACCTGTTCCTCGAGGTGTTTTGGAGCCGTCAGTAAAAACTATTTTGAAACTGTTATATTTGCTGATCATTGATATACGGAACGTAAAATGCTCGGACATGTTTCTATTTTTGAGAATTGCTCGAGTTGAAGATCTATGTCGATATGCAGGTTTACCCATGGAGGTGTTGGTGCTATGGTTAGTTGATATGTCGGCGGTAAAGTGAATTGCATCGAATCTAAAATTTCAGTAACTTGCTTATAAAGAGTGGGCACCGATGTATGAGGTGATGGTCGAAGCGAGTTCAGCGAAGGAAGGTTGATCGACGACTTAAGACGAATCCACGTGTTTAAAAAGCTCCGGTCTTTGTAAATATTGAGAGGAGGAATACCAGCTTCACAAAGAATGCTAACAGATGGAGAAGTAGAAAAAGCGCCAATAGCGAGTTTCGCAGCAGTATGATGTATTTGATGATATTTCGATTAGCCGAAGAGTAGATTACAGCGCCATAGTTGAGCCTCGATTTAATCAGTGCTTGGTAGATTCTCAATAAGAAGGAACGATCTGAGCCATACAATGTGCTAGCCAGTTTACGAATTAAATTTAGTTTTTTGGTGCAACCTGTTTTTAATTGGTTGATATACAGTTTCAACGTAAGTTTATCATCCAAAATGATTCCTAAATATTTTACAGTATCTAATGCTGGAATGGTTACGTTGTTCAGTTGGACTGAAATTTAATGACTACAGCGGCGAACTCTGCAGAAATGAATAGTGGTAGTTTTCGTGTTGGAGAAATTGAAACTGTTGTGGACTGGCCAAACTTGTAATCTGTCGATTGTTTCCTGTAGTATTGATGTTCCGAGGGACAGGTTCGAACAGGAGATGAAGATAGCTAGGTTGTCTGCAAATAAGGAGCATTGGACAGGAGGGTGTATTTGTTCCGGAATATCGTTTATGGCTATGTTGAAGAGGGTAGGGCTGAGAACGGAGCCCTGAGGAACGCCGTTCTGTAGATCATAGGGAGCTGATTTAACTGAGCCTAGTCAGATATGAAATTTGCGACTCGATAGGAAATTTTTGACAAAGTATGGTAGGTGATCGCAAACTCCCCAGCCATGAAAAGTTTTTAGAATTATTTCTTTCCAAGTATTGTCGAAGGCTTTGGATATGTCAAAGAATATTGCCAGTAGGTGATTTTTACGAATAAATTATGTTTGCATGAACTGCTTGAGAAAAAGCAGTTGGTCGATCGTTGATCTGCTCGCTCGAAATCCGCATTGTGATTCGGCCAGGAGGTTGTTATATTCGATGAGCCATTACAGTCATGCGTTTATGATCCGTTCCAGGTGTTTACACAGAACACTAGTAAGCGAAATAGGTCTGTAACTGTCTAATAACATTGGATTTTTATTCGGTTTTAGTTTTCCATGAGTCAGCGAACGTGTTCATTGTCCAGATATGATTAAAAATTGATAGTAAGATGAGAATAGCTGGGTCAGGGGCATTTTGGAGCATGTAAGCATAAATGTTGTCCGGTCCGATTTCAGTTGATTTCAATTGTTTGATACCTCGTTGTAATTCTTCGAGCGTAATAAGACAGTTATATTGTCAGAGTGGAAATCGAGTCTTACGGAGGCGAGATTTTTTTTGTGATTAGGCGCTTCTGATGAGAAATTCTAGTTGCTGGATTGAAAAGCTATAAATTTCCCCGAGCGATGAAACTATTTCGTCTAAGTTTGTGCTAATATAGTTATCCAATTTGATACTAGTGGGAATTGGTAAAAAATTTTTTCTATCAAGCGCTCGAATTTTTTTCCAGACTGTAGTGGTAGGAGTGAAACAGTTAATAGTTTGTACGAATTTCTGCCATGAAGTTCGTTTGGCCTGTTTCAAAGTGTATCGTGCTTTAGCGCGAAGTTTTTGATAATTAACATGATTTTCCAGAGATGGAGCGGCTTTTAGTTTTTTCAGTACTTTTCTTCTATTACGTATAGCGGCGGAGCAATCTGAAGTCAGTCCACCATGGGACAGCGATTTTACGTTAATGTGGAATTTGGGGAGTTATGGAGTTCGCGTGATTTACAATAATATTTGTGAACGATTGGACGGGATTTTTGGTGTCTGAAGTTTGACTGACTTCGAAGCTGGCGACTGGTGGAAAGGTTGAGCTATATCTTTTCCAATCTGTTTTGCGGTAGTTGTATTTTATGTCTTGAGATGGGGATATAGTTTTGCTATGCTTGTGGTGAACGATTACGGGAGTATGATCACTTCCAGCGAGATCATCATAGTTGAAGACTTCAACAGCGTTCAGAATGGCTGGGATGGTAATAATTAAGTCCAACATTGACCATGTCTTGTGAGAAAAGTTATAGTGTGTTGGATCCTCGGGATGTAGCAGAGCGAGATTGTAGCTAGAAATAAGTTCTTCGATGAATTTTCCTCTAGAGTTATAGCATGATCCACCCCAGAATGGGGAATGAACATTTAGATCTCCGCAGATAAGAAAAGGGCTTGAAAGAGCCAAAATAAGTTCACTGATTTCTTCTCGATGGAGGTAAATATATTGAACAGATAGTGAATGGTGATGAAAGATATATGTTTGCTGCGCAGCCTGTATGGTTGTCTGTAGTTGAAGCTGGTTGAAATTGAGGTAGTTTTTAACGGCTAAACTTACTCCTCCGGATGCCCAGTTCGAAGAGCAGTTTGTTGATATGATATTGTAGTTCGGAAGATATAAGGTTTAGCTATTCTTAAGATGTGTTTCCTACAGACATATATTATAGTTAGATCGTAAATAGACTGGATTAATTTGAGATCTTCTAGATGGCTATAAACACCATTGCAGTTTCAGCTGATATATATTTGAGGTCCATCCATATCTCGTTTACTTTTGGAAAAATAGATATTTCCTAAGGAGATGGTTGGGCTTCGATCGTAGAGATACTGTAATTCTGCAATACTTTCAACTTTTTCAGAATCTTGGTTAGGTGCACTTTTGTGGATCGAAGTTCAGCCAACATCCTGATCATCGAGTCGCTAGGTATTTTGAATTCGTCGGCAAGAATTAATTGAATTTCCAGAGCAGATTTTCTTTTAGACATGTCCACAAATAAAGCAAAATTAGTGGCGGAGAGCGGATATTCATTTGCTTTGAATTTTTCGTTAATTGTTGCCTCGAGAGGTTTTAGAACCTCTTTGAAAGTGCTCAAAGACTCATCTGCTTCGGTTCCTGTATCGGATGAAAGACCGTCAGACTCATCTGGAAGATCATTGGAATTTAAGTTTTTTTTTTTTTGAATAGTTTTGTTAATTGTTACTATCGGTTGTTCGCTCGCGTGCTTATCAGTTTACGATTGTTCGGCGATAACGGCATCTTCACTTTCAAAGACATCGTTTGTATAGCTGATAAGACTGGTGAGATCACTTTAATTTAATCGCTCTGCGCTCGTCTTTCGGTTATTTAGCGGTCTTTCTTAAGAAGATTAAGTTCATTCTGTTTAGTTAATTTATTTCTATTTATATATTTTATTTTATTTTATTTTCTTCCGTTACCCCCCCCCCCTTTTTTTTTTCTTCTTTTCTCTATTTCTTATTTTCTGTGTTTGATCAATGAACTCGTCTAGTGGAGGCCGCTCAGCGGCCTCCTCCAAGGAAAGTAAGTTGTCGAAACCGAATCTGCATCTCCAGATGGAGGTTGACGCTTCCGGTAAACATAAGTTATCCGGTCCCCTTTCTCCGGTCGCATCGGTCCCTAGTAAGGATCTGCGACTCTCTAATCCAGACCTCATTAACCTCGCCGGCAATAACAGTAATAATAGCGATACCAGTGAAAATAACACTAAAAATAGTAAAAATAATAATAATAAAAATAACAGTAATAACAATAAAAATAATAATAGTAACGATAATAGTATTAATCACTTAAGCAAAAATAACTCTAACATTAACGTCAGTGCTACCGATGCTATTAAAAACTTTACTATTAAAAACTCGCACCTTACTAGTAATATCAATAATACCAATAATAATAATAACAGAAATGCCGACAACAAAAAAAATACTATTTTTTTTTTTTTTTTTTTTTTTTTTTTTTTCTTGTTTGGGTTTTTCCCTGGGCTTGTCAGCAACGGACGATTACCCATCAACATGTGTACATAGCAGCAATTAGGAGTAACAAGGAATGGAATCTGATAAAGAATGCTATACCAAAGATGGAGAAACAATAACAATCAACGTCGAAAAATGCCAAACGTATGTATCCTGAAAAGAAAAGAAATGACGAAGGTAAGAGCAAAAGGAGTTAGCTGTCCCATACCATGGTCACATCTGCAATTACAGAGCCCACAGTACAAACGGACAAAGGAATCTGGCTATAAATAATTAAGGAAGAAGAAACACGGGATGTTTAAAAAGCAGTTAGATCCATCTAGCACGAAACCTATATAGAACACAGCGCTTAGCGTCCGTAAACAATTATCCGAAAGTTCAATGACTTTCTCCATCACTATAAAGCAAAGTTTATAGTTTTTAATTATGAAACATTAATCATATTTATGGCGACGACTGCAGAAACAGCGCCTACCATTCTGTTAAAAGGAAATGAGCAGAATTTTCACTGAACACTATGGCCACACTGCAACAGCAGCGCCCGCAGTGCCGGCTAACAAGGAGTTCACCTATCTACCGTTAGGGCCGCAAATGCGACAGCGAGCCCGCAAAATTAACTGCGAGCTGTGCCTGTTTGTGGCTGTAACTGCAACATCAGTGCGTGTTCTTCGTTTAGAGAGGAGTTCGTTGGGAATCACTGGACACGATAAGTTAGGAATGCCAAAATAGGAAATACTGAAGGGATTAGATATTAATATAATGAAGTACAGAGGATAGGAATTTTGCTACAATTGGTATGATCAACGTTGACTGTAATGAGAGAATAAAGGACACACAATATGGAGTTGGAACATCATGTGAGAGAAGCTCCGCGTATAGAGCTGCCCTTTCCGATGATAAAGAGGAGCATTCAAAGAATACATGATCAGA
Source organism: Icerya purchasi (assembly GCA_039619475.1). NCBI lineage: Eukaryota > Metazoa > Arthropoda > Insecta > Hemiptera > Monophlebidae > Icerya > Icerya purchasi. Next base: position 402,783,639 of record CM077116.1, on the reverse strand, counting down.
GTCACATACGACTGTGTTATCGATACACAGCGGACAAATAGGAGAGGACACTATGGAGAAACGATACAATGAAGCAGGAAGTCGACTGTGACCAGATCGAAGACGACAAATAGCAGATATGATGAATCGGGGAAGGTGCGGAAAATGTAGATACCATGGTTGAGTAGGTGGATTAGGGTGAATGGAAAAATATTGTGAATTAGGACTGGAGAAGGATGATTTATAAAAAGATTTCCAATTGGCCTTTTGGATACTTTTTGCTATATTTAATAATTCATGAGAAGGAATCCGTCCGACTGGCCGCCCAGAAGAAATAGCCGAACGAGCAAGATAATCCGCCTTTTCGTTGCCCGCAATTCCGGCATGACCAGGAATCCAAAGAAAGTCGATGGTTAATGAGTGCAATCTGCAAAGACTGAAAATCAGTGATCGGATGCGCAGAATAATAGGATCAGAGTAAGAAGGAACATATGCAGAGGATATACACTGAAGGGCGCTTTTGCAATCAGAAATTAGGAGGAACATTTTACATTGCGGAAAAGATGGAATGAGCTCAATGGCACGTAGTAATGCCAATGTCTCCGCATAATAAATTGAACAAAATGCAGGAATTTTGAACAGGCTGGAATGGTCAAGAGCAGGAATGTAGATAGATGCACCCACTCCGTGTGCCATTTTGGACCCATCCGTAAAAATTAGGGTATGGTTAGCAAAGAATGATGAAACTGCCTGGTTAAATTCATAAACTGTTGCATGAGCAGGGAGATATTTTACATAAGAAGGCAAAGAAAAAAGATTCGGAGAAGGAATAACATTTAATATCTCAAACTGGAAAAATGGAAGTTTATCGAAAGTTAGGATGAAGGGCGAAAACTTAATAAGACGCGAGGCAATGTGGCAGAGAATGGGAACCTTATTAGAGGAAAAACGCCAATCTTGCAAGAGAGAAGAATATGCAGGGACAAGATTGTTTGGGTAAATATGTAGACGTTTAATAAGGAACCGATACGCGAGATAGGATCTACGAATGGATAAAGGAGCCACATTAGCCTCTGCTAAAATCGCAGGAATAGGCGTGGATTTTAAGACTCCTAGACATAAGCGCAGGGCTGCATTCTGAACTAAATCTAATTTAGCTAGGGGAGAACGAGCAGCAGTACCATACAGAAAACAACAGAAATCAAGTTTGGATCGAACAATGGATTTGTAGAGCATAAGAAGTATCATAGGATCACTTCCCCAATGGGAAGAAGATAAAGACTTTAAGATATTCAAACGTTCTAGAGTAGACGAATGGAGGTAATTAATGTGCTCAGTAAAGGATAAACGGCTATTCAGAAAGATTCCTAAGTAGCGGAAGGAGGAAACAACAGGTATAGGTGTATTGTCGATATTTACGTTGATTGACTCAGGATTATAGGAACGAAATGTGAAAACAATGCATGAAGATTTTGGAGGAGAGATATATAGATGGATTTGAGAAAGAGAACTCTGCAGAATGTACAAGGATTCTTGCATGTTATTGCAAGCATTTAGAATGCTAGGAGCAGTTGAAAAAAGTAGAATGTCATCTGCAAAAAATAAGGAAGTAGAAGGTAGATTAAGAGAGGCGACACCAAGAGAATAAATATTGAAGAGCGTAGGACTAAGGCAGGAACCTTGCGGGAGGCCTCGAAAAACCTTTCGTGACTCTGAAAAGGAAGGAAATCTTAGAGTAACAGTTCTACTTAGGAAAAGACTCATGATTAAGGATGTGAAGTGAGAAGGTAAATTAATAGATAACATTCTGCTCTTAAGAGTTGGAAGGTGGACGCTGTCAAAGGCACTATAAATATCAACAAAGGTAGCTAGGGTATAATTTTTCTGGATAAACGATTTATAGATGTGGGACAAGAAGAAAGAAACACAATCAGTAGGACCTCGACCAGAACGAAAACCATACATGTTGTTAGGCAAGACATCATTGTTTTCCAGCCACCAAACCAGCCGCCGGTTCAACATGGATTCGAAAAGTTTCCTCAGACAACTTGCAAGAGAAATGCAACGGAAGGACGAGGAATTAATACCCTTGGGGATGGGAACGATGATAAAGGATTTCCATGACGGAGGAGCGGAACCTAGATGGAGAATAGAGTTAAATAGATTTAAGAGTATTTTAAGATAATATTCAGGAAGATTCTTAAGAACAATATAAGATAATCCATCTATCCCTGGAGAAGAGTTAGGATTTTTCGGGAACGCTGATAATAATTCATTAAAAGTGAACGGAAAAGTTAAAAAATGCTCAGAATGGCTTGCGGCAGAGATAGAAAGGTCAAATTCATCAAAGTTAGGAACATAGGACGGAGCAACACAATCAAAGAAAGCAGCTAGCTTGTTCTCCGAAACGCCGGAAGTAAAGGGATTTAAGGACTGAGGGTTTCGGAAAGCCTTAGCCAACCTCCAGATTTGTGAGAGAGGAGTAGATCTAGAAAAGGAAGAACAGAAAGCAGCCCAAGACGCCTTTTTAACCTTTTTGAGAGTAAATCGGAATTTGGCATTAGCTCTTTTGTGAGCTAGGAAGTTTTCCAGAGAAGGAGCAGCTCGAAAGATACGAAACGTGGATACACTGGCTTGGTGTGCAATTGAACATTCCGCATTCCACCATAAGGACGAGGCATAGGACCGCCTGATGCTCCCAGAAGGAGATTTTTGTGGAGGAGAAGACAAATCTAAAGCTGATGATATTAACTGAACGAAGTTTTCATACTGAGGCGTAACATCTAAGTTAGGATCAAATCTGTAGGCAGAGGAATCCAGGAACGAACGAAAATCAGACCAATTAACCTTTGAAACGTTCCAGCTAGGAGAACGGGATTCTTTTTTTACATGAGAGGAGGAAGTCCCATGAACGGACACAATGATAGGAACATGGTCACTACCAAAGGTTCCATCAAGGGTATTCCATACACATTTCAGGCTTAAATTAGGAGAGGAGAAAGTTAGGTCTATAGAACTGTAGGAATTTTGGTTTTTGAAATATGTAGGAGAGCCGTCGTTGAGAACCACAAGGTTGTAGTTTGAGAGTAGAGTTTGAAGGAAGGAACCATTTCTATTTAGTGACGAACTACCCCAGGCGGGAGAGCAAAAAAAAATACTAACGGTAATTATAGTAACAGTAATAACAATAGCAATAATAATAATAATAATATTAATAATATTAATAACAACAATGGTAATAATAGTAATAGTAATGATAATAGTAATGACAATAGTAATAATAATAACGATGATGATAGTAATGGTGGTGGCAATAACAATAGTAATGATAATAGTAATGATGATAACAACAATAGTAATACTAACCATAATAATTCTGATAGTAATGCTAATAATAACAATATGAATATCGCAATATTTGTCTACAATCACCCAGGTCCTTTCACGGTCTACGTGGAAGGTTGCTCTGAGGATAGAAACATCGGCAATCTCCACCCTTTAGCCCTTGCAAGGCTTATTCACGCTGCGTCCACTCCTCTAAGCAGAATTGATTCTCTCGGCAAGGGTCGCATTGCGGTCCAATTTCCTTCTGCTTCTTACGCAAACTCTTTCTTAAATAATTCCACTTTCCTTTCATCCAACAATATCAAAGCGTACATTCCCAACAGTCTACTATACAGATTGGGTGTCATCACAGATATCCACCCATCGTTCACAGAAAAGGACATCCTGGAGGGCATTTGGTCCTCTATTCCCATCATTTCTATCCGCCGAATTCATCGTACTTCCGAGGGAAAGAAAATTCCGACAAGGTCTGTTGAATTGAAGTTTCTCAACACAGTTCTTCCAGAATTCGTCTCCATTTTCCAACTGAGATTTCTTGTCTCCCCTAGCATCCGTCAACCTACTCAGTGTTCGAAGTGTTTCCTATTTGGACACATCGCCAAACACTGTCGTAGCACCTCCCTTATCTGCCCCCACTGTGCCTCTCGACACCTTATTACAGACTGCAGTAATCTACAAGAACCGCCACTTTGTCGCAACTGCAAAGGCCCTCATTGTTCTAACGATCGTTCTTGCCCAGAATGGGGTAGACAAAAAGACATTAAGAGGCTAATGGCCTTTGAAAATATTTCTTTTCAAGAGGCTGCCTCTTTAAATAAGAATCGCTTTGTATCACAAGCATTCACCCACGCGGATCGAGCCGCGGTGTCCCCTTTGTCGCACAGAGCTGCTTCCAAAGGGCCTACCTCCTCCTCATCTCGAATCTATTCCCCTCCTAGCCCTAAATCTGCCACTTTCCACAAACCTCGTAATCCTAAATCTTCATATGTTCCTTCTCCTTAATTTCCTCCACTTCCTTCTAACTTTATCCCTCACCCCTCTAATGGATGGGCTCTTAGGAGACCTACTCATTCGAATATCCCGGCTACAAATGATACCTATGCCCCAACTACTTTTCAAACCAATCCTACCTCCTTGACTAACATCTCTGTTCCTTCCTCGGTTTCTCCGCCCGTAATTCAAACTATCTCGGCGGCCATCATGGAGCTTCTTAACTCCAACAACATTGTTTCTTCTTCCTCCTTTGTTGACTCATTATCATCGTTTCTCTCCAATAATCTTTGTTCTCAATAGTTACAGAAGCATAAAAGTTAAAAGCTCGGAGCCAAGCATTGCTTCTTATTTTCGATGTTGCTCCTTTTCGTCACTTTCTCATTCTATACTCTTTCGTATTCACCCCTTTTTCTTTTCCCGCAAATATTTCCAGGCATTGAAGACAGCTGCCCGAATCTGATGAATTATGCACTTTTTATGTGCTTGTTGGTTTTTTCCTCATTTTGTGAATATGCCGTTGCTGAGGTAATCAAAAATACCTTCGGGCACGTTTTTTTTCACTTTACTCCTCTTGCTCCCCTATGTACTTATGTCAAGTTGCTACAAAACATCTTTGGACTGGGATACATAGGAACTACTCTCTGCTGCACAGTCTCTTGTGCTTATGGAACATTTATTAGGATTGCTGACGTGCACCTAATTCAACTCATAATTTGTAGACTTGATCTACATTCTGCGTTCGTAATGGGCATTAGGCTGTCTACTTCGTTGCCTTTTGTTTTCAGCACCAAAGCCTCCTTTTATGCCAGCGGCATATGTGTCAACGAGAGGACAATTCGTATTTTGCTCTCTGCATGCCTCCCTTTCCTAAAATTTAGCTCAATTTATCTTTCCCCTTGCTCCACTCTATGTTTTATCTGGCTGGCTCCGTTTTGCTTTCTTTTCCGTTCTATTTCCGTTGTCCTACCTCTCCCTTTTCTTCTACCTCCAAGCTCTACTTATGCGCTGTTGTCCTTGCATCTTGTAATGGCCTCCTACATCTGTCGAGGCCTCTCTCACTTTCTCCCTCCTGTCCCTGTCCCCACTTTCCTTTGTCCCAACCCGTCCAAGGCTTAAACATGGTGGCCGCCTTGAATATATTACAATGGAACTGTCGTAGCCTTAGAGCTAATAAACATTCATTAGAGGGTCTGTTGGATCTCCATGAAATCAGTGTCGCTCTTATTTCTGAAACGTGGCTCCGTGCTGGAATGAATCTCCAATTTAGAGGTTTCACTCTGGTCAGGAATGATCGTGAGGATGGTTACGGTGGAGCCGCTATCCTCATAAGAAATGATATTCCCTTTCTTTCTCATAATGTTCCTTATAACTTCTCCTCTAACAACAATCAGCCAAATATTGTACATATTTCTATTCCTACTAACCCTGGCCGCTCCCTAAATTTTATTTCCGTCTATGTTCCTCCTGATTATGATCTTCGTCACTTTCCCCTCTCTCAGTTTTTCAATTCTCTTCCTCATCCCTTTATCATTGGTGGCGACTGGAACGCTCGCTCCCCCTCTTGGGGTTGCTCATCCTATAACTCTAATGGTACTGCCCTTGAAAATTCTATTCTTTCCGATAACTTGGTTCTCCTTAACGATTCCTCGCCTACATATATTAGGAGTCCGTCCATCTTCAGTACCCTTGACCTAACTTTTTCCTCTCCCAATGCTGGTCTCAACTATAACTGGAGGACTCTTGCGGGTACCAGTGATCATGTTCCCATTCTGATAACTCCTCTCAATTTTCCTTCTCCTGCTCCATTTAGGCCCCTTCATTCTCCCAAATGGAATCTTTCCAAAACGGACTGGGCTCTATTTCGTTCTATTATGGATCATTTGCTTCCTAATTTGTGTCCTTCCTCTGATCCCATATCATCCTATAATTTTTTTCTTCATTCCGCTACATCTGCTCTTTCTTTATCTTCTCCATCTCGCCCCCCGATGCGCTCCAAGCGAGGTACGTCGGCATCTTCACTCTGGTGGAATGACGAGTGCGAGGCAGCTTTTAGGCTCAGTCGAGTTACTTTTAGAAACTTTCGCTCCAATCCTACTACCGAGAATTTTCTTGCTCACAAGCGAGCTAATGCTAGAGCTAGGTACATGCTGAAAGCCTCAAAGAGGTCCTCCTGGCAGAACTTCTGTTCTTCCTTCTCCAGAACTATCCCACTTTCTCATATTTGGAAAATGGCTAAGGCGTTCAAATCCCCGTTCTCAGAACACCCGTCTAACCTTAATCTCACTGGTGATTATCTTTTGTCGACTCCACTGCTCCCGCGTACGTTCCTAACTTTGATGAACTTTACTCATTTCCTTCCGTACAGAGCTCCCCCCCCGCACCCTTTAACATCTGCATTCAATATCAATGAACTGAAGTCTGTTCTCCTAAACTCTACCAGTCCTACACCGGGTATAGATGGTATTCCATACATAGTCCTTAAAAATCTGTCTGAGCAGTCACTTGCGTTTCTCCTTGAACTCTTCAATTCCTTTTTATCCAGAGGCATTACTCCGTCTTCCTGGAACTCCTTTATCGTTATTCCCATCCCGAAAAAAAATGCTTCCTTACGTCCTATCTCTTTGGCATCATGTTTCAAGAAACTCTTCGAAGGCATGCTGAATAAACGTCTTGTTTGGTGGCTGGAACATAACAACTTACTTCCTTCCAACATGTTTGGCTTTCGACCAGGCATTGGTCCTGCCGATTGTATTAGCTCCTTTGTTTCCCACGTTTATAAATCCTTCATACATAAGCATTTCACGCTGGCTTCTTTTATCGACTTATCCTCAGCCTTTGATAACGTTCATCTACCTAGTCTAAAAGACGCAATGGCCGCAATTAATCTCCCAGTCAAACTCATTTCGCTGACTATTAATCTTATGATAAATCGCATTATCCATATTTCCTCTCCGTGACTTCGAGCTACAAGAAGTGTTTTCCGCGGTCTTCCGCAAGGTTCCCCCCTCAACCCCACCCTCTTCAATATATATACCATCGCTGTAGCATCTCTTCCTTTAAACTCCCTCTGTTTATTCTTTGCGGATGATATTCTTCTTTTTTCCTCTTCCTATGACTTGGTAATCGCCAACGAAACTCTTAATTCGTCTTTGTTTGCACTTGAACAGTCCCTATCTTCTATTCACCTTTCTGTTTCTCCTTCTAAATCCTCTTCTATGGTTTATACTCTCTGCCCCTACAATTCCACATTAGTCAACCTATCCCTGAATCAAGTTTCTCTTCCCCGTGTTATTTGCTTCTGCTATATCGGTATTTACCTTAATAGTCGTATGACCTTTTCTGAGCATATTGACCACCTTTCTTGTTCTGCCGTTAAAAGACTGAACTTGCTAAAATCCTTGTCTCCAACCAAATGGGGAGGTGATCCTCATCTGCTCATTTCCCTGTATACATCCATTATTCTCTCCAAGTTTGATTACTGCTCTTTTATCTATGGTTGTGCCTCCAGATCCCTTCTTTCCAAATTAGATACAATACAAAACTCCTGTCTCCGTCTTTGCCTCGGTGCGCTCAAATCCTCTCCCATTTCAGCAATGCTCGCGGAATCTAACATACCTCCCCTCTCAGTTCGAAGGTCTTATTTGGGCTATCGATTCCTTTCCAAACATTTACCTTTCACTTCGTCTCAACTCTTATTCCTTCCTACATTTACATTGCCAAGAACTGGCGTTTTGTTTCTAATAAAATCCCTATCTTAGCCCCTATTTCTCAACGTCTTAGCCATTTCTCCTCCCATATTATATCCAGCAATAATCTTCCGTACTTCTCACTCAATTATTTCGACCTCTTACACCCTCCCAAAGTACATTTTCTCCCTAAATTTTCTAAGTTTATGCCTCAGGCCGTCATTAAACAGGAATTTCGCAGTACGGTCGGTTGTCTTTTTTCTTCTCATGCACTTGTTTTTACTGATGGCTCTAGAGGACCCGGTGGGATCGGATCGTCTTTTATTCTTCCCGACTCCAACTTCTCCGAATCCTTTCGCCTCCCATCTTTCTGTTCTATTTTTTTACGACCGAATTGATGGCTATCCTTCGTGCGATCATACATATCTCGTCCGATCGTTCGTCCTCCGACTATCTAATCATTTCTGACTCCATGGGTGCTCTCCAGGCTATCAGTTCATCGCTTCCTCCTCCCTCTTCTGACTTCTTCATTCTTCGTATACGATCTCTCATTTATAATCTTTCTTTCCATCACTCTGTACACATTGACTTACTGTGGGTTCCTGGTCACAAAGGCATCGAGGGTAATGAAATGGCGGATGCTTTGGCTCAGGTTGCTGTTCGTTCTCGCTTCTATTTTAAAAAAATCCCGGCTGTTAATCTATTACCCCTAATTAAGAAGCTTCACTTCAGATTTTGGTCGGATGTGTAACCTTCTTCTTTTTCCAACAATCGTTCCTTCTACCTTTCAATCCAACCTACACTTCCTTCTCATCCATGGGTGTCTGGGCAATGGTCCATAGTTGATGCGCCCAAAAAAAAAAAAAAAAAAAAAAAAAAAAAAAAGTTTTTGTTTTTTCACACGCCTTTTTTCTTTGTTCGCTTTATCGCTTCTGTAGGCGTGAGTTGAGTATCACCAATTTCCGTCGGCGATGAAAAGTTACCCGATGAAGACGAAGTAGATGGCGACGATCTTTTGAGAGGAAGGGATGGGAAGTGTTTAATTGCAGTTTTTCCGGATTCTTCTGTTTGAGAAATTGGTGCGCTGATTTCTCGTTGAGTGTCATTTTCAGAAGTATTCGATAGTAGTACAATCTTCGGCTCGATGCCCCCCCTTTGATTTACTATTAAAACAAGTGAAATCGTCAAATATAATGACGATTCTGTGGCAAACATTTGCGTAGTCTAGAACAAATGATCCAGGTAAGTTAGCTTCTTCGTTATTGGTGGTAGTATAGACCTGTCTTCGCCAGCTAATGATATGACCAAGCATTTGGTCATATGGATTAACTCTTAAGATGGCAATATCAGATGTGATTTCCAGTTTTCATTTATTTACGACGTAATCTTGTAAAATTTTGTTCGGCAACGGAAAAGATTATTCGTTTGGCTGGAGTCTTTTGCCTTCTGAATTTAATGAAGTTGTCTTCGATTTTAAAACCGCCATGTTCGATCACGAAGGTCTCTACTAACGAGGAATCTTTTAAACGAATTACGACTCTGTTACGTCTTACTTTAGCAGCTGCAATGATATTAAGGGGTCCTCCAAAGAGATCTTTAATGGCGACGAGGTAATCACAGAGTTTATAGTCTAGTACGCAGTTGAACACGATACCCCTTATTCTTCCGTAGGGTAGTTGAACGTTGTTAGCGGAGTAATTTTGTTTTTTGTGACTTGAGAGTACGACGGAGTTGAGTTGGAAGGAGGTTTTAACGGTGATGCTTGGGATCGAGGGGAGGAATTTTGAGCCAAGTTTAAAATTTTTAGTTTGTCATAAATCTCTTTCTGTTTTAAATGAACAACTTCGTAAATGAAAAATAAATAAAACAATTTTATAAATTACATTAGGTTAGTTACTTTTAACGGCAGTAACGGTGTTGTAAAAAATACCTATATGACACAGAGAAATTTAGAAATGCACAAATCTAGGATTAAAATGTTATCGAAACATTGATTATACATAACGTAAAGAGTTACATAAAGGAAAAGCAAGAGAAAAAAAGGAAAAAAAAAAGAGAAAATTATTGGTTCCTTGAAAAACTAGTCGAGGAAAACGAGTTTTTTAGCAACTTTAAAATTTGGACATTATATGTTCGTCTTTAGTATTTACATAGCGAAGATGAAACAAGTTGACATTAAGAGTGCGCGATTCTAATTAGTTTAATCAAAAAAAATAAATAAAAAAAAAAAAATTACCTTTGAAGTAATATTTTTTTTCTCCCTTTTACATGTATTCTTTTCCCCGTTTATAGTCTTACTAATTTTAATGCTTATTACTAATTACGTTTTGGTATGGGAAGAAAAAGAGAACATAAATATACGATTATAAATAAAATACGAATAAGTAAAACCGATTACGTATAAGCCAATGATAACGACATTTTTATACGATATACGCTTCTGAAATTGTTATATTTAGTTTTATATAGCTATATATACTGCATATTATATTTTTCAAACAAATAATATAACCATGCGCATTCAGAGATGCCTCTTGTAGAACTCGTAATTATTATTCGATTAAAACCGAAGTATATTTTTTCAAATAAATAAAAAAGCCACACAAAATTACAGAACCAAAACGACAAGAAACACGCAACGTATAAAAAGGGTACTATTATCAGAAATTCACGGAACACAGCCAAATCTTGGTAATTATATTTTTGCACTAATAGTCAAGTGGCCGTTTTTGGAAATTTATCTTTTTTTTTGGGGGGGGGGGCGTTAACACAGAACATTTAACTAACGCAAAGGACTCTAGCAGAATGATGAAACGTAAGAAGTGGCAGGTTATATCAGGAAGTGATTAGAGAGAAAAGAAATGAAGGTAGCCAACACACAGGAACAACAGAAGGAAATGAAAGAGCAAGAATGTAGTGGGCACAGTAAGGAGCCGGGAGTTCCAGGCCAAGCAAATTCGAATAAAGGACTTTCCGAGGAAATTTGAATAGAACGTGATTTGCATCACGGGTCAAATTTAAGATAGAGGGACACAAAGCAGACTGAGCAATATATGAAAACGAAAAAGAGAGAAGCAGGAAGCGGACCATGATGAAAGCGAAGGCGAACTATGGAAAAAATAATAGAACGGCTGTTGCGGGGAAAATTATTAAAGCAGGAATGAGGGAACGAAGAGGGTTGTAGGGCAAGATAAAAGGAGTTTTTTTTTTTTTTTTTTTTGTTATTAGGGTTGGAAAAAAGAGACGGATAGAGATCCATCCAAAAGTCACGGTGAGAACGATAAGAGAGAGGGCAAAAACTTTGGGAGGGAAATCTGGTATGAAACGACCATTTACTGCAACTAAAAATGTCAAAGAGTCGAGCAAAATCGTTATATGCCGCAATGGTCCGGAATCCGAAGCAGGTCAATTAGGGTATAAAACGGAATGCTAATAAATTATAAATTAAGGAACGAACATAAAGAATAATCAGATATGACGAGTGAAGTTCATACCTCCCCCCTTCACCCGCAGCATCGATTTGGAAAAAAATTGTTTCGTCAACCCCTACCACTTTTTTTCAAGCGTTGCGGGCCGGTTGAAAACGCATTGTAACGTGATCAGCTGACTTTAAAGGCCATTCCATCTCAGCTGTCGAATGCGACAAACTGAAGGTTTCTTCGAGCATTAGTACATATGTGTTTTATAGTGGAAAGAGTGATAGGCGAATTTTGTGTTGTCCAGATGGATAAGAAAGACATATGGAGCAAGAACAGCGATATCGTTATTATTGTCGGTTGCAAGAAACGCCTAAAGAGACGTTAGGTTTATTAAAAGAGGCGTATCCTGATGATATTCGACTACTCGCGGTAATTCAATAATATTTCGATGGCATAGCGCGTTTTCGAAAAATATTCGCGATTCTGTTTGTGTTTCTAAGCATTCGGGTCCCAAGCGCATGGATCGCGTTGTTTGCAGGCCACGGGTGCCTATTTCGAGAAGATCCATATAAATGATGATAATTCTGTACTAGACGAGTTTATGTAAAAATTTCGAAATACAGTTCCTTCCAAAATGTTGTAATTTTTTTGTCTAAATAAACGGTAGGGGTCGACGAAACACTCTTTTTTTTTCTTCAAATCGATGCTGCGGACAAAATAGGGGAAGAAAGGAACTTCCGGTTTGTTGCATTCCGTAGATAATTAAATGGGCTTCAAGATGTGCCTGGAGCGAACGCGCTGTAAGTGTTTGCCTACTCACACCAAAGTTACTCTCTATTTTAGCTTAAAATTTGAACCTGCAGACGCTGAAAATTTCGCAAATAAAAAAAAAGCGATGAAAACATTTCTTATGTTTATTAACATTTTAATGTAAAATAAATTAAATCAATTAAACTACATTAAGTGTATTATCAAAACACCGACTCTACTTTTGGCGTGTAGTCGGTTAGGCGGAGCAGTGTTTCGTTCCCGGTTTCAGTCCCGCAGCCGTACTTTGATAATATATACAAAAACATTACGCTCACAGAAAAATAACAAAAAAAAAAAAAAAAAAAAAAAGATTTCGGAAATTTTACTTATTCCCGTGGATCGGATATGGAATGTTTGAAATTTTAAGCATTTACATTTTCACGATTAAATTATACCAGTTTCGCGAAAGGTTGATTTTCCGTTAATAGTATACATTAATTTTCGGTAATAAACAAACGGACTGTCTCTATACGAAAGATTAATAATATGTGTAAGTTTGTTTCTTAGAAGTGACGAATATTTAATTTAGTATCGTGCGAACGAGGTCACGAAACAGGAATTTTCTGATTGATTAAACAGTTTTTTCAGGTGGTAACTTTGAAAGCCGTAATAATTATTTCTGGGAAAAGTCGCGATACCGGCGATACGTATCAAAGTGCGCATTTACCGGTTCATCGGTGTTCTGTAGTTTCTTGTTTACCTGTAAACGGTATTATAACCGAAATTACACGAATCGAATAAAACCATTTTAACAAAGTCGCCTGAACGTGTAAGAAACGAAAAGAGTGTATTCTTCGAACAATTTCGCGATATTAAACACGCCCCGACCATAAGAAATAGTCATATTTAGCCGAAATGCTGAACTCATGTTAGTATTGCTGGAAAACGTTTTTGATTCTGATGGCAAATTATCGGAATAATAATAATAATTTTAGAACGACGCAAAACGATGAATACGAGTATTATTCAACATGCAAACCGCAAGCTGGTGGTCAATTTTCGAAAAAAACCCGATAAATAGTAAAACCCGTGAAAACGGCCAATTTTCTCAATTCTGAAAAAAACTTAAGCAGTACCGACACCCGCGGCGAATTCTCGGTCATCGAAAAGTCGATAATTTCAATAAATAAAAAATGCACGATATTTTCTAAACATCACTCTCTACCGATTTTGCGCCTGCTTTCAATGAGACGTAACGTTTGTCAAAGGAAATTTCAACTCCTCTTTTTAAAATCAAAGTGATCGAAGTTCCGCTTTGTATCAAAATTCCAATCGTATCTGCGTCTCCCCAAAACGAACCACCATCTATGTATCCTCTCTCGAAAATTTCTACAGCGCAATCTATAATCGCTAATATGGGGCTCTAGCCTTGACTGATGCGCGCAATACGATAACGAGGAAGAGAAAATCGATTCTCGATTTTACTACAAATCTCTAATAAAGGTTCGTTGCTTCTACGTTGTCGATACTAATAACGTAATAAGTGACGACTAATGCCGAAACTTACAAGAGCAACATCGAGATTCGATCCAACTTGTTCCAGTATATCCGGGGGGGGGGACGATAGCGAATGTCGTGTTTTGTTTTTTTTTTGTCATTAGTGCTTAAAACTCGAGAAAAGCCCGTCTAAAGTTAGCGAGCTAATACAAGCATAGCTCTCGATCACTTTGATTTTTAAAAATATGGGGGCTCAAATTTCGTTTTCCAAACGTTACGTCTGATAGACAGCAGACGCGGGCAATGGGTAGAGTGATGTTTGAAATCAAAAATATCCTGCATCTTTTATCTTTAAAAATTCCCCGTTAACACCTCGTACTAGTTGACTACTTTAGACACGTGTTTATCCGAGTTTTACGACTATTGCAAAGAACGTCGGGGCTTTCGTTTTTTACCGAATGCAGTGCCATCTGGGACAGTTTGGACCGAAGAATCGCTGACCCACACTTCTGATATTCCCCTTGTTAGCTAATCTCCCCTTATATATTATTAATTATCTATAGCGAATCTTAAATCGCCGATTTTTAATACTCTACCAGAGAGACGTCCGGACCAGCGTTACCGTTTTCCCACTCGTAAATTATTTATGACCCCGAGTAGTCTGCAAGAAAGTTAATTTCGATCGGAAGCTACGACTTAAAGTTTCGATTAAACGCATTTCATTTGAAAGCGAAATCGTTTATAGTAAACATGGTGTTGCAATGTACTTGGAAATAATTGAAAGGGACGATGTGCGTGATTATTCTGTGCAAACATTCTCTGTTTAGAGTTAGGTTTGTTTTTTTTTTTATTTTTTTTTTATTTTTTTTTTTTTTTTGTAATTCAACGTGAAGTGTTATTTCCTTTTCGCGTTTTTGTATACTATCTTCTTTCCTGCTATTGTTTTGTAGTATTGTTCTTGTCACTAATTCGTAAATAATAACGAAAGCTAATGTTTCGAAGAGGCGGCAATCGCAGCGACCGGAACTGCCTTAAACTCATGCTGCCATTGTACTCGTATTATATTGTAAACGCTCCGGTTTTTGTCGAAAGTTTTATTATTTAAATTGCACAACCTAACATCTCACATCTGTAAAGCTCGGCTATAAAAAAAAAAAAGAAAAATGACCCCACTGATACTACGTACTTCTAAGATATGGAGTATCTAATCATTAGGGTTCGGATTTATATGGACTAAAAATATGCATGCGAGCTTAAAATATGCGCGGAAATATGCACTAAAAATTTTATAATGTGTATATTACAAAAAATAAAATTAATTTTTTTTGTTTTTCGCATCAAATTTTTATTAATATGCTGCATTTCCTTCCGTTACATTAATTTACATTTAAAAAAAAAAAAAAAACAAAAAAAAAGAGAAGTGGGACACCCGGTAGGAATGAAATTCCTTTCACTTTTTGGTAGATATATACAAAAATAAAGTCAGTCATAAAGTATACGATAAAAAATGACACACAATATATAAATCCCGTATGAATTAAAATAAAAACAATAAATAAATCATCAGACTCGTTGAAGTATGGTAACAAAAACCGCGCCAATTTTCAAATTCAATAAAATGTCGCGTGTTTAGAATTAAGCTTATACAGCTGACTGCGTACGATGCTTGCAGCTCGGATCTCAATACTCGCTTGCACACACACACACACACACACACACACACACACCCGTATATAATAGAAAGGGACAGAGTGAAAGAGAACGAGAATGAAGATCGTCCGCCGGACGACGCATAACGCGATTTTCGTGACCTTGCCTTTTCTGACAAACTACCGACAAGTCGCGCAAAAGAACTTCGTTCCAAAAAAAAAAAAAAAATGTATAAATCTAAATTTAAAACATTATTACATATATTTAACAATAAGAATTTTTTCTAAGTTTTCAACACAAAATGTGCCTGTTAACGTAGCTTTCAGTACTGCAAACGACCTCTCCACATCGCAAGACACACAACTGGTAGATATTTAAATGCGGTCACTTCAGATGAAGCGTAAGAGATTTCATTTTCATCTGACATTTCATTTAATTGAATCGAAACGACAAATGATCTGCTAGATATTGAAGACAGCATGTCCAGATCAAATTTATGCCATAAGTGGTCTGTGCAAGTGTGTATATATATATATATATATATATATATCCGGTACGTGGTTCGAAGGGCAGTTATCCATCACAAGTTCGAAGATAGTGTAATACTGGTAACTAGCATCAGTCATATACTAGCGTGAAAAAGATCATCGTCAACAATATTTGTTTTTGTTTGTCGACACTATTGTTCAACTTAGTTAAAATTAACAATATAAATATAAAAATTCTGAAAAGTCGGAAAGTAAATACAAATACTCGGTTCAAATTCATTTTATTTCATTTTTTTTTCTTTCTTTAAAATATAGATTTAGACGCCATGTAACTACCTAGGCTATTACAGCACCTAGACTCACTGGAAATTGCAGAAGGCGGTGCAGTCTGTTGGATGCTGCAAAATTCAACACTGCCCGAACACAATCCGGGTGGTTCGACAACAGACGTTGGGATGAGGTATGATTAGAAGTACGGGAAGTATGCCGGCACCATTTCAGCAGATGCTCTACGGTTGGCGAGGCCATAAACCCATAAAGCGAACAGGTAGACGGGAGGAGGGCTCCTTCAAAGACGTAATCGTACGACAGTACAGTGTGCGTCAGGCGCAGTCACTACAGGATCAAAAAATCCCTACGTGAGACGGGGAACGGTGGCCACCATGGGTCGCTGTTCGACTTTATAGACCTGAGCCAAGTCGTTTGTTCTGATCATAGTTTCCTCCACTCTTCAGCAAAGTGCATCAGAAAGACTGATGGCCCTAATCGAGGCTTTCCGGTTTTGAACGGCATCGGGCCAAATAGAGTTGCCTTAGCAGCCAAGTCAACCCGCTCGTTGCCGGGAACTCCAACATGGCCAGGGACCCATAAGAATGTGACATATACCTCAGGTCGTGAAAATTGGAATAGGAGGATTTTTATTTTAATTAGTAGAGCGTGCAAATGTCTGGGCTCTGGATAGTTTTGATAGAGAGTCGGTAATAAGAAGAGCATTTTGAAACGCTGGGCTGGAAGAATATGTCGCAAGACAAGGAAGGATCCCAAACATTTCTGCCTCTAAAATAGAATAGTAGTCGTTTAGGCGCTCGGTGTACATTATGCCGCCGTTTCATTTATAAAGGAAATAAAAAGATTTTTCATGATGGCCACTCGAAAAGATAACTTTTAAATTCCCGATTTATTCCCGGCTTTGCTGGTCCAAATCGTCCCGATTTCCTAATTACTAGAATTGTAGAAAGAAAAAAAAAAATGGAATTTTTTTGGTTACTATTAATAATATTTTATAGGAATAAAACAGAACTTCGTAATTCATTCTTGAGTGTGAAGTACATTAAAAAAAGTAAATTCATTTTTCGCTTCAAATAATTTTTTTCTTATTAAAAATATCGCTTATAGCTGTTTTTACTTTTTTTCCGGGTTTTACTACAAAATTTCCGACTTATTCCCTCGGCTTATTCCCGGTTCCGATTGTGTGACCAACCTGTTTTTTTTTTTTATTTGCAGAAAGGTATCCTGCCGGTAAAGAAATAGAAACAATGGTAGTCACACGGCCGACAAGGAGAAATAAGTATTTTTTTTTTTTTTTTTTTATAGTTTCATAAACAAACGTGGCAAGAATCTAAAAATAAAATAATAATAACCTTGTTTTTTTATTAAAGTTAAAATTTTCATGCATTTACCATGTTGAATATATGATTTCGTGTATATGTCTGTGTTTATGTAAGTGTTTTCTTTACATGTAATTATGAAAAATACGTAAAAATTCCCAAAATATGCACGAAATGTCCAAAATATACATTTATGTGCACTATTAAATTAGTGAATTTCGAATCTACAATTCTTGAAACGCCCAATCACGAACTATCAAAGCGTTAGCTACAAGCAATAAAAATATGCGTTATATGCAAAATCCGAACCCTACTACGAGTAATCATTATTATTGTGCTCAAAAATGAATCTACAAGTCGCTTGTACTTAATAAAATTACATTCATCGTAAGGTTACCCCATTAGCACGCCGCAAAATTTATGCTTTCATTATTTTGGGTTTAGTTTTTTTTTTTTTTTTAGTGTGGAATTCTTGAATATATGAAAGTACCATTCTCTCGAAATCCATAAGTCCGTAAAACTACTGTCGACTGCTACCATTCCAACTTCGTGTGATAACTATCTGCTACTTTTAGTTAACTATGAATACTACGTCAAAAAAATTCAGACAGCAATTTTCGAAATAGTTTTGAATAAAAACACGCTTTGCAGAAATTTCCATGTATGAACCTTACGCGTGGGGATAATGAAATTACGCAATTCACGAAATGAGTAAAAAATGGCACATTTCACGAATTGTGCAATTCGTAGAGTGTACAGAATTTTAAACAATTTATGAAATGCGTACAACGATTTTTACTCATTTCATGAGCTGCGTGGCTTATACTCTAGATTTTGGAAGTAAAAAAAAAAAAAAAAAATGTTTAAATCGAAAAATATTTATAATCTAATAATGCTTGTATTTTCGTGAAATCTGCATAATAGTAGTTCTCGTTCATTTCATGTACCGTTTAGTTCATATAATTTCACTTATTATCTACCGCCAATGCTATTATACTGCGTTCCAAGTGATATAAAGTAAATACAAAGTAACTTTACATCCGTATTTCTATAGTTACGAGAGTTGTATTATCACACATGAAATGAACAGAGGCCATTATTCGCAGTTCGTTTTAAAATCTGCATATTTCATGAACTGTACAGCAGTGTGTTATACAATTCGTGAAATACATAAAATCAGATGCAAAAATATAACTTTTATATAGTATCGGCTTTGTGTGCCAGATGCATCATTCCTCTCTTCATAGCGGATAGGACTTCTAATCGTGACGAAATAAATATCACTCTACCGACGCTGAGACACGGCGAGTTGTTTGCCAAATATAAGTTTACGACGGTCCTAGCGGACATATCGTTCCGGAACAGATAGTACATATACCCCGCAGCAGCCATTTTCTCGGAACAAAAAAAGTAATTTGACGATAGCCTTTTATTCCGAGTTGATTGTAAGTAATCTTCTCGTTCAATTCCCTGCAGAGACTTCGTCAATTTCGTCGACAGTGTGACTCGTTTGATATCCATATTCCATTTCTCGCATATATGCTACTCGCGACAAGAATACCTGTTAAAGGTGAACGAAATGGCACCATCGGTGTCGCGCAATTCGACCCACAAATTAGTTCACCAAGTTCGTAACAGGCACCGATTTACAACCTTTCTCGCGAAGTAAAAATAATCTTTAATGCAGTATTCCTAAATTACCACGTATAATGAGCGAAGTCATAAAATCATTAATCGCTTGGAACTCAGGTAAGTTCTATTCTTAAAGAGTTTTACAAACAACGCGAAATACGCTTCTGCATCGGAAATTGAACGAACGTCATTAAGCGGTTACAGGTAGTCGGAGGAGTGGAAATTAAAGTAATTTTAACTCTCTTTTATTTATTTATTTATTTTTTTTTTTTTTATTTGAAATATTTTACTAGAATAATTATTCACGCTATATTTTACACTTCATAAAAATTTCGAAAAAGAGTATTAATTCTGGACCGGGGTACCTATATTGCATTTTTCTCCCGTTTGCAATTAGAACGTTTTAACGGTTTCGTCTAAAATCAATGAAACAAGACAAAATTTTGTTAGTTTAATAATTTGTTTAGTGTCCGATCGAGGCTTCTCTTTTCTTTTTTGGAATTTAAAAAATGGCCCCTTTGAAGATAAAAGAAAAAAAGCTTACTCATAAAAAAAAAAAAAAAAAAAAATCGATCCAAAACAAAGTCCCTTATTTAGACACAATACGCTTTTGATTCGGAAGAACCATTAAATGGTTTTTGAAATATAACGTTCATCGTCTTTGAAAAACTTGGAGAAAAACGCAAACACGCTCAATTTATACAAAAATATAATTTATCAACACCACAATCCCCGGGCCATATAACAGAAACGTTCTGTCGACAAGGAAGCTTCAAGGATCAATTTGTTGTCGCGTATTCTTCCTTCCCGAGTGTTTTCTTCGGACGCTTGTTTGATAATTTTGCATGTTCTGTATCAATTTTTCAACATGTTTCAGTACGCCTTACAACGAATTCCTAGTGCGCATTGGCAATAAGTAATAAGTAAAGATACTCTGAGAGTAATATTACCATGCACGATGTGCAAAAATTCAAAAAACCTTTCCTAAACCAGATTGCTTACATAAGCGTGCACTCATTTTTTAACCGACTTCAAAGGCCGGGGACTGCATTCTTTTTTCGTTTATTCGCGCACAACCTTTGACCATGATCTTCTGGTTATTAACCGGAAGTGTACTTCAGTGGTTGTCTAGCACGAATGTAGTCATTATTAATGTGGAAGAAAAGAGTCTCCTTAAAGAAATACCGTTTTTTTTTGTTTTTTTTTGGTTTTATATTTTATTACATCTCTCTATGTTCTGTCCTCAATCGCCCAGGCTATTACAGAACATTGAGAACTGGGCGAATTCTGCACGTACAAATTTAACCCAGTTTCCTTGGCGAACAGCAGAATTTTAACTATAACGCCAGGAGTGTTTGGGGAAAATCTCGTGCACACGGCCGTCCATATTATGCGCTTTGCGGTGCTGCCTGAGCTTCTCTGGCAGTTATAAATCGGATATGTCGCAGTTGGTTCGTTCGGCAGCCTACATACGGGACAACTCGTTGGTGGAGGCTGTTGGTATAAAGACAATTATGTGACACAGCAGTATGCCCCATCCGGAGACGATTAAGCATTGAATATTCTTTCCTGCTTATGCCATCGGGAAATCACCACCAGGGATGTTGTGCTATCCACTCAGACACCTCCACTTTTATTTGCGCATGCTCATAAATATACGAGGCATAGTGTCGGAGAGGGAGGCATAGTGTCGGAGAGGGAGGCAGACTGTCTGGCACTAGTAAGAACATTGCGGAGTTTGCTGCGAGGTAAACTTCTTGTCACTCTTTCATATTCTGACTTGACTCGGAATCCACAGGAAAGACGCTTCGCATCCTTTTCTGTACAGCTTATATAAATCACCTTGGATTTTTACAATTACCAGGCTTTTACCATTTCGGAGACATATTAGATGAAAGAGGCCGACGAATTTGTGATGAGCAGTACACTCGCCGGTAATTGTGTCTATTTAATTCGACATTCTGGATTATACATGATTCTGCACAATTCTACACTTACAGATATATAACCATCATTTAATCGGACTGTGCGCACCAAGTTATCCATTTGATAGGAGCAGACTGATGGTGCTCAACCGCCAGCTGCGATGATTTTGCTCCGTCAGTATGTGTACAGTCTCTTTGTATTTCTTGGGAATGTAACCCATCGCTAATTTCAAAACTATGTAAAAAGTCGATTTCAAGATTTGAAAAAATATGGCACAAACCAAGAGCCAGAACAGAGCAGTCAGGCTCTGGATAAATAGAGTGATGCTTGAAAAGTTTATCCCAACTCTAGAGTATCAATGCAATTTAAGAATCAGCAGAATACTCTGCATTGTATAACTCTGCAATATATTAATCAGTGTCGTAATTACGGTTCTCTATCGGAACTGGTCGGCATTGTCTGCAATGGATTGTGTTTTATAATTTTCTTTTTTTTTTGTATATATATATATATATATATATATGTGTCCATTAATTTTACCATCCGATAGTACACGATTTGTACCATGATGGATCGTTTTTTATTCTTCGGTGTATAGTTTTTTTTTTTTTTTTCAGTAACTTTCAGCGCAAATTTCGAAGTGGGGAGTGTCTTTTTAAAAAAAGAAAAAAAAAGATAGGTTTATTGTTCATTGCGTCGTTAATAACAAATCCGTTGCATTACGTTTTTAACTGGAAATTTTTCTCATTTCTGCTCGATTCGGACTTATTATCCGGGGGCCCGATGAAATTACGATATTTATTACGGCTAATCGGCAAGTTCCAAAATTACGATAATCGTCAAACTACAATACTTGACGCTTACGGTTTTTTTGTTTGTTTTTTTTTGACGTAATTCGTTCAAATTCCAACGTACCCTACTAAATAGCAGCGTCGTTTCCTGTGATATATTTACCGCTATCGCGAATAAGACCACATAGGGAGGCACTTTGTTGTTGTTCGAACTTGAGGAAATGTGTAATACAATAAAACTTCAATATCGACCGACACGACTAAACAAAATCGTCATTGTACAAATCTTCGCATTCATTTCATTTTGGCCCGCTCCGTTCTGACTACCGGTGGTAGCTGCTGTTGCCGTGTTTGATTTTTCGGTCCGCGAAACAATAGTCGATACTATTATTTTCTTCGATCGCTGGTTCCTTTATTTCTTTATCTTTCGTAAACATTTTCCACCGGCAGAAATTAATTACTCTGAAAAACAGAATTCAATTAAAAATCGAATTAAGACGATTCTCACGAAGTCTCACCTTTCCATTACGTTTGCGCAAGGTGTACCCTAAAACGCTGCACGGCCACCATTCTTTCGCAGTTACAAATAAAAAGAGAAAAAAGGAATCTCATAAACACACGCATGTGTCCGCTAAAATTAGGCTTAGACAGATAGGATTCACGCCCATTAAAAATGCGGTCCCAGGAAAATCCTCGAGATATAAAATTTAGAAATTCACTGAAATCTCGCAATATTAAAGATTTGAAAAATCAAATAAAAAAAAAACAAAAAAAAAAACAAAAGAAAACCCTACCGCGATTATTTATGTTTAAAATGCTTCTTATTTACATGTTTGTAATTTTTCATTATTTTTATTATGTACTATCCCTATTAATTTATACGAAAGCGATATAGGATCAAAAAATACATGTTTTTTATTTTCCGTATAAATAACTCGGTCAAACTGCGGATAAATATTTTTTACAAAGTTCGCAGAATTCGGGCAAATTGATCTCCTTTTTTTTTTTTTCTTTACCGACGTGTAACTAAATTGAATGAGCGAAACATCGGCGCAAAAGGCGACGACCCGATCGAACAAAATACGAGAAAAGATACATTTTCAGTTCTGCAAACTGCGTCGCAATTAATGGTCGCGTTTACACATGGTAACAAAACAAAAAAAAAAAAAAAAAATCCGAAAAGAAGCATCCGAAAGTCACCTGCAAGTGATAAAATGCGATAGTAAAAAACCGAATAGATTGCATATCGTTACAGAAATGCTATTAAACGTGTGATGATGTAATGCCCGAATGCAGGCCTAGGATCTGAACAGAATGATGTTGTGGCATGATCTACGCTAAAAGTTGACAAGGGTCAAAAAAAAAAAAAAAAAAAAGCAACAGATAAGATCTTGGATATGGCCAAACTATGAAACGGGTGTCCATTAAAAAAAGTGAGGGGCGAAGACAGAAACTAATAAAATATTCTTAAACATGTGCGTAAAAAATCAAAGTTCGACGACATAAATTTGAGAGTGGTGGAGGTGTCGGAAAAACTTAGATGAGCCTGCGCGGGCATATGGAGTAGAGGAATAACGATAAAATATCATAAAAACACAATGTATCTTGATGGGAAAATTCGAGAAAATGGTACCCCCCGTTAAGGTTCGCTAATTAAGAGTCCTCCACTATTAGCCGTGTCAAAGATCAAATGATGCCCAGTGAATCGCGAAAATCACGCAAACGACCTTTCGATATACCATTCGCATCATCGTTATCTCCTCAACGCGTCGGTTGGTGGGCAACCTATTCGTACATTTTTAGCTATACAGATATAGGTTGCGTACCAGGCAATCATTATATGCAACGCAGGTGTACTCACGCAAAGACTACATTCGGAACTGATTAGTCATCGTTTGATTTATCGATATACACAAGTGCAGTTCCGTGTGTGTCTGCTGTGTACTGACCTAGCGCGTATATGATAATATACGTGTTTATCATTGCCTTCCACGCGATTATTAGCGAGTGTTTTTAATTTAATTCTTTGTAATAAGTTCTGTCGTCGCCCGGGATCGAACCCGTGACCTCCGCAACGGAAGTCAAGCGCTCTAGCAACTAGGCTATCGCGACGACGATTTCGCATCATGAAATAAAATTCGTAGAACTTTTTTGCTTCAAAATACTATAAATGAACTCTAAATCTATTGCGCTACCGAGACTTTCAGTTCTAGATATGGGAAATATCTAGAACTGAACGTATTTCATTCGGCGCAATTTAAATGCACCTAACTTACAAATTGAATCGGTTCAAATAGAAAATAACTTATAGATAATTAGAACTAACGTTGAACAAGAAACTGATAAGAGCAAATTGCGCGTGAAAGTTAAATATGTTTTAAAAGATGCTAAATTACACGCCCATTCTGCGGATTACACTGTGATATTCAGTTATAGGAAAATCATGTAATAATACATAATGGATTAGCATATGCAACCTGAAGCACTTTAAAGAATTCAATCACGGAATGTAGCCCTACAGATTCTATTAAAATCGATACGAGCCGCATACACGCTTTGCATATAAAGGTAAACTTATATTACCACTCAAATCTACTCCATCGCAAGGGAAAGGGAATTTAGCCCGTTTCTTATTAATATAATCATTACATAAGTTACTGATAGGCAGGCCATTTTATCAGTTAATGATGAAACTGGTCGTAGTCAGCCAAGGTGTGTGGTGTTCTCCACAAGGTTCCGTCTTAAGACCTACTCTTTGGAACATTTTCTATTCTAAAGTATAATTCACGCAACATCATCTCTTATGCAGATGACCCGTGAATTCACTTCAGCATCAGTAAGTATATACTGATTTCTCGCAAATAGAATTAATTTGTAAACAACCAGAAAATTCCCCGTAACTTCTCTAAGTCTTACATTTCCGGTTCCCAAATGTCAATTTATAGTGTCTGGAAATCGGAAAATTGTTAATAATATAAAAAATGGTGAAATAAATTTAAGGACAACTCTGCGTAGAAAATGCAATATATTTAATTCAAGAGTACACTGTATTCTTGAATTAACTACATTGCATTTTCTACGCAGAGTTGTCCGTAAATTTATTTCACCATGATTAATCACTGCGAAAGTTTTAAACGTTTCATAATATAGAAAAATTTAAACCTGCGTCAAATCAATCTATTGCACATACGTGAGTTCCGAAATATCTTGGTGCACTCGTAGACGATGGGCTAATTTTTTCCCCTCGTCTGCATTATTTGAACGGCAGATATGATACACTCCATGCTACGTTTGTAAATGAGATAAATACAGGACTGTCGAGGAGGAACCAATTTATAATTACCTTTATAGACCTAGCTAAAGCTTTTGATCTAGTTGACCATGACCTGCTTATTAAAGATTTAGAAGATATGGGCATTGTAAATAATCAACTATTGTGGTTTAAGAATTATTTACAAAACAGGAGAAGCGTAGTAAAAATTTCAGGTAATATTAGTAATGAAAAGGTGAATCGATATGGAGTAGGTCAGGGTGCAATACTGGCTCCTTATATACACGAACTCATTATATAAGCACATCAAAAATGCAAAGGTTCATGTATTTGCCGATGACATCGGATTATTAATGGAACATAAAAATCTAGAAATGGCGGGAAAATTACTGCAGCAGGATGTCGATAATCTCAATAAATGGGCGCATGACAGGAGGTTATGTATAAATGTAAGTAAATCAAAACTACTCCATATTCGTAATATCTCTGAACATATGAGTCATCACCCGCGAATCAGTATACATATTAATGAACGCTTACGTGAACGCTACGGGAATAAAATCACTCACCCATGTTCATGTCCACCTTTAGTGAATGTAACAGATTTTAAATATCTAGTAATATACATTTATCGATAAATCATTGAACTGGAAAAAAACAGATACAAAACTTAAATTCGAAAATAAAACAGTCAATTCCAGCGTTATATAAACCGAAGACGATTCTTTCATATGGGACATTACGGACATACACTTTAACGTGTTATTAATGTCCAGAATTTTATATGGGATCCAAATATGGAATGAGGCTAAAAAACCGGAAATCAATAAAATAGGTAAAATTCAGAAAAGGTGTTTGAAACTTATACTACCGCATTGGAAGCGGAGTGATACTACATCAACCTGGTGGAAGGAAAATAATGAAATGTCTCCCAAGATGCACTATTATTAATTATTGCAGACTACTTGAATTTAAATGTAATAACGTAAAATTACCTTCCAGACCAAAAACTCGACTAACAAGGAATCAAAGTAATACCTATTCATCCTAGACGGGTAAATCTACGAATCTACTATACAGATGATTCGGTTTTAATTAAATTAATGAGTACCATAGTCACATAATAAACGGAAAAAAAGTTGGTGTATGGAAGAGGGAAGTGAGGAAGTAGTTGAAAGAATGGTGCAAAGATTAAGAAATTTTGCTGCATCCTCTTTTCCCCTTATTATTATTGCTGCATTTTTTTTTTTTAGGAGGGCTCTTATTTTAGACCATCTATGTACCAGTTTCCTTTTGTTTTTTCTTTCCTGTACATTAATGTATGCAATGTCCAATATATAAGCGGCTCCTCTGTATGGGTGTATTATTGTACTATTCATATATATGTATATATATATATTTGCGTCGATTGATATATTTTATTTTTATTTTTTGGTTTAATACGTTCGATTTAGGTAGTAAAAATGATTATCTGTAATTTTGTTTACTAGAATAAAAGATAATAAGAGTGTTGGCCACTCACGCAACGGGAAAAATTAACCATATGAGACCCAGAACTTATTTATTTTGTAAAAAAAAAAAAATAAAAAAAAAATATGCTTGTTAGTGGCCAAACGATTTAATAATAAGAGTGTTGGCCATTCACGCAACGGGCATACTTGTCCAGTGAGACCCACAACTTATTTATTAAATAAAAAAAAAAGTTATTTAAACGACTGCAACGAAACGTTATTAATCTGAGGTATAGAGAAAGGGCTATACAATGTAAAGAACTTATTCGGTTCCCCTTTTTATGTGTATTGTTCGTGCGTCTACACGTAGACCTCCATTTACCTTGAAATCGACCAACAAACTAGAACGTACATTTCTATTAGATATATTAGTTCCCTATATACGGAACAACTTCAACATCAGCCGCGAATGTTATTTGTAATATTCTCCTCCTTGATTTATTTATAATTTAGTATTAAGTATAGAATATCACTAATTGTAAGACTACCACAGAGAGGCTTCTTAAAAATGCAGTATATTTAAGTCCTGATCTATTTAATAAACGTTCTGGAAATATCCTCTACCATTAAGAAAGTTTAAATCTATTATTAAAGGGATACCATAATCTCTATATGACAAGTCAGATAGAACAGTTAGTCGCGAAACTTGTCCATTTTTTCCTAGTATAACAATTAGATTCAAAGATGCAGATATTAATTTTTATAGTGCGCACTGGACAAAGTTTGATCGATATCTGCACAGATTTCATCTTACCAGCGTGTACGCTTTATCACCTTCGGTGATGATAGTAAGCATTTTTACAGCCGTCCTGCTTTCAGTACTTTACGTAACGTGTATTGTATATTTCCTCTTTTCCCTCGAGTTAATTTTCTGTAGTAGGCCATGAAAAGAAAATTTCGATCATTTTTTATATTTAATAACTTATTTCGCCTACTATTGAAGTTAAAACCGGGAATCCGAAATATGGAAAACTTAATTCTGTGCTGTCTAAAAGAGTCTTGCGATTTGCCCACAACTTTATCATTAATTAGAAGTATGTGAATGCGAATGTTGAACCTTAAAGAAGAGCAATATGAATCGCTTGGCGGCTTTCGAAATGTGGTGCTATCGAAGGATCCTAAGAATCCCATGGACAGCAAAGTAGACGAATCAGAAAGTGCTGCAGATGATGGGAAATAAGGTTATGGAACTAATAGGCACTATAAAAGACAGGAAGAGGAAATACTTTGGCCATTTTATACGTGGATCCAAATACTCATTGTTGTAAATAATATTATTAGGAAAAATATCGGGCAAGAGGAAGGTCGGACGAAGGAGGCGCTCATGGATGTGCGACATCAAGGAGGCATGGTCGGGGATGAATACCGAACAATTAGTCCACCTTGCAATACGAAAGATTTCTTTAATAAGGTCACCTACGACCGAGAACGGTCGGGACTCGAAGAAGAAGAAGATGTACATATTATTGACTAACACTGCACATTTTTCACAATTTATTATATTATACTTTTATTTATAATATCTGTCATATTTCATAGTTTTCTTTATTTCTTTAATACTTTCTTTTTCTTTTCTATTTTTACGAAACAGTAATTTTTTTTTTTATCTAAACTTCAGTTCAATTATTTACATATTTATTATACAACTTCAACTGTTTACGGTATCAAGGGCACAATGTTTTTCATCCCTGTTTTTTTGTGCATCTTTTTAGTACAACACTTTGCAGAGAGTTTTCGCACACGATTTAATTAAGCTTTTTGTTATACTTTTTTATTTTACACTACTGACTGAATTTGTTCTTGCACAACTACAAAAATACATCTAAAAAAAACTACGTCACCATTTTTTATCATAATGTAGCAACGAACAAGCTTCGCAATAAATAAACCCAACGCTTCTAAACCTTTAGCAGAACACATAACCTATATTAGAAATACTTCGATACACTTTACCAAAACTCAAAAAACAAATAATCAATATTGCCTTTTTCTGGGCAAAAGTTACATAGTCACAATTAATATGCGAGAAATTAAGTGTAAGAAAAATTTAACCCCACTGCGTATTTTAAAAGCAAAATTCAAACAAAAAGTACAGAAATCACAAACATACACCGAAGCTTCTAAATCCATAAATCGAACTAATTTTTTCTTACTTATTGACGAAACTTTAAAGTGTACCGCCTACCTACAAGCAGATATAATCGAAAAAAGGAATTAGCAGAAGGAGATGCGAACTTTAAAATTAATTATATGGAAAAAATGATCGAAGGAAAAAGAGAACGTGGAGAAGAAGGAAAACATCACGGACCAGTAATCTGGAAACAGACGATTCGAGAACTAATGAAAGCGTGAGACCTAAGCCAGGAATTATCGTTCAGGTGTAGAGCTCTATTGGTATGACATCGTGCAGAAGAGGAAGAAGAAGAAGACGAAGAGAATCATGGTCATCAACTCGGAGCAACCAATAATTTTTTGGTGTTCCGTTTGAATGGAACCCGAATTCCGCTGCCGTATACTGAAAATATCGTCATTTAAATGTTAATGTCCAAAGCAGATAAGCTCAAATGAATGATACTACGTATTTAGAAAAAAAGCAAACAAAAACAAACAAGTTCTACTCGAATGATTGCTGCTTACAGCTGAGCCAGCTGAAATTGGTCTCGGCATCATTAATCGGAAGCAAACACGATTATTCGAAATTTAATTATTTTTTTTTTTTTATTTTCATTCGCCACACGAGCCCAAGAAAACGTTAATCGATGATGTAACTTTATTTAAAATCAAAACAAAACCATTACCGTGATTTCACCCAACGATAGCGGAGAAGAGTTTTTTTTTCTTTTTCTGTAAAATTATTTATAATAGTATACAAAGTTCTCGCACGAGAATAAGTAAAGTAAAATAAGGCCCATACCCTTGACAGGGCGTCGGGAATTGTGAAGTTAAAGTTCAACTAAGGCCGTAAATAATTTCAACATAGACCTTTATTTACATTAAGTAAGTTGCACATTTTAAACAGACTGCGCTATTACAGGTCCACGCTGCAATTATATGCTATTCCGGTTATATCCCTAGATTATATTCGTTGAAGCCCCTTCGTCGAGATGTTCCTGGATGGTATTTGCTACGCATATTTTTTATATTAGGATTATGATGATTGTTTTTAGTTCGCTGAAGAACTCGGTGTATTTCTTAGTATACATTTAGCGAATGAATATGGTATATTCAGTTCATTATTCAAAGTGCGATCTGTAACGCAGAACATTATTTATTCTCCTTTTTAGATCTTCGAGACTTTGCTGCTAGATTTTGTTAAAAATTCGACATTGCTAAATCTCTAGCCTATATTTACAGATTAGTGTGCTATTGTAAATTTTTGTTTTTTGGGGGATACAAGTTGACCGAAGATTTTCTACCGATCAAGCTTTCCAGAATTTTGGTTCATGACTTTTTCGTTTGCTGCGGGCTACTAATCAAGATATAGGCCAAAATACTTTACACAGTTCTCTCGGAGAAGAGGGTAACGATCTACTATTCCGCTTGTCGAACAGGATTTCCTACTTAGCGTGAATACAGTCTCGTTGGCTCTTGTTACTATTTATTCGAATTATTTTCCACTTGTCTATTTTAATTTTATCTAGACGCCGTTGAAGCATCATTAAAGAGCGTAGACCGAATTATCGAGAGAGAATGCACATCTGCAAAAATACCGCAAAAATAGTATAAATGTTATCGGCGCGATTCCGGAACTTTGTATAGATTGTGCTTCCGTTTGAGTAGCAATTCTTTGCAGGCCGGACGATCGATTAAAAACTTTCTCCATATCCGGGAAAACCGCACAGCAATATTGTCTCCTTCTCTAGGGTGGCAACACTATCCGACACGTTTGATCCGGTGTAGTTGATGCAGCGTGGGGCGTGGTTTTTTGGAAACTAATGGTTCGGAATTAAATGAGCGAATTTTATTATAATTGCAGTTAGCCTTCCAGCTAAAGCATTTCCGATGCTGCCGACAAGACACTTGGTGGAAGGCTCTTTGGAGTCTGCAAGTCAAAGATATCTGAGGGGGATTTTTATTCAGCGATTAATCGTATAATTAATTATTTCCATGCGATAGAAGAAAAGTAACAATTTTTATTTTTTTTTTATTTTAATGGAACAAGTACCAAAATGATAAAATCACGGTCATGTTGCAAAATAGTTGTTCGATGTGATTGCTATTTCGCTATTTTATCACAACGAATACGAACTGTTTGAAATGTTCCTGCGGTGTCTGGACTACTTTTTGTTGTTGTCGCAGCTTCATACCGTTCTTTGTTTTTTCCGGAATATGGATTGGCTAAACCAAAATCGTCGTTGACCGCTAAATTTAATAATTTAACGGTTTGTGGAAACTGCTTGATCGGTTGACATGCGTAATTTGTGAAAGAAAGCAAGCGACCCAATTGCTCCACAAGAAAAGCACTTTTCAAAAGAGCTCCGAAATAAAAAATTCAGGCACTGTTCTCCGTTCGGTCTTGAAGGTAGGAAAAACGAGCCGATAAAACTACGACTAAGAAATATATTAACTGGAATTGTTACAAAAATGAAAGGAAAAAAAATCAATTTCTCCGATAAATTACCGGTCTAATTAGTTAATTATTTTTATTTCGAAGCGGTTAGAATAAAATATTATTTATTTTCATTAAATGTAAAAATATTTAATTTTATTCGGGCTACATTTAAAAGTTCTTTTTTTTTTTTTTTTTTTTTATTATACCGTACCGTGTATTGTTACGGTAGACGAAAACTTAAGCAAAAACGTTTGGAAATTTTCGTGAAGGTAAGCAAATTATCTTTGTGGATAGGATGAAATATTTCATTAAGCGAGTAACGAAATGTTGAAGATTAGGCAAATAGGATTATGTGTAGAATACTGAAATTAACACGAACTAATAAATGGAAACATCAGTTCGAGAAGAGACAACCGGGTGTATGCGCGGAATAACACAAGCCCTCATCCCTTCGTATGTGGGGTCACTGCTGTACTGAGCGAAATCGGAAAATATAAATGTTACTTGTTTCTCGGATTTTTTAATCATTTACAGAGGATGTTACAGAAGACGACGTCGATGGGAACAGTTGTACCGAAGTCATGAATGCGGACTATCCTTATGTAGCAGCCCATAGGCGTACCGAGGAGAGGAGGATTTGAGCCCCCCCCCCCTCCCGAAATAAAGACACTATGCGATCCTTTTATTTAGTTAGGTCTAGCTGCATTTAAAAAACAAACACTGAGTCAAAGATTAAAGAAATAAAGAAGAAACCCGATAAAATTTCCCAATCAAATCATAAGAAATTTCCTTCTCTCTTTCTCTCGCTTTCTTCACAGCTCTCTCTCGTGGCGTGCGCCTAATCGCGTCTCAAGCATTTCACGCGGTAAGTGATAGAGTTTAGTTACACATTTAAATATTTTTAGCCGATGAAGATATAAATAACAATGTTTTGAAAAGTGTACTTTATTTGCTGTGCATTTTAAGGTGCTATATCAAATCCTTTTTTCCGTTAAGTGTTTTTTGTTACAAAGCGCCTGATCTCTGCTCGTATTCTTTTTATTGAAATTCGTAGGCTCCAATTTGTGCATGGTTCGAAAGGAATAAAATTGGCTAACTGATGATCAACGTATCTGTCAATGTGAACAAGATGGTACACGAGTTGCCTCGTCAGCTTGATATCGACTTCGCTTTCAACGTTCACATCAGTCAGCATCTAAATCCCCTCTACCCAGCAGTCGCATTTTGATTGTTTCTGATTCACGCGCAGCTTCCGATACCCTTTCCCAACATACTCCATTAAACTATATAACTACTTTAATCCGATCCCTAATCCTAAAACTGATATCATCCTTCCACCAGATTAGTTTCCTGCGGTTGACGGGCCACACTGGACTCGTGGGTAATTTGTTATCTGACGCTGCTGCTAAGTCAGCTCTGTTGTGCCCTATGGCTTGTTCTCTTCCTTTCCCTCTGACATAATGAAGTCCATAAAAATTTTTGTACAATCCCAATGGAATCTAGATTGGCTCTCTCAACAAACTTGCTTTCTCAGGGAAATAAAACACGGTATTGACCCCCGGTTCCTGACCTTCCTAGAACCCATTTTATTGCTATGACAAGACTCCGCATTGGACGTATTTCCCTAACACACGATCATCTTTTATTTAACTGCGAGCCTCTTGTTGAATGCTCCTTCTGTTCCCTCCCTCCTGCTCCCTTAATAAAACACCTGCTCTTGGAGTGTTTTTCTTTTGCCCTTCGTCGTTCTAATTTCCATATAGTGTCCCTGCAGTTATCTCTGGCCAACCCGTCCTTGAATATCGCAGACACTATCCTATTTCTCTTTATGCAACTGGTTTGTTTCGCGTCATTTAACGATCCTACCGTAATAGTTTCGTAATAGCCCCGGTAACTGCACACGGCGCTCAAAAAAGAAAAAAAAAAAAAAAAGTTATATAAAACTGGCATGGTAAAGAAATCTCAATAGTAAAATCTTGACTTCGTTGCGGAAACCATTGTACAGACCATACGTATACAAGTAAATAATTTGCAATCTACAACTGATGCACCCACGTTGCCTGCGGATGACCATGTAGATCAGGAACAACCTATAGGTGAACTAATTTGCGAAAGTGCAAAGAATGCACACAACATGTTTCTTGGAAAACAACGCAGTCTGATATGATCCGAGGAAAAATATCTGAATGCGGCGTACCAAGAATGAATCAGAAACCGCTGAACTCGATCTATGACTAGCATGCTAAAGAACTATTATACTCCTCGGTATCTGTTTCGGCGAAGTGCGCGTGTTTTCAATCGAGAATGTTACTCCGTATATGATGGCTTCGAACGAGGTAGACGAGAGCGATGAAGCGAGTATAGAGAGAAGAAAATAATACAAGGATAATGATATAATTTAAATTTTAAGAAGCTGGGACTTGTGGTTTACTACTATTGATAATAATCAAATCAAATCAACTCGTCATTATTATTATTATTATTGACATTAAAAATCCACAAGTGCGCTCTGTAGCGCGAGTAGTAGAATTAAAAAAGAAAAATTATATAATAGTGTAATAATCATATACAGTAAAATTGTCCGTGGGCATACAAACAAGAAAAATAAAAACGTGTCTATTATGCATATATGTATATATATATTAATTACAACGTAATTCTTAGGCTACCCCCCATTCGAAAAAATGTCCCAAAAAAATGTCCCAATTTTATGTAACGCTAAATGTCCCAGAAAAATGTCCCAATTTTATGTAACGTTTGTTATATTTTGTAGGATTTTTGTTATTGTTATTTAAAAAATGTCACAATTTTATGTAACGAAATATGTAACGATAAATGTAACGAAAAAAATGTCTTAATTTTATATAACGGAAGTTAAATGTTAGAATAGGATTTTTGTGTGTGTTGATGCCAGTAAGAATTACGTTGTAAATTTTGATCATTTTATAAAAAGTATAGAAGAGAAAGAGACAGAAATGAAATCAAGAGGGGTCAAGGGGCACAGCCCCTTGCGAGGCCAAAATGGCCGAATTTATATATATATATATATATATATAATCGAAATAAGATTAAACGAAAATAAACAAAATTTTGTGTATGCATAAATATCAAAACTAACCGGAAAAATAGGATCAAATATTAATGACAATAATAAAAACAGTACTAATCATATTAATAAATATCTGTTGTGGCCAAGCACAATACTTTCTTGTACGAGTATGTGAAGGGAAGGTGGCTTTTCCACCAAGCCCTGAAATCACAAATATTTAAAAAAAACGAGTATTTTAAAGGGAAAATCATAAAATATATAAATTGTATGCGTGATAAACTGGTACAACTGCAGCCTTATAGAGGAAGTGCCCGTTCCGCTCAGCGATTCTAACCAAAAAGGTTAGCGCACAACTAGATACTAAGTTGGTCCTACCTACAAAATTTCAACCTTCTACAACCAGCCGCTTTTGAGTTCAGCACGATAAACACACACACAGACGTCACGAAAAAACGACTTAAAATGAAGCCAGGGATGGTTAAAATAGATATTTTAGTGAAGTTCAAAATGAGTTCCTCTAGGTTAGTTCATATTATTTATTATGTACAATGTTGTCGTTGTTTAGTTCAATTGCTATACTGTTATCACTCAGACTCCGTATTCCTTATCGTGCCTCCTATACCTTATCATTTCCGTCGATCTCCGTTGTTCCTATCCTCAGTTCTTTTATCTTATCAATATTTGATACCGACTTTACATCTAACTGATCCTTTTCCCTCTTGTGGTTTCTGGGCGGAGATTCTTTGTTGACATGCCCAAAGGGCAGATTAAAAAAAAAAAAGAAAAACCATCGCCCTCTGCTACCAGCTAACCTAATTAAAAGAAGCATAGAAAGGGGATGGACTGAGTCATTTAAGAAAAACTGCTATCTTTTCCAACTCCCTAACCTATCAAAAGGTATTGTGCAAAAAGGCCAGTGGAAAACAATAGAAGGTATTTAATTTCTACTTAGCGAAATTACCAACGTCGACATAACAATGAAGAGAAAATAATAAATGTATAAAGATAAAATCGTTGCAGGCTTGACTATGTTAAAAAATAGTGATATAAGCCATTGCCCTCTACTATAAGCTAGCCTAATTAAAGGAAGTATAGGGAGGAGATGGTAAAAGCCAGTAAAGAAGAGCTGCCCCTTCTTATTCCGTATTATCTCATTAAAGGGAAGTTTGCAAAAGAGACTGCCAGAAAAAGTGAAAGGAAATAATAAGTTTGTCCTTACGGAAATAGTAGAGAAGGAAAAAAATCCCCTTATGTTCAGTTTAATACTGAAATATAAAAATAATCGACTTCAGCGGTTAAAATACCAAAACCATTTCGCGTACTTCGTAGTAATGGTATAAAAGAAGAAACAGAAAGAGTAAGTAGATTTATTAACAAAAATATGAATTTTTTAAAATTTAAATATGTTAAGATATTTAGTAATGAAGGAGTTGTACGACTGTTGAGTCCATAGGAAGAGGAGAATTCGCAGAGGTCTATTGATTATCATCAAAGGATTTATTTACTTTTCTAAGATGGTGTAAAGAGAAGATCCGTACAAGAGTTTATTTCGAAGGGATTAGAGATAATAATATTTTCTTCATGTAGAAGGGCGGATAGACTGGAATAAATATTGAGAATGTAATATTGGTTTAATTGCTCGTAGGACAAGCCTTATCGCAAACTTTATTTGAGAGATCATAATTACTATTAAATGAAGAGATGTTATAATTATTCGAATCCCGAGGAATAGGTTGGGAAGAAGACTTCTTGATTCCACTGAAAGGATGAGTAGCCTTAATATACGGAAATGAAGGAGGTTTGTAGGTACATGTTTTAATTTACGTGATACGGGATACGCATTCCATATATTATGATTATGAAACGAATGAAGAGGAGTTGGGAAGTTATCAGTGATTTCCGAACTGTAACTTTGAGCTTTTATAACGGTTTTAGAGTTTTTGATTTCTATAGCTTCTCTGTAGCAAACATTTTCATGAGCAATAATTTTTTTGATGTGTAATTGATTAGAATATTCAGGACAGAGCGGTCAGTTGCTAAATGATCTCCATGACGTCATGAAACACAAATAGCAAATGATGGGTTAGCTGGGCAAAGGTTGGTATTGTGATTTTCAGTGCATCTAACTTTACTTCTGCATATGTTTTTAGAGTATTCATAGCGAAGACGATTATAACATAACATGGGCCTGCGGATACACGGTTCAATGTTAAATTTCATTTTATAGACTTATACGTGCTCAGGTAAAGCAAAACTTTGAAATTTTATTTCAATTAAGAGCAAAGGTATTAACTGATCGGAAACTTTTTTTTGATACGTTTAATGCTGTTTAGTACAAGAAGATTCCAATCCTTCAATAATGTCTTCATCGGTCATGTTTGTGTCGATATTTCTATTAAATTGTTCGATATGTAACTCCGAAGGTTATTTTCCTGAAGTGACGACGAAAGCAGAAACGAGTTTGGGGATAATAAAAAATTAAATTCTAATCTAAGCCTATTTCTACCCATTGAAGTAAATTCTTTAATTCCACAGGTGTTTGCAGAAATTCGCTTAGCAATGGCTAGTAAACCTGTAATGTCTTTGTCAATACATTTTGAACGGACCTGAATGATTGGAAGGAAATAAGTTAATCGAAATGTTTTCTGAAAATGTATTGGTTAAATTAGACTCGCTAGATGTTATTAGCTTAATTTCATTCTCGGATACAGCTGATAACGGAGATAACGGTTCTTTACCTCGTTCATTTTTGCTTTTATTTGTAGTTTGTGTTAGTTCACACAGTATGAATAAGACCAAAAGTGAACGAACTGAAATTTCGACCGAAAATGAACTGGAGGTACTTATCTAGGCGTTTATCGATATTTTTGTTGAAACGTGAGATTCAAAATACTCCGTAAATGCAGTACTTCTGCTCCGCCGTACAAGAAAGTAATTAAGGATGGTCGAAATATCCGTTGAAATATGGCGCTAAACATTTTTCGCGATTACAATACTTCCTTTACTTCGTACAAGGAAGTAAAAAAATCTTGTAGCTTACCTGTAATATATTTCTACTTTATAGCCTTAGTTCGCCCGTGTGACCTTTTCTTTCCCATATTTCTAAAAATGATTGGCTACAGATTTTGCTGATATTTAATTCAACCAGTTAGACAAAATTATAAAAAAAATAATCGTGACACACTTCGCGAACAAACAGCAAGCGACCTTTTATATGTGCGTTTTTAATACGACAGTGTTTCCTCAGTAATCATAACGTAACTTAATAAAAAGAAAAAACTGGCCAATAAATTGTAAGGAATTATTTATCGTTTCAATCTCGATTGTCTCTTCTTTACTGTTAGCAACTACAATTATTTCTATTACATCTGTAAAGATGCCTTTTATTTGTTTCGGTCACGTGCGTGACGACTGATTTACAACTACTTTGCAAACGTCCGTACCCTCTAGCTTTATTTTAACAATCTTCATTCCAATCAATACTCTATTTAAAATAATATCGCCTTTCATCATGTAGATAAAACTAATTAGAAGTTACGAGTACAGTTCTATGATAGTTGAAACTTTGTTATATGTTTTTTTTTGTACATTAATTGTGTTTTTGTTTTGTGTGTATAATTTGTTTTGTTAAAAATTTTTTTGTTTTAAAATTATTGAATTCAATTTGCATTAAAACGACAAAATAATGCCTAGGAAAAGAAAGTTAAGTGATACAGAAACTGAAGTATTAATATCAAAAGTACAGATAAGATCCATGGTGATATGCACTGTATTCGTACACGAAAAAACGACTTAACATGTATCCAGGGATGGTTAAAATGGATATTTTTATTGAAACGTGAGATTCAAAATACTCCACAAATGCAGTACTTTTTTTTCCTCCCTACAAGGAAGTAATCAGGGATGGTCAAAATAGATATATCCGTTGAAATATGACATTAATCATTTTTCGCGATTACAATACTTCCTTTACTTCGTACAAGGAAGTAAAAATATATTGTCTATAATGATAATAATAGCGATAATAATTAATAAAAATAATGCTATCTATCATGATAATAATAGTAATAGTAATATTAAAATTGTTACTAATAAAAACAGCAATTAAAAGTAGCGACAGTTGCAATAGCGGTAATATAAGAATAATAACAATAAAGATGAGGGTAATAGCAATGATTATAGTAATAGTAACAATTCAATGTGTAGGGAGTCTACGAATCACCCTGGTTCTTGTTGCATCGTTAATGAGCGTAACTGGTGCCGATATAAACACAACTATATCATTCACTTGCTTTGACCAAACTAATTAGCTCACCATCTTTAACTATTATTCATCGTACTTGTATTTCTTTCTCTTCTCGTCTTCTTTAATTGCCAACTCCTTCCTTTAGATTCATAAATTTTTCATTAAGCACAACTTGAAGACATTTATTCCTTCTACCTCGCTATACTGGTTAGGTGTAATTTCAAACGTCTATCTTTCCTTTTCTGAAGAAAACACATTAGAAAGACTAGGACCCTTATCCCCTTCAATATAGTTATAATCCGTTTTCATTAATATAATGTTTTAATAATAACTTCTTAAGAGTAATAGATATATGGACAAGGGACGGTAAAAAACGTAAGTTTTAATTACAAAATATTTTGTTATGAAAAAAAAATTCTGGCAAAAACAAGGAAATAAATGTAGCAAAAAAATAAATAAAAATCAATTCTGTAATAAAACTAAAATATTAAAAAAAAATTAAATACTATTAATTAATAAGAAAAAAGGGAAAATAATTATAAACAGAACAGTGACCATGCAGTTTATAATGTACAGGCTCGCGCGAATGAGGAAACGAATAAATAAATAAAACAGCTTGTCGAATGTACGCATTGTTCGAGAATATACGCATTTAAAGAAACGCAATAAAAAAAATACTGATTTTCGGTACCAGTTGACATTTATTATTAGTACTGCGAAATATATACGAGAATACTGTAATATCAAATAAAGTCCAAGTCGTTAAATAGAAAACCAAGGCAAAAATGTATATAAATCAGTACTGGAGGCTTTGACTGTAGGATTGATAAAGATAAAGCAGCTTTGTATTAACGGCACGTTCCGGTAATAAAATAAATTCGCTTGTATTTTTATTTTATCTCTGATAATCCTTTTTGTTTTTTTTTTTTTTTTTTTTTTTTATTATTTTTATACATACATAATCCGCCAAAGGAAACTTCATTATTTTTAGTTGCTTCTGTATTGTTTACATGTGTTGCAAATTTAAGAAACCCCACATAATGCTCAACAAAACCTCGATTCAGAAGCATACTTCTGCTTTTAAACTGCATAACATCGCTAAAATAATGGACAACAAATCTTTTAGACGGAAGAGCTGTACATTACTTCAACCTACGATCTTGTCTGTTTTAAACCAGATTATGACTCCACATTGCTTCACCTGCGTTCAACAAAAACACACCCGTACCATATTTTTACACTACAGAAAACAGATACAACCGTTTTCTTTTAATTTAGTAAACTGCTATAATAAAGCCCCAAAAACATCGCTCTACGTTGGAGAATCATTTCTTTGACTTAAGCAACTTCAACCGTTCAGCCTGTCACCTTTCGAAGTAACCATTTTTACTTTTCAATGCTTACTTTGAATTATGGACTTCTTGTTAGCCGTTTGATTTTGTCCCCAGTTCATACGGAGCATCTGAATATAGCGAAACGACAAATAAATTCCACAACAGCAACTGCCAATCAAATTCTCTTTTCGTTCAACAAAAATTACACATCGGCCGAGATAGGAAAAAACCACTACTTCCCGAGTCACGCAGTGGCACTGCGACTAATAATACCGTCCATTACGCAGCTGGTTGACCATCAAAAGTGTACTTGTCAGCAGCCGCCGGTTCTGATTTAATGTCTGATACCGAATGTTCACGACTTTTGGACACGATTGTTTCATTCATGGAATTAAGCACGGCCACACTGTCTGGTCTATCATTATTGTAAATTAGGCCTGTGCAACGTGTTGCCCAGCTAACATTTTTGTGCAGCCACAATATGAAAAAAATAATTTATATATATATATATACATATATAAATATGTAGTAATATTGTCTCTCTTCCTTCTCAGTTCGAAGATCTTATTTAGGCTATCGTTTTCTCTTTACACATCTCTTTGTTCCTAATAAAGCTATTTAAGGCCTTATCTCTCATCGATTCATTTCCGTCTCATATAATTTCCTCTATTCATCTTCCTGACTTTTTCAAACTATTTTGATATTTGCACCCTCCCAAAGTATTTCTTCTTCCTAATTCAGCCCCGGGTCGTTATTAAACAGGAATTCCACAGCACTATTAATTGTTTATTTTTCTGTTATGTGCCCATTTTTACTGATAGTTTTTGGGGACCTCGAAACTTTCTTTATTCTTCCTAACTTTTCTGAATCATTTCGTTTTTCTCTTTTCTGTTCTACTTTTATAATACTACGCGCGATTATTCATATTTCCTAATCGTAACTTCTCTGATTATCCAATAATTTCCAACTTCATGAGCTGTTCGCTTCTCCCTCCTCCCTCTCGGCCTTTATCAATGTTCATATATGATCTTTTATTCACAATCTTTCTATTCATCAATTCATACATATGCTCTGGATTACTGGGAATTCCTGGTCATAGAGACATGGGTGGTAATGAAATGGCGGATGCTTTGGATCACTGCTCATTCCCGCTTCTATTTTAAAAAAATTCCATATTTCAATCTATTACCCTTATGTAAATAGTTTCATTCTAGATTTTGATCGGACATGTACCCTTTTACAAATAATTATTCCTTCTACCTCCTAATTCAATCTAACCTTCCGATTTTTTACGTACTCCTAATTTATTTTTCCTTCTTTCTCACACTAAATGATCACCTCCAATCGCCTTAAGCGAGTTCAGCGAGGCTTTGAGGTCATTATTTCCTTCTTCTTTTATACTTTTTACGGATGGTTCCAAGAGCGATGAGAGCGTCGGGGCCTCCTTCCTTGCCTCTTCCCTTCCACACTACGAACTTCATAAACTTCCTTCCTTCTGTTTTATTTTTACTGCAGAATCGTATGCAATACTCCGTGCAGTTCTATTCATTGCACGTTTCTCCTATAAGAACAAGTACCTTATCTGTTCCGACTCGATGAGCGTCTTGCTGGCGATATCCTATCCTTTTTCATCCCCTTCATACGACTACATTATCCTTTCTATTTGTTCCTTAATTGCCGATCTTTTCTTAGTTTGTTCTATTGAAATCGATCTTCTTTAGATTCCCAGTCATAGCAACATCGCGGGCAACAACCTAGTTGACTCATTTGCTCACTCTGCTTCCTCTAACGGCAAATTTATCAATAAGTTTCCTGCTAACAATATCCTTTTTCCATCTAAACAAGCACACCTCAAATCATGGTCGGATGTCTACATTACCTTCTTTTCTATTCCTCATTCCTTTTACAAACTAATACAGCCTCTTCCTCCATCACGGTCTTGGTTTGTTGATTTTCCTGGCCTCATTCATAACACGTTTTCGTTTCAACCATAATTGTCTTCTTTCGTCTCTTTTTCGTTTTTCTATTGTTTCTTCTCCTCATTGTATTTTTCATCCCTCGGATCACGACCGCGTTTGTAATGCAGATCATAATATTCTTTTTGAATGTTCTCTTCTTGTGCGGGAACGCTCCCTTCTCTACACTAAGTTCTTAAACTTTAAACTGTCTACTCCTTTTTATGCTTCCTACATACTTTCCTTTCCTTCGCCAGATGTTGTTCCAGCTTTAGTAGAGTTCATTTCCTCTATTTCTCTATATATTAAAATTTAATCCTGTTCATAATTCTTAGATGATGGGTCATGCCCTCGGTTGGCGTTCTTAAAAAAAAAAATAGAAAAAAAAACCTTCCTAATTCTTGAAGTTTTGTTTTCTTTTTTGTTCCGCTCTTGTCTATATTATTCGCTTAAACTTTAATCATACTTTATTGCCTTCTTATCGTTGTCGTCTTTCCTTAGTTTCCTCTCCTAATGTGCTCTTCATCCTAATAAAGCAATTTGACCCCGATCATGTTTTATTCGATGCTTTTCTCTGTCTGTTAAACGTTCTATTCTTTATTTATATTTGTTAAAGTTAAAGTTTTCTGCTTCTTATTGTGCTTCGTATATCTCGTGTCCTTTACGCCACGGCCTCTTATTCCTGCCATCGGTTCGTTCATATTAACAATTTCTGATTGAATTAAAATCTAATTAATTCTTATCATTTCTGGGTGAAACTAAGGAGCCCAAGAAAAAAAATATGTTCTTTTCCCCCATATGATGCCTCAGATAACATGTTTGGTTTCTATTTTTGTCTCAGTCCTCCGGCTGCATTAGTTCTTTCCTTTCCGATATTTATAATTCTTATTTAAACAAAAATTTTACTATCGCAACCTTTACTGCTTTTTCCTGTGCTTTTGACAACGTTCACCTTCCTCCTCTCAGAAATATCTTTCTTTGCACCTTCCTATCCACGCTGTTTCTGTTATTATTAATCTTTTCCAAAACCATGCAGCACATCTGTCTACTCCTCTCTATTGCACTTCGAGGAAAATTTTTTACTCAAGATCCCTATCTAAGTTTTTCTTTTTTCTACATCTATACCTCACAAATTGTCTCACTTTCCTTAAACTCGACTTCTTTACCCTATGCTGTGACATCCTTCTTCTTCTTGCAATATAACCGATACCACAAAAAAGCTTATTTTTCCGCAGATCCTATCTGGGTTATCGTTTCTTAATTAAACGGCTTCCCTCTTTTTCCTCTAAAATTATACCCGCTTATTACTCAGCCTTTCAAAATTAACGTTTTACTCGCAACAAAATTCTAATTTTATCACTTATTTCTGTTCATTTTCAGTAATTTTTCGCCGTATATTTTCACTTATGACAAATCTCCGTACTTTTCGCTTGTGCACTTCATCTTTTACACACTCCTCGCGTATTCTATATGTCAGATCCGATTATAATATCTAAATTTCGTATGGTTTTAAATTCCTTATATCCTAATCGCGTCGTTATTTTTTTACCGATGAGTCCTAGGGGTCTAATGGAATTGGAGCCTTTTTTTGTTTCTTCTTCTCACAATTATTTTCAATTCTTTAAGCTTCCCTCCGGCTACTCTATCTTTACTGCTGTATCCGTAATCATCTTTGATGCTGTTCTTTTTATTTCCTCTCCCTTGCTTTCTGATTAATTTCTTTTAATATCCGACTACGAAGGTGTCTTAAAAGTGCTTTCTCCTTCCCTTTTGAACCTTTCATTCTTCTTTAATTTATCTTCGTTCGGTTCAATTCAAATAAATCTATTCTGATTTCCATGCGGAGGTTTGAGGGTAATCAAGCGGCTGATTCTTTAACTCGCTTGGAGGCTTTCAACGGTCACCCTCTTTGAAAATTCCTGCTCACAATATAAAGAATTATAAAAAATATTTTACAGCTTACAAGTACATGATTAAAGAATCTAAAGTACGAGCTGGGAAAAATTTAATGGAAGATAAGAACGTTTTTAGGTTGAAATATGAAGTATTATTAAATAAAAATAAAAAAGTTGCAAATACCGACTTGAGATAAATTTGCTATGACAGATGAAAATAAAGTAAACTTATTATGTAATAAACTTTATCTTAACGTAAATGCATTTATATTTACCAAAATTTAAAGTAAACAATATAATACGTGAAATCAGTAATAATGAAATTAACAAAATTATAAAAAAGTTGAAAAATAAAACATCAGCAGAATTAGATAAAGTAACTAATGAATTACTAAAAATATTTAATATGAAAGTACCAAACGTAATTAGTAAAATGATAAATGTGCTGTTTGTGCTAAATTACTATCCGAAAATATGGAGAGAATCGAAAACTGTCATTCTACCGAAAGTGAATAAACCAATGTGCGAGTCAAGCTCATAGAGAGCAATACCTCTATTGTTAAATATAAGTAAAATATTTGAAAAATGCATACTCAATAAAGTTAAAAAATTTAGTCAAGAT
Organism: Icerya purchasi; assembly: GCA_039619475.1. Taxonomy (NCBI): domain Eukaryota; kingdom Metazoa; phylum Arthropoda; class Insecta; order Hemiptera; family Monophlebidae; genus Icerya; species Icerya purchasi. The sequence continues at coordinate 402,739,441 of CM077116.1, read as the reverse complement.
AATGACATAATCAATAAAGATCAGTGTGGAAGCTTAGAAAATAAGTCGGCAGAATTAGCCATATTTGAAGTAATTCAAACCGTTAAAAGCTATAAAAAATAAGGTTATGTCACTTTGTTAACCTTAAATATTACTAAAGTTTTTGATGGCCCCAATTTAAATAAGTCAATGTTATTGTTAGAAGAATTAGGTTTAGATCAGAACTTGTTAAATATAATAATTATTTTTATAATAGATACACAGTTGTAAATATTTGTACATATAATAAAAAATATCCGGTGATAACAGGTGTGCTGCAAGGATCGGTACTAGGGCCGTATTTATAGAACAATGTCTTCTCAAGAATGTATAAAATTAAACTACCACCTAACGTTAAGATTATCACGTTTGTAGCAATAATAATAGCGGATAAGAACGTAATAAATATGGAAAAAAACATAAGTAGCGTATATAAAGAAGTTGAAAAATTTTTAAATCGGTATAATTTAAATATTGGTATGTCAAAATCAAATATATTCAATAACAAATTTAAAAACAAAGAATTAAACTTAATAAATTACAATATCAATATTAAGTGCATGACAAGTATGAAATATTTGGGAGTAACAATTGAAAAGAACTTAAAATTTTATAATCACTTCAATAACGTAAAAAATAAAATAAGCAAATTTACGTACATATTTAATAAACTATACAATAATAATAATAGATTAAATTACAAAAAAGAATTAATTCTTTATAAATCTATAATAATACCGAATGTAATCTATAGTAGTAGTATTTATATGGAAATGTTAAAAATTAAAAGATTTACAACATTAATAAGATAATTTTAAAGAATCATTGCCATTAAAATGATTAAGGCATACAAAATTAGCTATTTGGCATCAATAGTAATAGCAGGGATTTAGATTTCGAAAAACGTAAACATATAAATTTATTTTTAATTAAAAACAACGTTGATATAGCACATGAATTTAATCACGTAAAATATATTAATAATAAATTTATATATGAAAATAAACCAGTTCATTTAAATCAGTTTAAAATTATCCTTAATCAATATTATATGGAGCAATATCAAATTATATGGAATAATTATAATAGCTTAACGCATGGGCGTAGCTAGAGGGTGCAAGGGTGGGTAGAGCCCACCCTAGAAAACTCGTAGCCCCCTCTAGAAGAATCGTATAAATGTCACACGGAGAAAAATTTGAAAAGTGTAAAAGTACAACGTACTTCGAAATTGATACCGCGATTATCACAATAATTTCCTATGCGCACGCAGGACATCCGACGACATGCTCTAAAATAGATTTTCATATATGCCTCTCCTGCATATAGGGAATGAAATAGTCAAAAACACAATAACTTCTGAGGCAGTCTTTAATCGGTTGAGCGAAAAACACAGAAAATTGAAACTTATATAAGAAATGTATAAAAATAAACTATATCTTATTTTGAAGTATTTTGATTTTTTGGTACGGATTTGCATAGTATTTAAAAATTAAGTGATCTGTAAATAAAGCTGTTTTTTAAATAAGCTGTTAATTATTTCGGTTATATATTTATTTAAGTTATTAATTTTATATCAACTTTTTAATATAATACGATTATATATGCGCGCGCACACACACACACACATATATATACTCGCATATTTAGCTGGTCAGCTGCTTCCCCTAGGAAAAATTTTTAACTACGCTCATGGCTTAACGTACAACTATTTTCCAAATTTGAATGACAGATTCAATAATAATCAGTTTAATCCTAACTTTTATAATGTACAATTTATTACTGGTCATGGTAGTTTTAAAATATATTTAAGAAGATTTGGTATTGCGGAAACAGAAAATTGTATTACATATAATTTTCCGGACACAGTTTATCATATTTTGCAAGAGTGTAATTGTAGAGGAACGGTTTTGGACTGCAATACAGAAGAATTAGTAAATAGTAGATTTAAAGTATTTAATTAACAAGCTATTGAATAAATAAAGAGTAGAAAGAATTATAATCTATTATACCAGAAGCGGATTCAGAAAGACATGGGGGGGGGGGATTATATAATTACGTAAAATCTTCTACGGTAGGCTGTAGATTTGAAAAATACACCTTGTTTCATAAAGCAAAATCAAATTTATAGAAATTTAAAAATGTTTTAAAAATACATAATTATTGCAATTTTTAATGTAACTTTTGTTTTATTTTTAGGTGTGAAAAATAAAACGAAATTATAAAATTATACCCAAAGAATGGTAGTTTAAAAATATTACGAAAGATAGTATTTTTATTAGACTTTACTTCTTTTTTATTTTTGTTAGTAATCCGATCCGAATTGTCTCTTTGTTCATAAAGAAGTAAAATATATATATATATATTTCTCATTGAACTATTTTCATTTACATTACAAAATAATAATTAAAAATAAATAAGAAAGGCAAAAGATCGATGACAGTTGGGTTTAAAATAGTTTTACTAGAAAACAATATTAAATATTAGTTATGATATAATTAAATTCATGGGTAAAATTTATACAGCATATATTAAGTTTCTCTTTTATAACAAATTTTTTCATAGAGGCTTTGGTTCTTTGGGAAAGGAAATGTCCCCTATACCAGCCCCCTCCCCCCGTGGATCCGCCACTGATTACACTAAAAAGTTTTAAGTTAATATCATTTATGTATGCCTTATCGTTATTTGTACTAAAATTATTAAAATTATAGAAATCAACATATTTAATGAAAGTTTTTAAATGGAATTTATAGTGGAATTAAACTTAAATGGATTGCCATTTTAAATTTCATAGTTTACGTTGTAATTATTAAACAAACATATTATTTAAAACGAAAAAAAAAAAAAGAATATACCCGAGTCGGTCGCTTCTTATTGAATCTACCCTGTCATCATGTAATACTCCGCAATGGCCCAAAATCCAGTAAAACTTAATGACTCCGCAGCGTATCTGTTTATTTCACCTATTGTTTATGTCCATTGTATGGTAAGTACTTTTTTACACCAATTTAAACAATGATTTAATTTTTATTAAGTACCCGACGCGTTTCGAAGACAAAGCGTCGGGTATTTAATAAAAATTAATGACTCCTCCTAGTTCTGAAATATTGACGCAAGTTTTATTTAATTTCACGAACAGACGGGTAGAAAATATATATTTTTTTTTCCTTAGGCACGTCGGCTAAAGTTACCTACACTTAGAAACAATAAGAAAGAAAAGAGCCATCAGTTAAATATTGATTCGGTCAGATATGGACAATATAAACGAACTAATGGATAAAATAATGGATGGCGAGGGGAAGGACAAAATATAAGATACACAATAAAGAGTAGGGAGCTTGAATTTCAACAGACAAGAATATAAAATACAACGTTCGACAGAAAGGAATGAACATTCAAAAAATATGTGATTAACGTCGCAAACCACCGCTTCATTGAGGTGGAGAGGACAATTCGGAGGAGAATAACGAAAACGAGAGGAAGGAAGAGCAGAATGTGACAACAGAACGAGGAAGTGAAGGAAATTCAAAGAACCAAGGATCAGAAGGAAGATTAGGTTGTACAGATAGATAAAAGGATTGATCGTTACAAAAGGAGGAGAGCTAAATATCTGACCAAAGTTTGAGGTGAAATTTTTACATAAGGAATTCAGGTTAGCGGACGGAATTTTTTTAAAAAAGAAACGGGAGGAAGCATCGAGCCAAACCAAGAATCTGCCGTCACATTACCTTTAATGAAATAGCAAATATAATATATTAGAAATTACTACTTCGAAGAGATAACAGAGAACTGAAGCTGTTCGAGAATAATACAAATTTCCCCTTAGACTGCAACAGATTTTTCACAAACTCTAATGCCTTCTGAATAGCATGAAACTCAATTGTAATGAAAATAGCGAAGTTCCCAGAGGTAACCTAAATGTCTCTCTGTAATACCACCCACCCCGGCACCTTTGTTAAATCAGCGGAATTTGGCAACAACTCCAGCCAGTAATCAGGGTATAATTTTTTCATTAATACTTAGAAAAAAAGAGTTCACGATATTTCCACGCGACTGATGTATGTTTTGGATTTTAAAAGTATATCAATGTCTATTTGATGAACTTTTAAAGTCGTAACTTAAAATGCTCTTTTAGTTTTAATTTAATCAATCTATCAAAATACTTTTCGTGGCTAGAAACTATTTTTCCTCGAATTCATCGTTGATGCAGTGAGGAAAAATTTTAAAAAATTCGAAGGTAGCCCCAAATTTTTTAAAATTTTACGGAGCCGCACGAACGATAAATTCGAGGAAAAATGTGTTATAAATAGACTTTTTAGTCGAAATCGAAAACAGTTACACTGGAAAACTCATCGCGATCGCACTAATCAACAGCTTCCTATGCGTGAAGATTGCAAAGTACTGTTAACGGTTTTACATTTCATCCCAACCTGCCCAGCGAATGTGTTCTTCCTCAAAAACCAGTTACTAATAACTTGAAAATCTCGTAAGCTTTTTATCCAACCTGCAGTATTTATTAATATTTTTTTAAATGATTTTTAATAGAGACAAAAATCATCGAGTAATATTTGTAAAAATAAAAAAAAAAAGGAAAAAAAGGGGAAAAAAAGAAAAATATTTTAAGTCTAGCAACCCATTTTTTTACCTGCAATAATTTCGAAAGAAATTTATCAGATTTTCGATCATCATTTATCAAATGTTAAACAACGTATCCAAAATGCTCAAAATAGCAAAATTGCAAATCGCTCGCATAATACTGCGATAAAATTGCTAGTTTTAGAGAACTTATTGCGGTAATTTCATTGGTGAGAAATTCAATATTTTATAGCGGATTGCAGTGTTATTTGTCATGAACAAAATTTCCACGTGACGTCGTTTGCATAAAATTATACAACGATCATCTGTGTTCTTATGTGGCCTGTTTGTGTATATATATATATATATATATATATATATATATATATATATATATAGTGCGGTAATAATATTAACAGTGTAAAGTTAAAAAAAGAAGGAAAACAAGAAAGAAAGTACATAACAGGTTTGGCAGAATATTGCGGCGCAAAGAGCCCAGGTAATAATGAGGTAAATGATGTAGTATGGTAATAAAGAACAACGATAATAATAATGCCGATGATGATGGCGATGGTGATGATGATGATAATAATAATAACAAAATATATAATATGTAAGAGAATAGTTATAGTAACGGAACATGGAATACATTAGGGCGGACATAGCAGGCCAGTCGGTAGAGTTATTGTACGAACGAAACTCAGAGTGGAGCTGATGCTACTGCATCCGCAGTTTCATCGACGGTGGCTATAATCCACCGTTTTAAGTATGAGCCACGTTTTATCACTCTCTCACAGCGTATAACATGTGCACGCATAGTACAATGCAGCACATTATAGGAATCATTAGACAGACATACAAACCAGGTACTTCTGTTGCCAGTATACGGATATGTGTGAACTATACAGATACCGGACCGTGCAGCAAAAGCGAAAGATCGAAAAGACAGATGGATGGGATGAGAGGATATGACTTACTTCTGAACAACAGAGTGAATATCAGCATAAAACATGCATCGATATTATACGCACACACATGTAAAATCTACGTCAGTATTGTTACGCACACGCGTGCAACTTGCAATACATAACTGTCTTCTCTTGTCTGCCTTGCTCGCTGTGCTGCTGACTTAAGTTTGCCTCACAAACAGCTACAGTGCAAGTGCAGGTCAGATGATCCGCTTATAGTTGGAAGAATTTCTCACACAAAGAATCTCTCCGTCAACCAGAAGAAAATTCCTGTTAAATTAGTTTATGCCCGACGAACACCTATCAGTAATGAATCTCACCTGCCAAATTGCGATACGCCGGCCACACTAATCCATTTTTTTCATCCTCCAGTCGCTGGGTGTTTTCCTTTTTTTTGATTTTTATTTTATTCTTTTTTATTTATTTATTTTTTTTTAGCACTGTGTCCTCCGATGAAATTTATTTAGCACTAAAGTAAGCGTAAAAACAATTTCACCTGGCCTATGTTGCAGCGCGAATCAGAAATGATAATAGTGTTTTCTTCTAGAACGTGCCTAATTTTAAACATTTATCAAACTGAAATGACTATACTCAGCGCAAAAACCGAGCTTAAAGCACAGACGAGCTACATATTAGTTCCCGTTACTTCTTTGCATATCTAATTAAAAGCCTTCTGTACTCTTTTGTCTTCCCTGTAATTTGTATTTTTCCTAATTGTAATTTCCTTAATAATTTTTATTTTCGTTGGTTTTTTTTGTTTATTTTACGTTTTTTTCTAAAAGAGAAATGATTATCGGGCCTTACTCGCCTTCTAAATCTTGAAATTAAAATATTTCATTAGAAATCATTAAACGAGAAAATTATGTTAAATCGGTCACGAGCGTACGCGGTAACTTCCGTTGCGAAAATAAGTTTTGAGTCAAACTTAAATGCACACATTACTACATAGATCTAAAGTGGGCAGGAAAGCACCTCAGACACTTGAAACGGTTCATTAAAACTATCTCATCCACAGCCTCGTTTACAGAAACTCTAACGAAGCTCTCTACAGATCTTACATGATTCATTTTTGTTTGATGTTAAAACATCGTTTAGCATCTTATGGCACTTTAAAATCTTCGGTAAAAATGATTTAAATGAAAACTACTCTTAATAAGCATGTGTTAAAAATTTGATTCGGGGAAAAGTGGAATGAATTTAATGAAAGATTTTCCGAAAATTCACAACGATTTTTGTAGTATTTTGTAAGTTCATAAATGAACTGCGCCAAATCGAGCGGTAATTTTTTTTTTTTTATTACAATAAATTTAAAAGTAGCTCTATTCAAAGCAACCATTCCGGTCTGCACGAATTTTCCACTCTTAAGCCTCCGACGATCATAGCCCTAATCACATAATACTGCCACTCAATTACGATTGCCAACCTAATTTCCATCATTATGATAACTACCCTCCCCCCTCCATTCTTATTAAAATTACTAAAGTTCTTGGTTTTTTCTTTTTTTTTTTCTCTCAAGCATGTCGGCTATTTACTAATATAATTAATAATGAAAAAAGAATACAGACTAATGAAAATAAATTAAAGTATAAAAAGTTATTCTATTATCTTCTACACTGAGCGAGTTAATTTCACATTTTTCCACAAAAAACCAAATCCATCAGCTTTGTGTAGTTTATGAAAAATATATGGGCTATACATATATAGATATATATATATATATATATACACGGTGTGTCGGAAATGTTCTCGAACTTTTGAAATAAATGAAGTACAACTGGACGTAAAGTAATTTATTCGAATTAACTTTCAACATCCGTCCCGAAGTACACACGTATTTGAGCGCTTGTACAGCGATTCGAAGATTTTCGAAGTAATGGCTCTGAGGCGCTCGTTGCAAAAAGTTTCAATGGCGGCTACATCTTTAAAAAATCGTCCTTTCAGGTGCATTTTAAACTTCGGGAACAGGAAAAAGTTGGCAGTTGCCAAATCAAGCGAATAGGGGGCGTGATGGATCCTTGGAGTTTGATTTTTAGCAAAATAACGCTTGACAATGTTCGTCGAATGCGCGGGTTCATTGTCATCCAACAGACTCAACAATCCAGACTCCTTGTACTCAGGCCGTGCTAGAATTTAATGTCAAAATTTAATATACACATTTCCATTTGGTAATAAATAAAGTTCACATAAAATACACTTTTTACGACGCGTTTCGAAATCGAAAGCTTTATGATCACAGTTCGAAACGCGCCCGAATATATAATAATTAAATATTATTTTATAAAAAGCGTATATTTCGAATCAATTTTATTCTTTAACACCACAATTTTTAGAAAAGTTTGTCATTTTTATTTTTCGGTATTACACACTCATTCATAGATTAGATGTGCTTATGTGAGTGTTTGCAACATACACGTGATCCTTTTTTCGAACAAGAAATAAAATTCAAATCACTAACAAGAAATAAAATTCAAATCACTAACAAGAAATAAAATTCAAATCACTAACAAGAAATAAAATTTAAATCACTAACAAAAATTATTTACTACTTAAATCATTTCATTTTTCGCGTAAATTTTTTTTTTTTTAATTTCGTGATTGTCTTTTTTTTTTTTAATTTAATTAGAATATTTTTTCTTTATTTCTTTTTGGCGGGCCTGTTAATCGAGAGAGTCTGGCCACAATTAAGAAATCAGAAAGTAGAAAAAAACAAGATCTTAAATAAAAGAAAGAAGGAAACTGTATGAATTGTATGTAAGGTGAAGGAAAGGAAAGAATACAAAGTCTAAAGAATTTAATAAAACTTGGCCGATTTCTAAATTCTTTATTTCTTAAGTGCTTCTGTACTCTTGTGTCGAAACTCTACGCAAAAATAAAGATAAGATTTTATTTCAAATGAATTTACAAAAAAAATCAAAATTAAAATAGTGACAATTCTCGGTGATACAATAATTGTTTAAAAAATGTTTAGCCGGCACAATACTACTCGGTAAGTTGGAAAATGAAAAATAAAGCATTCGTCATTTTCAATTAATCTGGTGCAGATCCTCTCTAGTTTGATCCTGAAAGAAATCACGTACTTCTGCAGAATCGCCGTTTTTTCCGATAGTAGAGAATTAAACGACAATATATAATAAAATATTTCTAAACAAAAACAGTTGTTTTTCGATAAAATTGTCTTGTTATATCCGAGTATTATTAAGCCGTTTACTTTGCTTCTTCATCGAATGTATTTGATGCACGATTTCATTTTATGATTGGCTAAACTGTTTTTAAAGTAATTTTTTAATTCCCGGAGGGAGGGACCCTTCTCTGGCTACGGCCTACTGAACATTCATACAGGGATGCATACATATGTACATATATATATATGTATATGCAAAATTGAAGTTCTCTTACTAATTTTCATTTTTCTCAAAGTTGATTCTCTTGCACGGAAACCAGTAAAAATAGGCGTTTCACAACTTTTGATGTTGTTTTATATCCAACTTTCCCAAATTACTTTTTTTTTAATACCTTCCACGTACTGTCCACATCCGAGAGGCTACCACGCACATGCACCAGATAGTCTGTTCTTTTTAGGGTCGTTGAGATTAATACTCCTGAATATTTGTTAGACTCGGTTATTATTGATAAACTTCAACGGGATCGCGAGATAATGCGTCCGAGTATGCCGATAGAATGAACTGTTAACGAAAGCTATAAACTACACGTTTGAAAATACAACCATGTAATACGAAAATATGCTTAATTCTCAGTGGGCTTTTATTTATAGTTACCTTTTCTATGACCGAAGGTAGCTACAGCAAGCATGCACCTTACATTCTTATAATATATAATGTTAGTTATCGGTACGTATAGCCGTTGTTATCTATATGCAAGCTACTTAATACTGTTAACCGCTTTCTTCCGGGTGGAGCTTTGCCCAGTATTTTACCATTAACAATCAAGCGAAACATAGAATCGATTTGCATTTTTATTTTTATAAATTCTTCCTTATTTTTCTTCATGGCAGACAGTAAAATCGGTTCAGATCTTTTCTGTCCATTTTATTCTGTGCATCCGTCTGTTTGTCCGCATTTCGAATTCTTTTAGTTTTCTCTCTATATTTTTTGAGAATATACATGTTTCTGCCGCGTAACGCGTCACAGACCATACATACATGAAAGTAATTTTAATCGGACTTGAATCTTCATTTGTCTTAGAACTGGAAATTCCTAATGAAGGTTACCAAGACTCTATATTTAGTTCAATAGCTCTCAGTCGTGTCGATTGAGAATACTAAAATTGCTCCCACTTTTCCGAAAAATGTACCTGAAGGAACTTGAATAGGTAACATTGAAAATGGGTATTTATATTAATGCGGATGGACAGAATGTTCTGGCAGTCGGTTTTGCCCACTTATTCTTCAGCACTGCAACGGGAACCCGTAAGAACATTACATCATAACCTAGCTAAGAGATCTGTCTCAAGTTTTTTTCATTTTTGTAGCTAGACAATACGTATTAGAATAGTTAACGAGTAACTCAATTGCTAACAATGAATGAAAGCATAAGCAAAATAAAATTTTACAGTAGGGCTTCACTAGGTATTAAAATTTCGATGCATAAAATAATGCCATACATCTCAGCTTCCAGCATAGTATAAAAGAAGTCGCTCTGATAGATTACACGGATTCATCGTTGGCTTCACAGGTATACAAGATAGAAAAGTGTCTGCCTTGTAGGTTCGCGTTAGCTCCGAATTTGAATTAATTTATTACATTTCTGCATTGCGGTTACTCCCTTCTAAGGATATGAATGAAAATTGTGGCAGTTGCGCTTCGTTTAACAAAGGATAAATCGGTTGATACTATGCTGTAGTATCCGCAGAGAGCTTCGTATGGTGAGCTTAAATTCTGCGAACTTAAATTTGTACCACTATTTGCTAATCACTTTCTAAGATTAACGAGAATTAATAAAAAATTGATGGGGTTAATGAACCATCGAAAGACATATCGGAAAGTATGAAAATCCCTAATGTAGGACTCAATATAGAAATTCCGCTAGACAGAAAATTCTCTGTGAGAGGATGTTCAAGGCTCTCCAAGAATCATATGTAGTGCTGCGTGGTAGATAGGATTTAAGGATTTAAATTTGATTTGTTACTGATCGAGCAATGCGTCTGACATCGGTATGTTAATTTACTAAGGGGATTACACCAACTTGTAGATTGTAAATAATTATTTAAGAAGAATATAATATTTTCGATTAAACATTTTGATGCGTTTGCTTTTGAGATTAGATACGTGTGAAAACTAGGACAACCCAAAACCAAAAATCGAGCTAAGAATTTAATAAGAGAAAAAAAATGTGTGAATTGTTGAGGAAAAGAAAAATATCGGTTTTGGGATTCATAATACGGCTTTTGCGAAATTTGACATGGGCAGATTTTATTGAAGACAAATTCAAACTATTGTTATCGGCCCATGTAGGTAATCTGTTTATTGTAGTTTTTAAAATGGATTGAGCGGTGAATGGGAGATCAGAGGAGAGAAATATTTTCAGTTTTAATGAATAATCGAATTGAAACCGGCGGTCGTATGAAAATTTCATTCGTGTAAAGAATAAATAGTGTTACATTAAAAGTCGATTCAGTATATTATCTATTCATACAACTAGAAAAACCGTTAAGCTGATTTTTACCTTTATTGTTCTGTTACTTGAGTAATTAGTAACATAATAAATCATATTATCACCTATTTCAGCGTTATTCAGTTTTACTACCATATCGTCATACACAATCAAACGCTTTCTCTGTGGCAAAAAAGACTCAACAGAAACTTTGCATTGTAATTTGGGTATCCAAGACTCAATGCAGCAACTTAAGAAGATGTATAATTCCTAATTTTGATTTCCAGTTGGCAACCTGAGAAAGGATATTCGTTGATATAAAGAAAAAATAAAACCCCTTTTCAGCACAATAATTATACGACGATCGTCTAATATTGAAAACCGAGCTACTAAACCACTATTTATGTTTAACTTCGTTATTTCAGCACCAGGGCCGTGCCCAGAATTTTTAAGAGGGGGGCTTTGAAATTTTTTTTCGAATATTTTATAAAAAACAATACATTTTTCACTAATATTCATACTATTAATAATTTCCATTATTTCGATTTATATATTAATAATTTACATAAATGAATTACAAAGATTAATAAAAATTACATGTGTTATTGATTATACACGTAATAAAAAAATTTGCATAAAATATTAATGAAGCACCTAAAAATATGGAGCATATTTTTTCTTTTTTTTTTTTCAAATGTAAGAACGCCCTAAAAAATCATCGATATTTATTTTAAATTTTTGATTTTTTTCAGAGTTTTGTGTATTTATAATAACTATTTCAGTTGTAATGCCCCCACTCATCACTCGTGGACTTAGCTTTGTTCAGCACACGTATGAAGTACCTGTTGACTCGAATTCTATTCTAATAACGTCCCATTAATAACTTGACCTAGTGTCGTAGCTAGAAAAAGATATTCTAAAAGACTAGCAAAACAATTTCATCGATAAATTAATAAAAAACTGACATATATTATTGTGCAGAGCTCACTTATCAGTTACGATAAATCAGAAAACAAGCGCACCGTTATACTGCCAGCATAATCAAATCAGCGTATAAATTATATTCCCTGCTTTACACACGGCCGATCAGTTACCCTTCATTAATTGCCGATCACAACATATGTAATTAGCGCCATCTCTCGTTAAATACATACAATTAAAGTAAATCAACCGGTTTATTCTCGTAAAACCAAAGATAGTCCGATCCGTATTACTGCCGCCGCCAAACTTCATTCAAAACGGTTTGTTTTAAATAAGGTTTTGCCGGGTTTTAAGAAAACGAGCGATCTCACAGGACTTCCTACATTTGCCTGACGTGCAAATACACACGTTGAAAGATCAAAGTACTACGGAGAGACATTTTACATATTATACAAAGTAAAATTTAAAAAAAAAAAAAAAAAAAAGCAATAACTTATAAATGTACCTCGTGAAATCAATAATGAAATATTCAAATAAATTCTCTTTCTTTATTTTCACTATATTTTTCAAAGTTTTTATTTTTCTTCTTGGACGCTGGTAGAAAAAGGCTGAAAACTTTTTTACGTTGTTTTGTAGCCAACTTTCACGGAATATGGTTATCTGACGATTACTTAATATTATTTAATTTTGAAAATTGAGCTATTCAATTTTTAACTTCTGTTTATGTCTGTAAATGAACGTATAAATTAAAAAGTATATTATTTTTAATTTGTTAAACAATGACAAATACAAAAAAAAAAAAAAACTAAAGCAACTTCATTATTACCATTAATTTGAACTTTATTATAATAACGTCCCATTAAAAACTCGACGAATCTCGTGACCAAAACAAATATTCTTAAAAGAACACGTTGAAAAAACACCGGGTCTTTTCACTGATAAATCCCTAATCGAAAACTGACATATTTCGTTACACAGTTAACTGGCCGTTACCTCATAAGTTACAATAGATCAATATATAGTCTGCCGAGCGAAAAAAGTTCGTTCGAGTTTCGTTGCCGAGCGTGAGTGCTGCTCAAAGACTAGAAACAGGACGCGTATTTCAATATTACCGGGAAAAAAATCATATTGCCACCCTCTCGTGTCATTCCTCCTTTTCTCGGAAGTAATTACCTCGTTTTTGTTTCATCTCTGTACGTTCCCATCCGTTCTTTTTTTGCCGACCTGTTCTCATTCAGACGGACCACGTGCAGAAGCATCTAAAATGTAACCTTTGGAGATGCCATTTCGTTGCCAAAGGATCTCTGTGGGTTTTTATTGCATGCGAACAGGCAGAGCATCATATTCGGTTCATTTCCAAAGAATTCCAAATTTTTATCGCTTTAGTGCTGTTAAATTCAAATTGCGATTGCGACAAGTAAATTTGTGTAGAAAAATATATAACTTTTATGAACTAAAATTAAATACATTTAAATTTAACAAATACAAGATATTATTATTTTAATATTATAAAAGATAAGACCCGCTGAAAAAACGTTAATAAGAATTTGTATTTAATTAAATATCTAATAACAGTATTTGATGAGTATTATAAAAAAATATCTAATAGAAAAATAATAATTTACTTCAGAAACTTCTATTCTACAAACAGTGTTATGAAAATAAAAACATTTATACTGCTTTTATGATTATCTTTATCATAATTTTTAACTAATAAATTAACTTTTTAATTATGCTTATATGGTTTTCAAAAAAACAATAATAATTATTTTAAAATATATATATATAATCATAAACTCGTAAAAACATCATTTTACGTTAGAAAAATTTAGAAGGATACTTTAGCAAGGAAACGGCACCTCCAAAGGTTACATTTTAGATTATTGTGACCCGTGTTCTTAACACGGCGAATGTTATACCTGATACGCGATGGACTGAAGATTAATCTGAGATCTCCTGATTTTGTGACGTCAGCGTGTTTCGGTTGTTTTACGAACGGACTTCTTTCGCTTGGCAGACTATCCGTGTGTGTATCACTTTGTTCAGCAGCACAATCAAATAAGCATATAAATTATCTATCTTTAGTTTTACACATGCCCACTCAATTATCCTTTATCGATTATCCATCACGAAAATAAATAACTAGCGCCATCTTTCACTAAGTAAGTATAATTAAAATAAATAAATTAGTTTATGCTCGTAAAACTAGAGATCACCTAATTTGTAACAATATATTAATGACAAATTTTTAGCCCCCCCCCCCCCCCCCTTAGTTTTTCTGTCACGAAAATTTGTCACAAAATTTATGTCACGAAAATTTTTTTTTTTCGCAAAAATTTGTCCCAAAATTTAATACTAAATAAATATAAATAATGACGTTGTCAATTTTGCTCGTTCTATACAAAAAGTGATATAACTGGGGTCCGAAGATGTCCCTCTAGACGGGGTCAAGGGCCGAGCTTTTATATATATAATTAGGGATGAATATGAGCTATCGACAACCTGCCGTTGTAATGCAATAAAACGCTTCGCGGTATTTATTAGCAAGAATACTTTCGGCAAGTGTAATTCCCTTCGTTTTCCAATCGGTGACGTGTTGAGTTCTGCTTTAGCTTACCTAATCAGCGCTAAGTCCACCGAAATAAAAGCGAGAAAGACTCTAGGTTTGCTCAATAGTGCATTGGAAAGAGAAAAAATATTTTAAACAACTAGAAAGTTGTTTTGTGATTTCTGGGAATAAGTCATCTCTGTGATTTTGAGAAACAAATAGGGTTGCTAACTCGAAATAACACTACGGGTGGAAGATGACAATTTTTCGATATGAATCGCAAGAACTAGGAAGCAGAGACTGTGTTTGTAACGACCAATTATTGTGAAGTTGGGGATACATGCCAGCTTGAAAGTATACAATGGCTGCTATAACTGACAGTTATGATGACAGTAAATAAGACCGCTGTAAAGTGGAATGGGTTTTTAACAACGTACATTTAAATTAGGTTGATAATAATAATGATGGTGTTTACATGTGTGTGTGTGTGTGTGTATATATGTATGTGGATGCTCATATGTACGTGTGTGCAATATAGTCATGACGGTATGTTCTGGAATAGATGGTTCATATCTGGTGAGAACTCTATCAGCGTGCTTGGTAATGGGTAGTGCGCATGTCTGCAGGATCCAGTGATTGTTGGCACATTTGGGAATGAATGATGTGCTATTGTAGGAGGCCTAGAGTTGTTGTATTCATAGTTTTTTATATTTCATATATAAATACAGATGATTGATAATAAGATGTGGAGCCTAACTGTCAAACAAAAAAAATGGTAACCACTAAGTAGTCCCTGTTGTGAATTCAATAGATATAGGGGCAAAGTAATGATGGAGACTATTTGCATCACATGTTTATAGAATAAATGGATGTAGACTATGCGGAGTACATTTTTGAAAAATAAATGGATGCGGACTGCATTAAACTAGGTCGATAGTATTTTCACACCACCCTAGAAGTATCTGATGCGTTTTTTTAGAATAGCCTTAATGCACAAAAATCAATACGTAATTAAATTCTAAATGTTTTATTAACAACGATAAGGTTTGTTTACAGTTAAAATTAGATTTTGCGACGATGAAATTACATTATTTTTATTGATCGTACTTTTTTTCTTGTTTTAATTTGATGTATAAAAATTGTTTGTCTTTTATCACAGTAACGTAAAAAATTTGGTCTTTCGTTTTAATATTCTATTTTCTATGAATGAATCTAAATAAATATAAAATAAACACAATTCAACTGTTATTCTTATTTGATATTAGAATTTCATTGTTCCTGTTTCATCTGGTATGTAGACCAGGATTAATAGGATACAACATGGTTGATGGCTCTGGTTTGTATTAAACGTTATTATGTTGTGGAATATATTATGAATTGTATTTTTGCCTAGTTGTATGTGCTAATGTTCATTAGTTAGTTGTGTACTGCTATAGCATTATTTAAAGAGTCATTGTATTCTCCTTTTGCTCAAAAGAGTAGTTTCAAGTATGGGATTAAATAAAATGATTGGTTTTAGTCAAAGTTGAAGTCTTTAATGCACTATGTTTTAATTGTGTATGGTACTATGTAGTGAAATTTATACCATAGTTGCCAGCTGATTATTGCAGGTATGTTAGGTCTATATTTGTTTTAAATGTCGTTGTTTTCTGATCCATAGGATGCAGAACGGTTCAATTGATTTTTTGATTGTTCCATTGTCGGAAGATGCGGCTAATTAAATTCTTGACAGCTTGTAATATATTTCCCTTATTCATTTTTATAGTAGACGTTTAGATCGCCTACACCAGTTCATCTTTGGCCGAAATTTTAATTCGTTCACTTTTGTTATTATTCATTATGTGTGAAATAACACCAACCATGATTAGAAGCATTAAAATTTTTTAAATAAGAAAATAATTTTTTTTTTTTTTTTATAAATAAGTTGAGGGTCTTACTGGGCAAGTATGCCCGTTGTGTGAGTGCCCAACACTCTTATTATCGTTTATTCTGGTAAACAAATTTACAAGTAATCATTTTTACTACTTAAAACGAACATATTAATCCAAAAAATATATCAATCACGCAAGTATGTGTATAAATAGTACAACAATACACCCATACATAAGGTCCGCTTATATATTAGACGTCGCATACATTAACGTACAGGAAATAGAAAGAAAGGAAACAGGGAAACAAATGGTCTAAAAGAGCCCTAACAAATGCAAAACGAGACGCAGCAAGATGATAGAAAGAGGATATGAATTATAGGAAAAATAAAATTTATAAGTTGTAAAGGCTTAATATTTTATTAAACAAGAATAAAATCTTAATTAAAACATAATTTTCATGGATTTATGGCAAATTGTCCATGATTACGCGCCTATGAATACTCATCATGGCCAATTGATTAAAAAGTTTCAAAGCTCCAGGGGGGCAGCTGCCCCCCCCCGTTGGCGACGCCCATCCTGCTAGTGTGGATGTTGGTACTCCTGCTAAAACGTGTATAATTTTGAATATGCATGTTCTTAGTGCACTGGAATTATTGGTTGTGAAAATATTAACTCAACAAGAGATATAAACTAATTGATAACAAAATTTTTAATTTAATAAACCATAATGCTAAACTTTATCAAGAGCTTGTTGAACATTGAGAAATGTTTTGCCTCCAAACTTTTTTCAATTATACTTACCACTCTGTGCAGCTGATAATACCATGAAACGTTGTTTCGACAAACCAAACTGATGTTCGGGAATTACGTTATGTACATATGGGGCTGCAATCTATTTAATATTAATTTCTCCATTACCCTCGACATAACAGGGCAACAAGGAAATGGGATGATATGAAGTTACTACATGTGAATTTTTGCTCGATTTCACAGTCATAATAATTTGTACAAATTTCCATTGTATCAAAAATAATGTAGGCGAAATATTGTCTTACATATAAATATCACCAACATCACAGCTTTCCATGGAAGTCTATTCAATAATTCTACGTTTATTAAATTAAAACCGAGATTCCTCTTTTTCAGCATTTTAAGTATGTTTTTCACCTCTTATGACGGACTGGATTGATGAAGATAATTAGCCGGGAGTTTTTAAAAAGTCAACGACTTCTATGTCTGCAGCAGTCATTAAGTTCGGTTCAAAAACTATTAAGTAGTAGTAGTTGGCAAATAAATGCACCATTTGTCTTTGGAATGGTGAGAAAATGGAACATCTGTTCAATTTAAAAAAAAAAAATCTTGTCATAAATGGATTATTGGAACATGAACTCTTTTAACTTGCTGATAAATAACCCCATATTTGTTAAAAAGTATGTAATCCTCACATTTTATTTTTGAGCGTGTCTATTTATAAAGTAATAGCGTCAAAAATATTCCAGCTTAATTCTGCTATAAAATATAAAAGTTTATTCTGGTTGACTTACATAACACTCAAACTAACATTTTCCGATATTAGTAAGTGAATAATAGTAATAATTCTTGTAATTCAAAGAAAAATAGCGCATTTAATAAGTTTTCGTTCTGGTGATATATGTTACCAAAAACTGTTTTGTTTCATAGTATGATCTTGAATATATTTCAGTATGTAATAAAATGTATTTTTTTTCATCCCCATAAACCGAAAACATTAGTTTTCTTGCTCCATTAATTGCTGGAACAAAATGTAATATTCTTTAAATTCATTCCATTTACGATATATATTAATATAACACCTTTTTTTTTAATAAAAATATTTTTAAAACTTTTCAATATAAAATTACTTTTGATTAATTTTTCATACAAAACAACCACCAAAAAAAAAAAAAATTCAGAGATACTGCAACCATGACTACCGATAGCCGATTGTTTTCGTCCATATTCAGCCGAAAAATATTCGGCCGAATACAGTTCCACTGTAACCAAGGCCTTAGGCTCATTTCACACTAATTAGTCGAGACAAGTCAAATCAGACCAATTTGATTAATTTGATTAAAATTATATTAAAATATATGCATTTATCAACTATATTAACTTGACTAATTTAGCGATAAATTTAAAACAAACCTTTTTACCTACTATACTTGCTAAATTTAACTAAAATATCATTAAGCAAAAAATAAGTATAGTTAAATTTTTTAAAAACAATATATCACTCCACCAATTTAATTTATTTATACATCAGTATATAATTACAAGATTATTTATACAAAAATGTAAAATTTCAATTTAAAACAAATTTTAAAAAACTTAAAAATTAATTTGTCAAATTCGATTCTTTGAATTTGAAAATGAATCGAAATAGCATGTTCACAATTTTTAGTCTATTATGTTGACGGCCATTTTGTATTGACGCCGCGTTAGCGCATCGTTATTGATTTTGATTTTAAGTGAAATAGTTTTCAGTTTATTTTACTTGTTATAATTTTACTTATAATGGCAGATAACCGTAAGTGTCATTAAATAATTTCTCATGAATAACTACATGTTGTTGAATATTTGTAATAAAGTAATAATTACTTGCTTATCCACGATTAAAATCGTTGATGGTTAATTCAACTAACGCTAGCAATATTTTTTACATGTATAACGCTGATTCATTTTTTTCTGTTATTTATATTTATATACGAAACTGATTTTAACATAAATATTTTTAGAATACGGATATAGTGCGCCGGGAAATTATACCGCACCCCCAGCTGTTGGTCAGTTTCCAGGTTATCAGCAATGGGGAGCTCTTCCGTATGGTCAAGCTCCTCCAGGTGGGGCCCCATTCTCACAGCCACCTCCTGCTCCACCTCCACCGCCGCCGCAAGGTTAGTAATTACATTTTAAGTGAATATTCTACTCAATTATAGCTACTTGTTAATGGTTAATTTTATTTTCGAATTCGGAACTATTTAATTATACCTTAACTATATTATGAATACAGGCAATTATCAGAATTTCAATCAACCGCCAGTTTTTAATCAAGGAGGACCTCCAGCCCAATTTAGCGGAAATAAAGATACAGGAGGTAATTTTTATAACCGGTATGAAAGTGGAAACAGACCACCCCCGTCAGGTGGACGTTTTAGTGGCAATAACGAAGGTACTTACGAAAATTAATTCAAAAACACAAAATATAATGCACACAAATAATGTATGTTTGCTGGAAACATTTTGCTCAATATTTGATTTCGGAATAACTAGACAGTTTAGATAATGTTTTACTTATTATATTGTTCGCATAATTTAATTTTGTGAATACTGTAAAAAATACTGCTGATTTATAGAACTTAATTTTAAAATCAGTATGCGACTATTTCTTTTGCACGGATATGTATTTTATTTTGTAAAATTACCTACATTCTATATTACGATTACACTGCTTCTTTATTTCCAAATATAAATGTACATGCGATTATTTTTTTCACTATAAAAGTATTTCATCCTGCTTTGTTTTAAAAAAATAGTATTAACAAAAAAGTAATATTTAATGCGTCGAAATTTTTTAGAAATTTTAATTTTATTCATATTAATTTTTATTAATCTAAACTAATTTAACTTTCATAATTATTGAATCATTAGGCGGGGATAGACGAAATGATCGGTCTGGTGGAGGTGGATCTGGATCAAATAGTTATCAGTAAGTACTATGAAGTTTACATAGATATATACGTTTATATCATGTTAATTAGTTAGCTACTTATATATATATATATATAGATCTAATGATGATGAAAAGTAATGCATTTTTAAATACCGTAATGATCTTTATTTAAAATCATTTAAAAGAATTTATTCACTCGATTTCAAGAATTGCATTACTATTTGTACGTTACGTCGTTAATGCAAAACGTGAAAAGTATTATCAGCCGTGTGTATAATGTTAAACATACTAATGACAGTGGTATGATTGATCACTTGTTCGTAAAATAAGTGCGCAATATTTATCGAAATTCACTTAATCGGTTTTCACAGTATTGCATAAACAGCAATAGTTCGTAAAAATTTTAGAGAACAGTTGCGTGTTTCATCATTTATGCATATGCGTTATTCTAACATCAAAATTTTCGCAAGTCATAAAATTAATATAAAAAATGTACATACGTTAATATATAAAATTGATCAAGATTTCATCGTTTTTTTTTTCCTAAGCTAAAATGTGTATACATATAAGTAATAAGCAGTAAAATTGCAGTATCCATATAATCGTAATGTCCGCTATAAAAACCTGGTGTCATGCTTGAATTAATAGTGTTACAATTTTGAAGTGTTCCTACAGGTATAGAAAAAAATGGTAAACTGATCAGACAAGGCAGGGATAATATTTAAGTATAAGGTGGTATATTATATATGTACTTATTTAGGTTCATCTTTGATATATGTTTTTTCCCTTCATTGAACTAAATATGTTTGGCTTATGCGATGATTATAATACTTTTAAATTAGTAATTACTGGATTATGCCGATTTTTGAACAGTTATATATAATATTTATAATATTGATGTTTTGTCAAGTTCGTTCTCTTTTATCAGTTTGAAACTTAAATTCGTTGTGTTTGTTATATACTGGTGCAATAGAAAAATCAAATTTTATGTTTAAATAATACGTTAAGCAAAATGAAATTAGCATTTACTGACTAGAGTTTAAGTTTGCATTTTAAAAAAGAATCGGAAATTGTAACTTATCCGTTTTATTATAGTAAAATGTAGATTTTAAGAGGCCAGATAAAGAACTTATCGATCATTAAATGAATTAGTGAAGTTCATAGTATAAAAATTCATGTTAATTGGTCAACAGTATAAATAGGTTGCTAGAGAACTTCACGTGAAGTGAAAATATAAGAAATTAGGAACATGTTTAAAAGAAAAAAAATTATAGAAAAGTAAATATGAAGGAATGTGTAATAACATAATGGGAAACAAATGTTAGGAGCAGATATAAAATTTTTGTATGTGTTAGGGAAGAGCAAATGTAATGTGTAATGAGTATCAACCAGTTTCGAGTCGAGTCGAACATTATGTGCATCAACTCTAGCAGAGTTGAGCCGATGTTTAGTTTTCTGTTACTGTTATAAATTAATTTTTAGGGGCACAAAATAAACAGCTTACGACTCTAACAAATAGACGAAAGTTTGTGTACTGTTTGCAATTAACATGATAACAAAAATATCCTGCACAGCACTTTTGATTTTCTTTTCCTTTCAGTGAATAACGCAACTACGTCCAGGCATATTCACACATGAAAAACAAACAGCCGACAAATAAAAAGAAAAAAGTAATAGTTTCAATAACTGAAATAAATTCGGCATAATAATAATAATATAGATTGAAATATTCCTATGGACGAAGGTAATAAATAAGGAAATAAAAAATATCAATTATAGGCAGTAGCACGCCAATTGGATAATATTAAACTGATTTATTTTTTAAAATTTGCCCGACTGTACATTTCGGGGTCAAATTCTGTTTTATGGACCTGTTTTAACTCGAGTCGATTCTTTAAAATCGATTCATCCTAGTGCGAGTTAGCGAAGTCGAGTTCCATATGTATCAATTTTTAATTTCATCAAAATAATTGTAATTAGTGATATAATAGAGGTTAAATAACGATTTTTACTTTTTTAAGTTTTTTGCTGGAGAGAATCTATGGCTAGCACGGGACTGGCATATGCTAAATTGCAAATCAAATAAGTATCTTATTATATTCAATTTAAAAATAATTTTAATTCTTTTTTAGGCTTTTTATATTCCAATTATTTATAATTAAACACTACGTTATCATATAAGAAAAAACAAATCGATTTAACTGACCAAAACATAATTGGAATCTTTAATTATAGTAAAATTTTTGGAAAAACAGATATCTAAATTTTTTGTTTGGTTACAAATTATAGATATATTTTCTGTAAAATTATAGTATTTTATAAATTGAAAATTTTAAAACAGCATTAATTTATGACGCCCATAAAAATAAACGGTTATATTATAATTAACATCGTTTTAAGCTTATAATTATTTCTTTCCTTTTAGACGGTAGCCCAGTAATTTTAAATTCAAAAATATTTCCACTTGTGTCGTTTAGCTAAATTATATTTAAAAATCGTGCACATTAAAAAAAAAAAAAAGTACTTTAAAATTGAAAAAGATCATATGTTGTATATAAAAGGAATAAAATAGTATTTTGAAAAGTTGTCTCAGTTGTCCAAAATTTCCGGTTTTCATTCATTTATTACTTTTTTTATTTTTTTACACACGCACACACGTGTATGTACTCGTATATACATTATATATATACATATGCGTGTCTGTGAAAACATTTACATAGATATTTAAAGCCATTTATTTTTCAAGTTCCTTGTAAAAAGTTTATCATGATTATACAGTGGTAATAATAAAAACGCGCTAAATTTTTCTTTGATACCTATATACAGGGTGCGGCAGCATAACTTCCTCTTTTAAAATGCGCCACTTTTTTTCTACTAAATTTTTTAAAGACATAATAACGGAAAATCGAAATACATGCTCTAGATCCCATTGGCAATATGTATGCTCCTTCCCTTGCAGTTTTATTTCAATTTTCTGTTATTATTTCTTTAAAAAATTTAGTATAAAAAAAGTGACGCATTTTAAAAAAGGAAGTTATGCTGCCGCACTTTGTATAATAGATTGGACGGTGTATAGGGATCTTATAAAATGTGGGTACATATTATCCCTACCCTCTGCATACATGGTCTGTTCCAAAAGCAAGTTGAATGACCTTGCGCTGCCGAAGCAGGACGTCAGCAAGGCGCCCCAAAAGACGGGAAAGGTGGTTGCCGGCGGACTGTTCCACAGTGCTCATCGCTGCTAGTTCGAAGTTTGTTTTAGTGACGCGTCGGAATTTCAAGGACCAGCGTTACGTGATAAAATTTTGTTTTCGCTCAAGAAAACGAGTGCCGAGACCGTTGCAATGCTAAGGGAAGCTTATGAAGATAATACAATGTCCCAAAATATGGTTTACCGCTGGCACAAAATGTTCGGGGAGGGCAGAAAGGATGCCGAGGACAAAAACCGCTCTGGACGACTGCCAGCGTCACATTCCGACCAAACTGTGAAGAAAGTGAGGGACGTGTTGAACATTCACCGACGCCTGACTGTTAGAATGCTAGCGGATGGGTGTAATATCCCTAAAAGTACTGTGCATCGCATTGTTACCGAATATTTGGGCATGCGGAAGATCTACGCAAAGATGGTCTCCTCCAAGGTGCTTTCTGATGAACAGAAGACTGCTCTTGTAACGATCTCGCGTGATCTTTTCGGAGCAGTGTAAAAGTGATACGAATTTTTTGTATAATGCGATTACGGTGGGTTTTTGAGTATGATCCAGAGTCCAAACTACGAAGTGCTGAGTGGCACACGGCAGCTTCCCCACGTCCAAAAAAGGTGAGAATGAGCAAATCCCGTGCGAAGATAATGTTCGTCGCTTTTTTTGACTAAAAAGGCGGGGTTAACTTAGAGTTTATGTTGCACGAATACAAACAGTGAATAGTCATTTTTACTTGGAGTCCTAAAAAGGCTCGAAAACAGAGTGAAACGCGTCAGGAAGGAGATCTCCAACACTTGGCGTCTTTACCATGACAACGCACTGTCGCACACTGTCTTCATTGTCGCGGAGTACTTAGCAAAATTCGGTGTGACAACACTGCCCCAGCCACCATACAGCCCCGATTTGGCACCACAGGACTTCTTTTTGTTCCCGAAGATGAAGAAGGAACTCAAGGGTCACCATTTCGGAACTTTGGACGACATCCAAAAAGCGACGACGAGGTGCTTCGAGAAGATCCCGTCGACGCCTTCCAGGGCGCGTTCAAAAACTGGGAAAAACGCTGGCGCCGGTGTTCCGTCGTGGAAGAAAGCTACTTTGAACAATTTTAATTGCTTGTACCTATATCTGCAGTAAGTATTTTTTCCTGGGCTCATTCAACTTACTTTTGGGAGAGACCTGCATAATATTACTTATTAAATTTTAACTTTTTTATTAGTGAAACCTACCATTAATGCAAGTAATGAACGGTATTTAATTTAATTATTATTTTTTAACGTCCTTTTCGTCCACTTTGTGAAATAAATTGATAAATTTAAAAAAATAGTAATTTATTTATTAAATTCATATAACCGCGATTATGAAGCCATGCTTTCAGAAATATTACAGTTTTTGTTGAACATGAATGAATTACTATTTTTATAAGTAAATTTATTTCAACAGGTTGTAGGAGAAGTATTGAGTTTTAAATATAAAAACAAACAAGTTTAATAAATATTTTTAGTCTAATGTAGAAACAATTTTTAATTAAACATTTAATAATTTTATATTTATAGTCTTTATATCTCTCCTTCATTTGCTTGTTTTTAAAAAAATGAAGTAATGTAGAATATATTTATTGCATTCTATTTTAAAACTTTGTTTAATTAGCCAAAATAAAATCGCACTTTTATTGTTTAAAAAACATATAAAAATTTTTATATATATTCTTGCATTTAAAATAAAAAAAATCTTAAATGAATAATTACTTAGATTTACTCAAGGTGCCAATAGGTGTGAAACAATGCTAATAACAAGGTTGAATAACAGATAATTAATTTAATTAATCTGTTATTATTATTGTTTAGCTTGTTTCACAATTAAAATTATAGATAAGATTTTTGCCGTATTTAAAATTACAAACAGCATATAGAAACTGTATTTTAATTACCATTAAAATTTTAAATATTACTGAATAAAACAGTAATAACTGTTGAGCAATTTACACCACTTATTTATAAATTAAAACTTGATTTAAACAGACATAATTAAAAACCTGAATTTTGAAAAATAAATTTTCAGCTTACAGAAAAATATTTTTAAAAACATCTGTTTAAACAACACAAGTTCATAGTAAACTAATTATAAATTTATTTAATAATAAAACGCTTTTTATTTCCCATGTATGATTTCCAAATTTAATTGGTAATAAATATTAAAATAAAGTAAATTTAAAGCGGCGTTTTTAGAAATGATTGTTAATTAGAAGAAAGATATCGCTATCATTTATTTTGAAACCATAAATAACGCATATTGTTGTTAAATTGTTATTTTAAAGAGAAAAATAAATAAAAATTGTGAAAGTAATTGAACTTAACCTGGAATTCAGTTATCTGCAAGATAATGTACTTGATTCTGCATCGGATTTACCTGAAGTAAATAAATTAAATGTATTCTTAAAGTATACAATATTTTAATTAATTATTGTATGATTATGATTAAACATTTTCTGTAAATCACGATTATTGTTTAAATATAAATAATAAAAATATATATAAAAAACAATAAACTATTCAGAAATTCCGAATTTAATAATTAGTTTAAAAATTTATGTGTATTTTTATCAATATTTATGATATTTAAACAATACCAATTATGACTTAATATGACAGGTTTTTGAAATTTTAGTTAGCTTTGAAAAAAAAATACTTTGAATTCACGCCGACTTCGACATACATACACTTATAAATAATTTTCAGTGCTATCTTCTATTATAATTTTCTACATACTGTTGCGTATACCATTAATTGTGTTTACAGCTGGGGACTATTTCAACATAATTCATGTTGTTTTGGTTTTTTTTTTTTTTTTTTAAAGCCAGGATGTGTATAATTTTATGCAATATTTTAGGAAATTAATATTTCTGTAGATTAAACTACGAACCGACACTAGTTCGCTGTGGAAATTGTAATTACCTGTATTTTTTCAAATAAAGGTGCGGATAATGGTACACATGTGCGAAAATATATTTTCATCATTAATTGCATAAAATAAGTAATATTATTAAATCAACCTTCAAACGAATGACAGTTAATTGATTTTAGGATTTTGGGTATCTTTTCCGCTTTAGTTTTTTTTTAAGTACCTTTTACATCCTGAGATAGTGTAATACTCGCGAATTAAAATTATATTCTTAACTGAGTTAATCGGAATGTATAATTCATATCGAAACGTAAACAAAAACTGTGAATTTAAAACTAGTCAAGCAAAAATTGCTTCTCGTTAGAAAAGTTTAATTATATATTTATTTAAGTTAAAAAAATACATAGCTTGTCCGGAAACTACTGCCAGCAGCGGTAGTGTACGAACACAGCATTACCTCTGAGAAACAATGTAGGTATATGAAGTGGTTTATTAGTTTTTTAACGAGAAGTCGCACATCTCGATAGGCTAAAAATTCGTAATTTTTGGAAAAGTAGTTACACGGACTCCTGCCATAAATAAAAAAAAACATATTTTTTGGTAAAAATAGTATATTAAAAATTCATTTTTGTCAGACCATTATCGATATCAGCAGGTTCTTTTGTTTTTCGAAGTAGTGAATTTCACTGTTAACCCAGATGCATTCGTTCGATCCACTTCTCGAGAGAATCAAGATGCAGTGCACAATTTTTTTAATCATACTGCGTAAGCTGAATTCTGAAAATCAGTACTCGAGAAATGGAACGAATAAATGCATCTGTCTGTTAATGGTGATGGTTGTTATGAAAAGAACCTGCTGATATTGATAGTGGTCCAAAAAAATGAATTTTTAATACACTATTTTTACCGAAAAGTGTATTTTTTTAAAATTTATGACAAAGGTGGTGTAACTATTTTGGGGCGTGCGTCTTCTCGCTAAAAAGCTAATGAACCACTTTGTATGTCTACATTGTTTTTCAGCCAATAGGTAATGCCGCGTTCGTACATTAACGCTACTTGACAATAGTTTCTAGCGAGGCTATTTGCACATTTTTTTTTTTTTTTTAAATTAAATAATACTCTAAACAAATATTATTCATAAACCAGTTAGTTCCGGGTATTAAATCCGAATCAGAATTTTATAAATCGTAAATAATATATTTGCTTTTGTGTGTTCTTATATTATTAATTATTAGTAACTAAATTTAATTTATTTAGTAATATGCTTATTCGTAATAACCAAAGTGTAATTTGCTGTAAATTTAAGCTTTGAAATTTTAAAATGTTCTTCCCAGAATAATACGCGTATTATTTACTAAATTATTATCTAAATAAGGTAAAGAACATTTTTTTTTGCCACTATTTGGAACCAGGGGCTTAAAATTGACGAGGAATGGGTTCCAAAATTTCTTCGTTAATATTAAATCTGTTTTTCTATAGTTTATATAGGAGTAAAGTCAGAGAGAGCAAAAAAAATTGATTTTTTCTTTTTAACCAATTTATAAGAACTACTCAATTTTTGTAAACGGAAAAGAATATTAAATTCCAATGGATTTTCTTATATAATATGAATGAAAAGTTGATTAAAAAAAAGCGCATAAAAATAAATCTAAATTTTCATATTCATTGTTTGGAAGTAAATTGTCGCTTCTTTAAAGCCGCTGTTACAAAAATCCTAAAACATCGATTAAATATTTTATTATTGCTCAATAGACAATAAATAAATAATTTTTAAAGAGGTGATTAATTGTTTTTAGATGTGATAGCATACGGCGTTTTTCGCTGGGGAAGTGAACATCTTCGAGTGTTTAGCAACATAATAAACTTAAAATATTAACAATTTACCATGGAAATATAATTTGGAAAAAAACTATTCTTTTATAAAACATTAAAATATTCGAATAAAGAAAACGAATTTGAAATCGCAATAGTACCATTTACAAACTCATCACTGATGAAAATAGTACGTATCTTAACGTCACTTATACGACGTTTTTCGCATGAGGAGTGAAAATTTTCCAGCGTTACCGTTACCTTTTGTAAAAGGTACTTCAAGTTTGTTTTAATTATAATATTAGAGTAATATTTCTTTAAAAAGGGGGAAAAATACAGTAAATAAGGGTTTATGGGAAAATATAGACAATCACCTGTATGAAAAAAGAGAAAAAATAAAAGAATCAAACAGATATTAATACATGAGTGAAGTCACAAGCAAAGCTAGCAGGTAGGTAAATAGGCCGTTTATAGGATAAATGAATGATATAATGAAAGTGGTAAATAAGGGGTAAGAAACAAATAATTACAATGATAAAGTTTTGGGACCTCCAGAAATGGAATTCGATTGACAAGACTGGAAACCGTATTTTTAGTATTTGCTACTAGGAATGTTATTTATACTCAAATTTGAAATCCTTACTCAACTACTGTAGTTTTGCTGTACGTGAAACGTGAACACCATTTATTTTGGATGATGATAAACACGTTTCTTAAAGAGAGAAAGAATCTTTACATAAATATAATTCTAGATAAAACAAAAAAAAAATTATTAACTTCCGAGTACAGATTTAAACGGGCATTAATACACGAGTAAAGCCATGAGTAACAGATAATATTATTATAAAACAGAAATATTTTAAATTTAACAACAATATCGAATTAAGTCGCTTATCGCCCCTTTCATTTTAAAAATTGAGTGTTCATATGTTTCCCCCTGTATTCTAATGAAAATTTTTATTTGGCATTATTAAATAAACAAAGTATATCTCTAAAAAGATCCTATTTTCCAACGTTTATTTTAATGAACATTGAGTATCAGCACTTAATATAATTTTTAAAAATTTTGAGAAAGCCGATCTTAAAATGAAAGCACGTATATTTTTAAGTTAAGAATATTTATTAAAAATTCTGCATAATAAATCTATGTTGCTAGGCTCATATGTATGTTTTCACATCTTCCAAGGGTCGCAAGCGACACTTAAAATATTTTTTTGTTTTTATATTATTATCATTATTATTATTATGGAACATTAAAAACACTGAAATGTAGATTTTACTGTACCAAGCGTATGTATACACACGTTCAGAATTTGATAATTTTTGAGTGTTCAGACTAGTCACTACTTTTTCGTTCGTGAATATTAAGGTTGTATTGTGTTATTTATTTAATACCAAAAATCAATGTTTATTCAATTTTTATTTTTATTGATTGAATTGATGCATTAATTTATAACCAACTTTTACTATTCGTGAAGGTAAAATGTTTTTATTACATAAATCGTCGAGATAATTATTTAGACGAGTTAACACAAAAAATAAATGCCGGTTTTTGGAAAAAGTTCTATTACTTGTTTACCGTTGAAAAATACATTTAGTAATGTGATTGATTCACTGTTATTACAACAGTCAATGGTACTGATGAATTTGCTAAAAAAAAAAACGGTGTTTGCAAGTTAATGAAAAAGCGAAATAAGAAAAAAAATTATAAAAAGATAGATGGAGCGCAGTATCACCTCGCCATGTTGAAAAAATAACTTTGAAGAGTTACCATATTTAAGAGAATTCAAGACACACTGAAATGCGCAACCCATCATAAAATTTCAAATTGTTTTTTTTAAATTTAAAAAATGAAAAATTATAAACTTGTGAAACTAAAATTTCCATATTTCTTAATCACTTCTTGTATTTTAAAAATGCGATCGAATGTGTATATACGTTTGGTATGAAAATGTAATTAAAAATATTTATATCGATCAAATGTTGCATTAAAAGAAATTTGATATATTGCAAATATAAATGGTAAATAATTTGTAATTAATATATATGTGTGTGTGTGTGTATATATATATATATATTAAAAAAAAAACATTTTGTGGTTATTATTTGTCATATACGTGTTTAATTTTATAAGTAATGTTTGTAGATGTGTGTGTGTGTGTATGTTATGCTTTAGTTATATTTTTAATTTTATGTATAACTGTCGAGTTTAGTTTGTATGTAACTGGATATATTTTGCAAACCTCTGAAATTGTTTTTATTATTACATATTTATCTGCAATCATCATATATCGCAATTTGAAACTACTGTAATAACGATAAGAGCGTAATTTCAGTGAATCAGGTTATTTCCTTGCGAGCTTTACTAGTTATATAATTTTAAACAGGCAATAACTCTGTTAATTATAAAATACGGCACCAATCGTAAGTATAAAACGAGACAGTTATACATTGCTTTTAATCTTATTGTAAATCGGCATAATCGGTTTAAAAGGTACCGTTAAAATTAAATAAAAGAAAAAATATCCTTTATCGGATGGAAAATACTTTAACTCGAGAAAAAACTAATTTATGTACACATGTGTATATATCATCATTATATTATGTACTACTACTCGCGTGGTTATGTATCATCAAAACGCACAAAGTGGTTATGTTATCATGCTCCTCGCATACAGCGGATGGTTTTTAAGTTTACATGCAGAATATGATCTACCTTATACTGATTGCACAATTATTGGTCTGTTTTAGTTCGGGAGCCAGTCGTGGTGGCTATAATAATAAAGGTAAATTTGTTAAGGTGTATTATCACGTCATTTCTACTTTTCAAATTTTAATAATAGTAGCCGTTTATATTGTTACGATACATTTTATTACACGTTATTATTATTTCAGAATTACTTATTAAATATTTGTCGCAATATAAAATCTTACAGAGATTAATTATTTTAAGTTTGGTACTTTTTTTTTAGTTTACACAAATTTTATTGATCGTATTATATCTAAATTAATTATAGCTTATCGGTAATAATAGTAGAACAACATACACATATAAAGGAGGAGGGTACGTTCTGACATTTTATGGTACAATAATACTAAGAGTCCATTTAAGTAACAGTATTAAGTAAATTGGAAAAAAGTTTATTCGTTTGTTTTAATTGGTGTATACTTATTAGACACTGTATGTCTAAAAATTCAAATTTCGCGATGTACGTTAAAGTTTACTGTAATTTATCATTTCGCGGGCCTTTTATTTTCTATGATTCGTAATATATACTGCAAAGGTACGTTCTACACTATCGCCGTTGTCATGATTTCCCCTATAACGCGTAATGATTATGGTCAGTTATACACTGCATTATATACCTTCTTTCTTTACCAAATCTATGATGCAAAACTGCTGTTTATTTATAATGCCTATGTTGCAGTCGATGTGATTCTTGAAAAAACATTTCGAATAATTGGTTTTTGCAAGTCTACATGAATATATGAATTCATTTTTTGCGATCGTAAATATCTTAATTATCTGTCACGTGTATGTTTATTTCTAATTTTCTTTTTTCAAAAAAATTATTCGCGTATAATTTACAACTCTGCGTATTAAATTTGTTTAATGTGATTACAAAGCGTTTCAATTGTTGTTCCTTCTGTAAGTGTTTTAAACTGAAAGAAAAAAAGAAAGTATTATTTTTGAAATTTACCCCTTAATATTTTATATGAAAGAAAACACATTATGGCACTTTTTGATTTCTCACATAAATATTTATGCGTGGAATATGTGATTACTACTATAAAAAAAAAAGTGTTGCGTATTTCGTATCCTATTATACGTTTTTATTTTCGGTTACTTATTTAGTATAATAGAATATGAATTAAATAGAAATAGGTAATTATGGTATTAATATGTCGATTTATAAATACCGATCGGTATGATAAAATTATTTTGTGCGTATTTTTTTTTTTTTTTTACCGCTTAACAGCTGAAATTAAAGTGGCACATATCTACAAGTAGTTAATTATAAATTAGACACTGAGCGGTGAGCAAAATAGTTATAGATTTTTTTTATTAAGTAATAAATTTATAGGTAGCGGAAATTCTTCTGATCCGCGTGGAGCTGGTGAATATATTGTTCAAGAAGATACCATATTTATTTCTGGAATGAACCCGAAAACTTCTGAAAATCAAATCAAGTCACATTTTGGCTCTATTGGGCTTATAAAGGTATGTGTTATTATACGAATGCATTATATACACATGTGAATAAGTTTAAATTTACGCGATATATTTCACGCGTCCATAATTATAAATTTTGGACATTTGTTTTGCAGCTTAGATAACTTATCTGGACTGTAATAACATAACTACGTTATTTCTCTGTACTTTTCACCTATCGATATTAAATCTGTTTTTGTTTCTTATACGGAAATGTTTTTTTTTTTTTTTTTTTTTTAGAAATAATTTAAATTGTATTAATTACATCCTATTTTTTTTTTTAATAAATAACTTCGTATTATTTTTATTTGATAATGTTGATAATTAAATCTATTTTAAATTTAGTATAAGCAAAACTCAAATAGTTCTTTGACAGATAAGTTTACACGGGAAAAAAAATATTACAGCGCAGCCTTTTGTGAATTAAATCAACATTCTAAAAGGGAAAAAAAGAAATCCTCGAAAATTTTAAGAAAGATGCTCGGTTCGTTTAGAAATATAGATGATAAAAAATATGAAAACATATTTAATTGTGTATTCATTTAGCAATTTGTGTTTACGATTTCGTAAATAAATTTTATTTCCGCCTTTTCTTTTCATCTGCAACTTTTTAAAACAGCTAACGAAAAAGGGGGCAACTTTTAAATTTTGAGTGGCAATATTAGACGTTAGCAATATATATACACATCTCTTTTTTCTACAGATTTCCATATTTATCGGAATAATATCAATTCTGATATTCTTGCTCGTGGTATATAAGTTTAGTTTGAAAAGTCGCTATTTCTAATTTATACCCGTACAATTTTGCCGCATAGAAGTAATGTTTTAAAACTAAATTTTATTTGACATCTATTCTTAAATTTAAATTTTTTTTTATTTTTGACTAATTAATAAATGTTAAATATACAATGAGCAATTCAGGCTTTCAATTGTTTGAAATAATGTTTTTTTTTTTTTTTTTTTTTGAATTGGTAAAGCATTATATGTCGATGTGAAATATATTCTGTGTTCACTTCAAAATCAAACTTCTTATATTTGGCTTCGTCAATGATTACTTAAAAATTCTTCGTTATGCAAATTTTGAAAAAAATTATTGGTAAGCGTGCGGAACAGCGTCGCCAGTTCATTTTTGGTTGAAAATTTTGTTCGTTCGTTTTTCATCTTATTTATGGTGTGTAAACTAACATAAATTACGAATAAGACCAAAACCGAACGAAGTGAAATTTCGACCAAAACCGAACGAAATAAAATTTCGACCAAAAATGAACTGGTGACGCTGTTCTGTATCTTTACGCGATTATTATTTAAATAAGCGTAGGTGAGTAATAATTAAATATATTCCTTACAGAATGACAAGAAAACTGGTAAACCAAAAATTTGGATGTATATGGACAAAGTAACTGGTAAACCTAAGGGTGAAGCAACCGTTACATATGATGATGCATACACCGCAAATTCGGCTATCGATTGGTTCCATGGTGAGTAGGTTGTTTTAAAGAAAAATTTACAAGTGTGAATTCTCAGCTATGTTATTAAACGTAGTTTGATGTATTAAATGAAAATTAGACCATAAAATAAGTTTGTATAATAAATCAAAATTGATGATTTTCAAAACAAATTACATTATAGTAAGTTATAACAAATACAGATATAATAAACAAATTTAAGTATAAAATGATAGCTTACTTAGAAAAGTTTTCGGGTATAACCCATCATCAGCTAAAAACACAACAGTGTGATTTAAATTTGTTTCTGATTACATATATATTGAGTTGTGTTTTTAGCTGATGATGGGTTATATCCGAAAACTTTTCTAAGTAAGCTATCATTTTATACTTAAATTTGTTTGTTATATTAGTATTTGTTATAACTTACTATATTCTATAATTAACAAACAGTATGTTAAAAGATTCTTTACAAATTACATTCTTCGTATAATCGCTAAACATAGGTCGTATAAAATTAAAATTAACATTAAAATAAAAATGACATAAATGATTATAAGTTAATTTGCAATCGTTTTAGCCGATTTAAGGCATCGTTTTTCACGTCATATATATCTTTTAAACAGAACTGACACGAAGAAAAGACTGGGCATTCTTCGGCTATGTGCTGAATCGTTTAACGAGGGTTTCCGCAACAACAGCTAGGCGATTCTTTAAAGTCGCACTTGTACATGATATAGCCGCATCTGCCATGTCCTGTCATCCTGTTTAACATCTTCCATTCTCTCCTTGGTAAGTCCATGCCCTCTGAGCTCTTTCCGTGGATCTATTAATCAGGAATTTCTTATGTTATTCTTGTTCAGCTTCCATGCTATTTTCCGTTTCTCTAGGCTTGCTTTTGGGATCTCTACATTTGCGTTGCGAGTCCAGGAAAATTTTCTTGACTTTAAACGCTGAGCAGGTGCAGCATTTATTTCCACTGAAATAGGGAGAGACTTTGACATTAACATTGGTACATATCCGCATTATCTTTCATGGCTCCTTCAAAATGGAAAGTCTTATAACTTTGACTAATCGTTTGAACAATAAAACAAAAAATAAATACATGCGTCGGCAAAACATAAATATATCAAGATTAAGAAACCGAAAATACTTCATAATACCAAAGTAAAATTAAAGAAATGCAGAAGTAAACGAAGTACAGTAATTTACTTGTTAATGTTCGCTTTAGTCTACTTGTATTTGCTTTTGGATCCAAAAGAATTCCGTAGATATTTCAAAATTACATATGGTTGCGTTTGATTTTTTTTTCC
The DNA here is from genome assembly GCA_039619475.1 of Icerya purchasi. Classification (NCBI taxonomy): domain Eukaryota; kingdom Metazoa; phylum Arthropoda; class Insecta; order Hemiptera; family Monophlebidae; genus Icerya; species Icerya purchasi. Next base: position 402,704,365 of record CM077116.1, on the reverse strand, counting down.
CAAGTAGGAGAAAAAATTAATTTAGAAAGTGAAAAAGTGCCGACGGATTGAATTTTCGATGCCAAAAAAAGAAAAAATATATAACAGCTACAGTTGAATATTGCAAGGAATTTATGAAAACTTGACAGTATTTTACGAATCAGACGATCGAGATTGAATAATGTAAACAAAAAATTTCCAGGTTATCATCAAATTGTAAACTCAGTTACTGATCTAGAAATCTTTTTGCATAGAAGTATACGTGTAACTAATGAAATTCAAAACCTATGTTGGATTATCGTATATCCTCACAGTTGTTTGTTAGATAATTTGAATGTTAGCTAATATAACAATGAATCGAGTAATCATTTTTTAATAACTTCCTGCTCTTATTTAATTATAAAAAAAAAAAAAAAGGGTCCTTTTGAATAACGTATTCTAATAAGTCATATAATTTTTTTGTAATTATTATTGATTTTTTTTATTACGAAAAACATATACATTGCTAATATCAAAAACGTGGTCCTAGTTTCATCTATGCTGCTAGACATGAATATTATTTTAGAAAATGAGAACAGCGAGTGCGAAATTAGTAAGACAATTTCAGTGGGAAAGAAGTTTTACAAAGCAACATCATTTCTTGTTTTTTTGTTTGTTTTTTTTTGACGTAAATGAAGAGTTTGTTTCAATATACCCGCGCATAAAGTTTGAAATAAATTACGCTGTTGAAACTTTCGTGGTTATATATATTTTTCAGTTTAACAAAAACTTTAACCAAAAACAAAAATTTTGTGTTTACCAAAAAAAAAACACAAGTTTAATTAAGCATGATGTTTCATGCTTTGAGAATTCCGTATGTAAGTCAAAGATAACTGTAATTTACATTTATATAATATTAAATACAAAATAAAGAAATCTGGTATTCCGTGTCACAGAGGAGAGACACGTTATTTTTGGCGCTTTTTTGAACTTTTCGCCTACTCTGAAAGTTTCCTTAAGGAAATGAAATGCGGTTTCGTTCTTCGCGATCTTTCCACCAATATATCACGTGCTGGGAAAAATAATATTTTTTTCAAAAATTTCGAGCTTTCAGCGCCTCAAGTGACTAAATATTATAAAGTAATAAGCTTAACTATAGTTTTCCTATAAAGTGGCTCTTTATGCATGTATTCAAAATATGTTTTGGTCTCCTCGATTGTTTTACTCGGGCTATTGTTTACGTGACCATTCTTTTTTTTTTCTTTTTTTTTTTTTTTTTGTTGTTGTTTTTGGCTTCAAAGGAAGGTCTATATAATGTTTTGACTTCATGAAAGAACTTCTGCGTTTTGTTTTATATTTCAAATTATACTTTTTAAGAGTTATCTGGTAATGAGTTACGAATTTTTTAAGGTTGATTTTTGAGGTGGTTTTAAATTCCATATTATACATTCTTGACGGTTTTTCCGGTTTTTTGCCATCCAGAGTAATCGATTAGCTTTTAAAGTCATAGATTGCCTTAAAGAAAATTTTAATTGTAATTTATGATCCAATTATGAAATTTATAAGTCAAACCGTTCGTGCGTTATTGATTTTTATTTGATATTTTTGTCGTTTCTGAACCATCTTATTAGGCTTTCGTACATTATAATATGTGTACGGAATCCTAAAAATGGTGTTAAAAGGAAAAAATAACAGTTCAGCAGTGCGCAATCTTAAGCTCGATATAAAATTTAACATTTCCATTAAATCACTTAAGTTTAAAAATGAAATTCCCAGTAGTCAACTCACCTTTTAATACCGATGATCTTTCAATATGGTACACATCACACGCACCAATGCTGATTTAGTGGAAAACATTTTACAGCTATAATAAATAACTTACATTCGTGGATCGTTAATAAATACTCAACATACTTATATACATTTATGTCGTGTTTTGTCGTTATTAGTATCACTTAAATTTTAGAAGGGGAACATTAGAACTGTGGGTCGCCCGTTTGATCTGACTTTCCCCAGATGATAGTACTCGGTAAAAAACAAAAACAAACTTCACCTTTCTTTTTTTTGCGTTTAAAGTTAGCGAGATAGTGTATACGAGGTGTGATAAAAGAGTAACGAGACTTTTGTAACTGCGCGCGCTTTGATTGAAATGAAACAGTTCAATTCGAATTTTTACAAACTGGTGTCGCACAATCAATAAGTAGAGTAGTCCTACTTACAAGTTACGCAATTTGCGTGAGGCAATCAACTAACCGAATTTTGAAGAAATAATACGGATTTTACATCACGGCAACGCACCGGCGTATTTTGCTTTTCTGACAGTTCGCGGCGAAACATAATATCGCTATAGTGCCGCAACTAGCCTATTCTCCAGACATGACCGACTTTTTCCTATTTCCCAAGACACTCACTCAGAGAGTAACGTTTTCTAACAACAGATGAGATAAAGGCGAATCGCAGAGCGCGAGATACCATACCTAAAAAGGAGTTTCAACGGGGTTTCTTAAAAGTCTGGAAACCACGGTAGCAGCATGAGGGCATAATATCAAACGGGTGCTACTTTGAACGGACCATAGAATAAATGTAGAAGATTAGGTAAATATTTTTTGAAAAAATTAGAAATTTTTTTTAATTTTTTTTTTACGCCCCATATACCCGTATACGCTAGCTCATTAATTTTAGGTGTGTATTTCTCGAGTTTTACGAACTAATGCAAAAAAAAAATTTAAAAAAAGAAAAAAGAAATTCGTTTTCGTTTTTACCGAATACTTTACCATCTGGAACAAGTTAGACCAAATCGGTGACCCACACTTCTGATGTTATCTTTGTTAACATTAACCATTCTTAGTTGAAAGAAGGAAATTTCCCGTAAAATAACTCGGTGTAATACTGGATTAATGATTAATCTAGGGACGATACGTACAAACAGTTCAAGAAGTTCTGTACCAACCAACTCAATTTCCTAAAGGAACTGTTAAAAATAATCCTGTGGAACCAGATCGACATACATTATATTATTTCCTTATATCGTATAAAAATTCAAAGAAAAATAAATTATGAAACAATAATTTAGAGAAAGGCGAAGCAAAATACATCAAAGGCGTTCAGTCCAATACACCGTATATAGCATTAAGGTTTATTACCGAAAGCTTTTCGTACTAATCCAACCATAAATCTAATTTGCAAAACAAATAAGTGGCTCCTATATCTGCATAAACTTACAGTGAATAAAAACTTACACGTATAAAAATAATAACGGAACCGTTTTCAGGAGAAATATTTCCTGTCTAGACGGGGGGGGGAAATTCCGAGATCACTCAATTTATCTTACCGCCGAAATATTCCAATAACAAAAATGCAACTATTTTCTGGTTTATCACCATCATGATTCAGATCAGTTGCAGTCTTATTAATTTTCAACGTTTCACGGCGTTAAACGGATAATCGAAGACTAAAAAGTATAAGGGGAGGAGCATTATTCCTAAACATAATTGACAGTACCCCCTTGAATTTTCGCACCGCTATACTGATGTTTCTAAATTATCACTAGGTAACTTAATTACGCAATTTATTTTTAACGAACAAGAGTCAGAAACCATATTTTTAGTATAAAAAGTTATCATTCCCTCTCGGTAATATAAAATAACTAATTAAATCGTCGATCTGAAACATTTTGGTAGCGATTGTGGTCGTCCCACCTCTATCAAACTACAAAGGTTGGAAAACCATTGTAAAAATAGAAAGCTGGAGGTGCAGTATGAAATTAAAAGCGTTCAACATATCCTGCACAGGGTGGCCACCCAACCGGGAAAGTAAAAATAGCCAAAAACGATATTTTTAATGAGAAAAAATCATTTGAAGCGAAAGTGAATGCATTTTTGAATGTACTTTAATCGAAATAAATTAAAAAGTTTTGTTGTTTTATTCATATAAAATATATGGCGACGGTCAAATATTATCGATAGTAACAAAAAAAAATCATTCTTCTTTTTGTACCAGTCTAGTAATGAGGAAATCGGTAGGATTTGGACCAGGAAAATCGGGAATTTAAAAATTGTATTTGAGTGGCTGCCATGACTTAGCGTTATACGTTATATATTTTGATTAAAACAAATCAGTTCTTTGCTATAAAATAAAGGCAAAAATATAGATAAATTTGATTTTGAAAAATTCAAAATTAGATTAACACATATAATTCGTCGTACGCTTAAACATATGTCTCTGACGTTGTTGTTCGTGCATGATACACACTTCCCGGAATATGTGTGTAAATAATAAAAAAAATTATCAGGAGCAGCAACCTATCGCCAGTTTACTGAATTTTACTGAGTATACTGCTGCTAATAACGTTTATTTTTGTCCGGTGTACTCGCTGATCGCGACACTTGGTGACATCTTCAAATTTGTATGTTAAATTTTTCAAGAAAATAATAATTTCTTTTTTATGTAATAGATAAGGAGTTCGATGGGTATACTATTAGCGTTCAGTTAGCATCAAGAAAAGATAATTGGCAAGGTGGACGCGGTCGCGGCGGCGGCGGCGGCGGTGGCGGTGGCGGCCGAGGTGGTGGCCGCGGCAGAGGTGGACCGCGAGATGATAAGATGGGAAGCAGTTACGACGAAGATGGCGGTGGCGGCGGTTACAATCGCAGGGATAGTGGTTATAATCGTGACGACGGTGGATATAATCGTCCTGGACGTGGCGGCGGCGGCGACAGTGGTGGCGGATATAATCGTGACAGCGGTGGTTACGGAAATGATAGTGGCCGCGATAGTATGGGTTACGGCGGTCGTGGCGATAGATCCGATTCCAGAGGAGGCGGAAGATCCGGATATAATTCGCAGTCTAGTAGAGGTGGCGGCGGCGGAGGCGGAGGAGGTGAATTATATTTGTTTATTTATACAGGGTAATGTCCGATAATGAAGTTAACACTTGTATGGGAGTTTACGTTTGGGCAATTCTGTAGGAAAATAGGTAACTCCTAGCGCGTAAATGTACGAAATGTTGCCTAATATTTTAACTATAGAGTGCTGCAAACTGCACCTTGATACATTTCGTTTGACAGTGTGTAGAGCGAATGAAAGAGCGCAAGTTTGAAAGCAGCTACCAAAATTCCATCATTTGAGGAACGACAAAACCTGCTGAAATTCTAGAATATGTCAAAGATTCTTCAAAATTCAGTGGTTGGAGGTGTGCTGTAACTCTCGATGAAATAGTCGGCCCTTATTTTTATTAAGGAAGAAGCGTGAATGGTGCAAAGTACGTTGAAATGGTTGAAGAATCTCTCTACGTCTTTTCGGTGCGACGAATACTTTCAGCAAGACGGTGCGCTTTGTTGTTTTACTATCGGTTGTTCGAAATTTACTCAATCGTCAATTCGGAAATCAATTGATTGGTCGTGGTGGACCTGGCATCGTGACCACTCTACAGTCCTGAACCCGCCGCATGTGATTTTTAATTGTGGGACGTCTATAAGGAACACGCTGAAAAAATCCTAAATCTCGATTATGTAAAGGAAATGATCGCTAGAGTGACAGGACAAATTACTCCACAAATGTGTCGTGCTTTTTGGTCAGCGATAGAAAGATTCGATTTCTGCACGTAAGTAAACGGAGATCAAGTATGAGGCATACATAAAATAATCCTTTTTCATATTTTTTATATTTTGTAATCGATTAAAATTAGCATCATTATTGTATCATAGAAAAAATATGTATTTTTTTTTTGTCACAAACTGCGCTTTTTTTATGCCAATTTCTCTGACACTGTTAAACGAAACGTATCGAGGTGCGGTTTTGCGGCATTCTATAGTTAAAATATTAGGTAAAATTTCGTAGATTTACACCTATATGCTAGGAGTTGCCTATTTTTCTACAAAACAACCCAAACGCTAACTCCCATGTAAGTGTTGACACCATTATGGGACACACCACTTCCTATATATGTATTGTATATACAATGGCATCAATTATTTCAAGGAATAGTACTTCTACTAATTAATTCATATTTTGAGTGCTTTTCCGAAATAATTCCAAGATGTTTATTTTTTAATGCAGTTAAGTTTAATTTTTTATATTAGTCCACAACAAGCTTGTTAGGTTTATCCCAAACTGTTGACTCTTGTATCTTCTTCGCGATTCTGTTTTGCTCTTGTGTATTTCATATTTCTACATTGCTTGATAATTTTTTAAACTATTCTACACAGTTCTGTTCATTTCATTGTTATTTTTATAAATATATTTTAGTTTAGTTAATTTTTTTATTTTATTTTTTTGATATCTTTCCAGCTTTTCATTTCGGCAGATTTAAATTTTAATGTCCTTAATTTCTTCAAATCTATTTATTGTAGATATAGTTTTGTTTATAATTTGACGCAAATTATTTTTATCCGTGCAAGTTCTGCTGTAGCTGTTTCCGATTTGGTCCAATTGTTTTTCAAAGTTTTCGTTCTTAATCAACTCTTCAAATGTATAATAATTAACATTTTTTATTTGCATTCATTATTTATTTTATTCCTTTTATTCGATTTAAATATCATTTTTCTACGACAAGTAAGATTAACTGTTTTGAGTAACCTTTTGTATTAATTTATTTATCTTTTGGTTGATTATTATTAAATCTATTACGCTACTTCCATTCTTGTTAAGAGAAGCTTTAACATTACAATCATTCTTAACAATAAAATTGTTACTTGTTAAAAATTCCTCAAAGATGTTTGCTCTTCTTTTGTTATTCCTTCGAGTTAGTTTGTTCATAAAGTAAGGATCTATTACTTAGCAATTGTTTAGCCGTGGAAAGGGGATACACGGGAAATTTACACATTGCAATTGTTGCTTTATATCACACTGATAAAACGGCTTCGAAAATTTTCACGTTACTCGGTAAAATCGAAATTAACCGGCATTTCGTGTATTCTACTACTAAATTGTTTGAAGAAACTGGTGATGTTAAGATCGACCATTTTGTGAATCCTGCGCATGCCACAGCTTATCGTAATGCTTCATGTAATTAAAATATTTTAGTAACGGAAATGAGGGTTTTCAAGAGGTCTATTGGTTGTGTACTTCACGAATATTTATAATTGGGCGCACTTCGAAAATGTACGAGTTATTGACTCCTAAATTACGATAAAATAATGAAAAATACTCAAAAAAAAAATTGTTAAAAACACATGGAAACGGTGAAAAAATGTTCCTTACCAATAAAAAACTAAGAAAAACTTAAGTAAAATGACAGAATTTGTGTCAAAAATTCATGACATTAAAGGATGTCTCCGAGTCTAGAACGACCATCGCCCATTGTCAATAATGATATGATGGAACTTGGTATACGATGGCAACACTCAGATTCGTTTTTGTTTAAGGGGGCGGAAAGATGGATTTCGCGGTCTATAAAAGCACAATTTTAAGGTTAGTTGTGCAGTCTTTAAATTACACTGTTTTTCGTAATAATAAAGATTGGACTTTCTAGCAACACTCAGTGCCTACCCATAAGGCCATCAAATGTGTGCAACAGTGATTAGTACAAAATGTTTCCGTTCACTGCTACTCGTGATTGACTGCCTGGCAGTCGAAAACTTAATTCTTGGGACTATAAGTTGTGGGAGTGTTGCAGAGACATGCCTGTAGCTGGTACAACACTTTCATTAAGTAATTAAAGAGTATCATGAAAGCCGCGTCGGAAATACTTTTCGATGCCGTATTGATGACCGACGGAATTGTTTAAAATGACATCAAAAAGCTGGCGGGTGATTATTTTGAATAGAATTTATATAAGTTGATTTTGTTTGGTTTTTTTTTGTGTGTGTGTACTTTTTAACGGTGAAATTACAAAATTTTATGAGTTTCTGTTCTTGATTTATTTTGGAAAGACGGTATGACGGAATTTATGGTGAGACTGCGTGCATGCGCGTGTGTCTGTGTGCGTGTGAATATTTTGATAATTTAGTTTTATATATATTACGCTTGCGGAAATATAGCAATCTGCTCCATCACCCATTGGTTTCTAAAGATAATTTTTCTATTGGAGTTGCGTTATATAAAAAAGGGGAGGATAACTTTCATTTTTCGTTATTTTAATCGTATATTTTTCGCCTAGAAATTTAATAAACTGTTATCATAGACTAGAATTAAAATAAATAAACGGAAGCAACTGACATGAAAAATAATAATTTTCTCTAAAGTCAACTAAAAATCAGAAAGTAAAACAAATGAACTAAATTTTAATTATATTTAATGTCAGTCGTGATAGATTTTTTTGTTAGGCTTATTTAAAAAACAGTAACTACTTAAAACAGTGTGAACTGTAACGTTTCTGCGTTTAATTCCTATTTATACAGTTTTTTTTCATTCGAGAAATATTGCTCGTTTTGACTTGTCCCTGCTATTTATACTGAAAGTTTCTTTGTTTGCTCATACGAGAGTTCAAGAGCTATGGAGTAGGCAAACTAGTATATAACATTAAGATATCACTTACCTATAACAAGATTCCTTACTTCTTTCCATGACTTTAAAAGCATATGGCAGCCTTTCAAATTCTCCTCTCCCATTTTGTGCCAATTCATCATCGTCTCACAGTTTATTCTTCGTGCTATCTCTTTTATTTCTTCTATAATTGGGTTTTGCAAATTCCTGATCGTTTTCGACTTTAAAGGCGTTCTTTAAACTATTTCCTCTTTCCCTTCCGATTCCTCTGACATCATTCTCTCAATTCGATCTCTCATCTTCACATTGCTTTCGCTCCGCTCTATCCTCGTAGGTTTCTATAGGTTTCTAGTCATTCTAATATAGACATCAATGACTCAACTGACTTTTTAGCTCACTTAACTGCCCGTAATAGCTTATTTCTCGACAATTTCCCTTCTTCGGGCATCGTTTTCCTCCCCAATTATTCTATACTTTGCCTGGACATTTATCCATCTCTCTTTTTCAACCACCTCGTTCAACTGGTTCTTTGGGCCTTGCCTTAGTTTCATTTTATTCTTTTCTGTCAGCGCTACACTGTTGTTTCCTTAATTAGACTCTGGATTAATCATTCTCTACTCCCCTCTTCTAGTTTTCGATTTTCTCTGTCGCCTTCTCCTCGCTGTTTTCTTCTTCCAATCCACTTGCGTTTGTGATTTTAGTCGTATCTTTTTTTAATGTTCAGCTCTCCTCAACGAGCGCTCCTTTTTATACGCCAAACTATTGGCTTTGGATTTTCCTACTTCCTATAACACAATCTATATCTTTTCCTTCACATTGTCTCTTTTGTCCCTTTCTTACTGTCCTTTGTGTTTTCCATTTCTGACCGTCTGGTTATTTAATTTTTTAATATAATTGTGTTGTTGGATCAAAAGAAGAAAAAAAAAATACACTTTATCTTACATGATCAGTAGACTGCACGGCTAAAGGTGTTTTATATCTTCGTTCATTAAAGAAGCATTATCACATTTATAGGTTTTGGAAGAGATGGTGATTGGAAGTGTCCAAATCCAGGTTGTTCAAACACTAATTTTTCATGGCGTCAACAATGTAACCGATGCAATGAGGACAAACCCGGCGGCGGCGGAGGCGGCGGTGGCGGTGGTGGTCCTCCAAATAGTGGTGAATTCGGAGATGGTGGTTACGGAGGTAATACGATGATGCTCGTATAAAACGTAATGTAATGTTTTCTGCGGATGCAATTTTATTTTTTTGGAAATAACTATAAAAATATAGTAGCTTCCTTTAAAAAAAAAAAAAAACAGAAATTAATATTTAGAAAATTACATCAACGATCGACTAGGTTCCTTTTCATAACAATAAATATTTGTTTTAGATCGTAAAGGTGGTAGAGGAGGAATGGATGGAGGTCGTGGCCGTGGTGATCGTGGCGGCGGTGGTAGAGGACGAGGACCTGGCGGACGTCCTGGAGGCGGTGGTCCGATGAGAGGAGGGTAAGTTTTTCGCTAATAGTACATTAATATAGAACTCACTGAACATTATTATACAGCGTGATATTTTAATCGGCGTATGTAAGCAAAATGGTAATAATCCCATTTACAAATTCTTTTAGGCTCCTTTTAACGCTGTAAAGAAAAATTATCAGATATTTTTGCACAAAAATTCGTAATAGATTCTAAATGTTGAATGGAAATTTTTATAGCCGTAGAAAAAAAGAAATCATAATAACGGTAAAAACCGAAATAATTTTCGCCGAAAATTCAATAACACTGACAATAATTCTGCAAATTTTTGGAAAAATCAATTTGTTTCGTAGTCTATTGAAGTGTGTTCAGCACCAATACAAAATACATTCGTATTATTTAACGACAGTTTTATCTATCTGACGGTGTTAAATCTTATTTTTTTTACGCCCTTTTTGTGAATCAGTTAAAAATCTTTTATTGCAAGACACTATGTGGTGGTTTATTCATTTATGAATATCATCCTTACGTAATCGTTTGCAATATATCAAGTATGATGCTTTTTAAGTTTTTTTTTTTTTTTTTTATAAAGCGACAAAGTAAATTGAGAAATAAACACGAAGCAAGATTTTATTCGAAAAATATATTTTTTAAAAAGTTAAAGATTTTGTCCTGTGTCCTACAATAATAATGTATCGAAAATTAATTTTTTTCTTTGCTGTTGTGTCTATGCGTCTATATTTCATTTCGTGATAAATGTACGCATTTACGATTTGCAGATAATTTATAATTGTTATAACGATGATATCCTATTTAATAACGCAGGTGTCTATTAGTGATTTTAATTTTCCTTTTAAAATAGACGAAATATTAATTTGATGACAAATGGACTGTATTAAAAGAGTATACGTGTAAAACAACAGTTTTGTTCAAAACCCATGAAAGATTTTTATTCACTTTCAATTATTCTAAACCAGCTTCACTAATATGTGATAAAATATTTATTTTGAAATTTGGCTGCTATGTCAAAAGGTAAAACGTGTAAACGTGAGGGAGCTAAATAATTCATTTTAAAGTTGGATAAAACATTCCCTCACTTTTTTTATTCTTTCTACAAATTAAAACTCGTTATTGTTTATAAAAATTTAATACATCAGAATTTTTCTTAGTTTTTCTTCTATCAATAATCTTAGTACAGAAAATCTTCGATTTTAAGATACCGGCAATTTTCGATAATATGAAATTTTCACTTTTTGGTATTTTTAAGATATGAACTGTCAGATTTAGTTGCATCTTTCAGATTTTACTTAAATAACGGATCAAGAAGTAAGATTTTAATAGATACTAAAAATAAAAAAGAGAAAGAGGGAGAGAGAGCGAGATCGGTAATTATTTTTTACAAACATGTTAATGCAGCGGATTTCAAGTAAACAAGTCTTTCAGTGAATTATATGTGTTTCTATATTTGTGTTTTTAATCTTTATTAAGTAAAATAGTAATTGAAATAAACAGAAATCTGTAAAAAAATAATAAAAGGTATAGCCGTTAAAATAATAAAATACTTTAATAGTTAATTTTGCCACATAAGTTTTAATAACCGCTTCACACAATTTCTTAGCATACTTCTAACCAAGTCTAAATTGTGTCACGATCAGTTCCCATTCTTTTCCGGTGGTCGGTTTCGACTTTGAATTCGTGTACCCAAAAGTATATTTTCGCATGTGCTCGGTTGAATTTAAGTTTGAGCTAACAACCACTCAAGGCTACAAGTGATTAATTGCAACTTCATTAAAGTAGTCGGTGGTTCTGTGAGTGATATGTGGACGAGTATTGATGTGCCTCATTAAAAATTCGTTGCCTATACAAAAGATGCAAATGGTGCGATATATCTCAATGATGTAAAAATCAACAATCATCGTTCCATTATAGGCAGTGCAATATATAGAAATGCTGGTCTACAACTTTTTAAAATCTCAGAAATTGAACTAGAATCAAACAGAGTTCGGTACTATTTTTCTACGAGTCCAGATTCACTAAAACTAGTCTGCGCATTTAGAGGTGAAGAAAAAACGACATAAAAGCATGATGATTACTAGGGTTCAAATTTATATGCACCAAAAGCTAAAATATTATTACTGCCTTCTTCGATTAAATCTTAAACTCGTTCGGGCGCCATTGAAGAAACAATTCTTCTAAATTTAAAAAAAAAAAACAAAAAAAAAACAGACCAAAAGATGAAAGGGAAGCCTTTCCTACTCACCGCAGAGCGGTCCACAGTCTCCCTTGTTCTATACGTCTACTACGCGAACACCAATCACGAGGATTGAACTTGAAACAGGAAGAACAAAAATAAACGAAATTTAATAAAATAATAAATAATATATTTCCGGTATCGCGGTGATTCTACTCGACTAGTTTTAAATACAACGTACGACCAAACGATTACCGATCAATCATGACATTGATCGGACGGCGAGGAAAAAAGAAGAAGCCCGCGGCTTCGAAAGACGCGCGTATTTATACGCAATAATTTGCGCTGCCGAGCAATTTTCTAGACATCGTTTTTAACGCGAAATCTCCCATCAATCGCTCGGTCGCCGCGATATTCAATACCTTTTTTCAATTACTAATAATTAATCGCAAACCTCGATACACACCCCTGACGTCCTTCACACTAGCTTTTATTACTGGCACAAGCGCGCGCGCACTGGCTTACGTCTCAGCGAGCTCGCCGGATTGCTCGGAATTTCTCTAATGCAACCCGCTATTACGCAACAACAAAAATTCCATATTTCCGAACTCGGTACATATCTCATTTTCCCTATACACATAATATTTAAATTAAAAGAACCAGCGCCTATTTGGTTCGTTACAATATTCACGAAAATATGCACTAAAAATTGCATAAAAGATTGTGTATATTAAAAAAATAAAATAAAATCTTTTGTTTTTCGTCTCAAATTTTTATCAAAGTGCTGCATTTTTTTCCTATTAAATATTAAAAGAACATTAAATTATAAATTTAAAAATTATTTACATTTAACAATAAGAATTTTTTCTAAATTTTCAACATGAAAATTATGTCTTGTAACTTTCAGCGCAGAAAACGACCTCTCCACATTGCAAAACGCAATTGATATATATTTAAAAATGCGGTCTTTTCAGATAGATTTCGTTTTCATCTGACACTCTATCTAAAATTTTCACTGTTACCTGTAACAGACTCCATCCAAGATTAGATAAAATACAGCATTTAACTTAGTTCTTAAAGCGACGCCAATTAAATTAGTTCAAAATCTGGCAATACAGGCAGTATCGGTGCCAATTCAGTGTCTTACAATTCGTCAAAATTTGTTTTATCTTTCGGCATTTTAGCAGTGCAGCAAAAGAAAAAACTTATAGTAAAATATTAAATGTAAAACACAATTGTAAAAACTAAACGAGTTTGAATCAAAACTCCAAATGATCTGCTAGATATTGAAGATATGTCTAGATCAAATTTGTGTCACAAGTTATTGTGTATATGTATATAACCAGTAAATGGTTTACAAGACAGTTACCCATTTCGAGGTCGAAGATAGTGGAGTACTGGTAACTGGGGGGTCAATCATATACTAGCGTGAAAAAGGTCGGTCAACAATATTTGTTTCTGTTTGTCGACACTGAAAAGGTCAGAAAGTAAAAACTCTGTTCAAATTCATTTCATTTATAAAGAAGACAAAAAGTTTTTTTTTTATTTGCAGTAAGATGACCTGTCCGCAAAGAGATATAACAGTGGTACTCACACAGCCGACGAGGAAAAATGTTTTCTTTTTTGTTTTTTTGTTTTTTTTGTTTTCATAAACACATGGAAAGAGTTAACACCGAACAATAGACTTGACAAAAAATTAAATAATAACTCTCGTTTTTTCAGTGAAGTTAAAAATTCCATGCATTTGTTCCGGCCTTTTTATCGTTTCAAATAATTGGATGTGTTTGTGGGTATTTTCTTTAAATGTAATTATGAAAAATATGTGAAAGTCCTCAAAATATGCATTTATGCACTATTAAATGAGTGTATTTCGAACCTGCAACCTTTGAAACGCCCGGATACGAAATATCGAAGCGTTAGCTATAATCAAAAAAAATATGCATTCTATGCAAAATCAGAACCCTAGTGATTACTGAGAGAATACTTTTCAAGGGTGGCTCTTCAACGTTTGAAGGATAATTGTTCTATGGTGATAAAATGGAACTCCATATCTGTAATCGAACGATTACTACTGATTCCTGCATCATCACTATGCTAGTAGACTTTGTTATACTATTTGCACCCTTTGTAGGGGACAAACTCTTAATTATGCAACATAATACTCGCCCACGAACTATCAACTATCAGTGAAATTGGAATTGATCGTTTGAATCCGTAGGAAGCTTTAGCTTACATTTAAATCCATTTGGGCGTGTGTGGACATACATGGTGGTCAAGTACGAAGTCGAAATTCACCACAATGTTTATTGGCAGAGCTTGACCGAATTTAAAAAAGACGACAAATACCACTGAACAACCATCGTATTTACGAGATTTAGCTCCGTCAAACTTTCTTTTTTTTTTTTTAATTCCCGAAACTGAAATTGCCATTCCGTGGTACGTACATATTTTGAGTCGGTCGATTCTATAAAACAAAATAAACAAAAATTGTCATGTTTTATTTAATAGTTCCTCGCATTTTATTGACACAATTTAAATGCAAATTGATCATTTGAAACATAGCTATTTTAGTTGCAACACTTTTTACCAGTAATACTAACTTAAAATTGTAATCTGAAGAAAATTCATTTTTTCATTTAGGCTGTATTTACGATTAAAAAATATATTGGTGTGCTTTTTTTACGTGAAAAAATAAATGAAAATGCCATCCGTCCTTGAAAGTTGTATCAAAAAAATTGAAACGAAAGAATGTATGGTTTCTAGAAACAAATGTAAATCTTAAAGCTATCGACAATATATGTCCATTATAGAGAACTCACGTTATTTTCGTAAGCTCCAATACTAAAATTAATTCAAAAAATTCAGTTGCTTATCCAGATGTAAAGATTAAAAAGCCGCCAAAATATTTGTCTGCATGAGAAACTTAAAGCACATCAATTTATTAAAACATTTATATTCAAAGATATAATTTTAAAACGGCTTTTTCTTAAAAAGAATTCTGTGGATCGATAAAATTTTCTTAAGAAAGTATTTTCTGATATAACATATATATTTAAACTGATGCCGATCAGAAACAGGCCTGTAAAAGTGTAAAGAGAGTTCGTATCTGCGCAACTGTTAGAGGAAATAATTTAATTGAATCTTTTTCCCTGCCGATTAGTTTAAACGATGTTGTTTTTATTAATTTGAAAAAATAAGTTAACGATAATAATTAAATATACAAAAGAACATGGTTCCAAAACTGCCAGTGTCGTCCTGCTCATTATTATAACCATTAAAGATTTCCTTGATAATGTCGAACAAATATCTTCGTTTCACCTTTAGCACATAGACCTTCAATAATTTCATACAATACACGTGATATTACATATTGATTCTTCTTTATTATTACTTTATAATAATAATATTACTGTGCATTAAAACCTTTAATACGTTTCAGTATTACGTCTACGATTTATTAAATCATCGGATTCACTTGTTCCGGTGCTGTATGTGAAATACTTTGCCATATTATATAATTATTCCTCTCTTAGTTGTCCTAGATGTGTAAATTGTCGCATTCGTTTAAATTCACAGCTTTCTCCCTTAGTTTATGACGCGCAGGATAAACTTTCTTTTATATAAAAAAATTGCTTTTTCATTTGGCATTTCAAATTTTACATCTCTGACAACTCTATTTTGAATAAAATAAAAATTGTGTGTACTGGCTGAGCAAATTTAAAAACAGATCCAAAAAAAAAAAAAACTATAAATGGAATAGAACAAGAAACTTCTAAAAAAATAAATCGTGTACGCCTTAACACAATGATGTAGTGTATTCGAAAAATGTAAATATCCCTAAAAGTTGAAATATTTAAAACACTACTACTTTCGATAACTGTATTAATGGAATTTTTATGCAAACACCAGAACTTTAAAAAACCACTTACACGGTATAATGAATTTTTTTTAATTTTTTTAGAAACTTCGAGACTTTTTGCGACGAACATTAAGCAAAAACACCGATAGTTTTCATTACATTTTACAATAGAAAAAAGTAAAGTAAACGGAATCAAAATTTAATTAAATTGTTCGCAAGGAAAGAGCACACTGAACTAAAACACAAAAACCACAACTTTTGAAAAGGAATACGATCAGTAATTAACAACGAAAGGGAAGTCTTAAATTTCGTAAAGTGACAAAGAAGAATAGGGAGAAATATATTTAATTGCGCTCATTTTATAGACTTGTCTTTTTTAATAATCGTTAAATGGACGATACTGGACACCTGTGTATATTTGTTGTTTGTGTGTATATGATAAACTATAAGTTTGCTTACATCGATCTGATAGCGTGCACATGAAATAGGCAAAGGGCAATCTTTAAAAATACTCTTTTGCGTTGAAATATGGGAAAAGGTTTGAAACACCTGCAAACCATAGATAGACACTAAAATTTTATGACTAGATTAGCGTTTCAACTTCATGAAAACTTCATTTTTTTAAGTAACACGCGTTATTTATGTTACGTTTTATAGTTTCTTTAACAATATTTTGCTATCAATAAGCTGAAAGATATCAGTTTAATAAGTTAATTTAATTATTTAAATCCGGGGAAAATATTTACACTTTTTTTTCTTCTTCTTAAAGAAACTTATACCGCTAGGCAAGTACGAAATATAAAACAATGTACATAACATGAGAAAATGTTCTTTAAAATCGTAGGTACACTTAATCAGCTCGACTTTTTAATAATACAATTTATGGTTCGTTAAATATTCGATCCCAAAATACCCTTTTTTCTATATTATCGATTCAAAATTACAAAAAAAAAAAAGAAAAAAAGAGAGAAAACTATTTTTAAAGTAAAATTTTAATTATTGAAATTCCTCCGTCGCCATTTTAAAAATTAGGTTTATTTAATAAAAATTGTTTACATGAGAAAACAATACAATAACGAAGAAATTCTATTCATTAATTCATTTTGTTTTTTATTTTTTGCCGTATAATTATTAAACGTTAAAAACACATGCGAATTTTTAATATAATTTTTCTTTCGTCAATAATTAATGTAAAAATTGCAAACATGATAGATGAACGTATTTTTCCGTTCGCCGTATATAATAATGTGACGTATTAGATGTGTCATACTGTACTCGTTTGTTAGTGTTATATTATTTTCAATGTGAATCCAATGTCGTCAAATACAAGGAAATATTGTTTACTTATCAGCTCCGCAATGTTTGTGTTATGACGAAAACGAATTTATTACTCAACGAGCCGGTGTGTAACATGATGTTTCTTTTAATATACTTCTAGATAAGTGTTCCTTTGTTAATCTAATCTTTCTCACATATTTAATAAGTGTGAATAGCTAGCTGAAAAGCTATTCAATTTTTCCGCTTGCTCAATATGTTAAAACTTTAAACATGCGAAAGTCTTAAACATTCTTATTTCGATCGTTTCATAAACGAATAAACTAATCAATTCAATCACCATTGAACCTCCTACGGGTTCGTTTCTTCCATTTCGTTCGGTTTTCGGCTATCCTTTTTAGCTCCGAGTACGTTTGGCATTCCATATCGTTGATAATCTGTTTTATGTAGTTTATTCCTTGGTCTACTTCTTCTTTTCGGTTTTGCCATCGATGATCAGTTTTAGTTTTTCATCCTGTCTCAGTAGTTGCCTCATCATCTTTGATCTGCGTATTTTTATAGTGTTCATTAATTCTCGTTTTTCACTAATTATGTTTATAAACTATTACATTTTTTTTTTTTTTCAAAGCCAATAAGAAAGAGTATTTCGGCTAAATTTCTTTCAAATGTTGTAATGCCTGTTTCAATTAATGTTAATCTGCAATTTAAAATGAGTAACTATAATAAGAACTGTGGTTGTTTTCGCCTATACTTTTGAACCTGTAAAATCGTTTACAGTAAATTCTTTTAATAAATACTTTATCATGCTGTATAAAAATAACATTATCTTTATACAATGTATATAATGAATTATCTTTAATCCCGTCCGCTCATTAAACTGAATATAAAAGTGCACGGGTTCGAGACTTATTTCGTTCTGAATTCCGGTCGCTCCGTAGTTTACCGAACCTGAATACCAGAAAAAATGTAATATACGCGATAGTTCTTCGTCGGTTTTTGCACCGGACTAATGTTTTCTTTAAAACTATTTTAACTTCGAATTTAAGACATTCGCAATTTTTTTTTGTCTAAAGCAGAGTAATTTACACAGAGATTCCAGTTCAGTTATGTATCCGTTGTATCTATTTCGCACGAAAAATACGCGTATTTAATGCTCTTTTATTGTTATTATTTTCAGTGATCATGGAAATCGGCGCAACAGACCATATTAAAGAAGAGTTATGTGTATTAAAAGGAATTTACATCATCGGATATTGATACCTTAAAATGACTCATTTTTTAAATTCTTGTTTTTCAGCTTCAGAAACACGACGTCATAAAAATGGAATACTATTTATTGCACGTAATTTTTTTAATTTTATTGTAATTTATATTGAATTGAAAATATTTTTTCATTATCTGTTAATCGAACGTATAATAGTTGAAAATCTGTCTAAATTTTAAAGGGTCTTATTCCGTTGCATTACTCTGTAATTTAAGATTACAATATTTTATAATTTAAAAAGGAATCAATTTCATTTTTATAATTATCTTTGATATAATTACTGAAATATAGTTTAATATAAATACAGTTTACTATATACGTGTATATATATATATTTTTTTTTTTTTAATGATAAATGTCTAGCGGAATTGAATTTTTCGTTTTTACGACATGCCTAGTGAAAATTGTGTAACGAAAAAATGATTTTCCGGGAAAAAATTAAAATACCAAACCAAAAGACTGTGTTTTGATTTAATAAACATTGTTCGCGTTTGTCAAACCATAACATTATAAAATCGACTCGAGTATTTTAAGATACGTAACAGAACATTGGTACACTAAGCGCATTAAATCTGTAGCATCACATAAAATTGCACACATCTGCTGAATGATTTTCAAAAAAAAAAAAACAACAAAAAACCGCATAGTTGTAAAATATTGAGGCATTTCTTGAAATTTATGTACACTAAAAGTAAATAAAATAAAAAAAAAAACAACTACAAAAAACATGTTTGTACCGCACTCTCAAAAGGTTGTTGCAATCATGTTGAATAATTTTTTTAAAATAATGATTATGAATACTAAACAGTACGTTTCATTTTAAATTCTATTTAACGAGTTTTTTTGTTTTTTTTTTTCAATTGAGACTGGTTCAACTATGAACAGCTCGCCGTTTGAAAACCTTCTCCGAAGAATTGCAAATTAATTATCACCAGTGATTTTTTATAAATACCATTTGACATCGTTTTCGATTAATCTATTTTTTCCTTTTTTATTCGGTATACCGTTTGCAATGTGTGTTTCTAATTTGTTTTTAGTGTATCTAATATTAAAGTGTTTTTACATTTTAATATACTTTGAATTTTCGGAATTTTTATATAAAGTATTTATTTTCTTAATAATAACGCATAACTGTTATTGTTTGTGGAAAGTCATATCAAACAAAATTTGGTTGGAATAAACATATTATATTGGCTTATTAATAAAACTAAAGAACTGCGTTGGTAAGATTTTTTTAGCACATATAATGAGAATTGATCTTTACTTCATATTTTTCTGATGTATTTTGTGTTATGTCTAAAAATATTCCCATACATTTTACTAAACAAACGTATGTAATTAAGAAAGAAAAAAAATTTTCGCGCATTGACCGAAATAAAAAAAAAAATCATACATTACCGATAACATCATCGTCATTAGTCGCAATCACCCTAGGGGATGTCGTGACCACAATTCATATTTTTTTCCCGTAAATTTTAACATGGTGGTTTTCTTTTTCCGTCAGGGTTTACACTTCCTTAACATCACTTAATAAAAAATGTGTTACTTTAAAAGACACTAAACGAAGTATATAGCACACTATGTGAATTAAAATATGTCGATATAAACGAAACATGTAAAAGAACAAGAAAAGTTTTAATACATCAACAGAGTACACACGTTGTTACGAAGAACGAGAAAATTCAGACAATTTCGTGTGTTATGTCATACCATTCATTTTAATTTTGATAAAAATTACTCTGTGACGTAATGGATTGGACGAGTTTTTCAAGCGGCAAGTCTCTTACAATTAAATTGACAGTCACTCTATGTTTAGTTTTAATAATAAAAACCAACCGAATTACGTTACAGCTCTTGTAATAAAAACAAATTTCTATAATGAATTTTTAAGAATAATAGTGGTTAAGTCTTTTTGTAGAATAGATTCGGCATAATGAGAACGTAAATACGCGTAATGTTACGTATTAGATCTAAAATTTAATTGACTAATTCAAGATTTCTAGTGAAAAAAATCTCCAATAGGTTCCTCGCAAAATGCATTATTTATTCTTTTTTTTTTTTTTAAATAAATAAGTCTGTTTATATGGGGTGTCACTGTCTTTATCAAACTCAATGGCCGACCGTGAAGTTCTATTATTGCCTTCAAAAATATACATAAAATCAAAACTAAAAAATAAAAATTACTTATTCTTTTCTAATTCGAAATTTAATGCGGTAAATATGATTACATTAGAATGAAAACGTATATACACTGATACAACCTGTACGCTAACGAACGCACAACAAAATCTACTACACACTAAGTAAATATTTAATTTTATTAACAATTACAACAAAAATCTAAAAAATTCAAACAAATCCCTTGCTTTAAAACATTTTACTAAATTTTTTACATCACTAGATAATTGTATGCGCTTACCATGTATATGTACAATATTTATTATTTGTTGCTTACAATCGCATTAATCGGTATTTTAAAACTTAATAAGCAATACCACCATTAAAGAACGCATGAGCAACATCATTATTAATTTTGAAAATTTACGAAAATAAAAAGTTCTAATATATTATGCTAGAACTACATAAGCAGATAATAATGTTAAGTTACGCGTTAATTTTTAATAAAGGGATCAATAAGTAATGAACAATTTTAATCGAGTTATGCACAATACTACTTCCCCTCTACCCGCCCAAGTACATTTTACATACTTCGACGAAAAAAGGCAAAATTACCAATTCGAATATTTCACTTTTAGCCGAATAATTATTGATCTGTTGTTATTTATCAAAAATGTATCGTACACCTCGTGAGTTGCCCGTTACATAATGAAACACCAGCTTATTACGTTGTTATGCGTCTAGTTTCGAGAACCAGAAAATTATAACGCGCTCAGACTAAAATTGAGAAATTTCTCTTACAATAAACGCAACTTGCACATTATAAAAAACGAACAATGTAGTTTGAAAAAATTATTTACTTATCATTTCAAAATAGCGTCGAGCTTAAACTAATCATTACTATGTATATATATATATATATTATATATTTAAAAAAAAGTAACGCGTATAATAATATTGATAAGGTAGAAACGACTAATGTAAACTTATTATCCCTTTAACTGAAAAAGTATTGTGCAATCTTCCGATACATCTAATGTTAAACGCGAAATATGATAATTTCAGTTTTCTTTATAAAACACAATTATAATAAAATAGATCATCGTGCTGTTTCAAAAATAAATTTATTATGTAATTTTAAATTATACGAAATACGTAATATCTTATACAAATAAATATCGAGATAAAATTATTTAATTACTTCATTCTAATCCTTCCTTGACTTCTTCTTCTGTTCCTGTAACAAACATTTTAGCAAATATTACAATTACCGTTTAGATTGATACTTCCGGCGATATCATAAGATTTAAATAATAATAATTTTAGATGGTAAGAATATAAATTTGAACATCGTCCAAATACCAATTTCATTGAACGCATCGTAATGGTTAATGACTGCCCGGAAAGGCTCCATGTAATAATTTTTAATGCTGTTACAGTTTGCAATATAATAATCAGCCTTATATACTACTGCATTCGTATTACCGTTGACTATGGCATCAATAGTACACTCTGCTCGAAGACACGATATTTTGTAGTGGGAAAACAAGTACGTATGAAAAGTTCAGTCAAAGTATAAAATGAAAATTTTGACAAAAGTGTGGCCAGTTTCTTGTCACTTGTACGTTTTACAATGAAAAATTGTAAAACTAATAATAAGCATCGTCCAGTTAAATGAACACGTTTCTCATCTTTGCCACTTCGACCCCGTAGAGAGGGGAACATATTTGTATTAGTGAGCTATTCAACCATTGATTATTTGAAAAATTTCGAATTTCTAAACTTTTGAAAATTATAAATCTCTAATTACCACTCGCCTATTCCGCCCGGCAATATAATATCCCCAAGAGAGGTTGTTACATAGGTGATTGGAATTCTAAATTACATCAAAATAAATGTTTTCTACTGATGAAAAGTGATACCTAATGTGATATTCAACATTTTTCTAATTTTTTTATTTAATTTATTTTTTGTAATACCGCGGCACTACTATAATAGCGAAATAAAACCAAGCTGTAAAACAGTTTGCCGATAAAATAACATATGATCTTACGGTTAGACAAGATTACATAATGTCGGAAGTACGCAATCATGTATTCTGCACAAAAGTGATAATCGATGAAATAAAAAATCTATAGAAACTACATTTTATTGTAATACTATATATCGATCAAAAAGTTTCAGGAACAAACATGGCGTGGCGCTTTCATTCACCCGATTTTTTTTTTTTTTTTGCCACATCTGTCGTTAATATTCCCGCCTAATTTCAGTGTCATAGTTTGACATTTGTAAAAGGTATGCCATGTTGAGTACATCTACTCTTGTGGGTGATTACGATTTTTTTCGATTTTAAAATAGGAATTAACTTTGCGCCAAGGAAATGTTAGAGAAGTGTTTTGACAACGATACTCTATCGAAAACAAACGTTTATGATTGGTAACGAGTCTGTGTCAAGGATGATGAACACAATAGCCCCGGCCGCAGACATCAAAAACCGAGGAAAATGCCGATAAAATCAAAGAAACGTCGGCTGAAAATCGTAAATTGACCATCAGAGAGTTGGCAAAGGACCTGAACAACATCGTTTATGGATTCGTCTAAGACATTTTGGTTAATGATTTGGGCACGAGATGTGTCCCTGCAAAGCCAGTGCTAAAAGACCTGAATCGCATGCAAAAAAGGGACGTACCTATCCGCGATATTTTGGCTAAGAACAGAACGAATACCATTTAACAGTCGCCAAATTTGTCTCATTCGACTTCCTGAGACTTCTTGCTGGTTGTTTCACTCAAGAAATCGCTCCGGGGAATGCACTTCAGCCATGAACGTGTGGTGCAATCAAACTTTTTGTTTACTAGAATTTAAATATTTAGAATGAGTCGTCGCGATAGCCTAGTTGCTAAGGCACTTAAATTCTGTCATGGATGTACTGAGTTCGACACTGTAGGGGACAACAGAAATTATTACAAATAATTAAATAATCACTAATAGTCATGTGGAAATCAATGTCTAACATGCATAGCATCATATGCGCACTAGTTGAGGTGTATAGACGGATTCACTTAAGATTTGTACAGCGAGATAAATGAAACATTTATAATCAATACCGAATAATCTATATAGTTTTGCGTGTACACTCACGTTGCATATAACAATTATCGTGAACACTAATACAATTAGAACGTACAAGTAGGTATCGTCGGCCTACGCTCAGAAATTAGGTACGGTACTATAAAGAAAAGAAATATTTCGAATTTTCAAAACAGCACAATCCTTGAAACTTCAGTTAATATTTATGGTGGAAAACGCAAGTAAGGTAGAACTGAAATATGAGACTAAATCCGAAACGATTTCCGGACCTTGCTTAATTTCCCAATGAAATAAAAACTTGCACGATGGATCGATATTTACAGTCGGAATTTGTTAAACGATTTTGCCGTTTCTGCTTAATTATCGCGTCGTATCTGTAATTAGTTACTTTAACCGTTACACGTTTGTTTCCAGTGCGCGAGTGTTTTACATTTTGTAATTATTGTGTTTCAGGATGCACCCAACCGGGAATAAGCCGGGAATTTTGTTGTAAAATAAAAAAAAAAGTAAAAATAGCCAAAAACGATATTTTTGATTTAAGAAAAAAAAAACAAGCGAAGAATGAATGCACTTTTCAATGTACTTTACTTAATAATAAATTTCAAAGTTCTGTTTTATTAATGTAAAACATGCTGCAGCGGTCAAATATTATCAATAGTAATAAAAAAAATTACATTCTTACAATTCTAGTAATCAGGAAATTCGGGCCGCGAAAACCGGGAATTTAAAAATTATATTTGAGCGGCCACCATGTGTTTGGAAAAATTACATTTTAAAAATAATTAAAAAGTATGCGAAATATTTAAAATACAAATTTTTCCAATATTATATATACTGAAAATAGTTGTGGTTTGTTGCTAATTTGCATCAATAAATTGGTAGTGCAATGGTTACATGTATCACCATTTCGTATAAACAAATAATTCAGCGTTTCTTCGCATCATTTCACGGTAAGTATTAAAACTTTTAAACGAATATTTCACGTATTTGTTACAACTGGATTTTAACTTTCAATCTACACAGTAAGTAGAATGTATTTTAAATAATTCATTATTTCATGTAGCGCTGACGTTTATTTCAATATTAAGCATTTAATTTTAAATTTTACTATTATTTGCATATATGGTCAGATGATGAAAACAAGTCGTAGCCATAGGATACGCGAGGTTCTAGAAAGACAACAATGGAAGAATTCGGGAAAGACCTACGTCGTTCGTCAGAAGATTGCTTTAAGAAGAAGAAGAATATCAAGTTTTACGTTAGTGAATGTAAAAAATTATTTCCATAACATACCGGCCGAAGTAATTTTTACCCGCTGCAGTTGTAATGTTTTCCCCCTTTCATTAGTTAAGGTTGACCGTGTTTGTTTCTATTTTCAGATCAACGATAATGAATAATTGGATACAAAAAGATAACAGACTCTGTAGAAGCAAAGCAACCCATTTTTAACATCAGATAATGGGGACAAAAAAGAGAA
The DNA here is from genome assembly GCA_039619475.1 of Icerya purchasi. NCBI lineage: Eukaryota > Metazoa > Arthropoda > Insecta > Hemiptera > Monophlebidae > Icerya > Icerya purchasi. Next base: position 402,679,246 of record CM077116.1, on the reverse strand, counting down.
AAAAAAAGTTAGACGACCTGTTACTAAACATTTTGTAATACAATTTTTTCAGAACGCACTTAAGGTGCACAAATTAGCGATAAAGCCGTTGTTATCGTCTTGCGGACTATTATTTATAATTTCTTTGTAACTTTTACATACGTTTAATGGCAGCGTTGATTGCTTTTAAGAATTTTAATGCATGTATTCAGATATATAGATTCTACGTTAAAATTTATACACATGCGGCAATTAACGTGAACTATGGAAAACAACATTTTTTTACACATGTCAAGAGAAACTTATTATACGGCTAGAAAAAAAATTACCTCCCACCTTTTTTTAAATAGTTCCGTAATTATGTAAAATAGGCAACACGTTTTAAAATCAGATAAAAAAAAAAACAACTGTTTATGCCGAAATTACAAATGACGTTTATGACACATCTACTAACACGCACTAAACGTACAGTCACTACGCTACACACTTGCTTTCTAGAAAATTTTCAACAGTTGCCATATTATTATATGCGAAAAAATAATGAAATCGTCAGATTTCGACCTATAAACTGATAACATACCGCTTACAATAATCCCATGTTCTCATATTTAAAATAAAGTCTATAAAACACGGTGATGATATAACGACTAAAATAAATGCTGACTTCAGCGTGTATGCATTATCGTCACGTGCTTTTAACAAGTTATACATTTTCACGTCTGATCAGGATTACCAGCAAACCAAAATGCATTTTCTTATTACAATTTAAAAGGGCGAAACCGGTTGAAAAAATCTATACACCACAATGTCAAAATTCCGAAAAATTTCAAATAATTCTAGTACTGTTAAATACCTTCTATTTACATTTAAAATATTTTTGAACTAATACTAATCATGCCAGAAATCCGTTCTTGAAATTTCCGTAGTATATACATTAATTTAACGTAATGTTGAAATGAATTTTTTAATATAGTAAAAGTTACTTAACGCAGCTGAATCTTAATAGAATAATAAAAAAAAAAAAAAGACGTGACCTCATTGAAATTACATTCTAGATAATAAGATGAAGGATCTTGAGTTTATTCTTATAGTGAATGTTCTGTTTTAACGTTATTATATAAAATAAAATCTATTTTTTCAATTAGCATTATCATCATCATATAGAACTAAAATTTTAATAAAACCACGTAAAAATTTATTTATAAAAATGCACTGTTAGTAGTACATGTCGGCCAAGATTTAAGGGGGGGCCAGGAGTACCAGTGGCCCCGAACCCGTCACCAAAAGGGGCCTTTCACTGAAAAGGGGCTACCCGCTAATTACTCAAAAATTGAAAATTACAAGTATGAAAAGTACGCGCACTCAGATGGTGAAACGATATATATCATTCTGATTTTTATGGTGATGTTGAGTTCCGAATGCGGCATACTTGGTGAATTAAATTTTAATGATCTAATTGAAACTTTCGGTATTAAAAAATCTTGACGCGTGTCTCTCGTTTAGAATTAATTATTAAGGATCGATTTTATTAATTTATTGAACAAATAAAATAAAAAATGTGTACTTCAATTATTGGGGAGGGGAAATTAAGGGAGCCTTCAACAATTATTTGGCCCCGGGGTATTTTTTTTACTTAATCCGGCCCTGCGTACATGTATAGAGAGAGATAATTCTTAATCATAAATAAACAAGTATAATTTAAAAAATTTTAAATGCAAGTCGAAAAATATTCTACAAAATATGTTTAAATGAAAAAAATATATTTCAAAAAATAGTTATAACAAGTTTTTTTTTATCTATTATTTCTTAAAAAAATATAAATAAAAAAATATTTCTAAAATTATTAATATTATAAAAAAAAAAAAAACGAGTATTGTTGGTTCATGATTTTGATATTTGGAAAGGTCTCTGTCACCTGTTAGATTAACTGAACCATAAAAAATCCTTTTCTTTGTTTCCTTGGTCCCGAGAGGCCAACGAAATAACGACTTTTTTATAATTTTCATTTCATTTTCAAATTCAACCTCTACGAACGGGCACATTGTGATATTAATTCAGTAGTTCTCAAAGTTTCACTGCAATCCTTCAGTTGAAAATTTACATGATTTCAGGAGATAGCATTAAATTAATATAAGAGGTTTCTATCATATTTTCATTTATTTCTTTATTTGCTATCTCTTTGCGGAGAAAACATCTAAGCATTGCCCGTCCATTTCTTAAATTCTTTAATACCCGGAAGCTTTAAATCTTCAATAACATCGGTTAAATCTTTCAAAACCGGACCTTCTACATTACTATCAAAAATCCGGGAGTTGTAGTTTTGTTTTCATTAAACATCATTTTCTTCTCCTGTCGCGGAAATATAAATATGTCGTCAAGATCATGCATAATATTAGTAATTTCTTTAACTCTGTTGATTACGTATAATAATATGTCTCTCATGCTAAAATTTGATAATGGTTGAATAAGTGGATGTCATAACAGATTTTCGCATGAATTAGTCAATATAAAATATATCGACATTTAAGCCGCAGAAAAATTAATTTTATCATTAGCTTTTACGTCTCACTTTATTTAATAAATGTTTTTGTCTTTAAAATGTCCGTAAGAAGTCGATAGAAAAAACCAACAGTGATTAAATATTTGCCTGTTGGTAAATTGATTCCTTCTTTTAAAAGCCTAGTACGAAATTTAGTTAATGTATGTGTAGTGTGTCTTAAATATAACACTGGAAATTTTCATTTACTATATCCATTCGAAATCACGATCTATAAAATTCATTTTTTCTTCTTCTTGTGACAAATAACTATTTTTTCGCACAGATTTGAGTAATTTTGAATCCGTATCGGAAGAAAATCAATTTTTGCTTCATTTAACATGTATTTCCAACGACAAAGAATGATATCATTGAGTTAAAGTGGTATATATCGGTCAATGGAGACTTTTTTTTATTAAGATTAGATGATAACTCTACGGTGAAATGGAAATTTTGTTGTCATTATGTAGCTTAAAATAACATCACGTTTTAAAAAAATGCCAAAAAATTCCAGATAATTCCAAATAATTGCAAAAAGAATTCCAGACAATTCCAAAAAAGTTTGTACGCCACAATTTCACGCCGGTTTACCCGTTGTAAATTTTTCTTTTAAAGGGTGAGATTTAGTTCACGTTAAAAGTCCTTTATTTCCGTTAGGCTAATAAATAAACGAACGCGTCGACACTTTATTGTGGTCGGTATTAATATAATCTCCCGTCATACTAGCGAATCTTGTCGAGTTTATCGCATTGCACTGCTTCCACAACGGATTTATTCTCGTAACGGCTTCAAATAACATTTACAATCGAGGAAGTCTTGCATAGACGCTGGATAAGAGAATGCATCAGAATTGACTAAGATCTATAGTGTAGCTAAGAGTACAATGTTCCTACGGTACTATATTTCAACGTATAAAGTTTCGCATTAAGACAGTTAAAAATAAAAAGTAAAACACAGTATCAAACAGACCGTTTAACACAACGAATATCTAATCAGTTTCGAGATGACCCATAAAGAGTAAGTTCTTCTCGATTTAGAATTAAGAAAAGTTACGCCCCTTTTATTTACTAAATAATGATAATAACAATAATAACAATAATAACAATAATAACAATAATAACAATAATAATAATAATAATAATAATAATAATAATAATAATAATAATAATAATAATAATAATAATAATAATAATAATAATAATAATAATAACAATAACAATAACAATAACAATAACAATAACAATAACAATAACAATAACAATAACAATAACAATAACAATAACAATAATAATAATAATAGTAATAATAATAATAATAATAATAAAGAAAAGTAAAAAAAAATAATTATTTACGTTATCCGTCGACTCTCAGATAACGTTTTTCGGGAATCATGCAGATTAAGTAGAAAGCAAATTAACGAAGTCCACGAGTTAATTAAGAGAAACATTAAAGAATACAATGTGCACACCTATTGGAAGTGAAGAAAAATTAGCTGTATGTCTAAGGTAAATATTCTTACAATTTATAAGTGAAAGTATAAACTGTTTAAAAGGCGTAAGACTGTGAAACGTAAATTTGTTTAATACATAAAATTAAATTAAAATGACTTAAGTACTACTTTTCTACCGCGTTAAATTAATTTAAACTTTAATAACATGTAACTTTTTAAATTTCAATTAAATTTTCCATTTTAACAAATTAAAAAAAAAAAAAAACGAATTTAAATTAGGAACAAAAAGCAAATAACTATGAATTATGAAATTATCGGAGCGAGGATTAAAACGACTTTGAAATATCAAATAGTTAATGCTGAAACGATCGTGCCATTTCACGCCCTTTTCCTGCTCAAACAAATTAATCGCGTGTCTTGGGAGTAAGAATCTCCACTCAATTACTGACGAACTCTCTCGATTTTTTTTGTCAAGTGTCACAGAAATACGCACTTTTTTCCAATGCAAAGGTATTTATGCTACGTCTTTATTTCCTGTTATTCGCCAAACAGTTTTCAGTTACGCATTTATTACATCGTACCTGTTCTTTTAGTGTTGCAATCACTAATATATCGCACTGCAGCATCAAAAAATCTGACACAAATGTTCTTTTGGTTTTTTTTTTCTTCAATAATTGACTCTAATTTAAATCAACTGTTTGTAAAATGTCAACATTTGTTGTTTTTCAGATATCCTTTATTGCATGACACTAAATATCGTTGTTCCTTTTTTTTTCACCTAAAGAACCGTTTAAATGGGAAAATATTTTGACATTTTGAAACAGCCACTACATGATTCATACAGTCGACATTTATAACCTGCAAGCAGCTACACTCTGAAGTATAATTTTTATTGTGTTTAATTACAACTTTGTAAGCATTATGTACGACATTCCAAAAGCTAACATAATTATTTTTTAATTATTATATGTTGATATAAAAAAAAAAAAAAAAAAAAATGTGCGTCAATCGAAAACTAACGGCGTGGTAGAAGTGAACCTTTTTTTTTTATGGAATGCAACAACCGTCAACGAGAGAAAAAAACCATTAAAGTAAAGAAAAATTTATTTAAAACTATAACAGAAATGATTTGTAATATGAATAACAATGCGCAGATAAACTCGAATTAAACACTATAGAAGTTTCACTCGCATGTACTAATTATATACGTATACGTAAAAAAATATGTAACAAGTGTAAATTTCTGTAGTATTTAATTCGAGATTATACACGGACATTGTTATTGACATTATAAATCATTTCTGTTATAGTTTCAAGTAAATTTTTCTTTACTTCAATGTATTTTGTTTTTTTTGTTTCCTTGTTGAGTTTTTCCATTCCACAAAAAATTTCACTTCTAACGCCGTTAGTTTTTGACTGACGCACAATTGTTTTACGGCCTCATTAACAATAACTAAAAATAAATACCACAAAATTTCATCATCTTTTTATTTGAAAACAGAAATAATTGCGGATGATGACTACAAAAAGATACAAATATTTCGAATCTTAACAAATTTAAGTATCTTGAAAAAACAACATCCAAGCAAGTTCCATATCGCGTTGTTTTGTATCTAGAATTTAATGCTTTTAAGCCATATATTGTGATAAACTGAACCGTGTATGTATACCAGCAGGGATTTTTTTTTGGGTCGCTGAACTCATTTTTGGAATTAAAATTGCTTTTAGCACAAAATGAAGTCATAAAATACTTTTAAAAAATTAGTATCTGCTTGCTTTAGGTCGCCAAATGGGTCTCTTTGAGGTTAATTTCGTGTTTTTAAGCCACATACCGTGACAAATTAAAGTAAGTATGTATACTAGAATGGTTTTAAAATTGTGCTTGGCATACATTAAAGTCCTCAAATTCAGTTTTTTATAATTTTGACCACTTTCAACCCCTCCAAAAGATCTGAAAAAATTTAGAGTATTAATTTTCATCCTATCAAAATGTTTCTGTAAGATTCAATACCAAATTCCACCATAGCGTTAATTTTTAGGAGAGTTTGAAATTTTCAATTGACTTTTTAGATTAAGGTTTTTGTCTCGAAAGGCTCCATAAATGACTAAGTTATGCGCGCCTCATAATTGTCTTCAATCTCGACTTGAGTTTTTCAAAATCCGTTCATAATTCGCAAAGATATTGTTAAAAAACTGAAAAACAAAATTTTTAAGGTTATGGGCTGAAATTTGAACTCCAAGGCTCAAAACTTTTAGGACCGTAGTTTTTTTTTTTTTGGCAAGACAAAGATATGAGGCCAATTTTGAGCCAAAAATCAACGAGGTAGGTCGATTTTACACATTTATCCAGCTGTGCTCTTTGAAGCGAAGGCAAATATAATATCGGTAGAACCAAAAAAAATTGCAATTTAAATTTTTTATTTTATTTAAGTTGTTTTATTCGCATTTTAAAAGGTATCTCGGACACAATTCTCTCGTTGGAGGGATTGTCCTAGTTTATATTCTCTGGTAGGCTATTGCAAAGTTGAAGTCACTGGCGTTGTTTATAGTCTTGTAAAGCCGGTACAGCGGGGGAAAAAAAAATTACCATTATAATGACTACTAACTCACTCAAACAATATATGTTTACTTTATTATTACAAAAATTTAATAATGAAGATTATAACAGGTTGATTTACTCCTTCCTCATTCAGATAGTTTTGACTAATAAAATTTATTTGACGTCTAATATTTACACTTATAAGCGCAACTTCAAGGAGTTTACGGAGCTCAAGCTCCCCCAAAAGTTTTACCGAGAGGGTTCAACTCTCCTAATAAACTGGAATGCATATTTTTTTTTTATGGGTTTCGTTAAAATTCTTAATTAAAATGTAAATATTACTAATCTGAAAAGAAACCTGAAGTTATAGAAAAAGTCTTTTAATCGAAAAATTAAGAGATAAATTGTAAGTAGAAGAATGGGGTTTTTTTATTACTGCTGATAATGGATAACCGCTGCTGCAGCATACTTTATACAAATAAAAAACAACTTTTATTACTGAGTAAAACGCATTAAAAAGTGCATTAATTTTTTTCATCTTAAATGATTTTTTTATCAAACCTATCGTTTAGCTATTTATACTTTTTTCTCGGTATGCAAAATTCTCAGCTTATTCCCGATTAAGTGGCCACCCTGCATAATCAAGATGAAATCAAATATGCAAGCTGGATTATCATTCTTTTGATAATCGTATGAGAAACACTTTTTCTTACGCGTTCATCGTTTGGTCCCTTAGCGGTATATAATTTATTCGTACATCGTAATTTTCATATTTTGTTGTTGTTCAGTTTAGTTCTCGCATCTAACCTACTGATAAGCAACTGATATCGGTGAACTCGTCCCTATTATTTAAATCTACTTTAAGCATCTGTTTACGTTTCTTAACGTCTTTTTCCATTTGTTTATAAATAACTTTATTTATTTATTCGTACATTTTATTTCACTTTTATATATTTTTTTAACCTATTGCTGTAGTTGTTAGATGAGTCTGTTGGGACCCGCTAAGCGACTACCTCTTCTTCAAATATAAAACCTCCATTAAACAACCTCCCTTTCAATTTCATGGACGTTGACTCATCATCTAAGAGGAAACTTTGTAGTGCGCACCCACCGGAAGCCTCCTTACCTTCTAAAGAATTGAGGCTTTCTCAATCTGCCATTTCGTCAACTAAAAATAATCATAACATCCCCATCAGCCATAATAATAAACAAATGGAAATAGTAATAACCAGAACAATAATAACAGTAATAATAATAATACTAATAATGAAAATAATATCTATAATAACAGTATCATTAATAATAATAATTGTAACTCTCACAACAATTATAGTAGCACTAATCATAATATGTCTGCCCAAAAACTCGAAAATACATGGTGCGTTCAGAAAGTTCCCGGACTGTGGTTATCTTAACGCTATCTATTTGCAATGTAGTCCGATTTTTTCTGAATCTATAGAACTTTAAATCATGCTGAAATGTCAATTAATTTGTGTTTTAGAAGTATCTAAAATTGACGCATTTTGTATGTTTGTTGCGATATATATATATATAATAGAGTAGCGTGCCGTCATCGAGTTTTGTTTTCTGTCTGGTAAAACAGTCGCAGAAACATTTCATTTGATAAAGGAATCATATGGAAACGATTGTTTAGGTCGTAGCAGTGTTCGAATGGTATTCGCGTTTTAAAACTAATTGGCAGTCATTTGAAGATGATAGAACAGAGAGGCGTCCCAGCAGCAACATCTGCACAAATAATATCGACTCGTAACTCACCGCAAATTGTACTATCTGAGAAATCCATAAATAAACCATTCTATAAAGAAGTAATGAAACGACTTTTGAAGAGAATCCGGAGATCAGTTTTTCCGACACACTAATGTCGATATTTAAATGATTTGATATGATATAAACAGGTATGAAACATACAATTAATATATTTAAAAATACGGACTAGTTTTGAATATCCTCATAATCATGGTATTTAATATAAAGTAAAATTATTTTTTATCACCAGGAGTATTTTCGCAATAGAATAATTAGTAAAATAGTACAATATAATAACACATAAATCACGCTGAATAATTAAGACATTATTTAAACGTAAGGTGCGACTCGTAAAAGCGTAACATATTTTTTTTTGGTTTCGTCGGTGTAATAATTTCGCCTTACAATAAATTCTAGATGAATGAATTGACTTACTTTCTGCGTTAAGATGACTAATAAACGACGGAAAATTCCTAACAGGTCTACGAATAAATCGACCGAGTGTAAAATAAAATCTTTATCTCCATGACGACGCTTTTCAATTATTAATTGCGTATCATACAGCACAAAGCCACACATCAAGAACAATCCCAAATACAAATAACCCTGCGTATTTATTACAAATCAATTAAAAAAAAATCAAATATTAAAATATACCAGCCGTTTGGTAAAATGTGTATACACACATTCACACACACGCAAAAAAAAAAAAAAAATACAGAATGAGAAATAATGTGACCTGCAACAAATTTATTCTTACTAATGCTAAATTTAGTGCATAATTAACTGAATACATTAAAGTCAAAAGTAACTTGACAAGTATTTAAATTAAGAAAAAAAGAGCGAAAATAACAGAAAGGGGAGTGGAAAAGAAAGAAACAGAAAAATTACACATTATTTTAGAACGAAACGAAAAATAAGCAATAGCGCAGAACATAGAAAATAAAATTTACGACTAAAAATTTTCGGAGTTAAATAGTTCGATTACAAATTAAAACACCAAAAGCAGCACTATGTGTAATTATCGAGTCGTAGTTTTTTTTTTTTAAAAAAAAAACCTCAACTGCTATTTCATTTTCTAGACGCAATGAAATTCAATTAAGGATAACAGTAATTTACTGTGGTACGCTTACTGACGAATTACCTGGAATAACAGTTGAGAGCCGAAGAATATATTTGCAAACGATAATAATATTAATCCAGACAATAGCGACATTAAAGTTCCTCCAATATATAGCCATTTGCCACGGCGAGCTGTCATTGCCGCTAAACTGAAGCATGCAAAAATTGTACCAGTCGCAATTAATGCCGTTAAAACAATGCTAGGATCAATCATAATTGCGTATTCCAATAATGTACCCATACCTAAACCTAAAAATATCCAAAAACCCCTACGATAAATTTCAAGAGTAGCGTTAATTTATCGTGAACGCAGGATGTTTTAGAATGATAAAATGTACCTGAGAAGAAACTAAATCCTAGTAAATATCCCAAACGTAACTGCCTATTTTTTCCATTATCCGGCGTTGACGTTAATGCAATCAACAAAGCGATACCTATTAAAGCCGACAATATGCCACTGAAACTCGCTGAGGAGATTATATCTACATAGGCACCAACACTGGCTGAGATCGTAGACATTGCTAAACATGCATATACATTTTTCAAATGTTGTCTTACTGGTTCTTCCCTGAAAAAACACGAAATCATAGTTCCATCAACTACTCGGCGCATAATTTTGTTATAGTCGCATAAAACGCTGTGTATGCTACTATCTCTATGTTTCTGCACAGATACCATCACTCAGACTTTCAACTAGTAACTCAAAAAGGAAACCACTGTTTCAAACATCGATTTCTTGATACGGGAATAGACACAGTAATAATATTCACCGGATTTATTCTATAGCCCGATTTAAAATAATTAAGAACTAAAAAGGTAAATAAACAAAAACACGACACAAAAAATATTCACCAGTATTAATTTTTACATCATATGCCAACGTCGATGAAAGGAAAAGTTAATCAAAGGAAAAATATGTAGCGCAGCCAAATGTTGAAACTCAGATGTAGTAAAAAAAAAAGCGCAAAATGGAACTCAAAAGCTGATCCGCAACATTTATACGTCGGCGAACGTTAATAAAAAATGTGGCAAAGATGAAAAAAAAAAAAAACTCGAAGTTACCAGTGCGATTATCGAATGAAGAAACATCGTTATATTCACATTTTCACCTTTATCGTATCAACGTAATAAAAAATTCGCAAACTTTACACAATTATACTACCTTACGTAAGGCACGGCGTAATTTCTAACATATGATATTTCTGTTATTCACTATACTCTATAATTTTAATTTCACGTTAATTTGTCCTAAAGCCAATTATCGCAAAACATTTTACCTGCAAAATCAAATCATCTGATTTTCTTTCAATTACGTTACGTTATACAATATTCAAAGCAGCCAAACGAAAATGAACTATGCCCAATTTAAATGTTTTAAATTCACGAGTTTAAAAATGAAACAAATAATAAAGCTAACACGGTACGTTACTCGAATTTTTCTACATAATAAAATACTTTCGCGTTAAGAATAAATTACGGATACCGCAATAAACATAAAATAAAAAGTTGATTTTCTCTCCGACTTTGGTACGAAATGTTTTAGTTCCGGAAAAAGGTTTGAATTAAACATCATTACGGGTTTATTTATAAAAAATTAAAAATAAAACAAAACGAACTTTTTTCCCCCTAATTAAATACATTCATTTACGGTTTGCACAATTATTTACAATATGTAAACTTCGTTCGAAAATTATAAAGATTTTTAAGAAATGTTTGGAGAACTACAATATTTAAATTACTTCCGGGCTACTAAATTTTACGCGAATATATTTCTTAATACTTTAGTTTAAAGATCAAGCAAAAAAATCCGGGAACATACGTATTATTTTGATTAGTTAGAGCACCAAGATGTCACACTGAAGCGTACACTGCCTACCGACTATGTATGTAATATATAAAATCTGAATCTCACTGTAACTTATCACGTTAATTCTCAAAGTAAATTGCTCAAGCTAAAAATTTTAAATCCGCTGTAAAAATTATTTTTTGAATGTAGCAGAAACAAGTAGAATTTTGTTTTAGAAAAACCGAAACTGTTACTTCTAATAACCTGAATTATAATACAGAAATTATTTTTGAAACAACCTACATTCTCATTAGGAATGATTTTCAAAATGTTTAATCTTAAAGAAAGAAACCCTTAAAATTAATAAAAATTACTTTAAACACAAACTTATGTAATCGTTTACATTTAAAGTTGCGGTGACTAAATAATTAACAATCGTTTCTATTTTACTTTATAATTTTTTTTTACCGGTTTTATAAAAAAAAAAAAAAAAAAAAAAATGGCTCGATCATAATATTTAGCGTTAATTTTTTATCATTAAAGTAATCCGCGATAATAATAAATGTGTTTAATATTTATTTATGAACATAATTTATCTAAAAAACAAAAATTTTTTAATCACGTACGTTTCGAGTAAATTATATTAATTTCGGACAATTTAAGAACACATTTTAACTGCTCATTTTACAGATGAAACTAATGAACAATAAACTAAATTTTTATCAAATGCGTCATATATTTTAGTATTATCAATTATTACTTTAAATATAGTTAAAAACTAAAGAAAATAATTCCAATTTTTTTCCAACATGGCGTCACCTAAAAAGTAAAATGTTACAATATGTACTTACAGTTTATTCGTAAACTGCTGATAAAAACCATTTAATGTCGCCATAATTGTATTTGTCAAAAAAAATTTGAAAAAATTCAACACTTATTACACACTTTAATTTAATGAAAAATCCGAATTGTACCCGAAAACAAGAAACACCTGGAATAAAAACAAACGAACGAACAAAACAAGCACTGTAACAACACGTAACGCAATAAAATGGTAAAGTCACGTAACCATTTAATTCTTAAATTCCATGGTCTATACGTGTATTTTGTAACAACAACGATATAGTTAAATACAGTTCACACTATAGATCGCAATCAAAGTGCTTTTTCACCTTATCAGTCAGGGAATATTTTTTTCCAGATACTTTAAAAAATATGAAAAACAAAAAAAAACAAAGAATTACTTATATTTATTTCATCAAAAATTTCCCATGTTTAATAATTATTTCTTAGTGAAAAATGTTTAAACCCCTAGTTATTTCGGTCAGTACAGATGAATATTTTTTTTCTCGCAATTATTCGAATTAACTATTATTTTAATAGTAATTTATCGTTTTACATAAGGTTTTAATCATTTGCATTTCGAAGAATACTCGTTAACCCGAACTTAGTAAAAAAAACCAACCGTTTACCAAGATATTGTCAAATGCCAATTAGTGCGTTGGTGTATGACAGTATCTATGCTAGTTAAGGATAAGATAATGTGTATAAGTGTATGTATTTTTTATATTTATTAACGTGTTGCTATTTAAAAATGGGTACTTAAGATTTAAAATACTCTTACTTGATAATATACAGGTAACTCAGTTTTACATTTAATTGGTCATTCATTTTAATGTAGTCAGTGGTACAGTTTCGTGTCATGAAATCGTTCCTAAATTTATATTGTTTTGAGTAAAACTAATTAATTGTAGCTCAACACTGAAGATCTCTTTATTTGTTTAATATGTTGGAAAGTTCTGAGTGTTGGGTGTAATCGCTGATAAAGTAATTATGATCTACAAAATTTACCCTACTTTTAATTGGTTCGTGTTTTTGTTGACGAATAATTCCTTTTTTATAAATTTAATGTGTACCATTATTAAACCAGTTGTTCGATATTAAGTATCTTAACTAGTAATTATCGTATAATATTCAGTTTCATTTCCATATTGTTGCATTGGAATATCACCTGTCGCTTATACAGTTTGAATACAATAAAAAATACTCGATAAAATAGACTATGTTTATTCATGTACTGTATATGTTTGTATTTTTATTTATTGTACTTTCGTATTCAGTTACATTTATTCGGTACATATTTAATTATATGATAAGCTTTAATAATTACGATTCCGTTTTTTCTTTTAATAGATATTACCGAATGTAAAATAACAAATTTTGTTTGGATGGTGGCAGTGTAGATACCAAGAAATCAGAAGAATGAGTAACAACGAAACGGGGTAAGTATTGCATATGAATATGCATATATCACACGAAAAATAAATAAGTTCACAAAATTGAAAATTAATTTTAAAAATAAATTAAAATTGAAGTTGTAGCGATATACACGTTTCTCTTAATAGTTTTTCAACAATACTCCCTTCAAACTGAAACGGTTAATCATTGTGACGTCCGACTGAAATCGTTGAATGCAACAAAATAGAAAACTAATAAGTGTGTATATATATATATATATATATATATATATATATCTGATAACAGAACACTATTTGAAGGTGAATCTAACTATTTTAAAATTTAAAATACTGTCACAAAATTTACGCTTAACTAAAGTATATCGCTTTAAATTTTTGGAGTAACGCAAAGCTTACCTATATATATTTTAAATAAATTCAAAATAATTTCAATTGAAATAGATCATTTATGTCGGTCAAGTTGTAAAATTTAAACAAAAAATTTGTAATTACTTTTTAAGGCTTTCGATTGTAGTTAATTCGTTTCAACTCGTTTTCAGTTAATTTTATTTATCGTATGAATGAACAATTTATAGCTCGATTTAGTCGTAAATTTATTCAATATACGAAACAGTGTACTGTGAATTTATTATTATATACGTTTTTAGGTACATTCGTGTTTTATAACCAGCATCTTAGTTTTTGAAATCGCCTAAAATTGTCAGTAATGCAGTGCAGTTATAAAAATATGTAATATGTATGTTTCTTTAACAATGAAAGAATCTTTTAGAAATATTGATCTAGTAATATGATAAGAATTTTAAAATTACATTAATTTCTACGCCGAATTGTTAACAAACATATCTAGCTTTGACAATTCTTGTATGACGTAGGAACCGTTTAATCCGTACTTTCATAACCCCGTAAATATAATCCAGTTTCACATTTTGAGCATCATACGACTCCCAACTGTAGACTCTATAGAATGCTCGTATTTTCTCTGTATCATTTTGATTATATATTATAACTTTATAAATAAATCGCTGTTTTTAGAGATTTTTGAATCAAAGTTTTCATATATGTCAAATTTCACATTCACAGCATCGCCTATTTTAAAATTGTCTTATTAAAAAAACGTTTTGTTCTTGTACCTTAATTGTTTATATTTATTATGTTGTATTTTAGGTGTACACTACAATGTATTTACAGAATTCGAAAAAAAAACACAAAAAAAAACGAATTGAACTAATATAACTGAATAAAACGTATTAATAATCTCTACTCACATAGTTGGATTGCTAGTCAATATGCTCGTATCAAATGATTCTCTAATTATTTTAAATTAACATATAACTTAAATTTCGGAATCTTTTTTTTTTAAAAAACCAAAATTCTCAAACAATAATCGAATAAAATGAAGTCAGAAAAATTATCAAAAAACTTATTCTTTATAATATATACGCATATTACTTAAATGAATTATATAAATATGTTGATACATAAAGTAGCAGTACTTCCAAAAGTCAACTTTTAGAGCTAAACAAGTGAACGCAGGCAACTTTTTGTAAATATTCAAGGTGTAAGGGCAAGTATTTCGTAGGATTGGAAGTCTAATGGCAAAATCGTCATCATAAGCGTTTATTTTTTCAGATATACTCTATTGGTGATAATAGTGGGAGAGACATTTGATGTGGCATCCGCGTAGCTGTTAACCTCGAACTAGTAAATTAATTTAAAAAGTTGCTGTATGATCTTACAAGGTTATTATGAGTCGTTAAGGCTACTATCTATTAAATATATTCCTAAAAGCTAAAAACAAATAGTTGTCATTTCTGATAAGAACCCTTCTGCAAAACACTAATTTAATGCTCTCATTGAGAAAGAAATTGCAATAGTTAATGTTTATCGGACTTTACGATGTTTTCTAGTATCTTTTAACGTTCTATCGAGGAGGAGCTGGCCATTACATAAACATTACACCTACTTGCTGTAGCTTTGGAGTTTTTTTTAATGAATTTCTCATTAATATGGTGTATTATTACTCAGGATATTAAAAATGTAATTTTGTTAGAATTTATGAGCTGTAATTAAGATCGATCATAATTATATGACTTCAGTATTAAACTTTAACTTAACTTCAAGGTATTACTGCCATAATTAATTCAACATCCAATTAGAGTATTTTTAAAAACATTTATTATTTATTTAAAAAATAATAATATGATTAAACCGAAAAGTTAATTACTGTGATAAAACAGTGCAATTTTCACAAATAATATAAATTTGATTTTAACTAATATTTCAACGAGATTAAGAAAAATTTCAGGGCGAAATATATTTGTATAAACTTAAGTGGATGCCTAAAATATACTTTTATTGTTTATTAAATTTAATCGGCGAACATTTTAAAAAGTTTGTAGTATAGTTATTTTAGTACAATATATTATGGAGAAAAAAAACGATATCTTATAACTGCGAACATATTAATTATATTTTTAGACACCTGAACGCAATTATTTATATATTAAATAATATATTACTTTGTAAGTACAACTTAATATATATAAGTGTGGGTGTGTGTGTTTGTGTGTACGCGCGCGTGTATGTATATGTCGAAGGTAAAAGGAAAAAAAACAGTTGAACAACTCTGTACATAAAAAATTAACAAAATGTTGCAAAACCAGCTAAACCAAACATTCATTAAAGTTCTATGCAATAATTCATTAAAGTTGACACTTTGAACTCAGTAAAAACAATTTGCGTTTCTACCTTAAACAGCATCTTAACCATTGATACATATTTTTTTTATGCAAATGAAGTAAGGATATTTATCTTATTTCCTGAAACAGTAGTAAACGGTATGGATTTAAATAAAAGATTTGCAGATATTTTCTTTAGACAATTTTTTTCTGCCTGGATTCTTTATTTTATTCAATAATGGAACAGTATAAATCCGTAAAGAAAATTCATAAAAAATGGGTATTTTAATTTCTAATAGAAAGAAAAGTGTATATTTCATTTTATCCATTTCCGAATGAAAATATTAAAAAACTTTTTACTGCTGAAGTGTTATACAAATACAAATCAAAATACGCTTTCAGTTCAATCATTAGAAGTGTGAAATTTTAAACATAGATGAGGTAGCCCATTGTGAATCGAATTTGGTTTGTATTTAAATCAGCAATTTATTGAGATTTGAGATAATAAACTTACTTAAACATTAAAGGCTAATTAAACATCTTAGACTTTCATGGTGCATTTGATTAGAAAAAAGATGGGGTTTCTTCTGATGATGGTTAGTGTAAGCTGGCCGAAACATTGAACGTTATAAATATACGAATTTTCATAAAACATGGTGTCTACTGTAAATCATTTTTCTAATCATTAAAGGCTAGTTCGCATTTTCTTCATTAGTAAAATTTCTGCAATTATAACTGTATCAGAAACTATAAAGAATAATTTAAAACAATGAAAGAAAATTTTCGAAAGTGAAAAAAAAATAAAATTATTACGTCTGATAATATTTAAAATTATAAACTAACTTTTATCCATCGCTAGCTTTCCGGTGACCTCACCTGTCTTCTCGTTAAATTCGTGTAATTATTTATTTTGTTAAGAATGTAGATTCTTAATTTTGCGTCTTATCGCATTTTTTTTCCAAGGAAAAAAAATACACACACGCACACACACACATATATATATATATATATAGATAGATAGATAGATAGATAGATGGATAGATAAATATATAGATTTTAAATTTTAAATATAAATTATCTCCTTTAAATTATTTATTATTCGTGCTATGTGCAACAACGAAATTAGAAGTATGCGGTTGGTACGGTTAGTCTGTTAAAAAAATAAATATATACTCAGATATATACAATAAAAGACATATTAAAAGTTGTTTTAGAATGGCCCAGTCGGCCATAAACAAGGCCAGAACAGGAAGAGCGCAAGGGTGATGTCTGAGGATAGAATAAACGCAAAAAGAGAGGCAGATGATATTCTAAGAATATATAAGGAATGTGACTGGGAAGTGGCACATAGAGTACAAAAGAACTGGACTGTTGTTGAAGAAAAATTAATGGGTAACACATGTGTGTCTTGTAAGGATTTGACGAAGAACAATAATGATTCTGCATTGTTAGCTGGTATCAAGTTTTATGCCGATCACCTCTATAGATCTGAACTGGTTGTGATTTCAGATCTAATTATTTTCACAGAATCCAGACATGCTAGTAGACCAAAATCCATGTTCACTGATTCTGAGACGGTGGAACATGAATGTTCCTTTCATTTTCTGGCAAATGGTAGCGGTGGAGGTATGCTGAAGAAAATTTTACCAATAAACAATTGAGATTACACGAAGGACGACCTGTAATAACTTTAGTTTTTTGATTCGGTTTACACAAAGAGTATAAATTCGAATAAGGAATCGCGTGGAAACAGGCAAAAGTGTCTTACAAAATGCACCGTGAGTGAACGGCGTTTAGGGAAGAAAGTAACGTTTTTGTTGCAGTTAAGAAAGCTTTAGAGAATTGAAGTTTCATCCGCACCGAATGTTGTGTACGCCAGTTTTTTTAATAAGTTGATCTTTAGCAGGCAAGTTTTTTTAGTGCGGAGAATGTGATGCTTTTAAATGAGTGATTGCTCAAATATTAGTCGGAGATACTTTACTACAGTTGATGATGGGTTAATAAAGTTAATTAAAAGAACATTGATCTATTACACTTTCGGTGCTTGCAAAAATGTGTCGATTTTAATTTTATTGCTGAGAACTCTACTCTATTCTAATTCGTATACTTTTGCAGACGAAGGACAATTTCTAATAATATTTTTTCACAAGTGCTGCACGTGATATACGGGCGTCCTTCAATAAGTAAACAGGCTAATCGCTATAAAAATTTTAATTATTAATATACTTACAATTTTTTTTTCACTTTCCGATGTAATCCCCCTCTACACGAATACACTTGTCCAACCAGTCTACGAGGCTTCGTCGTATTCTCCTGATGAAGAATTCTTTAGGTTGAGTGCGGAACCACTTTAGGACATGCTCCTTGACTTCTTCGTAGTTTTCGAAAGTGTGTCCACGCAAAGAGTTCTTGAGCCGCCCAAACAAATGGAAATCTGACGAGGTTAATTCAGAGCTATATGGAGGATATAGGACGACCTCCCACCACATTTCCTCCAATATAGCTTGAGTTGACAGGGTGCTGTGGGGGTGGCATTGTTCTGCTGAAGAATGACCCCTTTCGTGATGCGCCCTGGCCATTTCAGGCGTATCGCCGGTCGAAGTTGGGTTTTGAGCACTTCGCATTAACAGTACCTCTATCTTCCAGATAATGACAAAATCCCAAAACACGGTCAAAAGCACTTTGTTTGCTGAGGGACGCGACTTGAATTTTTTGGCTGCAGGCGACTCCGTATGCTTGCACACCGTGCTTTGTTTTTTCGTTTCAGGCTCGTCATGATGGACCTATGTCTCATCACCGGTGACTATACGATCTAAAATGGTTTCAATTTCAATATCGAACCGATTTTTGAGCTCCTTGCAAATTCTTAGCCGATTTTCTTTGTGCACCGCAGATAGCATTTTGGGACCTATTTCGCGTAGGTTTTTTGGAAATTCAGATGGTTGTGAATGATATTGTGGACGGTACCGGCACTGACACCGTACTGGAGTGATATTTCTTCGATTGTAACTCGCCTGTCGGCTAAAATCATCCTCTCAATGTTTTTTATGAGGATCGGCGATGTCACTTCAACTGGGCGTCCACTACGCGGTTCCGTCGCTGTACTTTTTCGGCCGTTTTTAAACTGATCCGACTACGAATAAAAACTTGCGCGATTCATACACGAACTACCGTATTGTTCGGTTATTGTCTGATAAATTTCGCTGGGTTTAACCCCTTCCGACATCAAAAAACGATGTACTTTCTTGGAGTGGCGCCGGACCACTTTGGAAATCACTGGCGAACAACCGACGATATATAACGGTAACACGATATTCGCACTACATAGCCAACACTCCAACTAACAAAATTAGCTATCGTGGAAGTCGCTACTACCTTTAGTTCTCCCTCCAGAGCGATTCATCTGTTTACTTATTGAAGGACCCTCGTATATAACCAAATCATCGACAAAGAAAATAACTTTGAAAGTTTTGTTTCAATGTTATATTACTAAACGCTATGTTGAACGATGCCCGTATAATAACTGTACCTTCAAGAACACCATTAATTTATATTCACTGAATATTGACGATTCACACTGATCAGCGAATTTACTTTTGCAGAAGAACCAATCGATGTAAAACCAGAAGTATCTCGCTTAAACCCCGGTTATATAACTGTTCAATAATTTTGGATCTCCAGATAGAGTTAAACGCTTTCGAAATATATCGAAAAATACTGTCAGTTCGTTTAAACGATTTGCGAAGACTAGTAATTCTATTAGGCAGGAAGACTAACCGTTAGTTGATGGAACTGTAAGGCTGAAACCGTAACTGTTCCGCCGATAAAAGATTTTTTGATATATTTTATAGAATTAACCATTCGTTCCCATAACTTTCCATACCACTGAAGTCAATGAAATTGGCCGATGATGTGGCAACTTATATGATTTACGATTCCTCAAATTATTAGCTAACATTCCTCGTATTATATTTAGCGTTATTAGACTTTTCAAGAGGAATGTCAAAGGCCGAAAAACATTTCGTTTGGTGAAATGTGATACAAATATGTTAACAAATGTCTCTGGTATACCTGTATGATCTGTAAAAGGTGTCTCATTAAACATGATGGACAAAGATAAGATATAGGCTTGTTTTCTTTGCTCTTTTGGAAATAAGTCCGACCCTGTCGCGTTGTCTGCGGAATTCTATAAACAATTTTGTTGATGGATTCTATTTTATATTTTGAAAATGTTTTCTCCGATCATAGAGTGCACGACTTTTGGTATTTTCGGTCGCGACATCTTTTAAAACATTTGAAAGGCTTCCCCAAATACAAGCTAGACTTCCAGACCTGAATTTTTTTCTTTATACTTTTAAAAGATATTAAAAAAAAAACCGGATATATATGCGAAATATGTATAGATGCACGTACATACATATCACGTTTTAAATGTCAAAAAAAATAATCTGTAATTAAAATTCACGTTAACTTGCATTAAATTAAAAACGTTTCTTCTCATTTATAAAAGAGAAGTTTTAAATATGTATTTTTATAGTTGATGTAAAATTCGTAATTAATTTTGGTACACGTCCAACGAACGAAATTTAGATTAATTATTAAAAGGAAAGTAAGTTACTTTAAATATATCCAAAATTCATATAAGGAATGAACAATCTTTTACATTCCCCCTATTTTTATATTAAACCGTTGAAAAAAATATATTCTAAGTAATACTAGTCATTTAAAAATAAATGGATTCATTGCGAAAAAAAACATTAATCAGTTTTACCCTATAATATAAACTAATTTAAAGCACAAACTGAATTTGAATAATAATTGACAAACGGCGATAACTGCATTGAAAATAATTGCAATCTATATTTTTAGACAAAATTTATGACTAATAGTTCGTAAATGATTTTATTTATATGACTTCTGTTTATTTTTGAACAGGTTTAATCCATCATTCAACATGGCTACCATTAAGCAAGTTATAAATGAAGCTGTTGAAAGAGGTAAACAAATTACACTTTCTAACATAATTTCTATATAATTATTATCTCTTTATTTATTTTATAAGTAGCTCCTTATACGGTAATAATAAGCATAAAGTCAATGAAAAGAAATATCAGGTGATGATTATTCGATAAATTGGAATAAAAATACCTAAAATTATTGTATTTTTTTTTCTATTTTCTCAGCGAATTTCATAATATACGAGGTGGTACAAAATTTTACAGCTTTTAAATATTACTTGCTCGTAGTCTGTTTATAATTTTTTTATTATTACCGAAGTGAAAATCTGCCGGAATTGCTTTCTTAGGATTTCCTTGTAATTATTGATTTTAATCTTAAACCTAATATCGAACCTAGTGTTCCTGCATCTACATTTTCGAATAGAAAAGAATTTTATTTCAAATTTTTTGAAAAACTAGAGGTTGCTGTGTAATAATGACATTGCCGAGATTGATCGCAAAAGGAACGAGTTGTAACATTAAGTAAAGTTGTTTAACGCATTAGGTAGTGCGCGTATTTTGTGTATATATATAAATATGTACTTATTATAAAAACCGGACAACTTTAGCTAATATTATGCTGAAATTTGAACAAAAACATAAAAAAATTGTTGAAATATTAATAAAAAGGAGCTTATAATCTTTGTAATCTGCGTCCCACCGCTAGTGCTAATATGCAAAATATATATGTATAATGTAAAAATAAAAAAAAACATTTAATTTAAAAAAAAAAACAATACAACGCGGAGATATCAAAAGCGACGTTTAATTCGAAATGTTTTATTTGCTATTACGTCATTTGCAGAGAACGGACTTTAATATTATAGCCTTTTATTTAACTCGCTTTGTCATTCAGTCTGTTTGGGGGGAATCTTGCGAACGATTTTTCACCTACTTCCCGATGAATTAAAAAAGTTTCCTTTTGTAGAAATACTTGTTATAGATGACAATACAATATTATGCAACATCTGGGTTTTCAGCTTTAAAATTAGACCCTCGGGGTGCCGAAATTTCAAAATTTTAAGAGTTTTTTTTTTTTCGGGCATGTGATATACTGTTGGAAAGATTTGCTATTTGTTGAGAACAAAACGATATTTAATTTCTTTAATGAAACTTTCTAAGTTTACGAAAAGTTAAAAAAAGTGTGAGATCTAATATGTAGCTCTCTCTTTGCGACGCGAGTATTATAGCTAAAAATTTTGAACAAGGTTGAAAATATGCACATGCATGTATGTATATTTCTTTGGTTTGGAACATCTAGGTTTCCAACTTTAAAATAAGCCCCTCGGGGCTTCGAAAGCTCGAACTTCTGCGAAAAAATAATGATATACTGTTGGAAGGAGTGCTATTTGTCGGGAGAAAACTCAAAACTCGTATTTAATTTTCTTAACGAAACATTGGAAGTTTACTAAAAGTTTAAAAAACCACAAAAAACGACGTGTAGCCCCCCGCTTGTGGCTCAGCTTTATAGCTAAAAATTTTGAACAAGGTTAAAATATGCGCATCCTTGAGTATTTCTCTACTTTGGAACATTTGGGTTTCCAAATTTAAAATCAGACCCTTGGGGCGCCGAAAGCTCGAAAGTTTAAAAAAAATATTTTTTCTTTCGGTCATGTGATATATCAATGGAAAGATCGCTCTATTAGTCAAACATTGTGTTTCATGTGCTGAGAATTCCGTATGTATTGTATGAAAAACAAAAAAAACAAAAGACAATATAATTGAAAGAATGCGATACAATTATTTAATAAAATGTAACACAAATTTCTGTAAATGTCCTATAATCAAAATATTGAATAAAATAAAGCAAAACAAAATTCAATTCTAAATTTATTGTTTTTTATTGAAATACATAGTTAAAAGTCCAGACTAAAAAATTAAAATAAAAAAAAAAAATTGAGCGGTAAATTATTAATAACATTTTTAACGTTACTATTTTTTAAAGATAATAAAAAGAATTATTATTTTTTTTCAAAAATAGGCTTTTATTTATGCACTAAAAGGAAGTACAAAATAACAACTTTATTAGTGTGCGACTACCAGATACGCATGTCTTAATATTAAAATCTGAAACTACAAAATATTATCTGAAATATAAAAGCGGGGGCCACAGATTAATAATTAAATAATAATATTATAATACATCCTAAGCCAAAACTACAATCATTATTTAATGTTGTTCGATTTTTGTGCATCACAATACCACACACGCCGAATATTTTTGTAACTGCGGCCCCCGCTTTTATTTTGCAGAATAGTATTTTGTAGTTTCAGATTTTAATATTAAGACATGCGTATCTGGTAGTCGCACACTAATAAAGTTATTTTATACTTTTTTTTAGTGCATAAATAAAAGCCTATTTTTAAAAAAAAAAAATATTTTTTTTATCATCTTTAAAAATTAGTAACGTTAAGAATGTTATTAATAATTTACCGCTCAAATTATTTTGTGACCGCTTATATGTTGAATGTTAAGTGTTTAAAACAGCAATACTTGTCCTATAATCAAAATTTGATAAATTAATGAACTAGTTTTAAGAAAAAATACATTTAACGATTTTTAACGATTCAATGTTCAACAGTATAAAAGTAAACTAGTTCAGAACAAGTTAGCCAGTATAACGTGACCGATAAAGGCCGCAACAATAACTTTCCGGTTATACACATAAATTCTACTAAATTCTGTATGCGCATATAATACATTACACAACTACACAGATATCTACAGTTATATTCAATTGAAAAAAAAATTGTTCCATTTTTGTCAACACATTGAACCGTATGTGCTCTGTTTCGAGACTTACTGATTAACATTATATCGAACTTTATATCGCAATTAGTTTTTACAAAATAACTGAATTACTTTTTTCCGCGTTTTCTTAAATTATCTAAAAAAAAAAAAGGTAAAATAAAAAAAACATTGATCAAATTTGCTCTGAAATCGAATGGGTACGTTCCACATAAATAGGAGGTGAATGATATGAACCGGAAGTAAACAGCATCATTTATTCGAGCACAAACAATTGTATTTACGAGTATACGCACACGTACATGCACCCATTACAACTATAAAAACAGACCTGGGGAACGTTTGTTTAAAAAAAATTTTTTTTTTGTCAAATTCTGCATACTCAGAAGCATACATACATCATAAAATTTTTCAAATTAATTTTCCTGGTGATTCCAGGAACTACTTTTACCTTTGGTAACATATATTCCCACTTTAAAATGTGCAAGCTGTCAATCGACTATTTACGCTGAAATACATCATTTTAACGGTGAATATGTAAATGTGCAATAGTATCTTCTTAGAAAATGAAATAAAGATTTTTTACTGTATAAATATAGGAAAAGGAAGGAGAAAGAAGAGTAAATTATTATTATGTTCGCTATTTTCGACAACGAATCTGTAATTTTAGTCTGGTTTTAATGGTGTAAAGAATTTAAGCGATGTGATTTAAATTCATTTATAATTGAAGTAAATAAGGGTTTGAAACGAGATTATATTACTATAATCTGTTAGTAAGTATGGGTCATCATCAGACGCCACTTCATTAGATAGTAATATATGTTCGGAATGTAGATTGGAGGGTTCATTTGAGCATGCGGTTTGGCAGTGTGAGAGGCATAATAAGGAAAAAAAGGGACTAGTTTTAAAGAAATTTTAAGCAAATATCATTCGTTACCTATATCCATACACCAAATTGTAAACGAAACCCCCGTGTCTATAGAATGTAAGACGTTATATTCGTTTTTCAAATTCGCTAATGTTAAATTATAATACAAAATGAACTCTCTAGAACTGCGTAGACTCTAGCCGGAGGCTAAAAGCTGGTTTAAAAATAAAAAAAATAATTGAACCGCGTCGACACTAACACATCTTTGTAACTTCGGTAACGGAACGCGGTAACTGCGTGTTTAACCCCGCTGTAAGCATGTTCCGCGCATTTACGGTAAGTAGGCCGTGAGTTATGGAGGCATGGACTCTGAACGGACAAGCAATAAGCCGGTTAGAGGCGTTCGAAATGTGGACCACTCGTAGCATGTTGAAGATATCATGGACGCAAAATATGAAAAATTCAACGGTTCTTGAAATGGCTGGTGTTGGAAGACAGCGTTTATCCAATATAAAGTGGCGAAAGTCAAGTTATCTTGGACACATCCTGCGTGGAGAAAAATATTCCTTACTGCGTTTAATTTTACAGGGCAAAATAGAAGATCGGCGTAGAATCGGCCGTAGATCATTGCTACGGTCCCAAAATATCTATAAATACACAGGGACATCCAATTTCAAGGAGCCATGTCCAGCTGCAGAGACGCGTTCGCTTAGTGTTGACCTTTGCAATTCACGTTCTGATAATCGCCAACACTCAAGGAGTACGACAATGCAAGAAGAAGAGACCGTGAGGCGTCAACTAATTAACGGCTTTTGTTGTGAGGAGATTCGTTAACAGTGCGTGCTGATAAATTGATGTTATAAACTTATAAGAAAGTAAGGGACGTTGCTGAGTCTGTACTGCGGTAGTAAATAATCGGCGATTCCTAACAGTTGGTGCAAAAATTTTGCTGGTCTGTGTAAAAATTTGTAGACAATATATACCATCTTAATATTTATTATATTCGTGCGTTATACTTCGGTTTATTTCATATTACCACCACCGGATGTATAGATGCTGACAGTTTTCCGCTAGTAATATTTATTTTTATTTATTTTTTTTTTTTTTTTCGTGTGTATGAACCATTTTCAATATCAGGAACGCGACTTGCTGAACAGAGTATTTATAAAGATGAAGAACATAATGTTATCAAACCCTACGTTTAAGGCACTCATATAATAATGGCAATTGGGCAACACCATATGAATCTAAATTAATTAAATAGAATTGATATTACATTGGCTTTATGAACTTTTACAAAAACAAAAATCCCTAAAGCATTCAAAAAGCTGTATATTTAAATAGTTTTTACGAAAAGTCTAAATGATTAGCAACCGTTATTATATTTTCTTTTAATAAATGTCCTTCTTATTTTCTGATAATACTAACCTTCATGGCAGTTCTTAATGTAAAAAAGAAAAACCAATTATTACTAGTTTAAAAATTGACATTATGTACATTTTTAAATTTCCTATAAATAAATTTCGGTTGTGACGTTTATGAGAAAATACAACCTACGCAGTGTCGATACTGGTTAATTGTATATATAATAAATTTAGTGCCATTTTCTACACTATTCTCAGAAATATTGATTCGTGGGTATGTTTTTGAAAAGATTATAATCCTTTCGTATTTAGAATATTATACACTATATTTTCTGTAATGATTTTAAAATATATATATAGTAGATGACGGAAAAATAATGAAACTTTATGGCTCTAATTTCATTTTTAAAAAGTACAATATGAAGTAGAAAAATTTTAACTCCATTAAAATTTCTGCATAATTTAAAGAAATATTTATGACGTGATCGGAACACATTTTTCATTTATACTTCTTTTATATAAAGCAAAAACATATATTACATGTGTGTTTAGAAGAAGAAAAAAAACCACTAAACTGGTTTGTTAAAAACTTTTTTTATTTTTGGTTTTTAGTTTTATTAATTTATTCAGTCCCTTTAAACTTAAGGAGTTGTTAAACGGACGAAATTAAAACGTTTTTCTTCTTTTTCAAAAATTTATTTCCCTACTACTCTAATTTAAATATCGAAATAAAACGTATCTTATAACTTTTACTAGATATTGAACGTTTTACTACTAGATTTGGTTTAGTTTATTTCAAAATTTTTTCATAAAAATAATCAAGAAAAGCCGAGAAATATTTTAAAAATGATGATCGTCGCATTTTGAAAGCTGTAAAAGAAAACTAAAATAACCTCGAAATCTAGTGAATAGCGAACGGCCCAGTTTTAATATTTCGTACATGTATGTGTGTTCACGTTTACTTCGAAAATTTCGCAAGTCAAATAAACAAATAAAATTTTTATGAAAAGTAAAAAGATCACAATTTTTGAATTACGTAATCTTTAAAGCAATTTTACAAATATAATACTGTGTGAATTTCCG
The DNA here is from genome assembly GCA_039619475.1 of Icerya purchasi. Taxonomy (NCBI): domain Eukaryota; kingdom Metazoa; phylum Arthropoda; class Insecta; order Hemiptera; family Monophlebidae; genus Icerya; species Icerya purchasi. The sequence goes on along the minus strand of CM077116.1, from coordinate 402,652,070 downwards.
AGGATATATATGTATTCATAATGGTGACTGAGGAGGGATAAGATTAATATAATTTATGCAAGACTCGATGAATTCCAAAATCATTTAAAAAAGAGGAAAAGAAAATTCGTAAGTTACGTTCTTAAAAACTACCGATAATTTTAATAGCACCTTTGAGATTATTTTGTAGCTAGTACTGTGGGGAAAAAAAATTATTAAAGTGAGCAAATGAATTTTGTTGAACACCATGCTAAAAATTCCAAAATAATAGAAAGAAATAATTAAAAGTAATCAAATTAGCGAAATAGTTTGTTTGCTAAAAATTAACAGTATTAATATATGAGTTAAGCAAACTGTTGAAAATACTTTCCCACTTTCGCTAATATATTCAGCTCTTTTGATAACGTTTGTCGTCTTTCTTCATAAGATAAAATGCTCTCTCCACCAGTCTTCCGCCACATTCCATAACATTCATCGTTAATCTTAGCCGAACTTTTTTTTTCTCTTCCTTTTTTTCGAAAAATATGGTGCGGTCTGTTTCAGTCCTGTTACTCCCACTATTAATCTCGTTTTCTTCGTCTGCTTCCTTTCTGTTCTGCATTCATAAACGTATTAATGACTATCTTACGTTCCATTATTTATTATTAATTATATCAGATTCCATGTCCGCCCTTCAGACCATCTGTTCTTCCCTACCTGATCATTCCTATGATTTTATTATTCTCTGCAAACGCTCACTTATCCACGTTCTTTCTTTCCTCCATTCCATTCAAATTGATTTATTATGGGTTCCCAGCCATTCGGGCATTTTTGGGTAATGAAACGACGGATTCCTTGGAATTGCTGCTTCTTCCCACATTTTTTCTTAAGAAAAATTCCATTCTCTAATCTCTTTCCGTTGTGTAAAAGTTTTCACCTCAGATTATGGTATTGAATATTTACATTTCCTCTTTTTCTAACAATTGTTCTTTTTATCTGTCTGTTCAACCTATCCTGTTAACCTATGGGGTTCTCTTTATTTTCTTTTCTTCGTTGTTCTGTTGTTGTCTCCATTTTCATGTGCGTTCTTGAGCCATACTCTATTAGCTTCCTCTTAGTTTCGTTTTTCGTTGGTTTCTTCTCCATATTATCCTCTGAAACGAAGGGCATGTTTGCGATGTTAACCATGTGTTTATTAAGTGTTTATCTCTTTCAATCGAGCGTTCTGATTTCTATTCAAATTTGCTGCGAATTAGTATTTCTACTCCGTATATTATTATGTCGTCGCGATAGCCTAGTTGCTAGAGCGCTTGACTTCCGTTACAGAGGTCACGGGTTCGATCCTGGCCGACGACAGAACTTATTACAAAGAATTAAAATTAAAATACTCGCTAATAATCACGTGGAAGGCAATGGTAAACCACCACGTACAACGTCGTATGCGCGCTAGGTCAGTACACAGCAGACACACACGGGACTGCACTTGTATATGCCGATATAAATCAAACGATTACTATTAGTTCCGAATGTAGTCTTGCGTGTCTACACATTCGTACTGTATATAATAATTGCCTGGTGCACAACCTATATCGGTACACTTAAAAATGTACGAATAGGTTGCGCCAAGGCGTTATGTAGCGTACGGCACCTGAAAAAGAAGAAACTCCGTATATCCTGTCTTTTCCTTCTCCACACTTCGTTCCCATTGTTTGTTCCTACTAGCAATGTCTGACCGCACCAAAATATAATTGATTCATTTCCCTTTCTTATTGTTTCTGAGTGAAGGTCCCTGTTTGACAAGCCCAATAAAAACAAAAAAAATCTTGCTTTCATTATCATTATCTTTTGTGACACTGATCTTCGACTTATTCTTTCATTTTATCGTCGAAATTTTCAGTTGTCATTATTATCTTCCGCTCCTACAATGCTAACAACTTCTCTATTCCTTTAATGGATTGTCTTTCACCTACAACAAACTTCTTCACTTCTCTTTTAATTTCTCTAAACTATTCTCACTCCATTGAATTATTCACTATTAAAGCGCCTTTTTACTGGTGCCTAGGAATTCGGTAATATCGAAACGTTTTTTTTTTTTACCACAACAATGGATCATTTTCATCAACGGCTGTAATGGTACAAACAAGCGGTGGTTGCCTTTTTTACATTTCTCAACTTTTACAAACTTAATCAAACTTCACGGCTTCTGCCTCTACTCTCTTCATTCAGATTCTCATACTTCGCGCTGTGCTTTTCAGTTATTTCCTTTCTTCTAGCAGTATAAATTTCTCCGGGTCTCTGACTCCAAAAGCGTTCTCCAATTCTTCAATTTCCTTTTTCTTTGCGATCCTACATATTCATTATCCGTTATACTCGATTACACGCTATCAGTTCTGATCTACTACTCTACTGTAACCAATTTGAGTCCCTTTGGGTTCCCAGACACACAGACATTTTAGGAAATAAAAAAACGTCCATACGTTAACCCGATCAGCTACAATTAAAGAACATCTAACTAAATTTTCCTACCTCCTTTTACATAAAAATCAAAAAATTGGCGCGACTTTTTTCCTTTTTTATTTTTCAATTTGCAATCCTTTTATAAACCTCTCCATTTCGCCATTTCTTTCTTTTAGTAGATTCCTTATATTCTTAGTATTATGTTACATTTCAACCATGGCTTATTTCCATCTTTTTATTCTAGATTATTCCCTCCAACTGTTTTTGTTTTATTCAATTTTTAACAAGATACACCTACTTTTTTAAAAATATCAAATTTATTTATTATTTTTCATAACATCTTTTAACTGATATTTGTTAAACATTCAAACCTTATTAAAGGAACGAAAAAACGAGCAAGTTTTTTCAATAATTTGTCCAATTAATAATAATTTTTCATAATAAACTACTTCGTTTTTTGAATCATAATAAGTTTTAAGTATTGACGAAGCTTCCTAATAAATTTAATATCTTCATACGTTATGATCTAATAATTTTTCTTTTTGTAGTCCTCACTACACAATAGTCTATACGAAAGCTCAGAAGGACCGAAAATCTTCATTGTATTTAATTTTAAAAAATAATTTTTTTTTTTTGAAAAAATAAATAACTTAAAAATTGCAATATTCCGAAAGCTGTTGAATTCTGGATAAAGTATACAGAGCTTAATTTCTATACTTCACCAGCACAATTCATGCAATACCCACACTGTATATATATATATACTTTTGCAAATTATTTTGTTTTTTCGTAGTCGATATGTTTGGAAATCGAAAATTAAATGATATAATTAAGGTCTAATTTCGAAAAATTCTTTGCATAAATAATATATCCGGTGCTATAACGAAAGTTTTAATAACCTTCGAAATTGAAAATAGAATGGAATTATATCATTACCCGGTGGTATTTACATTCTAAGACATATTTGTCATTTGTAGAAGTCATAGTTAAACTATTCGCACTTTTAACATTCGCGTAATGTTAATTTGTCCTTGAACGTAATTATCTAGAAATACAGATATAACATTACTATCCATCTTTGTATTTTATTTTTCATTTGGTTTTCCTGTTAAAACGTAAAATATTTAACGCTCAACGCCTAAGATACGCTTATTTTAGTGTGATACTAAATTCGATATAAATTTACAAATTTTATAAAAATACAGTTAACGAAATTTTGCGTTGAATAAATTTTCATCCGAGTGAATTAAAGAAAATTGTTTCTGTTACAATTTATTACATAGAAATTATGAAAAATATCTATTTAATGTATACTGTTTGGTAGCAGGGGAACGCTTAAGTCAATATTTTGTAACGCTGAACGAAAAATACCAAATGAAGAAATTGAAAATAATTTCAATTTTTCCAATAATAAAATTACTTTGCCAATTGCTTGCGTTCTGCTTATTATTCGGGAACTGCAACGTATGTTTAAATCGTTGAATGGGTTTATCTGAAGTCCTAGAGCTTAAATGAAATTTTAATTATTTTTCCGGCTATTCTTTCTCGTCTAATTCTATTCTTTAAGTCGGTCAACTGTCTAGTATTCGGGAAAATGATAAAATAAGCGGTAGAATTTTTAGAGTTAGAATTTTTGTCCAACTTCCTGACTCTTTTTAATTTTTTGCCCCTTTTCATCATTTATTCAATTGTTCTTTAGGTTTTTTACTTCTCTCTCAAGTAATTACTAAGATATTAAGATGTCAAATTTACTTAAATAGGTGTTGATTGTTTTTTTGTTTGTTTTTTTTTTATCAGTTCACAACTAAAGCAGTAATTATTTTTATATTTTTTTTATTTATAACATTAGTAGATCTTCATTAACATCTAATTTCGGGTATTGTTGTTTAAATAATTATTTTCTTCCATTTTTTAACGACTTTATTATCTTCTCTGTGTGAACAATTATTCGTAATTTTTCATTGCTCGTTCCATCTCAGTTGATTTTCTACAAATTTTGACCTACACGAATAATGCGGTTGCTTTCTTGAGAAATTTTACTGTTCTTAATTTCTATCTTCTTTATAAAAATTATTACCCTAACTTGCAGCGTAGCATTTATCCTTGTTCCAAGTTTAATCATTCCTTTTAACTTCCTATTCAAAACCAGTTTTTTACTTCGTGTTTCTGGTATGATTTTTTCGGTCTTTAATTCGTCCCGTAATTAGTATTATATATGTGTATTTTTTATATATGTGCGTGTGCGCGCGCGCGCGCGTGTGTGTGTGTGTGTTTATATATATATACATACATATATATATCGTTTTTGGATTATTTGACTATAATTTGATTTTTTCATTTTTCTTTTACAGACTCCCGTTTTTTTCATCTTCTAGACTACAATTTTATTTTCCGCCCAATTGTATCTTCCTACGTTCACTATTCTCGCTTGTATTGGTCTTCCTGTTTCATTTGATACATCTTCCAATCTCTCCGCTTAGGATTTAATTTTCGATCAATTATTTTTATGATTTTTAGTAGCGTGTTGATATTTTTCAACAATTAATCTAAAAAATAAAAGTTTCAATATAATTCCCGAAATAGTTTTAATCTATCTCGATAATTGTTTTTAAATTTTTTTTTTTTTTCTTAAATTTTTTATTGTGACGACAATTTAGTCTTTAACAATAACGGTGACAAAGTTGACTACATGTGGAAAGAGTTACACTTCCAATGAAGTGACTCCGACTTTATACATCATTTCACTAAGTCATATGGTTTTCGGCGTTTAAGTCGCCTCATATCCTCAGAGTTGTCGAGGAGTTGTATGACTTCGACATTAGTATGCTTCTCCAGCCGTTTTTCGTGTTTACAGGCGAACCTGGTAATTTCATCGACGACCATTGGAATTTCCATATCTCGATGTATGTCGTCGTTGCGTTCGAATCTGTATGCAGCAGTGATCGTGCGAAGTGCAATGTTCTGACGTCTTTGTATACAATTTATGTTGGAACTACTAGCACAGCCCCACAACTGTATTCCATAAATCCATATAGGTTTAACAATGGCTGTATACAAAAGTCGTTTGTTTTCAATCGATAACGGCGAGTTTCTTCCTAGCAGCCAATAAAGACTTCTCACCTTTGCCTTCATTTCCAAACATTTTTGTCGGACGTGGTGCTTCCAATTTAAACGCGAATCAAGATGCATCCCTAGGTACTTGGCTGAATCTTTTTGTGGGATTATCTGCTGATTCAGCGTCATTGGGATGTTCTCAGTTTTTGTTTTTAAATAAATATTTTTTTTGAATTACATTTTCTACTTTTTGAAAAATTCAGTTGTACTGGTGGTAGATTAATTTAAGCTCAAAGTGCAATTTTTATCCTATTGAAATTTCATTTTCACCAAACTCACTTTCAAAAAAAAAAAAAAAAAAGCTAAATTTACACTTACAAAAAAATGAAATAAAAATAAAAGTAATCCGAATAGAATGCTTAATAAAACCCGTTTAAAGAATAATAGTAAAAAAGCTATTAAATATTGTTTGGAAGAAAACAGTTATAATATACATTATTTCTCAAATAAAGGTACAGACCCAACACTTGTTGTATTCGTGGCTTATTTAATTTTTAAGGAATTAAATTAAACGTTTTATTATAAATTGCAGCCTTTAGAGTTATATTAATTACTTGTGTTAGTTATAAAAACTACCCTTATGATGCAAATGTAGATCGTATGGTGGCAAAAATCCTCTGTTGCATCTTTCCTCCGGTAGATTAGAATGTAGAAAAAGAGTTATTAAATATTTTCTTTCCTTTCTAATCTAATATTCCTAGTTCTCATCGTTGGTTGCAAGTATTCCTTCTCTGCAACGTTCCACTATTACTTTTTTAGCGTGATTTAAAATCGGTCACTCTTTCCTCCTCTCATCATGCTTTCACTTTTTCTATTCTCATTCCCCTATTGCTCTTTGCACAATTCCGATTCATTTAATAGTGATCCTAATCATGTTCTGTTTAAATACTCGGATTTTTCAGCTGAACATTTTCTCCTTTATCATCAGTTTCTAGCTCTTTCGCCTTCCATCTCTATCTTGGTAATTCCCTTATGAGATTTTTTATCTTCTCTATTTTCAATCCGATAAAATGTAACCTATCAAAAACATAAATGTAAAAATGGGAGTCAAGTTCAATATTAAAAATATATGTGTTTGTCAACTTCGCCGACAAAAGAATTGACATCTAAATGGATGCCAGGTTCTATAGATAATTCCGAAATTTATTTGTAAGAACATACAACATCCTAAAATAAATTTAAAACACAATTTCTTGTTTTTTTCTGCTACAACAATGTTTGCTATTTAAAAATATAACTTCTTAAATTTGAACAGTCGAATTATTTACACAAAGCAGATAATTTAGGATAAATTAAAGCTCACGATTTCACTTGGCTATTTTTCATATACAAGTTATCTTTTATATTTGGCTAATCAACTTATCTTCTTTATGTTATACGGAAGTTACTGTTTTTATATTGTAAGGTCCAACATATCTTACTCTTCTAAAAATTTGGTTTGCTGGTAAAAATTAGCCAAGTGAAATCGTAAGCTTTAATTTATTCTAAATTATTTGCTTTGTGTAAATAATTCGACTGTTCAAATTTAAGAAGTTATATTTTTAAATAGCAAACATTGTTGTAGCAGAAAAAAAACAAGAAATTGTGTTTTAAATGTATTTTAGAATGTTGTATGTTTTTACAAATAAATTTCAGGATTATCTACAGAACTTGGTATCCATTTAGATCTCAATTCTTTTGTCGGCGAAGTTGACAACCACACATATTCTTAATATTGAACACTTGGCTTCTACTTTTAAAATTAATGTTTTTGATAGAATATCATTACTTTTTGTAAAGAAATCATTATTATACAATTTATTAATTGACCGGTGTTACGATATTAATTCGTTTAATGTTCTGAAGGACCAAAATGTTTCCGAACGATGTTTTTAACATAATGTACCACCGGTCAATTAATAAATTGATTATTAGCGAAATAAGATGAAATACTCGATATTGATTAAAAGTCTTAAAAAATACTGTTTCCGAAACGATTAAAAAGGGTAAATATAAAATAAGCTGTGAAAAAAGATTGACAAAGATACGAAATGACGAAACACAAAACAGCGCTTTTCGAAGCGACATACTGAAGAAACGAAGCTAAGCAACAAGAACATGTTGACGGTTAAGAGATCAGCGAGCCAGTTCTTTTTCTAACGCAGCGGAACTTATCAATTTCCGGCGTTTCTTAAATTTTATAACTTTACATCCGGCAATCTACCTGTAATATAAACTAAATTAAAATAAACGAACGAAATTACGTAAAAAGTATGAAAATTTCACTGTTCTTTCTGAGATGTTTTCCTTTGTATAGTCACAATTACCCATCTGGACGCCAAATATCAACTATCTAGGTCACCTGGAAGTGGGTTAGGTTTTTGATCTATATGTCAATCAGTGATAAAAATGACCACTTTTAGACGTTAATATCTCAATAACCGTTTGAGTTGTATTTATGAAATTTGGGGTTCTAGTTAATCTAAGGGGGTTTAATAAATAAACAAAATTTCATGTGTTTATGTTAAATAGATTTTTAGTTATTAAAGGGTTAAAAGTAGCTTCAAATAGTTCGTGTAAATATACAGACGGTTGCTGCGTCGTCGCCAGTTCCTTTTTCTCGGCTTGAACTTGGCTTGACACGCTTCCGCGTGTCTAGATAAAGCTTTTTTTTTTGCTAAACCAATGTCCTTTGTTGGCACACTCAAAATAATATTAAAAAAGAAAAAATACCTTTTTTACACTAATTTTTATTGTAATAATATTTATACCAAACTGCTGATGGCTGTTCATACAAAGCAAGATGTAAATTTGTATTATTTAACGGGCAATTCTTGTATGTATAAAGAAAGTACACATATTCTTGCAGTTACTGACAAGGTTCTCTACAAAATCAGAAATTGACTTAAATGTTCAAAATATCGATTATACTAGACACTAAGATAATTGGGTTGATTCGATCAACTTAGTCGTATTTACAGCAACCAATCGTGTCTAAATGGAAAAATTCATTTTCATTTTAATTGACTCGCAACTGAATTGATCCTATTATCGTTTTATTATTATAACTGAAATCTTGGGCTCGCTATATTCATGGACTGGGGTGTGTTGTGTAAAGCTTAGCAGTTATTAGCAGACCAGAAGATCCGATTAAACAGTTTGGCCGGACGAATAACAAAATAATTAAAAGCAATCGATTTATATTTTACAAAGAATCGGAAATAGAATGAAAAATTGTAAACTGAGAATTTCTTATGTACGTAGTGCTATAATTAGTTAACTGCCTACAGCCAATGATAATGAAACTTTGTAGCAATTAAATGTTAAGTAAAGAATAAAAATTAAAGCCTTTTTTTTGTATACAAACGTTCTGACTATACTAGTTGCGCAGTTGTCCTACTCATCCAAAGGCCAATTATCCCAAGTTGAATCCTTAATTTTTTTTCCAATCTATCAGTTATTCTTCATGTGCGTGCGAGCGTGTGTATATATATATATATATATGTATGTATATGCAGGGGCGTATCCAGAAGAACATTGGGGGGGGGACTATATAATTACGTAAAATCTTCTATGGTAGGTAGTAGATTTGAGAAATACCCCTTGTTTCACACAGAAAATCAAATAGCGACCTTTATAGAAATTTAAAAATGTTTTAAAAATACACAATTATTACAATTTAATTTAAATTTAGTTTTATTTTTAGGTGAAAAATAAAACGAAATTATAAAATTCTAGCTAAAATGGTAGTTTAGAAATAGTAAGAAAGACAGTATTTTTATTAGACTTTATTTCTTTTTTATTTTTGTTAGTAATGCGATCCAAATTCTTTGTTCGTGAACAAATAAAAAAAATATATATATTTCTCATTAAACTATTTTCACTTACGTTACAAAATAAAAATGCAAAATATCGACAACAGTCGTATTTAAAATAGAATAAAGAGGAACATTAATAGTTTTACTAAAAAATAGTATTAAATATTAGTTATAATTAAATCCGTAGGTAAAATTCATACAAATCTTTTATATGATAAATTAAGTTTCTATGTTATAACAAATTTTTTCATAGAGGCTTTGGTTCTTTGGGGAGATGTCCCTTATCCCCCCTCGTGGATCCGCCACTGGTATATATATATATATATATGCTCTCGTATATGACTAGCTTTAGTTATAAACTGTTCATAAACGATTTGCATTCGCGAATTTGTTTATGTATGCAGGTTTTATGCGTGTTTTTTTTCCTGTACAGAATTTAATTATTTTTAATTAATGAAATAGAGTTACATTTTACTGTACAACCGAGGAAATAATAATTATTCCTTAATTCTCTGCTACATCATTACACTGAATCAAGTTTTTGCTGTAATAGTAAAAAGCAAAGGAGAAATTAAAAATAATCGCTTTTCAGTAATTATCGTGAATAAATTGTTCATTTATTTTTATTGCATTAATTTCATCGCTATTCGATTATTATCGCGTTACCAACAACAAATAAACATAGATTAGATAGCGGCAGAATTAATTTTTATTCACTTCGTCATAGATGCTTTTAAAAATTCCGCCTAGCAAACATTATATGTGCGCCTTGCAGTTTAGCTAGAATTTTAATCGTTCACTGTATTTAAGTACAAATTTTTGATTATTTTTCAAGCATGTTGGACGTTTTTTTAAAATTAATTTCTCGTATATAATGAAATTTTGTAATTTTAAAAGATACATATGTGAAATTGTTAATTGTCGATGTTGTTTTTAATTTCAAATACGTATATATGTACAAATATATTGTTATGTCCGTGAATAAATAAGAGAGAAGTGTAATACAATTTTTTCAAATTCAAATTAAACAGTAAGAATGCCAGTTCCGATGAGGCTGCGCGATTTGATCAGACAGATAAGAGCAGCTAGGACGGCTGCCGAAGAACGTTCAGTAGTTAATAAGGAATGCGCCTATATCCGCTCGACATTTCGAGACGAGGACAGCGTGTGGAGATGTCGAAATATTGCCAAATTGCTGTACATCCATATGTTGGGGTAAGGTCATTTTCAATTACGTTTTCAAAAATCTCAATTTTTTTTTCTTTTTATCAAATTTGAAAACATTGTAACTGTAAAGATGCGGCGTCTTTACTACAATATTTCACCTTACGTTTTTATCCGCAACTCATGTTAGCTGAAAAATGTCTGCGAAAGTGATAACCAAAATAAGCCAAGTATGGACACAATAAAGAAAACAATGATTTCTTTCGATAGTTTCATTTGTAATTTATTGAAATTCATAATACGTTAAAGTTCTTTTACGTTTATTTCAGTTCACGGAACACACGAAATAATGTAAAATTTATTTGTTCAGTGTGTGAAAACGGATAATTTTGAATTTTGTGCTCCGAGTCTAATATCTGTTTGCTCGAAAAAGAAACAGTTAGCGATGTTATATTTAATGGGACGTATACAGACCTTGTACAGGTAAATTACCTCCAGCAGCATGCGCTTACGAAATTGGTTGTATATTAGTGGGACTCCGTTTAAATGATGCTTGATCGGCACTGGATGCAGAAGTGTTTGCTATTCTGTTCTGTCTCCAGGAGTACTACAAGTCTAAATCTCGACGGAAAAAGATACTAGTTATTAAACATTCTCTGACTACCATACAAAGTCTACAAAATAATTTTTTTTTTTTTTTATCAGGAACAGCCATTACGGCTTTAACCAATAAATTTAAGTAGTAATAAATGCATTCGAGCAACCAGACAACCATATTACATATATATAAGCATTAAGCCCGAAGCGTGACACACAACGAAGCGAAAATAGGATTTGACCATTGCCAATATTCCTCAGATACAATAACTTAGTAAAATGAAAATTTAATATTCGCTATATAACGAGGTCTGAAAGCTTCAGACTTTTTAACCGTCTGGCATCTCCACTGTTATCGAGCAGCTAGACCGCTGAAGGATTCATGTGGCTTGTAAATCGGCGCTCGTGTTTCCCAGCCTCCCTGACGATAATTTGTTTAACAAGTTCCACCCGTAGATCGCTATGTAAATTGTTTCTGATATGGCAAGGTGCGATCGTTGTCGTAAGAAGCATCTTACTCTGGACGACTTGAACTAGCTTTCTGTTTGAAGGCTTCTTACAGCCCCATAATTGAACTCCGTACGTCCATATAGGTCGGATTGCGACAGTATATATTAGACGTTTACTCGCCAAGCTAAGCTGTGCTTTACGTCTCAATAACCAGTACAAATTCCGTATCCTGTGCTCCATCTCCTTCCTTTTCATTTTAACAAGCGGTTTCAAAGTTAAACTCGTATCCAAATACATACCTAAGTATTTAGCGTGGGCGGACGTTGGAATCATGCGGTTATTAATAAATATAGTTATTTTTTTCGTTCTTCTTAACAAAATAACTACATGCGTTGATTTAGTTTCATTTAGCTTAATTTTCCATCTCTCCACCCAGGAGGATATATTGTTAACCACTGCTTACAGCAAGCTGGAAGAACTCTCCTCTGTGTCTCCCGTTGCTAGTATCGCGGTATCATCCACGAATAATGCCATAGTGCTGTTAGCAGTTGACGGTATGTCTGATGTATAGAGAAGATACAAGACAGGACCAAGTACACTGCCCTACAACACTCCAGCCTGAATAGAATATTGGGCGGATGTTGCATCACCATAACATACGACGTAACGCTTGTTTTCAAGGAACGATTGCAAAAAGCGACAGTAGTTATCGGGGAGCAGCCCGTTTAACTTGTGCAGTTATCTTTCATGCCAGACTTTATCGGAGGCCTGCGCTACATCGAGAAACAGCCGAGCAGTATTTCCTTTCCTCTAATGCTTGTTCGATGGTAGCAACTTGAAGAGCTCGCAGTAACTCCTTATCTTTGGCAGTTGTTGATCGAGATCCCCAGTACTGGTGCTTGTTATTGAAGTTTCCACCTATAATAAACTTAGGACCGAGATAATTGAAGAGATGTATAAACTGATCCGATTTAATGTTATGTCTAGGTGGACAATAGATCACTGAGATGTTAGTTGTTACATTGTTAGCAGTAGCTGTTACTGATGAAACTTGAATATGCTGTGTACAATATTTTTCACATTCCCAATGTTTAATGGTTGCTTTAACTATAGCCACGGAACCTCCATGAGCCTTGCCGTCAGGATGATCACATCGCTATACTTTGAAACCCCTAGTTGTAGTACAAGATTTTTTTGTAAGACGAGTTTCCGAAATGAGAGCTATGCCAGTGTTGTTATCATGGAGATATAACTTCAGTTCGGTTTTTCCATTAATTAATCCATTGGCATTCCAGGTAATTAAATTTATGAAGTTAGATAAATTAAATGTCTACAAAATAATAACACGGAAGAATTATTGGCGCAAAAAATTCAAGGGACTCTGCTATTGCTGGACCAGAAGGACCACTACGTCGTGTTTCTGTGGGTCCCTGCACATACTCAGATCCCAGGGAATGAGCGCGCAAATCTAGAAACTCGGTTTGCTATGTTATCTCCGATGCTGCACAAATCTCAAGACCCAACAACGCTTGCAACGTTTCTACGAGAAAGAATAACTGAGTAGTGGAGCAAAAAATGGATGTCCAAGACTACCTTCTTTTGTTAAATAAAGCCGATGAGTGAATCATAGTGACCGCTGATTAATTATCCGCGTGTCGAATACACAACGATCAATTGGCTACGAATGGGGCATGCAGCTAGCAAAGGATAACTCCCCCTAACTGATATCCATACTGTATAGAATTAAAATATCCGTCAGTACAATATATCCTAATTGAATACCTAGTTTTAATGCAGTCCGCCCAAGCACTTTCATGACGTTAACAGAAGTATTGGACAAAACAAATCGCATGCCGCTTTGAAGAAGCGTATTCAAAATGGCGAATTGTTGTTTGGTCTTTACGTAGCTTAGGCAGCTCTCTCCGTGATAACCCTAGTAGTTAAAAACGGTAGTTAAATGTAAAAAAAAAAAAAAAAAGGTACGGAACTTTACAACTTTTAAATAAATCAGTATTTTATCTCTTAATTCTTTAATCGGTTTTTGTTGCTTTCTATGCATTTTTTTTTTGAATCCTCGCCATATTACTAATACATATATGCATATATGTGTGGCGGGGGGGTATTATCTGAGGAGTAGTTTTTGCCGTTTTATACCACTTAGCCCGCCAAAAATCTAAAAATGTATAAAATTGCCCTTATCGGCAAAAAATTATTTCTTTCGTAAATTTTAAAATTAGTGTTCTCTAACGTTAATTTACTGTGATGCAATAAAATTTGTAGCGCTATGTTCCTTAAAATGTAATTCGAGAAAGGTTATTACGAATGAAATTCGTATAGCATCAATGATTTTTTATCTTTTAATTTTTCGAAACCGAATATTATTCAAGAAAATCGATTGTGACGAGAATTATTCTTGCTTTATACATAAATGATCCTAAATTTTAAATTGCTTCAACTGATTAACAGCAGCGCCTAGCAGGTGTAATATAATACAGGATGATTAATGTTTTACATTCACCTTGAACGTTAACTGCAAAGTTGATTAAATTATTCGAACGTGAAACGAATCGTTAGTGCAATTATCGCCGTGAAAGCCGTATTCAGTCTGTGTGATTATGTCGGTTTCGTATTAGCACAAATGTAGGTATGTGGATGCGCGTAAGCGTATACTTATAGCAACACCGTCGTTTTTGTTTTAACTTTGTCGATCGAACAGTTACTAATTACCGAACCAGCGAATATTTCAATGAAAGCCTGTTTCGTCCACTTACGATCATATTTTTTCCCAGCTGTGCTTATCAATTGTATAATTTTAAAGCCTGTGTGTGGTAACAAATTTTTTTCAAAAATTTAATAAATTATTTATCTAATTAACCTGAAACATGAATTAATTTTAATTGGCCAAGTAGTTTTACGATTTATCCGATCTGCTAAAACTCTATTTCTTAAATAAAAAAAGGAAAGGGTTCAAAAGAGTATTTAAATGGATAGTCCACTACTCAACTGAGTTACATATTTAGTGTTATCATTGTTTTATAAGGATTTGAAAACATCTATTTGTACTACGATTTAACCCGTTTTTTCTTACTAGTAAAATATGAACATTTATTTATTTATTTTACCTACATGAATGTGTATATTCATTCAAAAGATAATATTCGTTTACACAAAATCCTAATAAAGTGGGCCAGACCCAAAAAAAATATGATTCAGCGACTCTGGAACGGCTTCATTTATAAAGTTGAAGTGTTACATGTAAGTATCATGATTAAAGCGCTTTAAGAAAATATATAACTTGACCGCCAAAAAGTGCGAAAACATTAAAAATATTTAATATAAAATTTAAAACATATAACAAAAAACAAATCAAATAAAAATATATATATATATATATTTTTAAGTGACAGCTTAATTGTAAAAAATTAAAATATGCGTCTGGAGCTTTACAGAAAAAATGTAGCCTGCATTAGAACTTCAAATTTAGACTCGTAAGACCCGGGAAAATTTCTTTTCCAGTCATGTATATCGATGGAAATTCGGAAGTAACTAAACTATATTTTTATTCCTTAATGAAACTTTTAAAGTTGTAAAAAGTTTTAAAAAACCTGAAAAATAGTGTGCAGCTTTTTTCAAAATTAGACTTTCGGGCACGCACTATATATCAATAAAAAACAAAATCGTATTTCAATTTCTTAACGGAACTTTTAAAGTTTACGAAAATTAATGAGCTTTTCTTTATGGCGCATGTTCTGCACTTAGAAATATTTCAGCACTGTGTGAATAGGCGTGCGCATTTACGGAAACCTGGTATAGGAACAACTTTAAAATAAGAAATATTTGTTTTGAATTTGATGTCGTGCAAATTATCATAATTCTTAACCAAGTATGGAATCTTCAGCATACGAAACGTTGCGTTTGATCGGACTTGTTTAGATATATGTACAATGTTAAACCTTTTATGAAGCCAAGGTGATTATGGAGATATAGTTTACAATGTACTAAGTCCAACCGTACTAACAAGAACAGAGGAATCAACTCTTTTACACTCTCATCAGATATTTTTGCCTTCCTAGATTTCTGTGGTAGTAAACTATTGCAAGCTAGATAAATTCGCGATTGGATCTAGAAGGAAACATTGCTCGAATCCATGACCCTTGACTCGGTACCCGAACACCTTAACTATAAAGCCACTACGCTACACTACTTTTAAAAACGTAATTATTTAAAGAAATGCTTTTGAACTCTTATTTTTTTTAAATAAAAAGTAATCTTATTTATGTACATGTTTGTTTGTTTTTTTGCAAACAGTTAACCGATTTCAGGAATAGAATATTATCTTAATGTATAGAATGATTGGATTTGTTAAAGAAGCTCGGAATCTATTTTAGGTGCTCTACGTGTCCATTATTATTTTCTTGTACAAGAATGATCCCCCCCCCCCACCGCTACTGTAAACAGCAAATCTAAATAAATGTTCCAGAATACTCGTTGCAGTTCTTAAATCTAGTTCTTTAATTAATTTCCGTAAATTAGCAACTGTTTTTTCTTCTTTTTCTGATAATCCTACCATTTTCCACCGGATTGTTCTATATATGTCGCCAAATTTCTAACAGTGCTGAAAACATTAAGCTTTCTTTACAGTGGTAGTGTACAAGACAACATCCTAATATTGTCAGAATCGCCAAGTTTGCTCGAGCCTTTTTAGCTACTTATCAGTCCCTTATCCAGTCTATGTGTAATCGGGTATCCCAGTTTAAGGCTTTTTAGATTTAAGTTCAACGGAACGAACGCTGCGATATATACTACCTAAAGAAGCTTGTGACTCAAATATTCCATTAATTCCTTTAAGTTATTTTTGGTCCGTCTTGGAAATGTGAACTAGCTCTAAGTAGATAATACTCTAGTACTACATTTTTCTTAGACTAGTTAGTCCCCCCCCCCCCCGCCACCGCCGCCGCCACCACTTTTAATTTATCATGAAGCCTGTTCCGGCTCTTTCATTCTAAGTTGATTATGATAATCACACGGCTACGCATTAGTCACCACCGTCTCTGGCGCATCTCCAAAGGAACGGTCTTACTGACCACGCCTACTACTCTGATTCACTAGACGGTAGATTAGTCACAAATGTGAACACTGTGTTCTTTGCCTGCAGCCAATATGTAGCACGACGAACAACTCCTTTTCAAAATTTAAGCCTTTCACCTTGGTTTTCTTATTGACTACGAAGGATGTATATAACTTCACCTCAAAGGGGAATGTTGTAATTTAAACAACTTCCGCATGGATTAGACGGCACTATGTATACAAGTGTAGCGATTTGAATTTAGTACCGAGCCTAATAGATATTATTATTGTTTAAGAATAATAATAATATCTTTATGTATATTACTGTGAATATATATGTATGTATGTATGTATATATTACTACTGACCGGTGAACTTTCGAATAAACAAAAAATTCTTATTTATTTTATTTTTATTTTTTCCCATACGTGCTTACAGCACCATAGTGGAGGTCGGTATATTGAATGAACGCAAAGAGGACGGAAACAGAGCTGTCCGAGTTCTCCAGGAGCGATATGGTAGAGGAGCTTTTGTATGATTTTTGACGCTGTGAAAGTGTACCTGAGTAGTTAAATAGAAGGTGACGAATAGAAATCGGAGCGGCTGAGCAGTTTGGGCAGGCGGGTGAGGGGTGCAAGTAAAGAGATGGCCATGAGTGAGAAAAGTATGACCGAGACGCACGCGTGCGAGAATAACTTGGTGTCTTCTGTCAAATGAAAGGTTAGATTTCCTTTTCTAATGGAGGATTTTAAGAAGCGAAAGTGGTAGTGACCGGAGTTAGTCCACTGTTGCTGCCATCGTTCTTTTAGTTGAAGTTTTATGGTGCGTAGGAAATCGGCTAAGAGAACTGGAACGTTTGGAATTGGAAAATTTATAGCACCTTGTTTTGCAGTTTTGTCAGCCAGATTGTTGCCCCGTATGCCTTTGTGGTCGGGTATCCACGCGAAGGTGACATGCAAAGACGGGTTTGAGAAGAGCAGCTGGATGATTTTTTTGGCGAGGGAATGTTGTTGGTTTTGTAGACTCAATAGTGAAGATAGAGAGTCGGTTAGTAGCAGATATTTCTGGTTGCAGTTTTCTTTAGGGGCTATGTAGTTTACAGCCAGGTAAGGGGCATAAAGTTCTGCAGATAAAATGGAGAAAGGTGGAGGAAGAGAGTAACATGTGATGACTGAATCCTCCAGAGTGACAGCGCATCCGACTGATGTCGAAGAAACAGAGCCATCTGTGTATATACGATTTAATATCCATGAAACCGATGGAGTAATTCTTGAAAGTTTTCGCTGAAATTTCTCTTGAAAGACCAGCAAGAGAAAGATCGATGTTGATGCAAAATTTGGAACATGGGGGTATGGCTGCAAAGTGAAAGTGCGTTAGTGGGGGGTAGTTGAAGATCGAGGGAGTTTAAAATTTCTGCTGTTCTGAAGTGGAAGTTAGAAGCTGCATAGGGAGCAGATGACAGAATGCTGGCGGTTGCTTTAATTAGTAGATAATTGTCCGTGCTGATATGTAGGAGGTAGTTAAGAATTACATAGTGGAAGCTGATTGGCATCGACATGAAGGCTGGATATAGGAGAAGACCGAAGAGCTCCTGTGGCTATCAGACGAGCTCTGTTTTCTATTACGCTCAATCTGTGCAATAAGTGTTTTGCGGTTGAGAAGTAGCTTAAGGAGTCATAGTCCAGATTGAATCGAATCGATGTATTATAGAGTTGGAGAAGGGTGGAACGGTGGGCTCCAAATCTTGTTTCGCTAATGTTGCGTAGGAGATTGAGTTTGGGATTGTAGCTGTTAATCAGGGCAAAGATTTGTTTCTGCCAAGGAAGTTTTTCATCAAACCAAAGTCCTAAATATTTTGCCTTGGAAACCTTAGGCATTAGTTTGTTGTGGAGCTTCAGATAAAGAGAGTGATCGCAGTTACGAAATCTGCAGAAATGAAGAGCACAGGTTTTTGTTGGTGAGAACTGGAAACCATTTCTGGTGGCCCAGTTTGAAATTCTGTCGACAGAATTTTGCAACAGAGTTTGCCCTATGTTTACTGAGTTGCAGCGAACTATGATTGCTAGGTCATCGGCGAAGAGAGCAGCCGTAACTAGAGGTTGGAGTGATTCAATGAGGCTATTAATGGCGACGCAGAATAAGGTGGGGCTTAGGACAGCACCTTGAGGAACCCCATTTTCTAATGGTTGAAGTGACGAAAAAACTCTGTGCAGAAGAACCTGGAAGTAAGGAAGTGTTTGATTAGCTGACAATGATGACCACGAAATCCCCATGCATGTAATTGCTGTAGAATGCCTTGGAGCAGTCGAAAAATACCGTGAGCAGGTGATAACGTTGTGAGAATGATTCTTGTATACCAGTAGAAAGAGCAAGCAGTTGGTCTTCAGCTTCTTCTTCTTCTTCTTCTTTTTCTTTATAGTGCCATACTTAATTCCTGAGCGTCGGCGACTACCTATTCGTACATCTCAGCTGTACAGATATAAGTAGTGTACTAGGCAATTGTTATGTGCAACGCAAGTGTACACGCGCAAGACTTCATTCGGAACTGATTGGTAATCGTTTGATTTATCGATATACAAATGCAGTCCCGTGTGTGTCTGCTGTGTACTGACCTAGTGCACATATGATGGTATGCATGTTTGCCATTGCCTTCCACGTGATTATTAGCGAGTATTTAATTTAATTCTTTGTAATAAGTTCTGTCATCGCCCGGGATCTAACCCGTGACCTCCGTAACGGAAGTCAAACGCTCTAGAAACTAGGCTATCGCGACCGGTGTAGCGAGAACAAAACTTATTAAAAACGAAATAATTTAATAATCACGTGAAAGGCAATGTCAGATACGCACCCCATCATATTATCGATGCGAAAACACATATGCATACTTGCACTGCAATTGTTATACAGCGATAAGTCAAACATTTAAAGTCAGTTTCAAGTATAGTCTCGCATAAATCCGCGTTGCATACAGAATATTTTCACGAACGCGATCTTTAATTTCTGCCTCCTGGTCCGCCCATTTATTTACCCTTAAAGGGCAACAGCACTTATAGCATTACAATTTTGGTAGACTTTTCCAGCATTATTCTCAACACCTGGTAGTCTGTATTGATTCTTGAAAATCTCTCGTATTTGTTTTTACATATCATATATTCGACACTACTACCGTTTTTCTTAAATTAATACGCTGTTACGAAAGTTGACGTGGTGACCGTAGTAATCGATTATCCTATACGATTGTTCGATGTTAATTTATTAACACTCTTCCGAAAGTTCTATCTTTCGCAAAGGCATTGAGGTTTCGGCGAATATTTCAACGAGTCTCTCTGCGCAAATATTAAAATCGCTATTATTGAGGATTTATTTTATACGTGTACGTATATATTTTTTAAAGGTGAATTTTTTCCCCACGGTATTTTTAAAACCGTTAGTTTAACGCTCGCACGAATTTTATCTTTCTTTTTTGCCCGGCGCTGGATTTTTTTCCAGTCCTTCCCGCGTGTTGTACTTCAAAATAAATATAGATTTTATCCAAACTATTTACGGCGCAATTAATTAGGTACAAAATAAATACCAAATGAAATCGCCGTAATGGTGTTTTTTTTTTTTTTCGGTAATTCTATTCATTCGTATAATTCGGTCCATCTGTGTTTTATCTTTAATTTTCTCGTATATTAATGATTAAGTGACTATAAGACATTTCGTTCTCGTTATGCACCGTTTCCTGTTTAATAATATCACGTTGCATTTTTGAATGCGTACATTGGATAAAAATTTTAACCGAAAATATGAAATATTACATTACAGTTACCCCGCTCATTTTGGTCAGTTGGAATGCTTGAAACTGATAGCCTCACCGCGTTTTACGGATAAACGAATAGGTTACCTGGGTGCTATGTTACTCTTGGATGAAAGGCAAGACGTTCATCTGCTGATTACAAATTGTTTGAAAAAGTAAGAATGTCGTTTTGAATTTTTATTAATTTTTTATAATTATGATCATTTTTTTTTTCTGTACTAATTTTTTTCATACAAAAAACTTTGTCCCTTTTAACCGATTTGTGTGGAACCGAATCGTGGTTCAACAAGTTAGATAATAGAAAGGTTGGTTTAACTATAATAAAATTATATACAGTATTTTTGATATAACCGACTTTATCTGTATCGATAATTAAATACGTTCGGTAAAAATTGTGTTCACATCGAATTGCTTGCCTTGATTTCAGAAATAAATATTAACATCAGCCACGTTCTTTTCCTTTTTTTTTTTTTGGTATGTCGGCTCTGATAATTTATCTACGTTTACTGCATATTAATTTTTGTAAAACGATGGGATTTCGAATTTTATCATTTCTTTTTACGTGTAAACGACAGCTAATAATTACATTTTTAGATTTAAAACTTTTGTCGTACCTCTGCGGTGTTCAACGACGTCAATGTAACTTGTTGTAATAATAAAAACAAAGAGCATATTATATTTAATATTCATTTTTTTGTTTAATGGTCATTTTTTCTTTTGTTAACTATTTACTGTCATATATTATTTGGCCTTTTACTATTATATTCTCGGCACACACGGACCGATAAATTGATCCACATTTGTAAATGAGTCACACGTGGGCTTGATTGATAACTGGAGACTTTTCGGAACGTCGACTATGAAAATATTGTTATGATATTCGAGTTTGAAGAAAAAAAAAGAAAGTCATTTTTATCGTGTACATATTAACGTTCGGTTGAGATAAAAATTTTATCAAATACTATCGTTAGAATTAAATATGTTAAACGGGTATAAAAAATTAAAAATACATTTCGCTAGTTTCAAACTTTTAATTGTTCATAATCGCAGCGCTTAATTTATCGTGATCATGAATAATTAAGTTTGAAACTAATCATTGGATTTTTACTTTTTTTTCTTCTTCTTCTTCTATACGTGTTTTTTTTTTGATTGTAACAATTTTATTTGATTATAAAAAGTTATTCCCGGGGAAACAACGTCGTCGCATTTAGAAGAAAGAAAAATGCAGACTATATCCATTACTTGTAATAGAATTTTTGGAGACGCTAAAATTGTTTATAAAAAAGGAAAAAAAAAATAATAATAATCACCTAAACCACAAGCATATGGAAAATAAGAATTCACTTTATTTTTCATCTTAGAAAAATTACAAAGCAATAATTATAATTGTTAAAATAAAACATTTTGAGTTTATGCGAAGTAAAGTTGAAGTACACTGATATACGATATAATTTCAGCGATTAATAATATAAAAATAAATATATATATTTTTCTTTGTGTATGTGTGTAAGTAAATATGCCTACAGTTTAATTTGTAATAATACACGTATTTCCAGTTTACACAGCATTCTGATGTTTGTATTCGAAATTTTAAATAACGTGTTTGTATTGAAATATCTATTATGTCATAATTTAAACCGGTTTTTCAAATGCAAGGACCGAGCCCTCAGTGGAATTAGTATAATTGTAAAATTATAACACTTGTAACAGTATAATTTAAGAAGAAAAAAAACCTAAATCATGAAAAGCATAAAAGCGGTGACATAGTAATAGAAAGTGCAAAAGCGAGCATTACCGAAATATCAATAATTCTATTTTCATTTTTCAATTTAAAATAAAATATACGAAATGCGGTATACTTAAATTTATAAATCAGATTTCCTCAATTGCGAATTCCGCAAACCATTCTTGTCTGCGACATAATTTGAAAACACGTTTCTGTTTAGATAAAAGCTCACTTTTCGTTCGAACGCAGTTGCCAAAAAAGGTGGATTATTATTTTTTTTCTTATAATTAAGAAAAATTATGACGTTTTCTTCGAGTAATCATTCAAACAGTTAACTTCCTCTGCAACAAGTGAAAGAGCACTTATTCCTTCTTTATATCTGATAACAGTTTAAAAATTAAATTTATAAGAAAAAGCATACGTATGTATATATCTTTTTTTTTTCGAAAATTGTAGACTTTATACAAATAGAACGTTTGTTTCTTTCCAAAATGAAAATTAATATTATAATATGCTTTTACACATCATTTATATACTTGGAATAATTTCGTATTTAAACTGACTATCAGATTATTAACATGAATTAATATAAGTAAAATCTATAAAATTACCAGTTTTTATCATTATTTATAGAATTATCTCTGCAGCCCTGGATAGGTCTTTCCTTATAGATGAAAATTATACCGACTTCTAAAATGAAAAATATTCGTCAAAAGTATGAACATCAACAGTTACATAAACTGTCAAAATGTACTAGGTTTATTGAAGTTTGTTACACACATTATTTCTAGTACTTGTATAATGAAACACATATAACACTTTATGAAATAATAATGATATATTGAAAAAATGAATGCTAACGGGTTTCGAGGCAATAGCTTCATGATCACAGCGTTATATGTGTTTCATTTTATATGTACTCTAGGTTTGTCTTTTCATACCGTAATTAATTACTTATTTTTTTCTTATTATTGTTCCAGTGATTTGAATAGTTCAACTCAGTTTGTAGTCGGTTTAGCTCTGTGTACATTAGGTGCCATCGCATCTCCAGAAATGTCCAGGGATTTAGCTTCCGAGGTAGAAAGACTGATGAAATCACCAAATGCTTATATTAGAAAAAAAGCAACCCTGTGCGCATATCGTATTATATTGAAAGTACCTGAATTGATGGAAATTTTTTTACCGGCTACCAGATCGTTACTCTCTGAAAAAAACCACGGTTAGTAAAATTATTTTTCCGTACATAATTGGTGATGGTAATTTTTTCGCAATATGTAGTATCCCTATTTTTTTATTATTTTTCGAACTTACTATTTAAAAAAGAATATACTCGATAGATGAATTTTTTAACCCGAAGCAATTCTTTATTTCCTCCGAAGTGGTAAATGAATACTGAAAATTACTTAAATATTTTGTAATAATTATCGTCCGAGTAATTATTATGCTTAGATGTAATTTATATAAATAATTTTAAAATACTAATTACACTTGTATGATAGTTTCCCTGCAATACTACTGTACATTTAAAAATCTATACGGAAAAGAACAATACAAAGAATCGACTTCATCAAGGGAAACGAGTCATAATATGTATCGCTCAAACTTTTGAAGTCCAGTATTCAATCATTTTTATATACGGATTTAAGTACGGTTTATCATTAAACAATAAATGAACTATAACACTTTTAAAATAAACATACTTTTTCTTTTCTTTGTTTTGACAAATTATTTCGATAACATAACACATTTACTAACCTGTTGTTAAAAGTCGTGTTTATACTTATGAATTTCAATGAAATACAATTCGTAATATAAAGTCAATTTTTATTTATTTTTTTTAATTTTTTTTGAAAATAGGAATACTGATTACAAGTGTTACGTTAATAACGGAGATGTGCAACAATAGTATCGATACTTTACAACATTTTAAAAAGGTATTAAAAAAATTATTTATAAATTAGAAACTGCTTTTTTACTTTTATTTTTTTGGGCACGAGAATTTATCTCAAAAATTCTGTGACGAAATTGAATTTGATTTTGTGTCTTTTTTTTTTATTTATTTATTTTTTGTGTGCGTTGAACGTTAAAATCTGGATGAAATAAAATTTTAATTAATGAAGATTGAATTCGAGGTACAGTGAATAGAAGTTCTAATTAAGGTGGAAAAAACGGCACTATGTGTAGTAAGGAAGTCGATTCGTTCAAACGAGGGAAATAAAAAAAGAAAAGAAAGTCAAAGTAAGAAGTGAAGGGCACGGTCGATATAATATAAAAATATGCGTGTGTGAAAGGATGAAATAAACAGGATTCTCGAATCTAACCTAGCGTATAATACGAAATGGGGGCAAATCGTGAAATCAAAAACTAGGAAAAGATACGAGCTGAATAGAAAAATGAAACTAGGTTAAAGTTAATACGAAAGAGAGTAATGAACATTTTGTCGCATTTCGAAGTGAAAGCGATTATTTGAAACTAAAAATTTTACAGAAAAAATCAATCACTAGGAGAACTATTTAGCGAACAGAAGAATTAACGGGTTTCATTATGCATAGCTGGGGGGAGTTTGTAGCAGATCAGTTTAGATGAAACAAGATATACAAGTAGGTAAAAGTCCTTAAATTCATAGTAATTTTCACGATGAAATATGAAAAGATTATACTTAACAGGTTATTGAGTTACGATAAATCTTCATTAACGTAATTTTGACACCGTGTTTGTTTTAATATAAATGCTTTCTAAAAGGTCGAGTCAAGAATTAAAAATTTTATTTTTTTTATTTTTACTCTACATATTTTATTAAACATTGTTGATTTTTTCGCATCTGCTCTTTTTACACTATATTTATTATGCTCTGTTATTCAGATAGTGCCAAATTTGGTGAGGATATTGAAGAACTTAATATTGGCCGGTTATTCTCCTGAACACGATGTTTCTGGCGTTAGCGATCCATTTCTACAAGTAAGAAAATACGCGTACATAATTGTACATAATTTCTACCATAAAAAATATGTTTCCTCTTCACACTTATTAAATTAGTTCTAAATAAGCTAGCTAATTATGTTAGCATTTTTCCGATTTTGTTGCTAGACCTTATAAATATAATGAAAAGAAAAAAAAAAAAAAATGTAATGATTCATAATAAACAAAACGAAATTAGTAAATATAATAAATAAATCGTGTTAGGAACGTTTTCGTGTGTAGTCCATTTATCAAAAAAATAAACACAATAAAACGATTAACAATAGTAATACGGTCTTTAAATTTTATTTTTATTATTATTCTTTGCATTGATACATTCACTTCTGACAATTGGACTGTCTGAAAATATTCCTAACAATGTTTTTACTTATTTTGTTCTGTTTGCTATAAAACATCAATTTTCTTGGTACAAAAGTTTTAATTTCAATTTACCTAAAATGTTTCGGCCAAACACTACTTATTACATTCTAACCCCGCCAGAAAAAAATAAATAAATAAAAATAAGCCTGAAAACATGTCTTTTTTAGGTTATATTACGCGGTGAAGATTTTTGGTATTTTTTCTCATTGATTTATTAGGAATAGTTTGTTTCTTGTGGAGAATTTTATCTACTCAGACATTCTGCCGAAAACAAAAAAGGGGAGGGGGTCTTTTAAAGGCGCTTCTAGAAATAATACGAGGAATTCTGATTTTAAAACTAATTGTAGTTATTATTTGTGGCTAAAAGTACTGTCCTTGATTTCTAATTTTATAATAGTAAACGTACGTATAGTTTTTGTAATAGTCTACAAAAAATGTTTCAACTTACTTCGGCGATTTTAAAAAAATTATCCAAAATCCCACCTTTCAGCATATTTGTTTGTAATATTTGTGTGAAAATATCAGATTTCAATTGTTTTAAAATTATATATATTCTATTTTCTTTTAATATAACCGATATTTTTTCTAGTGAAGATCAGCCTAAGAGAATTAGGTTGTAATTAATATATTAAATTGTATTATTTATTATATTATTATTTTTTATATTTGGACGGCGTCGGAATACACTATGACGTACTAGACGAACGAAAAGTAGATTCCGTTTAAAGTTTTATTAACTTATATTTAACGATTAACCGGGGACTAGCAAGAGGAAATTAATCACTCTCCGACTTATTCCACGTACACGAACTTTTATTAACCACGGAAAAAGCGCCAACTACTACAATAGCCCGGACGAATTCAGGCCTCTCTCGGTCTCTTATCACGCTAACCGGACATTATCTTGTCCATATAGCCCGAGAATTCTCCTTAGCTCCTAAGATAATCGTCAGATGATCAGTATGTGCTTTTCTCCTACACATGTTCTGTTAGTAGAGACACAATATAAATTAGATCGACTGTTGTACTTCATGAAATTATTTTTTCCTCGAGTTCTGATACGTTCTCATTAACTTTTAACATGATGCTTTTAGAATCAAAAGCTGTGATTTTACTGCTAAAATTTATTTAATCTAATAAAATCATTCGCAAGACGTAATAAAAATATTTTTAAAAACTTCAAATCGTATCTTTAACTTTTCGGTTACATTTATCATAATTTTCATTAAAAAAAGTAAGGTACTAAATAATTTTGCGATGCATTATTTTGTTTTGTTTTATTTTTATTATTAATTGTAAATTGCTAGAACGTAAACAGCATAGATGACAGCAAGCGTAATACAAGTTTCCAGAATTTCAAAAATACACGGTTTCATCACATGTGCTATTCTATGATATAATTTTGTGACTTTCTTCCTCTACCCTATTATGGATAAAACGTCATTTTATTAAAACATCCGATGCCTAACAATGAAATTAAGAGGTATCGGTAGCTTATAATAGCGAACTTTTAAAATACCTAGAATTTTTTTTGTAATTAAAAATTAAAAATAATTGAAATCGTTTAAATTGCCAAACACTACTGCATCATTAAAAATTTGAAATTAAAAAGAAAAATTATTTACGTATTTTAAAATAGTATGAAATTTCTCGAGAACGCAGTTAACAACATATGTTAATAAAATCTGTCTTTTTGACATCTTCTAAAACGTTTGAAAAAAGATATTCATTTAAAAATCATCGCAAACGATATAATCTAATTGCAACATTATGAATTCAATATCAAAAAGCAGTGCTATAACGAGAACGTGTTAGCAAAAAAATGAAACCGAGATATTTCTAAATGGCCTTCAAAAACCAGTTCAGCGGTGAAAAATGCGCGAGTATTGTTTCTCCCTCTTTTAACTGATTATTATTTAACTTTACTCTCTTAAAGCGGAAATTTTCAATTCATCGGTGCACTAAAACATGTCTCGTCACGCTGAAGTTTTTAAATCAAAAAAATTCTTAATCCGTTACAAAAATAATGATAATATCACACGGTAATATAGAGATGCGCAATTTGTACAATATGGACGCCCAATTTAAATTAAGCATTGACTAAGTATAGTGTATATAGCCTATTAAGTACATCGGTGTAAAACATTGATAAAGAACTTAATTTAGAGCCAGTTTAACTTATAATTTATTTCAGTACAAAGTTTCTTCGATTTTCAGATAGCGGCATTTTTCGATATTTTAATTATGACATGGTTTACGCGCTGGAAGAGCTTTAAAATACAAACTGTAAACTTCTCGACCTTTCACGTGATAATTTAATTACGAGGGGGAAAATAGTAGACTTTCAAACGATGCTTAAAAAATTTCAAATTTAAAACGAATGTGATGTCGCAAAAACAAATTTAAACTTTAAAAGACATTTAAATAAATGACTAGGCTTATAACATTTCAAATAATTGGAAAAACTTTTACGCTTTATAGTCTTTTTCTATTTATGTATAATCGGGAAATGGAAACACTAGTTCTCGTAAGAGACAATAGATGTGAGAGACAAACGTAGAAATTTGAATCGGGCAGAAAAAATGATTTGCAAGAAAAGGAATTTTGGAGCAAAAAAATAAAAATCTATGTAAAAAAGATAAGAATGATTATATACATCGTCTATTTGCTCTGAAATAGAAAAACATACTGAGAAGAATGAAACAAATTATTTGTTTAAAAAAGTACGCCTTCTGATCCGTGAATTTAAATTAAACAAACAAACAATCGAGGATGATGACGGTGAACTGAAAACAAGTGCGAAGAATATAGTGGAAGTATGGAAAAAATACTCTACTAAATTGTAATAGTCACATTTCGTTTTAGAGTAAACATACTTGAAACAGGCACCATTTAATTCAATTTAAATAGATGCTTCTGCAGAGGTAATGAAAAAAAACGTTTTTCGGTAAAAATTTTAACGGCAGTTTTGCGGAACCATCCCCAGCCGTAAGACATGTCCATTTCAAAATTAAGAAAAGGTACATCTGACGACCTGGCAGACCAGAGTTGGGGCCATTCTGGATTATTCATCTGTTCGGATATATATACACTGTCAAAAAAATTATTTAATGGTTTTGTGATAATAAGCAGGACATTCTTCATACTGGAAAATCGTGTTTTTTTGCTGATTGAAAAAAAATAATCAACCAATCAGTTACTAAACTGTCTAGCAGAAAATAAGGTTACAAGTAAATTTTTACATATTACGGCTGCTGTCCATATATTGATACATACTTTAAGCTGACCCAATAATTCACATTGTGCAAATCGGTAATGTCTCCTCTAAACAATTTTGATTTGTCAGTACGCACAGATCTTTTTAAGAAAAATCCATTTTTATTGTCCATGTGGGACATCGACAAAGCATTATTCGTTCCTCCGGATCAGCTGCTTGAAGTCAACAACTATAATGGAAAAGGATGTTTTCTGTTAATATGCATTACCGACCAAAATTTTCCTTTGGGCAAATTTTAGCAATTTTCTTAATAAGTGGTACTAGAATGAGCAACAAAAGCATCGAAAATTTATTTTTTCACCCGCTTCAGAATTACTGAACGCAAACGTTATAGCAGGCTCTGAATGACAAATACCTACTGCACCTCAATGCGTGTTCAGAAAAACCACCCGTGCATTAGGTATTTTTCTATCCCAAAATTTTTGCGTATACACATTCTCGGCACAGATGGATTTTCCTTGTTGCTTTCAGTTCATAAAAATTATATCACTATATATCCTTTATTCGCCATTGTCGCCATATCAGAAGAAATTCACTTTTTTTTCTTTTTTTTTTTTTTTTTAGACCAGCTTAGGGCAATTACTACATGCCGTAATATTAATTTTAACCGACTTAATCGTAACAGTTGTAATAAATAAACAAAAACATCGAAACACCCAATACTCGCTTAATAATCACACTAAAACTGAAACAAATAAATCACGAGAGATGTGTACAAGTGTGTTAATAAAAGACCCATTGATCGTCGAACGTCAACATCTATCTTATACATTTTACTTCTGATCAGTTTTTTTGTAAATTGCATAATATAAATATTATATTGTTATACATCGATAAAAAAATATAAAACATGAGAGTTTTTCCAATTATTTTTGAAATTTTTTAAACGCCGTTTAAAATTTTCCTCCTCGTAATTAAATCAACATCCGAAAGATCCAGAAGTTTACAGAGCTAGTATTTTAAACCCTACCGGACGCGTGAAATCATGTCATAATCAAAAATATTTGAAAACGCTGATATCGCAAAATCGAAGAAATTTTGTATTGAATCTTACCAGATTAAATTGGTTTTAGATTAAGTCCTTCATTAACGGTTAAAATGCCTACATCGATCTTCTAAATACTCCGCATTTTAAATAAAAAAAAAAAATAAAAATAAAGAAAAAAAGGGGGTGAAAAGTGACCATTAACTTTTAGAGAAAATAATTGAAATTATTCCGCTTACCGGCTTGATGTACTACAGACTTTACATTCATATGATACTAATAAATGTATTTATGATCGGTTTTTGCGTAATTATGCGAAAGTCGCGTTTTCATGTAGTAAAATTGTTCATGAGCTGCAATAAGGAAATGTATAAGCATTAGCTCTCGGTGTACCGGATAGTATACGAAACGTTAAAAAGCAATAGTTCGTGGTTGACAGTTAAAAATTTACAAATGTATTTTAATTTAATCTGTAGATGAATTTTTGTAGGTTAAGATTTTAAGGTTACTGCGGATATTGGGGAAAAATGACGTGGAAGCCTCAGAAGCTATGAATGATATATTGGCTCAAGTAGCAACCAATACAGAAACTAGTAAAAATGTTGGTAGCACTATACTTTACGAAACAGTACTATCTATTATGGATATCAAATCTGAATCTGGATTAAGAGTAATGCATTTTATTTTTTTCTTGTTTAAAATAAAAATTTTATTTTTAAATTTTCATTTTATACGTCTAATATGCGCGCAAGAATAGATTACATTTTTTCGGTTATATATTCACATTATAAATATTCAGTTCGAAGAAGAATCAATTGAATAAAATATAACAAATAATTGAAATTATTCAAATTTTGAAAAAAATGTTATATATTTCATTTCTTTTCTTGCCAAAAAATTAAAAAAAAAAACTGTGCGTCAGTTGATAACTAACGGCGTTAGAAGTGAAACTTTTTATGGAATGCAAGAACTGTCAAAGAGGAGCAAAAAGAGTACATTAAAGTAAAAAAAATATACTTAAAACTAACAAAAATGATTTGTTAAATCAATAACGATGTGCAGATAATCTCGAATTAAACACTATACAAGTTTTACTTGCATGTATTCATTATTTACGTACATGTAACAATAAATATGCACAATGATTCTGTTCGCGGATCAGCGGTTTATTATTAGCAGTTTTTAAGTCGTTCACTTTGTTTTATAATTTATCCGAATGAGTCCGCCTCATGTACCTGCCCCGACCCTTCTTTTTTTTTGACCGCTTTGCTGTCTAAAGGAGCATTTAACTTTTCTTTTCACAGTGATATTGCTTTTTCAAAATATTTGAGTGAAAATAACAATCTTTTTGCCTGATTCTACTGAACTATCGTAAATTTATGGCATGTAGGGTTACCAATTAGTTTGCAGGAAATACGAATATGAAGAAACAATTGAGTAATTATGAAAGTAACGTAATACATTAACCTGATTGAATTAGCATTATTGATTTAAATTAAACAAACGAAAAGAAAAGAAAAAAACAAAAACAGAAATAGAAACTGGGCGACTATTCTCGGCGTCTTCTCTTTGTGCGAATCTTCGTACACTTAGTCTCTCTCTCAGGCTCTACGATCGAGTAGCGAGCATTAGAAAAAGACAACTAGTTAAACGTTATCACTGTACACATTATTTTATTATGTGTTGTAACCGGGGGGGGGGGGGCAGAAACAGAAACGGAAAGGCGACGGCTATTCTCGCCGTTTTCTCTTTGTGTTGATTTTCGTAAACATTTTTTTTTTTGCCACTCTCCACCACGTTAGAGAGAATAGGCATTAGAAAAGAACCAATAGTTTAACAAATTTTGTTAGTTCGACGAGTTTACTCTCTATCTCAAAACTCGTAGTGTCCCATAAGAAGTTTCATTTCAATAAATTATACGTGTTGTTTGTGAACAATAAAATATCTATAAAAAAACATGAGTATTTTAAAAATGTTATAATCTTACAATTAGACATTAGCAACCGCAAACTATGTTTCAGTTAAATTCGTGCGTATTATATATTAAAAATTTCAAAAGCTGGTTCTCTTTAATTTTGCCAAATTTCAGTATATTTACTTTCGTATTTATAATTCTATTATAGTGAGTGAACATTAATCTGTTGATGATTTCTAAGTATAAACAGAAAGTTGCCAACTGTTAGGAATTAATGTAAACTTACATTAAAACCTAAAAATTCGTTAATTACGTCTATCATCGTAAAAATAAAAAAAAAAAATATCAATTAATCATTTAACAGATTTGTCTAGAATATTGCCAGTTTGTTAATAATAATAAATACATTTATTTATTTATTTTATTTACTATACGTGTCAACATAAAGAGCCACTTATAATATAAAACAGAATTATAAATAAACGTTTGTGTACAATTTTAATAAAACTTAAACAAACGAGCCTAAAATACATTTGTAATATTTAAATCTAAGTTGAATGTAAATTGTAATTATTGCTACGAGTAACATATTTACTACGTGATTATAGTTCAGAAATTACAAATTAGAAATTTTAAAAAATTTGCCGAATAAATATTTTGGGCTCTAAAATTTATATGAAAATATTGCGGCTACCTTGTTATGTTATAAAAATCTATTTATTAATTTTGATGCACTTGGAAGTGGTGGTTATTTCATTTACTCAACGAAACTCCCAAAGTTGCCGAAAAAGTTCAAAATAACGCGAAAAATGGCGTGCCCCTCCCCCTTGACACTGCAAGTATTATAGCAAAAAATAATTGAACTCTACTAAAAATATGCGCTTCTACGTATATTTCTCTGGTTTGGAACACCCGGGTTTCCAGCTTTAAAATTAGACCCTCGGGACGCCGAAAGCTCGAAATTTTGAAAAAAAATATTTTTTTTCCGGGCATGTGATATATAGTTGGATAGATCGCTATATTTGTTGGGAACAATACTGTATTTCATTTCCTTAGCGAAACTTTCAAAGTTACCAAAAAGTTAAAAAAAACACGAGAACTGATACGTAGCCTCCCCTTTGCGACTCGAGTATTATACAATAGCTAAAAATTTTGAACAAGATTAAAAGCATGCGGTTCCACGTATATTTCTCTAGTTTAGAACATCCTGGTTTCCAATTTTAAAATCAGCGGTCGGGGAGCCGAAAGCTCCAAGATTTTGAAAGAAATATTTATTTTTTTCCGGGCATATGATATATTGTTGGAAAGATCGCTATTTGACGGGACCGAACCCATAAGTCACTTCCTTAATGAAACTTTTGAAGTTGACGAAAAGTTCAAAAAAGTGCGAAAGGTGACGTATGTCCCTTCCTTGACGGCGTGAGTATCATAGTTAAAAACTTTGAACAAAATTTTGTACATTCCTGTATATTTTTCTAGTTTGGAGCATTCGGGTTTCAAACGTCAAAATTACATCCCAATGAGCGCGGAATGCTCGAAATTCGGTCATGTAATATATCAATTGAGAGATAACTATTTGTCGTAAACGAAACCGTATTTCATTTTCTTAACGAATTTTTCAAGATGACGATAATTTCAAAAAATTACGTTCCTCTTCCTCTTTGTAGCGAAAAAATCAAATTTCTTTTGTTATGAATTTAGTATTATGTAAATAAAAATTATAGTTATCGTTAACTTACATACGGAATCCTCAGCGCATGAAACATCATGCTTGACTGAACTTGTTTGTTTTTCTTGTATAAAAAATACCGTCCTTTAAATTTTGACTGGCGTACTGCCACAAAACATAACTTCAAAAGGGCCATTTTACCAATTTATTGAATCATCTATGGTGTTATATTGTTTGTATAAAAAAAAAAAAAAGTCCACACAAATTTGTTACTGACTCCCATTAAATTTTCCCTTTATTCGCCTTAGAGAGAAAAAGAAATTCGTGATGCAAAAAATGATAGCAAAAAAACGTTACTACTATTGTTACGACATGCTCGTTAACTTAATTATAAAGCGTTTAGTTATGTTTATTTTCAACGTTATATTTAACCACTTTTCCTTTTCTCCGATTTAATTTAGTTGCAGTGTATATTGTAAGTAAATTTCAGTAAACTTATTCGGCTATTTATACAAACAGGTTTTAGCGGTTAATATTTTAGGAAGGTTTTTGCTGAATAACGATAAGAATATTCGCTACGTTGCGTTAAATACATTACTAAAAACTGTTCATATCGATACCAGCGCAGTGCAAAGGCATAGGACTACTATATTAGAATGTCTAAAGGTATTTATAAAATTTATCGTTTATATATTTTATGTTTTTAATACATTTATTAATAGTTATGTCTAATCGCACGTTCGAAAAATAACTTTTTAACTTTTTTTAAATTAGTTTAATATTTGAAACCAGTGCGATTCTAGATATATTTCCAGTTAACGATCAATTCGCTACCCATAATTATTCGGTTGTGTCAGTAAAGTACTCGTTATTTTTGCTACTCCAATATAATTATTATACATTTTGGTACGTAAATTGTATGAAGTAAGAAAATGGTACAAAGCAAAACATTGAGAAATAAATATTTATATTTGAAAAGTCTTTTAAAAATCAGCATTAAACTATATTTGTAAAATTATTTGAAACCCGTAAAAAATGTTAAACCGTTAAATATTGTTAAACGTTGTTTAAGCAGTAGTATTCATTGCTACTACTTCGTCAAAAACTAAAAAAATTATATTTGCTGTTTTATTTTTACACTACATATTAGTTAATCAAATTCTAAAAGGTAATTTAGGGAAATGTTTTTTTCTTATTTCTCTACTCGCAGATTCGTGCCTGCAGTATTTAAGCAAATTTTAGATGTATATGTATGCATATGTGTGTTCGGGTCGGATGAATGTATGTACAAGCTAATTTTGAAGTATGTGTCAGCAACCCTCCAATCGTTGTACATAAAACTCCAAATGTAGTATTCTAAAAAGAGCATTACATAGAAAAGAAAATAATATTTTGCAATTTTAATATTATTTATTATGCGTTTAAATGTATTACCATAAAAGATATCAATTTTTTGCTCGTATTTTTTCAACTACATCGCTTTACACTGTTGCACTAAGCCCTGTAAAAATATTCAGGTAGTAAAAATACTAGACATCCATTTATAACCAATTGTATAGTGTGCTTTTAAAATTGAAATCTACAATTTATTTAAACAAAATTATATTTAACAAAGTAAATATTTGTATTTTCTCTTGTTTTTAAAACACATCACTATGTTTAACATGAGATGTATCTCGTTAAATTAAATTTTTGTAGTGTAACTTCTGGTATATTCAATATTTCCTAAATGGAAACATTTTAATTTTTAATATTTTTTCGGCTGATTTAATTAACTGTTTCATCTTTGTCAAAATAATTTAGATAACTTCTTGATTAGTAAAATTAATCGAAATAAAATAAGTATTGTTTTAGTCCACCGGCTGAAGTTTTTAAAATAGATGTCGGGGCTCAGTGGGACTTAAGTAAGAATTCAGCCATGATAAACTAGGTTATTTACAAATGTAAACGAAAAATTTAATTTATTTCTTCAAAAACGAATTTTATAAGATTAAATATCTGTTTTCGCTGTATTTGTAATAGACTAAAAACAGATAATGTTAAGTAAAAATGAGATCATTTTCCATCGGAGAACATAATTAATTTTTAACTAACAGGATTTGGATGTATCGATCAGAAAACGTGCTTTAGAGTTAAGTTTTGCACTGATAAACGCACATAACATACGATCGATGGTAAAAGAACTGTTGAACTTCTTAGAAAAGGCTGATTCCGAATTCAAAGCTCATTGTTCAGCGAATATCGTATTTGCAGCGGAGAAGTATGCACCTAATATTCGATGGCATTTAGACACTCTATTGAAAGTTTTAATTGCAGTATGTTAAAAGTATTTTATATACGTATAGTTTATAAACATTTTTACATTAATTATTAATGTTTATTTTTGAATTTCCTCGGATACTACATTATGAAACTTTTTTTTTTTCTTTTTGTTTTATATATGTATATATATGCATTAAGTAAAATTATTTTTAAAATTCGGAGGATCACCGTTGATTAGTCTCGCAACTCAAAATTCTAACTACAGTTTTTGTTGTTTTTTTTTTCGAAATTTTGAAATATCTAAAAATATTGCCAGCATTCGAAGTTATAAGAAAAGCAGTTTTATTTATTATTAAACTACATATTCAGAATCCTGGTGGTTCAATTATAAAGTATAAAAAAAGACAAAAAACGTTTTTTTAAAAAAATTATGTATTACATATTTTTAATCGCTTAAAAATCAATTTAAAAAAAAATGACTTTGATGCCCGTTTTTTTTTTTTGTTTTTTTTTTTTTTTTGTATTTTTTATTAGTAAAAATTTATACTAATTTTGGATTTTATTCGTGATGATTAAATTATTGCATTTCTCAATTAATGCTATACTCCATTTCACAATATCCTTCATAATAAACGTGGGATACATTGCATCTTTAGCCATTTTCCGAAGTTATGTGTGTTCCTTGGTTCAAAATTTTTGATATCCTTTTCCCAGACAGTACTTTAATCTTTCGTTGATTAATGTGATTGCTGTTAACGCCCGAATAAAAGAAATTTAACGTTGTTAACTTTTCTGATAAACACTGTAGATAACTAAAAACTACGATTTAGCAATTTATTTTGATTCACGCTGTTTTACAATTTTTATTTTTAAAAAACTATAAATCATTTTTATGTATAAATTATAACAATAAAAATATGACTTTTTTTTGCCGTTTTTTCTTATTTATTCATAGTAGGTTGATTTCCAAACTAGAGCATTTTTACAAAATAAATTGCTTTTACTACCTTTCTAATGTATTTCAATCCTACAAACGCTTTAATTGATGCTTTTTTGTTAATAATTTCACGTTAGAAAGTAATAACACGATTTAGCAATTCTTTATGCTTCCGACAAATATAATACTATTTTAATTAAATTTAAGCAGAGGAAATAATATAATTTTATTATTATTTTAAAGTATTCAAATATACTGCGGTGGAATTAATATTGTTTTGCTTTTTAATTGTTTAAAAATTCAGATTTCGAAACTATCCGATGATATAAATATATATTTACAAGCATTTCAAACATAATTTACATTAAATTATATACTTAACTTTTTTTTCTTCTGAATCGTTTTTTAAAAAACGAAAAAAAAAAAACATATTGTTTCTTAATTTTGTGATGGTAAACTTTTGTGATAAAAATTTCTTTTTAATAAGATATTTATGTAAAATGTTCTTGTAATACTTCTTAATAAACAAAGCTGGTGTTTATTGTTTATTCAGGTCATTTCAATGTTTGGTGATGAGCTGCAAAAAAACCTTCCCGATAATAATAAATATTTTCCTTTCGTTCATTACAATATGTTACTATTTTCTCTCTCCCCCCACCCTTTTTTTTTTTTTTGGTTTTATGTTTGTGAAAACTTGTAGTGAATTCGAAATAGCCCTGAATTTGTTTAATTACTACTTTACGACCCAATTTTAAATTGTAAAATCAATACTTGTTATTGAAATTAGAAATGCTGGCATTTCTAATGTATGTTCTAAACTACTTTTTAATCAAAAATTTCCATTCAGGTTACAAACACTGAATATTCTTTTTAATTGGTGATAAATTCATTCTTAATTCTAAAATGTATACTTGAAAATACTCTTAAACACACGTATTCAAATATACATCGTATGGATGTTTATATAATTACGTTAAAATGAAAATATTTATTTTTAATTATTTTTTTACGGTTTAATTTCCTAAACAATACCGCTAAGTAGCAACGAAAATATAGTACGTATGTATTTTTGAATACTAAAATTTTAAATAATATAATAATTTATTACGTTAACTTCAAATTCATTTATTCAGGCTGGAAATTATATACGTGATGATGTTATTTCATCTACGATACAATTAATTTCGGAGAATGCCTCACAGCAACCTTATATTGTTGCTCAACTGTGGACCGCATTGGAACAAGACACATCTGATAAACAGCCATTGACACAGGTGGCCACTTGGTGCATAGGAGAATATGGCGAATATCTGTTAGTCAACAGTGATTCTTCGACAAAAGTTAGTGTTTTATACTTTACAAATTCCTATTCTCCGTTTATTAATTCTGTAACTGATAAACTCAGATGACTTCAGTAAAATAGTAACTTTTATTTTTTGATTAAAAAATAATGATAAAAAAAAAAAAAAAAAAAAATCGTTGTTTGCAATGCAAATTATTTATTAGAATTTATTCACTTCAATTTCAGCAGAAAAAATATAAAACATTACTCGCTTTTTGAATTATAACTAATTAAATCCGTTGCAGTTTGTAATTAAAAGGTATAAAAAAATTACTGTCAACTCTGTATTTAATTATAATTGAATATACTTTGTTTTAATTATGTTCATAAAAATAACTATAAGAAACATATATATATTTAAAAATAGTTCAGCATATCTCGTCTTCGAATATGGTTGAATCAATTATAAAATTTAATAAACATCCCGTCTATGTTTGATTGTTTCAGTAATAGGAACGATAAAGTTACAGGGTGGCCACCCAGCCTAGAATTTTTCAAACCGGGAATTTTGTCGTAAAATCGGAGAAAAAAAAAGCCAAAAACGATATTTTTAATAAGAAAAAATCATTTGAAGTGAAAAATGAATGAATTTTTTCATGTATTTTACTCAAAATAAATTACAAAGTTCTGTTTTATTCACATATAAAATATGCTACGGCGATTAATTTTTATCAATTGTAACAGAAAAATGCCATTCTTCTTTTTGTGCAATTCTAATAATCAGGAAATCGGGAGGATTTGGACCGGGAAAACTGGGAGCATTTGGGGACCAGGAAAACCGAGAATTTAAAAATTATATTGGACTAGCCATCATGATTTAGGCGTGCAGTAAAATGAGAATTTGGTAGTCGTTTTTAACTTAAACTTCATTAAACTCTATCATACCAATTTAAAAATTTACTTACAGCAATCTTGTTTAGTTTTTTATTAATGGTGCAATCGTACTCTTGTTTCTTTATCATATTAACGGTATCTGCAATTTCCATTGGGCGTGTATGTTGGCCAACAAATTTAATTCAAAAAAAATTTCGGTATTGTACTTGGATGATATATGTAAACGGTGACATGATTGAACCAATACAGCTTTAGTTCCGCGTGATTCATTTTAAATTAAATTTGTTTAGTTTCTTTCGTTGCTTCTGTTCAGGTATTTTCGTCGCGTTCATTTTTTGTAGAGTAAACGACTAATTGATTAATGCCTCAGTCATATCTTGTTCTTTCTTCCGTTACCTGTCCCTTTCCTTAATTTCATTCTGCAATAGTTATTGGAATTTTAATTAGATGGAGCGTGGTTTCTTTCTTTATTCATTCGGCAGCAGATTATTATTTATTTCCCATGAATAAAGTAAAATAGTCACATGCCCTTGGGACAATATTGAGGATTATGATGTTCAGGTTCGCAATAAGCCTCATCAGTCTGAAGAGAATATCGAGGCAAGTTCTTTTTTTCGTATGATCCGCCTTTACATTTCCAGATTTCTCTAGCATCCAATTGTTTCACGCCAGTTAAACCGGAGAACAACTCAAGTAAATCTGGAAAGAATTAAAATCACGCCGCAATTCATTTGAAGACACCCATAAAAACATTGATACATCTTTGCTAATCAAACAACTTGATGTCTAAATTCACAGAAATTCTAACCGCACAGCAATATTATGTCTAAAGCAGATAGATAAATAATTTTAAATACGGTCAGTGAATATAACGAAAAATGTATTTAAAACCCAAAAAAAAAAAAAAAAAAAAAAATCGCATCGCAACCATATTTCATATCAATACTAGTAATTCTATTACGTATATGTAATTTACTTTCATAATGTTGATAATGTTGTACGTAACGATGTACCCGGATAAAATTTACTTTATTTATTTTTTTTTTTTTTTTAAGAGAAAAAAAAAATCATAATAAAATACAAATATTATAGTTAGTAAAATTTTCTGATATTATTACAGATATCGGAAGATGATATATTAGAAACCTATCAAAAATTATTATGGTCAACTCAAAACAATGTGATTACCAAGCAGTATACTATAAATTCGTTAATGAAATTAAGTTCAAGGTTTCAATATCGCGTTAAGTAAGTTTATATAAGTGATATTTCTATTTTTTTGTAATGTTATTGTACGTAACGGAATATTGCTCCGTTGCATAATAAACTGTAATTTATGGTTCACGTTTTGCAGTAATATCCGAGAGATTATGCAAATATTTGCTAGTCATATTCAAATGGAGTTGCAACAGCGCGGCTCAGAGTATTCACAGCTATTTACAAAATATGATCATCTGAGATCCGCGTTGCTGGAAAGGATGCCTCTTTTTGAAGCTTCACGTCCCGATAGTACTGAAGTGTCTGAACTGATGAACGGAGAACATCCGTCGCCCATAAGTGACGAAACGCTTCTAGAACCACCAGAAGTTCAGCATGATTCGGTATGTTGAAAACTTATAATCTCTTTGTTTTCTGTTCACGCTAAATTATAATTAAGGCTTGAATTTTTTCGATTGAGAAAACTATAAACTTCATAAAATTCGGCGAAATTTGTTACAACCAATTTTCACAATAATTTTTAAAAAAGTTTACATAAAACTATAGAAAACGGAACACGACAAAATTCGACAACACGTTTTTTCGGGTTTCAGGCACAAAAATTACTTCTAATATATACAACTAAATACACCGTTAAGTTTATACTAATAACATTGAATTGTATTTCCCACCTTTACATACATAAAAAAATCGTTGCACTTCTGCAATCGTCAGCGGAGGAAAGTATTTAAATAAATTAATTGATGAAACACTTAAGCGTACTTCTTTTACCTTCTCAGAATGAAATAGAAATAATTTACTTCACATTAAATTACTTTTATAAATTTATGAATTATATTTAGGGTTTTCAAAATAGTTTCCTATTCTTCTCAACGATTATTTATATTTTGGAAAGTATCATCACCGACATCGTTTTTTTTTTGTTTTTTTTTGTTTTTTTTTGTAACAAGTCTAATATTTGTTATCTTTTTTATATATAATGTACATATATAGATTGTAATGAATTGTGTCTTCCGCTCGAGGCGTCGCCAATGTAATGAATTGTAAGTCTCTGATTGCAGGCGTCAGTGTAATGAATTGTGAGGCTCCTGAATGTTATGAATTGTGGGTTCCTCTGTCCGGGCTGCCAATATTAGGAATTCTCTCTATTTCTCTGTAAGTCATCCCTCGATACGGATCTGTAGCATTGGTAACCGGAACTCTTCATGAGAACATTAGGCTTTTCTTTCATTTATCGAGCTAGATTTATGTATGATAAAAAAAACTCTTGGAAGCTAAATTTTTAAATTTCCTCTGTACGTTATGGAAGCGGGCTTTCCTTCGTTGAGGACATGTTACCTGGTAACTGACCAAGTGTTCGAACCTACGCAGAAATACCAAAGAACACGGCACACGACTTAAATAACGGGCGAACGGTTACACCAGTAACTTCGATTAACGACCAACCAAAAGCAATTTGTGTAACATTGAACGGAGACAAGATTAATCCCCGACAATCGTTTTCGATCGAGGTCGAATGACCAACTAGTCTTTCACAACAATGTATCATAACGGTAATCCACGACTAGCAACAGTTGTATCGCCATTTTATCTATTAATTATACAGCGATAGAACAATTACACGAATACTTTATCGCTTTATGTATTTCCCCACGTTCGGTAGTTGTTACGTGCGCGGTGCTTGCACTACCACGACTAGTAGATAGTTCTGCTAGCCGAAAACAACACGACTTTTCCAGAGTTAATATACATACACAGACACAGCCACATCTACCGTCCCAGTATATCGGGATTTTATCGTATCTTACCGAACAGTAAGTCGTAAACACACACACGACAAAGTATACCATCGCCATACATTGAACCGTACGATTATGATAAATTCCGATACCGATATTCGGCACGTGTATATTAATTCCTTCTACGAATGAACGAAAGATTGCGCCAAATATATAATTAGACGCAACCAAAACAATTAATTTTGAATTTTGAAAAAATAACCGCGCCGGTTCGTATCAATACACACACGCACACATTATGTACTGAAAAGTAGAAAAAAGATGTTGAATAAAACCTAAATTATTTTTACAAACTGGCTTTTATTAAGTAATATTACTTCAACATTGGTACTATCGAAAATGTGATAGATTAAATTTCGATTAAGAAATATTCTTATTTCTTAAATTTTTCTTAATAACATTTTAAAAAAAAGAGAGAGAGAGAAAGAAAGAAAAAAAGGTACAAAATTATTAATACTTTTTATATATTTCCTTTCGGGAACATTTAAATTTTAATAAAATATGGTTTCCGAAATTTTACGTATTTTTATTTGAAAAAGTTTCATTTTTGGAAAATTTCCTAAAATAGTGTTTTCAGGTAGTTCAAGAAAAAAATGAAAGAGAAAACTGTTTTTAAGAAGTTGTATTTGATAGAAACA
The DNA here is from genome assembly GCA_039619475.1 of Icerya purchasi. NCBI lineage: Eukaryota > Metazoa > Arthropoda > Insecta > Hemiptera > Monophlebidae > Icerya > Icerya purchasi. The sequence continues at coordinate 402,609,726 of CM077116.1, read as the reverse complement.
TGACTGAAAAGTCCATCTAATTAAATTTTAAATATTTATTTCTGAACTGATTCGATAAATGCCGGAAAAATCTGGCCTTGGTTATAATTTAACCTATTTGAATTTAACGTGAAAATACTTCAGATTTGTCATTTCCTTTTGTAATATGTCCCTTACATTGTGCATCATTTAAAAGAGAGAAAATAAATAAAAAATGTCCAACAACGGCAGAGTGTGTGAAGAGAGTGCATGTGTGTATGTTTGTGGTCCTGTAATCAGCTAAGGATCGTTCATCGACAAATAGAGAAGCGTGCCGGTAACAAATCAGAAGTGGCGGATTTCGGTAACGCTGAAAGGGAAATTAAAAATTGTCGAAAGAAAGAAGGCACGAAAGAAACAGTTAGCTGTGGATCAGAAAGTTTTCAAAGAAAAGATCGACGCTTACACCTCTTTCGCTGTAATAGTTACCTAGAATCAAAAAAAAGGTTTTTTTTGTTTTTTGTATAGTTTTATTTTTGTGTAAAAAAGTCGTGCGACAGTAAATCGCGATCGTTGTTTTTAGAACATTTTTGTTGCCGAAATGTCAGGATTCGACTCCGCACCGCATCACACAACTCCGTATGCGGAGGAATACTGAGCCGATCTAATGATCTGTACAATTTTATTTAGTTCTATTTCATTGATAATATTTATATGGTTTATTTTTTATCCCTCGAAAAATTTGCGCTGATCAGCGTAAAGGTATTATTAAATACACAAATTAAAAAAAAAAAAAAAAAAAAAAAACTGGCGTTTTATTATAATAATAATAAGAAATAATATTGATAATAATAAACAAATCTACGATAATGAAGAGATATCGTGAAAGAGATGTGTTGCTATAACGTATAATGTTTCATTTAGCATCCCCGGTGGCTAAATTAAACGGTAACGTTTCAAAATATAGTTCATTATTTTCGTGTCAGGAATGTTTTTAAATTACTCGACGAATGCAATAAGCTTCAAAATTTATTGAAACTGGAATTCCTAAAGTTATCGTATAATCTTATATTATTATTGTATATGATTTCAGAACGCATTGTTAGTCTTATTGGGTGGAGATAATTACGACGATGATATTGTAACTCCAGCTCCAGTACAAGAAGAACCACTGCCCACTACCGTTAAGTCAAATAATAATCAAGATTTATTGGATTTGTTAGGTAAGACTATTACAAACGGAATTTTTGTTTTATAACCAATAGTTAGTGAGAAACAAAGTTTGAATTTTTTAACTTATTTAAATTATTTTAACTTAAACGCGTCTGTTAAAATCCATACAGCCATTTTCGAATTAACTGACAATTTAATAAAACACGCGAGTTTTAATGATGCTTATGAGCAATATAATACTAATAATTAATCATTTTAATTTTTACAAGGTGATATAGATCCGATCGTTCCTTCGTCGCAAAACATCAATGACGGCTTTATAAAAGATACGCCCGTTATCAATGGCATCACAGCGAACCGAAATACTACTTCCATTTTCAACTCTACAGTTGAGACCAACGATATTTCTAATTATTTAACTAACAATATACCAACGACAAATGATTTATTTTTCAATGGTAGGATTATTTTAATATGTTACTACTAGAATTTAACTGTACGATACTCTAAAAGTTAACTACGCCATAATAATTACGAGAAGTATTTCATATTACGTCTGTAATATAAATCGTTACTATAAAAATTGTGTAGCTTAAAAAATCGTGTATTTTTCGGATGTAGCGTTATTATCGGAAATATTCAAGCCGCTGTAGGCGCACCCATCTTGTACTACACTTGTATCGTAGTAATAGTCCGAATTAAAGTCTGGCAAACATTCGCCTTACATATATAAAATTTCCTGTGAGCTCTGCTCATATCCGTATAATAAGAGTGTACGGATAGGTAATAATAATTACACGTTTTTACATAATGTAAGTTGTATCTGCCCTATCCACTTATGTCGTATTTTCGCTTATTCGTATTTTTTATTATATACCGCTTCCGTTGATCATTCGCTCCTGAATGGAGAGGTTGCTCAGTCAGTCGTTTTCATCAAAATTCTAACGGATGACGACGATCAGTTAGAGTTGTTAGGAATCTAACTTCCGGTTTTTTACTCATAATTTACTGTAGGTTTTTTCTTAAAAGTGTTCTCTCTGTTTTAGGAGCTGATTTGTTTGTTCCGTGTTATATATATTATTTTAAATGAACTACCATCACTTTGCTTTGATTGTGAGCCTATATTGAGCGCGTATAATATTGTTCATTGAATCGATAAATATCCATATTTTTTCATTTCCTCGCTTTTTTTTTATTAATTCCCCATTGATGAGGGGAAATATTTAATGAGATTGGTCTCACAAATGGACTTGAATACATAAGTAGTTTCTATTGAAAGACTGTCTAAATCTAATAGTCTATTCCGTAAATTATGCTTTATAATTTCCATTCAAAATAACTATGTAATAACAAAAACATGACTGTTAATAAACCCAAAAAATCACATTCAAAAAAGTAATAATGCAAATTCTGTAGAAGATTTCAGATTTCAGAATACATTTACAAAGTAAAAAATTCGTATTCATTTAGAAGATGTACGTACATATTTCAAAAAATCTAATTTAAACACGTATGATTTCAAATAAACGTACTGAAAAATAAAATATTTGACAACACAATAAAATAAAATGGATATAAACTGCAATATGTATTTAACCGTTGCAAATAATTTTAAACTCAAAATCTAGTAATCTTAAAGTGAAGACCAAAACATATAATATTATTCGGTATTATAATAAAATTACATACAATTAGAATATATTAAATGTTTCTATAAACGAAAACTAAAATATAAATGAGACAACATACGAAAAGTTATTGAACTACATAACAAAAATTTTGATATCCGAGTAAAAGAAGGAAAGAAAAGAAAATTTAATATGTGTACATACCAGTTTTCTGCTAAATAAACAGTAACGCAAGATCCTGTTAGTTATCAAAACGAACTAATCGCATGCAAAGACTCGGTTCGTAACACGATGAAAATGCAAAATTTTTTATATCGAGATCGATCTCGGTTAAATAAGTATTTTTTGGAGTTTCACCGTAGACTTGTATAGACAAGTAATACATCAAATACAACGAAAATATCTAATACGTGGCATGTTTCAGGCCTTAAATGCTTACTTAAGAGTGCATTCATGTATCGGCTCATGTGTATTTGTGACTTGAAATTGTTTAGATTTTTAATTAATTTTTGTTTATTATCGTCAAGTATCGAATTTTAACCGCTTGACAACGGCTAATTAAGATGACTTGAACAGTTACTTTGAAAGCTTCAAATAGGTTCTTATTACTTAATAATAAACGCTAGTGCAATTTAATAACGAGTAGTTTATTATATGTGCACTTAAATAAACGTAATTAACAATTTTTTTTAAAATTAAATGACGGCGTTAAACGTGTTTGTAGTAGACACCATTTTTAGCGGGATTTCAAATAGTATACAAAATTTTTCATAATATATGTGGTGTCAAATATAAAAATTTCGAAAAATTACGAAAAGTTCGATGAATAGGTCATTTTTGACCTCAGTTAATCTGTATATAAAAAATAGCCAAACTAATTTTCCCTCCTCCCGGAACTTCTTTACATTTCTTTAGAATACATAAAAAAACGGGCAGTTAATTAAAATTTGTAACTTTTGAGTTGCGCACAAGTTTGAAAAGATCAATTTTAAGAAAAACGCGCTTAAAGTTTGACATAATAATTTCCAGTATATAAAATAACAAAAATAATTACAATATAATTATTTGCTATTTATGATTTTCTTTTTTTATATATATATTATATAATTGTTTCCAAAATAGTGTATGTAAATATATATTTTTGTGTGTGAATGTGTAGATAAAAGTAAAGTAAAGTAAGTACCATACTCTTGATAGGGTGTCAGAGGTTATGAAGTTAGGATTATATACCAAGCTTAATGGATCTGAAGAGAATATTGGGGTCAGTCCCTTCTCTCGGGCACCTTTACTTTCCCAGATTTCTCTAGTAATTACTCCAGGTTGGGTAGATCTGGAAGCCACTAATATCCGGAACAAGACAACTTCCGAAAACTCATGATATTTCCAGTTTGGTAGCCGAGTACCGTAACCTACTATAGACTACCGCGCTACTAACATTTGGTCTACTCATATCCGCAAAGAAAATTTCATTAGTAATATCTGCTGCGCACCCTTTGTAAGAGAGGTAAACGACATAAATACTTCTAATTTTTCAATCTTTTCGATTGTATATTATTTTTAAAGGTATACAAGATCGTTTCGGTGGGGTAAAATCAATTTTATTCGAATTTTAAAGTAATATAACATTTTCGTTATGTTCACTCCTGCATAAACCTTTGCTTCAATCTATCTATTAATTTCTCAACATTTACAACCTAAAGGTGTTTACTCCGTTTTCTCCCAATTATTTGTTACTGAAACCTCTCTTTTCTTTTAAAAATTCCATATTGACCCCTTGGTACTGCACTTCTTTTTTAACTTACTCAACTCTGTGCTCCCGTTTTCTCTTTACTTGCGTTTGCTTATTCTATTTATCTTTCTATGTTTATCGTTTTTTATAAGAACTCTTACCTCCAACAATTCTGTTCTTTTTACGCAACCCGTTAATTAAATATAATTGAGAAATTTCTAAAATATCAAATAACGAATCGCATAACTAACCAACTACGGTGTAAATTTAATAATTGAAGTCCCGGTTATACTGATTGTTTCCCAATCATAACGTAGTTTTTATTAAAGTTGTTAAAAACGACGACTGTTAGCATAATCCGATGGACAGGTAATATTAAATTTTTTGTTTCTAAATAAAATTGATCGATAACTTTTCATCTTCGTTATTTCAGGCTCCAGCTTGACGGGAAAAAGGACGGCGATTGAGAGTAATAACATTATTGTAGCATACGATAAAAATGGACTCAAAATTACTTTCACGCTGGAACCGACTCTTGATGATTCAAACACCATTGCAATTAATGTATCAGCCTACAACTGCACATCAGTACCTTTTACAGAGTTCCTTTTTCAAGCCGCCGTACCTAAAGTGAGACGCGTATATATTTTCTCTTAAATAGTAATATTTCATTACATTTAGTTTATACTCTTATTTAAAAAAATAAAAAAAGAAAATAGTATTATACTGTAAACCGAAACATTTTATTGGTACACATATCCTCGCAGCAAATATAAATGTGTATAATTTTCGTTTCTTTTCATGACATATATAATCGAGACGAGCTGAGAATTGAAAAACTACTTTTCACTAGAGACGACCGTTTTCGTTTTTTTTTTTTTTAAGATAGATGGCAAAAAATATATCAGAGTAAAGAAAATTTTTATCGGTGAAAGCGTAAGCAGTTCACTTGCTTATTTCGACAGAAAGTGCGTAACATTTTTAATAAAAGATATATGATACAGCTTCCTTTGTCGATTTAATCTTTTATGTATATATATATATATATATGTAATTATTTTCAATGGCGCATCGAACACTGGAACAGTGATAATATGACTTCCTGCTTTCTTTCTAAATTTTCACTTTATCAGATGAATTACAACACAGTATATTCCGATTTGCTTTCCTAATGTTTAGGTGAACAGTGAATATAAAGCGTATTAATATAGTGCAGTAAATAGAATTTTCCAATTTGTTCCGAAAAATGTTTAACTCGTTCCTATAACAGCGATTATTTCTAATTGTACATATGTGATCTGGTCTACTAACGATCTATCGTCTCTAAACAAATTTTCGAGAAAGCAGCAGTTAAATAAAACAAATCGGTAACGGTGCGCTCGCAACTTTAAAACTCTTTTGATGTTTTTTTATGTTTTTTCGAGTTTTCATGTTCTTTTTTGAAATCAGTTTGAAAAGTAAATGTTAAATCTGAAAATCTACGAGTTGTTTCATTGAAAAAAGCCTACTGTTTCCTCTGAGAATCGCCAAAAAAAGTAAAAATCAATTTTTCGGATGATAGGTCCGTGTTTTAGTAGACCGGATATGTTATATTAGTAATATCCGTGAATGATAACTAAGAAATCATCTTTTACAGACATTCCATTTAGTGATGCTGCCGCCTTCTGGAACAACAATAACTCCGGAATCAGAAATGAAGCAAGTATTGCGTGTAACCAATCCAACTAAGGTATTACATTATTATTATGTTTTAATCGATTATAATTTTTGGAGGAAGCGAGAAGTGAAATTTTTATTCCACTTGATTACGTAATAAGTACGAGATAGAATATTAATTATAATGATGAATATAGCCGTTTATTAGTTGGCCAACAAGAGTGTAGGAGGACTTCATTATTGTTGTCTTTTTCATTTGCCCACAAGTAACATATTTTAAAATTTATACGTTTTTTTAATCGAGTGTTTTTCCTTTTAATAGCTTCCGATGTTGCTTTTTTTTTATATACAAAGGATGAATCAAAACAACTGCAACTATCCGCGTACGGAGTATGGACGTTATTTAGCGGTCAAAAAACGAGTGAAACATGAAATTCATTCTTTTTCCAACAGAACACGCGCAAAACGAGCGCCATTATAGCAATACGAACACCGAGATACACATCTGTGTAAACGAAGTGTAGTTAGAGTTCGCATACAGACTATAATAATATACGTGTATGGCGCGCTCATCAGTCGATAATCAAAACCGAATAAAGATGAGCAATTCGTTATAGTGTTGTTCGAAGGAAATTATCGCCGATGGTCACCGTTCGAGAAATCTCAACTGCATACGGTACGGAACATTTAAACAAGGTACAATATCGCGATAGCATAAAACGTTTACCGATGGTTGTGAAACCACCTGTATTTTGGACCTGAAAGGATGCGCAAGTATATTGTGAAGAACGACCGATATTTTGAGAAAGAGCCTGCGCATGCTAACGACGAATCAGACAACGGATAAACAATTTTTTGTACGAAATTTCTTAGTGTGTAATGGAAACTCTAACTACACTTCGTTTACATAGCTGTATCTCGGCTTGTATTGTTATAATGGCGCTTGTTCTGTTGGAAAAAGAATGAACTTCATGTTTCACTCGTTTTTTAGATAACGTCCATACTCCGTTCGAGGAGAGTAGTTGCAGTTGTTTTGGCCCAACCCCCTTTGTATTTTTTCTTTATTTCTATTTTATCTGTAGGCTGTTTAAACTAGTCTTCAGTTTAAATAATAGCGTTCGAAACAAGTTTTTGCCTTTTGACTGGAACGGCCGGTTGCCATAAAAATAACTATTTTGAACCAATTGATATTTCGTGTTAACCGAATTTAGCGAATCGGTAATTACCGTCGTGTCGGCTATTTCAGTTTTTGACAGGTTTTCTGATTTTCGCAAAGTGATATTTTAAAAATTCAAATAACCGTGTTTTTCCCGATTTTATATTTATATTTCGTGAAAATTGAATAATCTTTTCTCGTTTTTATTATTAAATATAATCTACTGAACGCACTAAATTCTCAAGTGTGAACCTTAACAGCCTCTATCAACCACATCTTTTTAAATACTCATTTAACTTTACGTTTTTGTCAAAAAAAAAAAAAAAAAAAAATGAATAAAATAAACAACATTTTTTCATCAATTTTTTTTTATGTGCAGTTGCGAGCTTGTTTTACTTTCATTTTAATATAGTTCGTGAATATTGCCACTATCAGGCAATTCCAGGCATTATTCACTTTATGCGATGTTTTGAGTCGCTATTACTGATAATGCAAGAATTTTTGTGTAAAATAAGGTGATAAAATATTAATGTTACCTCGTTTTCGATCTGATCAAAACCATTCCGATTTACCGAAAACTATTTTAAGATTTATCGCTTTACATTTTAATTTGTAAAATCTTGTTCAACGTCGATGATTATTAGTAATTACACATGAGAGACTCTATCACAGGGATACTATACAAAAAATAAAAATTATCACCTTTTCGCTGGTTTTTCACCTTTCGTTTCCACTAATAGTACTTCTTGATTTTTATGTTTTGCAAAAATTTAATATCTAAATAAACGTTTACTGTACATTGCTGAGTGACTACAGATTATAAATTTTTTAGATATATATTGAAAAGAATATGTAAGTATGCACGTATAAATCCGTTGCAATACTAATAGACGACTTACTTACGAATCTCACTAGCTAAACATTCGTAAAACTCATATCGTTTAGTATTATTAATTTTTCAAGCTTCTTACTCTTGTTTGTTTACTTTGTTTTCACGAATTTTGTACCGTAACAACTTTATATTTATAAATTATTAACTTGTACTGTAATTAACTTTTACATCGGTGTATTATAACATCTGTTCATATCATTAGAATTCACTGAAGATGAGAATTCGCTTATCGTATAGTCAAAATGGCGTATTAATGCAAGATCAAGCAGAAATTAATAACATTAATTACCCCACCATGGATCTTATTTAACGGTACGAATTATCGTTAATTTCATCAATGGACTCTGCACAGTATTATTAAACGAATATAGTTCTATGTAACCCCGGGACATTCTGGTCCGTAGTCTCATTTCATTGTTTATTTTACATTTTTTTTTTTTTTCCCCTAATATGTTCCAAGAAACTTACTATATTTTTTGGTATATTAATAAGTCTATATCGAAACAACACAGTTCAGGAACAATCGGTTCCGTATTTATATGTACCGTGAATTTATCCGTATAACTGATGCGTCTCGATTCTAAGAAGTTTAATAATAAAAATATATTGACTGCGGAAGAAAGAAATAAACGCTTAAAGTTTATAGAAACAAAATTGTAAATTATATCAAAAATCTAAAGAAGTGTTTATTCCGAAATTGTCGCAGTTTGTAGAATATTATATCACTTTAAAAAGGGAAAGAAAATAAAACTTATTTGAAAACAACTCGTATAAAGTTTAAAATGAAATTCTATTCGGTAATTTTATCGTTACTTATTCTGCATGCATTAAAAAATTTTAGAATTTAGAATTCCATTTTATATTAACTGCTTTGAAAATGCAACAGTTGTTTCGTATGTCTCCGGGCTTATACCTGAAAATATCCGTTTACTTTTCGAGAAATACCCAGAAGTTCATTCAGACAGTTTCGCACGCGTAACTTCTGCACTTCATTTTAGAAAAATTAAATTGGGTTTCGTGAATAACGCAAAATAAAAATGGTAATATAAAAATATTAACACTACAAAAATTTACAAAAATTCCTAGTCGCACGCAATATATAGTGGAGATAGATTTATCCTACGTTGGAAAATAAATTTTTAAAGTTTAGTATTGCTTCTGGTAAAAGAAAATTAGTTAATTTTACACTTTTATCGATTACCTGAAATTAAAAATAATAGAAAAAAAAACAGGCATTTTTCTGTAACAACGGTTTGTATTTTCTTGTAAGTGGAAATTTAATTTGTTTATCAATTCAAAGATCTCTTAAAATGTACAATAATTTGTAATTCCATATTCTACTATTATTTGAACAGTGTGCATATGTTTCTCTAATTTTATCTGTTTCGTTTTTTCATAATATAACGCGGTATAAAAATTTCACTTAAATATTGACACAACTTTTTAGTATAAACTGTCTTTAAAACGTTTCGAATATTTTTATTTTTCCGTAACTAATCCTCGCAATGTAGAGAAAAATACTTTTAACAGACTGTCGTATAATCGTTTTCTATAAATTAACTTTTATTAGTTTTTTCTATTATTATTATTATAATTTATTTTATTCGAATTTTTTATTTTTTTTTTACTTGTTGTTTTCTTGCAATAACCTCGTTTGTTGACAATAAAAAAAAAAAAAAAAAAAAAAACTTATTAAAAACATAGAAAACTATAAAAAGTATTTCCATCGATACCGATTAAAGGTTGCTAATAAGTATACACGATAATTCGAAATTTGAGAAATAATTAAGTACATATTACGGATGAATTGTGACATGCGGCGAGGCGATACAAACGCAGTTCCTAATAACTTCAGCAGATTAGATACTATGGTTAATTTATTCGATGCAACTGCATCTATAAAACGGTGCAACATGAAACGATAGGTAATTTATTTATACTTTAAAAAGTAGTACAAAATGTAGTTAGAAATTATAATTTTTCTAATATTCCTGAAAATCAAATTACATCTTTGTAAATGTAACGGTTTTTTTATGAAAATGGTAAAAATATATTTTGAAAATACTTTATTACGAGCATTAAAAATTTTGAATACAGCAGAAACGTGATGTTCATTTATAGCATTAGTCGTAATATTTTGTTGCAGCGGTTTGATTTGATCCTGTTTACTCTATATATACGTACATTTATTTATTTTTTTGAATGTAAGAATGTATGTGTGTGTGTGTTTTACGTATACATAATAAAATGGTAAAAATCTGCAACATCTATGCCTGAAATCAAAAAAAAAAAAAAAAAAAGGATACAACTTTCTCTTTATGTTTTATATTACAAACGCTATTATGTATTCTCCGAGTTATTTATTTATAAGTGTACTGCATTAGGCACTTTTATTGACTTAGAATCGAATAGCTAATTGCAGTCCCGTTGACTGCATCAGTGTTCCTTAAAATTAAATTTTTATTGTCACTGATCAATCGCTCTGCTCCCTACGGCGACATATTACTGCAGCTAATGTAATGTAGCGACAAAGTCCATTTTATAATTTATGTATTTTTAATTTATGGTTTAAACTTTAAAAAGTTTATAATATTTGCGAAGACAGCTCTATTAATGATAAAAAAAAAAAACAGACATTTTCTGACTGCGGAATGGCTAAAAATATGACTTAGCAGTGTTTTTTCTTTTTTCTTGCATTTCACAATATAACCAAGAAGATGATTTAATATTGAAGAAGTATGAAGTGTAGCTTAACATGTTGCCGTTCTATTAGTAACGTCGTTTAAAGTTAAAATTGCTATTGTTGTCGTTGATTACTTTGGTTATAAAGAAAATTCGATTTCTAATTTATATAAACGTAAACATATTCACTCGAATGTTATAAAATTTTTTTAATTACATTTAAATATAATATTTTAAATTTTTTCATCAGTCTGAAAATTTTACTTTGTTTGAAGTTGTTCGTTTTCGCGACATTGGATAAGATAATCAATAAATTTTATCCAAAACCATTTGAACGCTATCGTGTTTATTTTTCTTCGTCAATTTATTAGTTCTCCAATCTTTTCGATTAATACAATTTTCAGAAAGAAGTACGCATTTTATACGAACATTACGTTTTAAATAACAAAATTGTATTGAAAAAGTTTATATTTAAGTAGAACATAAAAACCATCATTTTCAAAACGAAAGCGGAAACAATTATTTTTTATTTTCCTTAAATTATATCCTTAATTTAATTTTATCTAATTCAAAAGCGTTTGAAACAAGAATGTATTAAATTTATCATTTTTTATATTTATTTTTACTTCAACGGGTGTAATATTAGTTCACTATTTGGTTATATTTACACTTTTTGGGAAGTAAAGTTTTTAATATAGTTTTGTAATGCAGACCCGAAATTATTCCGATCACCGCAGAACATCCAAGAATTTTCATAAAATTCGTAAAAATATAAATTTATATTAAAAATGTGATCGATTTTTTTTAATAACTTCTTCCATAATACAATAAAATAGGATTCCAAAAAAATATCAGATAGAAACAAAAATAACGTTCTGTATAACCAAATAAAGTAAATGACAAATAATAGTAATCGGAATAACGAGGTAAAGCGGCAACTGAAAGCGTCAACTTTTTTAAACCAAATACCTTCTTGTACTTTTATAATCTACTGCAACTAGTGGAAGGATGACGAACCACTTCTAAAACTGTAGGTGTCACACTTTCAGTACTATCAAGCACTCAATAGCGGAGTTTTGAAAATTTAACATATTCTTGATTGAAACTGAAAAAACCTAAAGTATAATATGCAAATTAAACGAGTGTAAACATAACTATGTTTAGTTGCATTATTATAAAATCAAAAACAAATCAGCGATAAAAATGAAAATTAAAAAAAAAAAAAAATGAGTTTATTAAAACTAAACGCTCTGTGTTTCATTTTGAATTTCTGTTGCCGGATTTTAATTGTTTGAAGTCCGCAAAATCTGTTACTATATATTCCCGATTTCTTTTTAATGGTTTAGGATTGTTTATTTTATTTTCTACGATACCTTTTTTTTGTGTAGGTTTGTGAAAGGGGACTTAACAATATTATCTGGCGATTATATTAGACATGTCAAAGTCTTAATTTCTTACATGTCAAATGACCTTCCTCTTTTTTTTTTTTTTTTAATCACGTTCCGTCCCCCTTTTTTTAAAATGTTATAATCTAAATACTTGGGAAATCAAAACGAACAGATTAAGATTTAACTTGTTGACCTTTTTACTCTGCCGCAGAACCAGAAGCGATCAAATTCTTGCGAACAACCAATTCCGTGCAGTAATTTCCCCTTCAACCAAGTAATAATTCTCTGCCTGAATTTTTTCTGTAAAAATTGTTGCATGACTATTGATGAACAGTTAAAATCGTCTGTTACATCGCCGGATACGTAAAAAAATATTTTTGAATTGAATGTTCAAAAATTATTGCTTACACCTAACGGACAATTTTATAAGGAAATCTGTTAAATAAAAATAAAAATTAGGAAAGTTTGCGAAAAGCAAAATCGTAATCTCATGAGTTAGATTAAATCTGCCGATATTTTTTTCTGCTCTGATGGAAAATTATTGCGTAAGCAATTTATATTTTAAAATAGTCCGTGTAATATAAAAAAGGAGCTTTTATATCTGTTTATGTTAATACAACCATTCATTTATTCATTCATATATATATATATATATATATATATATTATATATTATATATTATATATAATATTTAAGTACTTAATTATATTTTTAATTAAACTGCGTACTTAATTAGTCATTGGTTCCTGATTATCATTAATTATATTACTTATATTTCCGAATTAAGCACTACTCTGTTAATTGTAAAAGAAAAAAAAAACGCAAAAATTCGCATGTATGATTTTAATTAACAAAGATAAAAATGAAATTTTACCGGAAAACCAGTGCACAGGCGTATGTGTGTGTGTGTTAAAAATATGCGTATTCACCGTTATAACATCCACAACAACAATTCCTTACTATTTAATAAAATCCTTTAATAATGTTTTCTCCAAATTTTTACGGAATAGCTTTGGATCATATCGTACACCCTGTAAAATTAACTATTTTTAAATATACAAATATTAATTTTGGCAATTAGCAGAAGAGAAAATCCTTTTTAAAACTAACGTAATTTTTCTGTGTAGTTTTACTAAACTCTTTCGAATGGAGCTAATTTCTGTTAAACTCGTCTAGAATGTTATACTATAAACCATTTTTGTGAACATTCAGTACAAATAATTTTATTGAATGTTTTGAAAAGCTATCGATAATTAACGTTTTATAATGGGAACAAATATACAGCCGAACACGTTTAACACGAGATTTATTTGGCCAAAAGTGTGTTTTTGATCTTGACCGAAATAAAAGGGGGCTAATAAATCTAGTATATCGGCTTCATGTGTCAAAGTGGATTAGGAGCAATTACCAAATCGTGATTATGATGAAAACTGTAAAAGCGACTGTATATCAAAATTACGAATACCTTTGTTATACTGTTCAATAGTATGTAGGGCGAAAGTATTTGGAGAAAATGTTTCCGTCACAGGAAATATGGTAACAGCAAAAGGACAATTATCCTGCGAAAAATGTCGATTACTGAGTATGAATGCCACGGTTAATTTTAAAAAAGTGACAGTGTACGAATAAATCTAAATACTAGTTGTAGTTAAAGATGACTAGAGATGCAGTTCAAAGGGCAATGTAGTGCAGCTAGAAAAAGGTTAAGAAACACTATGTTTAACTTTTCATATAAAAGGTTTGCTATTTTCTTTTGTTTTTTTTTTTTTCTGCTTTAAAGCACCTTATCAGTATTTAAGCTCGATACGCTGTACGGATAATTACAAGTGGATCCCGGAAGAAATAATAGAAGAGTATAAAATAGGAAAACAAAGGTTAAGAAGTTGGCTGTAACAAGAAGTAAACATAGAGAAGTATATTATGATAAGAATAAGGTGAACAAAAGAAGGAAAAGGTGAGGAAAGAGAAAAAAACATAAATGTTTCGGAATAAAATTGTGTAAATAATACAATATTCTGTCGACAATGTTTGACGCAAAAAAATATCGAAAATTTAGTAAATGTATATTATTGCGTCAGTGTAGGTATATACATATGCTGCTTACAGGCGAAATATTGTAAATTATTTAAAATATAAATACATTTGAAATCAGAGACAAAACAACAATGATCGCACTTTAGACTGATTTTAATCGTTCGTTATTAGAATGTAAAGTCTACATCGAGCTAACAGTTGTTCGTTTCGTAGTCGCGCAGTTATTCGATTACTTTCGTTAGTGTACTCTGTTACGCTTTAACTTCTGTCTAGTAACAAAATTTAATTCGAAATTATTAATAACAATCTAAATGCGCCAATTAACGCTAATAAACGCGTGGAATTCATCACTGACGGAGGTCCTGCAACGTCTACCACTTTTATATCGTTACCGCCTTTCTACCATTATTTCTTTGTCCTCATTAAAACGCCAATCGCGAAATCTTTTCATCAATACCGACGAATTCGTTTAAAAACGAAGCTGAAACTTACGCCTAATTTGTTATTTCATCACAGAACCAAATATGGACCCGCGTAAGTTCCTCCTGCTGTATCAGCTGATTTTACAAACAAACCACAAATTCATCTGCTTCATCATACGAATTCATCAGGCTACCTCTTTGTCAAACGGTAACTTGCAACTGTCATACTCTCTTTTCGTTTACGAATAATCTGACATTTTCTTATTGTTTTTTTCCTCCACTACGCATCATTCGAAAACTAAATTACGATGATTTTCTGTAATTTTTTTCATTTCCATCGCTGCTCGTTTTTTTTCTCCTTCTTGGAACTTTCTCGCTTCATTTTTCCCGTGTGCTCAATTTTCAGTATTTGCCTTCGCATCCTCGTAAATGATCGAAATCGGAACCACAATCGCTTTGTATTTTAAAATAATAAACAAACAACATGAACTGCGATGTTGGCAACAAGTTTCAGCGAGACAAGTAGTACCAATGAAAATGTTTTTTTGAATCCCCCTTCCCTTCACCCGGGGGGAGAGGGTGCTAAACAAAGGATATAAAGGACAGTTTTAGTACGAAACGTCGTACAAATGTTAATCGGTTTTTCATGTTCTACGTTTTTGGCTGTATCTTTTTAATCTCTAATTCGTAATAATCCTTACAAACAAGTTTCTTATTTAGTTTAAACAATTCATTTAATTGTTATTATTTTTATATGATCTTTAATAATCGTGACAAAGGAAAAATTCGATATCCTTATACATGTGTACACGAAAAGGCATATTAAATAAATACAAAAACAGCGGCATTGAAGTTATTTATATTACACAGCGAATTTTAATAACTTAACAATATGGTAAAAGTAACGACCTATAAGAACATTTTCATGTTTAGTTACAACTTGTTAATAAAATTGTTCGTATACTTTTCATTTATTTATTTTTTTTTTTTATTACTATTATTTCTTTCTTTTAATTCAGTTTTCGAACTTCATAACTTGTTCACCGATGCTAGCCTTTTAATTTTTTAACTCGGTTATACATCATAATATTACACAAATTCCTGGGTGTAACTTTTACGTACACGCAAATAGTTTACTTCATGGCGAGTCTATTAAATTAATAACGAAGGTTGAAAAATAAAAAACTAATTGCGTTCGTTGTGTAATATAAATAAGTGTTTCTAATGACGTTGTTGTTTTTCAAACGTAAATTGTCACTAATATTTCATAAACAAATGTAACACACATAGTAACCGTTTAATTCTGTTTGCGCAATCCGTGATCCATTCATTTTTAAGCAAACATTACATTAAGTTTACGTCAATTGTTCTTCATTAAAAAAAATGTATATATAAAACGATATGGTTTTATATTTTTTAATTATTTATTCTTTTTTTATATATATATATATAAACTTTTTTTTTTTTTTTTTTTTTTCTATTTTTTAACGCATCAACTAAATATCGGTAACTGTTAAGTTTATTTTGCTGTGTGTTATCAAATAAAATATTAAACACGTATTTTTATGTAATGTAATACATAATACATGTCATCCTTAATTACCCATGATGTACATATAATACATATATTCTTTAAATTTTAAGTGTACCAGTTGTTATTGAACACAACGTGTTCATATGTTATTTGTACGTATGTGTATATATATTTCGAACTTAATTTATTATTATCATTACTATATATTGTTATTGCGTTGTTTTATTATAATCGATAAAATATTTGATTTCGGTATCGGGGAAATTGTGATAATTTTAAAATTATACATAAATAACTTCCTCGAGTTTTTTTCTCTCTCTGTAACTGCGCGTAATGTAGTTCGAGCATAAATTAATATCGCAAGTCTATATTTAACAAAGAACTTGCATGTAGCATAAAAATCGAAGTGTGAAACTTTTTAAAGGAATTTATCTAATTAAAAAAATATATTATAAAATAAAAACATTCACGTTTTTCTACATGCGCAAACATTACTTAAAAATATGTACCAGCAATTAAATATTAGCCGAAAAAGATTTACAATGATCTCTATCTGTTTATAGGTAATTCAGTTGATTATTGCTACTTACCCTAACCTTTTACAACGTTCTTAAATTTTGTGCCTACTTAACCTAGCTAGGTACACTGCGTGTCTTACTTTTCATGCAAAATAACGGGTCATCTTTTGTACCGATACTTGAAGTTTAAGTCAAAACATTCTCAAAAGTAGGTTTGAAAATAGACGATTAACGGAAAAACTAAAATCTGTCACTTAAGAGTTCTGTTTGAAATAGAAACGTTAAAAAAAAAAAAAAAGAAAAAAAAAAGATAATTTTTCCAAGTGAATAAGTTTCTTTGCTTTGTACAAGAGTCATTTTGATTCCTTATTACTTTCTTTCACATAAACTGTGTCAGCTCGTTGCAATAAATTTATTTTCGAGCCTACTATATATTCGATAAGTGAACTAATATTTGAATTCAAAAACCTTTGAATAATTCATTGAAGCGCCGGATCGTATAAAAAAATTAATGCAGAAATGGATGTACTTTTTTATTAATATTTTGTGATATTGCTTGTTTAGATTTTTTTTTTTTTTTTTTTTTTTTTAGTATTGCACGTCTTGATCTAATTTCATTTATCTGAAATTTACCACCTAAAAACACGATCGATGTTTTATCCCATAAATCTGTAATGTGTATTTATTTTGTTAGATAAAAATCAGTCTTAAACAGACGACATCGTTCCTAAAATCAGTTTCCTTAGAAATCATTTCCTTAAACTTTCTTAATATTAATCTTATTAAATAAATCCGCCTTAAATGGAAAGGTCGTTCTTAAGGAACTTTTTTCGATCAAAAACGACGCACTTCGAATCTAAATGTTCTATTATATATTCAGGCGAATAGTTCGAATTTTATATCAATTCCTCACATTTATTAGACTAGAAGTACATTCGCACTTTATAACACGCTGGAAAGACGATCTGAATAAGTTTTTAAAACAAGCAAACTTCCAAACAATAGCCATAGATAGGTTAGAATGGAAACGCTTGCGGAGACCTTTGCTCAATATGGGGCGAGGGACTAGTGGGCCCTATTTTGGGTCGTTAAATAAATGTAATTATTTTTTCTTTTGATAATTATACCAATAAAGGTATTCTGATTCTGACATTCACGCTTTATAAAAAAAGTTGGAAATCACGCGTACGTGTCAATGTTTAAAGTGAAAAAGTGAATAGTGGCCTGCAAAAAAGTTGTACCGCAGGGAAAAGATGTACGCACGTCAGTATTGTTCCAGTCCGCCCATCTCCACTATCGGAAAATGAACAGAACGCAACTTAATATATATATATATGTATATCGATGCTTTGTTATTGCGGTGTTAACCCGCCATCGACGGAAATAAATTCACAATTTTTTATAACATATATCGATATATTCAATTTCGATGTGACAATGAATAATTATTTTAAAAACTTTCTTCTACCGACTAGAGACTAGATGAGGGGGCCTTCTAAATAACGCTACATACACACGAACTTTCACATACTAGTCGCACCGCACGCACAACACAAATAAGACAATCGATTATCGTACATACTGAAAATAAACAAATAAATGAGTAATATAAAAGACTTGCGCGCCAGGTCCTCCTCGGTACTCTATAATTTTTCTCTGCGTTTGTTGCGACCGTTCGTTCTCGGAAGCCTGTGCCGGGTGTTTTTCCCGTCTCGCCTCCTGGCAAACTCGACGATGCTGCGTTCTTAGGATCGTTTGTAATTAATTCGTATTCGATGCGATTCTATTTTAGGTAAACTGATTTCTCCTCTTAATTTCTTCCGGTTCGTAATCCAATCCGGTGCTCTTAGTTAATATTTAAATATTAATAACAGCGACGTTTAATTCACAACATAAACTTTTAAAAGAAAATACGTAAAATTGATGTTCGTTCCGTTGATACGATTGCCAACACTAACCTGTACGTGATGTAGCAAAACGTGGTTAAAACGAAGCCACAGCCCGATCAGAAAACTATCAGAGACAGAATTCATTCCGCGATAAGCGCCGATTTGAATACCCCGCACCGCCAATATAAAATCTCTTGACGGACCGATAGTAATCGCCGTCTTTTGTCTAAATACGGTTATTTATCTATGCTCTTATCGTCATCGAGCCGGAGCACAGCCATTAGCGGTTCGATGTCGGCTTCCCTTATCTAATTATTGTTATTATTATTTTTATTTAAACGTCGGCGTGTGTACCTGACTGGTTCACGAAAGCATGTAAAAACGGTAGTAATACGAGATAATTAAAGATAAGTTTCGGACATTATACAATTAAACGCCACAAATACGTATATGTAAAATAAAAATCGTGGATAAGTAGAACAAGAAGGGAAAAAATATATAATTTTTGAACAATTACCTAATTAGGAATAGGATGAACAGTAAGGCTATTGATTTTAACGGGTATACGGATAACCCGGTCAACAGCGGTATCGGTTTAAACCGATTATTCAGATGAAAACCGGGTTTGCGGTTTTTACGGGTACGGTTAACTGTATGAAACGATTATCCGTATTAATTGCGATTTCGGTTAACTGTATAAATCAGTTAATCGTTTTAGCAGTTATATATAATAAAATAAAAATAAAAAATTGACGAAGCGATAACAACGAAACACCAGCTAGTACAACTAAGTCGCGCATTGATATTAATTACACGATAATGCAAAAAGAAACGAGAAAAAAAATTACTATTATTATTTAATCAACGTCGCGATTAATACGAATAACCATTTCGTACAATTAACCGTATCCGTGAAAACCGTAAAGCTGATTATGATGCTCGAACCATTCCTTAAAAATGTCCCGTTCCATTCAAGCTTTTTTTTTTTTGATTCTTATAACACACGGGAAGGGAGTTGAAGTTCATGTTTTTGAACACTCGTGGGTTCGCCGATTTGCCTATTACCATCAGTGGAAGTTTGTTTGTTGGCGTTGCTGCCAGCTAAGACAATTGAACGTCGTTTGTCCATTTTAAACCCCCTACGATTATTGTTCTCATACCTCGTAATCGACCGCTCAGGACTGCAGCGCCATCATATCCTTGTTTAATGAATTTATCTATATCCAAGTTATTAAGAGATGCATTATAATTGTCGTCGCAATGTTTGAGCTGAAACATTTTCTACGTGGATAGATTTAAGATAGATTTTTCAAATGAGCGGTCTACATATTATAAACATGACGCTAGTTCTTCTCACCGGAATATTTTCGTCTGCCAATACTGTAAAAAAACCAGCAGCCTCTTTGACCCTTTTAGGTATATGCGCTTGAATAGCATTACCGCGCATAGTTCGATCACTTCATTCTAAATTCCCGATAAAGTATACATAGCTTTACTATGCATGCTTTGTGTAAGCAAATGATTCTTAAGTGCTTCATCACCAGATTGAGCACGAAAATCGAGAAGTACTCGTAAATTGCCGTCATTGTGAACAGGTTTGTTTACTTCAACTTCATAATCATGGCTTCCTCTTAGGACCATTTCCTCCCGGACAAGAGAGACAATGAATTAAAATTAGTAGACTCTAATAACTCTACCAAGCTTGAAGTCAACCGAGTAAATAATATCGTAAAATCGCTTAAAAATAAAAAGGCTCCCGGCAAAGATAAAATAACAAATAAAATTGTGAAGCTTCTCAACACAAAATATACAGATCTATTCTTCAATATTATAAACAACTGTCTTCAAAGGGAAATCTTCCCCACCATTTGGAAAACTGCAGATCTAATTCTTATACAAAAACCTAATAGAGATTGCTCTAGTGTAACAGCTTATCGCCCAATCTCGTTGCTGAACTCCTGCGGTAAAGTTTATGAAAAAATCATTAATCAATTCCTGGTCAAAGAAATGTCAGAAAAAAAAAAATCCTAAATGAAAATCAATACGGCTTCAGAACAGCACACTAAGCTGAAGGAGCGGTATACAAACTAATATCTCTTACAAGAAGCATAATTTCTGAGGGGCATTCAGCATTAATCATCTCATTTGGCATACCAGGAGCATTTGATAATTGCAAGTGGTCCTCAATAATAAAAATTTTAAAAGACAAAAAAATAAATTCATCCTTAATCAATATCATTATTAATTACTTCCACAACAGGGTACGCTCGTCTCCAAATTAATAATGCTTTTGTTAAAAAAGAAATTACTTGTGGAGTCCCCCAAGGCTCTGTACTGGGGCCCACCCTATGGAATTTACTATAGCGTACATAGCGATGTGGATCAATATTGTGAGGTATTAAATGCAAACTCTACTCTCATCTCCTATGCTGATGATTTATGTATAGTGTTTAAAATTACAAAATTCACCGGTCTAAAAAAAATCGAAAGAGTTTGTAAAATGTTAGAAAATAAAATAACGGACTTTGGACTTTCTTTTGCAACAGAAAAATACAATGCTATGATACTTGGTAATCTTAAAATAGAAAACGAAATTAGAAGGTTAAATCTCATTTCAGATCAACCTATACAGCTGGTAGACAAAATGAAATATCTTGGAATTTTAATCAATCACAAGCTTAGTTCACCTAAAGGCAATAAACTTAAAATGTAACAATTTATATCATCAATTACGTAAACTCTTACCTAACACTAACGGACTCGCCCACAAACAGAGAATCATCCTATATGAAAGACTAATACAACCCATCTATGCCTACGGTTCAAGTGTATACACCAATAAGAAAATACTAAAAACAGTCAAAGCACAACAAAGAAAATTTATCTTAAACATATCTTCCCTATACAAAACTTCCCCCTCATCAGCGGCCTGTGTCATAGCAAACATTATTCCTTTAGACCTATTCATTACTGGACAGGCAGTAATTACTGAGTACAGAATCACCCGAAACTTAAATTTAGTCAGTAATCTAAAACTCCTAAACAACGACAGTATTTTAAATGCTCTGGGACCTTCACCGAGCATTAAAATACTAAAAAAACAAATATCAATCGAAATAATAAACACATGGCAAACCCAGTGGAACCAAGATCATACCGGCCGCAAAACATACACATTTTTCCCAAATATTCAAGATAAGATTCGTCTCAAAAACTTAAATATAACTTTCTTTAACTCCCAGGTAATCACAGGACATGGCAACTTTGGGGAATACCTTCATCGCTTTAAGCTAATAGAGTCGCCAATCTGTCAGTACTGTGACACGAATACAATAAACAATACTCTTCACCTGATTCATTCATGCAAAGCTTTCCAGAACATAAGGGAATCTTACCAAATCAATAAAAGTACAACACTAAGAATAAACAAAAAATCTCTTCTTGCCTACTTCCATGACGTCATGAAAAAAAAACTTACCCTAAAACCTCTGATCAACCGTACTAACTAAAATAATATCTTTATTCCTAATACTTCTTTGTAATATCAATACTAAAATATTTAAGTAAGCTCTGCATTGGTGACTAAGCTTTATGCCAAAGCTTAGTCACCAATGCAGAGCTACTTAAATATTTTAGTATTGATATTGGCATCATCATTGCAATTGTAAAAATACATTTAATGTAGTAATTACTCGTGTACTTTATATATTTATGCATATGCATATAATTAGTTTTAAAACATTTTTAAAAAACATGTAACACAGTAAAAAAAAAAAAAAAAAAAAAAAATTTCTCCTTTCTTTTTTCTATTTAGTATACGACACGCCATTATGTACCCTTATTATTAAATATACTTGCCCCATCAGTATAATCTGAACTGGGGAACCAAAAAAAAAAAAAAAAAAAAAAAGCCGCTTGTTATCGCGCTACCAGTGCAAACCCGTGTGGGTCTGCTGTGTACTGACCTAGCGCGCATATGATGTTGAACGTGGTGGTTTACTATTGCCTTCCACGTAATTACTAGCGATTATTTATTTATTTATTTAATTAATTCTTGTAATAAGTTCGTCGTCGCTCGGGATCGAACCCGTGACCGCCATATCGGAAGTCAAGCGCTCTAGCAACTAGGCTATCGCGGCGAAAGCTTAACGGTGTTCATTGGTAAAAGCACCTCCGGCAAGTACCTACACCTCCATTTTCCTATTAGCATCGTGTGTGAATTCCGATTCAGCTGTTCTAGTCAGCGCTAAGCCCGCCGAAAAGAAAATTACCTCCCTGCACGACATGGACGTACGGAATTCACCTTAGTTTTGTTTCGTTTCTCCGTCTTTGGGATTAGCATCACATGACTACGGTCGAATGACTACTTACTGGAGAAGGTAACCTTATTTACAACAACTCGTGCCTCGCTGGTTAATCAATCAACAATCAGCTATCTTAAAGGTTTTTACGTGCACAGTGCACGACAGTGATGCTTCTAAAACCCCGGGCGAAGCTTAAATTACTTTTCAAAACTTACTGCTCCGACATATAAAAAGCTCAGCACTATGATTGATTTGCGTCAATTTGACTTCATGAAAAGCAAATCAATTCTAATCGCTTTTAAAGAATTATCGCGAAAATTAACTATCCTAAGTAACAAAAGGACCCCATTGCGTTCCTAACCTTGCATGTTAACAGCATTTTCAGTAATTGTTCGTGACCTATTTCACGCAATAAAATCACGATTCTGGTTACAAAGTTGCCGTTTAAACTAAGCCCGCAAGACTAGCTCGAAAATAAAATTATATTTTTTGAAACTTGTATCAATGCTTGCAGCAAGAAAGTTAGTCGAAGTTATCCGGAAGGTTTCACGGTGGTACCGCGTTGCTATGACATATCAATCAAAGATGAATTTCCCAACGATTTTCGTATCATATTACCGTAGGCAGTGGCGCCTGGTTCAAGTAGGACCTGATATCCCGCTGTCGCACATTGACCCTTCAAAAATTTCATTTACGCTGGGTTGATATCCATAGTGTTGAGTCGCTCAAAAAAAATAAAAATAAAACAAAAAAAAAACGAATTTTCTGTTGTCAGCAATTTGCTTCCGTCAGTTTTTACTTATCATGTCTTCTTATTTCTCTGATTACCTTTCTATTCACAATTAAACCTACTTCATTCAGCCGCTCAAGATTATACCTTTCATTAATCCGCGTCGTTTCATTATTTCCAAAATTTAGTTCGCCTTACATTTAATTATAATTTATTTCCAATTTCGCGCTTTCGGTTTTCTCTTGCTCCATCCTCATCTCCTGATATCGTGCAGATTCTAATTACATGCGGTATGCTGACGCCCGCATCTTCTTTGAATGTCTCCATTTCTTCGAAATTTCGTATTATATTAATCCCGTTTCCTCTACCTACCGATAATGCTATCTTAATTCTACTATTCCTTTTAAACCCCAGTTTTTCCTATTTTAGCTTCTTTCATTTCATTCGTTTATAATTATTTTCAAATATAATTCGTGGTTTTTAATTTCTCTTTTTCAGCCTTTTTGTTGTCATAATGCCTTCACTGTGCCAACTTAATATGGAAAAATAAAAATTTTAGCCGGTGGTACATTCTTGATTAAAATCTTTAATTATCGGACTCATCCACTTTCGGTGACTTTCCCTCGGAAAATAATAATAACTAGAAATTCCGATTCTTCTAAGCTACCATTATTAGCTAGAAGAAATCGGCATTACTATAAATACTGCTCGGCCCTTGTTCCTATGGTTCTTTCTGCGCACTTCGCTCTGCTGTACGAACTGAACTTTAACTGTTTAGATGTTGAAATATTCACTTTTAAATCTATTATAAAAATGTTCAATTAACTCAACTTCTGTTTTAAGCAAAATGGTTAGTGAACATTATTGCCCGACTTCATCTTCATTTTTACTAATGACTCTAAAACACCGAATGATACAGTCGGTTTTTCTTTCATTGCTGACTCTTGTCTGATGCAAAGATTTAAATTACTACTAAGACTTCAATTTATGCAACACGGAGATATAAATATATATATTCCTTGATCTAATCTGATGTTCTTGTTTGGAAGTATCTGATAATCAGCAACAGTGTCTAAATAGCTTTTACTTTGTTGAAATTTAGCACAATGTTAACTGCAGACGTCGTCACGCCTTTTTATTTATGATATAAAATCTGAACACCTTGGTACAACCATGAAAGAGGTAGCCGTTTTATTCGGCCCACTTTGTAATATTAATTTGAATGAGAGGATCTACACCGGCCACTCAGCATGTCGTCGGAAGATCAGAACAGATAATAACTCGTAAGTCAACTTCATAAAGAACTATGTTGTTTGATAAGGACACCATTACCTTATAATGATCCGTTCTATGGTATCACTCTGCGCTTCTACGCGTTTTGGACTTTTACGTAGGTGTGTTTCTACAAATAGTCGTTTTGTGCATAGCACATGGCGCGGTAGACTTACGTTGAAAATTTAAAAAAAAAAAAAAAAAAAAAAAAAATTTTTTTTTTTTTGGGCTCGTCAATTAAGGACCTTTACCCAGAAACAAAAGGTAAGGAAAGAAGTCGGTTATATTTTGATTCGATCAGAAATTTTAACTAAAAAGGAACAAATAGCAGGAATAATTAGTGGGGAAGGAAAGGACAGGATATAGGATGCACAATAAGGGGTAGGAAGTCCAAGCTTAAGCAAATAAGAATATAAGGCAGAACGCTCCACCGAGAGGGATGAACACTGGAAGAACACATGATCGGCGTCGCAAATAATTACATCATCCGGATGGAGAGGACAGTGTGGAGAAGAAATCAAGGAGAAACGAAATCTGGAGGAAGGCAGCAAAGAATGGCCAAAGCGCATACGAACAATGGAAACAACTTCAGAACGACGAAGGGAGGGATGCAAAAGAAACCATGAATATGAAGGAAGAGTAGGCTGGACTGACAGGTAAAAGGAACAACTGTTGGAAAAAGAAAAAACATAGGTATCCGACCAAAATCGGATATGAAAGCTTTTACAAACTGATAGCAGGTTAACGGATGGAATTTTTTTTAAAAAAAGACGAGAGGAAGCAGCAGCAGCCCGAGCCAAGGAATCAGCCGCTTCATTGCCAAATATGCCCGAGTGGCCAGGTATCCACAGCAGATCAATATTGACTGAATGGAGATAGGAAAGATTGTGAATGAGTGAACGTATACGGAGGATAACAAAGTCACACGAATGATCAGGAAGGGGAGAGGATATGGCCTGAAGGGCGCTCAAAGAGTCAGAAATAATTAAAAACTTAGAGGAAAATTGATTCGAGGAAATGAAAATAATAGAGCGAAAATTTTATTGCCTAAAAGATTTTGGTGCTTCTTATTGGGACATTCGTAAATTAACTAACTTTACCAAAGGTTTTATCCATTTACATTGCAATTTTGTGTATATTTTTTCCACTCATCATTTAATTTTAATTAATTTTTTCTTTCATGTTTTTTTTTTTTTTTTTTTTTTTTTTTTTGGAACGAAGTTCTCTAACGCAGCTTATCGGTAGGAGTAAACTGGCAGAAAAGGTGAGATAACGAAAATATCGAGTTATGCGTCTTCCGGCAGGCGACCTTCACTCTCGCTCTATTTCTCTCTGTCTCTTTCTATTATATACATGTGTATGTGTGTGTGTGCGAATACCGTGATTCGAGCGGCAAGCATCGTACGCGGGGTCAGCTGTATAAGCTTAATTCTAAACGCGTGTAAATTTTATTGAATTTGAAAATTGGCGCGGTTTTTTGTGCGATATTAGAGTACACTTCAACGAATCTGATGATTTATTTATTGTTTTTGTTTTAATTAATTCATACGGTATTTATTATATATTGGGTGTCATTTTTTATCGTATACTTTATGACTGACTTTATATTTGTATATATATATATATATCTACCAAAAAGTGAAAGGAACTTCGTTCCTATCTGTGGTGTCCCCCTCTAGACACCACTTCTCTTCTTTTTTTTTTTTTTTTTTTTCTATACGGAGAGTGCATATTTTTTTCTATTTTAATTCTATTTAAATTTTTGGCGATAATTTTGCTAAATGCATTCTGCAGCGTTTTTCCCTACTTTTATACGATTTAATAGCGGTCAACTACATATATATATCATCAATCTGGCTAAGAATTCGGTGGTAACGCATGATATTGTAATGTGTTCATTACATGGAACTTATAAAATTTTAGAAAATAAAAGAAATAAATAAAAATAAAAATAATTTGGAATGTGTGTTGCGGGTGCGAGTGGGCGCGTGCATGGAACTGTTGTCGGTGGGACCAGCCAATCAGCATCCCACAGGAAACAAAAAGGATCTACCTGATTCGGCCAAGTCCAGCGGTCACGGTCGAGTAGGCAGTCGAAATTTTGGAAAATCGAGATGAAGATTTTAGCGAGAAAGGCAATGGCAGTCTTACAGAGTCAGTCGCAGTTTTACCAGCAGTCAGTTAGTTCTTTTTCTACCGCCACTGAGTTATGTCTCGTACCTCCGAAGAGTTCGTATTATAAGTTTTTTTTACCTATCGTTGGTTAAAGTGTTCGGTCGTACCGGTAAAGGTGACGAAAAAAAAAAAAAATTGTTAATAACGAAAATTGTGAAATTCGGAAAAAACATAAACGAATCGTGACTATTGGAATTCATCAGCCACTCAACGCACCGCAGATTCACAGACCACAGACCACCGCCGGCAACAGTGTTACGTACCATTTTGTTTTATCGTTTATTAATTCTGTATATTATTGTTGTTGCCGTATTCATAAATTAATATTGTTTTTCAACGGTCGACCGGTAAAGAAAGATCGGTGTCCATTTTATATAATATATTGTTCATTTTTTAAAAAAGTTCCGAAAGTAATCTGTTCAAACCCTCTTATTTTTAAAAATTCGATAAAACTAAAAAATAAAGAAAATCCACGAGGATAAGACCTCGTGGTTGGCATCCCTGAGGACCAAGCTGACGTTTAGAACCGTTACAATATATATTGCTGTTTTCCGGGCAATTTTTAACTTTAGTTGTTGACTTTCGGTTTTGAATGGTGCTCAATTGGCACGGTACATCTCGGCTGCAACGTGGCCAGTTTAATATTTCCACTTGTTTCGTTTACTCTTTATTTATAGTTAGACATCTGACATTCCGCATGAATTATCTTCCTGACTTGTAAGTCGCAGAAAAATCACGAAACTTGAACAATTTTTCTGATCCGGATTCTTGAACGAAGTCGCAAGGTTTCCAAATTTCGAAATATTTCCATGAAAATCGAAATAGCCAGCTCATGAAGACGTGGCTGAAATTTACACTCGTGACTTGTCTATATCAAAAAACTTCTGAAATATCATAAATACGAAATTCAAAATGAGCTCAAAGTTATCGAATTTTAAAGTGTTTTCGCTTAAAAATTAAAATGCGCGGCGAAATGTCCGTTTATCGTAACACTCTCAACTTATAGATTTAAAAAAAAAACCAAAAAAAAACTATGGTAACTGAAAATTTATAAACAATAAACCCCTAACGATTCTAAACTATTAAATTTTGGTGAAATGATGCTTTAACAATTAAAATGCATAGCGTAATATATCTCTATACAGTTACCGGAAAAATTATGAAATGTAAAAATTTTCAATTATGCAATTCCAAATAGATATTGAAAATTCTAAATTTTTAAACAGTATAATTATAACGGTATTAATTAAAATAGCGGTATCTTAAAATGTGTACACATCCCCGTTAATAAAAAAAGCGGTAAAGTTGGAAACACTACCAACTGGTATGTTTCCTCCCATGTGAATCAATTTTAATAATTCTTCGCTTTTTAAAAAAAAAAGTCAATGGCGATCATCTCACATGAGTATATTGGGAAGAATCGGTGAGAACGACTGAGAAGAGTGGTCATTAAAATAAAGCCTCCTTCCTAGAGGTATACTTTTTATCTAGTTAATATTGCCAGACGAAAATCGGTTAAAAAAAAGGTTCATTGGTGATTGTAAGGAAGACGTGGTGAACTACTCGCAAACTTTTAAAATGAAAGAAGTGATGAATCTCGCTAACAGTGTACTTATCAACGTTGGTTCTAAATAGAAATGTAAATTCGAATAAATATAATAATAAATCTGAGACTCCTTTAAAACGATTTACAAGGTCATCATTGACAAAAATATTACCTTTGAGCATTATACTCTTTAATCACAATATACGTAGTAGCGTTATAAATAATCTATATTGTTCTGTGACGCAAAAATATTTACACTAAAAGTTATGAAAAAAAAAAGTTATCTTTTTAAAAGAAAAATACCAACACCGAGATTTTTTCTAAAAATTATTTAATGAAAGGTCGATTAAAAAGTGTAAAAAATAATTACTCAATAAAAAGTATAATATTTTACCGTAAAATATACACGGTAAGATCGATGCCAAATTCAAATTGTAGCAATAGTTATTATATATTTCTCTAATGTTTTCAATACTTGGTTTGTACAAAACGCGACGTGTATTGCTCATTTAATATGGTTTCTTAATTATAATAATTTAAATATGGCGCTGCGACCCAAAAAAGTTAATGTTTCAGAATAATCATAATATCATCTCTCCCCCCTTTGAAGCATATTACCCTAAAATAATATGTGTTCTATCGAATGACTTTTTTTTTTTTTACATTTTAATGCGTTTTTATTAAATTTTTAGGGTGATTCCTAAAGTTGGTTTAAAAAAAAAAAAAAAAAAAACAATTTTAAATGGTTTCCAAAATTACACCACTTTTAGAAACTTTAAAAATATACAAGAGTCGAAGAGTTCATCAAATTAATTTTAAATCGAAATAAGTTTCTAATGAATTACACAAAAAAAGTGTCGTACTCCGTTTTTGCCTTTTCCTTTTATTTACATACATATATGCGAACAATCGTTTGTTTGATAGGCTATTTATTTATTTATAATAATAAATTGATTTTAAAAAATAAAAATTATCCTAAAAATAATACTTTTTTTTTTTGGCAAACTATCCATTTTAAAGTGAGGTAATTGTGCAAAATTTGGTATGAATATTGTAACGTAAAATCTGACTAAACTATTATTCTGTATATTATCCTTTTTAATTATAATTTTAAATAGTATATTCATGTAGGAATGTTAACGTAAAACTTTAAAGAGTAAAGAACAAAGAATCAAAGAATGATCTATAGTGTAAAGTGAACTTTGGTAAAAATTTCCGAACTAGTTGTGCGCAGATTGAAAATATCGTATTTTTGCACTCTTTTGTATAACGGTAAATTAAACATAAATCAGTATTATTGAAATACGCATATTTCATTGAGTAGCCAGACTAGCGGTGTTGTTGGACAACAGTTATACCACAAATATGTATATCGAGCTGGGTAAATCCGAGCTAAATATATTGCGATACATATGTATATAGGATGAAAAGAGACGTGTGTCGACGACGATCGTCGTTCATTAATCGCTTCGGCTAAAAGCTGGATGTTGTTAACACAGCTCGGTACGAAAAATCTATCACCGTCAGGCGTCAGTTCATGCGCGCCTTGTCGAAAATTAATTCCATGTACGTTCTTCCATGTGAATATGAATATATAAATGTTTATTTTCTACTCGTTTTACTGAAATTGTGTTTCGTGCACTTTACGTCATTGTCTAGAGCTAATAACATTGCGGAATATATTACTGTCTGGTCAATTTTAACTTTTTTCTCGTAAACGGATAATTTTCAGTTTCTGTCGCTATAAATTTAGAAATTATATAGCTTAAAAAGCACATAATAAAATTAAGCCGATCGCATAGTATACGTTGCATTGTTGGTCCGAAACCAGCCCCGGATCTACGATTTTTTCGAGCCGGCGTGGTTGAAATTTTAAATTGTGACGAAAAAACGACAACTACTTCGGAAAAGATAATATGCACAGTGCAGATCACAATTTCAAATGTCATGCGGTTCAACATTCTCCAGCACTCTACCCATCGAAATCACGATAAGTGTCATAAAAATACCGTTTTTTTTTTTCTATCAGCTCGACGGTGATGATCGGTTTCTTTTAAAAACTGTTGTTGCACACTTTCTCTCTCTCTCTCATCCATATATATATATATATATATATATATATATATATATTCTTCGTCATTCTTCTCATCACTGATTGTAGACTGTCGCCGCGTATGTTATTTACACACACTTATGCAATTACAGAACCTCCCGCATATACAGCCACAATACGTTTTTCTGAAATTATTCACTATAATGCCGAAAACAAATCACAGATCGCGCCCCTTAAGAACACTTAGAATTTCCCGTTCCCGAGAAAACTTAGGGATAAAAAAATTATACAAACACCTTTATATAGAAATTCAATGTTGTGTAAAAATTTCAAGTCAATTCATCCACTACTTTTCAAGTTTTGCACTCATAAACATACGCCGTTTCATTTATATATACATATGTCTATATAGATAGATTATGATTTTGGCGCCCCCTGAAACTGTCACCCGGGGAACATGCCCCGTTTTCCCCCCTGGATCCGGGGCTGTCCAAAACTCGAGAACACAACAATATACGAAATATTAATGACTACATCATTCTTAGCCCGGGGCACACTACAAAAAATGTCCCATTACAATGATCGACACAATGTATATAAGATAGCTCCAGTCAAGTGGACTAGCCGAATTTCCGACTTATTCAAACCTGGTCATGAAATTGCGCGAAGAACGAAGAATATTTAAATTGTTTGCAACTTACACAGAAATCATTCAAGTACAATATAAAATATTGTTATTCAAATTATACAGTTTTGTTTTTATGTAATTCTTATAGTTTTGTGATGACAAGACGGTTAAGAATGACGTAGTCCTTTGAAAACGATTCTTCTAAAAGCAGTTTAGAAGAAAAAAGATTGGTCGTCAAGGGTGCTTGCCGCCTTGCGAGCCCCCCAATTGCTGAGTTATATATACAATATATATATATATGTTTTTACTTGCGACTTCTTGTCATAAAATTGTGGTGGGCCTTATAGTTGAATGCAACGTATAAGAAAATATGCGCAAGTACATAAATTATTCAATAAAGCTTCATCATTGATTTTTCTAATTTTCAGACACAAATAAATTAGAAATTCTTTCAGTTGCTCATCCAGACCATAGTTCAACTCCTGTTCCCCATTTTCTAATTCTGGTTCCTTTCACCACTCTTTATTTAACCACCTCTTCCGCCTCGTTCATGACTTTTTGGATACTTATCCTCTCTTAAACGCTCCACAATTTCGACTTTTTGTCGTCTTCGTTATAACCATCATAGTCTTTTTCCTGCATCATTTTCTCAGTTTTCATCTGCATTAATACTTCACTTTGCTCCCTTTTTTTCCGAATGCTTTCTTTATGATGTGATATCAAGTTTTATTTGAATGTTCGACTTTCTCTGCTGAACAGTCGTTCTTCTTCTGTTCTCTACTAAAACTCGGTATCTCTAGTTCTCTTGCCGATGCTTCGTATATTTCCTCATTTCCTTCTGCTTCTATAATTATTTTTATGCTCTATCCTTAAACGTTTAAGAATTAACTTTATTTTTTTCTTTTTTCCACTTCACGGTCTTAAAAAAGAAAAGAAAAAAAAAAAAAAAGGTTAATTGAACGTGTTTTATTGATACGATGCTTTTTAGTGAAAAATGAGCTGACTTAAAAAATTTAGATATAAAAAAGAACAACTGAAATTATATTTTAAATTGTTTTTTTTTTTTTCTTTATTTTACGTAAACAAATATCAGCACAAGGGTAATGATGCATTTTAAGAATATAGCGGGTGTTCAGAAATGGGTGCACACCTGTTGACAGTGGCATAAATCACTTTATTAATGATAAGTTTAAAAAATTTCGAACAATTTCATAACTGCTTCAACACTTTTTGTATGCAATGCAGTTGTGGATGGGCCAAGTGATTCTGTATACTACAGTTTCCGTTTATGCGTAACGATAAGATATTTTGAACTATTGACTATTGCCAGACGTTTTCCATAACAACAAACAAATGAAAACTGAAAAACACGTTAAATAGATAAAAATAAAATTCAAGTAAATATTTAGATTATTTATATAAGAAAAATGACTAAAAGGGATAACTTATTTTATCGGAACACCTACGACGGCTATAATTTGAAGAACTGAGTTATATTTTATAAAGCAATATTCCGATACATTGATTATTGTTCATACGCTAAAACACCTGCAAAGAAAAATACTTGCAGCACACTGATCTCTGCATTTGGAATAGTATCGTGTATATCTGCATGTTATGTTGGATTCCTTTTATTAATCTGAAAATGATGAAAGAATTAAAGAACTCTAAAATTTGGAATAATGTTCTCAAGCACGGCGGTTAAAAATGGATCTTTCAAGAACGAAAACACATCTTAGCAAAAAATGTTAAGAATCGCATGAAAACGCAACAGCTAGTAGAAGAATAGTAACATTTCAGTTCTTGTCGCGAGTGTAAACTAGAATCAAAATGAACAACTTTGAAGTCAACCTCACTGTTTTGCACTTATTTAGCGAAATTCAAACTTACCGATAGTTCGATGTGTAGCAAATGTTAAGATGAAAATGGTACTGTAGTCCGCACGATAATGTGCCGCCAAATGGAAAGGTTGCAGGAAATTGAAATAAGTAATGGAACGAAACGAAATTTTACACTTCTTGCCAAAGACTGACCACCTATGCTTAATAAAGCTAGCAATGAAATCTCATATAAAATAAAAATTGCTTCAGTACACACTTTATTAGTGTAAAGCTCTGTCATTTGACTTCAAGGTTAACACTCCCGAGGTAGAATCCTACAGATAACCGAAAGGATAGTACGTACTCTCTGGTATTTCGTTTTACTTTATTTTAATAACGATGTATAGAGAAAAGATAAAAAAAAAAAAAGAGTGAAGTGGTGTCTAGAGGGAGACACCCGATCGGAACGAAATTCCTTTCACCACCTTTTTGCTAGATATACAAGTATAAAGTCATTCATAAAGTATACGATAAAAAATGGCACACAATATATAAATCCCGTATGACTTAAAACAAAAACGACAAAAAATAAGTTTAAATAAAATTTACACGTGTTTAGAATTGAGGTTATACAGCTGACCGCGCACAGTGCATGCTGCTCGAATCTCGATACTCGCTCGCGCGCGCACTAACACACACACACACACACACACACGTATATAATAGAGAAAGACAGAGAGAAAGTGAAGGTCGCCTGGAGGACGCATAACACTTTTTCGTGACGTGACGATTTCTACCAGTTTACTCCTATCGCCAAGCCGCCTTAAAAGAACTTCGTTCCAAAAAAAAAAAAAAAAAAGCCTTTCAGTACTGCCATTCAAAACAATTTCTAAAAACGGCCCATTAAAGATTTTTGGATCAAGATCTTTTTGTCCATTTTTTATTTTGGAATTTTAGAAACAGAATGGATACAAAATCGGGCAGCATTCCGTTTAAGTGGTCGAAGCCGCAAGTTACAGAAGAAGCACAAAATTTAAGAAACTTCTAAAGGAATAACGCTGGAATGTTTGTGAAGGACGGCGCTTTCAACGCTTCTTTTAAATTGTATATTTTACATTGACCTACAATTAAAAAGAACTCATTTGAGTTTCCGAGCTTATTGCTCACATCCAGGTGGTAGTTTTATTATACCATATATACATGACTCTACCTTACAAATTATTATACCAACTGAACAAACACGTACATCCGGACAAGAAATAATACCAAGTTTAATTCGATATTCCTATTCTATAAACTAAATTAATTTATACTCAGTTTCAACTGACTATAGCACCGTTTTTGCAGAATGAAATAACTTGTAAGCGCGACACAAAAACGTCCCAGATGTTGTTAGAGAATTATCACTCTCGGCGCAAAAATGACAAAGTTATTAATAGTATAGGCAAAATTTAAATCCGATTGACTTGACAATTTACTAAGTTTGCAGCTCTTAACTGAGCAATACGGATTTCGAAAGGTACATAAATTTTAATATATAAATGTGTCCCGTAAAAAAAAAGATTTTTGTGAATTCCATGTTAATGAAACAATTCTTACTATAAAAATATTTTTATGTTCAGAAGTAGTGCACAAGTTTTGGTAAGATTTGAAGTGCACAAGTTTTGGTCAGATTTGAAGTGCACAAGTTTTGGTAAGACTTGAAGTGCACAAGTTTTGGTAAGACTTGAAGTGCACAAGTTTTTGGGAAGATTTGAAGTTTCCAAGTATTGAAATTTTCGAAGACGACTTAATAATTAATTATTCCTTTAAACAGAATTTCAGCAAACGTTGCAAAGATATAAATAGCGTAATATTAAATTAAGTGAGAAATCATCTTGATGATTAGGTATTATTCGTCTTCATTGTTTGTTTTTGTCGTCATCGTCATATAATCCTCGATTAAGTTAATATTGTTTGATTTGAAATTTAATCACGTGATTACAGATAGAATCAGAATGTATCCATCGAGCGAATTGTGCAAAATTGAAACAGGTAATGTGTCTTTTATTGCGCTTATTTAAAGAAGGTTTGTTTCCACGGTCCTCGAAAAGGCGAGCACTTTAATTAAACGTTGGCCAAGGAAAGTCAACGTGTTCTATTCACTTCGCCTATATTAATAAAACATAAATACCGATACGGATTTGGCGGTCTCAGTTATTTTGTTTTAATTATTTCCTTTGAACGATGGCGCCAATTATTCGTGGTCGATAATTACGGTTAAGCGACCGGCGGCTACATGTAAGGATAACAGTTGAACGTTGATCTGACTGTGCTCGGGTAGTGGAGCAAAATACGTGCTTGCAAACTGATAAAAGACTGCGTTGAACAGCAAGCTGTCATGTTTATCAAAGATAGAGATCTTGTCCCCTTGCCCATCAACGGGGGGGGGGGGATATGTAAGAATAAATTAGAAATCGGCTAAAGAAAAAAGTATCATGGTCGTTCTGCACCATGTATTCGTTTTCATTGCAACGTTACTCATTGATAACGCATTGTTACAAAAAAATTTCTCGCTATGCTAACGAGACAATTGCAATTTTTATAGAGATGTGTAAAATTCGCACGCTACGGTTAACGCGACCGATAACGAAAACAGACATTTCACAGAATACGATGCGATGACCGTATGTAATTATTATAATAACAGGAAGTTCGATAGAATAAGTTTTGTTTTTTTTTGTTTTTTTTCTTTTTTACTAGAAAAAAGGTTAGCTCACATTGATGATACTTTTTATTACAGATACATACAAGCGTCAGAAAAAAAATGGGAAATGTCAAATTGGTTCCCCGGGTAAGATTTTGCTGATCGAATTGGTTCCCCCCGTTCTAATGATGTGTCAAATCTGTCCTTCTTTTTAAGGATCCTTTTTTACCCAAGATGAAACTGACCAAGTCTTTTATTGCTATTATTATTATTATTATTATTATTATTATTATTATTATTATTATTGATGTTATTACTACCGTTCTTATTCTTCAGATATGACCATCATGAGTGTCATAATAGAACGACTGTTTCTCATTTGTTTTCTTGATTTTACTTTATAGTGTTAGTATTCGGTCTTTTGATATAAGGTGTTGTAGTGTTTGTGTGTTGTGTTAGTTATCAAAATATTACTTATTTACTCCGATTTTGTAATGGAATTTATGTTTAAAACTACTTGTGATGCACCGATTATAAATGTCGGTTACCGAAAAAACTTGGCAGAGATGGGTTAGAAAGATGGATTTGTACGAAACGAGGATGCAAAGCTTTCGTAAAACTATATGAACATTATCATTGAAGAAGTTTTTTGTATCAAAATTACGGAATAGAAAATGATACTTTAACGCGTCAGAAACTGAATAATTCACTCTAAAATGGGGAAAATATGGATATCGAAAACGTCTTAGTGAAAAACCATCGGAAATTATTCGTAGCGAAATTGTTTCCAACGGCGCAATGGCGAGCCGCACTGAATGCGCATCGTTTAGACGTTATTTACGAGCAAATTGATTTAAACACAACATGTAAACGAATTAAAAATATATTAGTTACGTGCGAACGATATAATATTCGGGTAGCCCTGAAAAGGGCTATTTCAAATTGCTAACAACGAGAATAAGAAAAGTGGAATCGCGAAGACGAATGATAACGAAGATGAAAGCAACTAAACCGGGATTTATGTCAAAAAACGACTTTTTCAACTAAAACACGCTAAAAAACGAGTAAGCGAGAACAATAACAACACTAAACTCTTAAAACTAAACTATTTACAAATCGAGATTATGCATCGGGGAACGAAAAATCATTAAAGTACACCTAAACTTCTCGACTGCACTTTCACTAATAATAAAATAAAATAAATATTAATAATATTTGGTGCATCTACACCAAACACGCATGATTTGGATAGGGAGAAAAATCTGCGTGCAGCTAAACAAAGAGAAATACCTACGTGACGAAAAAACTTAAAACTACACGATTTCGTCAACGAGTATGAATTAAAAACAAACACCGGTGAAAATTTCGTTTTCCATAATGATTTGTAAATAATATCGTCATATTTTCATGTCAAACGAATACGAGGAGAATATGAAAAAAAGCCGATACCCCATTTTCGTCGAC
Organism: Icerya purchasi; assembly: GCA_039619475.1. Classification (NCBI taxonomy): domain Eukaryota; kingdom Metazoa; phylum Arthropoda; class Insecta; order Hemiptera; family Monophlebidae; genus Icerya; species Icerya purchasi. The sequence goes on along the minus strand of CM077116.1, from coordinate 402,572,389 downwards.
GTTACGTTCAAAAGTTGTCATCGAGTGTTTTTGATATTTTTTTATGAAGTCGGGAAATTTTTAGGTACCACCGCTAGCATTTAGTGTCGTCCTTTGCGCGATAAGAAGAGTACAAACTATAAAATAGTTTCAAACAACGAACTCGCAAATTTAGGACCGCGCAGACCACGGTATTTCTGTTGGTTTCCAAAGAAATCTATACATGATGCACTTTCTTCCGAATGGCCACAATTCACGGCTGCAGATTTCATTTATCTCAGTCATGGCGCAGTGATATTCAACAAATTCGACTTACGCGAATGAGAATTTAAAGACACGATAATTCCAAAACCGGACAGGTGTTGAAATTTTTTTTTCGATTACCTCTTCCATTTGCTACTGATAGGTTTTTATAGTGACCTGATGGCTCTAAAACACCTATAAACGAAAAAACTGATCGATTTTTTGATCATGCTCATGATATAGCACTCGGTTGTAATTTTCCACCAGATATGTGCGATATGTGGGCCAATTTTTCTGATGCGTGCACAAACTGCCGCGAATTATTGCCAAAAACTAAATCAATCGTTTAACAGCGCTCATCGCAATATTTTTCATTTTACGCAAGTACTCTAAAAGACATATTCAATGTGAAACGTACATAAAGCTCCGCAGCATAAATATAAGGGGAAACCCGAGAATAAACAAAGAAAAAAACAGGTGGTCAATTTATAACCAAAGCTATAACGGAATATCAGCCGGAGGACAGATGACAAGAGTTGAATTTTTCAAAAAAAAGTAAGCTTTAGAGTTTAGAGGTTCATGCCCGATACATGAATCAGATTCTGAAAGATATTCATTGTGCATTTTCGTTTAATTTTTCTAAAATATGTATACATTATGTATTATTTCTAATTTCATTTTTTGTTACTTTTAACTATGGATATATTATATTTAAAGCACTTCTCTCTCGTTACTTTACAAGCGATATCGCGCATCCATGTTACAAGCTGTCTTCAGTTTGTGTATTATTGTTATCTGTTTTAAAAAAAAAATCTGAACCGTAAATGGAAAATAAATAATTGAAAAACTACATTTAGCACTTTTATATAATACTTTACCGATGAATTGTGTGTACTTATTCACGATTTATATTTCATGTCTATATGTTTAAAAAAAAAAAAAAAATCAAACACAATCAGGGGTAAATTAAACTTAACGTTATTTCTTATGCCAAATTTTTTTTTTTTTTTTCCCTACCCTGGGCGCGCCAGCGACCTTGACCCAACAACATGAAAAATTAAGAGTTATAACTAAATAGCCAAGCGGTCAGAAATGGAAAAGACAAAGGACAGCAGCAATGGAATAACTGAAGGCAATGGGAAGGAAAGAATATAGGTAGCGTTAAAGGGAGTAGGAAGACCCAAAACTAGAAGTTGGGCGTAAAGAAAGGAGCGTTCGTTAGAGAGTGTAGAACATTCGAATAGGATGTGATTTAAATCACAAATACAAGAAGGCTCAGAAGCGTGAAAAGAGCAGAAAGGAGAAAGAGCTAAAGAAAAACGAAAGCGAGAAGAGGGGAGTAGAGAAGGATTGATTCTAAGCCTAATTAAGGAAACAACATTGGAACGACGACAGGTAGGAATAGAATGAAACCAAGGCAGTCAACGAAGAATCGATTGAATAAGACAGTAGTATGAATAATGATTAAAAAATAAAGAAGGATACGTGTCCAACCAAAGTCTGGAATGATTAGAGCGCGACAGAGAAAGAATGTCTGAGGAAGGGAAAGAGTCGAGGAAAGTACCAATGCGGGCGGCTGAGCGAGCTAAAGAGTCAGCCGCGTCATTGCCCGCAATATTGGAATAACTAGGGACCCATAGAAAGTCTATGAGAATGGATCGGAACGAGAACAAAGACGAGACAAGAGATCGAATAGAGGATACCGTCAGAAGTATGAGAAGGAGGAGAGGAAGATGGTTTGAAGAACGCCTTTGGAATCAGAAATAATCAGGAATTTGTGAACCCCACTCGTAGAGGATATGAATTGAATGGCACGAAGAATTGAGATCTACTCGGCTGAGTAGATAGAGCAGAAAGAAGGAAGTCTGAAAGACTCAGAGTGCAGGAATGCCAAATTCACCACTACTAACAAAAATTTATATTTCCTTTTGGTCAAATATCATGTTTTAATAAAGTACATAAACCCACTGTGTGATTCATCAATCATTCTAGTAACAATGGGAACCAATTCGACCAGCTAATATAGTAATTCCAGTTTATTACGGGAACCAATTCGTCCACATCCGAAAAAAATACAGAATGAAACGTTAGATTAGTCACGCTGATGACTTGGTGATCTGCGCCGCTGTAGACACTGTCAGTACTGGTATTAAAAAAGATACAAATTTTTTTTATTGGAATTACGAAATATACTTATGCGAAGTTATCTATGGAAGTAGACGTTAAAAGAATGCAAGGAACGAAACTTAATAGAGAACGACACGAAATTTTCACTTGTAAAAATCAATAACAAATCTATTGCATACACTTAAAGATTTATACCCATTTGAATTGTTTTCTTTAGGGATGCAAAACTAAGCTGGTTGAAGATTAGATATAAAAGCAGTGTGAAAGAGGAATAGACGTCCTCCGAGCAATGTTACAAAGAGAGTAGCGAGCGAATCTCATCTCGTAAAAATATTAATATTGTGACGGATTCGGCCGCCATGACTTTCGATATTTATCACGCTGTACCGAATTAAAAAATGATAATGATGACTTCTTTTCCAAATTCTAAATTCCTCATTTCTCCGCATTTTGACAGTTTCTCAGGCCTCCGATTTCTATTTCTCCGGTTTCTTCGGGCAGCGTGCAAACTGAGCATACTCCGACCGTAATGCTAGATCGACAAATTTCGTGGGAATTGCCAATGTGCACGGCGCCAATTTGGCGATCCGTGCATATGTGTGTGTTAATTATATGAGGGTGGTTCGTCCGCTGTTTGTCCGATCTGGCGTTGTGTGCGTCGGAGATGCGATTCGAGCTACGTCGAGGCGTGAGAAGTTTTTTTCTTAGAACCCGAAAGAACCGACGCAGGGTACCCGCCGTTCCACCGATTTTCAGAATGTTCTAGAAAAATCGGTGGCGCATTCATTTTATATATATATTTTTTTTATTATTAGGCAAAATGGCCGTTTAACAAAATCGTCGTCGAATTCTCTGTGAATTCGAGCGATCAGTCTTCGCTTCCTCGTGGTCGCGATTAGATCTCAACTGCTTTGGCCGGGAGGCATTTTCGATTTTTTTACTGTTTTGGCCAGGAGGCAAAGTTTCGTTTTTCTTTTCATTGCTACGCGCCGTTAAGGCAATTTTTTACTATAATTTAAGTTCTCGCTTGCTGCTCGTCGCAGGCAGATCTCGACTGCTTTGGCCCGTGGGCACTTTCGTTTTTTTTCATTGTTACGCGCCGTTAAGGCAATTTTTTACTATAATTTGAGTTCTCGCTTGCTGCTCGTCGCAGGCAGATCTCGACTGCTTTGGCCCGTGGGCACTTTCGTTTTTCTTTTCATTGCTACGCGCCGTTAAGGCAATTTTTTTACTATAACTTGAGTCTTCGCTTCCTCGTGGTCGCGATTAGATCTCAACTGCTTTGGCCCGTGGGCACGTTCGTTTTTGTATTTTTCACAGCTAAGCGCCCTTCGAGGCAAAATTTATGTTTTTCTTTTTTCACTGCTTTGGCCGCTAGAGGCAAATTATACCGATTCGAATATTCGTTGGCGTATTTCTTTGGTGATCAGTTTATATTTTTTTTAAAAATATAATTCGAATTACTCGTCTTACGAAGAATTTTTGTTATTTAGTTGCAAGGACACGTTTTCGTGACATCTCCGCCGCGGAGACCTTTCTTTTTTCGTTTAGACCTTAGGAAAGCCTAAAGGTCTGCTCGAACGAGCTAACGGTTACGTTACACCTGAAGTAACGTTGGCGCCCGGAACTTTTATTTTCGTTTATTCTTTTACATTCTTTTTGTTCATCGTGAAAGCTGGTCAGTCACAAATGGCGTCCGGAACAGGGACAAAAATTTAATTTCAAAGAATGAATCAGTAACAAATGGCGGCCCGAACGAACAGGGACTCGATAGTATATGGATAGATACGTTACATGATACGAAAAAGGAAGCAGCGGTTTCATCGGAGAAGGATCTGCCAAGCGGAAACAGATAAGATTTTATATTATTTTAATTCTCTCCTCGGCCTGCCATAGCTTATATACGTTTTATTTTCTCGTGGTTTATTCATTCAAAATTTTAAAATATATGTATTATTTTTTTTTCCTTCTTTTCTCGCGTCAAGAATTATTCAAAATATTTTTTTAACGAACCGGAGTTTCGAAGTTATTTTATTTTATTTAAAATTTGAATATTTAATTTCTGATAGTTAGGCCCGAATTTTCTTATTTAATTTTAACCACCCTGCGTCAACATGGAGAACGAGGATTTAGCCAGAGTGGTGGTGACCAGGGGAAATTATCGTGATATGGATGAAAGTGAAGAGGATATGCAGAATGAGATATCGGATCGTATTTCTGAGGCTAGTTCGGAGGTGAATTCGCAAGAAACGTGTCGCGCTCCAGTAAACTCAGAGACACCCGTAACTCAACCATCTCTCGAGGATTTAAGACAGCTCATGCTCGGTCTAAAGGAAAATAATAATAAAAATTTTAACAGTTTAAAAGACGAAATAAATAATAAATTCGAAGAAAATAATAAAAAAAGCGCGGAGGATAATATAAAAAATTTTAATAATTTAAAGGAAGATAATAACAAAAATTTTAACAATTTGAAAGACGAAATAAATAGTAGATTCAAAGAGAATAATAAAAACCTTAAAGAAGAAATGAGAGAAAGTAATGAAAAAATCGTGGAAAGTAACAATAATCTAAGAGAAGAAATAAATAACAAGCTTGAAGAACACAATAAAAATTTCAATAATTTCGAGACAAAAATAAATAATTTCGAAGAAAAATTAAATACAATTAACGCAAATATTAACAAGAAATTGGATCATAACTTAAAACAAATTAATAATAAACTGGAGGAAAATAACGCAAAGATCAATAATAAACTGGAAGAATTAAATAAACACAATTCCTCACTAATTAATAAATTCGATCTTTTAGAAAACAAATTAGATGTTGAACTCGAAAAACCTAAAATCGAAGTCGAAGAAGAACTCAATAAAATACCTGAAAATAAAATTTATGAAAATAATCAAGATCTTAAAAATGTTAGGGATGAATCTGCGGTCTCTGGTGAGCCGACGCAAGGTGAAAAGGTAGAGAATGAGTTAGTTGAACGTATCGCTATGCCTACGGAGAATGATGAGAGACGAGCGAAAAGTGACGAGGAACAGGGGCTTAATGATAATATAAATGATCTTAAAAATACTTACGATAATGATGTTAATGATAATAATGACGATAATAGTAGGGAAGATAAAGATGTCGAAAGCAATAATACAAATAATAATAATAATGCTTGTAGGGTCTATAATAATGATAATGATAATTTGAATAGTAACGATAACAGCAATATTAGCGATCAGACCAATATAAATAATCAAGACGATCGCGATGATCCGTTTAAAATAATTTCTACAAATAATATTAAAGATTTAAAAGTCAGCAAGAAAATACGTCACAAGAAAAGAGAAGCAAATAAAGCTAAAATTGGAAAAATTAAATATCAAATCGGAAGATCTATAAATAAGAATAATAAACCTAACGATAAACGCAAAACTAAGAAAACCAAGTATAAATTTAACTATTTAAAGTCCGGATACATAAAAGATTCTAAAGTAAATAATTATAATTCCCGTCGGATGGGACATTGCTCCTGTTACCATCTCCCGTGGTGGAAGTATCGGCGTAAATAATTAATAATTAAATAAGCTAGCCAAGTTTTTTCAGGACAACGACGTCGAATAATTTAATTTAAAAAACACTAATACACATTAATAATAAAATAAATTTAGTCAAAACTCGTCTAGGACGTGAGGTATTTTTTTGATTTTGAAGTTTGTGATGAGTACAGATAGACGTGAGGTGAGGAATGTCTAGTATGAGGATTTGTTCTGTTTTGTTTTGTTTTAGAAAGGCTTAGTATGAGGATTTGGTTTGTTTTGCTTTGGTGTGCTATGTTCTGTTCTGTTTTGCTTTGGTATGCTGTGTTCTGTTCTGTTTTGCTTTGGCGTGCTGTGTTCTGTTCTGTTTTGCTTTGGTGTGCTATGTTCTGTTCTGTTTTGCTTTGGTGTGCTATGTTCTGTTCTGTTTTGCTTTGGTTTGCTATGTTCTGTTCTGTTTTGCTTTGGTTTGCTATGTTCTGTTCTGTTTTTCCTTGGTTTGCTATGTTCTGTTCTGTTTTGCTTTGGTTTGCTATGTTCTGTTCTGTTTTGCTTTGGTTTGCTATGTTCTGTTCTGTTTTGCTTTGGTTTGCTATGTTCTGTTCTGTTCTGTTTTGCTTGGTTGGATTTTATATTTTGGTGCGCTTTTTCAAAGGTTTTGTTGCGATGTTTTGCCGACCTGGAGTGCTCTGAGATCTGTGTTTATTTTGAATGTAAGGATTAGTTGTCAGTTTGCTGCCAATTGCGCGGAGAGTTTTGTTTTTGTTTACATTTGGTATTGATAAGGCAGAAGGTATACGATGCGCGAGAAAGAGCTTGACTTATGTATGTGTGTACTCGCTCAGAATCTTATTTCAAATTATTTTATTTTTTTATCTTTTTTTTTTTTATATATTTTTCATCTGGGCGAAATGCTTCGGATTTCGGTTTTTGCAGTTTTTCCCGTTTAAAAAAACTTGTTTTGTTTTTGTTTACCTCTACATTCATACTTACCACTCTGGTCTATAACCTCTCGCGTTTATGTGAGGTGTAGATGAGGATATGTTATACTTCCGATTTACGAAATTATGCATTATTATGTTCACGTCATGTTATGTTTTATATGTATTTTTTTTTTTTTTTTTAATACTTTGTCTGGGCGTAAAACACGCTTCGGAGCGCAGCTTTTTTTCGGTTTTTTTGCCTGCCATGCAATAAAAACTTGTTACCCGTATGAACGCTGTCGTTCCACATTAGTGCTTGCGCTCGTATCCGCTACCTCTTGTATCTGCATTAGGTGTGTGGGAGTGCATAGCGAACTACGGAGCGATGGATGCATACATGTAAATAGATTTTGTATGTTTTTTTTCTTACGTACTTTGTTTAGGGTAATCCCTTTTATTCTTTTATATTTTTTTACATATTTGATCCAACTTAGTATGCTGGATTTATTTTTTTGACCATATCTTGGTTTTGGTCGCGTACATTTGCTTTTTGTTTAGGGAAACTATTGCGATATTTTTTTTAGTTCTCTTGGTTCTCGCAATAACCTTTTATTTTATATTTTTTTTTTTTTGTTTGTTTTGTCGATCGCCGTTACTTTGTGGGCGTCGTCGTGGCCTCTTGGCTTCGTGGTTGTTTAACTTTTAATTTTTCTTGTTTTTTTCTCTTTCCTTAACCTCTTTTCGCTTTCCTTCCGATTCACCTTCTCATCCGCAGATTTCTCCTTTTGCCACTTTGGTCGAATTTTCTAGTTGTTGGTAGACATCGGTAACTAGAGTTACCATACTAGGATTAGTTACTCACGGCGAGGTGTTATCAATTCTTTGTGTTCCACTTAATTTTTCCTAGGAATCCCTTATCATTTCCTTTTCTACAAGCATTTTTTTTTTTTGTTTTGTTTTCTTTTTTCTATTCCCTTTTTCATTTTTTCCTTCTTTTCTTCCTTATTTTTCTCCAATTTCGTCCATAGCGTCACACGATGGGTCCGGTCGAGTAGAAAATGGATACCTGGTACTCTAGCGGGATCTGTATTTTTTTATTTTTTTTTATTCCCCTTCCGACGTGCGAGTTTTTCGGTGTAATGGACGACAACATAAAACGTATGCGGCCACGACATTGGATTTAAGCCTCGACAAAACACGCGGAAAAGATTTTGGCTTTGCCAAAAACAAATAATACAACTTCGGTATAGCCAATTGTGCTACCGAGAATAATAAGCATCACGACGCTACGCCCGCCAAGGGTGCTGGGAAGTATGGTAATATGTTAAAGTCACTCGGCTGAGATTTCTGTCTGTGATCGCGATCTAATAATGGTAAAATTTGTTTTTTTAGTGTTGTTCATATCCTACTAATCTGTTATCGATTGCTGTTTCTTTATCTTGCATTTTTCCTTTCACTGTTAGAACAATTTCTCTCCTTCCGAGTTTAATAATTTTTTTTATAAGAACATGTGACGCCGGACAATATATAGAATTTCGGTGTCGTGCCGGTGGTCGCTATTCTCCTCTTTTTCATATTCCTTTTCGATTCTCTGTTTACGTTTTATTATCCTGGAGTCAAGTGTGCGCGGTGGTGTTCCACAGAGTCGACGATCACGAGCGAACCTTTTTATATTTTATTGTTTTTGTTTGTCGTTTATAATCGGCATTCTTGCTATTTTTGTTTAATATTTTTGTTTTTATGCGGGTTGCGATCCAGTTCGGATCGATGTTTATTATCATTGGTATTTTTATTTTTTTTATCTCTATATTTTCGTTTATGGTATCATTCGATGTTATCATTGTAGGGTAGTTTATGAACAATTGAGTCATATGTCTTATCAACATGTGTCTATTTATTTTATAGATATGCTTTTAATTTTTTTTTAAATTTCTTCGTCATTTTAAATGTTATTATTCGACATCTGGTCGATATATATTTTTACGCAATCAGTACCGTGTCGCCTTAAACATTTTACATTTTTTTATTTTTTGATACCATCATTTAATACACTAATTCCGTTTATATTGCCACTGGGACAGTGTGTGAGTGTAATTGTGCGATTCTCCGGGCTTACGCACACGTGTTTGTAAGTTCCGGAGGTCGGAGCGTGAATGAATAACGTGTACACCAGGTCCTTTTAAATTAAACCTAAAATCATAATTTCCTAAATTTTTCTAAAACTTTTTTTTATTTTAATTTCCCCGCGAGTTTCAATGGTCTGGTTAAGTGTAATTCCAGTCGTCTATCCTGATGCATTTTTTTTTTTGTAATCCTGTTGAGTGTTCCTGTTCTATTCTTCATATTCCTGTCATATTCGGTGACAAGCGCCGTAGAAGGCTTGTAAGGCAGCTCCGGAGCCTAAGGAATCCGAAGACCGGTGTAACGCCCGGTTCACCGTTGGCTCCCAATCAAGAGGGATGATTGTTGCGAGTTAGATGTGATGTTCGGTGACAAGCGCCATAGAAGGCTTGTAAGGCAGCTCCGGAGCCTAAGGAATCCGAAGACCGGTGTAGTGCCCGGTTCACAGGTGGCTCCCCAATCAAGAGGGATGTTCGTTGTCAGTTCAGATGTGCTGAGTAGGGGGCCCCACCATTTTTTTTTTTTGGAGGGTTCCTCTAGGTAAGCCAAGTTCATGTCCCTTGAGCGGTCCGATCGGTCGTGATGTTATGCAGAAGGTTGGAATATGTTGGATGTTCGTGACGCCGAGGGGACATTCATTGCGTCCCATGAAAGAAGATGGTGATCGCACTCAGGGGGTGTCTAATAACGGGGGTCCCAGTCAAGTCCACCATTAGGTTGGGTAGGCCAGGTAGGAGGGAAAGGATCCGTGTGGGGCGTCGCTGTGGTGCACTGCCGGAAAGATGCCGGGTGGCCCAGTTCGCACGTTCCCGCGGGCGTCGCTGAGGTGCTCTGCCGGAAAGATGCCGGGTGGCCCAGTTCGTACGTTCCCGCGCCATGTTCTTATCAGGGGGTGTCGTTGGTAGGTTTAAATTTCCACTGCATAGGCCAATGGGGGTGTTTGTGTTGTGCGTGACTGAGTGCCACTTTTCGGGCTATGTGCCAACTTTTATTTGTTTTATTTTGAGTAGCGTCATTTTATGGGCAATGTGCCAATGTTTTTGTTATTTGATTTCGAGTAGCGCTGCTTTTCGGGCCATGGGCCAAATTTTTTATTTGTCGTTTTGCTTCAAGTGGCTCAGTCGCGCGTATTTTGTGTCAGGGGGTGTCTGGGTGTTTTTTTTTTTTTTGTTTTTTTTTTATTACTTGTCCAAATGGAGTACCGGTCTTGTCTGCCGGGTCTCTCTCTCTTTGTTAGGAAAACTATTTTATTTTTTATTGTGTTCCTCAGTTATTCCCATATTCCTCAAAGGCTATGAACTCGTGTGAAAACTTTTTTTTTGTTTTTCTTTAAATTTTTCCAACCCCTATCTTAATTTCTTCAACCCTTATATATTTTTTCAACCCTTAATTTTTTACTACCCTTAATAAATTTTTTATTCGAAATTTTTTTATCAAAATTTTTTTTTCTTGTTTTGACTGGATTTGGTCTCAGTGGTATACCCATAATTCAATAATGTGTAACGTGCGGTGTATATGAGTGGGTTAGATGGTGGAGATCTGTTCGGGACTCCGTAGCTCGAAAATGGGTGGTCCGAATTTTGTCGCTTTTGGGTCACCTGAGTTCTCATCCAAAACTTCTGTTTTGGATGAAAATAAGGGTGGGGCAGTGTGACGGATTCGGCCGCCATGACTTTCGATATTTATCACGCTGTACCGAATTAAAAAATGATAATGATGACTTCTTTTCCAAATTCTAAATTCCTCATTCTCCGCATTTTGACAGTTTCTCAGGCCTCCGATTTCTATTTCTCCGGTTTCTTCGGGCAGCGTGCAAACTGAGCATACTCCGACCGTAATGCTAGATCGACAAATTTCGTGGGAATTGCCAATGTGCACGGCGCCAATTTGGCGATCCGTGCATATGTGTGTGTTAATTATATGAGGGTGGTTCGTCCGCTGTTTGTCCGATCTGGCGTTATGTGCGTCGGAGATGCGATTCGAGCTACGTCGAGGCGTGAGAAGTTTTTTTCTTAGAACCCGAAAGAACCGACGCAGGGTACCCGCCGTTCCACCGATTTTCAGAATGTTCTAGAAAAATCGGTGGCGCATTCATTTTATATATATATATATATTTTTCTAAATCAGTAGATATTTCAACTATGCCTGACATAACAAATGAGAATCAGCTGGTAAATAAATTTACTCCACTTCCGCCACCTGTATTTGTGAGTAACGTTAAAAACTTCAACTTACTTAAAAATAAAGTAATCACACAAACAAAAAAAGAACCTACCTTTAAGGGACTTCCTAGTGGAGATATTAAAATATCTGTCCGTGATAGTGACGATTACCGCTCGGTTACAGCCTTTTTAAAAGATCTGAATAGTAATTCAGCAAGTACGTCAAATGAGTTACTACGTGGAATTACATATCACACGTTTCAACCGAAATCTGAACGTCCTTTTGCGTTTGTGATCCGTGGATTACCGCCATCAATCGACCATGAGGACATAAAGAATGACTTAAGAAAAACTGGTCATGAAATTATTCGGATAAGCCCTATAGTGAAAGTATATAGGGATACAGAAGGAAGACGGCAAATCAAGAATTTTCCACTGTTCAAAATCGAAATCTCCCCAAAAGCGAACAATAAAAACGTATACGAAATAACTAATCTTGCACATTGTAAAGTCTCTATCGAACCCCCTCATAAAAACAATAAAATCAAACAGTGTCATCACTGTCAACGAATAGGGCATACCAAAAATTACTGCACTCATCCTCCTCGATGTGTCAAATGTGCCGGTAACCATCTCACCAAAGAGTGCAAGAAACTTAAAAAAGACCAATCAAAATGTGTCTTATGCGGTATGATAGGACATACAGCTAACTACGCTGGTTGCGAAGTCCATCAAAAGTCGAAAACGCAGTCCCAGCCTATTAAAAAAGTGGTAGATCGTGTTAGAGAGGAACGAATCAGACCTGCAGAAAAAGTGCAAGCAGGAAAAACATTTGCGCATGCAACCAAATTGAATTTAAAATCACAGGAACAAATACAAATTCCTCCACAACAAAAAGATCCAACCATTAACGACGTTATGGCTATACTTCACAGTATCCAAACTAGTATTAACCAGCTAAATATACGTGTTACTCAATTAGAAACTAAACCATTACCAACCTTTCCAGCAAATAAAACCAGTAACTCCTCTTGAAGTTGCACAAGAGTTAGATAATAATATGAATCCCAAAAAGGCTCCTGGAATCGATGAAATTTCACCTGGAGCGCTTAGAGAATTACCACGTAAAGGAATTATCATGCTGACATATCTCTTTAATGCCTGTTTCAGAATGAGATACGTACCAAAATGTTTCAAAATCGCTCAAATCATCATGTTACCGAAACCTGGGAAACCAACAGAAGTAGTAACTTCGTATCGACCAATCTCTTTGTTACCTTCCATATCAAAATTATTTGAAAAACTACTCCTTAAGCGACTCAAGCCCTTATTAAAGATACCAGATCATCAGTTTGGCTTCCGCAATCAGCACTCTACGATTGACCAAGTGCATCGTATAACTAAGCTAATTGAAACAGCCTTTGAAGAAAAAAAAATACTGTCCGGCGGTTTTTCTAGACATATCGCAAGCTTTTGATCGAGTCCGGCACGAAGGGCTGATCTATAAAATGAGCAACCTGCTATCGGAAAATATGTGCCAACTTCTTGAATCATATATCTCTGATAGATCCTTCAGAGTTTCTTATGAAGAAGCAAAGTCCAAATTTCATCCAATACAGGCTGGTGTTCCACAGGGTAGTGTCTTAGGACCTTCTCTGTATTTATTGTATACAGCTGACATTCCAACAACAGCCAAGACGACTACTTCTACCTTTGCAGATGACACAGCCATCTTGTCATTTGGCAATTCCCCAGAATTGGCTACGACTAACTTGCAACATGCAGTAGAAAAAATTAGCAAATGGATATGTGATTGGAAGATCAAGATTAATCAAGAAAAATCAGTGCATGTTATGTTTACGCTTCGTAAATCTAAGACCTGTCCTATATATCTTGATCGTCTTCCTATTCCGAGATCGGACTCTGCTAAATACGTGGGTATGCATTTAGATTCCAGGCTGAATTGGAAGACGCATGTCAAAATGAAAAAGGAACAAACCATGCATAAATTAAGACAGATTTGTTGGCTGATTGGGCGTTATTCTAAACTCAATCTGTCTAATAAGCGTTTGATTTATTGTCAAATCATCAGACCGATATGGATATATGGTATTCAACTCTGGGGCTGTGCAAAGACATCCAATCGGTTGATTATTCAGCGCGCTCAAAATAAGTGTCTCCGAAACATCACTGGAGCTTTTTGGTATCAACGAAACGAAGAAATACATTCCGATTTAAATATTCCATGGATCGATGAAGTCATACGTTATATTGCAGAAGCGCACGAATACCGACTTCACAGTCGCCTGAATATCGAGAGGCTTTAGAACTGCTACTTTCCGATGATGACTTAAGGCGCCTTAAGCGCACAAAGCCTTATGAACTAGTCACCTAATTTATTCTGTAATATATTCGTATGTATGTATTTTGTGGATATGGGCATATACTTGGTGTGCCTGCGTGTGAGTATTTATATGCGCGTATGATTATGTATATATCTGTATATTAGGAGTTATGTAATTGTACATAGTTTCTACTCTGCTCATGTTACAAATTAGTTAGATTAAGTTGTAACACTGTTTTAAAAGTAGTGCTAATTTATTTACTATAATAAGATTGTACTGAAATATACGTGTAAAAAAAAAAAAAAAAAAAAAAATTATTAGGCAAAATGGCCGTTTAACAAAATCGTCGTCGAATTCTCTGTGAATTCGAGCGATCAGTCTTCGCTTCCTCGTGGTCGCGATTAGATCTCAACTGCTTTGGCCGGGAGGCATTTTCGATTTTTTTACTGTTTTGGCCAGGAGGCAAAGTTTCGTTTTTCTTTTCATTGCTACGCGCCGTTAAGGCAATTTTTTACTATAATTTAAGTTCTCGCTTGCTGCTCGTCGCAGGCAGATCTCGACTGCTTTGGCCCGTGGGCACTTTCGTTTTTTTTCATTGTTACGCGCCGTTAAGGCAATTTTTTACTATAATTTGAGTTCTCGCTTGCTGCTCGTCGCAGGCAGATCTCGACTGCTTTGGCCCGTGGGCACTTTCGTTTTTCTTTTCATTGCTACGCGCCGTTAAGGCAATTTTTTTACTATAACTTGAGTCTTCGCTTCCTCGTGGTCGCGATTAGATCTCAACTGCTTTGGCCCGTGGGCACGTTCGTTTTTGTATTTTTCACAGCTAAGCGCCCTTCGAGGCAAAATTTATATGTTTTTCTTTTTTCACTGCTTTGGCCGCTAGAGGCAAATTATACCGATTCGAATATTCGTTGGCGTATTTCTTTGGTGATCAGTTTATATATGTTTTTTAAATATAATTCGAATTACTCGTCTTACGAAGAATTTTTGTTATTTAGTTGCAAGGACACGTTTTCGTGACATCTCCGCCGCGGAGACCTTTCTTTTTTCGTTTAGACCTTAGGAAAGCCTAAAGCTCTGCTCGAACGAGCTAACGGTTACGTTACACCTGAAGTAACGTTGGCGCCCGGAACTTTTATTTTCGTTTATTCTTTTACATTCTTTTTGTTCATCGTGAAAGCTGGTCAGTCACAAATGGCGTCCGGAACAGGGACAAAAATTTAAGTTCAAAGAACGAATCAGTAACAATATATAGACGACTAATAATAAGATCTCATATGGCATTGCTTCTTCTACAACACTATCCTTTTATGCAAATCTTTCGTTAAAATTTGCTGAAAAATTCATCATTTAAAATTATATATATACATATATTAATATATATATATATATGTTTTTTTTGTTTTTTTTTTGGTGTCGAAAATTCTACCCATTGTCTATATGATATTTAGTTTTGTTTACATTAATAATTATATGTTAATTCGTGAATTCAAAATAATATAATTAAATTAAATTATAGAAAATTTAGCTATTCTATAAAACTGATAATTTTGTCACTTCCGAAAAGGGTCCCTAATATTTCTGTAGCCCCGGGCCTTTCATGCACTTAATCCGGGCCTGGTTAAATTGAATATTATACTATAATCAGACCAAGCGTGGTAGCCTAGTGGTTAAGGTGCTTGGCTACCAACCCAGAGGTATCACGGGATTTCGGGAGTCGTCTCGTCCCAGATCCAAGTCGCTTCCAAGCTTACCCAGCCTGAAATAATTGGACTGGCCCTAGTATTCTCATTAGTGGCGTTGGGCTTAGTACATTGTGAAGCTTAACTTCACAATCACGACGCCCTGTCAAAAGGGTATGGAACTCACTTTACTTTACTTACTATAATCAGATAGAATAAAATATTAAATAATCGGAAGAACAGGAAATATTGAAATAATAGACCGACTGTAAGATAGAGCTAGCCATTGGAGATACGGGCAATTAAAAATAGTTTCCGATACAGATTTTTAAGCTTTACAGAAGGAATCTGGTCACCCTTAAATACGAAGAAATTTATAAAAATATGATTTAATCAATAAACGCGGGAGGAACTAATATAATGGTCAGCGCTCAGTGGGATAATAAATGACAGCTTTGATACTTAGGGATGGATCATTCGATAAGAAACTGAAATAGCTTTTTAAAATAACGCAAATAGAGACGTTTCGTGGATTTTTCACCTGGAATATTCCGGTTCGTCAATTAAAAATATAATATGCTTTTAATACGGCATTTGAAGGTATAAAGAATAAAATAAAACGATATTGATCTAATCAGTTTTTTTTTTCGTCACGGATTAATAGATTGGAGAAAATAGTATATCCAAAGAGATCGTATAATATCGAGTTAATTATCAGAGAGCAGGCTGAGTGATCAGTACGGTATGGTGTTCAAGCGGATAACAGCACACCTCCCCGTCCTTGGTTCTATGAGTTTCCCAGTTTGCGTCGGTCCATAATTACTAAATTATCTCGCCTCCGTTTCTCGCATAGTCTCCTTCCTTCTTCACTAAATCGCTTCTCTTTGGCTGCATCTCCTTTTTGTCCATTGGATCCTGGAGGTTCCCAGTATGTTTGCGATGCGAATCACGTGCTCTTCGAGTGCTCCGGTTTATCTCGCGAGCGTCAGTTACACTTTATTATCATCTTTTAAAGCTTGGTCTTCCTGCTCCTTTCAACGCCTCTTATGTTCTTTCTCTACCTACTATCTCTGATGTTCCTGTCCTAGGGGGGGTGTTCCTTGATTCCATTGTCGACAGAATAAAAATATAATTTCTATTCTATTCCATGTGTCTATTCATTTTTGCTGGGCTAATGCTCTTTGGTAGCAAACCCAAGGGGGGTAAAAAAAAATGCGGGAAGAATATATGGGAACGAGATGGTACTCTCCCCGGCCCCCGTGCTTTGCAAACTCGGTACTCGCCTGCGCCTTTGTCTCGGAGCTCAGAAATCTTCCACTGTCCTCGTTGTTCAAGCTGAGAAACCCGTATTTTTCCCCTTTTCTAATTGGACGTTCCTACGCATCGGTTACCGCTTTTTCCTCTTTAAGCATTTGCTTATTTCTTACTTCTTCTTATTCGCACACCTTACCCATACTTTTTTCTTCTTCTTTCTTCATGCGGTTAACACTGTTTTTATTTTTCTATTTCTTTTAAATTACATATACCATTTCGCTAGATCGGAATTTTTACCAAATTCAAACTTTCACTTCTCTAATCTCACTTCACAGTCTACACTGACGGCTCCAAGGGATAGAGTTGGCGCAGCTTTTTTTTTTGTTCTTTAAATTAATCAGAGTCCTTCGAACTGAATTCTTGCCGTTCGATTTTCTATACCAAGTAATCTTCAGGTTCTTCTCTATATCAGATCTTCATCTTTTCGTACAATATCCTTATATCCGGTCAGATTGTGCCAGAGCAAGCTGCAGGTTTTATCGCATATTTCTTCCCGCTCTATCGGTTACGTAATCCTTCTTGTACGTCGTGTGCTTTCATTCATCCTTTCTCATTTAATTCAAATTGGTCTCTTACGGATATCTAGCCACTCAAGGATTCTTAGAGTTAGTTGACTATTTAATTAGTCACCTTCTTTTCCTGGCAAGTTTCTTACCACATTCTCACACACTACTATTACTCTTCTGACTATAGTTGCTCATTGCAAACTATTATGACCTTAGACTTCATTCTCTAATGCATTCCTTCCACTCTGTCACTGGTTTCTTGATTTTCCTTCTACGTGACGCTATAATCTCTCTGCGATATGCCGCCTGCGCTTTGGACACAATTTACTCCGTGCTTTCCGTTTTTCTCTCCTGTCTGAATTCGCTCGTCGCTTTTAATTGAACAAATTTCTTTCTAATACTCTCTTTTATCAATTCCTGCTCCCTACAATGTTCTTTTCTTTCCTTCTCTTTTTGACGTCCGATCATGTAAAGATTTGATTCCCCTTATCTTCTTTTCCACATTATTTTTAGCCAAAGTAACCAGATGAGATGGTTAACCAGTAAAAACCGGACGGGACCTCGAAAGTGTTGTCAAAAATTAAACAGACAGGAATACACACTGATCAGAGAAAAGTTATATTTGATGGCTGGAATAGGAAATACAAAAATATCAACCAAAAACAAGAAAAAATAATAATTTTAAAAAATCCACTGGAAAAAAAAATAAGTCGTGGGGTACACAGATAAAAATATACAGATCATATAGCAAAAATATCCCGAGTGTACACACTGGCTCATCCTGGCCAGAATGAAAATAATTAACAGCGATAGATGCCCTAAGGTACATTGGAACAGCTCGTCTGACAGTGCCCGAAATGTGCAAATGACGCCTAGATTCACGTTATTCCTGGAACTATCTTCCGGTTATAATTCTAATAAATATTCACAGATTACGTACACGAACGCAGAAGTGTTATTTTACCGTTATATTAAATTCACAATAATTTTAAACGAATTTTCCCGACATGTTTCGGAGAGAACAATGCTCTATCTATCATGGGTACACTATTCACTATTTTGTGTTAAAAAGTTCGTCAATGAAAACGAAAAAATTTCAAAAATTATATTCATGGTTGCTTTTCGCGGAAAATCGGTTAATTAAAATGTTTATATTTGATAAAGCTTTTAATTTGTCCGTTTCTTTAAACTAATGGCGGTTATTTGTGAACAGCGCAATTTGCTGAATTGATTAATATTAATTAATTAATTGGTTGTACGGGGATTGCGCACGAAAATTCGATATAAAACAACATGATGAAAATGTGTGAAATATCCCCCCATTCGCGGCGTCTGGAATAGGTGAAAATAAAATTTCATCGTGAGAATGAAATTTCGTTACCTGTAAAAGAGAATGCCACTTTATTGACTGCGAAATATGGAGACCCAACGGAAGCAACGTCATACGATAGTTGGTCAGGTCGTGGTGACGTCGTTTTTCGTGGCGACATTCACCGGTGCGGCACTGTTGACGACTTTATTCTTTGAGACATTCCTATTTTCCGTGTTCAAATTATAATGTGTAATGTGGACAGTGTGTTCCCTGCATTCATCTGAATATCGGGCAAGATCTTTTAACATTTACAACAATGCCGATAATTAGTTCTCTCCGATTTTAATCGGAGTTTATTTATATCGCTGTTTCCGGCTCTCTTCTTTTTGGCGATCTTTCTCGTCTTTCTCGTCTTTCTCGCTTCCGCACCAACTTTTTTTCTTTTTTTTTTCCCCATTTTTTTCTTCTCTCTTTTCTCATTGCTCTAGCTCAACCGGACAGACGCTAAAGGTTCTTTCTCGGGGAGGCCTTCCCCCGTAGCGATACATCAAAGACAATAGTTAACCGCTTGTAGCTGATAACGACAATAATAATAAAACCTTAGATATCTTCGTTATCATCTGTAGCCGAGAAAAAAATTAAATTGATAACATCTAACGAGTCTAGTTTTATTGCAAATACGTCACAATAGATAATATTTCGATCAATCTATTTTCTTCTCTGGCACAGAAGTCTAATTGAAAGTGTTGACAGAAACATTACAAAAAGTTACTATATCTCCTCTTAGAGTCACTGCTAAGTGAATTTCTAACAACACCCATGGAGAATTAAAGAATTTACTCCAGCAGGCAGCTAGGAATAAAGCGCATCTTGAATTCATTATTGTCCGTCGACAGGTATATCAACCGGATTTGCAGACTACATGATAACATTTTTTATCCAATATTGATTTTGAGACGATATGTGGTACTTTAAACTATTTAATTCTCTGCCACACCTCAACTGCGCTAAATTTCGATGTTATTGTAATACTTTTGCCATTCTGTTTTTTATATTTCACTCGTTTTTTTCCCGTGTATAACAGTTTTTTGTTTTTTATAGTATACGTAATTTTGAATTGAGAGTTCTCTGTTAAGGGCACCTTTTTAGTAGGGCGCATGTTCAGCCCATAATATTGCTCCTCTTTCTTCAGTGTCGCTCATTCCAAACTACGGCTTAACTCCTATTATTCTTTATTTTCTAATCCTGCCTCTATTTAACCTTTCTATTCAACTATGTCTTCAACTTCATCTTGATAATTGATCTCTCTTAAACGCTCTACAATCTCTGCTGTTTGTCGCCTTCGCTTTAAAGTCTCCTTCTTGCATCATTTCCCGGCTTTGATTTGCATCTACTCCATTTTGTTCTTTTCACTGCTCTTCCGTATGTGTTCTTTATAATGCTGATTACATTTTATTTGAATGCTCTGCTGATCCTTCTATTCTTCGCTGTTAAAACGTGATATTCCTACAACTTTTATCGGTGCTGCTTGTATTCTTTCATTTTCTTCTACTTCGGTTATTCCTGCCCTTGAAGAAGTTTTATCCTCTCTCCTTAAACGCGTAAGAACATCAATTTATTTCTCCTCCCTCCCTTTTTTTTTTTTTTTTTTTTGATCTAATGTGCTTGCTGACAAACCCAGTTTAAAAAAAAAAAAAAAAACTTTGCAGAGCAGCCATTCTCAGTGCGACTAGTACACATTTCTTATTCCACCAAGTTCGGTAGTAATATTGTTTCCGTGTTTTTTTTTTTTTCTTTAAAAAAACCGTCCGCTAGTCTTTCATGGTCGACTCTATATGTTGATACTGTTCTACGCGAGATGACGTCTCTTTGAATGTGTTTTATTTTTTTCATAAATCGTTGACTTATATTTATTCCGATTTACATTCCTCCGTTGATTTCTGAGATGTATCTATTTCCGTTGTTATTATCATTTCTTTTTAATACGACACAATAAGAAATGTTACATAATTACAGGAAGGTGGTTACTTCCCAGTGGACCTGATAACGCTTCTTGTATTTAAACGCGAAGCAAGTCTTGCTGATATTATCATTAGGTCTCGTGTTTTTCTTTGCGAAAAATGCTGTGTCTGTCGCCGGTTCGGCATTAATAATAATAATATATAATTGCTTATTTGCAAATTCCTCTAAATATTTTCTTTTATGCGGTTTAGGGAAGGGCAGATGCAGAGAAACATTTTGGAGAGGGAAATTATATAATTACGTAATATCTTCTATGACAGACAGTAGATTTAAGAAGTACCTTGTTTCATAGAGAAAACCAAATATCGACCTCTTTAGAAATTTAAAAATGTGTTTTAAAAATGTACATAATTATTGCAATTTTTAATTTAACTTTTGTTTTACTTTTAGGGGTGAAAAATAAAACGAAATTATAAAATTGTAGTTAAAATGATAGTTTAGAATTTGAATAGTAAATTACTAGAAAACGTAGAAAGATAGTATTTTTATTTAACTTTACTTCTTTTTTATTTTTGTTAGTAAACTGATCTGAATTGTCTTTGTTCGTGAGCAAGGAAAAATATATACATATACATATATATATATATATATATATATATTTCTTTTTCATTTACATTTGAAAAGGTATTACGCTGCAATTAAAGCGTTTTAACTCTCCACCAGGGATGCCAAATGATGCGGTTAATTACTGTTTTTTAGTTAAATTTTGTTAAATTATTCCAGGCATGCCACCGCGGAATTAAAATTTTATTTTTATATTTATATTTTTTTTCTGTTTTATAAACTTAGAATAATTAGTCTGAATTATAAAAGTGAGATAATATATTGACAATATCCTACAGCGATATTTCGTTGACGGCCGACCGCTAAAAAGACACAATTATAATAATATATACGAAAAATGACGCGAATAGTAATAGAATTAATATTAATATAAATTGTACATATCCTATTTGTCGGTGATACTCCAGGATACGGTGATGATCGAATATTTTTTGTTTTAATCTCGAGAAAGAACCGGGGACACTAGAATAACTTTTTTACTTCGATTGTGTAACTGGTATTTATATTATCACCCTTTTTACGCGACAAGTTCACGAACAAAACTATTTTTTTCTTATATAAGAGACGGTTGTCGACCTTTTTATAACGGACGCTTGCTAACGGAGCAATTCACTGATCGATCTTTTTCCGCGACTTCTCTCTTTTTTCGGTTTCGATGTCCTAGCAGTTTCGTTACTATCTCTTGTTCTCCCCGCGTGACCAATCACCATCATTTATCGGGGTGGGCCTTTCTCCATGGCGAATCGCATGATCGCGTATCCTCCCTCTGACCGACAAACAGGATTTCAATCACATTCACTTCTCACTCGCACCACGTTTTCGACAAATATTTAATTTATTTTTAAATTAAAATTTTTTTTTGTATTTTAATTTTATTTTTCTATTTTTATTTATTTTTATTTATTTGAGCCATGTAATGGTCACATTACACATTACAAAATAAAAATTAAAAATAAATAAAAAAGACAACCATGATAGTTGCGTTTAAAATAGAATAAAAACGTAACATTAATAGTTTTACTAGAAAACAGCAGTAACAAATTTTTTCATCGAGATTTTGGTTCTTTTTTGGTGGGGGGATGTCTTCTGCCCCCCCCCCCGGACCGCCACTGGGTTTAGGTCACTAATAATTGCGGTTATTAACTTCCTATCGGCCGTAACTATTTTATGACCTGGAGGAGAGGTAGTGTATACTAATAATAACTCGAACTACAACGTCTTAATATTTAGTGATTCGTTTACATATTGTTTTTTTTTTTTATGTAGGTTTACTTTATTAATAGTTATTCTGATCCTATATGTAACCGAAGGATGTATTAATAAGATTAATCCCCCTCCTTTACTATTTTCCGTATCAAATCTCATTATGTTGTATAGGGCTGTATTTTAAATTTTTCATGTTTTTCAAGTCATATTTCACACATCATCTAGATATTTTAATGGCGTATTAACAAATAAAATTCGCGTAAATTACACTTTTTTTAAAATAATATTTATTTAATCATTACATATATCGAAGTTAATAATTTTATGAATACGGAACGCCAGTTATTGGCTTCGAAACGCGTCCGAATATGTAATAATTAAATATTATTTTAAAAAAAAAAGTGTAATTTGTAAGAATTTTATTTGTAACATGCGGGAAATAATGTGCACTTCAAAATTTGGACATGTTATTGTTTTTAAATACGCGACTTAATTCCTCCCGATTTGAACGTATGCTCCTGCCGTTCCGTAACATTACATTTCTTGTTTCCAATAATCGTGTTTTTATTGTATGTTTAAATTCAGTTTTACAGCTTTCATTTTTATTTTTAGGCCTTGTCGATTTTTGAACTGTTCCGTTAATACTGCGACGGGTTTGTTCCGTTATCTATGTTACTACTGACAATTTGTTTTGTTTGACCTACCTGTGTTTTTCTATTTTGTCTATTTGCATAACTGAAATGTTATTCGTTTTAGTATTTAGAATCATTCGCTCTTTTTCCCCATGCTGATACGTTCTTGTGTTTTCATTTCTGGTATAGAGTAGGAGGCTTGGCGATAAAAGGTAATGTTTTTCAGTTGAACTGGTCGCGACTAGGCTGCCCCTCTAGTAAATCAAATCGCATCGGTCGATTTTTCCCGAAATTATAGCCATTCTCTTTTAAGTTAATAGATTTGAACGACTCATTTTCTCGTTTCTTCATTATCATTTACGACACTTATTGGAAAAACAGTCTCCTCACCGAATAACGATGTTACCCCTACTACTGAAGACCGATTCTTGTATTTGAAATTATTCGGTCACGTCGCGATTAATACTTTCGAAGGGTAAAACACCTGTCTCCTGATTCTCTAGGCATTTCATCCGCGTGTAATAAATGCTTTGTAGTCATAATTTGCTGCATTCCAACCTGTCGTTGTTGTTTCAGGGATTTATTATAAGTTGAAGCGTGATTTTACGCAATATTCCTTCCTATCGCATTCGTTCTTTATATATGTATCCGCAAAACATGCATCGTTTCTGTGTCGATTTGCACAAGTCCGTGTTTAAGTCGAAGATTTTTTTTAAAAAAAAAAAATTGTTTCTTGATTTCATCATTCTTTAAATACACTGCCTCATTCATGATCTTTTTTCTCTTCATTCGCTCCGTATTGATTTGTTACTACGGATTCCTAGTCTCATGTAGGCATAGAAATATGCATTGCCGAATTCTCTAGTTGCTACTTTCTCGCTCACCTTCTTTCCCAAAAATTCCGGGTTCGAATCTCCTACTTCTTTTCAAATACCGGTCTGACATCTATGCTTCGTTCTTTTTTAATAATTTAGATATCACTACGTTCAACCTACATTCCTTCCACGACACCCGTGGTTCCTTGATTTTTTTTCTTCTTCTTTTTAATTAGTTCAAAATTAAAAGATCTTGATAATTTGCCAGTATAAAAGGTAGTGCCGAAATTATATCTGGTTGTTGGTTTGACTGATTACAACTTTAAATTCTTCACATCCATCACAGTGAATATTAATTTATCGTTGTTACAGAATAATTACTATTTACATTATTATCATTAACGTTGTGCCATTATTATTTTTATCTCGATTCATATAGCAGTCATCTGCGTTGTCTACTTTAATCGCATAATTCACTGCTCGTAAAATAATATTCTATTTATTACTTACCCGTGCCCCCTCTTCCAGCAGCGGTTATTACTGCATCCGGTAGTCTACATGTCTCGTTACCGCCGCTTGTGAATTCTACATCTACAAGATCTTTCCCGTTCATTTATTGAAATTTGTTACTTATCATAGGCAAAAGTGCGATAAAGTTTATACGATTAAGAACATTTTCAATACTTTATCACAAAATAAACTCGCTAAAAACAAGAAAAATGTTAGAATCAGATTCACAGTTCACATGTATGTTACACGTTTGAAATAACGGAGCTGCATAAGTTTATTAACTTTTTAAATATGGCGACGAAATGTTAAATCGCAAACAAATGAAAAGAATTTGCCCGATTATTAATATTAATCGTTTTCATCTGTTTCTTACCGGCAGAACTCTTAAATATACGTCGCAACGGTCTGTTTATCTGTTTATATTTCTCATCAAAGTCGTTATATTTCGAAAAGGAAAATCGAACAATGCGGTGTAAAACAGATGACTTTGATAACAGCGCATTATCGGCTTCTATTCGTTTACACTTATTTTGCATTTGCGCTTGCCTTTTACCATTTACCGACCTTTTTAACTGTTTTATTAAACTTTTAATCATGGACTTTCTGAAACAACGCTCCTAGCAGTTTTAAGGATAAAAAAGAAAAAGGAAAAAAAAAAACCTTTGCAGTAATGTTCTTTCCCCTCTTTTTTTTTGTTCCGTGAGCTTACCAGCACCTGCCGATTAACCATTAACACCATCGCAAATAGTAGCAATTAAAAGTCACAAGAAATGGAATCGGACTAAGAACATTACATCAAGGATGGAAAGACAATGGCAATCAACGTCGATAAATCCAAATGCATCCTGAAAAGAGAAGGAATAACATTGCCGAAGGGAAGAGAGCAAAAGGAGTTTTCTATGCAATACCATTGTCATATCTGCAATTGCAGAGCCCACAGTACCTACGGACAAAGGAATCGGACTACAAGTAATTAAGGAAGAAGAAGAAGCACGGGATATTTGAAAAGCAATTAAAACCATCAAGCGTCAAAGCTATATAGAACACATAGCGTGCTGTAAAAAGTGACCACCCGAAAGTTCAATAATTTTCCCCACCACTATAAAGCATTTAATTCTTTAATTATAAAGAATAATTACGGCGACGACTGCGAAAACAGCGCATGCTATCAAGAAGGAACGAGTAGAATTTGCGCTCAACACTATGATCACACTGCAACAGCAGCGCTAACATTCCGGCCGCAAATGCGACAGCAGGCGCGCAATATTAACTGTAAAGTATACATATTTGTAACTGTAACTGCAAAATCAGTGCGTGCTCTTCATTTAGAGAGAGGAGTTCATTAGAAGTAATTGGACACTATAAGACAGGAATGCGTGAGAAGAGCAACTCCAGGTATAGAGCTTTCTTCCTTTCAGATAATAGAGAGGGACACTCAAAGAAGACATGATCAGAGTCAGATACGACTGTGTTATGGAGACACAGCGGACAAATAGGAAAGGAAACAATGGAGAAAGACGGCAGATAGCAGAGACATGATGGAACGGGGCAGGTGCGGAAAATCTAAGTACCATAGTTAAGCAGGCAGATTGGGATGAATGGAACAATATTGTGAACTAGGATTGGAGAAGGATGATTTACATAAAAGAATTTTCAATCGGCATTTTTGATATTTTTTGCGATATTTATTAATTCGTGAGAATGAAATCTCCACAAGGAATAGCCGAAAGAGCAAGATAATCCGCCGTTTCATTACTCGTAATCTCCCGGCATGACCAGGGATCCAAAAAAAAATCGATGATTAAAGAGTGCAGAGATCGGATGCGCAGATTGATAGGATCAGCGGAAGAGGGAACATATCGAGATACACTGAAGGACGCTTTTACAATCAGAAATTAAAGGGAACCTTTTACGATAAGCAACAGATGGAATAAGTTCGACGGCGCGTAGTAATGCCAATATCTCCCCGCATAATCAAATCAAATCAAAATGAAGAAATTTTGAATAAGCCGGAATGATGAAGAGCAGAAATATAGAGACAAATGCACCCACTCCGTACGCCATTTTGGACCTATACGTAATAATTACGGTATGGTTAGGAAAAAATCATGAAACTGCCTGGTCAAATTCATAAACTGTTGCACGGACAGGGAGATATTTTACATAAAAAGGCAAGGAAAAAAGATTAAGAGAAGGAATAACAATTGACAACTTAAAATGGAAAAGTGGGGAAGTTTTAAGATGAAGGGCGAAAACTTAATAAGGCGAGAAGCAATGAAGCAGAAATGGTACCCTTATTAGAGGAAAAATGCCAATTTTGCAAGAAAGAAGAATATGCAGGGGCAAGGTTATTTGGATAAATATGCAAACGTTTAATAAAGGACCGATAGGCGAGGTAAGATCTACCGGATAGATTAAGGAGCAACATTAGTCCATCTGCCAAAACCGCAGGAATAGGCGTGAATTGTCATGGCATTCAAGTATTCAGATATTGAGGTTTCTTCTTTTATTTAATAACTTAAATTAATTAAAGTATCGGTTTTAATTGTGCAGCTTTTTTTTTTGTTTGTTTCCCTTTTTATTTTATTTAATTTATTTTATTTACTTTTTTTATTTTCCTTTTCTTTTTACCATGGAGAATTTTCGTATAATTAAGGTACTCATGGTGATATATTGCAGTTAGTTATATATTTATTCTATTGGCTAATAAATTTTTCCTATCGGTTACATCCGGAGTGGGGAACCGCAAAAAAAAAAAAACACGACTTTGAAAGTTTCGTTCCCGTCAATATATACATGGGCCCGGAACAAAAAAAAAAAAAAAAAAGTATTTTTTCCCCGAAATCTGGAGTTGTTGGTGCCGCGGTGATCTGAATATGAAGTTACCAGCTGAGGCATTTCCTTTGAAGCGCTCTTTTATACGCAGGTGGATTGAGATATATTTTAGTTTCTTTAACTTACGTGAACCTACTTTATTTTACTGTTTTTTGCTTAAAAGGAAGGGGGGGGGAGTGGTTTACATAATTCCTTTATTTCATGAAAGAGTTTCCGCAGTTTGTTTTATACTTTGAATTTCAAATAGTGCTCCGGTAGTAAGTTAGGAATCTTCAAACGATTTTTAAGATGGTCATTTTATAATCCACATTATGTTCTTGCCTTTTTTTTTTTTTTTTTTAATGCAGCCCAGGAGAATCTCGATTATCTTGTAAACCTATATAGGTTATCTTAAAGAGGATTCTAATTGTAATTTGTGTTTCAATTTTGAAGTTTATATAAGTCAAGCCGTTCTTGAGTTCATATTTTCATTTCTGAACCACCTTATTTTAGGATTGCATACATTATATGTTTTGCAGAATCCTAATTATGCTTAAAGAAGAAGAGTGACGGCAATATTTTTTTAAGGTAAAGTTTAGAGAAATCAAAGTTAGCGTAAAAACATATTTTGATTTAGTAAAACTTAAATTACAAGTTTTATCTTAACAGAAAAGCAGATCGCTAAGGAGGAAACAACAGCTAATACGCGTATCCAACATTATAATTAATTCGCGTATCATTTAAAAACTTCCACTTTTGCTGCGTCCGATCAACAATAAATGATAAGCCAGGTATGTTTACGATCTTTCCAATGTGTTTAAAGTAGTGAAAATATTTTATCGTGAATAACTCTCTCCTTTCGTATATAGAAGTCGAGTCGGAAAAACTCGTTCTATTTTGCCATCAATTAAACGTATTAGTCGTTTCATTCGATTATACTTAGACACTTTATTTTGTTGAACACTTTTCATAATTGTCTGTAGAATATTATTACACTTAGAGGCTGTGTCATATTTACAACTTCGACTTTTTAAACGAAACTCACTGCTACATTTAAATATAATGTTTAACAATTGCAAAGCAATTACTGAAAAATTCAAATAATATTATATCCTAAACAATAGAACCCGCGATCTAATCTAAACATGTTTCTTCTCTTTCAAGTAGCTTTCTGCAGCCAATATTTGACGTAAGCCTTTCCTAAATTCTTTCACTGTTGTCTGTCCGGAGCTTCGCGTATCCATGTATGGCCGCCGGGGCTTGTTTCATCATATCACCTAGCCATCTTCTTTGGGTGGCGTAGGGGTCTCCTTGTTTCCGTTTTCCTGTATATGGCGGCCAATACAAATATAAAAATAAAAACACACGAAAGATGATTGAATGGAATAACTGGAGAAATCTTCTCATTTTCCAAAAAAAAAAAACAAAAAAAAACTGACACTCTGCTTTGCTGTATATTTAACGCTATTCTACGAATAGGTTACTTCCCAAAGTTGTGGAAGAAGTCAATTATACTATTAATGATTTTGAAACCTAACAAGCCTCAAACTTCGGTATCGTCATATCGGCTAATGAGTTTATTGAACTCATTATCGAAAATTCTGGAAAAGTTAATCTTACAAAGAATCTAACGAATAATAGAATTATTCCAAATCGTCAGTTTGGATTCCCAGCGCAAAATTCTACTGTCCAGCAGTGCCATAGACTGGCGAATGCGGTTTCGTCAGCTTTTAGAGAAGAAAGAAGTGTGCTTTGCGGTTTTCCTGGATGCGGCCCAAGCGCGTTCGACCGAGTTTGGCACATAGGGCTCCCCCCTCTGTATAAATTGAGAAAAATTCTTCCAACAGATATGTACTTGGTTTTTTTTTGTTTATTTTATTTACAAAATAGGACTACCTTTTTGGTAAGAATTAATGGTACAGTATCCGAGGGGAAAAAATTCTTGTTTCTGTTCCGCAAGGTAGTTTATTGCGGCCATTTCTATATTTTATTTATATCTCTGATTTGCCAGTATCAAGCCAAACCATCACGACAACACGACGCAGATGATGTAGAGCTATATTAGCTTCGAACATTAACCATACACACGTGCCCTAAGTATAGCCGTACAAAACCATATACCGATAAAATACAGATCTGAACTACTAACTGGAGGATTAAATTTAGCGAGGAAAAGTGCCAACAGGTGACTTTTACAAATTGGATTTATCACATGTCCTAAACTAAAGATAAATGGCATTGCGATCAAAAACAAACCGATTCAAATAAGTATTTAGATCACCGGCTTACGTGGCGTGTTCATGTTGCGTAAATCCGTATAAGAACATCTTTGCACGCGTCAAACTGCTATCTCCATTAATGGGGAAAAAATCTACCCTAAAAACCTCAAGTTGAAAAGATTTCTGTCTACTTGATGGTCACATCGCCGATATGGTGGCGTGGGCTTGAACTATATGAGAACACACTAGTAAAAGCAATCTTTGACAGTTCCAATGGCAACAGTCAATCATTCTCGGGTACCATCACATCGGCTCCAAAGAATGTTTCTAATTTAACTTTACATAACGATCTACATATTCTATTTGTTAAAGCAGTGCATGTCGAACAGTACTCTAAAGGTTCTTCGAGAAATTAAAATTAAACACAAACCGGAACATAAGTGGAATATACACATATTAACACTTTTCCGGATAATCCGAGAAGAAAGTTTAAGAGAAGGAAATGGTACCGTGACGCTCTATCACTTAATCGCAATTATTACTCAAATCATTCTGTGATATTGATGTACTTAAACTGTTACCTCAATCTGGTACATACATGCTTCATTGCAGTTACCATAATGTCAATTCTTTAATTGGAATAGCTTCTACCAGGCCTCTATAGGCCATACCTAACCGTATCTATCGCCATAGCTGGTTCTATAAGCTTTGTATATTTCTGGACTCCTGATGTGCTCGAGTGCATTTGTTGCTACAGTGTCCATGTTCTATAAATAAAATACATTCTCTAATCGGGGTTCTATGGGCATTGCCAAATTGCATTGTCGCTATGAGAGCTGGGTACGAATTTTATATATTCCCTATTACATCCTCACTGCAGAAATGGTATCTCGGAACCAATTCTCTCGTTGGGGGGATTGGCCTGGTTTATATTCTCTGGTAGGCTATTGTAAAGTTGAAGTCACTGGCGCTGTTTATGGCCACGTAAAGCCGGTACAGCGGAAGAAAAAATAAAATTAAATAAAATAATTTTTTAAAAAAAAAACAAAATAACCGGTTATAACGAAAATAATTTATTTAAAATGAAAAAGAATCAGCTATTGCAACAGTCTGTTTAAAAATCAGTAACTACATACATATATATTTATATATAAAGAAAATTTAATTCTTTATAAAATATTTCTTTTAACGCCTTATTAATTATGTCTTTAATTAAACTATGTTTTGAGTTTCATAAGTTGTAAGTTTCATTATTTTTCCGAACTAAAATAATCAATTTTTCTACGTCTATTTATAAAATAACCGAACGAAAAATAAACACAAAGAAAATAAAAATAGAAACGAAAATAAACGTAGTCGAAAAAGAAGAAATCAAAATGTAAACAAAGACTGATTTATAAAAGACTAACGGGAAATTAAACTAGTTCAGTCGAGGCCAGTCATGCCGACTGGGACCGTCTTGGACGGATAATGACGGGACTAGACTTGACAGTTTTAGTGTCAAAGGAACTCTACGCCGCCACGCCTTTGAATGTTAAACAATTTCGCTGAGTCCCAAAGTTGACCAGACTGGATCAGTATGAAAGCATTCTAAGAGATAAAATAATACCGGCAATAGAATTGCCGTACAAAAACTGTCGATTTTCGTTTTTGGTTTTTTTCAAATTTTAAAAGAATCTTACATATTTCACAAATGACCGAACAGTTACCAAGATAATACCCTATGCGTAATCGTGTAGTCGCATTAAAAATATACCGTCGTATTATAAATAATTAAATTACATTAAAACAAAAATGCTAAATATCACCCTACAAAACGGTAACTAACATCTTTTCTGTTCAACGCATATGGAAAATGAAAAAAATAAAATAAATAAAAGAAAAAAAAACAAACGATGCCATCTTATTGAAAAATTACAGTGTTTTTGTACGGCAATTACTAGCGTCGACACAGCGTGTTCCAAAATTTATTTTCACGAAACGTTTCAGATAACTCCAACACTAAAGGTCATCGGAAAATATGATCAGAAATATTATCTGTTTATTCATCCAGGTATACCGTAGCAGCGTAGTTGGTTAGGCAGTGGCGCTTTACTGGCATCGGACAAAGGTATGGACCAATTTAAAGCTCTGTTTTTTTTTGTTTTTTTTTTTTTTTTTTTTTTTATAGAAGTAGTCTAAATCTTGTTATTAAGATTTCGCCTAAACATACTAACATAGGAATACGTGAAATTAAATAAAAGCTTGTGGACAACAATACGACCGACGGAAGATTTAAAGTGGCGTATCCATTTGTGCACAAAATACACTAAACGCGCAGAACGACATTCCATCTTTGAACAGGGCGCGCCTTGATAAATTTAATCCGTTTTAAGGCATTTCACCGTGCGTAGTTTACTTACTTCGATGCATTTGGAGCGTTCTGGGATGCGTGTAGCGCATCATTTAAGCATGCATAAACGCCTATCCTGGTAATGCGGTATAGCGGTGATTTTATCACGAGAAATAACGTGATAAAGGCAGGATCTGATAACCGGGTATTTTAATAATTGGAAGATTTTGTAGGTAAAAAATAATAACGTTTATTAAATACGTACATTCACAGCCAAATTTTTGCATCCTATATATATATATCATAATATATAATATATATAAATGTAATACATAATATATAATATATATATATATGATAAAAATAGAAAATCAGGTAAACATATTATTTACATATTGAGAAATAGTGTGATACACTCTACGGTATAGTGTTAGGGGGGGTAACGTAATGCAAAGCATATAAAAGAAGAAAAAGTTTACTGCTTTCTGTTTTTACGTTTGACGCAGTAGCAATACTTCAAATAATACGAATGTGTGACGCACCAACTTTGACCGCCGTACATGTTTATGCGCTCTACCGAGTCGATTACAGAGAGCTTGTGACCCTCTTGACGCACATTGGTTTCATACAGAGCACCGTTCGGTTCCGTTTCCAGCACGATAATGAACTCGGTATAGGAAGCCGGGTGGCCAGCCGATTTTAATACCTTCTGTCGAACCGAATGAATTTTAAGCAAGTACAATTTGGCGCATTCCATTCCGTCCTTGGTTTGGTTGTGTGCGTTCGCGTCGCGAATCAGGTCGTTTACATGGCTCATGATAAAGTCGGCTATCGCGTTCACGGTCGGACTGTTATGCGATATCGGATCGTAGTTGGATCCGCAAGTACACCAACTGTGAGGAATACCGGCCTGGTCGCACGATCGATTCCAGGCGATGGGCCGGAACAGACTGTCGCATTCCGAACAGCCTTCCGGCTTCGGCGGTGACGGCGGATTGGCGACGGTATCGGCGACCAGAATTTCGCGCAGCATAGCGTGCAAATCGAACGGACTGGTCAAGCGGTTTTTGTTCGACCGGAGATTGTCGTAACGGTCCGGGTATCGTTCGCGATACGCTTCCGGTATTAAAAAGTAAATGAACGGCATCTTATCTTCCAGCCAGCCGATGAACGTCTGCCGTATCGCGCCCCATCGGGTTCCGTGGTCGCTCAGAAAGATCACTATCGTCTGGTCCAGGTCGGTCGAAATGTCGCGAAAGAACCGTTCCATCTCGTCGTCCATCGAGGACGCGGTATTCACGCTGTTGTGGCTGAACGAGTTCATCCAGAAGAGGGCGAAATACGGACGATCCCGGAAAGTCCTGACGAAGTCTCGGCAATAGTTCAGCATGTAGTCGGGCGCCGAACGATAGCCGAGGCAAAAGTTCAGTCCGTCGAACTGTTTCACCGGAAGGAACTTCTCGGCGGCCAACATGAACGGTCTACTATAGTAGTCGGTCGGTTGCTTCCTGAAGCCGTACTTGTGATAGTTGAACGTACCGATGTTCGGCTCATCTTCGACGTAAGCTGTCACGTACCCGCGTTCCTGGAATTCGCTCCAGATGAAGCGGCATCGATCGATTTCTTGCTTCTGATCCGGATAGCACGCTTTGCGCAACTGTTTCTCACTCATGCCGGTGAAAATCGGTATCAGGTTCGGAAACGTGTTCTCTCCCACCTTTGTGTAGCCCTCTAACGGGAGCCAGCCGCGCTCGTTCAGGAACCGCAACGTCTTCGGCATCGATCGAATGAAGTTCAGTCGTGACACCGAATCGATTCCGACCAGAAGAACACTCGGTAACATCGGATCAGAGCTGACACGGTTTCCGTCGCGCGATACATTCGCTGTCCTCGTCTTATCGTCGACGTTCAACGACGAAGCCGTTGGCACGGGCAGCGTTCGATCGGTTTCGCTATTTACCAGCTCCTCTTTCACGGACGTGCCGCGGACGGTGTCACTACTGCTGTTGCCGTGTTCGATTCCGTTGACAACATCTTCTTCTCCTTTACTACTAATTACTTTCAGCTCTCCGGCTAACCTCCGACGAGAGTCTTCCTGCAGTTGCTGCCTAGTCTTCCTCTTTCTGATCTCGTCGCGGATCACCACGAACAGATACATATCGCTGTACACGTTCTTCGAATTAATTCGGTGGCCATTTTTCTTTGTGACTTCGTAACAATAGACATGTACGAATTCGGCCTCTTTCGGTAATTCGATGCTGTCGTTTTCAAAGCATACCTGCTTGCTCAAGCTAAAACACAACGATAAGCACAAACTTTCACATATGTATATATATATATACATATATATATATTACATTGCAATGTAAGTTGTTTCTGTCTTTGAGAAACTAAAATATACCTATATACGCCATTAATGACTGCCAGCTTTTTTTTTTTTTTTCAATTTCAACATTACTCCATTATGTCTAACGTAAACCTTTCTTTTCTTTCGTTTGTATTTTCAATACTCAATTTTTATTGAGTTCTTTTTTTTTTTTTTTTTTTTTTAAATCATAAACTTCTAGTTAATATGTAACATTTCCGATGAAACTGAAAATATTGTTCTTATTGTATGTAAATTTTGATCGTATATAGAGGCAAATGTAGCATTTTTTTAACCTCACTTATAATGAAAGTTTACTTATTTCAGTTATGTTGAATTTTGTTAATTATAATTATTCGGAAAAATATTTATTAGCAGCTGAAACCGATAATTCAGTCTTCACAAGTTAGTGCGCTTTTGCTTCGTAATTTTACGTAAAACGTTCAAAACTAAAAATAATTTAAGATATAAAATGAACACTTTCAATTTATAAAAAATAATAATATTTATGAAAATAGTGGGATATATAAAATAAATTGCACTGATTGTGAGAAATCATATATTGGTCAAACAGGGCGAAAAATTAATTGTAGATATAAAGAACACATAAAACCATTTAATAATAATGAAATTGAAAAATCAACATTTGCCGAACATTTAATTAAAAATAAACATAAATCAAATTCACTAGAAAACACTGTAACCGTCTTGGCCACTTATGGCAAAGGAGTTGTTATGAATATTGCAGAAAATTATTACATAAATAAATATAAAAATAATATTTTAAATGATCAAGTACACCCACACCGAACGGACTGCACTTGTAGCGCGATAACAAGCGGCTTCAATCAGTTCCGAATGTAGTCTTGCGTGTATACAGCTGCGTTGCATATTACAATTGCCT
The DNA here is from genome assembly GCA_039619475.1 of Icerya purchasi. Classification (NCBI taxonomy): domain Eukaryota; kingdom Metazoa; phylum Arthropoda; class Insecta; order Hemiptera; family Monophlebidae; genus Icerya; species Icerya purchasi. Next base: position 402,537,756 of record CM077116.1, on the reverse strand, counting down.
GGTACACAACCTATATCGGTACAGCTAAATGTACGAATAGGTTGCGCCAACGCGCTATGTAGTGTGCGGCAATGACAAGAGCAAGGCTCTTTAAATATATAAGATACCAAATAATAATAATCCACTTTTTAATAAAAAAGTTTAAACTTTAGGTCTTCCTATTTTATTTTATATTTTGTATTAAGTATTAGTTGTTTTTTTGTTTTTTTTTGTCCTCATTTCGGATACTACCGATGAGGCAAATGTATTCAATAAGTTTCATTACATACAGTTGTTATATGACAACAAAATTAATGTGCCCCATCCAATTAAGTTTATTAGGTCACATTAATTCTGTTTTACAAAGTGTAAAGGTATAATTCTTAATAGTAAATAGTATCCCTTAATATAAATGAATATTATTTTTACGATTTTTCACCTCTTGTATTGTAAATTGATTAAACTGTTTGAAATTATCTGTTACCAGTTGTTCCGTAGTACCTTCAATAATTAAATTACTGCCATTGCATCCTTGTAAGATACGATGATACACGCTGTCCTGAAAATTGCACCTAACACAATTTTCAGAACCCGCAATTCCATACTTGTACAAGTACACTTTAAATATTCCATGTCCAGTTATAAAATGCACATTAAAAAAATTTGGGATAAAAACTTTATTATTTAATCTTTCTTTAATATCCGGAAAAAACTGATATGCAATACCGTTGTAATTATTCCAAATTTGCTGAAATTTATCTATGTATATAATAATTTTCCAGAATAATTTTTAATTTTTTAGCATTTAGTAATTTTGATTTTGATAGGTAAACTGGTTTTTATGAATATATTTTACATTTCTAAGTATTAGTAATTTCACCCTATTAATTTTTATACCTTCTATGTTTGTTCCTCCTATGCGTCTACTATATTATATACAAATGTATTCCTTATATTCTTTCCAGTGTGTTTTAAGTTTCGATTAAGTTTTAGCTGATAATGGGTTATACCCGAAAACGTTCCTAAATAAGGGGTATTTATCTAATTTATTGTTATGAATTATTTTTACCCCCCTTATTATATTATTTGTTATTCTTCTTCTTCTTAAGGTGCCGTACGCTACATAGCGCGTTGACGCAACCTATTCGTACATTTTTAGCTGTACCGATGTAGGTTGTGTACCAGGCAATTATTATTATATGCAACGCAGGTGTACACACGCAAGAAGACTTCATTCGGAACTGATTAGTAATCGTTTGATTTACATCGTTATACAAGTGCAGTCCTATTTATGTCTGCTGTGTACTGACCTAGCGCGCATATTACACGTGGTGGTTTGCCATTGCCTTCCACGTGATTATTAGCGATTATTTATTTATTTATTTATTTAATTCTTGTAATAAGTTCTGTAGTCGCTCGGGATCGAACCCGTGACCGCCATATCGGAAGTCAAGCGCTCTAGCAACTAGGCTATCGCGACGACTCTGTTTGTTATTAAAGTTTGTTATTAAAGTTTGTTTTTATTATATTATTCTTTTGAAACGATTAAACCCCAGATCACCCAACCTTCTTCAGACGTAGCTACTAAAATTCTTATACAACATTTATACTTATTGGAGTTGGCATTAAATTCATATTACAATAATAATGAAAAACTGCATCAAATATTCATTAAATTGTTTCGAGTTACTGTAATTTTAATTTGGTGCCTACTCTAATAAGTATTAATGTTGTATAAAAATGGCGATATCACCTTAAGCTATATCAGTCTGAAATATATTTTCTATTGAATATATAAGAAATTACGATAATATCACTCTAAGTTATATCACTATGAATATATATTTTTATTGGGAGTAACTGTTTTTCACTTTTTAGTGAATTTTTATTAAATTTTTATAATTAATCTGGAAGTCGATATTTTTTTTTTTAAAAAAAAAAAAACATTTTATTTTACAATTTTTAGCGTTATACTTGAATTTTTTTCTCGCTAAAAACAGACTTTTTTTATATTTTTTGTCGAATAAAAATTTAATGTTGTATAAGAATTACGACAGTCAGTATTGTTTAAAAAAAAAAAACACTTTATTTTACAATTTTTAGCGTTGTATTCGAATTTTTGATTCGCATTCTGATAAACATAACTTGTGTGTTCGCGTTAGTTTCGCTCTTGCTACGGTCATCTGATAAGAAGAAATTAACGGTAAGACCGTTTTATTTTATTTCATCTTATCGTAGCTGATAACGCTGGACTAACCATTATTGCTTTGAACGTTTAGTTTAACAATCGTTGATCTTTATTTATACTAGCCGGTTTTCGTTAAACCGGCAATAATGTATAATTACCTAATATTCCCGTACTCAGACGCCGGTTTAATACACCATGTCGTCAAAACCGAAAAAAAGACACCAAATGCGATATTAGCAAATCTACAAACAACAAAATGACCGCGAAACCGCCAAAAAACAAAGCATTCTCACTTACCTTTTCCAAATCTACCCAGCAATGAGTGAAACACAGACATATCTGCAAAATATAATACTACACTCTTCCTCCTAGACCTAGAGCTACTACGTCAAATCCAATGAACCAGCAAACATCATCCGCGTCTTACGCAAGAATTGCCAACACAGAACCGGTCTTAGACAAAACTCACGCAATTATGATTCCCACTATCGATGACGTCCGACAGTTTGAATATGGAGAAAAAATCACTGAATTTGTCAACCTTCAGGAGATTAGGGCAGTTTACCGCATGTCGAATCGAAGATTCTGCATCTTTTTCACTTCGAAACAAATCGTGGACAACATGGTCGACCCAAACCGAGTTTTAACAATTTAATAACCAAACGATTAACATCCGTCGCTTAATTAATCCAGCCAAACGCATTATCATCTCCCATGTTTGTCCTAGTATCCCAACCGATGTGATCGTGGACGAATTAAAAAAACATAATATTATTCCTGTATCGCCATCACCACAATGCGAGCAGGCTTTGCATTATCTGCCCTAGCCCATATTCTGACAAAAAAAAAAAAAAAAAAAAAAAAAAACAATTTTATGTGGTCCCGAAGTCAGTTGCGCTAATATCCGACTCCTTAGTAGTGACTCGCGACGACACCACCTACCGGATTTTTTCAGCGGAAGAATGCTTAATATGCTACCGATGTAAGTATAAAGGCCACCTAGCAGCTCAATGTCCAGATCTGTTAATGGCCGACGATAGGACTCAATCTGCAGATGATTGTACAAATCTGCCCTCCACTGAGGGATCTCAAGATGAAGCACGAATTGACGCCGAGCCCATCGATAAAGGATATCCTCTTCATCTATCGAAACAACTTCAAGGAAAAACCCAGAAAGACACATTCCAACATCTAAGAAGCTGAAACCAGCGGAAGACAGAACTGACAATTTAGTGGAAACAATTAAGGCGGCCAAAAAAGAATTGGAGGAAAACGCTGATCTTTATGGTGTTACCCGTGAGCAGTTCGAAGACATCACGCTTGCTATTCTCACTGAAACGAATTATGTTGAAGCAGTTAAACAAATGGATATAGATCCTAAAAAAATTGTCAACTCGTTACCCATCCTGAAGAACTTTATAGTAGGAATGGGAGTCAAAAGCAAGGTAACCAGGCTGGTTAAACCGCTCATTGGTAACACCTCTCTGGCTCAGAAACGGATCTAACGAATCATGAGTAAAATCCTCCAATGGAATATTAATGGTGTATTCTCGCACCTGGCTGAGTTACAAACGCCGAAATCCACTCCAGACATTTCGATGACGTAGATGTCGAATTTGCGTTAACAAGTACTCTGGGCAAACTATTAGAAAAAATCGTTCAGAAAAGGTTAATCTGGACTCTCGAAATGAACAACGTATTCACTCGACACCAATATGGATTCCGCAAATACCGCTCAGCAATTCAAGTCATCGTGTAAATCTCCAACTCAAGGCTCACAAGGCATTTACTAACCGCGCGCACTTATATGTTGTCTTCTTTGATCTTCAAAAAGCGTATGACACGGTATGGAGATATCAAACTCTTACGAGCCGGCATAAAGCAGGAATCCGTGGTCGCATGGCCAGTCTTATTCGAAACTTTCTAACGAATAGGCAAATCAGAGTTCGCTTAGGGGACACTTTTTCGCAGTTGTTTCCCATGGAAAATGGTGTTCCTCAAGAATGTGTCCTTAGCGTAACACTTTTCCTATTAGTCATCAATGACATCCAGCTAGCGGTCCGAACGCCCGTACAGTTTAGTTTGTTTGCGGATGATTTGGCGATAACATTTCAATCCTCTTCACCTACCAGAGCAAGCAAAGTCATGCAACGATCAAATTCTCTGCAAAAATAACAACAAATGTAGATTTTCATCGGACCACCAAATACTGTCAACGGCCTCGATTTTTCCTCAACAGCTCAGAATTGCATTTCCAAGAGGAGGTACCTCGGAGTAACAGTCGACAGCAAATTCCTATATGGAACGCACATATCAAGAATCTAAAGAGGACATACATTAAAGCTCTTGGTATATTAAAGCAGATCAATAATAGACGTGTCGGAAGCGACCGGAAAATGTTATTACTGCTATATCAATCATTAATCCGGTCTAAATTAGAATACGGTTGTCAAGCGTTCTGTTCGGCGGCTCGGTGTCTATTGTCATCCTTAGAGTCTATCCAGTATTCAGCCATAGCCACTGGAGCCTTTTGCACCAGTCCACATCCAGTCTTAATTGTGAATCTGGACAGCTGCCCTTATATTTCGGAAGGGAGATCCTAACGGCTAACTTTCTGACTTCCACTCTTGTCAATCCAAACCTTTCGATCGAGCCCCTTTTCAACTCCAAACAACAGAGCCAGACTGCTCTGCGTGTTCCTAACTTTGCAACTAACATTAAAAAGAAGTTCAAATCTCGTTTCCCTCAAATTAGAAAATTTATTCTCAATCCTCCCCCTTCTCTAGTGTACACTAACCCTCCTCCTTGGCTTTTCCTAACCCCAGATATCAATCTTAACTTAATCCATCTACCCTTATATATCCAGACTACACCCTTCATCAGCACATCACTTTCGGAACTGCCAAATACGCTGACTACATCTGCTGCTTTACGGATGGCTCAAAATCTACTGGCCATGTAGGATCAGTCTTTTTTGTCCCCTTTACCACCCATCGCTTTCGACTTCCGAAATCCTGCTCTGTATTTTCGGCTGAATCTTTCGCTACCTTCAAGTGTCTTGAATTCCTCTCCTCCGCTCCGCCTCTTTGTAAATACCTCATCCTTACTGATTCACTCAGTGTTCTAATGTCCCTCTACAACTTTTACGCAGATAATGCAATTGTACAACGCATCCTTCCCCTTCACGATCTCTTTATTCGGTACCAAATTTCTATATCTTTCATGCGGATCCGCAGCCATATTATTGGTCTCCCTGGTAACGAGGCTATCGACCGAGCTGCTAGGGAGGCATCCCTGCATTCATCCATATCCTCGTACTTCTCTTCTACTAGCGATATGGAATGCTTCCTGAAATCCCTTATAATTAAATACTGGGAACGATTATGGAGCTGTAGTCAACAAAACAACCTTTTCCTTGTTAAGCCTGATCCTCTATCTCAGATGCCCCTTCCATTCCCGTTCAAGGAAGACAAATATTATTCTTACCAGACTTAGGATTTCCCACTCCCGCCTGACCCAATCGTATCTTCTACAACGCACCGATCCCCCTCGTTGTCCCTTTTGCCAAAGAACAGAGCTTTCATTACCTACTTACTAACATCTTGTCACATTCTCTTATGGCACTTAGAGCCCAGCATGGCCTTCCCCCTTCCTTACCACAACTCTTAGCTGATTCTTCCCGTCATATCAGCAGTGCGTTCTAATTCCTTCATTCCCTTAACCTCCTAAGTTTAATTTAGTATCCCTTCAACTCCCTGGAAGCGTATGGCCCGTTTGAGCAGCTGGCGCCTGTACCTTACCTTCTAATGTAATAATAATAATAATTGAATTTTTTTCTCGCTATACTTTTTTGTCAATTATTCTCCGCATTTTATGCTTTAAAAAAAAAAATCGATTGTAACAATGCTACACTTCCACGGTAATTTGGCAAATTAATAGTATTTCAAGTTGAAAAAAATAATAAAAAAAAAAATTATCCAATGGACTCCATTTTTTTTACGTTTCTTGACGAATACTCAATTTATGTTCACCGATTTTCATCATTACTCACATGGTACCTAAGTTGAATGGTACTCTTTCTAATATTTTTTTTCTCCCTTGGGCATACCAGCTAAGGACCTACACCCAGAACCAACAAGAAAGAAAAGAGCCGTTAGTTAGATTTTGATACGGTCATCTTTCTAATAGACAATCAGTAAAATCGCTCCATATAAATATGAGTTATACGCGGACATGTAAAAAAAAAAAAAAAAAAAAAAAAACCTTCATTTTGGAAGTCAGTAAAAATAGTTTCTAAATTTCTGTCGACAAACAACTCACATCTCTGACTAAATACCGTATTGAATGCAGGAAATGTGTGTTTAAGTGTTCACATACACAAGTTTTAAATACATACAAAAAAACAACAAAACAAAAATTAAAATTCGAATTAAATGAAGTCCAAAAAATAAGTCCCAGAAACACTAGCGTTGTTTCGTATTGTTTTACAGCACCACTGAAATCTGTAAACGCCGATTTGAAAAAACAAAAACAAAAAAAAAAAACGATTATAGACTGTAAGGATGTTCTGAAATCAAATTAATAAGAAAAATGCAGTACAAACAATTGTATAGCAACAAAGATTCGTTGGATATGGGTCACATATGCATCAGCGAGGGTATTTATATGAACATTCTTAAGATGTTGTTACGGCAGGCCCAAAGAAATTTATTATTAAAAAAAAAAAATATGTTAGAAAAGCATTTTAACGTACAGGGGGGATTTTCAAATGATTCAAAGATCAGACAGTGATAATTACGCGGCTAATTAATTATATTGTAAATATTTCTCCGCCGTATAGATAAACAATTTATCCCCCCGTAGTATTCGTTCATTCACACTTTTAATCGTTATAGAAAAGTAATGAAAATTTTAATAAAAAAATGTTATATTCGATCGCGATCAGGGAGTACCGTTACTTCGGAGGGGAATTTTTGCAGATATAGTTGCGGCTCATTTGTGATTTTATACGTGTGTTTTCGAACGTAATCATCTACGAAAAATATAACAGAATTGGCATTAAGTTAAAAACAAAAAACAACGTAATGTTCAATAAAAAAAAAAAAAAAAAAATTCGAGATGGATTGTCGCTTCTTTCGTATCGCCGATAGTAGCCTTTTATGCCAAATGCAAAATAGGGTAGTACATCTCGAAGAATAATCGATTCCCTGTTACATATTTAAAGCACGTTAATGTAGTCGCGAATAGCTACTAAAATCGTTGGCTTACTTGTACTTATCATCTGGACTATCGAATTTGTTGGTATGATTATCGATCGGTTTTCTGGTAATTAGTTTGTAACAGCACGCTAATTTCAGGCGCCAACGTTCACCGCTAACAATATATTTCGGAACATTTTTCTTAATAAGACGAATGTAATTCAGGCCGGAAGAGTGATTGTACCAAGTTTCTGTTAAAGGCTCGTGACGCGAACACGTTAATCGTTTTGTCTTACTAATTAACTTCCTGATCGATGGATGATTAGCACTCAAATTCGGTATTGCACAGCTTGGACTCCAAACAACGTATCCCTCCTGCACCATCTGTGGCAAATCTAAACAACACGTAAAGGATGAAAAATTACATACGTATGAAGATGCGTATACATTTGAAATACATATATTATGATAAAAAATATAATACGAAGGGCGTTCAATAAAGACTGCATAACGTCGTTTATTTTTGAGATTAAGACTTCAAATTTTTCATACGTTCGATATAGTTACCCCCTGAATTCGATGCACTTGAGACCATCGTTAAGAAGAAAAAAAAAAAAAAACGGCGCTCGAACCAGTTTTCCAACATCCTTGGTAATAAGGTCTGCACTTTATTCTGCAGCTCCGTAACCGACTCAAAATGGTGACCTTTGAGATCTTTTTCACACCAGGGTATAGGAAGAAGTCATTTGGTGCCATATCCGGACTATAAGCTGGGTGGGGTATTAATTCGATGCATATACGTTGCAAGAATTCCTTGACAGCTATATGTGGACCCGCGCGTAATCCAAATGCGAATTTCCAATAGCCGTTCTTGTATTCCAGACGTTTTCGGGCAATGCGAATCCCTTTGTCAGTTGTTTTAATACCGTTATAAAATACGCCGAATTCACTGTTTCACCTTCAGGGACATAATGCACGTAAATCATGCCCATTTTGTTGAAAAAGGTCGCGCCAGGACCACCTTTCAAGGCCGTGCTGTCCCTGCCTTTCTAAAATGTACTGTACCGCCTGTAGATGGTTGAGTTCGGTCGAGAACATCTGAGAGCCGTACGCTTCTTTCATCATGACTATCGTTTCTGAACGCGTTTTCGTAGTCGAAAGCGAAATTTCATTCACTGCGTATTGTAAAATCTCGGATCTATTTATCTTTAAAAAGTGCAGGGGTAAAACGATTATTATGTGCTGCGCGTTTTACGATGAACACGTTAACAAAACCGAACGAAACTCGATAGATACGTTACTAATGAGTCAAGTCAGAAGCCTCATGTGAAGATTGAATCGATACAGTGGTGCCACTTTGCGCAACGTGAATTGTAGCAGTCTTTATTGAACATCCCTCGAATAGTACGGCGTACTTTGCTCTTCTATTCCAACACGATTTTACATTTTCTTAGAAATGTTAAAATGCCCCCCCCCCCCCCCCATTGGATCGTTTCATCGGCGGCGTCATATTTGTCTTTCGTTTTAACATGGTTTTTGTAAATATAGAAAAGAAGCCGATAATTCCAATTCGGAATCAAACGAGGTGGTTGATGAATAATTACACTATATCGAACGTTTAAAAAAAATTGTCAACTTTGTTTTTATCGCAGCTGTATCTTCGAAACCAGTTAACTCCCTCTTAAAGAGAAACCTTTTTTTTACGATTATAATAACGCCACTGAATTAGAAGGTATTTAGGGGAGAACACGTAAAGGTTTACACCGGTGGCCATTCAAATATAATTTTTAAATTCCCGATTTTCCCGGTCCAAATCCTCTCGATTTTCTGATTACTAGAATTGTACAAAAAGAAGAATACGATTTTTTTGTTACTGTTGATAATATTTGACTGTCATAGCATACTTCTTATACGAATAAAACAGAATTTCGTAGTTTATTCTTGAGTGTGAAGTATATTAAAAAATGCATTCATTTCTAACTTCAGATGATTTTTTCTTATTAAAAATATCGTTTATGGCTATTTTTACTTCTTTCCACCCGGTTTTATGACAAAATTCTCGATTTTTTTAGCCACCTTGGTTTATGAAAATTAGTAGAATCCAGGAAATCTGATCTTTGGTAATATTTCGGCGATCGGAATTGACCAAATATGAGGAAACGATATCCCAAATGTCGAGATACAGCTTCTATTGTCGTTTAATCACGTGTAGTTAGATCACTCCTCTAAGGAGTAAAGTAAAAACGAAAAAGAAGAAAAAAAAACATTTCAATTTAACTTTTTGTAAAAAAAAAATGTCTTAAAGGATTTTTTTTTTTTTTTTTTTTTTTTGTATTAAAATAATTGTAAAATGCGAAAACGTGAACTTTGATCGGTAAATTATTTTCATATCAAACGTTTGCAAGACGAAACTGTTTTTTTCAAATTCAACTTAGTTATTTTAAAAATTTTTCGTTCTCTTACACAACTGGTCATCAACTGGTAAAACGGAATGGACTGTATTAAAATCAACCTCGAATAACTACTAAATTTTTTGATTAACATTTCTCTAGATTTAGCATTTAGGTTTTTAACCCCATTCGAACATGTCTGAAAAAAATAATACATATCGGAATTAAAGATTATTAAAAAAAAAAAAAAATAAATAAAAAAAAAAAATTAACAGTGAACATTTTATTGAGTATTTATAAGAAAATAAAACATACCGTCCGTAAAGTAACTTATAAAGCGAGTGTTAATTTTTATTTAAAAAGCTACCGAAATAACAAGGTATAGTTTAATTTTTAAAATCACACAATAATAATTTTTTATCGTTTCTCGTTACTTTTAATGTATTAAGCGAGCCACCCGTAAATTTTCGGCAAAGAGAATATTTATTTGATAACTATCCCGAAAGAATTTCCAATTAAATGAACATCGTTTGTTTCACGTAAAATTATTACACCGTTTGTTTTTTCATGGAAATAAATTGTATCGTTGAATTTTTACTATATTTACCAAATCCATTACTAGCGTTAAAGTGCGTTTAATATCGATTAACGCCGTATTTTTGATCGAGATAGCTTTTTTATATGCTTTATAATAGCTTCACTGGTAGCTTTCTATGTCTGTAATGGAATCTTGGAATCAATTTTTCACCCACTTCCCGACACGTCCAAATAATAAAATCATCACGCGCTTTATTTTGAATTAAAATTAATTATTAATGTTCACCTCTTCACACTCTTAGGTTAGTGTTGTAAAAGAATTTACATTATTTTATGCTTTTTACCACATCTTACATATGTAAAGCATCTGCTTTTAGTTTTTTAAACTATAATTTTACTATTATTCGCTCAACCGAATATCGTCCTGCATTGTTCCAATCAACATTTATCTCGGAGATTCTGTTGCCGTTAAAGAGAACAAAACCACCACTTTGGACGAATATCTACTGCATCAGTAGCGTATTAATAAGTTACATAGCAGAGAGAGAGAGAGGGGATTATTTATAAATAATTTTAAAACTACTTCTATATATGTACCTATATATTTTTTAAAATATTAATATGCTTCCGCAGTAACCTATCAGTCGAAAGACGCCATCCAAAATCTCGTCACTTCTGTATAAAAAGCGACAAATGTCGCTTAATATCAGTGGCTTTTAGCTATTTGCTCCATTAATCGCGAACGTGTCAGTTTAAATATTTTCAACTCTTTCAATGTCTCGTGACCCCGATTTGTGGACGTAAAGATCGTAAATTTGACAGTAAGCGTTCGAAAAATTAATCTCTTTACAATAGTTCCACCGTTTACAGTCACATCGATCAATGATGCATTCCTATAATTAAACAACTCAGCGATAGGCAACGTAAGTGCATGTACTCCGTATCATGTTTTATACAATAATTCCAAACATAGTTTGTAAATAACCTTTGCCAGATAACGCGTTTTTTTTTTTTTGTTTTTAAGTATAAATATACAAACCATAGCTATCCTGTGAGATTAAACTATTAATAATTACATCGAATTTAAAAATAAAGGTATATGGAAGTCTAGAATATTTTCGTGCTTTTCTCAGCTCTAAATATTAATGTATTAATTTGTGTATTAAGTTTTTTAACTCTTTTAGGACGATTGTCCGGCGCTTCGATTAACAAAGTTGCGCGGGAACTAAGAATATTCGACTTTCATACTTTATCATGTCGTAACTTTACTTTAAATTTGAAAAAACCTGATCTATTTTTCATTTTTTATATGATTTTTAAATGAATGCGATGTCTGATTCGACGACACGGAACATTTACAATTACACTCCCCACCGCTGTTTGCTCAGCTAGTCGTAATTTTCGTAAAGAAATATAACGAATTCCTATTGCACGTTTTACTAGGAAATCTTTAATTCAATGAAAAATTTAACATTTGCCAAACCGAAATATTTCACCAGCGATTTCGAATTCGGTATGATAAAGTCGTTTACTCGAATTTTTCCTGAAACTCAAGTTTGTTCTTAACTCAAACAGACTTAGACGTGCAGTATCCATCAAATGACGTTTTATTAATGCTCCCAGAGTTCAAAAGGGTGGTCCTTCTATATTGGAATGACCAGGAACCCATAGAAAGTCTATGAGAATGGAACGGGACGAGAACAAAGAGGAGACAAGAGATCGATTAGAGAGAATGATATCGTCAGAGGAATGAGGAGGAGAGGAAGTGGCTTGAAGAACGCTTGGAGTCGGAAACGATCAAGAATTTGTGAACCCCCCACTTGTAGAGGATATAAAATGAATGGCTCGAAGAATTGAGATCGGTTCGGTCGAGAAGATAGAGCAGAAAGAAGGAAGTCTGAAGGACTCAGAGTGTAAAAACGTAGGAGACGTAAACATACCACCCACGCGCCCATCACTCTTGGAGCCATCCGTGAAAATTAAAACATGGGAAGGAAAAGAAGAATCCAGCAGCTGAAGGAATTCAAAGTTGACTACATTGTGAAAGGAAGAATTAGCTCGGATCAGGAGGGAGGAGAAATTGATAGGGTGTCACATGTTATTAAAATCATGAGAAAATAAGGGAGAACTTAGGGAGAAAATTTGGGAACACGAGCAGCTATATGCGATAGAATAGAGATTCTACGAGGTGCCAAGCACCAGTGATTTTTGATATGAAGATAGGAAGGAATAAGATTGAATGAAGGAGTGGGGAGGCGTTTTATTAAAAAACGATAACCGAGGAGTGGACGACGAATGAATAGGGGTTGAATGGCAGATTCAGATAAAATCGCAGGAATAGGAGAAGATTTTAAAGCGCCAATGCATAGGCGAAGGCAGGAATTTTGAATTGAATCAAGTTTCGAAAGGAGAGATTTGGAGGCATTGCCATAAATGAAGGAGCAGTAGTCGAGTTTGGACCGAATAATTGATTTGTACAGAAATTAATAGAATGCGCGGGTCGCCACCCCATCTGGGCGGAGATTAAGTCTTCTGATCGAGGAATTATAGATATAATTAATATCTTCATGAAATGTAAGGCGACTATTTAAGAAAAGTCCTAGGTAACATATGGAATTAACAGTGGGAATAGGAATACCAAATACACGGAGGATGTTTATAAAAGCACGGTTAAAGGGTCGGAGAGCAAAAATTATGCAGGAAGACTTGAAAGGGAAATGAGAGGTGGAGAGAAGAGAGAACATTGCTAAGAAGAGACAATGAATGATTTAACTCGTTAGTGGCGGAGGACAGATCATCTAAGGTGGAATAAACCAAAATGTCATCAGCAAAAAGGAGAGAGAAAAAGGGAATAGGAAGAGAAGCAAAAGAGTACATATTAAAAAGAGTGGGGCTAAGGCAGGAATCCTAAGGAAGCCCACGGTAGACGCATTTGAAGGCGGAAAGAGAAGGAGAAGATAGATGAAGAGTTCTATATTGAAAGAGGTTGAGTATAAGAGTGATAAAAACCGGAGGGAAATTAAGAGAGAGGAATTTTGAAGCCAGAGAGGGAAGATGCACATTATCAAATGCAGAACAAACATCGACAAAAGAAGCGACAGTAAATTTCTTTGATGGGGAAGATTTATAGATAACTGCAAGGAAATACTCGTAACTGTTGCAATCTACCGGGTCAAGCCGGGGGCGAAAACCGAACATATTTTAAGGGGATTAGATTATTATGCTCAAGCCACCAGACGAGACGGTTGTTTATTAAGCCTTCAAAGAGTTTGCGCAGACATGAGGCTAGGGAGATAGGACGGAAAGAACGCTGATTTTTTTTAGGAATTGGAATAATGATAAAGTCGTTCCAAGACTTAGGAGTAAAACTAGAGAGTAGGAAAGAGTTAAAAATATTCAGAAGGGAGAGCAGCGAAGAAGGAAAGAGTTTTTTAAGAATAAGAAAAGAAAGGCTGTCCAAGCCAGGAACAGAAGGGATGGATTTATTAAGGACGGACAACAGTTGATCATAGCGAAAAGGAGAAGATAGGAAATGAGGTTCTGTGCTATTCGGGAGAGAAAGAATGTTCGATTCCTCAAAAGAGAGGACATACGGAGGAGCAAAGGAGTTCAAGATAGAGTGAAGTTTAAGCAAAGGAGGATAGGAAAGGTGGGGGCCCTCAGAAAGAGGAGATTTAAACGCCTTGGCTATTTTCCAAATCTGAGGGAAAGGCGTATCTCTAGAGAAAGAGGAACAAAATGATTTCCAAGAATTCCTCTTGACAGATTTTATTTAGCGTTGGCTTCCTTGTGAGCTAAAAAGTTTGACATTGAGGAACAAGAGCGAAAGGCTTTAAAGGTAGCGGTGCTTCTCTGAAAAGCAATTTTATACTCTTCATTCCACCAAAGAGAAGAGGTATAAGCAGAAGACCGTGCGGAAAGGAAGTAGGAGAGGAAAGAAAGCGGAAAGTGCAGAATATAGAGGTTAAGTGAAGAAATTGTACTGGGATGACGGGTCGAGGATGTCCGGCATAAGAGGGAAGGAGGAATCCACCAAAGATCGGAATTAGTGCCATCTGTTTTGGAAAGAAGCCAATGAGGGCGTGCAAGGGCCTGAATGGTTTAGAAGGATGAGCGTTGTTGAGAGTTAAGAGAATGGGGACATGATCACTAACAAAAGTAACGTCGAGAGTTCTCCAAGGGCTTACAAGACCAAGATTCGGAGATGAAAACGAGAGATCAATTGCACTAGAGAAAGATGGATGTTTGAAGAAAGTAAGAAAACGATCATTGTGGAGAAGAAGATTATGGTTCAGGATGAGATTTTCCAGAACTACACCATTCGGATTGCGCCTTGCGCAGTCCCACAGAGGGGAGTGCGCATTCCAGTCTCCACCAATAATAAACTGATCGGGTAAGGATGAAAGGAATGAAGGCAAAGGAAGACTAGAGAGGCTGGAGTTGGGAGGGATGTACACGCAAGCAATATATATATATAGGATTCGGGAGAAGATTTTCAAGTGAAATATGAATCATGTTAGGTAGGTTAGGAGGGAGAGGAGAAAGAAACGGGATATTGTGAGATAGGATAGATCGCGTTTAATTAGAATCGCAACACCACCATACCCATCCACACGATTAGATCGAACTAGAGAATAACCTTTGAAATGTAGGGACGCGAAGGATTTAAGCCAAGTTTCAGATAACAGCGATACATGGATATCGTAGAAGTCTAATAAACACTCTACACTTAGTTGATTAGCTCATAAGCTTCAGAAATTCCATTGAGGGACTTTCAAGGCGCAAGACCGCGAAATTCGAGCTCGAAAAAAAGGAACTAAAAGGATGAGAAAAAGAAATGGAAGAGGGCTAGAATTGAAATAAAAGAAAAGAATACAAAAAGGAGGGATCAATTGTAGACGATCTTCCAACTTAAAGGAGAAGTTGATAAAGGGAGAATGAGTAGAAGAGAGACGACCTGTCCAAGATTGGATGTAGGAAAAATTGTAGGTACCTCGCCATTAGGGGTACCGTCAGTGTTATAAAAGAAACGGGAAAAATACCTGCACGAACTGAGTTGACGACCAGTTTACATTCCTTCCATAATGAAATAACCATGTAACATACAGAAAAATTAATTAAAATTGGAACTGTAGAATGTTTTAAATTAAAAAATCGTGAGCGAACATTTTTGGCAAAACGGAAGCAAGATAAAAACAGAGAGATAAGGACGACAAATGAAAAATGGAATGCAACATAGGGAACAGGGTCAAAAGAAAAAAAGATGAAAGAGATGGTCTAGTTAAAATGAACGTGATTGAATAGGAAGGCTGAAAGATTATCAAGGAACGTGAAGGAAGACTTTATGTTAGAAGAGGGGAGGAGTTCCATGATTGCTGCGAAAAGATTGGAGACAACAAAAGAAGAATCGTTATGAAAGGAATTAGAAGAAAGACTAAGAGAAACTGGTAAGGGACTGGAAGATATGGAGGGATTAGATTTGGAAGCATCGCCATGATTCAGAGCGCAAAACATTTGATGGGAAAAAAGGGCGGGAACGATGGGAAATTGAGGAGAAGGCTTTGAGTAAGATTTGGGTTTGAAAATTTTGTAGAAAGTGGGGGGTTTAGGACATGGAAACAAGAGGAATTTAGAACTTTTGGGGGAGGCGCTTGAAGCGGAAGTAGGAGCTGCCGTGCGATTAGCATAAGAGAAGGCTGGATAGGTAGAACTGGAGGAGTTGAGTTTAACGGCTTCGTGAAAAGAAATGTTCTCGAAAGCCATAATTCTTTTGATGTCCTTCTGCCGCTGCCATTCGGGACAGATTCGATTGGAAGAGCTGTGACTACCTTTGCAGTTGCGGCAAAAGGAAGGCTCCTGAAGTTCGTACAATCGGAGGAAAGATGTTTGGAAGCACAATGGAAACATGAAGGATGAGAGCTGCGACAATGAGGTGCAATATGCCCGAAAAGGAAACATTTGGAGCACTGTGTGGAAGAACGGATACTTGGACACACTGAAAAACGAAGTTTATAAATGAATACGAACTCAGGGAGAGGGGATTTTGCAAGTTTTAGTTCGACACTTCTGGTGGGAATTTCGGATCCATCGAAAGGGCGAAGAATACGACGAACCGATACAACAGGGATAGAAGATTCAAGGACTTCTTTAATTTCCTCAACAGAGAAAGAAGGATGAATTCCAGAAATGACGCCAATTCTGTATAGAGTATTATGGGGAATGAAAGCATTAAGATTGTGGAAATTGAAGAAGGAGCGATTATTTAGAAAGTCGTTGGCAACGGAAATGGAGGAAAAGACAACAGAGATACACCCTCTATCCTGAGGGATAATGTCGGAGAAGGAGGTGAAAATTTTGCTGATGAGCCTGGCCAGAGCAGGCGGGTGGCAATTTCTAATGGTTTTATCATCATAGGATTTCTCAACGAATACTTTAAAAGGACCCCTGGGTAATCGGACGGAAAAATATTTTCCGAAGTATCGTGAATATGACCGGTACTGTTGACATTAATCGATGTATTATTAGTGCTGTTGAAATTGTTATTATTGTTACTACAGTTATCGCTATTATTGTCCTGAGGACTTTTGATATTGAAATTTTTGATGGCATTAGTGTGACATAGCTGTTACTGTTACCATTATTACTATTATTTTTAGAGTTGG
Source organism: Icerya purchasi (assembly GCA_039619475.1). Lineage (NCBI taxonomy): Eukaryota > Metazoa > Arthropoda > Insecta > Hemiptera > Monophlebidae > Icerya > Icerya purchasi. Next base: position 402,520,802 of record CM077116.1, on the reverse strand, counting down.
TTACTTTGTTGTTGTTATTATTATTATTAATATTACTGTTGTTATTATTAGTAGTAGTAATACCACTACTACCATCATTAGGGAGGTTAGCTAGGTTGTTTAGTGAAAGTCGCAGATCCTTACTAGGAAAAGACGCGACCGGCGAAAAGGGACTGGACAGCTTACGTTTGACGGAAACGTCAACCTTCGTGCAGTTTAAGTTTAAATTGACTTTGGGGGATTTGACATCATTTGCGGAGGCCGCTAAGCGGTCTCACTTAGACAAACTCACACAACTTAGAAAAATAAATTAAATTAAAGAAGAAAAAATAAATAAATAAATAAAATTGATTTGATTTTGAAGAATCGAAGGACAGAAAACAAAAATTAAAATAAGGCTGAAATAGTAAATGCAATACCGGTGAACAAAAAATCAGCGGTGTTAGAAATAAGAATAGAGGTAAATTAAATTAACGTTATATAGATAACGGAAAGTATACGCTAGATAAATAAAAAGAACCAGTTCATCGAATACTTATTATCTATTGTTGCACACGGAAAGAGATAAAGTTGAACGGACAAACAAAAGGCTGATCCGAACAGATATCACTTGTAAGCAATTTAAATAGCTCCTGTTTTTATATTCGGTACTTTATTTCGCTAAAAAATTTTTAGAAGCAAAAAATCTTTGATACGGAATGTTATTTTTTTAAAAAAATGTAACAGTAAAATTCAATAAGAGTTTATTAAAGGCTTGAAAAAATCATATCCAAATAAACGTTATCCAAAAAAATGATCATATCCGGTTTACAATAAACACATCATCTACAGAGGGCATTAATTAGCAAGAACGCCTCAAATCATGGTTGGATATCTACATTACCTCCTTTTCTAATTCTTATTCTTTTTACAAACTAATACAGCCTCTTCCTTCATTACGGCCTTGGTTTTCCGATTTTCCTGGTCTCAGTCGCTTCATCATTTCCTCCATAGCGCGTCTTCGTTTCAACCATAATTGCCTTCCTTCGTCTCTTTTTCGTTTTTCTATTGTTTCTTCTCCACTTTTTGTTCGTCATTCCTTAGATCAGGACTGCGATTGTGATGCGGATCATATTCTTTTTGAATGTTCTCTTCTGGTGCAGGAGCATTCCCTTCTGTACACTAAGCTCTTACATATTAAACTGCTTACTCCTTTTTGTGCTTCCTACGTACTTCCCTTTCCTTTACCAGAAGAGTTTATTTTTTCTACTTATCTATATTTTAAAATCTAATCATTTTATTCGTAATTCCTGGATGATGGGTCAGTGCTCTTTGTTGACGTTCCCAAAAAACAAAAAAATTAATTATTTATATACCCATGTTAGGAAATATATAAAAATAATTTTTTACGATATTATATGATAGAGAGAAATATGTTACACTAATTTCATCTTTTATGTAATTAATTTTTAAACGTCAATTAACATTCTCACTCTGCAAGGTTTTTTTGTTTTAAATTTTTTTAATTTAAAATCTAAGCACCGTGTGTAACACCGAGGCTATTAAAACAGCTAGATTCAACAGAGGTTACAAACCTAGCGGTTAAGACACTTAGCTATTAAACCAGAGGACACAGGTTAAAGACTTATCTCGTTCCAGATCCAAATCGCTTCCAGGTATATGTCCAATTTGAAATTGAATTGGTTTTACCACAGAAATCTGGGAAAGTAAAGGCGGCCGAGAGAAACGAACTGGCCTCCCTACTCTCATTAGTGCCGTTGGGCTTAGTACATTATGAAAAGCTTAACTTCATAATCCATGATACCTTATCAAGGGTATGGGACTCGCTTTACTTTTTTTTATCGTGAAAATTAAACAAGTTGAAGCAAAATATGGTTTATTTTGCAAAAGTTTGTGCAGCGAGATATCGCGCGTAGAGCCATCAAAACAAGTGGCAGCCATCTGATGATATCATAAATTTGAATTTTGTTCGGGCCGTGAGGTTTTCATGGACCAAACATGGTGGACAGTAATAACGCATCTGTTCCTAGAACAAAAAATAAAAGTAACAACAGATAAAGATTGTTCACGATTATAGCAATCGCAATCTGAATGAATTTCGTAGGGGAACAGCAAACAATTTAATTTTTCAATTTTAATCTTAATTTATTTTTAATTGACGTATTTATTAGTTTATTAGAAGTATTATTTATAAAGATTTCGTCTTGAGCTTTGACGCTCTGGTCTCTTCCATAAAATACGCTCTCCTATTGATTGAATTCAGTAATACCTTAATGAAATATTTTTAATTACAACTTTCGTTTCATTTAAGAAAAATTGGGACATGGTACATTTTTCGCTAATGTGTTTTATATTACATTTCATTTTTTTTTTTAATAATTACACAACAGTCGCAAAGATTAAACTCACGTATGACGTCATCACATTATTCAACGTCAGCGGTGAACAGTGGTTTTTCGTGTTATGTTTTTGGCGGTGAACCGTGTTATGTTTTTGACGATGAACCGTGTGTTCGGCGAACTGTGGTAAACCCATTGAAATAAAAAACAAGCTGATATTATTGTAACGCTTAACTTCATCATAGTCACACCGCGGCCTCTAAATCGGTTGACGTGAAGTTTATTTAATTTTATTTATTTTAGATCGGAACTGTTATTAATTTTATTGTTATTATTTAGTAAATTATAATAACCTAATCTGGACAAATCGTTCTATTACGGTCGATCACTAAAAAGAATGCTTACAATAATTACAAATTAAATATAAACGGTATCCGTGACCGCACAGCAAAATCCGCAACTTTGAGTTCGCGGTAATTTAAGTTAATATCAACACAAATGTAATAAAAGCTGTCCTTGGAGGTTCTGACCAAGGCCATGTCGACGAGGGGGGGGGTTAACCCCCCCATGAGAACTAAAAAAATCTGAAAAAAATCACAAATTTAAAATAAATATTGATGATTTTTTAGGGTGTTTTTACCTACTTTTAAAAGAAAAAAGAAAAAATATGCTCCATATTTTTAGGTACTTCATTAATATGTTATGCAAAAAAATTTCAACCCCCCCGCCAAAAAAAAAAAAAAAAATTCTGGGCACGGGCCTGGTTCTGACGGTCGTTATTCAGAATCTCACCGTGTACCGAAGGATTTAATTTTGACCGACTGTGCAACAGAACTAACTTTTTTTTTACAGACTTATTCGGTTTCGCCCACTTTTTTCTGTTTCTTGCTCCCTTCCAGTGGCCAATATTTTTTTTTCTTTTTTTGTCCTTATCTATGATAACGAGCATTCCTTTCACCTTTGATCAAGACGAACCATCAACCTTCTCACCAACAATTGACTCTCATGCGTTTGTCTGCTAGTTTTAATTTTATTTAATATCTCTACTTATTTATTTATTTATTTTTACTTTTATTTTATATACATAATATCGATGTAATGGAATTACGTATAATAAAATCATATTCGGAAATGTGGTCCGTGTATCTATAAACAGAAAGTTATTGCGCCATAATCAACTTGTTTCTTTCAATATACCTACGGCAGGTTTCACTTTCGGAATGAGCCAAACTTGAAGATGCTTTTGGGAGTGAGTATATTATTATAGTTTGCAATTTTCATAACTACGTTTAATATTTTATAATTGTAGCAAAGAGGATAACAAAATTCCCTATAATTAACAATCGCATTTATTCTCATCTTTCGAGTACACAGAAAAGAATATTATTGCTTCAACTATAATATTATAACAGAATAAAACGTTGAAAAAAATTTTTATACACATTTGTATTTTTACAAGGATTAGCCAATCTGATGGCGAAATATGCAAAGGATTACATATAATGTGCAAAAATTCGCCGATTAAACGAAGAAAAAAGTTATATTTACGTATGAGAAAAAAAAATTTAGACATTAATTATTTACATCTTTAAGTAGTATAACGGCTAACCTTTAAGAGTGACTTGAGATTCGTAAAAATGTACATCTTCCGTTAAATTAATTGTAGCCGGTGAGTAAAAATAATAGGTAAAAAGTAAGCAAATAATCAATCCAAGTAGAATCGCTCTGCCTAAGCGTAATCGAATGTCCGGCTGTTGGGAATGCACCGAAGGTGAATAGTTTTTTTCACGAACAGCTGGCATAATCTTACTTCCGTCCTCCTGCTGCTCCGCTGGTATTTTCTTCCAATCACACGTTCGCCTGATGTAACTGTAAAATGAAAAAAAGAACAAAAAACGCCAGGTTAATGCAACTTTAGAGATGTATCGAGTTACAGGACAAGAAACAATAACTGAGCGCCCTTCAATTTATCTTTCCCTCCCTGATCGGAATGATTGTGATTTTATTAATTCTCAAGAAAGGGATTTCCTCATCCACACGCTTTCTTCCCTCCATATTCCATTCGTATTAATATTTAATGTGAATTCCTACCCATTCAAGCTTCGGCTAATTCTTTGGCACCCGGGTTACTGCTTCTTCCCACTTCCTTTCTTAAGAAAAATCTCATCCTCGAATCTCCTTTCCCTATGTAAAAGTTTTTCATCTCAAATTTTGACCGGATATTTACGACGCTTCCTCTTTTTTTTCTTTTTTTTTTTAATAATTATTCATTTTTTATCTGTTCAACGTAGTCTTCCTGCTGATCCGTACTGCTTTTCTCTTCATTATTCTTCCCGAATTCTTAAGCCACACTCTACTTTCATCTTTCCGTTTTCATTTTTTATTACCTTCCTCTCCACATTGTGCCCTCCATTTCACAAAAAAAAAAAAAAAAAAACATTTGTTTACAATGCTCATCTTTGAGCGTTTATCTCTTTCCGCTGACCGTTCTGCTCTGTATTCCAATTCGCTGAGACTTGATCTTCCTACTCTCTATATATCTTGTCGTTTGCTTCTGCGCACGTTATTCCCGCTATTTGTTACTTCTAATTATCGATAGCTGATATCGTATTAACACAAAATTGACTCTTTCCTTTTATAATCATTTTAGGATAAAAGTTTCTGGCTGATGAGCGCAAAAAAAAAACTGGAAAAAAAACATATATAACCGTACATAATTCGTGCTACAGCGCGACATTTTGAAGATACAAGATTACTCTATCTAACGAACAAAAATTTGACACTAATGCGAATCAACGTTTAAGAAAATGAAAAAATCATACAAAAGAAATGGTCGTTTATTAAATTTCGTAATCAGAAAATTCTTGGTATTGACTGTATTTTTCCATATAATGATACATAAAAAGAGAAGATAATGTAAACCGTATGTCGTCAACTGAAATAAAAAGCACCGTTATCGCTGTAATGGCAAGAATCCAACGCCACATTCGAGTTATTTAAAGAGCTTCATCTAATGCCTATAAAAAGCCGCCTTTCTTTTCTGAAGCACGTGGTAATCGAAAAGGTCGAGAACAAAGAAAACTAGACATATTAACGTTGAAATTGTTTCAGGCAAGATTTGAAATTAAACTGATCTGAAAGATCCGGCATGATTACATCTGAAAAAAAACGAAGCTGGTCGATGATCAAAGCAATACTTTCAGACCGATGAAAAGATATATATAATTAACGTTGAATTTTAATTTCTTTTAAGACATTTTGTACAGTTTGAATATACTTAGCGTTTGCGATTTTTTTTTTTTATTTATATATACAATTCGCATACAAACAACGAAAATAAAAATTAATTTCGTAATAAACGGCGTAACGGCTGTCGGTTTACTCTAAATTTTTGTACTTTTTCAATATCACATAACTACGAGTATCTTAAAATAGTCAGCCTGTGGAGGTTAAGGGCAGAGGGAAAGGGGAATCGATAATGAGTAAAATGCGACACTTTCAAGATTCAGGTCCACAGAAAGAAGCAGAATCCCATACACACTTCAACATGCCGCTAAGTGTGGTGTATTTTGAAAAATTACATTCAATATTAAAAACTTTCAACTATGCTATATTATTGATCCAGCAAAGTTACAAAAAAAATCTGAACATGTAAAATCTAATTAAAGAATTAAAAAAAAAAAAAAATTAAAAATTTCTTATGTTCTGAGCCCACCCGAAACGGACACTATTTTTTTTTCTTCATTTTTGGCCCAGCTTTTGCCTTTTGGTCAGTATATAGCCAGATCTAATTAATTACCTGTCCCTTCTTATATTTTAAAAAAACATATAATGCCTTACATTCTAAAGAAACTGTCTCCTTTACAATTTGGTATACAGGTAATGCGTAAAATTTGTTTAAAATTTCTTTCAATAATTCTTCTCTTTCCTTTTTATATCTCTCATACTGCTACACCATATGTTCGATCGACCCTTCCAATCCGAATTCATAACAGTTATTATTATTTATTATTCCTAATCTTGCCAAATGTAACGGCGTCCGGTGATGGGCCAATCTTATACGACGTGTTGTATAGATATAATCCCGTTCCTTAGCTACGAATATTAAATAAGCAGTCTCAAAAACCAAGAGCGGCTACTGGTGGAAAACCTCTGGCAGGTAATTCCTGTAGTGACATGGCAATGCGACATCCGGGTGCAGACAGACAGCTAGAAGAGCTGTCTACCAGAGGTCTGTAAAAGTCTGTAAGTCTTACGATTGTTTCACCTCTAGCGAGTTTTGGTCGCTGTCAAAGCCTTACACCGCTACCTCCTCAGTAGCACCCCGCCGTCTTGCGGTCAGGATTTTGATTCAAAGGTTAGGGTGTCACCCCGAAATATCCTTCCCTCTCCTTTATTATCCTATCCTTCTCCTTCATATCTTATATCATCTGCCTACTCTACTTTTCCCAGCCCACGAGTCATCGTGTGTCAGTCCAGGTTTGGCCAGTCGTCTTGGTTTGCTTTGCCACTGGAGAACCTACTTGGATTGAATGGGCAGCATAGGCGATTGAAGTGCTACAGCTCTTATGTTCCCTTTAGCGTCGCTAGGTCGTCTCTGTCTTTTTGTCTATTTATGTTTTAATTCTAACCTTCCCTGTTATTTAAAGAATCCTTTCCTATTATTCTAACTCTATCCTCTTCTATTTTTCTAACTCCATCCTTTACTATTGTCACACACACACACACACACATATGTTGCATACATGAAAGAAACGCAAATGAAATTAATTGCTGGATGCAAGGGGTGAACCGTAACAAGCTCGCAACGCAGTGGACGATCACTTGTGATAACACAGTCTGATTCGAGTCCCCACACGCCTGCTAGGTACGGAATTCTCCAGGGGGGACACATTTGCGTACAGCGAACAAAAACAAAAACGAATACTAAACAGCAAAAATATGGAACTGTAGAACCGGGAACGTACGAAAGTTACTAGACAATAAAAACGCTGCAGCAGTCGGGAGAACGGCGGTTGCGCTGCAGGAACTAAGAAAGTATAATATTAACATCGCAGCATTAAGTAAGACTAGATCAGCAGATGAAGGAGCGATAATAGAAAATACCGCACGATATACATTGTATTGGAAAGGTTTGCCGAAGGGTAAAAAGCGATTGCGCGGAGTCGGATTTGCAGTGGATACTAAGCCGATCTACATAACGGAAGAACCGGTAGCTCTAAATGAGCGTACTATGTACATGAAAATACGGCTACCCTATACCCATGAAATGCGTGTATATAGTGTATATGCACCTACTTTAGATAGCACAGAAGATGTGAAAGAAAAGTTCTATGAGGACCTACAGAAATCATTGGATACCGCTCGCACAAAAGAAAACATCATAATGTTAGGCGATTTTACCGCTAGAGTTGGCCGGAACTCCAAAATATGGGGCGGCATAATCGGCAAACATGGTATTGGTAATATGAATGAAAATGGAGTCCGACTACACCAGTTTTGCCCGAAAAATGGTCTTTTTATTACTAACACGAACTTTCAGCTTAAGAATTTATACAGAGGTACCCGAGTCCATCCACGATCTAACACCCGTCATATGATTGACCACGTAATTACGAGGCAGGAAAACAAAGTTGAATGTCTGATAGTACGCGCTATCAGGAGAGCTGATGGTGGAGACGCAGATCACATACTCGTCCGTTCACACTTTCGCTTTAGGAAAACTTTGCGTCATTTTTCTAAGATAACAAACGGAAGACAATACTGCATATACAATATTGACAGCTTAAGGAACAAGGAAATCGCAGAGTTTTAAAACAGAAATAACTGAGTCCTTAGGTGAAATTAGTCAAAAAGAAGATATGTCGTCATGAGTTTTAAAAATACAAAACAGCCAGATTAGTTAACGGGTAGGCAGCGTGGTAGCCTAGTGGTTAAGGTGCTTGGCTACCAAGTCAGAGGTCACGGGTTCGAGACTTGTCTCGTCCCGGATCCAAATCACTCCAAAGCCTACCCAGCCTGAAATAATTGGGTACCAGAGAAATCTGGGAAAGTAAAGGCGGCCGAGAGAAAGTAACTGCCCCCCCCCTAATCTCATTAGTGCCGTTGGGCTTAGTACATTGTGAACCTTAACTTCACAATCCCAACGCCCTGTCAAGGGTATGGAACTCACTTTACTTTACTTTTAAGGCCGTAGAAATTAAAAAAACTGCTGGGCGATAAAGAGCAGACGCTCATAAAATGGCTAGCTAACGGAACAGATAAGAAAAACTTGGCAGCGTACCACCAGAGGGCTAAAGCAAAAGCCCAGAAAGAAACAAGAGAATTGCAAAATGAGCGGTGGAAGAATAAATCATGTGAAATGCGAAAACTGGCGGATTCATATGATTCCAGAGGTTTTTATAATGCAATAAGAGCAATTTTTGTCCCAAAGTATCGGCAAAAAACCACCATCAAGGATCAATCAGGCAAACTTTTACGTGATAGATAGGAAGTAAAATGCAACTGGGAAGATTATTATAGGAATCTGCTCAATAATGATGCAGAAATCAATAAAAGCGTACTAAATACCATAACAAAAAGAAAATTTGATACAGACCTAGATAAATCGCCGACAAAAGAAGAAGTTCGTATAGCGATAAAGAGTTTATGAACAAGTCACCGGGCCTGGATGGCACCCCCTCCGATGTTTACAAAATAAGCGATTTTACAGTACGTGGAAGGAGAAAACTGTGCCCGATGATTTCAAAGAAGCCGCTATAGTATCCATATATAAAAATAAAGGAGAAGAAGACTGTGCGCTAATTATCGGGGTATAGCACTACTACGTAGCGAAATTAAGATATTCGGTAAAATACTGCAGGAAAGGCTGAAATCACTACTGCACCCCTACCTACTGAAGAGCAATGCGGTTTTCATGAAAACCAAAGTGTTATAGATATGATCTTCTCTCTCTGAGGCAACTGATGGAGAAAAACAAAGAACAGGCATCTCGCTTTTATTGATGTCAAAAAAGCATTTGATTCCGTTAACAGGGAAGCTTTATGGGAGTGCTTAGCGGCTGCTGGCTGTCCACTAACGTTGTTACGGCAGGTACATTTAATGCATGAGAAGACATCAGGAATGGTATTATGTGACTGCGAACGTTCAAGGAAATTCGAAATAAATGCAGGAGAAATAAAGCAGGGCTGCGTTCTCGCACTAACGCTTTTTATTTTTTACATGAGCGTAATACATAGTGAATTTAAGCGGAAACTTGCGGAATCCGGTGTAGAGATAGCGTTTCGATTCGACGATGGTCTGCACAACCTGGCGAAATGTAGAGCAATACGCGCAGTCAAATTGTTTAAACTGGAACGTCTCCAATACGCCGATGATTACGTAATTGCAAGCGATAGAGCGGAGGAACTACAAGATATGTTAGTAAACTTGGCAGAAACGGACTTCGGACTTGTAAAAAAACGACAAAAACGACAGAAGTCATCCAAGCTAATACTGAAACGGGTGATGAAGGATAATAATCTGCGAGTAGCTGATACATTTAAATACGCTAGACTCCATTCGCAATGCTAAAATTGACACTTTGTAACATGACACGATCGCATTGTTTTTATACGCAATAATATATTATAATATTTTAAACCCGATCATGTAAGTGAGATAGTGGTCTAAGGGTAATTGGTGCGAGTCTAATGCTTAAGGTGAATCATCAACATATGTGTGTACTAAAAGTCAAAACCAACAGCGAGGTGAACTTTTTATTTTAAAATATTTAAACAAATGTTACATATTTTATATTAGAAAAATTTTCTTAATGTTGTAATAAATTATATAGAGAGTATTCATAGTTGTTTTATTTTTAAACGACGTGAAATATTTTTTATACACGTACTACTAAAAATTGTAAAAATACAACTAGTTTATTATAATTATGTGAAAAAAGCGAAGGTTACAAAAAAGATGTAAAGTGGAGGGAAAAGCAAAGCCTGTAAAATTTCAACCGAAGTGAACATAAATTTACTAATTATTTTTGGGAGAAAATGATTTAAAAAAATTTATTTACGTGAACAATTTCCGCGGAGAGGTTAGCCGTCAGAACTCACATAACATTTTATTAAAATCGTCAATGCTTTGCGAGTTTTTATTTGTTTGTTTATAAAAAGACGCGTCTTTCTTATCATAATTGTACATTTAATTAAAATTTGCACCATTCTATTCTTACATATTTGCATATCCGAATATGTAATGATAATGTTTAAATAGACACAACTTTTAACTGAATGTAATTGTAAACATTATGTAAAGATCGTTTAGCATTAAATTTTTTTTAAAGCACCTTAATTACTTCAGAAATTCTGTATGTCTCAGTTTGTATTACATTTTTTGATGTACTATACAAAATAAGTTCACAAATAATAGACAACATTTTTTCTACGTTCGAAAGTATAATTATAGTTTCTGAGATTGTTATTAGTTGAATAATTTTTGTTGTATTGCCGTAAGATTTTTTCTGAACTTTATTTCCCTTTCATTCTTTATTTCATTTATTACCATTATTTTTGCTCATCATTATTATTACAAAATGCTTCTTAAAAAAATTCGTAACCATACGGGTATATTTAAATAATAACTGTAATGTTTTAACTATGCGTTTATAAATCGACAACTTTTTTTTTAATATTCAAACCCCTATGATGTTGGAACCATGATTTGAAAACCATTACATACTGCATATAGTAGATAATTTCTCAAATGTTCATTGTTAGTCGCTTTTATAACTCTATTTTGTAAATAGAATCTTTCGCTCGATGGATTAATATCGTGTAATATCCGAACTTTTTCAACTTAAAGTTGAACTATAAAACTTTATTTTTATGTTGATTACAATACAAAGAGTATAATGTAGTAGAATATATCATACAGTATTGATAGTTGTGCTTTCGGATGCAATTAATATAACTATGTAACACAAGTATGGGGTACATCATACACTTTATAATATATCAGAACACTGAAATTCAAACTTCCATAGTTATAGCAAAACCGGACAAATGTTAATTGTTAACAGTTTTAGGACATCAAGCGTACAGCTAACATCTGCTGGCGCGGATATGGAAAGAAGTAAAAAAAGTGGTACGATCGTGTCGCGTTGCAAAGTGTCAATTTCAGCATTACGAATGGAGTCTAGCTTCAAATACCTCGGAAGTGTTACCAGTAAGGATATGATTCTCGAGCATGAAATTCCTGGGCGAATAACGAATACTATACCGTATACAACAGAGGTTATCGCGAAAGGTTTTTAACAATAGCGACTTGTCGATATCAACCAAGATGGCCGCATACAAAGCAATGTTGATTCCACGAATGCTATATGGAAGCGAGACATGGCCGATAAGTAGAAAACAAGAAAAACGACTAGAAACGTCGCACCTAAAATTCCTTAGGAAAATCTTACAAGTCTCACGGAAGGACAAATTTTCAAACGAATATATATACTAAATGCAGCATCATCGGCATCAATAGGACAGCTTTTAGCTGAAAAATGAACTAAATGGATAGGACATGCGATCCGTATGAATGAGGATCGCATACTAAAAAAGGATAATGTATGGCGTGCTAAAAAACAGAAAAATACCTCTAGGTCGCCCTCGATTGCGTTACAAAGACGTTGTTGCTGAAGATTTAAAAAAAGCCGGGGAATTATACCAACAAATCGCAGCTGGGAAAACTTGGCCTTGGATCGTAAGGAATGGATCCTCCTGATGGTTCAACGAGTAAGGGAAGGGCGTAAATATACCAAAAGAAGAAGAAGAATAATACAGAAAAAACCAGCGAATAACGGTGCCGCCACACAACAAGCAATTCTCAGATATTCTTTATGCAGCTTCACAACATCCCACAATATTGGACTTATATCCCATAACAAACATAAGCATAAATAGAGACGGCAGCTAAGCTCGGCTACGAGTATGTTAGATGATGATGATATATAATGATGGCCACTTAAACGTAATTTTTAAATTCCCCATTTTCCCGGTCCAAGTACCCCGATTCCTGATTAGTAGAATTGTACAAGAGCTTACACGAACTTTCTTCCGCTGGTATAATAAAAAAATTGAAGCGGAGACAAATAAAATATCAGTAGAAATAAAAAAATTGCAAATTAATTATTTTAGTTTTTTGACGTTGTTTGATTCACATAATAAATATTTTACCGGTATAACGATCACACTAATCCACGCAATCAATATACGCTTACTTCTTATTACAAAAGTTAATGATGAACTTTACAACAGGTCCATTGCAATACCCCCTTCACCATTTAAATAGTTCGGAGTCACAAAATTTATTTAAAGTCTAACATTGACATTTGTATTCACATGCAATGTCCTCAAGGGGGTTACAGAGCTCAAGCCCCTCTAAAAGTTTTACTGAGAGGGTTCAACCCTCCCCATAAACGGAAATGCATAATAAAAATTTTTAGGCGTTTCGTTAAAAAATTTAACTGAAATGTGCTGGCAATAAATATAATTATTACTCGTCGTAAAAATGGACCTCCCGCTATTAAGAAAAAAAAAAAAAAAAGTCTTTTAATTTAAAAATCAGAGGTAAATTGTGAAGGAATGGAATTTTTGTCGTTACTGTTGATAATGTTTGATCGCTGTCGAAGCAATATTTCATACAAATAAAAAAAGAACTTTGTTATTTATTATTGAGTAAGGTACATTAAAAAATACATTTATTTTCCCTTCAAATGATTAACTATCGTTGGGTAATTTTTACTCTTTTCCCCGGTTTTATAGCAAAATTCCTACCTTATTCGTGGCTTTTCAGGTTGGATGTCCACCCTATTAATTACAACGTAATTCTTAAGCTACCCCCATTAGAAAAAATGTAACCAATTTTATGTAACGCAAAATGTCCCAATTTTATGTAACGTTTGTTATATTTTATAGGATTTTTGATATTGTTATTTTAAAAATGTCACAATTTTATGTAACGAAAAAATGTTTTAATTTTATATAATGAAAGTTAAATGTTAGGACAGGATTTTTGTGATTTTTTTTTTTTTTTTTGTTGATGCCACTAAAAATTACGTTGTAAATTTTGATCATTTTATACAAAGTATAGAAAAGAAAGGGACAGAAATGAAAACAAGAGGGATCAAGGGGCACAGCCCTTTGCGAGGCCAAAATGGCCGAGTTATATATATATATATATATATATATATATATATATATATATATATATATATATTATATGTGTGTGTCATTGCGTTTGGCCTAGTGGCTAGACCGCTTGACTTCCGATGCGGAGGTCTCGGTTTCGATACCGAGCGACGACAAAATATGCAGCGCTAGTTTAGTGTACAGCAGTCGAGACACATTTGGAACTTCATTTGTATATCGATAAATCAAACGTTTATAATCAGTTCCAAATGTAGTCGTGCGTGTGCGCTAGCATCGCATGAGGTATATATATATATTTAGCCGGCGAACTATCGCATCAACGTGAGTAGGCCAGTCGTCTTGGATTCGCCTCGCCACTGGTAACCTGTCTCACTTTGGTCGGCAACACGGAAGCTAGATGCGCTCGAGTTTCTGTGCTACTCAAAAGCGAGATGATTTATCAAATATATATCCAATAAAGGTAGGAGTTCCGCAGGGAAGTGTGCTAGGGCCATTACTCTATCTCATTTACACATCAGGTATTCCTACACCTCCCAATGTAGAGGTAGCAACCTTTGCTGACGACACCGCGATTTTATGCTCAGACGCACGTTCTGTTAAAGCGCGGAATACCATCCCAGCAGCGATTATTGAAATTTCGTCATGACTCAACTTATGGAAAATCAAAACTAATGAAAGTAAATCAGCGCGAATTATCTTCACTAACAGAAAAATTGATCAAGACGTAGTCCTGAACAATGTTGCGATTCAGCGAAAAACAGATGTGAAATATCTAGTTGTGTACCTTGATCAACGTCTAACATGGAAGAAACATATTAAAACAGACCGAATTAAATATAAAGTTAAGATAATTATACTGGCTACTAAACAGGAAGTCGGAATTATCTGTTGAAAATAAACTACTAATTTATAATCAGATTTTAAAGCCAATTTGACGTTACAGCTGCCCACTATGGGACTGTTCTAAAAAGAGTAACATAGCAATCATACAACGGATGATCCAAAACAAAATCCTCCGGATGGTTGTAAACGTCCCGTGGTACATTACCAACTTAACGCTTTACAAAGATCTCAGAATAAAGTTTGTTCAAGAAGTAATATTCGACGACGCAAAGAAGTATGCCTACAAATTAGAAATGTATTCGAACAACATGCCAATTGCGTTACTGGACAATTCACTAGAAGTTCGACGGCTTGATAGAATCAAATCGATGTATCTAGTCTAAGATAAAAGTTCTAATAAAACTTCCTTTTTAGCGCCTATCGCTGGGTAGGCTGCGATTCAAGCTATGTGCACAAGATGTTAAAAATAATTGCTAAATAGCTATCATCAGCTAGGTGCAATTTAGCTATTAAAGAATTAAAAAAAAAAAAAAAAAAAGCGTTGTTGAATAAAACTCATACTTGTAAACGAAGGAGTAATAATAATAATAATAATATATATATATATATATATAACATATACGTATGTACGGCATGTATTGCGTGTGTCCTAAGTGTGTAGGCGTGTAATTATAATGATGAATTTTAAACCATCAAGTTTCTTTATGCTGAAGTATTTATGGCAAATCGCGAAAATCTTTATATTATAATAAGAAGTAAAGTCGGTAGGTATAGGAGCTAAACATTATGAAAGAATTAAATATATTAAATTTTCTACGCAGTTGTCCGTAAATTTATTTCACTTAGCTAAAGATTATTATTATATTAAAATCATACATTTTTGCAAAAGAAGTAAATCGCAAAGAAAAAAAAATAGTAAAAACGACAGGTATTAGAAAGATTTGAAGCAAAAAAATTTTTTAGAATATCATATTATATAATGGATTAAACTTGTATGTTTCTTTATGCAATAGTTTTCTGAAACATTCGACGTAAACTTTATATAATTTATTATGTTAATATCTCCACGTCATATGCTGCTCCATCATACAAATTGTGTACAATTGAATGTTATAATTAATATAGATAAACAAAATAATTAATTATAAATAAATAAACTATTCGGCGGGCGTTTATTTTTTTTAAATAAATCGAGTTTGCGAAATGTTTTGCAAAAACACAACATTAGGTAATGCGCCACACGTAGTCGACATACGACCACAGAAAGAATGTCAGATGTCGACACAGTGGCAACCCTCGCAGTTAATGTGTTAAATAAACTTATAATTTAAAAAATTAAAAGCAGATACTTTATATGTAAGATGGGCTAAAAAGTCTTAATTTAATTTAAATTATTTTACAATACTAACCTAAGAGTGAAAAGGTGGACGCAAATAATTAATTCACAATAAAACATTATTAAGTTCTTTTGCAATATTAACCTAAAAGTGCAGAGGTGGACATAAACAATTAATTTCAATTCAAAATAAAGCATCGGTGATTTTATTAATAGTCATGCCGGCCCTCGACAAATATAAATAATATAAAACCACCTAATGCTTTATTTCGAATTGAAATTAATTATTTATGTCCACCTCTTCACTCTTATGTTAGTATTGTAAAATAATTTAAATTAAATTAAGGCTTTTTAGCGCATCTTTCATTTAAAGCATATCTGTGTTTAGTTTTTTAAACTATAATTTTATCCTCAATTTTTTCCTCTTGAAGGAAATGTAACAGCATATTTGATTAAAATAATTTTCTGCGTTCAACTAAAGCTATACACTTACCCTATTCCGTTGCATCTACAGTTCACCCTTTCCGTGAATTCAATACAATACAATGCAGCAATCTAAATCCATTTTTCAGCCCACTTCCCAACGTCCGAGTGATTTGAAATTTTTACTAATTGTCTGAACCGGATGACAATGCAGTCAAAAAGTACTTACACCCACAAATAAATTTAAAAAATTTATTTATTTATAAACGGAATAATTTTTATTTCCCGCGAAAACACGTTAGCTTGGCGGAAGCATCCTCAGCCGGTCTCATTATGGCGACTCGGAGAAAAAGACAGGCTACAGACCAGTGGCTTTCAAGCCGCCATATTGTGGCAGGAAATATAATGAGACGGGCTGAAGATTCGTTGTTTCCGTCAAGCTAACGTGTTTTCGCGGGAAATAAAAATTATTCCGTTTATAAATATTTTCATTTTTTAAATTTATTTGTAGGTTTAGGTGCTTTTTGTCTGCGTAATATTGCATTATCATCCGGTTCAGACAATTAGTAATCATTCGAACGTCGGGAAGTGGGATGAAAATGGATTCCAAAGTTCCATTACAAACATACAAAGTTACCAGTGAAGCTAATATGAAGTATATAGAAGGAAGTAGGGGCTATACATTCGTCGCGAGTTTTTTGTTTTTTAAAATGTTTTCATACGCGCATAATTTGTGTCAATGTGGACTAATTTAAACGATTTTTTGTTCGTTTGAAAGTAAATCAGTCAGCGATGGTATCCTGTGATATATTGTTGAATTTATCGATAAACACAGATACTCCCAGTAGTCACCAAAAAAACGTAAAAAAGTGTGGTGGTCCCTTTAGATCATATTTTTATTTTTTTATTTACTAATGTAACAGATGTGTTTGGCTTAAAATTTTATCAGTATTAAGCATCGAAACGTAATTTGAAAAAATTAAAAAAATATCGATAACACGGATAATTATAGATTCGAATAGAGAAAACGAATTTTAAACTGCTTTAGCGTCATTTACAAAAGCTTGTCACTGTTTAAAAAGCTGATTTTTAGTAAGACAAGAAATTGAACTATTACATCAAAAATTGTGAAATATTTTTTTTTTAAAAAAAATATACTAACTCCAAAATTTACTACAAAAATTTAATAAAAATGCACTAAAAAGGAAAAAATAATCGAATACATGGTTGGCATTCCTTAAAGTGATATTATGTTAATTCTTATGCATACAGCATTAACTGTGTAGAGGAGGCACCGAATTAAAATTACAATATCTAGAAACAGTTTAATGATTATTCAATGCAGTTTTTAATTATTATTACAATTTATGATTTCCGTATCGACTAAGTATTATTATTGTTGCATAAGAATTCTATCATCAGCTTAAGGTATATCATCATCACACTCTGAAATATATTATTTTGCATCGAATAATAATTATTTTTTACTTTTTAGTTCCTTTTTATTCAATTTGTTATATAACATCTCATGTCACTTATACTGCTTGAAATTATTGTTTGTTTTCACTTTTTATAAGCCGTTCGGCAAATATCTCTGCGTAGTCGTTGTTTCTATAATCGAATGCCTCATCTCTCCATTACACCTGATGCTAAACGGTTTTTTAGTATGTCCGACATATGCACCGTAATTTAGATCTTGCGATATACATAGAAATAAATCTGCGGAATATTTCTTCAGTAATTTTTGAACGAAAATATTTAAAAAGTACCCTGGAAAATGTTATTCTAAGAAATTTGCGTTATACACTCTACTAGTTGAACAAGATGTCGCTACGATATAAATAAACAGTTGGCATAATATCAAATGCAATTTTTACCACCGCACACAGCTGCCTTGCATCTCATTCAAAGTACACGAATATAGATTTCCTTCATAGTGAACGTTTCACTTTCAGGGTCAATTTTTGTCGCTGTAATATTTCTTGCATTTTTTGGTACACGCTTATTCCTCTACAGATTGACGAAATTATTCCTATCACTGAAATTTGACGATGCTTTTCTCCTAATATAAAGTAACTGACCGGAATATTTCCGACAAGTCGATTTTTTCTTCTTTTAAATGACATCATAGTAAATTGCAATTTATTCTTCCACCTGCTTTACAGAAGAGAATAATCATCTCTTCGGATGCAGGAAGTACTCCTCTCATTAACAGATTCGAGTTCATATGTATTATAATTGTAATGGTTCACATTGTTAGTTTTAAGGGGAATTAGCCGGCTACCGTGGCTTAATTGGTTAGTTAATTGTATTCCATTTGGGTAGAACCGGGTTCGAATCCCGCTGCCGCACACTGAAACTTATAAAAATTTTCACCTGGGCAGTGTTAATGCTCGTAATTAACGTCCACCCACAAAAGGGAGAGGGGGGAATTACTCGGTGAATTGCGTCAATGGACAGCGACATTGTTCGGAATACTTCCGATAGCTTGCTACTTCTTCCCCGATCAGCGGAGAGACTATATGTAATGATACGTACTTTTACTTTTGCTATTCCGTTCTGCGAGTCTAATCGTTGTTTTTAATTATCAGAAGTTTTTATTTGTTAATGAGAAATTCCTTTTTCTAATTTATGTTGATTTCAAAAAAAAAAAGATGTGCCAACAATTTATTATTTAACAATCAAGTAAGATTATTCAAAATTAAGAAACGTATTTATGTATTTCCCTATTAAATTTATTTTGACTAAATCTGGATCCCCGCGTGCAAGCGAAAACGCTGATCGGATCTGAAATAATTCTGAGAGTCCTTCTGTCGATTACGATATTCGGAGGAAATTGTCGTATACAAAGTGTTAATTTCGATGACCAATTCGAGGAAACTAACGGATCCAGAGAACCAGATAAGTTGAAAATTAAATTGTATCTACATTTGTTTTCGAAATTGTAATTATTCTGTATACTTGCGTTAATTTGCTGAAAATAATTGTTGCCCATTATTATTATTGCATGTTCGGTCGACTGTATACGACGATTTGTCCAATATTATATAAATTGGTCTATATTAATGAATCCTAATCTCGAATTGAAAAGGCTCTTTGAGAAAATCATTGTTAGCTATGTAGGGTATGTGTGTTAATTTGTATCCAAATTATTAGTATCAAATAATCCGTCAACGCGACAATATTGCCACGAAAAAGAAAAAAAAAATTAATCAAACGTTTTGCAATTAACGGCCATGTATATTAAAACCAGGCAATATATAAAACAAAATTTAATTCGAGGCAATTGTAAAACTAGAATAAATTAAGTCGGTGTAATACAATAATTAAATAAATTTTCGGTTAGATACTAATACGAATTCTTATATTTCCAGTTCGGGGGCCATTTAATACAAATTCTTGGATGATTTTTTCCCTAAGACGATATATTATACGAACTTTAATACAAAGTAATCAAATTATCCAAAGTTGACATTTGATACGAATTTTGATAGAAGATTTGATTATTCTAAAGCGATATTTAATACTAAACTGATCGAGTTTGTTACACTAACAAAAAGTGTCTGGGCGCCAGAGCTAATAAAACATTTCAATGACATATATATATATATATACTAGCTTTTAACCCGTGACGTTGTCCGCGGAGAATTATTATTTCAAGTAAGCTGTTTCGACGTGAAAACAAATATAAATGAAAGAGATTTTATTATTAAATTATAACTATAGGTTGTTTTTTTTTATTAGGTATTTACTTCTATATATTTTTTTTATTATTTACTTTTATGTAATTATTTTTGTTTATTTACAATTACAGTAGTAAAATTTTAATTCAACACATTTTTGTAAACAACGTTTTTCAGACGTTGTCCTGCCAGTGTATATTCATTTACTATTAAATATATATATATCTCAAATGGATGGCCTTTATATTACAATGAAAAGCTTTGTCGTAAAAAAATCAGTTAAGCGGTTTAAGCGTGAAAAGGTAACAGATAGACAGACAGACAGACGCACAGAGTTACTTTCGCATTTATAATCTCGGCAGCCCTTTGAGAGGCGTGACACTCAGCGTCTAAAGCTTGCCGTGCCTGAGTCTGTTCTAAGATCTCTGAAACCTTTTGAGAGGAGTGACGCTAGGCATCTAAAATCTGTCTGGTCTGTGTCTGCTCTTGAGATTCCTCAGTTCTAGCTACTTTCGCAGCTCGAGCTCTGTTAGAGTTACGCGCTAGATCAGATTTACGCCTGCGAGGCATATTGACAGTAAAAATAATAAGAATTTTTTTTTTTTAAATTAAAATATAATACGTTTATGTAAATGTTTTAAGGAAATCTCCGGCCTACTCACTAAGTACCTATATAACTATCGTTATGATTTAATAATAAAACCTCTTTCATTTATATTTATATATTGACGTCGAAACAGCTTACTTGAAATAATAATTTTCTGCGGACAACGTCGTCGCGGGTAAAAGCTAGGAACGGACGAACGAATGGCGACTATCGAAGATGAACAACACGTTTTAAGCTAGGAACGGACGAACGAATGGCGACTATCGAAGATGAACAACACGTTTTAAGCTAGGAACGGACGAACGAATGGCGACTATCGAAGATGAACAACACGTTAATAAAAGCTAGCCAGTAATTTTGTTTAGATAACGAAACCGATTTCTGGCGTTCTGATGTTTCTTAGAATTTCCGAACAAAAACATCTGGCTGAATAAAATAACATACACTAACGAACGAATACGTAAGAAATAATAAAATTAATATAATATTTCCAGAATAAAAACTATCCTATGTTCTTTCCTTGACCTGAAACTATCTCCATACAAAATTTCATCTAAATCGGTTCAGCGGTTTAAGCGTGAAAAGGTAACAGACAGACAGACAGACAGATAGAGTTACTTTCGCATTTATAATATTAGTAAGGATAGTAGAACCCCGGTTATCCGTAATAAAGGGGGAACAGCAGTTCCGGATAATCGATAAATAGCCTACTAAAATAAGTACATATGTAAAGGAAATGGATTACAAACTATTTCTGTAGGTTACAGTTATGCGTTTTTATTTTTATTTTAAAATGATATTTACAACATTGCTATAAATGTATGTAGTACTTACGTACAATGTACATAATGTACTGTATTTATGAAAAAAAACTCTGTAATTTTTTTTTGCTTTTTGCGTCCCTCGCACCATTTTCGAACAGTGATATCCCTCCACCTTTTTATTAACAGGACGTCAGCAGGCTAAATCTGAGTGCAACCTAAAATACATAACAACAACTTACGTACTGTACTGACTGACGACATACTGTATGTAGGCATACAATGCTTGACTTACGTACCTGTAAGACATTGAAACCATCGTCCGCTGTCACTTTCTCTGATCCGTCATTGTCGCCGTTATCTGCTTCCATATTTTCTGCAGTGTTATTAGCTGGCTGCAAAACTGCATCTACAATAGTATCTTGGTCCGTGAGTTATTCGGAATCGTCTACGATGATCCATTCGTCTACGGCACTTTCATTCGTATCTTCGCACCCAGGGATTGTACGAACCATCTTTGACAAGTTTTCAAAACTTTCTGTTCCCTCTTCGTCTTCTAGCCCATCATAAAGTTTTCTCCGGCATCTTTGAAGTGTTTCATTTTGAATCTTGTCTCATGCTTGCGCGCACCAATAAATCGCATGTTTCATGTTCACTGATTTCAGAGCGCTTCATTCATTTCTTTATTCTGTGTTTCATAATATTATAGAATGGTTCTCAGTAACATCCCTCGGCAGTGTCGTTTAAACATTTCTATGACATCCTGATCCAGAGGCTGAATCAGACTAGTAACGTTTAGGGGAAGGAAGCGAACCACAATATCGCCACTTTTTAATTCACAAAGGGTGTGCAGGCGCAATGTCAATTAATAAAATCGCTTTTTTAGAGAGTCCTTTTTCAGCTAAGAACTTCTCAACTTTCGCCGCAAAGTGATCAAAAAACCATTCGGAAAATAGCTCAGAAGAGATCCAAGCACTTTTTTGTGCTATATAAAAAATCGGTAAAGCATTTGGTGCAAAGTCTTCTAAGGCTCGGGGTTTTTTTTGATTTGCTGATGCACATTGGTGGCAGTTCATGAGTCCCAGAGGCATTTCAAGCTAAAAGAACTGTTATGAGTTCTTTATTCATTTTGGGTCAGAATACATAACATAAGAAAAGGACACAGGAAGTCGCTCACCACCATAATGAGTCACGTGCCCGTTTTTCGTCGTTTAAACTTTGAAAACACGGCACGCGTCATAGTCAGAAACGTTTCGGTTAACCCGAGTTCGGATGCCGAGGTTCTACTGTATATATTTTCTTAAAGAAATTTAGTATATTCCTCCGCAAAAAATATTATTTATTTATCCAAAATGTTCGTAACATATAAAAGATAACCATTTATCCCACGTTTATTAATTTTTAAAAATAACACAAATAAAACCACAGACTAACTGTACCGACCAATGCCCTACACTACATCCTTAAAATCTCTAGCCAGTAAAACTAAACTACAACCCTAATACAAAACGAGAGCCGAGTATATTTCAATTTCTTTTTCTTTTTTGGCTTGGTTTTTCCTTTTAACCTTTTAGCCAGTTTATATGTTAAACGTGTCATATACATTTTTCAAATTTTAAAGCTCAATATTGCATTTTTTGAGGAATTGATAAAGTTGTTTACATGTCTGGCCTAATGGATTTGTAAGAATGGATACTGTATTTATCGGTAGCGTGTGACATTCCCAAATTTATTTATTTATAAGTTCTTCTCGTTGTATTTTGAATCGAGTACATTGCCATACGAGACGATTAATATTTTCCTCGTAGTCTTTATTACAATATTAGCATTTATCCGATTCGATGATGTTCAGTTTCTTTAATCGCTCTGCTGTTCTGGCATGTCCCGTTCTAAGCCGTATGATTTGCTTTATGTAATTGCTTCATTTTTTTTCATCGCTTATTATATTAAAGACAAGACCACAAACCCTGATTCGTATCAATATTTGAAAAAAAAGGGGGTTAAGTACGTGTATGTTATATGTATGGAGTGTACACATATACATTATATATTATATATTTGTGTGTGTATATGAAAAAAAAAGTCCCAATTTTATGTAACGTTTTTAATATTTTAATTTTTACAGACTTCCAAAAAGAAGCAGGTTATACGTTAGTCAATTCATTTAATTAATTACAATAGTACAGTTCGAAAAGTTGTCATTGTTCGCGTTCATTTCGTTTGACCGTTTTATTATTATATTTCTAATATAGTTTATTTCGTGAGATAAAACTTAAATCGGTTGCACTAATCGAATTACAAGTACGTTATCGTGATCGGCTTGCTTATCAGCAGCAAGCCGATATTTCTATCTTTATCTAACAAATAGACACTAGCGAAATGGCTGCGCGCTCGTCTACCACCAGCCGTACACTGCCTTTAAATCAACAAACCGGTCGCACTGCTACCTCTGCTGTCCTCACCACTACTACTGTCGCAACTACTACTACTGCCGCCGCCGCTACATCACAGCTCCATACGTTGCCGTCAGGTGATAAGCATCCTTATTATACCGACTCTACTAACAATAACGTTAACGCTACCACTAGTACTAACGATAGTAATAATAATACAAGCAATAACCAAGTAACATCGGTGCAGGGAACATCACTTGTCTATGCCCCTTTGTTATCACCTTCGAATCATTTGCAAGAAGACGTAATGCAAACCGAATCTGTTAAAAGACTAATTAATACGAACCACGATTGGCAGGAAGTAAGCAGTCGAAAACGACAAAGAAATTACTCGCGGCGCTAGGGGGGGGGGGGGACACGTCATTTTTCGCGCTTTTTTGAACTTTACGGCAACTTTGAATTTTTTGGTAAGGAAAATGATATAAGGTTTTGTTCCTGATAAATAGCGATCTTTCAAACGATATATTACATTACCGGGAAAAAAAATATTTTTTTACAAAATTTTGAGCTTTCGGAGCCCCGGAGTTTTATTTTTAAAGTTCGAGACCCGGACGTACCAAATTACAGAAATATACGTGGAAGTACATATTTTTAACCATGTTTTAAATTTTTAGCTATAATACTCGCAGCGCTAGGGGACGCGCAATTTTTTGAGCTTTTTTGAGCTTTATCGAAACTTTGAAAGTTTGGTTACGAAAATGTAATTCGGTTTCGTTCCCAACTACTAGAGATCTTTCTAATGATATATCACAAGCCCAAGAAAAAAAATATTTTTTTCCAAAATCTCGAGCTTTCGGTGCCCCGAGGGTCCAATTTTAAAGCTGGAAACTCGGATGTTCCAAACTAGAGAAATATACGTGGAAGCGCATATTTTTAACCGTGTTCAAAATTTTTATCGGTAATATTCGCGGCGCTAGGGGGGGGGGACACGTCATTTTTCGCGCTTTTTTGAACTTTACGGCAACTTTGAATTTTTTGGTAAGGAAAATGATATAAGGTTTTGTTCCTGATAAATAGCGATCTTTCAAACGATATATTACATTACCGGGAAAAAAAATATTTTTTTACAAAATTTTGAGCTTTCGGAGCCCCGGAGTTTTATTTTTAAAGTTCGAGACCCGGACGTACCAAATTACAGAAATATACGTGGAAGTACATATTTTTAACCATGTTTTAAATTTTTAGCTATAATACTCGCAGCGCTAGGGGACGCGCAATTTTTTGAGCTTTTTTGAGCTTTATCGAAACTTTGAAAGTTTGGTTACGAAAATGTAATTCGGTTTCGTTCCCAACTACTAGAGATCTTTCTAATGATATATCACAAGCCCAAGAAAAAAAATATTTTTTTCCAAAATCTCGAGCTTTCGGTGCCCCGAGGGTCCAATTTTAAAGCTGGAAACTCGGATGTTCCAAACTGGAGAAATATACGTGGAAGCGCATATTTTTAACCGTGTTCAAAATTTTTATCGGTAATATTCGCGGCGCTAGGGGGGGGGACACGTCATTTTTCGCGCTTTTTTGAACTTTACGGCAACTTTGAAAGTTTCGTTAAGGAAATGAAATTCGCTTTCGTTCCCGACAAATAGCGATCTTTCCATCGATATATCGCATGCCTATAAAAAAAAATATTTTTTTACAAACTTTTGAGCTTTTGTCGCCCCGAGGGTCCAGTTTTAAAGTTGGAAATCCGGATGTTCCAAACTAGAGAAATATACGGGTATGTGCGTATTTTTAGCCCCATTCAAAATTTTTAACTGCAATACTCGCGGCGCTAAGGGGGGGGGACACGTCATTTTTTGCTGTTTTTTGAACTTTTGGGCAACTTTACATAGCTTTTGTAACGTAATTTTTTGATTTTATGAAAGTACTCCTGCATTGTAGTTTATATTTTGAATTTTAGCGTTATAAGTTTATCTAGTGACGAGTTATGATTTTTTAAGTGATTTTTGAGGTCGTTTTATGTACCATATTATATATTCTTGACGGTTTTTTGGGTTTTTTGCCGCCCAGGGTAATCGGTCATCGTCAAGTTATAGATCGTTTTAAAGAGAATTTTAATTGTAATTTATGTTCCAAATTTGAAGTTTATAAGTCAAGCCGTTCGTGAATTATTGATTTTTATTTGATATTTTTGTCATTTGTGTACCATCTTATAAGGATTCCGTACATTATATGTATACGGAATCCTAATAACTAGCACATCGCACAGACGTTTTCCAAATGCTACTATTAAATCTCTTGAACGTATAAAAATAAATAGCACACAAATGTCGATACAGAACCTCAGAAACATATCTTTTTCAGTGATTGACAAGTAAATATTTATATATTGTTTAGAAAATAAAAAGAACCATAATTTTGTACCAGTTAACCACCATGGTGTGATTAGCTAGACAACAATATTTCGTTCGAGTAGAATTGGTTTTGAATTCAGTTGTTGTATATTAGAAATATACAAAAAAGTAACGTACGCAAGGATAAATGTCGGCAGTTAATGATCTTAAACAAATAAATGAGAAAAAAAAAGTTTTACGCTAAAACAAAATTTAGTTTTAAAATTGTTGTTATTAACGGAATGCTAAAAAGACTGGTAAATCTATAAGCATAGTACCATTATTAACGGCTAGCCCGTTACAATTACAATTGCGCTCAGGTTGTTATGTGATGTGTGAGACTGAAGACAATCCTTTGTTAAACATTCTATAACACGGTTATCTAGTAGACAGAAGAGTAACGCTACTTTAGACTGCGGGTCCAGGTATTCAGAAAAAACAACAAAGAGAAGTTTCCATCCGCCGGGGGTGTGTATCAGTATGGAACACCATGTTTAATAAGGGCCTTAAACTACATTATAGCAAAAACGTTTGATCCATGAGCAAATTCTGATGACCTTCTCTTTGTGTAAAAAAAAATAAATAATCAAGACTGGAAGACAAAACACTAAAAAAGAAGTGGTCTTTTGTCGAAAAATATATTATCGCTATTTTACAGGTCCGTAAAATTCAAGAGAAACAAGATTAAAGTTAGGATCAATTCACACTATACAGAATGATAACGACACGGCCCACTGATATAAAATATTTTACATTGTACCGGTTGTTTGAGTCCGTACATATCACTGTCGATAAGTGTGGATAACGTAATGTGACGCAGTAATTTGCGACTATAATTATATGTGTTCGATATCAGCTTGTAGTAAATTTTGGTTGTTGCGTCTGTATTATTAAAAATTTATATTTTATTTTATTTATTTTCTTAAATTTTTTGTTTTCTTCTTCATTGACAAATTTTGCCCTTCATTGTCTGTATTAACTCTCGATGCGATGTTATAAACTTTCCTTCAATTTTCCATTTTTGCACAATGTCATGTACCCAATGTAATGTGTCCATTACATGGGTCATATATATTTGTATAAAAATAATAATAAATAAAAAAATAATAAAAATAAAAATAATTTGGAATGTGTGGTGCGGGTGCGAGTGTGCGCGTGCCTGGAACTGTTGTCGGTGGGACCAGCCAATCAGCATTCTGCAGGAAACAAAAAGGATCTACCTGATTCGGCAAAATCCAGCGGTCACGGTCGAGTAGGCGTTCGATAATTTAAAAAAAAGGCGAGATGAAGATTTTAGTGAGAAAGGCAGGGCAGCCTTATAGAGTCAGTCTCAGTTTTTACCTTCGAGGAGTTAGTCTCAGTTTTACCGTCGGTCAAGTCGGTCAGTGGCTGTTTACCGTGAGTCAAGTTCCGTTTTACCTGTAGAAGAGGCTCCGGTTTTTAATTTTGTAGAAATATTTCCGTTTTGATTTCTCGTGGAAAAATCGCCGTATTTTTACTACGTACGACATTCGTTCAGTTTATCGGTAAATATCGAAGTGGCGCGAGTAGTGATTCTTGCTGTTCGGTAAAGTTTGGTTTCGGATTTGCAACTGGTCCTTAACGAAAGTGTTCGATAAATCTTCCTCGACCGATTCCGATTTCTGCAACTCAACCGACCGCCGAGTCGCCACCAATAGATCCCGGATCACCGACAACAGTGATACGTATCATTTATATTCACTTTACATATATATTGTTGTGTATTTATAATTGCGCTATTTTCGGATTAAATATTGTTTTTTCAGCGGTCGACCGGTCCCGAAAGATAGGTGTGAGTTTTGCTTAATATATTTTTCAGTAATTTCAATTAAATAGTTTTCCGTTCATAATCATATAAAGAAAAATTAAAACATTCTCTGATAAACTTAAATAAAATCTAAACAAATCAAATCCACGAGCGTAAAACCTCGTGGTTGGCATTCCTGACTACCAAGTTAACGTCTCTAACCGTTACACCAAATTAGACATACATCGGGCACTTGTCAATTTCGAAAAAGGCAGTGATTTTTTGCTTCTTCGCCAGAGCAGTTGCTCTAAAACAAAATTATTATCTCTGCGCTAATAACCGACATGCAAAGTGTTCAATTAAAATATAATAAAGATTGGTATTTTTTTAATATCACTGTGGATAGAAAAATAGAAGAATGTTCGTAGGAGAATTGAAATAAAACGATTTAAAATAAACGATTAATTACTTAGTAGAAAAAATTTAATTTGTTTTTTATTAAATAGAATAACGTATTTATAAAATTAATGAAACAAAAGAAAATTAAACAAAAGCACTTGCAGGTGAAAGTAGTGAAAAAAACATAAGTGCGTTAATGTTTATGATTCCTAATTGCTCGTTTAAAATTTTTACTATAATACTGACGGCACCACTGGGTGTGTCATTTATTGCCATTTATTGAGATTTTTTGAACTTTTCAGCAATTTCGTAAGTTTCATTAAAGAAATGAAATTCGATTTCGTTCTCGACAAAAAGCGATCTTTCCAATGATGTATCACATGCCCGGAAAAAATGTATTTTTTTCAAAATTTTCGAGCTTCCGTCGCCCCTAGGGGGTAACTGAAAAGTTGTAAGCTCGGCTATAGTTTTTTTTATAAAGAGGGGTTCTCTGCGCATAAGTGTGAGATATGTTTTGGTTTCCTCTACTCTTTTACTCGGGCTAATACTTACATGAACGTAATTTTTTTTGCAACTTTTGGGCCCAAAGAGAGGGTTTGTATAATTTTTTGTTTTTATAAAACAGCTTCTACGTTTTGTTTTATATTTTGAATTTCACTTTTGTTAGCTTATCTGATGATAAGTTATGAATTTTTTAAGGGTGATTTTTGAGGTCGTTTTAAGTTCCATATTATATACTGTTCGCGGTTTTTTGCCGCCCATAGATAGAAGTTTAATTATATATGTATGATCCAATTTTGAAATTTATAAGTCAAACTTTGATTTTTATTTGATATTTTTGCCGTTTTTGAGCCATCTTATTAGGATTCCATATATATATTATATGTGTGCGGAATCATAAAAATTGAGTTATAGGGCTTTAGGTGACACAGGGTCAAAGGTTACCCTATGAAACACGTTAGAAGAAAAAGAAAAATTTTCCTATTCTACTGGTTAGTAATATAAAAATTTTGGATACTTGCGGGAAGACGGGAAAAGTAGTGCATGGTTAGACTTCTCCATTAATAAGGTAAATTATCGAGACAGTTCACTGTAATAAATGTTTTCATAAAATTTCACTTACAAAGCATGACGAAACAAGCGGGCTTGAGCGACGAAATATGTTAAATTTAGGAATAGTTGCTCGACGCTCTTACCTATATTCACAAAGGATGGCAAGTTCGAGGCTATGCCTCGACGCCCGGGACATTAATCAAATTATAATTATCGAAAACAATTTGCCTCCGCCCATGGTATAGATTAACTGTTTTATAAGTATTCAAATTTCTCTTCTTTATCGAGCGTTGACATAGTGACCAGTCTCATGCTAGTTCCTTTCGCTACACTAAGCCTCGTAAGCACATTAAGACAGTAAGTGTTGCGAGTTCAACGACGTTCGCACTTCGATTAGCGCTAGTGCGTTTATGTGTATATTACATTTTGTCTTGTTCCCACGTTGCGTTAGCGTTATGTTGGCATTCGCGGATAATGATATTGTGATTTTATTCGTGTCCGAAGAGAAACACATTTTCCGTCTCTCAATTTTTTCAAAAGCTTTATACGTGGTCACATTTCGCGAGGAATCTGTTGGATTTTATCAGGTATCGGCTAACTACGGTGGGAATTTCAGTCCAGTCGGAAAAAGTTGCGAAGATAAACAATTTTCCGTGTGACCGACGAATAGAGACGCCATTCTTCGACATGTGCAATTTATACAGAAAATCAGTCAGGTCTTACGCAGACATTTTTCAGCCTATCTCGTCTTTAATGGATAGCAAGATTCCATTTGTCTGGTTCATTAAACATGATCGAGCGTTACAATGTTTCAAGGGCGCGCTTTCTGGCCACAATAGAGTATGAGTTCTAGATTATAAAAGAGTTGCTGTGCGGTCCTGCCCGTCAAACCGCGCGATTGGCGGGTCGTTACCCCAGTTGGATGAAGAAGATAATCCGAGAATGTTCATGAACCGGCTTTTGGCGAGTGCAGAAGTAAGTTATTTCATGACAGAGAAAAAACTATTAGTTACGATAGTGTGTCTAAAGAAATGCAGGATTATTAATCGGAAGGATATTCGGAATGACAGATCATTTAAGTCTAAAATTTCTGAACGAATCGAGGTGGCAGAATGCGCGTCTGACTAGGTGAATGCTGTCTGCAAAACTTTTATCCGCGGTTGGAGTATATTCTCGGGAAAGATATGGCCGACATGATCTCGCGGAATTTGGGACGAAGTAACGAGACAAATAGTGATGCCGCTCTTATAGCCAATTTCACGAGGTCTAATATCCTCTCTTGGCCAATTGTAATCTTATCGAAAAACGCCGTTAAGTCACGAGGTTGCATTTTCCGAAATTTTGCTCGTGTATAGAAATTAAAATGATTCTATAAAATTCATAATTGTCTGGTTGTTTTTCCGCCGTTCGGAGAGAGAGAGAGAGTCTCGACGTTTGTGTACTCCTGCAGTGAATGTTGGCGAATCGATTTCGGTCCTGTAGGAGGTATGCGCACCCTAGACGGCTACGCATACACTTGCTGATTTCGCGCACGTGTCATCTTAACTAATCGTATTTTAACTATGTAAGAAGGTAAAGTCATACAATACTGAGGTATAGTAGGTTCCTGTTACTCCGCGCGGGATCTCCTCAATTTCATGGCCTACGTTTAAAGGCGCGAATCGGTCCTTTGCGATATGTGTAAAGTATTTTCGGATTATGTGGAATCGAATCTGGTATAAAAAAAATTGACCACCGCAAATATCCTATCCAAAATGAAATATACGTTCTGTCAAGATTATGAGAGCTATTCTGTTCGACAACGCGACGATCTTCAGCGTTGGTACTTCAAAGATAAGGCAGTGAAGCTAAGACTTATTGAAGCTTACTACTGCCCGAAAATAATCCGACAGAAAAGGTCAATTTCGGAATTGGCAAGATGATTCGAGCGATTTGTTTTAAGAAATATATTGATTAGTTGACGCACATCGCGAGTATCGAGACATGTCCGATGCATATTCCGACCCCAGTCACAGGTTTTTGCATCGAGTGAAATTATTTTCGGGAAAATGAACCGGGGACCTATACTAGTAAATGAAACAGTTGGTTTTCCTGTGGCTAAGTGTGAGAGAAGTCGTGAAGCGTACTGGGTCTAACACCTGGAGAATATTAAAAAGAAGAGAAGGGTTGAAATATGAAGACAAAAATACCGCGCAAAAATTCAAAGAGGGGTGCTACCGTGTTTTTATTAAAAATCGTATTCTGTCGAATAAGGCAAAGAGTCGTATTATAAAGAAGCTGAAGTTACTTACAGGGATTTTTCCGGTTGTGCGTAGCTATAATAACAATGCGTATTATTTGAGAGATTTCGCTAGATCTTCGCAACATCGTCGATTTCCCCGACCCACTTAAGAAACTTCTTATAAATATTATGCATAATTATTTTTTTTTATTTAATAATTGTTTTGAAATTTCGGCTCGAGAATCATTTTTTTTTTTTGTTCTTAATTGTTTTTAAATAATGAATTATGTTCTAAATGAGCTCGACCGTTAACTTCCCTATGCTTTGGGTGTGCTCTGGGTATTGATTTCAGCTTGTTGCTGCCTGGGTGCAGTATGCGCAAAGGTCTACAAAGTATGATCTACTAAAGCGTTAGGTTTCCAAAAAAAAAAAAAAAAAAAAAAAAATCCTTCGAAGGATATTCCACTGTAAAGATGACTTCTAGGAGAGAAAAAGCCGAACTAGGGTCGAATGTATTCGACGTAGTCTTTCAGAAGGTAGCTTAATTATTCTTTTTCGTTTTAAATTCGGTTTTGTCCGACGACCTATGCGCACAAGTCTGCACCTGGATAGGTTTCAAGTGATATTAACACTTAGCGTCGCTAAAGAAAATAGGGTAATCGATGTTTGCGTCGAGCATATTTTAAAAAAAAATAAATATCTAAGTGGTGAAAATAATAAAATTTTTATTTATTTTGTAAAACTGACCGCTATACACTTTCATTGCCTAGTTTCACTCTCGAGAAAAACCAGTTGTTCATATTCTCGCGGAGTCGTATTTAAAAGTTCGCGAATTATTTGCGTCACTATGAACCAACATCTTTAAAACCTTCTGCCCCGCAACACCTAGATCTTTTTCTTCGTGCGTGAAAAAGGAATGGTATGTGTTTTATTATCATTAAAGTAAAGTAAAGTAAGTCCCATACCCTTGATAAGGTTTCATGGATTGTAAAGTTAAAATTCACAATGTACTATGCCCCACGACACTAATAAGAATAGAGGGGCTAGTAGTTCCTATCTCTCGGCCGCCTTTACTTTCCCAGATTTCCTTGGCACTAAATTATTTCAGATTAGGTATGAACTTGGGAGCGACTTGAACTTCCGATTTGGTAGCCAAACACCTTAACCACTAGGCTACCACTATTATCATTACTAATTCTAATTTTTTCGGATTGACCTATGATGCCTATATGCTATAGTTAATCAATTGTTTTTTGTTTGTTTTTTTCTTCTTCTTTTTAGCGACATTATAAATCAGGAACCTAAAATTTCCGTATAATTAGAGCGGCGACCATATTAGCAGGGCAAGACATATCGCGGGTTTATTGCTCAGCGGTCGCAGCGCTGTTATTGTGTATTTCACGCATTCCGTTTATTGTTCCACCGGTGATTTGTTATTCAGATTTTTTATTTCGTTACCGCATTTGTTCCATTCAATTGCGCAGTTTGTCTTTTATCATACACGATGTATTTTGTTATTATTAAAATTTTGCGAATTTTCGACGTCATTTCATAATAAGAATATTTAATAGTACTCAGAACGATGATAGTGAGACTGTACACACAGGTGATTCAGCACAGCATTTTGTTTTTTTTTTTGCTAGTACTGGAGACTGCTTGGACTTTGGTTTATTTTTCTTTTTCAAAATTTATTTTGTTGTCGGCTTGGATTAATGAGACGGGAGTTTGACTTTGTTTGTCTGCCCTGCATGTGGAGCAAGAGATCCTATCTATGTTAGGGACGTTTAATTTCATCGGAATCATTATGCACCCGATAATTAATTAGGAGGGCGTAGTCGGGAAGTGCCTCTGCAGGCTTCTCGGTTGTTTTTTTGTTTTTTTTTTTTCGGGAGCGTTATCTCGTAGTCCTGTGCCTTGTAATGTGTCCATTACATGGAACTTATAAACTTTTAGAAAATAAAAGAAAAAATAAATAAAGAAATAAATAAAAATAAAAATAATTTGGAATGTGTGTTGCGGGTGCGAGTGTGCGCGTGCATGGAACTGTTGTCGGTGGGACCACCAGCTAATCAGCATCCCACAGGAAACAAAAAGGATCTACCTGATTCGGCCAAGTCCAGCGGTCACGGTAGAGTAGGCGGTCGAAATTTTGGAAAATCGAGATGAAGATTTTAGCGAGAAAGGCAGTGGCAGTCTTACAGAGTCAGTCGCAGTTTTACCAGCAGTCAGTTAGCTTCTTTTTCTACCGCCACTGAGTTATGTCTCGTACCTCCGAAGAAGAGTTCGTATTATAAGAAGTTTTTTTTACCTATCGTTGGTTAAAGTGTTCGGTCGTACCGGTAAAGGTGACAAAAAAAAAAAAAAATCGTTAATAACGAAAATTGTGAAATTCGGAAAAAACATAAACGCTACTATTGGAATTCATCAAGCACCGCAGATTCACGGACCACCGCCGGCAACAGTGTTACGTACCATTTTGTTTTATAGTTAATTAATTATATATATATATATATATATTATTGTTGTTGCCGTATTCATAAATTAATATTGTTTTTCAGCGGTCGACCGGTAAAGAAAGATAGGTGTCCTTTTTATATAATATATTGTTCATTTCAAAAAGTTCTAAAAAATAATCTATTCAAACCCTCATATTTTAAAAATTTGATAAAAACTAAAAAATAAAGAAAATCCACGAGGATAATAAAACCTCGTGGTTGGCATCCCTGAGGACCAAGCTAACGTTTAGAACCGTTACAGCCTATAGGGCAATTTGTACTTCATTTTGTGTTTTTACATTATCGTTATGTTGCACTTTTTGCATCTAGGATAGACCCGGGAGGACCATGTCCGTAATGATCGCGCAGAGTTGTTACACTTTTCTGTGGTATGGTAGCCTATGTTATTTATTATGCATTGTTGTTTTTGCGTATTCTGGTGGACACTTTAACCTAATTGTTTTGTTAATTCTTCGGGAATTTGGGAGGTATCCGTTGTTGAACCCCTTCAAAAACAGGTCAAACGGTGGAAGTTATTACCGATCAACGTACAGCCGCAGTAGCCATTATATTTTATTGTTTTATACTCGGATACACGCGATGCGTCATCAGTTTTTTGGTTTAGCTTCGAATTTTGTTTAGGGTTGCATAGAGCCGTTGTCATTTCATGATATTACTAATCTTCTATTTAAAGTCTTTTGGTTCCTGTTCGAATGTCTTTAATATTACTCATGATTTTGTTCGTGATAAATGTACGACGTTCTAACGTAATGAATTTCAATCAATTTCCGTATTCGATATTATTTATTTATTCTCATCGTGTTCCTGTTCGGACACCGTATTGTTGAATGTTTCTCTCTATTGGGTTCATGTTTAGCAATATCTAGTCGTCAGGAGGTTCTGAGGTAAACTTAAGAAATATAAATGAACGAGTACGAATGTGGAAAATCCGCTAATGCTTTGTAGAACTCTGTTGTTCGGTAGAAAATAATACGAATTCTTATGTTTTCCAGAACCTATTTTAAAAATCGTTCCAACATTGCTCGCAATAATTGTAAATGCAAATTAATAATTAATTATTTATAAAAAAATGTAAGGAAGAGGCTTAGCCCGAATCAAAAGTCTAACATCGGTAGCAGGTCAAGAAGTTCCATCAAAGATAAAAGTCTGATCCAGTTATAATTAACATTTTTTAAAACAAACGTTTGGTTTCTAAAAATTTATTCTCTGTAACAATGTATATTTATTTTTATAAAGCAGTTATTATTTTTAAATTTATTTTAATATCGATTTCTTACATTACTTATTTAAAAAATTACTACCTTTAAAACACCAACTATTTTTATACACCTATTATAATCGTTTTTAATTGGTGCACACATCGCGCGCTAAAAAAAAATTATATTTCCGAAACTAATCGCGCTTTTCGACACTCTTTACATTTTTAACGTATTGATTGATATTTTACTTTATAAATTATTTACAATATATTTTCAATGTATTAAAATGCTAATTAAAGAGAAACATTAATTCCGACTTTAAAATAAACGACAAAAATGGTGTAAATTTATGTACACATGGTATTTATAATATTTAGGCCATAACAGATTTGCTGACAAGCACTTAAGCAATTAAAAATTCGTTTCGGATCATGGAAAAAACTTCGCCTTTGATGATGACATGAAAAATTATTGGAACTTTCTGATAAGTGTTGGAAACACAGTGATAGGAATTCGTTTTATTTTCCGGCATTAACATGTGGTGTACGATAATAATATCTGAAATAAAAAATAACAAAAACGGAAAATATTTTAAGGCTAACTCGATTAAAATTAAAAACTACTTCCGTAAAGAATAACAAAAAATTGCACAACAAATCGTACGCTGTTTATAATCAAATTCTTCACAGAGCTAATCGAAATCGAATTAACCGAACACTGTAAACGCAATGCGATGATAACGAATTAGCCAAACTTAAAAGTCAAGAACCACTCTTTTCGAGGACATCTAAAAATTCAAGAAGAGTCGGAAACACGGTTCACTTCTAATTTCAATCGAACAAGACTGAATTAATACGGATAAAGCCAAACTGCTAACAATTTCATTTTTTGCTTTTACAAAAATAAAGTAATCTTTCTACCAAATCACATACAAACAAAATAAATATTCGGAAATTTTTAAATTTTAGAAGCTAGTTAGGAAACAGATAGCTTTTTTAAATTTTTTCTCACCGTTCGACATTAATAGTGTTATCAGAAAAAAAAAACAAAAAAAAAACAGAAAAAAAAACTTATTCACTAGTCTACATAATGTTTTTACTGTCGCCACTAAAAACTTATTCAATAAAACTGAAATTAATTTTATCCATTTCGGGATATTTTTCTTTGTCATAAAACGTCGATTATTACGTTTCGAAACATATTAATTTTAGGCTAGTTTCTTTAATCCACTGCTCGAGCAAAATTATTGAGAAGCTAATTCCAATTAGATCGATACTGCAATAATAGAAACATTATTTCAAGTCAGATGACTTCCCTCGCAAATTATCCGTTACTCTAGAAATAAATGAGCTAACCGAGTTCGTAAAAGATAATTTTAACTAGAATCATTGAAAAAGCCCACGATACCAATAGTATCAAGATGTTTAATTTACTCAATTAATGGAATTTTTTTTGCTAATAAACGAATTTTAGAAGAAACAAATGTTTGAGAGGTGCCAAAATATTGTAGTACTGTTACGATAGGGAACTGATGATTACTATATTTATACAAATATCTATCAACCGGATCAACGTTTCTTCTTAAGAAAGAGTTCTGTTCTTTGTCCGGAGATAATAAAATTTTACATTACTATTGACGATAGGGAGATATTATTTCGTAAAATGTCAAATTTGATAAAAGAAAAGATTTAGAGGCTATTTCGCAAAACATTTACTATAATCCAGACATGATAGGAATTTATAAAAATAGTAAGTTAATAATAACAAATATAATAAACAATTATAACAAACTAATAAGATAAATTTTCTTACTTAATCTAAATCGTATCTGTTCACATATTGATTTAGCTGATGATGGGTTATGCCAGAAAATACTAAGTAAGAAAATTTATCTTATTAGCTTGTTATAATTGTTTATTATATTTATTATTATTAACTTACTATTTTTATATATTTTTAACAAAGAGTATGAAAAAAGATTCTTCATGATAGGAATTAAAGATTAAAAATTAAATTCGGAATAATAAGATCTACGCTCCAGGAATTATTACCCGTAGCTTTGAGAAGGTTAGTAATTTCTAAGGTTTCATTAAGAAGTGATAATATATGATGTGGCCAAGTAAGCTTCATATCCGGAAGCAATCGTAATTATTTAATGCAGGGCGGACAAGTGCATTGCGACTGAAATAGATGAAACGTAAGGAAACAACATTAGTCTAGTAGCAAATTCAGAAAATGTTGACTTAGCGGCAGATACACTTAATCCAATTTCAAGAAGTGTTTCAGAGTACAATGAGTTATATCTCGCTGGCTCTTTATTCATACAGTCAACCGCATATTCTTATTTCTAAGCAAGATCGTCAGCATATAACAAAATCGGCGCGAGTTGGGATAAATTTGAATACAAGATGTAAAAGTTAAACAGAATTAGAATTAGAACAGATCTCTAGCCTGTCCGATGGTAAATTTATTACTGCCTCGATTGGAAAAAACAATATTCCCATTAAAAACGGAGAACCGATAAGTTTGACAAATCCGAAGAGGATGATAATACCCTTAACCGTTCGGATAGAACAGAATTCGGCACATTACCGAAAGTTCCTCTTGCTTGTCCAAAAAAAGTTCCAACGGGAAATTATAATGCGCGAACAGATATTGCCGAGTAAATAAGCAATGCAGTCGATTATTCTGATGAAACCAAAAACCGCATGAGGAAAATTCTTGTTATTCTCAATCGACCAAGTGAATCTGTTCTTGAATACTACTACTTCGAAGCATTTTCTGAAGCAAGAAGCCAAAAAAAACAAAAAACGATCGGTGGTCTATTTGAGGGTGCTCTGTTTTAGGTAACGCAACTGTCAGATTGGAAAACAACGAAGTAATTTTAATGATGTATTTTTTTTCAATTGCGGCAATACAAGTTAGTATCATACAGTTAATGGCGCCTTAAACATGACATAATTGCAGATGCATTCGCGCGACGGTCGTTACGTCATTTTTAATTATTCAACAAAAGTTAATTTATAGTACCATCGAGCTAGTGTAAAGCCTCTATAGAATGTGAAAAGGCAGCCGAAGCCCCAGGTTTCAAAGTGTTTTTAATTCATATGCTAAAAGATATTAAATGCCAGCCCCTATATTGTTGATAAATCGTATGAAATTTTATGACGTTTTCCCAAGAACATCATTTTTCAAATTAGCGCAAAAACGTCTGTAAACACGTCAACATTATCACTTTCCTTTAAGTTTTTCTTCTTCTTTTTTTGTTTATTTATTTACGTTTTTCATCCTAACGAAAATAAACCAACCTTAAATTTTTCATAATAAACCTTAAAACGGACCAACTTGAATAAATACGTATAAGAATTTTATTAAACTTGCTTGTAACGTTTTTAAAATTTCTTCATTTATACGTTTAATTAATTGTTTAAGAGTTCATCGCATCCAGAAACTCAATTGTAAACTTCTAGCCTAAAACATATAGATTATATTAATTATACAGTCGGGGAGAAGAGAAGGGAGATGAAACTTCCGCGAAATATGAAGAAATGTCTCCTTGGGATCAAATTTAACGTGTCTAATTGCGTTTTTTTCTAATTAATTATTCTATAAATACTATATAACAATAACTCATTAAACGAAAGAATAGACAAAAATATTTATTACTGCGGCTAATTGCAGAATATCTTTTAAAACTGGACTAAAAAAAAAAAGAAGGAATTGATAGATTTAAATCTTCTTTACAAATAACGGCGGCTATGTCACTGAGCTAGATTAAACTAATTTTTTCTCTCTTTAAATATTCATAGTTCCCTATTTCTTGTTTTTCCTTTTTTTCCTGATTACATGTTTTTTATGCATTTTGGATGCTGTCGTTAATTCAAATTTAGGGGAAATTACAAAGAAAGGATTCTTGAAGTAGGAAAACAGTAACAGAATGAATACATTTCTAATTGTGGCCAAAAGGACAATAAGTCTAGGATAAATAAAGAAATATATTTGCCAAATAATGAAAATCAGCTCCGAAAAAATAATGTGATTTTAAAAAAAAAACATACAGTAACCATTAACAAAATACACGGGGGCGTTTCCTTAACTACCCGTTTGCCAACCTACATTAGTTTACTTAAATGGCATCGAAATGCTCCACACACTAGATGTTTTTAAAATTTCGTGATAAATAAACGAATTTATTGTTTTATTCCACTATAAAGTACATTTATGCCGCAATATGTTTTTTTTTGTTTTTTTTTTTTTTTTTATATCTTCTTGTGAAATATATTTGATCACCATCTTTAACTACTGCGGTCAACGATCTCTAGTTATACTTAAAGAGGGCGTCTTAGTCTACCATCACGAATAAACCTCAAAAACGCGTGGATCTGTTGGTATTTTCGGTAATGATGTTACTGGACTTGAGCGAATATTAAATTCATGACGTATAGTTAAGATGTGTTGTATTAAGGGAGATTAATGTTTCAGCATAACATGAGCATAGGCATGAGCATGAGCATGAGCATGAGGTAGGAGTAGATTTTCTTTAGGAAGACAGATGGCTACATCTTCCGGTCACTTACTCTCGATACAAAAGAGAATTTACGGTTTATTAAATCTAAATGATAATTTTATTTTTAATAATAAACAGAAATACTTCCACTACAACTCGCTTACTGCTGCACAATAGACGTCGGCAGTCAGCTAACGTGACTTGGTTAGACTGGTGTTTCGTACGGTTTATCCGACTGTCGCAAATTGAAACTTACAAAAATTTCATCCGCGCTGAGTTAATGCCAGTAGTTGACACGCTAAAAATTAAATTATACAGGAGGAATGAACTCTTAGAACATATAACCTTTCGAAACATTAAATTTGATTTTCCCCAGAGCGAGGGCAAAAAAAAACAAAAAACAACGCATGATTAACACCCTAATTTCCAATGATAAATGTCCATTTCAAGATGTCATGAAAAGACCGTGTTCATAAAATTAATTTGTACCCGAGTAGTACGATCCCCACAGTCGATATTTATTTATTGTAGTTGGAAACCTTATGAAACCATGGTTTAATCATTTACTCTCTGGTTGAATCAGGTTATACAATTACTTTTGTTTACGATTGCTTTTTAAAGACCAACCATTCTTACTGATAAGTTTTATGCTAGACCATAGATCTGTTGTAGAAATGCAACTAGATGCCAATTGTTGCTGCTTCTTTGGAAGCCACATCAGCATCATTATTCCCATTGACTCCACAGAGACCAGGTACCAAAGTAAAGTAAGTCCCATACCTTTACAAGGGCGTCGGGGATTGTAAGACACCGATGAGAGTAACGTACCGAACAAAACTTAATCGATTTTCGTTTATTGTCTGTAAACATTTTAATTTAATAAATCAATGGATGCCATTGGGAATCAAATAAACTATGATACAATGCAGGAAAGACGCTTAAACTGTCGCTGCACATCGAATTATAATCTAACCTCGACAGCACAAGTGGCCTGTATCAAAAGTCCACGATATGATTTCTGCTGCTTCAAAAATTAAATACGAATTGAAGCTTATGATTAAGGTGTAACCCGAAGTAATTAATATGAGGGCGTCTATTAATATTTTCAAAACAAATCATATCATTAATTTTTAATATTATTACTGCAAGACCGCAAGTGTGCTACATAGCACGAATAAAGTAAACAAAATTTAATTACAAACATTTCAACAAATCTAAAATATAAATAATTAAAATGAAAACAAGAAACGATATTAATTGCTTATGATTAAAATGCAGTCCTACAAAAAAAAAAAACAAACTAGTACGATATACCAAATTACATGAAAGACTGTTATTTTTTTTCATACAAAAAATGCTAGAAACATAAATCAGTACTTATCATCAAAATTAAAATTCACTATTATTGAATATACTATTTTTAAGGTTTTAAGAACACTATAAATTCCGGCACCTGACTAATTTTGTTAGTAAGAAAAAATCTTTAATCTCTCACGAGTAATCAGTAATTACAAATACTGTAATTATAAAGATGTAAGTGCGTAGATATATATATATATATATATATATATATATATATATATATATATATATACACATACATACACACACACACATATTTATGCATGCAAGCATACATACATACATATATAATTCTATTTAACGCTTAAAATGAACCATTCAGTATGTATGTGCACGTACGAGTTTGGTGAATTATTAAAAGCAAGTGCTCTATAGCTTACCCTTCAATTTATGACTAACCTACGCCCCTTCTTGTCAACGCTTTCGATCAAAGCCTTCCTGTCACTACATTTTTAAATAATAGAAGTACATTCATAACTAGCCCGTTCATATAACCACGACATTTTACAAGCATCAGATTTTTACTAGGGGCGTGAAACATATTCGTTTTTATCATGAAATGATAAAAGCAACTTTGCAGAACCGGCACGGATGGAAAGATTTTATTTTTCCGCTGCATAATAAATTACGTATTGCGTAAACTGAAAATTAATCAATCGTCAACTGCACCATAATAATATATGTACATGGAACACATCCTTATCAGGACTTTTAATCGCGACAGTTGTTGACAGATCGGTATCTCTTATCAGCGTGAATTTTGTAATGTAATTTCCTGTATTTCATTTTATTGGTTTTCGTTCGTGTATGTATCACGTTCAAAAAGACACCGCGATATTTTTTATAACCCGCGGATTTTCTTAATAATTTCGTTACTCGGCGACTGGGTTTCACTTTTTTCTTTGCCATTTCATAGTCTTGTAATATAAATGCATAAGAATTTCTATTTCAATCTTGACAAAAACACGGAATTTCAAGAAACAGAATTTTTTTCCGTCTGCTCTGAAATGGTTCCCAGTCGACAAACTTGTCTGCAAAAGCTTAAACATGATATGATTATAAATCTCCGGCAATGCATTGTCGCGAATAATACAAGATAATTATATAGCCCCTTTATTTTGATCCATTCAATGTAATGGAATACATTGTACTACATTATAAAAACAAAAAAAAAAAAAAAAAAATTAAAAATTATAACGGGAGTTTGTGAGTTGAGGTGGGAATCAATCGCTGGCTGGAGATAGAAAAACCGATGAGTCGATTGTTGCCGATGATGGATGCGCGCGCTGATTACACGATTAGTATATCGGCTATGGGAAAAGAGACGGATTTTGAAAGTAAGTTAATGTGAAATAGTGAAAAAAAAGGAACCTAGGACGACAGTTCCACTCTGAATCGAGTCTAGTTAGTTCTTGTCGGGTCCAGTCAGGCTGTCGTGGAGTTCTCGTCGGAAATCCCAATCATTGCAGTGATTATTATTCTATGCAGTCATTGCTTCAAAACATTCAACAGGGGGTCACGTTTACTGATCCAGAGCAGCTGACCATAAACTTCTATCGCCATGCAAATTTTTGAAATTAACCCCACTTCCTGTCTTTTTTACCTTTTTTTGTAAAATATTACAAATAGGCATAGTTGTTAAGTTTTAGTAAACAAGTTTACAGATTATGGACATCGTGAGTTTGGGACAATATTTTGTTATTGCTATCTCATATGCGTAAAGGTATTGAACTTTATTCTATAAATGAACCATTTTTAATTTGACTACTTTAATTAAATATTATGTATACCGTAAAATACAGATTAGGATAAAACCCGGTATTAGGTTCGAGCATTACAATAAATTTTTATCGATATAAATAGAAGAATTTTCGTGTTTAACCGATCTTTATAACATTTTAAATTCTATTTTCCCGGGGGCTTTTAACTGAATTTTTAAATATTACAAGCTACTGAAATAGAAATAGATATAGAAATAGAAATATATATATAAGAAATAATAAATTATAAACGTAAAGTCTAAATAGCACACTGTAACAAAGAAAAAACGGCTGAGTGACATGATTTATAGTTCACCGGACAGGGTCGCAACAGTTCATTTGTCGAAGTACTAAGAAAGAAAGTATGCGAACAGTGCGCATCGCACTTTGAACTGTTTGTGTTTTTTTTACTGCAACACGGACATCGTACAAAGTCGCCTTTTGCAACTGCTGGTTTTTTTCGCAGCGCGAAACGGTTTGGCTTTACGTCGGCAGGGATTTAAAACTCATCAAAATGGCCGAGCTTATTATAACAACCACTCAGTATCCAACGAAGTACGCACAAGTTGCGTGCATTTGATGGTATGCGTGATTGAGGTCTATCTCGTTTGGCGTGCATGTCTGAACGCGGTCGCATTGGACGTCGTTCATTTTCCGTTATTGTCCGAAGGTGTGTAAATGCATACCGAACTGACACTCAACTAATGAAATGTGTAGGTATCTTATACCTTCTGACACGGTTCGAAATGATACTGAAACGGTACTATTCAACTAGTCACCGCTTTTAATTTAAATCCAGGGATGCCAACCACGAGGTTTTACGCTCGTGGATTTTATTTATTTAGATTTTATTAAGTTAAGAATAATTTAAGTTTTTTTTCAATTTTGAAGCATAAACAATATATTAAAATAAACTGAATCACACCTATCTTTCGTTGCCGGTCGACCGCTGAAAAACAATGATTAATTCGGATAATACGGATAAAATTTAATATAAACCGATATATACAAATATAATACAAAATTCTACGTATCACTGTTGTCGGTGGATATCCGGGGTGATCCGTAGGTTGACGATGCGGCGGTCGGTTGTCACGGAACAATTGGATTCGTCGTTGATTCTTTTAACGGACGTTCGATCGTTTCCAACTATTCTTTAAAAAGGTCGCGAATTTCGGAGTTTTACTTTTCGAACAAATAACTGTCTTTTTCAACTTGACCGAACGCGAAACTTCTGCCAAAACTAACTACTTCTCTTAGCAGGTCGCACAGGACTCCTCCGCAGATTGCTGGTAAACCCAAAACTAACGAACGTTGGCAAACGACTCGATTCAAAGGTGCGAAAACTAGAGACTCTTCATCCAGCCAAAAGACCACTCACTTCCGTCTAAAAAATCTTCTTTTTTTTGTCGTCATTTCTATTCCGACCGCCTTCCGGTCCGTGTTGGCCGAATCAGGTAGATCTTATTGTTTTTTTTCTGAACGGCGATTGGCCACCCCTCACCGACAACAGTTTCATGCGCGCTCACATCCGCACCCGCATCACACA
Source organism: Icerya purchasi (assembly GCA_039619475.1). Classification (NCBI taxonomy): domain Eukaryota; kingdom Metazoa; phylum Arthropoda; class Insecta; order Hemiptera; family Monophlebidae; genus Icerya; species Icerya purchasi. The sequence goes on along the minus strand of CM077116.1, from coordinate 402,476,522 downwards.
TTCCACATTATTTTTATTATTATTTTTTTTTTATTATTATTTTATTTATTATTATTTTTTAATACCCATGTAATGGACACATTACAATACTTATACCAAAACGCTCTCTCTTTCATTTCGTTCAAGTGTTTTATTTCACCAACACCGAGTAGTGGAGAATTCTACCCCTATTTTCATTTGAAGTTCAGAGCGTGAGCAAAACTACCATTTTTATATTTAGCGTATGCAAAATTCGGCAAAATGTTTTTTTCTTTATTCGCTAACACTTTGTGACAAATGAGATATTAGACTTTTTATTGTTCTACACGATATTCCCATCGGCTCGTACATTAATACCCGTTTACTTGTTTGGAAAAATAATATCTTACTAGAAAGAGTTTATTACATTAAATATCTCGGAATGATTCTGGACTAAAAATTACTGTGGAGTAAACATCTTTAGTCATCTAAGCTAAGAAAGTTAAATTTTATATTTTATCATCTCAATCATCATTTTAGTACTGCACAACTCCGTCAAATATGTTTAGCATTATACCAATCTGTACTTACCTACGGTATCATACATTAAGGTCATGCTGCTCAGTACCATTTAAAGCAAGTAAACCAGCTACAAAAACGTATATTAGTGCTTTGTAATAGAAACTTGGAAGTTTTAGGGCATGGCAGATTGCTATCACTTTCCGAACTGTATGAAACACATCTTCTTTTGTTTGTTTTGAAGAACAAACCCAAATTCAACATCTCTTGGAAACAAGGTATAACCAGACAATCTAATCAGGAGAGAGCGAAAGCACCCAATATAAATAAGACTCACATACGTTCCCAGGCCCTTTATATGGGTACTAAATTATTCAATTCCTTTCCTTTAACTTTAAAACAACATCTAACGAACTATAAATACAGGAGAAAACTACTTATTGATTTCATTTCCAGTAAGAGTTCCCAGTAATTTTCTAATGTTTTTCATTGTATTTCTACTGTTTTGTTAAGTTCCCGTTTCTTTTCTATTGAAGTTATATTAATTGTAGTTTCCCCTCTGTAATTATCGCATACATACCATCATTTAACATGAAACCCTGTGCAGTCATTAGGAAATTTTATAGTATAACCAATTAGGTTATAAAGTAAAACACAACCTTTTCCATATTATTTATTTTTTATTACTAAACATTTCCTCATTATTATATCTAATCTATAAAGATATTGAGGATTCGGGTATTCTATTATGCTGCACAGCTAGGAATTACGCTTCCCAAAATCTATGAGCGATCGCTCGGTTATTATCCTCCATGGCATTCACTGAACTTGACGATTGATCTGCAGCTTAACGACCAAGACTGTCAAACCACGCCTCCTGAAATCCTTAGACTGCGGTTCCACGAACTACGAGATAAGTATCTCTCAAGTATCGAGTATTACACCGATGGTTCGGCAATCAACAATAAAACCGGATATGCAGTCGGACACATGACCAAAACTCCGTCTTCACATGTGAAGCCAGGAAGTAACAGACAAGATAACATGAACAGCACCATTTACTCAGACTCTATGCTCTGTCTAAATGCCATCGGAAATCGTTTCACTGCGAATCCTATCACCCAAAGTGTTCACAAAATCCTAGAACAGCTAAGGACCTCCAATAAAACCGTCAACTTCGTCTGGATACCAGCCCATATTGGTATCGAAGGAAACGAATTAGCTGACCAGGCGGTCAAATCTGCAACCACGGCCGAATTCTCGCCAGACAATAGGCTAACACTTACTGAAGCTTCCGAAATGATCCGTAAGGCGTCAATCAGCTACTGGAACTCTATTTGGCTGCAAACACCCAGTAAGCTTCACAACGTGAGAAATACTGTATCTGACATAGTACATCTGTCGCTCTACAGCAGGTGGGAACAACAAGTGATCACTCGAATACGTATTGGACATACGCACCTCACTCACTCCTATCTAATTTCCAAGGAACCGCAAACTTTGTGCCAACGGTGTGACAACCCAGTGACGATCAAACATCTTCTGTTCGATTGTAACGCCTACCAGCCAGACAGAGTCCGAGCTAGACTCAATAATATTCATCCAGGTTTGACAATGGACGACAATGTGTGTAAAAAAGTAATAGATTTTTTAAAAAACGTTTCACTTTTTAAATTGATTTAAATTTTCATGTACAACTACGCTTGTCACACATCGCGTGACCCTTTTGTTTTGTTTTGTTTTGTTTTCCTTTTTTTCTTTTCTTTGCTTGTTAAGTAATACTGAAATAACTTTTGTAAATGTAAAAGATGTATTATACGTAATCTTTAAGAACCGAATGTAAATTTCGAGGTCGCTGAAGGCCAAGATGTCATATAGCGACCATAAATAAAAAAATATAATAAATAAATAAAAGATTTTGTTACTTAAATAGACATTTTTCTGTTACAATTCCCCCAGCTATTATAATTTCTACCACACTTAGTTAATTTTACTCTAATTTTTATCTTTATTATTATTTTATTTATTTCTTAACATCCATGTTGTCCTCTCCAGTATGCACTTGAGAGAGGATTATATGTATCCATGCATTGGTATATTTGTGGTGGGTTTAGTTGGTGTGCATTTGTTTGTTTCTTTTCACTGTATGCATAATCGTGTGTATGAATGATTGTATATTTGTTTATATAGATGTGTGTCTCTGTCTGTGTGTTCCATTACGGGTGTGTACTATATGAACATACTAGTTTATGTATGGCTGGTAGTATGATAAACTAGGTGTTTAAGATGGAAAATGTAAGTGATGATTTAATCGGAGTTGGTTTTGTTTTGATTTGATTTGATGTATATATGATTGTTTGTTGTTAAATATATATCGTAATATCTGTAGATGGCTAATTTATGAACATTTGTGTGTATATAAGAATATTTGTTTTAGTCCATGATTATTTTTACGTAGTTAGTTATAGTGCGTAAACTTGTATTAGTATATATATTTATTTCGTCTTGTAAAATGTTAATACTAGTTTATCACATTTCATTATAATCGTATTTTAAATTTAGAAGTGATAAAACATTTTACCCCTTCGTCCTCTAAGGTACCGTTATTGTTTTTGTTTTTGCAGTTTATTTTTTGTACATTTTTTGTTTAACACTCACCTCTCCTTTGTATTTCGCTACCATTATTAATTGTAGCTTTAATATTTACCTCTGAAATCATGTTTATATTTATACCTGTACTCGTAATTTCTTAGTTTTTTCAATTTTTAATGTTTAAATTTGTATCAGACCACTGCTTGCGCAGTATTACGCATATGTGGTTTCACCTGTACATATTCCAAAATATGTTTGATTTGATTTGATTTGAAATCTCTATTCACTTCTCTCTGTTTGCCCGCAATCTCCATTACGGTGAACCTTTATTTGCATATTTTTAAAACCGGAACGGGAATCCGTTAAAGACGGAAAGAGCGTCTCGACTAATTACTACAGTGAGATATTTGATCTATTTAAAATCAAATAAGAATGATTAAACATCTTATTTAAATGCAGATTTTATTTTATCGAATTTGACAAAAATCTCATCATAGGTCAGTAGTCGGTAAATGTTGATTCTGGCGACACCAATATATCACCCTAGAACCCGGTACAAACGCCAAAAACTAACCTAAATACTCTATCTAAAAACAAACCACATTACCTGTGCCAGAACTTGGAAACTAATCTCACTTTTTTGTCGGCGTCTCAAAATTCACCCATGTTCGAAGTTCCCATTGATGTACAAACGACCGATAATCCAAACATCAGCCTCTGGAAAGCCTACCGCTTACAGTGTTGTACCGTTTCCTTCCGGCAATTATTCTGCTATTGAAAATTAACCCCAAACCCGGTTGCAGCTACCGGAAAGTAACTTCAACCACCCAGATTGCGCTATACCTGTCCGGTAGGTAATTTTTTCAAAATTTACATGTAAGTATTCAAAATATAAGCTAAATTTTACGTCTAAGCCTCCGAAATTAAAACCCCATTCTAACTCACTTACTGTTCGCTGCCAAAGTTAATTGTATGTCATACCGCCATCTGAGCCAACAGTTGCGCACTGTTGTCGCCGTGACCACCCGTTTCCCGATTGAATGAAATATTCTTTTTTTGTTTCTATGGCCGCCGATCGTTCCGACCGCGAAGCCACCGTCATCTCCAACTATTTCCCTACCGTTCGTAATATTTACTTTTTCCGAATATGCCAAAGCCTCGACCGCCGCGGAAGCGTACCAACCGTACACACGCATGCGCGTCGAACCTGCCGGGTACATTTAATTTTAATTATCGATTTTTTTATTATTGATGATATATTTTTTAATTATTTATATAAGTATTATTTTGTCCGACAACCACCTAACCCTTAATACCGTGCGACATATTTGTCTGCTAATCCAATGCCCATTTTTAAAATGCAATACAATAAATTATACGTATGTAATATTTGAATTAATAAATGATCGTGTGATATTTCGTTTAGTCCCTCCACCGGGCCGCACTGCAACATTGTTGTAAATGCCAATCTGCGCCCTTTTTTTTCAAGGAACGCTAACTTCCCACTGAGCTACATCATGTCTCGTTGTAACAGCTTTTGTCAGCACGGGTCATGTACCTTCAGGGCTATTTTCGCGTTGTACGTTATTTACCGTCATCCAACACTGAAAACTTACCCCTTAACCCCTTAGCACCATGCGACCCGTTCGATCGCGTCATCCAGGAGACGCATCTCGGGTACCGTTACTTCTTAACCTTTGCATCGTGCTATTTTACGCGCGTCTTTACGAACATCTTTTCCCAGAATTGCGAAGAAAACGAGCAACATCTCCGCTCCCTGAAATGCTATTTTCAAAAATTCCGAGTGTATTCGAAATAAATCCGAGCTAACTTCTATTTTTAAAAAATCCAAAAATTATCCTCTCCCCTCTTCTGGCCCAAATTCGTAATTTTTTCGTAATAGTCTCATCTGTCGTGAGAGTGCACTGTCTATTCCCGCACATACTAGCATGGTTGAAATCGGACCTTACGGTTAATATATATTTATAGTACGCGTCTTTTTCTTTTTTCTTCCCATCGTACGACGTTCCCAAAAAGGTCCTACAGCTTGTTTTTGAAATCATCCCAAGTATACCGTATTTCAGTACCAAAAATTAATCCATACGTCATACATCATTTCTACTAATCGTACACAATTTTTTTCAATATCATCACTATTGCAAGATACTACGAAAACACTTTGTCCATTTTTACAACACAGCCGAAACCCTCACTTCTTTCCATTTTCCTGCTAAACATCTTCGAAATTTAATGTTATAATATTAATCCAAGTATACGCATGTTACCAAAATTAATATATCGCACCCTTTTCTCCACCCCATCGTAGGTTTGCAAAAAAATCCTACAACTTGTTTCAGATTAGCCTAAGTATATTTTTCTGTATCATCATTATTGCCAGATCCTATGAAAACACACTGCGCCAGTTTTCACTAGCATTGAAAACTTACCCCTTCCACTACCTACACCGTATTGTGATTTTTTCGGAAAAATAATGTAAAAAGGGTTATTAAACAAATGAGGAAAATCAGGAGAAATCTAAAGAAAAGAATTTCGCATGTTACTACGACGTTATTGTTTAACAGATACATATATTTTGACTAAAAATTCGAGACGATAAGAGAAAAGCTGTAATGAAATGATATGCTGAAGTTATCTGGAGATGCATGCAAACGATGAACTCCGTGAGAAAGAAGAAAACATTGAACTGTTTATTAGAGTGTAAAAGTCACTAAATAGACAGTGGAAAAAATTTGCAGTCTAAATCTTTCTACTGCTGTCAATGTATAGTAATTTTGGTGTGACGTTGCTTTATGAAAAAAAAAAAAAAAAAAAGTTAATAATGTAAATTTTACTAGGCAATTTAATATGACAGCTGTGTATCGCTCCGGTTTTTACAATAATAGCACACTCTTCAGACGGTATTGAAGAAAAATAATCGTATCTTTGAACGTGTCTCTTCTTCGAGAGCCTGCCCCTTTTGTTTACAGTCCGTTCCACCAGAAGTCAATTATATACTCGGACAGTGCTCACGTACGACATTACTATATTGCAGTGATGAGTAGGCCTAGACGGATATGTATCCGCAACTGCGACCAGTGATGACAAACTGAATCGACGCATATTATAGACAGATCCAGGTTTACACGATTTCGCTATGGAAGCTAAAATAATTGGCCTTGAACAGAGAAGAATAGTTCATTCCGCTTCGGTGATTTTCTGCGATTCACATAGAATGAATATCTGAACGGAAATGTGTCAGATCAGCTAGAAAAGTAAGAAATGATAACATCGGAATTAAAAAGAAATGTCCTCTACCGTTGGCTATGTAAAGTTGGCCGACAAATTTTCAAAAATCGCCATTTTTGAAAATTATTCATTTAAATAGTATAGCTTAATTAGAAATCATTTGGTGGGGTCATTGGTAGTCTATTCCCAAAATTTGGTAGTGAACGGTTCAGTTTCTAGAGACCATTAAAAAAAAGTGTGAAGTCGGCCGACAAATTTGCAAAAATCGACAATTTTTAAAAATTTTTTATTTAAATGGTATACATTAATTAAAAATCATTCGGTGGTCATTGGTATTCCTAAAAGCCGACTAGCGAAATTGAGCGAATCGCCTTGATTCATTTTCTCCGATTATATGAAGTATTTAAATTTATTTTATAATTACAAATTCGGCAAATAATATTCACCGTATATAGCAATTAAGAATATTAAAAATAAAAAGTTCGGCTAAATAATTCTAGGTAATTTTATTTTTAGCGCGTAAGCATCGTCTTTTCATACGGTGGAAATTGCCTAGTTAAAAATATTATTAAAGACGTAAAATTGAAAATTTAATTTGAAAAAAAAAAAAAAAATTTTAAAACATTAAAATATCATTGTTAATTACCGTGGAAATGTAAATTCGAATAAAGAAAACGAATTTGATTAACTCATTATTAATTTATCGTGGAAACATCGTTTAGAAAAAAACTAAATTTTTTTATAAAACATTAAAATATCCATTATTAATTACCATGAGGAAATGTAAATTCGAATAAAGAAAACTAATTTGAAATGGCAATAGTACCATTTACAAGCTCATCACTGATAGAAATAGTACGAATCTTTTAACGTTACTTATAGACGGCGTTTTTCGCTTGGGAAGTGAAAATTGTCGAGCGTTACCGTTCTGTAAAAAGTACTTGTTTGTTTTAATTATAATATTAGAGTAATATTCCTTAAGAAAGGCAGAAAAATACAGGAAATAAAGCTTTTGGGAAAATACAGAAATCACCTGTATGAAAAAGGAGAAAAAATGAAACATTTAACACGGGTGAAGCCACGGGCAAAGCTAGCAGGTAGGTAAATGGGTCGTTTATAGCATAAATGAATGATATAACAAAAGTGGTGTAAATAAGGGATAAGAAATAAATAATTACAATGATAAAGCTTTGGGACCTCCAGAAATGCCATTCGATTGACAAGAAACCGTATTTTTAATATTTGCTACCGGGAATGTTATTTATACTCAAATATGAAAAATCCTTACTCATTTACGGTAGTTTGCTGTTTGTGAAACGTGAAGACCATTTTTTTGGACGGTAATAAACATATTTCGTAGATAAAGAATCTTTGGAAAATTGAAATTAACCCAAATAAAACAGAAGCTATACTTTTTACTTGTAGATATCCCATCCCTTCAAGACAATTGATTATTAATGGCACCAGGACTTGGTGTAATTCTAGATAAAAGATTATCTTTTAAGGAACACTTAAAATACGCTGAAGCGAAAACAAATAGAACCATTGCAGCTTTGTGCCCAATTATCAATCGGAGATCTTACTTAAACATCGCAAACAAGCTTATTATCTATAAAAGTATTATTAGACCAATATTGGCTTATTCAGCTCCAGTTTGGTGCTCGATTTCAAACTCCGATTTTAATTAATTTAAATGACTACACAATAGGTGTTGTCGGTGTATTTTAAACGCCCCCCCCCGCTGGACTAAAATTGATGATACGCATAATTAGTTATAGTTGCCTTATGTAAAAGAGACTGTATAATTAATACAGCAAAAAAAAAATGTTCATGGCTGTTCCTACCATAGCAATATGCTTATCAGGAATATAGGCGATTACAATTCCGAGCAGCTATCCCGGATGTACGTTACGTATAAGCATCGTCGGATTAAACACAATTTAGTTAGTTAGTGATATCTCTAAGCTGTTAAGTAATGTTTTCAATGGTAACAATTGGTTGTAATTTTGATTACTTTGGGTTTTTTTTTTGTTATACTTTTTTTCCCCCTTTGTATTTTTATATATTTGTTAACAGTACGTACATGTTCTACGTAATGCGGTTAAGTCTCTTTCAAGCTGGTACGGCATTTTTGTTTATAAATACTGTATTACTGTACTTAGTTTTTTTTTTTTTTTTTTTCCTTGGGCGCGTCAACTCAGGACATTTACCCAGCACAAAGGACTAACAAATAATGAAACGTAGGGACTTGAAAGTTAAATCAGGAAGCGATTAGAAACAGAAGAAATAAAGATAGCCAATATAGGAACAACAGAAAGAGAAGGAAGAGCAAGAATGTAGTGGCCACAGTAAGGGATCGGGAGGCCAAGGCCAAGCAAATTAGAACACAGGACTGCGCGTTCTGAGGAGATAGATGAGCATTCGAATAGGAGGAGATTTACATCACAGGTCAAATTTAAGATAGGAGGATGGAAGGGACACAAGGGAGACTGGCTAAATATACGTTCTGTTCTATTCTGTTCAAAAAAAAGAAAAAAAAAAAATCTTAACCTAAATATAATTCTAGATAAAAAAAAAAATGTTGTTTTCTTTAATTTCGAAGTACAGATTTAAATAATGTACGAGTAAAAGCATAAGTAACAAGTAATATTATTATAAAACAGAAAAATTTTAAATTTAACAATAATATTGAATTAAGTCGCTAGAGTTTATTGCACCCTTCATTTTAAATTATTCAGTCTTTATATCCCCCCCCCCCCTCCCCATATTCCAATGAAAATTTTTCAGCCAATTTTTATCTGTCAGTATTAATTAAATAACTCTAAGGAGATCCCATTTTCCGAAGTTTATTTTAATGAACATTGAGTATCAGCACTAAATATAATTTTTAAAAATTATGAAAAAGCCGTTCCTAAAAATAGTATGAAAGCGCATGTTTTTTTAAGTTAAGAGTATTTGTTAAAAATTCTGCATAATAAATCTATGTTGCCAGGTTCATATGTATATGTTTTCACATCGTCCAAGGGTCGCACGCGACACTTAATTTTTTTTTTTATATTTCAGCTAAGATGTCTATTATCTTTTAATTATTTCTGTTTACATTTGTTGTCAAATTCACTGTATCACTTTTACAATAGGAGCGTATCTTTATTGAAGTGTTCCTCCTCTGGTTGGTCACAACTTAGCATAATTAAATATTACATTACTCCTTAGATTAACTTGAATTATTGGATATACATTAAACCCCATTACATAGTTTATTGCCGCTGGAACAATAATAGTTAGAAACGTTACAATGACTTAGAACGAAAATCAACAGTACTATTCAAATAGCACCATATATCCGCATGCTGTTCTTTATATCAAATCCAAACAGTAGTATTATATATAATTTTTTTTTTTTTTTTTAAATTTAAAAGTTACTATTTTGTAAATTCATTTATAATTTTATACAGCTGGCACTGTACGGAATTAACAATATTTTTAACTAGGAAATTTCCACAGTATGAAAAGAGACGGTGCTTACACGCTAAAAATAAAATTACCCACAACTATTTAGAAGAACTTTTTATTTTCAATATTCTTAATTATACCATATACAGAGTGAATATCAGTGTACTACTTGTCAAACTTGTAATAAAACAAATAAATTAAAATACTTCATATAATCAAACCAAATAATGAGAATCAAGGCGATTCGCCCAATTTCGCCAGTCGGCTTCACATTATTTTTTTTGTAGGTCACTAGAAACTTATCCGTTCACTACCAAATTTTGGAAATAGACTACCAATGGCCACCAAATGATTTTTAACTGTTTTTGCAATGTTGATTTTTAATTACCAAAAATTTGCCGGCCAACTTCATACGGCCTCTATCGTTTCCTCTACAGCTATTGGCTCAGCTTCTTACGTATCATCATGCTTCTGTAATTTTGCAGTGTTCCTTCTCTTTTTCCAACACATTATAACCGCTCAAAATGTAATTTAGTGGCCTTGTTACTTCTTTTCATGATTTTATTACACATTTACATATAAACTTAATTAATTACAAAAATATTTAAATAAATTAACGGTCCATTGAAAAAAAGCAACGATTCCTCTTTCTTTTGTAACAATTAATTTTTCAGCTAACAACACAGAGTGCACTCAATTAAAACCAAAAATACAGCACAGAAATAATAGGGGACTATACACACATGTATATATATATTACTTGATTCGGCCAAGTCCAGCGGTCACGGTCGAGTAGGCGGTCGAAATTTTGCAAAATCGAGATGAAGATTTTAGCGAGAGTCGCAGTTTTACCTTCGGGCAGTCAGTCGCAGTTTTTACCTTGAGTCAGTTAGTTCTTTTTCTACCGCCACTGAGTTATGTCTCGTACCTCCGAAGAGTTCGTATTATAAGAAGTTTTTTACCTATCGTTGAAAAGTGTTCGATCGTACCGGTAAAGGTGACAAAAAAATCGTTAATAACGGAAATTGTTAAATTCGGGAAAAAACAAACGAATCGCGACTATTGGAATTCATCAGCCAGTCAACGCACCGCAAACTCACGGACCACGGACCACCGCCGGCAACAGTGTTACGTACCATTTTATTTTATCGTTAATTCATTATATATATTATTGTTGCCGTATTCATAAATTAATATTGTTTTTCAGCGGTCGACCGGCAAAGAAAGATAGGTGTCCTTTTTAATAATATATTGTTCGTTATAAAAAGCTCTGAAAGTAATCTGTTTAAAACCGCATATTTTAATAAATTCGATAAAACTAAAAAGAAAAGAAAATCCACAAGGATAAAACCTCTTGGTTGGCATCCCTGAGGACCAAGCTAACGTTTAGAACCGTTACAATATATATATATATATATATATATATATATATATATATATATATATATATTGTAATGTATACGGTACATAGGCCCAATAAAAAATTAAATTAAATTAAATAATAAAAAATAGATAATTAAATAAAAATGTTTAATTAAACATCTGAGACTTCCATGGTGGATATAATTAGAAAAATAACGTACGGTGGACATCATGTTACACAAAAATTCTTTTATTTATAACGCTCAACGTTTCGGACAGCTCACGCTGACCATCATCAGAAGCAGCGAACTAAAGCAACAGAACGAAAACTACAGTCGAGTTGCGAGGAAGGAGACATAGCTCGAAAGAAAAAACTGAATTATAAAAAAATAAAACCTTTTACATTCCTAATTAATTAATAATATTAAAGTTAATCAATAATTCAATAATTTCAAATCCACGAGTTCAAAGGAGCTCGTGGGTGGTGGTATCGCTGAGGACTTTATATAACGAAAATATCGTCACAATATACAGGTAAATTTCACATTTATAAACAATTAATATATATATATATATATATATATATATATATATATATAAATTAACCAAAGTATTTAAAAAACAAAGACTAAAAACGTAGCGTTCAAAACTAAAAATAATTTAAGAAATAAAATGAACGCCTTAAATACAAAAAATAATAATATATTTATTAAAATACTGGTATATGTATACAGAATATAAACCGCACAAATTATGAAAAATCATATATTTGTCAAACAGGTAGAAAAATCTAATGCAAATGCGGGTACAAGAAACATATAAAATGATTCAAAATAATAACGAAATTGAAAAATCTACATATGCCGAACGTATAATAAAAAATAAACATAAACCTAATTTATTAGAAAAAACAGGAACAGTCTCGACGGCCTACAATAAAGCAAACTTAATGAATACAGTTGAAAATTATTACATAAATATAAATATAATTACTCTTAAACAATTAAATATTGCAAATAATAACCCTCTTTTCGAAATCAAAATTTAACTTGTTTTTGATTTTCCTTTTGTTTATATTCTTAATATTTGTTTTGAAAATACGTCCGCTAAATTCGTTATTATTATTTTGCTTGTATTGCGTTAGCTGATGTTTATAAAATAAGGTATTTATTTTTACTTATTAACGTATAATTATTTATACTTATTTTTGTTTATTATTAGTAAGGAATTTATTTATTTTATGTTTATAAATTTTTAATCATCCGGCTATGCATTTTATCTACATTTAAATATTTGATTAATTGGTATAACGCAAAAGGAACTTATTGTTAGTACGACGTTACGAATAATCGCGAACACCAACACGCAATTTACTACTACATGAGTAATCTCGGCAACTCTGGACTTGATTAACCAACTGACACTACGTAATCTGATCAACACTGGTAAGAGTACGTTGCGTCGACAACAACTACTGCAAAACGAATGCCAGCGTTGCGTGTACGGTGTGTCCAACGGATACATATCCGGGATGCAGTTCCGAACCGATTCCCGAATCCGAATCCGAATCCGAATCCAAATTCAAAAAAATAGCCAAGTTATCCATCACACTACTACATCCCCTTATGACACCGTTGAACCAGTGTCAACCAATGAGCCTAACCAGTCGAACGAATTTTCAAGTGCATTAATCTAAACAAGCCAAAGAAACAGGTTCATATAAAACATTTGGTACATGTACGGCCCCCTACATTTATACCGAACACGACCCGAATTAATATTTATAAGAAAATAAAAAAATGAAGCGGTTCCCGTTATCTTTTTAAGCCCTTAAGGATGGAAACTACAATATCTTCCGATTATCGCGGATTTATTTATTTATTCATTTACTTATTATTATTATTATTATTTTCAATTATTATCATAAAATTCTCGGTTAGTTTTTTAATTATATATTTAATAATCTTACAGCGATTTTATTGGGATGGCCGACCGTTAAAAAATGCAATTATTAGACGAATAAAAACGATACAGATATTAACCTATATAAGGAATTAAGTTACAGTGAGGTAGTCGCGTACGCGGATGATATAGCAATAGTTACGTCACATAAAGATATGAAAGAGGCAGAAATAAGGATGCAAAAAGATCTAATAACAATAAGTAAATGGGCACACGATAAAAGTCTAAGAATAAATGTAAAAAAGACTAACGGTACTGCGGAAAAAAAGAGACAGCTCTGATTTGTATTGTCCAAATATAATAATGCACTCAAATGAATGTGTACATTCAATGGGGGAAAGACGCGAATGCGAAATGAAAAACTGTCAAAAGTTAGACATAGTAATGCAGTATAAATATTTGGGAGTAATGATGGATCAACACTTAACATGGGACATACATATGGAATACATTGCAAAGAAAATAAGAGCAGTTTTACCAGCTTTATATACATTAAAGAAATATGCAACAAATGAAACATTAAAAGTAGTTTATTATGCGCTAGTAGAGTCGAGGATAAAATATGGAATTCAGGCGTGGGGAATGGCGAGAAAAGCATACTTGGGGAAAATAAATAAACTGCAAATTAAATGCTTGAAATTAATAGGAAATCCTTAAGGGGAGAGACCGATAGTGAAATAATTAAAAAAGAAAACGTAATGAGCATAAGAGGAATGTACTTATTACTGAAGATATGGGAGTACATATCAGCAGAAAAGAAAATTGAATTGGAGGAAAGAATAAACACAGAATACGAGTTGAGGGAAAAACTTTCGTACCAATTGCCGTTAGCAGGAGCAAACGGATAAATATATTATAACTCAGATGTTGAATAAAATACCCAAAGAAATAATAGAGAAGGAAAAAATAGGGGAAAGAAAAAGGAAAATAAAGGAATGGCTTCAGGAAGAAGAAAATATAAAAAAAATAATAAACATAAAATAAAAAGACAAAGCGCAACAAAAAAAGCTCGGAAAAAAAAACTGAATATAGAAAATAGAAATAGATTAGTAATTATTGATAAGTAAAATAGAGGTAGATTAAGTAAATATTACACGATCATGTGTATGTATAAGTTAATTTAAGATGGTAAAATGTCAAATAGGATAATTCGTCGACAAGCGTTTTAGCTTGACGAAAATTTTTGTATGTAAAAAATTATAAATACATATTTTTCAAAAAAAAACAAAAAAAAAAACAATGAAATGTGATTAATTTAATAAAATTATTTGCATCGCCGGAGGGGTGTATGTAACAGTCGTATTGCTCGAATTCGAGCGTCGTGACTACCTATTCGTTCATTCTAGTTGTACAGAATAGGTAGCGCTCATAGCAATTATTATATGCAACGCAGGTGTACACACGCAAGAAGACTACATTCGGAACTGATAGTAGCCGCTTGTTATCGCGCCACTAGTGCAGTCCCGTGTGTGTCTGCTGTGTACTGACCTAGCGCGCATATGATGTTGAACGTGGTGGTTTGCCATTGCCTGCCACGTGATTATTAGCGATTATTTATTTATTTATTTATTTAATTCTTGTAATAAGTTTGTCGTCGCTCGGGACCGAACCCGTGACCGCCATATCGGAAGTCAAGCGCTCTAGCAACTAGGCTATCGCGACGACGCCGGAGGGGAAGGGGGCTAAATATTCCTCCAAATACGAAGTGTGATATGTTGCGGAGGCCAATTCTAACACTTCTGCGGCGAAATAATTATTTTGCAATTCCAGAAAGTCCTTGTCGTTACTTTTATGCACGAAAATAAAACTGTACAAAAAACAAAATAGGCATTTTTTATCGACAGTTATTTTGGTTTTTAGGTAACTGTTACAGCGCGGAAGACAAGAGTCCATATTTTCTCCAGAGACGTCGAAAACTAATCCGCAACTCTTTCCTTCATCAATTTCTAACTTCCCCCTCCCCACTGCCGAAATTCGCAGGCTCCGATTTTAACGTACGCTTCTTTTTTGTCGATAAACGATGGTCCATCTACTTTAGACACTACACAGAATACGGACATACATACTCTCTCTGAACACATTACCTTTGTTGCACATTTTATATTCTTATTTTAAACGCTATAATACAATGTAAAGGACACAATACAAAATATATGTTTTATTTTAAATTTCGGATTGCTTATATTAACTGACGTCAAAAGCTGTCCGAAATATCAGAGATATTTTAAAACACGACGCTGTTTACCAAAAAGTATATATTTTCAACACTACTTACTTAGACGGAAGTTTCAAATTTTTAAGACCAAAGTTTTCGTTTGAAAAAGGTGAATGCCTATTATGCGCTATATTCTTTCGCTTCATAGATGTGAAAAATTATAAAAAGCTATTGCGAAATTTAAAAAAATTAATGTTTTCCGGTAGATTGATACTTGATTTATTTTACTGAAGCGAAGCCCCTCTATCAGGAGCTTTACACATTTTTTTCGCACCTCACGTAGTTAAATAATTCAAAAATATATAGTTTAACTCATCACTGAAGTAAACAAAGTATTTTTTTTTTTTTAAGGGCCAGCCAACTACGAATTTGCGCCGGCAAGTGAAATTTTTTGAAGTTTCAATGTGCGACGGAAGATCCGAACCAGGACTTACCAGAATGAAACGCTACTGCCCTACTACCCAACTACACCACTGTAAGTTGCTTTTTGTTTTAGTTTTTTGAATGGCCAATTATCTATCTTTTTTTCTTCTTTTTTTCTTTTCATCCTATAATCGAAAGAAGTCATTTGTCTTCTACCGGATATCGGAATGGGAAATTTCGGAATTCACTGCACATGGTTGGTAATGTTTGCTCCATTAATTATAATGATTTTTTTTTTTTTACGAAACTCGTGTAATTTAATTGTCCATTATTAATTTCACTACTAGAAATAGATCTAAAGCAGCGATACTTATGAACTATGAACTTGCATTAAGATTACTCGCTACTTGAGATGTGACGTGAGCCTAAAGATCCTTCTCTCATCATTCTTTACCATCTACTCTGTGTTGCGGCATCAGTGACCACATTCGGTACGGGCAGCCCCATTGTGGCTTTTTACTTGGTCAATGATCTTGTTTTTTTGCTGATGTCATACTCTACCTCATGTTCTCGAGTTGGCATCATGCACCTCACTATTACTCTCTTATTTCAGGCTGGCCTTTCGCCTCATGTTGTCCTAGGCTCGCCACACGCTCACCTCGTCTTTACTCGCGCATTTTTCTCCTTTACGTTCACTTGATCAACCGGGCGGATATATAGTCGCCGTGTAACTATTCCTTTATATTATCCATTTTATGTCTTCATACCAATCTTATCCTGTTTCGTATTTTTTATTTTTTTTTTCTTTCACGTCACATCGTGGTTCTACGCCGTATCACAGTAATTTTCAGACACTTTTATAGAGTTAATTATATATATATATATATATATACATATAAACTCGGCCATTTTGGCCTCGCAAGGGGCTGTGCCCCTTGACCCCTTTTGCTTCCATTTCTGTCTCTTTCTCTTCTATACTTTGTATAAAATGATCAAAATTTACAACGTAATTCTTACTGGCATCAACACAAAAAAAAAAATAACATAACCACAAAAATCCTATTTTAACATTTAACTTCCATTACATAAAATTAAGACATTTTTTCGTTACATTTTTCGTTACATATTTCATTACATTAAATTGACATTTTTTAAATAACAATAATAAAAATACTATAAAATATAACAAACGTTACATAAAATTGAGACATTTTGCGTTACATCAAATTGGGACACTTTTTCGAATGGGGGGTAGCCTAAGAATTACGTTGTAATTTATATATATATATATATTTAGTTTGCTCCCGCTTCAGCACATACCTCCAGATTTCATTCAAACCGAAAGTTTTGAATGCATTTGGAGGGGGGATTGTGTGACGAATCGGCATTGTAGCACCATCTTGCGCAAATGTGAATTTGTTCTGTTTTTAGCATTGATTTATTTTCCAGTAACACGCCGCTGTCGGGGCTGGTCAGCTGATCTGTTGGCAGAGCGGTCGTCTAGATGTGATTATCAGTTGCGCGATGATGGCGTTGCATAAACGAATAGGCTGTTTTCGTCAGATAGAGATCCAGTGCTCTGGCGAGGCAAGCAAATAATATCGGTGATAAAACGTACAAATGATAACAAAGAGAGTGGCTTTTGTTAATTTTCTGTTATATGTACGGTCGTAATAAAAGTGTAATGCTCGTCTTCGTTTAGGGATTAGCGATTTCAGTTGAATGTCATTATATTCCGTTAATTTCAATAATATACTTTGTGCACGACATATATATACACACACACATACATATATATCTACAACTATATCAGCTGTTCAAAAGTAAAGGTCGCAATCCAACAGATATACAGATTTATTTTATTTCGCTTTCAACGCATTTGCAAGCTCGGCTAAGTACTTCGAAAGTTGTCAGGCCTATCCTCACTGGCGCCCGAAAAAAAAAAAAATTGTAGTTCACAAACTTGATAATTTTAGCTTCTCGTAAAAAAAGGACGAAAGACAGAATTTGTAAGAATATATAAATATGCATATATATATTTATATATATTTATTATAGTCCGTCTATCTATTTGTCTATCGGTTTGGTTCCATTAGGCCTAAATTTAAGATTTTGCTTATTCAGCAGATAAAAATGAAAGGAGCAAGCGCAGTTGATCCGTACTGGCAACAACGCGCCACAATTGTTGAAATTCAGTTTGAAGTCTAAAAGGTAATTCTAAGTAGGGTTGTTCGGCCATCATTAACAATAGAAGAGTATAAAAGACTAAACGCGGCATTTTTTTCGTAATATCCGCTTTTACAGTTTTCGTTTTTTTCCTTTCCGGGAAAACAACTAAAACGATTAATAACTAAAGAAAATAATACGAAAAACGGAAATGAAAAAATACTGACAAAAACATTTAAACATACAAAACGGCAATTCCAATACCGAATAATTGTAAGTTATTCTATTTGGTGTTCAATACTGTGTTCCTGAAATCTCGCCCGCCTTATCCGTTAGTAGTATATAGGAAGCCCTGTTAATATTGGGAAAGACTCATTTTCTTCTCTTTTCGATGATAAAACGGATTCTGATGAAGATGAAGATAAAAATAAAAAGAAAAAAAAAACACACGCAAAAAAAAAAATACTGAACCAAAAGGAGGAACGACAACTGAAACTAGGCGGTTCATAGTTGGCCGAAACGGGAAGAAGAAGAAAACGGAAGAGCAGTTTATAAGCGAACAAATGTTTTTATAAACAAACTGAAAACAGTACACATGAGTGCTAAATTTTATCTAAATTCCTTGTTAAATAGCAAGAAGAGAACAATAATTGGTTTTTCAAGTTTAGGAACTTGTTGTTAATATTTTATTTTTTAAACGTAAATGAAGCAGCGAATGTATTTAAAAAAAATAATAAAGGAAAAGTGAAGTTAATGTGGATTTATTAAGCATAAATAACTTAATAATTTAATTGCATATATTTTAGGTTTTTTGTAAGCTGGTAAACTTATCCTTAATTTTTAATTTTCGTTGTTTTCTTTTGTTTGGATTAAAACTAGAAAAGCTGCTGTGCTTTTGTTGCTTTAAGTTCGCTCATAATTTTAAGAAATTAAAAATTGCATCGTTTCTTATTGCAGAGAATATTTTTATAATTTACAAATAAACATATCTAACGATTAATGCACAATTACAATATTCATTAATTTAAAAGGAACTTACGATAATGTAAACTTAAATTTTTATAAGATTAATTTGAATGTTTATTTTGTAATTTCTGTTGTCGCCTGCTGGGACCGAACTCAAGACTTTTGTAACGGAAGTCGAGTGCTTTAGCGAGTAGAGTATCACGACGACTAATACTCTGAATATTAAGTAATTGGTAAATATAATTATGTTAAATGATGGAATAGATTATAGATAACACTTTTAAAAGAACAATAGAAAAAAATCTGCAATTTAGCTGATTGATTCTAAAACTTGATCATCTGATACGTTGAAACGTAATATTCCGTGTTGTTTTCAGTTTGCATATATTAAAAATATCGACAAATTAATATTTCCTTTATAAAAAGAACTTATTAAAATAAAACAATCAAAAATCCCGAATTGATTTTTTCGTTTAGAGCCGAATGGGTTTAACGTATAAACAGAGGGAAAAAAAGAAAACATATTATCCAGAAATAATGGAAGATTTTAGAGTAAAATTAGCACAGTATCAGAGGCAGTGAATAAACTTCAAAATTAAACAAATCCGCTAAAAGATATAGGGAAAAATTAGAGTTACGTTTATAGCAGAACAGTGTAGAATGATAACAAAAAAGAAAATAAGCAATTAAAGAAGGAAAAGAAACAAGCTGACTCTAAAGCTGAAAAACCATTAAACAGAAATCATCAAATAGATTATAAGTAAACCACTCAGTAACCAAATAAAGGACTTCGAAGGCGAGAGTGGTCTAACGGAAAAAGGAAGCGAAAATGATAAATAGAATTAACGGTAGAGATGGTATACAAATTGCACTATTTAGTAAAAATAAGACCAATCAGTGAGAGAATCGGAGGATCAGGTATTTAAAAAAAAAAGGAAAACAAAAATAGTAGATGTCGAGAAATATTCAAAAATGGTTCATCTGACGGATTGATTTCATCATCATTTATTTAGTTACATATTTATTTGCAAAAATGTACAAACAACAGTCTTTCGGCCAATTACCACTTATAATATAGCTAAACAACGGTATATAAATTATTAATCTAGCTGAAACAAACTCGCATAAACCCATAATGGCAGATTAAAACAATATGACCGAACAAACTTATAGTGGTAAGTATTATAATATGCCGACATGTATTCCTCAAAATTGCATCTACATATTCTCAAACTCAGTCATACACACCTCCTCAAACCCATGTACACATACTAGCATTCCAGTTCCCCAAAAACTCCTATGTGCCATACTTAGCTTTTGAGCATCGGCGACTGCCTATTTGTACATTTCAACTGTACAGACATAGACATAGTGTTCTAGGCAACTGTTATATTCAAAACGCGAATGTACACACGGAAGACTACATTATTCGGAACTGATTAGTAATCGTTTAATTTATCGATATACAAGTGCGGTTCCCCGCGTGTGTCTGCTGCGTACTATCTAGCGCGCATATGATGGTATGCGTGTTTGCCATTGCCTTTGAGCATTTTCATTTAATTTTTCGTAATAATTTCTATCGTCTTCTAGAATCGAACCTGAGACTTCCGAAACGGAAGTCAAGCGCTCTGGTAACTAGGCTATCATGACAAATTAAACGAAAGTGTGACCGTCTATAATGAAAACTTATTGTACAACGCAAAAAAAAAAACAAAAAAAAAAAAAGAGCAAAGCAACCATAGCTTGACTAGCGAATAAGCTTCCTCTGTTCCACACTTTTAGCCTATTTAGCGTGCTTTGTTCCTTACTGCTTAAATTATATTGGACCAACTGTTGATGTTCGAAAATAAACGAGAATATATTGTAAATACAACCTCGTTGAAAAATCATAACTGGCTGCTAAACACCAGAAAAAAACAACTAATAATATCTTGCTCGATAAGTGAGCTCTTGGTTAAGGAGAACCATGGCAGGAAATGGCTGATTAAAAAAACTATCGAAACGGAGCAATGGTCCACTTTTAACCGTGAAGATGGGTTTCAGATGACCTCCAACGTCGCCATCTGTACTATCATTAGTTAAGAGAATATGTAATTATTTTGTTTTTCTACGCGGCTTTATTTTTCTTCTTTGGGCTCACCCGCAAGGAACATTGACCCAGCGACTACTTTACATGACTTTAGTTGGTTTTGTTTTAGCGAAGGTTTTTGGTTCTATTTTACTAAGCATTTTCACAGTTGTTTACTCATTCCAGTTTGAGAATTTTCTTGAATCTCCTTCTTCTTCTATGTGCCGTGTGCTCGAAGGACGTTGGCGATCATCCCCACTTCCGTAGGTTTTTCATCCACATTATTCTTGGTCGGCCACGCCTGCGACTACCTTTTATCTTGCCCTGTATTAACACTTGAAGCAGCTGATATTTGCTGTTCCTTTCATTATTTCCTTAGTATCATTTTATTCATCGTATTTTGCGCGTTATTAGTTTAGCTTTTCCCGCACCGGTTTCTTTGTTTTCTTATACATGTTTAATTTGATGTTTACTCGTCCCGTTCCGGGAATTTTTAGGTGTTCTTTATTTCTAATAATTTTTGGAAAATTATTTTTTAAATTCATTTTAAAGGAAATCTTAGCATAAAATTTATAAATCAAAATATTGAAAATTAATAGTGTTATTATAACGCATGGTAAATTAGCCGGCGAATAATTTTATTTCCGCCCAAAAGTTAATACTCGTGTTTTTGTTTTATAAAGAAAATTCACAAAAAAAAAAAAACAAAAAAATCCAAATTCTTACACTGCACCAACTGGGGAAGTATTTTTATTTTTCTCCACTTTTCCACTGCGAGCGCTTGTGGTGGTAGATGCCCCTTCTGGGAAATTGAAAAGAAAAAAATGAGAAGTGGTGTCTAGAAGGGGACACACACCCGGTAGGAACGAAGTTCCTTTCACCACTTTTTGGTAGATATTCAAGTATAAAGTCATTCATAAAGTATACGATAAAAAGTGACACACAATATATAAATCCCATACAAATTAAAACAAAAAAAATAAAAAAACAAAAAATACGAATCCCGTATGAATTAATTAAAACAAAAACAATAAATAGTGAGCAGCCTGCGACATGGTAGGAAAACCTATACCAGAACTCCTTTACAACAACAGATCAAATTGTGAAAATGTACTAACATACCTAAAACATGTAAATATGTATAATAGTATCTAAATAAGTTAACTGTTAAGATGTAATATATTCGTCGCAAATGGTTCCATTGTCGAGCGACAATAAATAAATGTATTTAAAAAAAAAAAAATCTCATCAGACTGGTTGTAGTGTGGTAACGTCGCACAAAAAAACCGCGCCAATTTTCAAATTCAATAAAATGTACACGTGTTTAGAATTGAGCTTATACAGTTGACCGCGTACGATGCTTTCTACTCGAATCTCGATACTAGCTCGCACGTACACACACACGCACCCGTATATAATAGAAAGAGACAAACAGAACGAGAAAGAGAGTGAAGGTCGCCCGAAGGACGACGTATAACGCTTTTTTTCGTTAGTACTCCTTTTTTCTGGCAGTTTACTCCTACCGAGACAAGCCGCGTAAAAGATCTTCGTTCCAAAAAGAAGAAAAAAAAAACGAAATATAAAAACTGGTGAAAAATAAGATTAATTCAGTTTAATTATCAAAACAGCGTAGTAACCTCGCAATAACGTCCACCACCCTTTTTTTCCCTATAAAATAAAAATAACGTACGAACGTAGTATAATAGTACATTAATAAGGGAAAACATTCTTATAAGTCAATGACGGTCCGAAGAAATTGTCATGGTCGCATGCCGGACAAATTGATTTAACTAGCAGTGAAAATTATGCCGGTGAGGAGGCATTTAAATACGAGCCAAAGTACTTCAAATGTACTGACAGAATCTATCCATTGTTTGCTTCTTCCGAAAATTGGAGTCACTACAGGAGAACTACATTCAAAGGATTATTGATGAATATAAATTTAAATTTAAATAAAATTCATTTAGATTTTGAAAAAAAAAAACTGAACGGAATACAAGAACTGTTTGTCCCGCGCGCCACAAATTCGGCTATCGCTTTCACCTCAGGCAAAATCTTGGTATGGAACATTGAATACTATCAGTTATGGAAGCGGAGCAGAGAAACACCGTTTAGGATATTGTAAAAAGTGGCTGAGGTTTTTGAGGGGAAAAAAAACAACAACATATTTTAGATTCATCCAATGTTGTTGTTCCGAATAACTTCGTCGATTTAATATCAGTCCTTAGTAGTACAACAACAGAGCATACCGACACGCTGTTAGTTTCGCTAATTATGTTTTAATTATATCGGTGATGCTCCGAAAATATGAGCCGTAGGGCCACCTGAACAAAGAACCACAACAAACGGGGTTCGGCATTTATTTCATACAGATTTTTATAGTTTCCACGCGTGAATCCGACAGTGGTAGTAAACGTTTCTAACGTAGGTTGCTATTAATTCCCGAACATCTAGGAATAAAAACGTGCGGTAGGAATAACAAGAACGCAGTCTCTGCAACATCAGTTTAGACGTTATCAGGATGGAGGGGATGATAGTGTCGTATGGAGTCTGAGAAATCGATTTCGTTTTTAATTTCGATCACGCAGTAAAATGCTTGCAAAACATTAATAGTGACGCGGGAACAGAAAACAAAATATAAATGATGACGGAAGCAATTTGCTATTCGACTGCCATCAGTTTCTTTATCGTACACTAGACCAAATGAAAAACTTCTATGCACGCATATTCTTTTTGTAAATGTGATCAAACTGTCAAATCGTGATGATAAACACGGCTGAAACGCGACGTATGAACCATTAGAGTAGTGAAACGTGTCTATAGGTTGCAGGTACGAACGTTTCATTTATCCTGTCAAAAATTAGCTTTATCTCTCACAAATACGGACCCCGTCAGAGATAACACGAAATATACGGCCAAATAGGGTTACATTATGAAAAAACCCCGCAATTCGGTTTAATTAAACAATATTATCGTCGTTATGCGCGCGTATTGTACAAAAATCACACTTACAATAATATTGAGAATAATCGTGTGTATTGAAGAATATCAATTTATGTTATAAAGAAGTTCGTACAATATTTGATAATTTGGAAGATTTTATCTTGTTAAATTAATAGTTTTGCGTTTACATATTAAAATCGAGTAAAATTACAACAGAAGTTCTGACGTTTTTTTTTTTCCTTTTCTTATATATGTATGTATATACAGAGATTAATGTTGAAAATATAATAAAATAAAAAACTGTATAATTCATGAAATGAGAGTTTGATTTTAAATAATACTTCGTTATACAAAAATAAAATATTTAATAATCGAATTCCACCACTTCAAAACTTTATAAAAGAAGCAAAAGGACTTTTTAAAGTAACATATGTATTTCCAAAACAGCAAACAACCTAATCTTTGTATATACTCGTAGTATATGTATATAAAAATGAAATGCTGTTCGTTGGTAAGCGCATCGCTTGAGAACGACTAGACCGATTTGGCTAATTTTTTCTTTTTCAAAAATGTTCGTAATAGTCCGAATAAGGTTTTATGTCAAAAAAGCTCGGAAAATTGGAAAATTCGGGAAAAACAAAATCCTCTTTGCTGCGGCCATAACTCACCATTCGAGCAACGGATATGCGTTTTTTTATTTTTTGTTTTCTTCGTTACGGACCTGGAAAGGTTTTCTCAAACGTGTGGCGTAGCGTATATACAGCGCTATTCCAATGTTGAGCAGATAAATGACTGCACGCGATTTAGAACCGTATCAAAATTTTTCATTAAGATAATGACGATTTTCACAATTTTCTCCCGTTTTTTTTGTTTTTTTTTTTGAATAGTTTCGAAACGTTTTGCAAAGCGCATTGGATTTGCCGTTATTTTAGTTTTTTGTAAATTGCAATTTAATTATTTCCTACGTACATTTATTTATTATTATTCAGTTTAAGTGGTAATTCGAATGCGTGTATTTTACGTTACCTGTGGAACAGCAGTCTGCACTTAATGACCTTAATTTAACTAACCATTTGATGGAATGAACAGAGTTGATTTTATTTGAAAATTAATCGTAATCCGTCTAGCCTGAAATGTCGTACCCTTGTCATTTTCCTGAGTGATAGCGATTTAGAAAATTGCGAACTTTATTAAAATTATAATATCATAAATTTTTTCAGTTGCAACTGCTTCAAATCATTTCTTTACAAATTAGAACGCCGTCAAAACGTCTTCGCTTTACCTTTTGACTGTAGAGTCCCCCCATCACAGCTAACCTACCTGAAACGGGCGTCCCCTGTACATCCGTAGATTTACCGAGGCTACTATCGTATCCTCGCCAAATGTCTTTCTATTTTCTCCCTAAATGTCGTTGCCTATTTCTAGCCTTCGCCGACGGTGTTTTTTTTTTTTCCTGTAATAAAACTCCAATTCTATCTCGCATTTCTACTCATTACTCAGATTTTTCCCTCTAGTATTTTTTTCTCATCACCAATTTCTGTAATTTTCTTGTAACCGCTTAAAACTGCTTCAGCCTAACTCATATTTTTTGTATAATAATACTATCGATTTCCTCAACCACTCTAGAACTATTCGCTAAAATTATCGACAAGGTCTGATTTACAAATTGCTACTACAATTACTATAGCCTGGATGTAAAACTTAAATTGCAAAGCTTTAAATTCACTCATTTGCAAACACACAGACTGACTGCTGTGTCCCATCAAAGTTAACGACACTCTATTCCATTAGAAACGATAAATTTTACAAATTCACGTCATAAAACCGTTTTCTTTATTTTTTATTAGGTTGTCCATTGACGGTGTTGTGTCCTCTAGGTGATATTTTTCTCCATGTTTCCGTGTGTTTTAACAATTTTGTCACATTCTGGTGATTCATTACTATTCTGTGAATGAACCAGAAGGTTTTTTCTTGTATCCGAAAAGGTGGCTTTGTTTTCTTTTTTAGGTGGATCATTAGTGTTTTACAACTGGCGATATAGCGACGCATAAGTGTTTTAAAGGTTCTTACTAGAAAGCGAAAAAAAACAAACAAAATTTTTCGAAGAAATTAAACAATATAGTTTTTTTCATTTTTAGCAGATGTCAGTAGTGTATAAATATGCAGGCTAGCGACTCCCGCTAATTCGAACACCAAAACTATGTCCGTAGCTTGAAAACTAACCCAAATATTTTATCAGGGGGGCAAAAAGTAACCCAATTTCTTGTTTCAAAGCCTAAAATTTATCCAAGTTTCCCCCGGTTTCACTAAATTTTGTTGAGGTTCCTCCGTAGTTCCCATAATCCTAACATGATCTAGTACAACCCCCAACTCTTAGACTCTTACACTCTGGTAATCCGAACACCATGTCCCACGGAAAAAGGCCCTCAACCCCATTCCTTGCTCCAGAGCTATAAAGTACCCTGTTTTTTAAGTTTTCTTGTATTTCATTAAATTATAACCCAATTTCCCATTAGAGGGTCCAAATTTCACTCATACCCTTACGATTTAGGCTGGGGACAGTCCGAAAATCCAAACACGCGCCCGGAGAAAATGGGCCCAACCCCTAAACTCGTTGTATGAGCTTACCAAATATTCATGACTACATAAATATTAACCAATTATTTAAATCTACAACCCGAAACTAACATTAGTCCGTTTGCCTCTTCAATCCCCTTTACTGATTAAGTATAATATACATTATTTATTGTTTCTTATCCTCTTGATCATCTCAGTCGCTGTGGAACCATCCAATCCTGCACTGCGCGGAACGGCCACTTCCGTTTTCATATCCAATATATTGCATTCTATTCACTTTTACCATGATCACCAAAGCCTCGAACGACACCCCCACCGCCCCTGACGATTCTTACTGAGCGGTAATTTCTTTCTGAGTCAGCCGGCAAAGCACACCTCCAGTTCACACACATGCATACACCGCTGCGATAGCCGGCATCAAAGCGCACCGTCCATTCCCACGCATGTATGCCGCGATGAGCGACACTCCAATTGTGCACCGGAAGTTTTCCGATCTGAAATATAAAAAAACGAACGAAAACGGCATAAGGACCATGATATTTGTTGGACTCGGCGGTTCCAAAACTGATGGCCGCTTTATCGTATAACATTGGAATGTTAGATGGCTTTCAACATTTTTACGCATCGTATACTTAAAAAATGATATTTAAAATCCGTCAACGAAAAACAATAACACCAATTTATCTATTACAAAATATTTCCTCTTTAACGATTGTCTATTAAAAAATATTTCAGAACACGCCAGGTTAATTTTAAAAATATATATTAATTGTTTAAACTTCCAATTTCATTTTTCGTTTACGAAACCAATTTTAATAAACAACTGTGATACATATTTATGTTCTCATTTATTTTTTAATCATTAAAAATTGATTCTGGCCTTTGCAATTTGCTAGTTAGCTCAACCTTCAATAATTTAACCATACACCTAACGGTCTATTTACATTTATGATATTTTATCTTTCTGTTATTATAATAATAGATGTCTCTAATTGGTCGAACTCAAAAATTTCATACGGTCATCACATTTGTATTGTAAATTAATCAGCTGATATTAATCTTTTTTTGTATTAATGTGAAACAGAAGCTTCGTGAAACATAACATGCCGTGCACTGAAGTATATTCAGTTAGAAATTATTGTAATTTACATTATTTTATATAATATTCGCACAAAAAATTATTCTATTTTACGCAACATTCCTTAAATGTGTATGTTCCCTAGAGGTTGTTAAAAATATTTAGAATAAGAACCGTACTGCTAACGGAATGATAGCCTATTTTTCGCGAACCGTTAAGCAGGTTTTTTCTAAGCAACTGAAATGTTATTCCAAATAGCAAACGTTCCCCGTCGAGATATGATAAGATATTTTGAAAGTCACTGAAAGAGCGACTTCTACTCATTTTATTCCTTCGTCGATTTTATAAAATCCGGAGTTTTTTTTTTTTAAATCGGTGCGCAATTCGGGTGTCCTCGCCATTGTAATAGCTGCCGCAAAAGCGCACCGACCGCTTTCGTGAACGCTTTAGCCGCCAGTTTCCCTACCGTTCATAACAATTTTTTCCGAACCGGAATATTATAAAATTTGTCTAAGTACATTTTTACACTTCCGTACATTTATACCGATCGTTCACAATTTTTTTATTTCTTCTCCAGTTCCAAAAGTAAATCCATCCATGTATTGAACACAACGAATGCGCACCGCATGTTCCCACGCACACACCTGCTGTCGATATATCCCAGAACAGATATAATGCAGCCTTTTACCGCGCGAACAGGAATCGATCATAAACATTTCGCTTGCCATACATTGGCCCATTACTCGCTACAATAATGTATGCAATATTCAGATGTATTAATTTTAACATCGTCCTTGCAGTATTATGGAAGCTGACCCATATTAACGATAAACGAATAACAAATATAGAACACGCCTAATAAGGAAGCATACGTATATACACCAAGCGGAGGGTGTTTTATTGAAGAAACCACCAGCAGAGTAATACGGTATTATTTTCGTGGTGCGTTAGTATGTCGTAAATTCGTTTTATTTATGTACAATGTCGGTATTAAACGATTTTTAGAAATATTATCACCCACTTTAACGAATGTGCTGGTATTCAAATATACGAACATGGCTTATGTAACCAAGTGAATCTTAAGGGTGCTATTTCCGATAAAGAAGTGAAAGAACTTGTTGCATTTATTCGTCGATATGCAGATTCTGTAGCTATCACTTAGCCTAGTCGTTTACTTAATCATTGGAAGTATTATCGTTTTTTTTTTTTTAAAAAATACCATCCAACGAAAATAAATCAACCTTTTATCAACGATATGTAAACAGCTGCCAACCTGGTCACTCGAGAGTCATTAAATTATGAGCATTCCAAGTTATGGAAAACTTATTGTTCCATATATCGTCACTATGAAAACAACATATGATTTATGTGACGTCTGTTGCAATTTCATCAGTAAAACTAGCGTTACAATTAACGTCAGTGATGAAGAAAAGCAAGCTTTATTGGATGAATATCGTAATCATTTACAATTGGAAAATGGTCAGCATGAGGAAAAATAACAAGAAATTAGAATAATCTAACTGTTTGATGATACAGATGGATTACGCACTCAATGTTAATGTGTCATCTGGACCACAGCAAGTTGGAAGTGTGTATTTCAAGTCCCTTTCTTCTAAATACCGTTTTCCTAAATGCCTAGTAATTACGATGCGTCTTAAATTCGATGTTTATATTTTTTTCCAAAAATCGTTTCCCAACACATGTGTGCGTCTTAAATTCGAAGGAATACGGTATTTGTGATAGGAATATATTACATTTAATTCTTTTTGGAGGCCTTAGTATGCAGGTTAAAAAAAAATCAAACAGTAACTCACATAGAACCAGCTTTAGGATTTTTTTAAAATTTTTTACTTAAGACTTGATTTTCATATTTTTTAAAATTTGAGCCCTTTGATTTAAAAATTTTTGGGGTATCGTATTTTTCCTATATTCTAGCGATTGAAATATATCATTTAAAAAAAAGAGTACCATGAAGTATTTTTTAGTTTCCAGAGTTACCACTTTAAGTGTGGATTTTCACAAATTTCAATCCTTAAATATCAAAATTTTTCGCATTTTTTATTTTTCCTGTACTCTAAAGACCTTAGTGGGCAAATTAAAAAGAAAATTAATACCATAACTCATATAGAACCGGATGCGGAATTTTTTAAAAAATATTTTCTTAAAACTTGATTTTCACATTTTTCAAAATTTGGACTCTTTAGTTTTATAATTTCCTCACGATCTGACAAAGAAAATACGTCGATAGAAAAAAAAGATAACTTTCTAGCTACTATAAAACGGGCTGTACGATTTTTTTTCTTGCAGCTTTATAATATATATATATATATGTATATATAAATCAAAATCAAAAGTAATCAAACACAGATACAGTCTATAACTGATAATGATCTTAAAAGATTAAACTAATTGCAAGGCGAAAACCGAGCCAAAAAATAAACAAAAAAAAACTTATACTCAAAATAAGAATAGAAATCAAACCGAGAGGGGGGGGGGGTTAAATCAATTTTTAACCGTAATTTTTTGACTTTATGAAAGGACTTCTGCATTTTGTTTTATATTTTGAATTTCACGTTTAACGGGTTATCTGGTGTTGAGTTATCGATTTTTTAAAGTAGGATTTATGAAGTCATTTTAAATTCCATATTATATATTCTCGGCGGTTTTTTGCGTTTTTGCCCGCCTAGGGTAACCGATTAACTTGAAGTTACACAGATATGGTTTTAACGAGCATTTTAACTGTAATTTATGATGAAATTTTGATATGTATAAGTCAAACCGTTTTCATGAATTATTGATTTTAATTTGATGAACTATCCTATTAGGATTCTGTATATTTTAATACTTATACGGAATCCTAAAAAAACATAAAAACAACACGCAAAAACGGATCGATGGCATGGCACGATTAATATACATGACGGGATAACGGCATGAATTAGAACGAAATTTTGTACGTATCCGACCGTCACAGCCGCTAAGTCGACGGTAGCGAGAACAACCATGACCGATAAATATTTTAAGAGTGAACCGGGAAGACTAGCTGAAAAGCGATTAATATTTTCGGTCAACCAAAAAATAAAAAGAGAAAAAAAGTAATTCATACAGAAGGCTATCTGGCTAGCGGTAGACAAAGTTTAGGTTCTTTGCACATCTCTTAAAAACAAGTGAACGAAATTGTTTGGAAAAAATTAATTAGTTTAATTTTAATTAAAAATACTTGCGGCCATATTTTAGTAGACAACCCGGCAGAAGCATATTCCTCTATTCATAATTATTTTTAAACATTGTATTTTGATTAAAAAACAGATGAACGTAGTAATCTCAAAGTCGTATCTTACTAATCGCTCAAGGCAGCTGGCAGTAATAACCGGTGCGCACGCGCCAAGGACTGAAGCTGCTGTCCCAGATCACACACACCAAACACCTACACATCTCGCAACGCTGCACGTCCCGAAACTTCGCGTATTGGACCGCATTCGCCGTCGACAACGAACAATACAATGGTGCTGAGAATCGAAAATTAAATGATTTTAGTCCAAGAATAAGTGCTAGCACAACATTAACGCGAGAAGCACGATAAATATTAAATTTTTGATAAAGTTCAGTTACTAAAAGTTTGCTCAGATCTTACATACAAGGATCAGTGAAAACTTTTTTTGAATAACATTTGTTTATATTACAAAAAAAAAGTAATTAAAATAGTCATTAGACAGATACTTTTCTTAATAATATTCCAATAAATTTAGTAAAATAATCTTTAAGTTGGCAACACTAGAAATACATGCCACTTCTGTTAATTAGCAGATTTATTAAAAATTGCTAATGCTTATTAGTCGATTATAACTGTCACTGATACATATATATATATATATATATATATACACACATATATTAATTACAACGTAATACTTAGGCTACCCCCATTAAAAAAAATGTTCCAATTGTATGTAACGTTTGTTATATTTTAATTTTTACCGACTTTATATACATTAATTACAACGTAATTCTTAGGCTACCCCCCATTAGTGTGTATATATTTATATATATATATATTAATTACAATGTAATTCTTAAGCCGGCCATTATTAGATTTTGTAACGAAAAATATCACAATTTTATGTAACATAAAAATGTTCTAATTTAATGTAATGAAAGTTAAATGTTAGGACAGGATTTTTCTGATTATGTTATCATACTCATATGGACCGATTTAAAATTACTTTGTAAATTTTGATCATTTTATACAAAGTATAGAAGAGAAAGAGACAGAAATGTAAACAAGAGGGGTCAAGGGGCATAGCCCCTTACTAGGCCAAAATGATCGAGTTATATAAATATATATATATATATAGGGGCTGGGCCTCTGAGACCCTCACACCGCTCGGGGCTTCGTTTGCAAACACAAAAATACTGCAAAAAGTTAACGATTGAAAGCAAATAATAAAACATTTTATTGTAAATCGTAAGACAATAAAATATTTGTTTCATGCAATTTTAAGTTGCTTAATAAATGAATGGGCATATAAAATAAATATACAAATTAGCAAACCAGTAATATATAATTAAATGTTTAAACAAATGAAAATATTGCTCTATTCTTCACACACGTTTACCCCGCGGAAAACGAATTTTTTTAACAATTCCACCATTCTATAATAATGTATTTCTATCGAAATAACACAAAATTATATATACACTAGCTGTGTCCCACGGCTTCGCCCGTGTATTAATGCCCCTTTAAATCTGTACTTTGAAATTCGTAAAAAAAAATTTATTTGATCTGGAAATTGTACTTATGTAAAGATCCTTTCTCTCTTTTAGGTAAAATATGTTTATCACCGTCCAACAGAAAATAGTCCTCACGTTTCAAGTTTAGCTGAAGATTATCGATCTTTCTATAATCTATCCGTCGCGATCTAACAAAAAGTTTTCCTCAACTAGACAGCACAAACATCTATCGTTTTGATGAGGCCGAGTTATTCACACGATGATGTCCCATAATTACACATTTATCTTCTTCGATCACATCTTTCAACCACTCTGTCTTGAGCTTTTTATTACAATTAATTTATTACCGCCACAGAAAATTGCAGTAGTTGAGTAAGGATTTTAATATTCCTGGTAGCAAATTATTGAAAAGAAAGTTAAACAGTTAATTAAAAAACAAAAAATACGATTAGAAACGAAAACAAACATGCAACATCCCTGTCAACGTATTTTACATAATGAGGAACTACTGTATCATCACCATATATTAATTCTACATTCATAATTACAGTAAATATATATATATATATATATATATATACATATAAGTGAAAATTAAAGAAATAAAAATTAATGAATAAACATTTACAACGTATAAAAATATAATACATAAATTTGATAATAAATACATTTACATGACATCAATCATTACCTGAATCGCTTGAAATAATACATGTGAAATAATTCAAAAATGAAAAAAAAAAAAGTAAACCGCTGCCTTTACCGGTAATTGCCGAGACAGTAGTGACAGAAATAAATTAAATAAAAATAGTAAAAAGAAAGTTAAAAGGGTAATTAAAAAAATGTATACAGTGGTTTTGCATAGTCAGGCAATTCACAAAA
This sequence comes from Icerya purchasi, assembly GCA_039619475.1. NCBI lineage: Eukaryota > Metazoa > Arthropoda > Insecta > Hemiptera > Monophlebidae > Icerya > Icerya purchasi. Next base: position 402,443,441 of record CM077116.1, on the reverse strand, counting down.
ATTTTTAAACGAATAAAAACAACACATACAACAGGCAAAACTTGCGAAAACAAAATAATTTCGATGTAAACGATACGAAAAGAATATGCAGATCGAAACATACTTGAAACGAACGCGGACAATACAGAAAAGAATTGATTCGTATGATAAAAAAAGTTTAATTTTCCCTGGCAATGTCTCCCAGGCTTAGGGATAACGGTGAGTTTAGCTAGCTTCCACTGATCAGGAAAATGAAGAATTCTTAGAATGTCATTGTAAATATAGGTTTAGGAAGCTCTTGAAGAATTTCAGCTGAGATGTCATCTATCCCCGGAGATTTCTTGATTTTTAATTTACCGATGGCTTTAGCCACTTCCTTGGGAGTAATGTGCGGAATATTTTCCGATTCAATTGACTTGATATTAATCTCAACATTGGAATTTATATTGTTAGGCTTAAACACATCTTTAAAGTATGAAGCGAAGGCTAAAGCTTTCTCGCCATTCCCACTAATCCGATCACCGTTACCGTTGCGAATGGACATGTTGGTATCATGCGGATGTTTGATTCTACGCGTAGCTTTCCACAATGAGTAATGTTTCTCTCTTTCCGGCGATAGATGAAGTAAGTACTCATCAAGCGCCTTGTGATTAATGTTATGAATCAGCTCCGAAGTTTCTTTACTCAATTTGTTGAAAATGGTTTTATCTTCAGGATTTCGAGTACGTTGCCACCGCTAGCACACGCTGCGTCTTCTCAGAACTAAGTCCGGTACCAACCGAGGGTACAATAATTCTCCGTTAGAAGCAACCTTATGTTCAGGAGTAGCTGCTATAGCAGAATTGGTGACAATTGCTGTAAAATTATGCACTGCTAAATCCAATTCGTCTGGTGATTTGATTCTTACTTTAAGGTTTATGGAGTTTTCAATGGTGACTCGCATTTTATTCCAGTCGGTATGTTTACTAGTTAGTCCTCTGCGCACTCCTTGTTTAAACAAAACAGTATTACTTAAGGATAAGATTACAAGGGAATGATTGAAAGTGAGGTCCGCAATATTTCTAAGATCCATATAGTTAGTAGATACATTTCGTGCAATAAAGAAGTCTAACAGATCCGGAATTCTGTTAGGGTCTGAAGGCCAGTAGGTAGGTTGTTACGGAGATAAGATCGATCCGTTGATTTTGTGCACTGATTTGAGCAGCTCTCTTCCCCCTTTGACTGGTAGCTCTGGATCCCCAATACACATTTTTTTGCGTTGAAGTCGCCTCCGACAACCCATCTTGTACCCAGTTTAGCAAATAATCCGTTAAAATCAGCGGCATCAATTGCTTGATTAGGCGGACAGTAGATCGAGGCAGCAAGTAGTTGAATGCTGATGCAAGTAGCTTGAAAGAGGTTAGAGCATATATTTATTTCTTCAGCAAACGTAATAGAATTTTTAACGAAAATAGCACTGCCGCCTCGAGCTTTACCGCTCGGATGATTGCAGTAGTGGGTCGAGTAACTTCTGATTTTCTTCCAGTGAATTTTATTGGTAAAGTGCGTTTCAGAAACTAATGAAACATCAATATTCTCATGATGCAGAAAATTTTCAAATTCGTTCATCTTCAGAAGAAGACCATTTGCATTCCAGATCATAATGTGAATAGAATCGGTCATTTTCGGTTTTGCTGCTTGCGTTTAGGTGAAAGGCTAGCTGAGTTTTCTAAAGAGTTAACCCTAACGGTTAAATTTTCTAACAACTTTTCTAGAGTTTTGTTAGAATCTAGAAGGCTCTGCACTAAGATTATTAGATCAGGAAGAGCATTTTCTTCTTGGTTCCTCGGCGGAGCTATTGTATTTTTGTTAATGTCAGGTGTAGGAATGACTGTTTGCGAAGCCGCAGCAGAATATGAAGTTCCTTCTCTTGTGGTAGATGAGGATCTGGTGGCAAACGAGGATTTTGATGTGAGCTGGGTAGATTCGGGCGCCGCGGATCCAGCGAGCTGGAGTTTTTTTTTAAAAACTGGACAGCCTCTGTAGTTTGCTGTGTGCTCACCGCCACAACTGGCGCATTTGCACTTGGACGATTTAGGTTTCACGCATGCGGAGGTTAAATGATTTTCGGCGCATTTGACGCACCTTGGTGTTTTCGAACAATAGTTTTTGGAAGGTTAACTAATGAATATAAGACTCCATCCTTTTTCTTTATTTGAATGTTAGTAATACGTCTGGCTTCATGTCAAACTTTCAATAATTCAGAAGCGATGTCATCAATATTAGTTGTCGGGTGTAAATAACGATTGAAGAACACGAAAGATTGTTCATCCTTCAACTGGTAAGTGTGATAGGATATTTTTCCTACTTGAACATGGGAGTCAGAGTTAGATAACTCATCAAGTAACTTTCTGAGCTTACGATAGTCATCAGGAGATTATTTAGGTTGAATTTTTAGCACGTTATTATTTGCAAGTGCTTTTCGTTCGCATTCAAAACAATTTTCCTTCAAAAGATTATCGAATGCAGAAATGTTTTGAATACCACTAGCAAAGATAGGTGGGGGTTTAAAGGACAGAGATTGTCCTTCCTTTCCTTTATTCTTCGATTGGATATTTTTATCTGCCTTGATCGTATCAGAAGCAAGAGTTTGATCTGACTTGCAGCTTAAACGAAGTATAGAATTTTCTTCCCTTAGCAGAGCAACTTCTGCTAACAGTTCCTCAACTTTCTTTGATAGCTCTTCAACCGTATTCATTTCGCACGATTGAATTGTAATATTCACGAAACGTACGATACGAATTTTTTAATAATGGTTAAGTGGTAACACCGCTGGTTCCGATCGAAATAAGTTTGATCTAGTGTACGATATCAAAATGACAATTATTGTTTAAACGACAAAATAAGCGAAGTTAGAAAGAGAGAGGGAAAAAATTAAAATATTCTCACCGATCGGAACAGAATTTTAACGAAAACCGTGAGAATATTTAAATACAACTGAACAGTTTTTTTTTATTTATTTTTTTATTTATTTTTTTATTTATTTTTTTTATTTTTTTATTTTTATAGAAATAACGAGACGAATGTATGAACCGTCCCACACGGCAATTGTGCAAAAACACGAACGCAACGAAAAGCAACTTGACACGACACGACACGATGATGACAACCGATGGATAAATATAAAACTATGAAAAGCGTCGAAATATTATGGTTCGTTGCGTTGGTAAAACGCGCTTACCGTGTGGTTGCCAATGTGAATATTTCATTTTGGTTATCTCTCAAAAGCATCCTTTTGTAGGCTTTCGAAAATTAGCTTGTCCCGCAAAAGCGGACCACTGCTGGTAATTACGATTTGCGTACCCTTGGGAAGCTGCAAAATTGTAGCTTATTATTCAGCCTAGACGGTTAATACACACGTATGCTATAGTTACGCACACGAGCGAGAAGCAGGACGGGACAACTACACTGAGGAACACTATATTACGTACACATTCCTATGAACACTTCTATACACTAGTATTCCGTTGAACCACCAATGCAGCAACATTGGTAGACCGAAATTAAGCACTTATTTTGGGCAATTTGTGATCGGAATAACAATTTTTTGTCGTCTCTTACCAGCGCCGGCAGATGTTTGTTCTTGTTCTTTGAGCCGGTATGTTTTATTTTTTACAAATATGTAGTAATCTCAGTTTTAATTTTGTTTTTGTCTTGGAATCAAATCTGTATGGTACTTGAACGGATTTTCGATAGACCCCACGGTTGATCACCAAACTTCACAGAAATAATCTCAAATTTTTTAAACTATTACCCAATTTAAAAAAAAAATTAATCAAAAACTGCTGCTTCGAAATTTTAACTTAACATCTTGTCATTCCCTTATAGCTCTTAGAGCCCAGCATGTCCTCCCCCCTTCCTTATCACAACTCCTAGCTGATTCTGCGTGTCATATCCGCAGTGCGTTCCAATTCCTTCATTCCGTTAACCTCCTAAATTCAATTTAGCATCCCTTCCGTTCCCCGGGCGCATATGGCCCGTTTGAGCAGCCGGCGCCTGTACCTTCTAATGTAATAATAATAATAAATTTTAACTTGACTTTAGCTTTGCAGATAATTTCAAAATTGCTTTACATAAAATTATAGTTCTACAGACGAGACTGTAAACAGTTTGGGATCGTCCGTGTGTCGCTACTTAGTCATCGATAGCGTTCCATCGCAAATTTCTTAAAATAGATTGCCAACTTAGGTTTAGCGGAAACATTATCGAATTGTTTAATTCTCTGTCAAAACGATAAGTGAAATTCACAATAATTAATTCAACCAACACAGTAATAAGCTACGCAGACGATTTAAGCTAGGGAATTAATAAAAACAAAAAAGACGCACGTAAAAAATAAATGAGATAATAAGTAAAATGTTTTTTTACAAAAAAATAAGTACCGACTTCAAGGTTTATTATAAAAATTTAAAAATGCATTAAAAAGAAAAAAATAATTACTCCCGATAAAAAATATATATTAAACGATATAACTTAAGATGATATCGTAATTGTTATACAACATTCGATAAAAAATATATATCAGAGTAATATAACTTAAGGTGATATCGTAATTCTTATACAACATTAACTTTTAGGAGTTGGTATCAAATTCATGTTACAATATCTAAGAATAATTTAATCAACATTTAATGCAATTTTTAATTATTATTTTAATATGAATTTGATGCCAATTCCGAAAAGTAATTGTTGTATAATAATTACGATATCACCCTTAAGTTATTGCACTCTGATATATATTTTTTGGTTACGTGTTCATAGCGACCAAAAGAGACCGCGAAGATAATTTCCTGGAAATCTCTAATATACTACTCCAATGAACTGTGATCATATTCTGTTACGGTTCTCTTATAAATTAAGTAATTTATAAATTCATTATTATTTACATTAAACTTGATATTTCTATATTAACATTATCATTAAAGTATACAATATTATAAAAACGTAAATTAATGCAAAATGTATATAATTTTTGTTAATGTAAAATTATAGTAGATGAATGGAAACTCACATCCTGTTTAATTTTTTTAACAAAACGCACTGTAAATGCTATATTTTTAGTTAAAAATAAAATATTAATGATTAAACTGACTATAAGTACGTTTCTAAACATGTATTATAATTTCTAGCAGTTTTAACAAAACAACTTGGCTGCTCTAGTTCGCATATATGTAATAATAGTAATAAAAATGTCTGCGGGCCGTTTTGAACGCGATCATCAAAGTCGAATATAATAATAATAAAAAAAAATCCGATGGTCGCTATGAACACCATTATCAGTGGGTCGCTACGAACACGGTCGCTATGAACACGACACCAAATTTTTTATCGAGAGTAATTATTTTTTACTTTTTAGTGTATTTTTATTAATTTTTATAATAAACCTTGAAGCCGGTATTTATTTTTTGTAAAAAAAGCATTTTATTTTACAATTTTTAGCGTCATACTTGAACTTTTTTCTTGTTAAAAATCAATTTTTTTCACATTATTCTCCATACTTTATACTTGAAAAAAATCGATTTCTTTATTTTTAACTGTATTTCCACGGTAAAAACATCAAAAGCTACATTTCCATGGTAATTTGGCAAATTTATAGTATTTTAAGTTAATAAATCTAACCCGTCGGCGAAACCAATCATGAATAAAAAGCATCCAAAAAGCTTCAATTTCCTGCATTATTAAGGATAACTCAAAAACTACCGGTCAGATCTTGATCAAATTTAAATGGGACCACATGAGAAGCGCCACCTTTTAAATAAAAGAAGAATCATCAAAATCGGTTCACCTAGAAGAAAGTTCGGAGGTAACACACATGAAAATAAAAAATAAAAAAAATATAAATACAATCGAATTGAATACCTCCTTTTTTGAAGTCGGTTAAAAATTAGAATCACAACATACATCTAGGTTCATAATTTAGCATAAATAAAACCCAAAGCATTACTAATAGCCAGAAATCAGGAGAGAAAAAATATAATACGTTACACCGAATAGTACATTTATTTGTAAATAAAAATAAAATGAAAGAACAAATTCGGCTTTAATTACCGATGGAAATTTTAATTTTCAGTAAACACATTGCGAATATATGCAATAAATAAGAACAAAAAAAATCTATTTTAAATTAAAATCATTATATTCAAATATGAATTACAAAAATAGAATAGTAATTTAAAAAGTCATCTTTGACCCTAGTTTTATACAAAAAAAAAAAAAAAAAAAAAAAAAAAAAATAGGAGATACTAAAATTACAAAATAAAATGCTGATAATAATAGGAACAATTTCCGGTTATCTCACGCAAAACCGTATACTTCCGTCAAATTGAAAAACGCGATGGACTTTTTTTAGTTTTTAGTCTTTTCGTTTACCCCTAAAATTTCAAAATTTTTGGACTTTTTTGTTTTTGCAGTATTCTAAGAACGAAAGTATGACATTAAAATCAAAAATCAATTCCGTAGCTACTATCATCAGACAAGCTGTGGAATTTTTGATTTTTTTATGGATTTTCAATTTTTCAAAATTTTGGCTTTTTAATTGTAAAATTTTTAGGGTCTCATATAATTTCGCTACATTTCAGCGATGAATGTGTATTATGTAAGAGAGAAAAAAAAAAAAAACTCTCCCCGGAAAAACGGTTGTGGAAGGTTTTTTTTACCTATCCTACACCATTTTATGTGTATTAATATTTTCCCAAGATTAAGCTCTTGTATTTTGAAATTGTTTTGATTTTTTGCATTTCTGCGATATTATAAGGACAAAAATATGCCGATTTAAAAAGGAAAAAAAGCAACCACGTAGCCGCCATCATAGTACATTTTTTTTACTTCAAATTTTAACTCTACGTTTTTCAAAATTTGTGTTCTTTAATTATATAATTTTTGGCATTTCGTAGTTTTTCTATAATCTGACGAAGAAAATACGTTAGATAAAAATTAACACATCTCCAGCTGCTACAGAAGAGTACTGTACGATTTTTGTCTTTGCAGCTTTACAAGAGACATATGTGTGTGTGTGTACGCGCGCGTGTGTTGTGTTTGGGTGTGGCACGTGAGGGTTTATTTGATAATGTCCGAAGTAATAATGAGTAGATCCATCGGCGGATGCGTATCCTACAGTGGAGTTGATGATGTAACTCCAACTACAATTATACGTATCCGCAACTACGATCCAGCGATGCCGGGTTCACACGGTTAAAAGCAAAAACATTGACCATGAACGAAACATTAAATTTTACGCAGTTTTTCCCACCTTTTCCAAATATTTTTTTCCTAGTGGCAATTTTGGTAAAAAAAACAACAAAAAAAAACAGGTGTTTTCAATAATTTATATATATTTTGTACTTATTGTGCATTTGTTATTTATTAAATACGTGTATTCCCATATACATAGGTTAGTCGACTCGACCTAATCGACTTTAAAAAGATAATAAAAAATGAAGCTTTCCGATTTTAAAATATATAATTTATGGCTTAGTTGCATTTTATTTATTTTCGTTCATTTTTGTTCACGAGATTAGGCTGATAAAGTTCCTTCATAGAATATTGAAAAAAAAAAGGAAAAAAACCTGTCTTAGCCTGAAACAATGGCGACAAGAAATATCTGATTTATCGATCTAATGGAAAAACGCGCTAATATGTAATTTACTACTGCACGAGCAATCTCTGCTGCTCCGGAGACTTATTTAACCGACATGACGTAATCCAAATCAACAATGGTAAGAGTACGCTGCGTCGGCATCACAATAGAGCAAACGCGACGCGTTAATCGATACCAGATAACGTTCAAGTCGCGGGTAAAAAAACTCTCCGCTGAGATGTTTTTTAAATAGTAAAATGTGGCCATGCGCGCATATCGATATTGCGTACGAGCACGATAGTTTCTTGTATAATAAAATTATACAATGTGTAATAATCGTGGTTGTCTATAGAAAAGCGATCCGTCACCGCTGTTACATTAAATCGCCGATGCGCAAATCAAATGCACGGTTTGTTTTGATACCGTTGTTTTAGAAATGAGCAACTCCAAAATCGACTCTGAATCGAACTTAGAATGGCCGGAGTTGACTTGCACAAGAACGAGTGTCGGTTCAACTCGAACCTCGGTTACTTTGTCATTTGTTTACCAACGCATCTCTACACCATTCTGTTCTCCAACTTCGATATGAACACCTCGGAAGAAATATTTAACTTACACTGACCATATTCGGATTACTGCTGTGAGATGATAATTTGCCGTAAAACTCGGTGTATTGATCTCTTTATGAACTTCATTAACATACGGAATGTGTAAATCTACATGAAGAGTTTTATTTTACACATAAAACGGAGCGTTATCCATTTTTCCCTTAATACATAGTGCTTTGACTGTAGTTGTTGTTGTAAACTTTTGATATTGCTTGCTGCGGATGTTCTATAAACTTCGAGGTCGTATCTCCAAATTGAGGCCATGATATCGTCATATAAATGAGCCTTTTGGAATTTAAGGTGACCACAGATTTATTATTAAAGCTACAGCCTAATGCTTTAATCCTGGAAATCATTTTTTGTCTAGAATGAGCCACGTGAGCGCTCTGCAAGTAAGACGGTAATCGAGAACCACTCCTAAACACCTGAATCAGCGATTGTTCACTTAAATGTAATGTAAAGTAACTCCTACGATTTGACATGAAGATAACCTGTTGACTTTTTTGATGATTTATTTTTATTTTCCATTAATGCAGATGTTATATTTCTAGCAGAATTTTTATTGTAATTGGATGCTGAAAATACGACAGATCGGTTACAAACAAAATTGCCAGTTATATACATGTATATGTATACACATATTAATTACAACGTACTTCTTAGGTTACCCCCTATTAAAAAAAAATGTGCCAATTTTATGTAACGTTTGTTATATTTTATAGGATTTTTGTGATTATTATGTTATTATATTCATACGGACCGATTTAGAATAACGTTGTAAATTTTGATAATTTTATACAAAGTATAGTAGAGAAAGAGAGAGAAATGTAAGCAAAAGGTGTCAAGAGGCACCGCTCTTTGCGAGGCCAAAATGGCCGAGTTTTTATATATATGTATGTATATACAAGGGCGTCGCCAGCAGATGAGCCAAGGGAGGGCAAGATGATAGAAAGAGGATATGGGTTATAGGAAAATTAAAATTTATAAGTTGTAAAGGCTTAATATTTTATTAAGCAAGAATAAAATCTTAATTAAAACATAATTTTCGTGCGTTTCTGGCAAATTGTTCTACTACTTTATTATAAAAGTCTTCCAAATTGTTCATGATTACGCGCCTATGAATACTCATCATGGCTAGTTGATTAAAAAGTTTCGGAATTCCAGGGGGGCAGCTGCCCCTCCTGCCCACCGCTGGCGACGCCCATGTATATATATATATATATATATATATATTTGAACGGAAAAGTCTTTATAATTAGTAGTAAAGAGTAAATAATTCCAAACAAGCCCGATATCATATGGGCGCGTCTATAGACAGAAAAACCCCTTTTTAATTATTTGCTCTTTTCTCCAGAGAATTAAACATCGATATTATGTAAAATAGAAAAAAAAATTCAACGATGTTAAATATACGACAATGAAATAGTATATTTTCAAACGAAAAGTATAGTTATATATCTATATATATATATTTTTTAATATATAACTTAAAATTATTTGTTATAAATACCGTTTTATTTTTATATATGTAATCATTATTTCGTTCTGATATTACTATTTTTTAAAATAGTTGACATTTTTTTATTTCCTGTTTTAAATTCTTGAAAATTACAAACGTCTATAGATATAGCTTTTATTATACCTCGTATTTTTAAGATTATTTATTATATAAAAATAAAACTAAACTGTGTGGACCGTTAGACATATGCTGCCGATGATAATGATAAACGGAGCATTTCAATTGTATTTTTAATAAAAACAACATTAAAATGTGTTCAATTTAATCAGAAGTGCTTTCTCTACATAGAAAACAGGTTTTGTAAAATTGAAAACTATTGTTCGAACTGAAGACACTCGGTAATTTTTTTACATGAGTACTTTACAGATTCAATATTCAGTGATTTAAACATTTTACCGAACTATAAACTGAAATAAACATTCTATCACACTGTACATAAAATGTCGACTGGATGAGGAAAAAAACCGTTTTAAAGAATTTATTAAATACAAATTAAAAAATAAATTATTCGTATCATTATAATAATTTACGTGAATTTCACAAATCGGAAAATAAAAAAAGCTGCATATTACTAATGTGTTTTAATGATTAAGAAAAGACTTCACCGTCTGTAGACACGTTCGTCTCACAATATCGACCTTCTTCTTGCACATGTTCCGGCGAAAGTTAATTTTTGTTTTTGTTTCGTGAACACGGTGTCGTTAAAAAGATCAGAAAGCGATACACAGATGTTCACGTTATACCGGACAGGGTACTAAAAAAAACGAGGGCTGAACTGTAAACGATGAGAATGTGAGACAACTCTTCGTTGGCCATTGTTCCGCAGCCAGATCGGCCGTGTTCCCCGGAAAGGAATTTATAATGCAGCATACGGCTTGCTCCAAGAAAGAAAAAGACACAACCAGCTGATTTTAATAGTACAGAATAAAGTCTACGCATTTAAATACACTTAGGCCACATCACACGATACAGTCGCTGTTGTAATTTCGTTCTGTATTCCGCGACCCGCATTTTCGAATATTTAACTATCGGGGTAACATTTAAAAACAAACTAAAAAAAGACGATCGCATTTGCACTTTTTCAACATGAACATATTTACTCCTCCAACATTAACTAAAGACGCAAATAATTAATTAATCTAAATGCTACGCACGCCAATATCACAAGAATTGTCATCGGAAGGTAATGTATGTATAATTGATAATAATATGAAAATGTAAAATCAATTATCGTTCGAAATCTTTCTTAAAAATAATTAATCTTATGGAAATGTTATTTTAATTACTGGCGAAAAAACTGGTTGAACGTAATTCACGAAACCAACCTGATTACATTTCAATATGTGGAATAAGTCGATATTCAATCGATACTCAAACGAGTACACCATTCCGTAGAGAATATGTGTAGTGTGTTTTACAAGCCGGCATGATTAAAAATCGTTATTCAACGTGTCACCGAGTACTACTATATTACTAATTTATTACAAATGGGGACTTTTACCAAAACTTTTAATGCAACTGAAACATATAGACGTATTCAAATTTTTGACGTTAAATACAAAAATATGTTACGTAATTACTCGGTATTTTTATTGCCCATTAGACTTTTTGACTTTTTCCCGATAGAACGTGATGAGGAGAATTGATTAAAAATGTGATACATGGTAGTATGAAAACGTTATTTAAAATGTGACCCCGTAGAGTACCTGGAAAAAGGCCATGTTTGAAAACTGTACTAAAATAAGCGTAATCAAGGGCGTCGCAGCCGATGGACGCGCGCGGGGGGGGGGGGGGGAGATGATAAAAAGAGGATATGAGTTATAGGAAAAATAAAATTTATAATTTGTAAACGGTTAATATTTTATTAAGCAAGAATAAAATCTTAATTAAAACATAATTTTCGTGGGTTTCTGGCTAATTGTTCTACTACTTTATTATAAAAGTCTTCCGAATTGTCCGTGATTGCGCGCGCCTATGAATACTCATCATGGCCAGTTGATTAAAAAATTTCGAAGCTCCAGGGGGGCCACGGCCCTCCCTTACACCCTCTTAGTGTCGCCTATGAGCGTAATTGAAGACTGGAGAGGTGCGTAATAAATTTAAAAATTAACACAGAAGTCGCGTTACCTGTTTTGAACATACTCCCAGCTATTAGCAAGACAAAACGAGATATCGAAACAATTCAAACTCCGTGCAAACATTAATAAAAACCGGGTTTTTTTTTGTTTTTTTTTTTTTTTTTTGATACTCATTAAATTGCGTAAAATTTGAGAACCGTTATATACTTTACTAGTGAGAATTATTTTTTTATACACTTCATCAGTGCCATGACCGAATGAAGAATCTACATTACATCCGAACTACATCCTAGCATAAACTGCTGGCCGCTTCATTTTTTTCCCGAGTTTTTTTAATTTTTTTAAATTTTTCCCTCTAACTCGAGAAACAATAAAACATACAAGAAATAACCATACAGATTCCAAATATTTTTCAACATGTTTTTCCACGGTACACTGGATAAAAATACAATTATTAATTTATGAAGAGACGAGCGTAATAAGTATATTGAAGTGTTTACTCCTTATTGGTTTTAATTTCGTTCAGGAATGCCACCGCCGAATTATTCCGCGGACGTAAATATTTTGTTTTTATTATCTATTAATTAGTAGTAGTGTGATTATGATTTTTTATTTTTTACATAAACATTCATTGGCGACAGTTTGCGTCAGCATTACCGACATTTTCGCGACGTTTGGACATTCTTGTTTTCTCACGATTTCAACGCTAAATCATTTTTCAATATATTCCAGCGTAATTTTAGATGGTTATCGTTTTTTCTGGATCAAGTAATTTTTTTTTTTTTTTTTTGTTTCGTTCGATTGTTCTATATCAGCGTTCGTTGGCGACAGTTTTTTCTTCACTCGGCGATTTCCGATGGACGTGCAATGCGTAATGTGATCCTTTCGCCTCTATGGCCCTTCGCCATTTTCTTCTATATCAAAATCGCGTAAAATACATTTTATGTTATATATTACTCACACAAACATTCCGGAACTATTAATAGAAATAAGTGATAAATTAAACGAAAAAATAAAAAAAAATCGAATTCCCCGTAACAACATGAGGCGGTAATTTCCGCTCCTTTTTCCTAAATTTGACAAATTTTATACACATCTCGCCTCTTTGCGACATTATTACCGCTTACAACTATTTATATTAATTGAATTTCCCTTAAATTCTACTAACATTTCTGTTCCCTTTATAACATCTACAAGCATGGGCGTCGCCAGCGGGGGGCAGGGAGGGGCAGCTGCCCCCCCTGGAGCATTGAAATTTTTTAATCAACTAGCCATAATGAGCATTCATAGGCGCGTAATCATGAACAATTTGCCAGAAACCCACGAAAATTCTGTTTCAATTAAGATTTTATTCTTGTTTAATAAAATATTAAGCCTTTACAGCTTACAAATTTTATTTTTTCTATAACTCATATCCATTTTCTATCATCTTGCCCCCCCCCCTGGCGGCTGGCAACATATCTTGCCCCCCTTGGCCCATCGGCTGGCGACGCCCTTGTCTACAAGTATGACCTAAATATTTATATATCATACTTAATTACTCCCGCTAGAAATAACTCATAATTAACTACATAATTCCCAATAGATGATTTACCTATTTACTCATTAATCCTAAATCATTTATGCAAATAAACTATTTACAATACTTACAATTAAATTTAATGCTAATTAATATTTTCTTTGCAATTTATTATTTCGCTATTTCACGTAATCACCCGATACAGCCAAGTTTTCCAGGGCTTTACATTCTTTCTTTGCTCTTAAATTCTTCTACGAGCTGTACGTAAATCATTTTTCTCTTCCCTACGTAGATTCTTTTGCTGCGATTATTAAATCCGTTTTCGTCTTTGAATATATTCTTCCTCTCTACTTTTCTTTTCACCTTCTTTCTGAGATCTAATAATACTCTTAGCCACTTGTTATCACCGATCCGTCTATTTGCGACTATCTCTTCCTTATTTGTATTATTAGCTTTACTCATTCCCTTAGCTAATATACCTATGTACATTTTCCTTTAGTCGCCTTGAGGATCGTTTTCTATTATTTAATTCCTTAATTTATTTTCTAACCTCAACTCCTATAGACAATTGTTGTAGTTTAATGGCTAATTTTTCCTCGCCTGTCGTACTAGGGTTTTTTAATTCATTTTTTCTTCCAGAATGACCTCTAAACTTGTTTCTATCAGTTACGTTAGGTTTATTTGCCTTACCGCTTCTCTTTGTGAAACAATAAATTAATTCTAGTATTGATTTCTTTAGAAACTCTTTCAAGCCCTTTATTTTCAACCTATTATTATTTATAAGTTCATTGGCGAATTTACCGTCATCCATTTTTTAATTTTCACTATGATTTCTAAATTTGAGAAATTAATTTCTCTATTTCCCTTTACCTTATGCCGTTTCGCGATTTTCGACTGGGCATGTGCTCTTTTTTCCTTTCTCTCGATTTCCCGATCGAGCTCTTTCATCCCTTTATTCCTCTGCATAAACTTTCGAGTCGTGCTTTCTTTCTTTCTTTCTTTCCTCCTCTCGTTCCTTTTCAATTCCCTTCAACTTCCTTCCACCGCACGTTCTTTCTTTCTATCTTCCTTTTCCTTTCCTACCTCTTTCTCTAATTTCCTTATTTCAACACGATCCGCCTTCCTTTCCTTTTCAAGATTTTTCTTCTCTTATTCTATGTACTCTTCTAATTCTCCGACCTTATCACCGACCATTTGTTCCATTTCGGTTCGGAAATTATTAAACTTATCATCCATATTATTGTTAATTTCTTCCTTTGCTTTATCTAGCTCTTTCCTTTATTCTTTGAAATTTTTATTTATATTTTTAAATTTTTCATTTATATTTTCGAATTTTGCGTCTAATTTTTGATTAAAACCATTTTGTTCTTCGAATTTTTTATTTAAATTAATTTCTTGCTCTCTAAATCGTTAATTTGGTCGAACTTTATATTTTGTTCGTCGAATTTGTAATTAATGGTTTCGAATTGCATTTTTAAAAATTCCATAACATTACGGTTTTCCATATTTTATTAATTTCTATTATATTTCAGAACGAAATTAAAAAAAAAAAAAATTTAATTTAATTAATTTTCAATTACAATTTAAATTTTTTAGCGATTCGTTCCCACGGAGGATAAATTTCTACGTTTATCGCCACCAGGGATGCCAAATGAAGTGTTTACTCCTTATCGGTTTTAATTTCGTTCGGGGATGCCACCGCGAATCTATTCCGCGGCAATTAATATTCTGTTTTTATTATCTACTATTTAGTATTACTGTGATTACGATGTTTTATTTTATTTTTTTTAATTTATTTTTAAGAACGGAATTTACGATTAGACATTTTTTACTTTTTTAACGCCTCCGGTAATCTTTCATGGACGGTCGACCGTTAAAAAAGGACAAAAGAACAATAAAAGTAATTAAGAGATAAATCGAGTAAAACGCGGTAACGGATTATTAAGAAGATATATAAATTTGGTATGTAGCTCTATATTAGCCGGTTGATGTGGTCTTCTCGTCGACGGTGGTCCATTTCCTATTTTTCTTCTTCTTCTTTTTCTGATTGAACTGCCAGGGATTCGCTTCGAGGAAGCTTTTTCACTTACGGCGTGTATCCAGTATTTATTCGGGCAAGGAATATCGATCAGATATTTGAATGTATATCAAAAATAACAGAAACATCTAAAATTATCGCGACTAATTTTCGGTCGACTGCTGCTTTCCTTCCCCGGAACTCATTATTGTGGCCCAAAATCCGACCAACTCGAGATCAAAACTACCACTAACTTTTTGAGAGAGCTATCACGAACGTCTTCCAGATCCAAACTGAAACTAGATTGTCCCTGCGCGACCGCACGGCGACATTTGCTCCAGCGCTGTTTCTGTTACGTCTGACGTGATGTGACATCACGCCATGCACCATCATTCCCGGCCAATCACAGGATCACACGTGCATTTACACTCACACGCTTTATAATTTAAACTTTGATTATTTATTTATTTTGTTTTTTTTTTCTTTTTAATTATTTACATGTAATGTACACATTACAATATGCATAGATTGTTTACAGTTCTCGTACGGCTATTTTTACGCCAAATAATGTGGACAAACTCTGAAATCGCAAATTTGCAATTTTCACTTTCCGCCAACGAAGCATAAAATTCGTCATCACTTTTATTGGGGACACCCGATACTGTGCACCAACACTTTAAAAAAAAAAAAAAACTCCGGATTTTATAAAATCGACGAAGGAATAAAATGAGTAGAAGTCGCCCTCCCTTTCAGTGACCTCCAAAATGTCTTATCATATCTCGATGGGGAACGTTTGCGGTTTGGAATAACATTTCGGTTGCTTAGACAAAACCTCCTTAAAGGTTTGCGAAAAATAGGCTATCATTCCGTTTTGCAGTACGGTTCTTATTCTAAATATTTTTAACAACTTCTAGGGAACACACAAATTTAAGGAATGTTGCGTAAAATAGAATAATTTCCCGACTTTTCCCTGATTGATTAAAACTCCTGACATTTCTACCGGTTTCCAAGAAAGTGGCCCCATTTTGTAGCCTAACTACACATCGTGCATCATCTACACTTGCCACAGCTGCCGCAGAGATGTGTACGAAAAGTACGATGGAATACGGGGACGTAACAGTTAACCGAACACGGATTTTAACACTAGAGTCAATGTTACACCAAATTAGTCTATTTAACCTTAGAACACTGTAGCAGGGCGTTTGTCCGTGATATAAATGTTATCACTAAGTTACTAATAGAGGATGATGGGTGCAAATTTGACCTGCGTAAAATAATACTATTTACTGTTCGATAAATGCTATTTTAAAGTACTACTCCTGTCATTAATAATAATACTCATAACAAAATTACATTTAAAAAACAAAAATACCGATACTTGAAAATTTTTACTATAAAAATGTAATAAAAACTCACTGAAACGTAAAAAATAATTACACCTGATAAGGAAATAATATATTTTGCGGTGAAATATACCATTAGAGTTGATATGATAATTCTCATATAATAAATAACGTTCATACTTTAATTGGAGTTGGCAGCAAATCAAACTTTAAATCAAACTTTATTATTATTATCTTACAATATTTCCACAAATGCGCAGTTTTGCGCGAGTAGTGGATTCGTACGGTGATATAATTACATGTTTCGAATTACAAAACACATTAATGTACGTAAAATAAATATAAGACAAACAAAAGATGACGAAACAAAGTAAAAATAAAGAATAAAAGGAAAGGATATGCGTGACATAAACTTAGTGCTTAAAATATAGTAAGAAACAAGGTGTAATATGAATGCAGTCTCACAATTAGCATTTACGATTTTAACACTAATAACGATATTTACATATCGTGTAAAACAATTTAGCGCAATTTGGCAATATGTATATAAGTAGTACTAATTATTTTTCTATTAATAATAGCGTTGTCATTAATTTTTTTTTTTTTACACACACATAAATACATACATACATACATACATACATACATACATAACATATGTAATAGTAATAATAGTAGTGATAATAATGATTTGGCCTTAAACATAGACATCCAGATTTAAGTTTTCATGAACAGAAGGACAAATAATTGCAATAATAATTTAAAAACACATAAAATACCTTCTTATCGGGAATAATTATTCTGTACTTTATAGTGCATTTTTATTAAATTTTTTAAAGTAAATTTGCAAGAACGGTTATTTATTTTTTATTTTTTTTGGGGGGGCGTCGAAAATTCAACCCCTCGACAATGTATTTATTTTTATATGCTTTATATTAGCTTCGCCGATAACTTTGTATGTTTGTAATGGAATTTTGGAATCCATTTTTCACCCACTTTCCGATGTCCGAATGATTTGAATTTTTTACTGATTGTCAGAACCAGACGACAATGCGATATTATGCAGAATAAAAGCACCGAAACCCACAAATAAATTTAAAATATGCAAATATTTATAAACGGAATAATTTTGAATTCCCTCGAAAACATACGGCGACTTGACGGAGGATCCTCAGCCGGTCTCATTACGTTTCCCGCCGCGATGTGGCACCTTTACGAACGCAGCGGGTCTGTAGCCGGTCTTTTTCTCCAAGCCGCCGCATCGTGGCGGGAAACATATTGAGACCGGCTGAGGTTGCTTCCGCCAAGCCTTCGTGTTTTCGCGAAAAATAAAAATTATTCCCTTCATAAATATTTACATTTTTTTACTTTACTCGTATTTGTGGGTGTAGATGCTTTTTTTCTGCGTCATTATATTACACTATCATTGGGTTCTGACAATTAGTAAAAATTTCAAATCATTCGGACATCGGGAAGTGGGTGAAAATCAGAATCAGAATATATTTTTGACCTTAATTACACATGATATTATATAATTATTAGAACTTAATTTTATAAATCGGCTTATGCACTATGGAAGCACGAGCAGCGAAGATATAATCAGAAAAGACACGTGCCAATCTGCGTTTATAAACTCCGGACAGATAAATTGTGTAATTTCAAGAAACTGGATTGGCACATGTTTACAATTTTCTGATTTTTCGAATATGTACTTAATTCTAGAAATAATATTAAAAGTTATACAATATAAAACTAACATTAAGCGCACTCATACCCCAAGCATCAGGGACAGATAATGAGAATTTCAATCGCAAATTTTACTTCCTAAACTAGGGTTAAGATTAAATGTAATTTTATAGTTATGAATTATAATAATAATAATAATAGTGATACTAATTTATATTATTATTAATGCTATGGCTAAGCATAAAGGAAGTTATAATTACTATAAGTCAAGGTTCGATTTAATGTTTAATCAATTATAATAATAGCAGCCGCGAAACATATAAACTCTAATTAGTATTTCGTAAAGATATAAATTGTAAAGATATACATATACATACACAGGTCAATTTATATATATATATATATATATATATATTTTTTTTTTTGATATTAATTAATGAAAAGAAAAACGGGGGAAAAAATGTAGTTTATTTAGAAACGCTATATTAACCCCAGTTTACAATTCTTTATTTATACAATTAAATTGATTAATACCATGTTTTAAACTGATTGCGAATAGTGGTTAACCACATTAAGGATTTAAGATTGCTATATTGTATTGAATTTACGGAAAGAGTGAACTGTAGATGCGATGGAATAGCGTAATTTTAGTTAAACGCAGAAAATAATTATAATCAAATATGATCCTTCTGTTACATTTCCGTTAAGATTAAAAAATTAAAAAATAGTTTAAAAACCTAAAAACAAATGCTTTATGTGTAATATGCGCTAAAAAGCGTAAATTAATTTAAGTTCTTTTACAATACTAACCTAAAAGTGAAGAGAGGTAGACATAAACAATTAATTGTAATTCAAATTAAAGCATGGGATGGTTTTATATCATTTACATTTGTTGGGGGGACTGCATGACTACTGATAAAATCACACCG
The DNA here is from genome assembly GCA_039619475.1 of Icerya purchasi. Taxonomy (NCBI): domain Eukaryota; kingdom Metazoa; phylum Arthropoda; class Insecta; order Hemiptera; family Monophlebidae; genus Icerya; species Icerya purchasi. The sequence goes on along the minus strand of CM077116.1, from coordinate 402,424,148 downwards.
CGCTTTATTTTGAATTGAAATTAATTATTAATGTCAACTTCGAATACTCTTATGTTAATATTGTAAAAGAACTTAAATTATTTTACGTTTTGTAGCGCATCTTACACATAAAGCATCTGTTTTTAGTTTTTTAAACTATAATTTTACTTTACAAATATTTTATTTCACAATTTCTAGCATGATACTTAAACTTTTTGCCTTATTATTAATCAAAATTTTTAAAAGTGGTAAGTTTATAAACGGCTTTATGACGGCTTAAGATATCCATTTTCTTTATTCGAATCTATATACTTATCCGTGTTAGTTAACATTTGTAGTACTTTAATTTTTTTGAAATTATGCTTCCATGCTCAAAATCAATAATATTTCAAGTCAATTGCCTCTGTTATATTAATGAAAAATGAATTGAAAGGACCACACTTTACCACATGTTTTGATGATTGATGAATATTTGCGTTTACCGATAATCAACGCTATACTCATATACTGCCACCACCGATACACTTTGGAATGAAAGGAGAATCATTAAAATCGGCTGACGTGGGTACAAGTTATGGGCAAACAAACAAAAAAAAATCGTTCTCTTTATCAAAAGGTACATTTCCACGGTAATTGAAAATTAATCATTTTTTTTAAAGTTATGTTTCCATGCCTAATATTGATGATATTTTAAACCAATCGCATCTGTTATATTAATAAAAAATTACCTGAAGCTTATGCGGGAACATAAAAAAAAAAAAACATACGCAATGAACGTATAGACCACCTTTGTTTTTCAAAATTCGGTAAAAATAGAAATATTACATATTGCTTCTAACCCAAACTGTTTTACCGCTCTAACAAGATCCTCATAGAAATTAAAATCGGGAATATGGATCACCGTTATTAACATATTCTTTACTGTCTGACATCTCACATTCCAAGTTATGGTCTATTTCATTTTTTTCAGATTCGTCAAATGCGATATTTTGAATTTCATCTATAATGTTGTTCAGTTGATGAAAAAAAAAAAAAAAAAAAAAGGGAACATACAAAGGACAAATAACAAAAATATTTGAAAAAGTTTAACATTGAAGAATTCGAAGGCACGGTCGGCATTTTTATGTTTTCCAGACTTTAAATGCTGTTCAATATCATCGACGCTGCTATGAGTAAATTCTGTGCGACACTTTTCGCATCTGACACCCGAGGGAGTATTTGTTTGCTTAATAAACGGGTGTATTTTACTTACTAACATTGAACGTACACTTCCGTTTCGGTATAGTTAGATAAAATCCCAAAACACAAAAACTTTAAATCAATTACCGTCGTCAAATATTACGCGAGTATCAAACAACCGAATAACAAATCGCGGGGAACTGGCTATCGGCTAATGAATAAATAAAACGATATAATCATGACATGTCGCTACAATCAGCGCGCGCGGGCACCAAATCAGATGTCCTAAACGCGCTCCCGCATCGCCCGCGCGCGTCCGACCCGCTAATTTTTTAAACGGGACAATTATGCATCCCGAGGTTTTTTTCAGCCAAAATAAAGGACGGCCCCGTTCAAAACGGGACATCTGGTCACGTTAACCATTCCGTATGTCGAAAAACATGTCTGTGATGAAACGTTCATTTTATGAGCAATTCTCTAACGTCAATAATTTATCTTTGGTACGTCATCCTTTACCGATTCGATCACTACCGCCTAGTCATTTTGGTCTAAAACAGTGGCTCGCAATGAGTCGAGAGACCGTCAGTACAAGTGGTACCTGGGGAAACGGAGCCAAATACAAAGTGATACAGACGTCGCAAAACGATAGTTAACAAATTTCTATAGGAATGATTTTCAGGAAAAGGTAATAAATTATTTTCGTAATATCAAAAAGTCGAAAATTTCTTAATGAAACTGAAAAAAAAAAAAAAAAAAAGGTTCAGTGAAGCTCGATGTTTTATGCGCTCAAGGTTATTGCGCATGTTAAGTTAAAAATAACCATAATATTTATCTTTACATAATACTAAATAGACAAAAATGACAAGGCCAATCATGATAAACTATGCGGACTTGACGTTGTGGGAATAATTTTATATATATATATATCGGCGGGTGTCTAACTAAAAATGGAAGTTGTCTCTACCAGACACAAAGCAGCAACTAACTATAGCGTGCAGTGCAATCATTAGACTGACAAAGATTTTAAAAGATACACAACCTTGTCACTGAACACAAAGTTGAATTTGTTAAACTGCCTAATTTTTCCAATCGCCACATATGTAGACAAGAAAGCTGGTCCCTTAGCGAAGAAATTGTTAATAGGATTGATGGATTTGAAATGTGGGCGTACCCGGAAATTGTTAAGAATATCACGGATGAACCGTAAAACGTGTTTTAAATATACGATTAGTAGATGATCAATATTTCGATTTTTTACTGATGGTTCTGAACACGTTGAAGCCTCCATTTAAAACGCAACAGCTATTATAGGAAATCGAGAATTTTTTAACAATTGTAAAGCTATAAATATTTTTACTTTCACTAAATTTGTCAGACTGCCTTAATGGAAAAGTAAAGAACTTCTGTTTCTTCTAAATTTTTAAAATTAATTTATCTTCATATTATTTCTAGATATTTACCGACTTCCAAAAAGAAGGAGTTTACATGTTCGTCACGTATGTTTTTTTTAATGTTTCTTTGTACATAACTCATATTCATATGGACCGATTTTAATGATTCTTTTTCCATTAGAAAGAGTACCACCATTCAACCTAGGTACCATGTGAGTATTGATGAAAACCGGTGAACAGAAACTGATGTATTCGTTATGAAAAAATGTAAAAATTGCGGTCCGGTTGGATAATTTTTTTCTTCTTATTTTTTATTAGTATAACGGAGGCGATTGACTTAAAACACCATCTATTTACCGATTACCATAGAAATGTAGCTTTAATGACTTCCAAAAAGAAAGACGTTACACATTTGGTCGCGTTTTTTTGTTTTTTTGTTTGAGCATAGCTTATATCTATATGGACCGGTTTTACTGATTCTTTGTCTATTAGAAAATGTACCACTGAAACCATGTGAGAGCACTGATCAAAATCGATGAATATAAACTGAGTTTTTTTTCAAAAATGTGCAAAAATGTGGCCCCTTCAGATAATTTTTTTTTTCTTCATATTTTTTATTAGTATAACAAAGGCGATTGATTTAAAATACTTTACCATGGAAATGTAGTTTTTGATGTTTTTCCGTGGAAAAGCAGTTTAAACTAAAGAAATCGTTTTTTTTTTTTTTTTGTTTAAAAACAAAATATGAAGAATAACGTGACAAAAAAGTTAATTTTTAGCAAGAAAAAATTCGAGTACATTGTTCAAAATTGTAAAATAAAATGTTTAAAAAAAAAAGAAAAAAATACCGACTTTCAGATTTATTATAAAAATTTAATAAAAAATGAAAAATAATTACTCCCGATAAAAAGATATATTTCAGAGTGATGATATTATCGTAATTCTTATAGAATATTAGTACTTATTATTCGATAAAAAATTTATTTCAGAATGATATATCTTAAGGTGATATGGTAATTCTTATGCAACATTAACTTTTTGGAGTCGGCAACAAAATTCATATTACAATATCTAAGAACAATTTAATGAACATTTAATGCGATTTTTAATTAATATTTTAATACGCATAACATTAATATTCAGTAAAATAAATTATGCACGTCAGGTGTACTCATCAGCAAAGAAATCCGTATTAAAGATACTTGATCCAATACAAAACTCCGCGCTTCGCATAATCCCAGGAGCACATCGTACTTCACCTTCATGCAGTTTGTGTTCATTAACTGGGGACATTACCCCTAAAATACAGTCGCTCGTTACATGATTATCGTAGTTTATTAAAGTGGTCGATAGAAAACAAAATTGTTTGCCTCTTCAAACCCGTTTTCCACAACGATCTACTCCCAAAAGTAAACAAAATGCTATGTAAATTTAATTTTCCCCTTCAGTGCCTGGCGGAAGCTACGAGGGTGGTTCAAATATGATCGAGACAAATGCTCTGACACGTTTATTTATTATCGAAAAAATTTACAAAAATTTACAGTTTTTCTAGGTACTCCCCGTCACTAGTTACACATCTGTTCCACCTCTCCGCAAGCTTTTTGATACCGGTATCGAAGAATTCCTTGGGCAACTCGGACAGCCATGTGCGCACGAACTCCTCTACCTCGTCGTCGGTGTTGAATGTTTGACCTCCGAGGGCTTCTTTCAGGGATCTAAACATGTGGTAGTCGCAGGGTAATAAATCCGGACTGTAGAGGGGGTGTTCCAGTACCTCCCACCCCAATTCCGATATTGTATCGAGCTTAAGACGCGCGGTATGAAGGCGCGCGTTATCCTGGAGAAGAATCGCACTTCGCGCTGGAATGCTGCTCCGTTTCGAGATAGTGGAGGTGTGTTCGTGGATGATAGACTCTACACTACCAATACTGATGCCGAGTTCAGTCGAAATGTCTCGAACATTCCTCCTAGGGTCCTCCAAAATGAGTTGTGTTACGCGGCGAATGTTGTCTTGGGTGATGCTGGTTCGCGGTCGATGATCATGCGGCTCATTCTCGACGGTTTCGCGGCCATACTTTAACGCTTTGGCCCATTTGAACACAGCAGCCCTACTCAGGCACTCACTACTGAACTGATTTTGCAAACGCAGAAAAATTTCCGTGTTTTTAACGCCTTCCCGTACTAAAAAACGAATGACAATACGTTGCGCAACGGCGAGCGGCACTTGACATTCACTCATGATCGTAGCACGCGCATGAAACATGCGTTCGCGACGAAAACTATGCCAAACTATTCGTAAGAGACCCCAGGTATCACATACTACAGTCGCGACCTTCAAAATATACATGCGCGCCATCTACAGCATTTGTCTCGATCATATTTGAACCACCATCGTAATAGGTTACCACTGCTGCTCCTACCATGGGACCAGTTCCCAGTAAAGATAAATGGAGACACTCGAATTGCACACCAACACTTCACACAGTGACAAGTCGGACTCGAATTGAGCGCCGACCCGAAATAGCCCGCCTGCTGAGAACTCTAATTGCGCACCGATTTAAAAAAAAAAAAACTATAGATTTTATAAAATCGACGAAGGACTAAAATCAGTAAAAGTGTGTCGTTCTTTCAGTGACTTCCAAAATGTCTTATCATATCTCGATGGGGAACGTTTGCTGTTTGGAATAACATTTCGGTTGCTCAGAAAAAAACCTCCTTAAAGGTTTGCGAAAAATAGGCTATTTTTTAAGTGTACGATGTGCGTAAAAATGTTGAAAGCCATCGAACATATTCAAATGTTATACGATAAAGCGGCCGTCAGTTTTGGAACCACTGAGTCCAATAAACAACCATTATGGTCTCGGTACCGTTTTCGTTCGTTTTTTTTTTATAATTCATACCGGCAAACTTCCGGTGCGCAATTCGAGTGCCGCCAGATAAATGTATCACTCTATTAGTGTACAATAACTCACAACCATCTGCAGTAGATCTCAAACAGAAGGCAATTGAGGTGATTAACAGATATGAAGATTTCACAAAGGCGTATTCAGACGGACCTAAGGCGTGTACAGGTAAATAATTGTCACCAGCAGCGTGCGCTTACGAAATTGATGGTATACTAGTAGGGGTCCGTTTAAATGATGGTTGTTCGGCACTGGACGCAGAAATGTTTGCAATTCTGCTCCGTCTCCAGGAGTACCACAGTTCTAATTCTCAACGGAAAAAGATACTAGTTATTACAGATTCTCTGGCCACAGTGTACACAAAGCCTACAAAATAATAACGCAGAAGAATCAATCGCGTAAAAAATTCAAGGGACTCTGCTATTGCTAGACCAGAAGGACTACCGGATCGAGTTTCTGTAGGCCCCTGCATATACTCAGATCCCGGGGAATGAGCGCACGAATCTAGAAGTTCAGTCTGCCATGTTATCCCCCATGCCGCATACATCTCAAGGCCCAACAACACTCGATACGTTCTTACGAGAAAGAATAATTAAACAGTGGACCAAATAATGAACGTTCCAGATTAAGTTCTTACGCAAAATAAAGTCGATGATCGAACCACGGTGGCTGCCGAATAATAGTCCGCACATCGAATATACAACGATCAATCGGCTAAGAATAGGGCATATAGCTAAAAGTCATGACCACATACTGCAAAGGATAACTCCCCCTAAAACACATGTCCATATTGTACAGAATTAAAATATCCGTCAGTACATCATAATTGAATGCCGCAGTTTTAATGCAGTCCGTCCAGGCACTTCCATATCGTTAGCAAAATTATTAAATAAATAATCGTATAACACTTTGAAGAAGTACATCCAGGATGGCGGACTGTTGTTGGGAGGTCTTTAAGTAGCCTAGGCAGCTCTCACCGTGATAACCTAGTAGTTAACGATAATTCAATGGAAAAAGAAATATCACCTTAAGCTATACCACTCCGAAATACATTTTTTATCGAATAAAAACTTAATATAAGAATTACGATAATATCACTCTGAAACGTATTTTTCATCGAATAATTATTTTTTACTTTTTAGTGCGTTTTAATTAAATTTTTATAATAAATCTAGAAGTCGGTATTTTTTTTTTTTTTTTTTTTTTATTAACATTTTATATTTACATATTTAGAACTGTCTTAAATCGTACGTACTATATAAGGCATTTCAAAAGTGTTGCACACGACGGTCTTACGCCACCTGTAAGCATTTAGGAGGGGGGAAACAGAAGGGATGTGTACTATGAAGTTTTGTTAATACGGCAGTGTGCACTGTGATTGGTTTCGAGTGATTTGTGCGTGCGTACAAAGATGTTTTTTTTAATGTTATTAGACCGTTCGGGTCGCGTTACAAATCTGGAAAAGCGATCGTATATGAAAATCGAAACTTTTCGTAGTCGTCGCCCACAGAAATTCGCTCTGCATTTCAAGAAGTATGTGGCAGTGACACCATGGACTGTACCAATTTTTCCCGCTAGGTAAAAAAATTTAAAGAAGGCTGTTTGTAGCTGGAGGATGCGTCGTCTCGTACTGGTCGTTCAAGAACTTCGCGTGACTGCACAAACATCGTTATAACGGCAACACTGATAACGATAAAGATCGCCGTATGATGTACGGAAAAGATAGGTGTCATACACAGCTGGTATCGAAAACCTGTCGGCCACCAGCACTAAAAATCAGAAAATTGCGTCCATCACTACTTGATCGCGGCATTCTCATCTTGCATGATAATGCGAGCCCTTATGACAATGATGAAATTCGAGCAATTTTTGTGTAATACGGCTAGGAATTGTTACCACATCCACCCTATTCGCCGGATATGGCTCCTTGTGATTATGACTTGTTCTGCAAACTCAAGAGCGGACGCAAGGAATCCGTTTTCCAGATTTAGAGGCCTTAAATAGTGCTGTGACACGACGGATTCGTGAACTAAACTTTAAAGTCCTCCTGGACGGCATCGAGAACCTACCCTAACGCCGGGAACGTATTATTCAGGAGGAGAATGATTATATCGAAAGATTATATTTATATGACTATGTCGAACGATTTTTTTTTTTTTTTTTTCGTTGGACACGTGTGCATTACTTTTCACATATATCCTACGTATTTCAAGTTCATTCTAAACACACCACGTTGTTCGGTGTTCCATAGAAACGTGTTTTTTGCAACTGACACACGTAAAACGTGCCATTCCTCATTTCGTTGATCAGCAAAAATTCTCGATATCAATTAAGAAGATGTGTTTTTTCCGTTGATATTACGTTTATTAGAGATCAGATGGCAGCGTAACAGCATTTTAATGACGGCGATAAACTTACTAACTTTTGTTTCTCTCACAGATTCAGTTATTCAATAAAATCTCTACCAGATGTTGCATTCCTGTTCTTAAAAATCTTACCAAAATGCTATTTATTATTCCATAAAATATACACCGACTCCAATTTCACTTAAATTACTATATTCTAATGAATTATCTTTAAGTTAAGCTACGATAAAATCCGCTGTAATCCAAAACAGGTCTTTATGGAAAAAATAAAAAAGCGACTACAACGCAATAAAGTTGATAAACAACGTTAATAAATACAGTAGCCAAAAAAAAAAAAAAAAAAAAAACAATTAAAAATAAAGAAATATAAGAAAAACGCTAATCCGGAAAAAAAATACGAATAATAGTATACGAAATTTGTAGTAACAAATACGACACCGGCAAAATTAATCAAAAATTTTATCAAGAAACTGCACAAAAATAAAAATCCCCCAATAAAAGCCCTTCCTATGTAAGGGGGGGGCTTTCATAGAAAGGGAGAACACGTAATCTCAGAAGGGTTACGCTTCGTTATTCTAGGATTAAATAGAAAAACTTGGCGAAGTGTTTAGCAGAAAATTTTTTCAAAAAATATACAAAAAAACTTCGTATCAGTGCGGTGTGCTATAAAATTTACAAAATCTAGAAAAGTTAGATGTGTTTTTAAAAAAAATACTCGCAAGTTTGAAAAATAACGTGTATATCATTTCGGTATATTTTTTAGGAACTTCTACAAAGAATAATACGTCCGTTGCATATGTGTTTTTGTTATTTTTATTTAATGCTTGTTCACGCCTAATTTGTATCCATGTGGACCGATTTTAATATTTTTTGAACGTAACAGACACCGCGTTGACTAAAGATATTGTCAATATTAAGTATGGAAATGTAACTTAAAAAAAATTAAAGCAGTATGATTGTTGATTAATACACGGGGTAAGTATAGATTTTAATTTTGAAAAAAATGAATTTTAAACCCATAAAGCCATTTACAAGCTTATCACTTTTAAAAAATTGAATTTTTAACAGGATGAAAATTGCGATTATTACGACACTAAAAATTTTGAAATAAAATGTTAAAAAAAAAAATAAATAATACCGACTTCAAGATTTACTACGAAAGTTTAATAAAAATACACTAAAAAAAAAAAAAAGGAAAAAATTAAAAATGCACTAAAAAGTAAAAAAACAACTATTCCATAAAAAATAATATAATTCACGGTGATACGATAATTTTTAAACATTTTTTTTTTTGTGTGTGGGGGGGGGGGGGTTATAGACTACCCATCGGCTTACACAACATCAATACGTATTAATACTTATTAAAGTTGGCACCAAGTGAAAATTGCGGTAATAATTAAAAACTACATTAAATAAACATTAAATTGTTTTTAGATATTGTAATTTCCACGCCGAATCTAATATTTATTAATGTTGTGTAACAATTATCATCACCACACCCCCACCTTCCTTTCAAGGTATATTTCGCTGTAAAATTTATTATAATTTTTTTTTTCTTTAGTGCATTTTTATTAAATTTTTACGGTAAAAATTGAAGTCGGATTTTTTTTTTTTAAAAAAAAAAACATTTAATATTTTTATATTTCTGCGTAAGATGTTCCTTACTATAATTATCAACATTAATAACATTTCTATCATGTCTCAATCATAATTACAAATACAAACGTTGTGTGACCAGCTTTCGCGTGGTAGTTAGGTAGTGGTATTTTCGTTCAAGTAAGATCCGGTTCGAATCGGACTGCCGCACGTGTGACACTTCAAAAATTTCACTTGCGCCGGATTTGTGCGCCCATAAAATAAAATAAAATAAAAAATAATAAGCACCTTAGTATTTTTTATCATATGTGTAATTCTCATTTTAACCATTTATTTATTTTCATTACAAACCACGTCTATATTAGTCCATAGCTAATATACTCTATTCATCATCAGAACAAAATCAAAAACACGACTTAGGCTTCGTAGGAAAAACCGAAGCTATAAAACTCGGTATATAATATTATTTCGCAACTTCTCTGATTGATTGCTCAATCCGTCTTTCAATTTTTCACAGTTAATTGTGAGCATTATTTGTTGTTTTTGCTCTGACGGATAAATAGAGTGATGCTATTCGAAACGTTTAATGCAAATAATTCGGACGAGGTCTGTACCGAAAAAAGCACGAAAATTAAAAGTTATTTTTAAAATTCCGTACATTATATAATGTACGGAATCATCCTAGTAAGATGGTTCAGAAAAGACAAAAATATCAAATTAAAATCAATAACTCACGAGAACGGTTAGACTTATTAATTCCGGAATTGCATCATAAATTACAATTAAAATTCTCTTTAAAACCGTATCTATAACTTGTAAGATAATCGACTACCCTGAACGGCAAAAAAGAAAACTGAAAAATACCTTCAACGATACATAACGTGGAATTTAAAATGACTTCATAAATCCTAGAGAAAAAAAAATAAAATCCATCAACCCGTCACCGGATAGCTAACCCTTTAAAAGTGAAATTCGAAATATAAAACACAATGCAGAAGTCTTTTCATAAAATCAAAAAATTACGATTAAAAAATTATTTAACCTCCCCCGTCCCTTCTTTTGGTCCAAAAACCGCAAAAAAAGAAAAAAGAAAAAAAAAGCAAGTTCAAGTATTAGCACGAGTGAAAACGTTGAGGAAGCCAAAACATAACTCAAACATTTATAGGAAAAATATAACCGAGTTTATAACTACACACATTCAGGCCTACTGGGTGCAGAAAGCTCGAAATAATAGAAGAAAAAAAAGTTTTTTCCGGACATGTGATATATCAATTAAAAGATGACTACTCTATTTGTCGGGGACGAAGCCGTATTTCATTTCCTTAACGAAATTGTCGAAGAAGTTGACGATAATTTCAAAAAATCATCGCAAAAAATTACTTGACTATATTAGTGCGGGAAAAATCAAATTCCTTCTTTTAAATTTAGTAGTATGTAGTATTATGTAAATGCAAATTATAGTTATCGTTAAATTAACATACGGAGTCCTCGGCGCATGAAAGATCACGCTTAACTGAACTTGTTTTCCATTATATACTGGTGTCGATTCCGGGCAGGCTACTGGCACAGTTGATATATGGTACGTTTACAACTGTTCGCACTTCCAAAAGAAAAAACATATTTTTCACGAGAGATAGAGAACAGTAGAGGAGCATATTGTTTAATGGAACGGTTTTTTTGTGGTGTAGCGCGGCGGTTTTGAAAAGTTAATGAAACTGACGATCGAAAAACATCGCAGGCAGCATAAACTAATTACATTCATACGAAGCGGTGAATTTTTAATTACTTTAAACGCGTAACAGCGAAAGTGTTTAACCGGTCTATTGCTTAGAGGTGGGCGATGTAATAAGTGCGATAAAAATAATCCGAGACAAAGTGCAAATAAGTATTCTAGAATACTGTTCGGTGTCGTAGTCACGATTTTAGAATCAGAACTCGCTCGTACGAATTTTATTTAGAAAAATTACTATTTTCAAGTGAAAATTTAAAGGTATTCAGTATTTCTGTAGAAAATTTGAATTTGCATCACTTACAATTAGTTTCGTTTTCGAGACAGAGTAATAATTTTGATGATCCACACTTTCTTCCGGAAGTGAACTGGTCTATTGCAACCGAATTACTTACGCCACTGACTGTTTCTAAACATGGAAACATATTCTCGCATAAGGAAAAGTGCGGACTAAATATTACAGAGCCGGAGAAATTTTGCGATCGAGCTTTATTTGTGTCACAATAATTTACGTGTTATTTGCTACGCAACCAGAACGGTTTACGGTGTATTTGGTACGGAACTCTTTCAGGAGATACTGTTATCCGTTTTGGAAGTGAATTCGTCATCGGGAGGTGTCTAAACCGCTAAAAGTCAATTCAGTGCAACGACCTCCACTTCAGCCATTCAAAATCACTTGCGACAACGTAATGAGTGAAAAGGGTCCCGTGCATCGAAAAAAAAGAAAATGTCAACAATATTGCTCGGTGATTTATTCTCTTCACCGCGACAGTTCAAACCTTATTTATGATCAGATTAGAGTTTACTAAGAACCGGTAAAGGGATATAATTGTAATAAAAAAATTTAAGAAAGAATGAGACAGTTATGAAATCGCTTAAGGGCGCATCCCTATAAATTAAGATTTCTTACAGGCCACCGTTTAGGTAACATTATAAAACTTCTGAGAACCGGGGCATAGTTTAAACTATCCCTGCAACTAATACATCAAAATTCTGCCCACGTCACTGTTGAATATCGCGAATATAAATCAACGGCGCTGAACAGATTACAGCTAGCGAGCAGTGGCTTATGTGTAACAGAAGTGGAGGTTCACAATTAAATATATTAAATATTACACAAATATTTATTGAAAAAAATTATCAAAAACTATATTGTAATGTATGTATGTCTGTGTGTGTGTGTTTAATAACTTTCAGTTAAAAGTCTCTTGTGAACTAAATCTATTCTTCTATCTTTCTTTAAAGAAAAAAAAATCTATAACCGTTTCATGAAAGTTAGAAATATTGTGGAACATTTGTTTTTCAATTGATAACATAGCTAAAGAGCATTTAGCCTATCTTCACACATTGTGCTATGTAAAAATGTTTTAATTCGTTTTAGTGTTGAAAAACTCAGTGAGAATATAATTAGCACTTTTTATCCTTAAGTAAAATTACAATTTTATGTAGGTAGAAACTAGGTCACTATTAAAAATATTCGAATGAATATAAGCGGTCCATTAATAAAAACTAAACTCTGTTCCCAATGATCGACTGTGTATACATATTCAAAACATTAGTAATATTTTTAATAGTGATGTGGTTTCTACCAAAAATTTTAATTTTAATTTTAATAATGTGAACACATGAACGGCTGCCGCCTGCTAGCGAGTAAAAAAGTGTTAAAAATAAAAAACATTATAGAATTTGTAAATAATCATTTTATTTTTAATCATAAAGTAAAAAAATTCACAGCATACATCAAACTTGAGTCACAGGATGTATATAATTGTTCAATAATTTTTTGTGCCCCATCAATTTTTTGAAATATTTACACAAACTATTCAACTGTATACGGAGAAATAGTTACCTCGGGCAAATCAAACATTCGGTAATCAAGTCTAAATCACGAAAATCGGACGAAAACTCTGGATACGAAAAATCGCTGCACGTTACGAGCGACGATATTTTGCTATAGCGTTATCGGGAATATTTCTAACGTACACACGAGAAAGTGGAAAAAAATTTTCAACCAACTTTTTCCCTCCTCGGCATTAACATTGGCCAATGGAGTCGGATTTTTTTTTTTTTTTTTTTTTTTTTTGGATCTTTTAATGGATATCATCAAGGGCTCGTCCAAACTAGGCAGTAAAAATTTACTATACCTAATCTCTTTCTTAATCAGATGTTTAAACTGAAATTTTTCCTACTTCACCAAAAAAATATCAAATAAAATAATTTACATAAATTGAAAAAAGAAATAAATTACTTCTTAATATTTTTACGTTCAAATAGCGAATAAAATAAAACGATCGACTAATAAGAAAGAACAGTAGTACGAACTGATAAAACCAAAAATTGATTAACCTTTGTCGGGGGCAATTTTTTTTTTTTTTTTTTTTTTTAGATAATGTAATTTATTACTATAGAAACCGAAATAATCGATTTTTTCGTATTTTTGTAACGCAATAAGCACTATATGTATTTCCATCAATTTCGCATATTTCATTTAAAGTTTTTTTTATTATTTTCTATTTATTTATTTATTACCTGTTCGCTCCGCTTGCTAACCCTACGCGCTGAACGCTTCGCTCCCTCATCCGCTCCCGCACCCTTGGCGATTGTTTATTTATAATAAGAGAGAAATCCGAATGACGTGTTAATTACAGGAGTACTTATTTAAAACGAAAAAAATCTGATGTGGGCAACGGTTGACTTCCTTGTAAAACTATTAAACATTAAAACAAGTGTACTTAGTAAATATTGCCATTTCGAGTCAAAAATTTAAACTTACTATGGCAACCCCCGTTTTTAAGTAATGAGAAAATCTCCACGAAAAAACCCTCCAAAAAAAGTGCCCCTTAAGCCCAACCGATTGTAACAAAAAAAAAAAAAGGGAGGTGCACAACTAGATGTTAAAAGAGACTTCTAGATTTAAAATTTCAACTTTCTGTGACCGGCCGTTTTTGAGTTATGCATGATACGTGCATAACTCACATCGCGAAAAACGATTTAAAATGGAAATTCTGTTAGAGTGCGAGATTCAAACTACTCCGCGAATACAGCACTTCCTTTTATCCGTATAAAGCAGTAATCAGAGACGGTGTCAAAATGGATATATCCGTTGAAATCTGACATTAAACATTTTTCATGATTACAATACATTTCTTTTACTACGTGCAAATACCTCCTTCACTCGGTAAATAAAAATCATGATAAATGGAAATTTCAACATAGCCAAAAATAAATTAAAATTGAAGATTTAAAATCATATCGAACATCGGAAAAATTTATTAATGAATTAAAATACAACCAATTATTTCTGGCTTTTAAGCGAATCACATTAAGTGAAATTGTTATTACGAAAAATTTCAAAAAATTTTTAAATTATATTAACGAATACTGTTCGAAGACATTCACTAATTCACCTCTGTATATTTTTTTTTTGGAAGTCATAATACGAAAACTGAAATGAAAATAATTGAAAAAGGTAAACTAGTTTCGTTCCTTTTTTTTTTCTTCGATTAAATTAGCCTTTAATATATAATTATTGTTCCTTGAAATACTTTATTTGGTTATTGCCGGAAGCAACGAAAATATTCCCCAATCAATAAAAAAAATCTGAAGTTTATCGATACAGAGTGAAAAAACTCCTCGACAATGCTATTTCAGTAGTGCTTCAAGCAGGTTAATAGCTCTACAATTATGCTACTGATTATGACTTCCAAAAAAAAAATACAGAGGTGAAAAAAAGAGTGATTGCCTTCAAACACCATTTATTACTCGTTAATCGATAAGTACATAATTAACTGTTTCTGGATTATTTTATATTTAAATATTTTTAATTGTATATTTTCCATCAATATCGTAATTTCTTGAACCGATTTGTCCTTCTAAAATCTGTTTAGTTAATAAATAAATACTTATTAATTATGTTCGGGGTATAATTTACGTTTTTTACTTGTGCGTTTTTTACTACTTCGTAGTTGCATATTTCCTAAACGGAATTTTACTAAAAGGAATAATAAAAGAAAAAAAAAATTGTAACAAAATCGATTTTCAAATCAAAAAAAGGTTTAAAGAAAAAATTTAAAAAAAAATATTTTTCTTTAATGAATAAACTGCTCCGCTTTTTTTGCAAAATAAGCAAATAAGTAAAGCAAAAAATTAAAAAAGAACTTACAAAAAGTATCTACTGAGATGTCCCGGAATTTTCCTTTTAATTCGAATTAAGTTCTCTGCGAACTAAACAATTTTTAATGTGATGCAGTATTGAAAAGTAATTTCAGTGATCTTTTAAATTTTTTGAACTCTTCAACAAACAATAGTTATCTACGGAATTTTGTTGAAAAGATCATTTTATATGTATTTCAAACAAACATTAAAACCCATTTTTAGGATTCCGTATACATATAATGTATGGAATAATCCTTATAAGATGGTACACAAATGACAAAAATATCAAATAAAAATCAATAATTCACGAACGGCTTGACTTATAAACTTCAAATTTGGAACATAAATTACAATTAAAATTATCTTTAAAGCGATCTATAACTTGAAGATGACCGATTACCGTGGGCGGCAAAAAACCCAAAAAACCGTCAAGAATATATAATATGGTACATAAAACGACCTCAAAAATCACTTAAAAAATCATAACTCGCCACTAGATGAACTTATAACGCTGAAATTCAAAATATAAACTACAATGCAGGAGTACTTTCATAAAATAAAAAAATTTGGTTACAAAAGTTATGTAAAGTTGCCCAAAAGTTCAAAAAAGCGCGAAAAATGACGTGTAGCCCCCCCCCTAACGCCGCGAATATTACCGATAAAAATTTAGAACACGGTTAAAAATATGCGCTTCCACGTATATTTCTCTAGTTCGGAACATTCGAATTTCCAGCTTTAAAATCGGACCCTCGGGGCGCCGAAAGCTCGAGATTTTGGAAAAAAATATTTTTTTTTTCAGGCTTGTGATATATCATTAGAAAGATCTCTATTAGTCGGGAACGAAACCGTATTTAATTTCCGTAACGAAACTTTCAAAGTTGACGTAAAGTTCAAAAAAGCGCGAAAAATGACGTGTCCCCCCCTAGCGCCGCGAATATTACCGATAAAAATTTTGAACACGGTTAAAAATATGCGCTTCCACGTATATTTCTCTAGTTTTGAACATTCGAGTTTCCAGCTTTAAAATTGGACCCTCGGGGCACCGAAAGCTCGAGATTTTGGAAAAAAATATTTTTTTTCTTGGGCTTGTGTTATATCATTAGAAAGATCTCTAGTAGTCGGGAACGAAACCGAATTTCATTTTTTTAACCAAACTTTCAAAGTTGACGTAATGTTCAAAAAAGCGTCTGCTCCAATTTGCGGGGCCCCTTCCTTGCGACGCGAGTATTACAGCTATAAATTTAGAACATGGTAGAAAATACGCGACTCTACGTATATTTCTCTGATTTAAGACAATCGGACCCCAACTTTAGAATAAGACATGTGGGAGCACCGAAAATTCAAAATTTCGAAAAAAAAAATTTTTTCTTCTTAGGTTTGTGATATATCATTACAAATATCGCTGTTTTTTTGGGAACGAAAACGTATTTCATTTTCTTAACGAAACTTTGAAAGTTGCCGAAATATTCAAAATAGCGCGAAAAATGACTTTTTAGCCCCCTAGCGAAGCAAATATTACAGCTAAATATTTTGAACACGGTTAAAAATATGCGCTTCTACGTATATTTCTCTAATTCGAAACATCCAGGTTTCCAGTTTTAAAATTAGACCCTTGGGGCGCCGAAAGCTTAATTTTTGAAATAAAATATTTTTTTCTTCGAGTTGTGATATATTATTAGAAAGATCGCTATTCGTCGGGAACGAAACCGTATTTCATTTTCTTAACGAAATTTTAAAAGTTGCAGGAAAGTTCAAAAAAGCGCGAGCTTTAATTTGTAGCCCCCTCTTTACGACGACGCGAGTATTATAGCTATAAATTTGAAACAAGTCAGAAAATATGCAACTTCACGTATATTTCTATAATTTTGAACATCCAGGTTTCCAGCCTTAAAATAAAACCCTTAGGGCGCCCAAAGCTCAAAATTTTTAAAAAATATTTTTTTTTGCTCGAGCTTATAATATATCATTGGAAAGATCGCTACTTGTCGGGAACGGAACCGTATTTCATTTTCTTAATTGAACTTTCAAACTTTGCTGAAAAGTTCGAAAAAGCGCGAGAATTGATTTGTGACGCGAGTATTATAGCTAAAAATTTTGAGGAAAGTAGTAAATATGGGCATCCATGTATATTTCTCTGGTTTGGAACATCTAAGTTTCCAATTTTAAAATTAGTGGCTTGGGGCTCTGAAAGCTCGAAATTTTGTAGAAAGAAATTTTTTTCAAGTGTATTATTATTGGAAAGAGCGCTATTTTTTGGGAACGGACCCGTATTTCGTTTTCTTAACGAAACTGTTTGAAATTTACTAAAAGTTCATAAAATTCTGAAAAATGACGTGTAGCCCCGCTTGTACTTTATGTATTGTAGTTCAAGATTTTGAACAATGTTAAAAAAATGTGCGTCCCTGTTTATTTATTTACTTTGGAACATTTAGGTTTCCATCTTAAAATGCAGAACCTTAAGCGCGGAAAGCTCGAAAGTTTTAAAAATAATATTTTTTTTCCGGTCATGATCGATGGAAAGATCGTTATTTGTCGAGAACGAAACCATTAGTTATTTCCTTAACGAAACTTTCAAACCTTGATGTTCCAAACTTGCGCATATGTTTAACCCTGTTCAAAATTTTTAGCTGTAATACTCGCGGCGCTAGAGGGGAGGAACTGTTTGAATTTTTTGGCAACTTTAAAAGTTTCTAAATACGGTTCGGAATTATGTTTAGAGACTCCCGTGGAACTGGCGTACGAATTTCGACTGTTTCTGGTTCAATGTCGGATGGTAACATTATCTGTTGAAAGTTAATATCCGCACGAACGGATAATATTATTCCCCCACGCGCACAACTAGCAAGCACCGGATTTGATTCGAGAACTTTATAGTTTCTTAGTTTTAAATGTTGGTTTTGTTTTAAGTGGGTTTCTTGAATGCACGAAATAAATAGGTTTGTTAATCGGTGTTATTTTTCTTTTGGCTTTATCGGAATACGAGATTGCAACGGTTTTTAGAATTTGGTTCGGATTGTTATAATTTTCATTAATAGTGTTAGTACGAGGACTAAAAGAAACGGAACAGGATCGCAGGTTTTGGTTTGGTTATTTTCATTACGGCGTGTGTTAGTGTTGTTGTGAACTGTTATGAAAGGAACGGACTCACCGCATCATTGTTTAGGTGGTACGTCCGCCTGATGAAAAACAGATGCGAATAGTATTTCGATTTGTTAAACAATTTAACGCCCTATGCTAGTAAATAAATAAAAAAAAAAAATATTTAATAATGGTCTAACGTACTGAGAGAGTCGAAAGAAAATACCGAATTGTTAAAAAATCATCACAGTAGAACGACAGTCTTTGTCACATCGCGGAACTATATCGACCTTTTTTGGTAAAGTAACCAGTTCGTCTTGCAACCGAAAGAAGTTTTAATAACAAAGTAACCAAATCGCCTCGAAATTCGGTTTTCCAATTAATGACATTTACAAAATTCGTAAACTATAATTTCGATTACCGTGTCTCTCCCTCCCATTCGCCGAGAATCCAGGATGCAATTACCAACGTACACCAACCTGCCAGCAGGGAACACCAACATTCTAGCAGCCGCAGCAGAGTGATACGTAGCATCAATATTATTTCTAATTAATATTTTTTGCGCGTTTTCGTTTATATATTTATTAAATATCTTTGACGGTCGGCTATTCAAGAAAGATAGGTGTAGGAATTAACAAAATTACACATTTTAAAAAATCATAAAACCTTAATATTAGTATTATTAAATCTAAACCAATAATTTAAAAAAATAAATAAAAAAAGGATTTAATTAATTTTTCTTCATAACCGTTACATTTCACTTCAAATTAATCTAAGTCTTCGATTCAAATTAGTATTTTGCTTTACTGTTTTAAATTATTATTAGAAAAGATCTCTGAAATTTATTAAGATATTAAATTAAAATAGTAAAATAAAAATAGAAATTTATTCAAACAAATTTTCTTACATACTAAATAATTATAGTTATTGTTAACTTTCATACGGAATCCTCAGCGCATGAAACCTCATGCTTGACTGAACTTGTTTGATTATAGGGATGGCTGATTAACATTTGCAATCCATTTTAGAAAATACATAATTTATTAGCGATATTAGTGAACATGTACTTCCTACACTTGGGTAATGTGAGAATTCACTAATAAAATCTGTAATGTTTTTTACGTCACGCTTCAATAGTTAATTTTTACGCCGGAGGAGGCGATATAAAAATTCTTGAACAAAAAATGTAAAGCCTTTCGTGTCACGTTTGCAGAATATTTATTTCACTTTGCGAAAAATGGCCAATTGAAGTCGAAGAATTATAGAAGACTAGAATATCGGAGGACTAAAAGTGAGATCTGAAGAACCCGGCTGTTATATATATGTATGAAACCCGATCTTCACCATTGGAAAATTTTGGATCCCCAGATACCCCAAGTCTTCTATAATTGTTATAAAAAAGTCAATATTAACAGACTAAATCAGTTTTTGAAAAATTAAGGTTTGAGCAACAACAATTTTCATTTAACAATTTTTCTTTACTTATTCATTCTTCTACCTAATGTTAACTACAATATTTCGAGAAAATTTGGATGTTTTATTGTTTTAGTCATAATAGAGGTAAATAGTCTAGTTACAACGTCGTATAATATATGTGTGTATGTATTATATATATACATATATGATTTATGTATATATTTTCATTTACAAAAATACGTATCTAACTTGTTTTTTTTTTTGTAAATTAAATATATTTAATGTACTACTACTAGGAATATTTTTTTCTCACCCTTTTTATCTATTTAAAAAACACACTAAAAAAGCCTACTTGCAATCGGAAAAAGTTAAATATTATTTTTCTCAGTAATTTTAAAAAGTATTCAAAAGAAGAATTTTGTAGTGCCCTAAAAAAAATTAGAAAAATAATTGGCAAACTAAAATTTAAAACATGTACATCGGCAGTAAACAAATTTAAATATTAAAAAAATGAAGCCAACTAAAATATAAATTTCAAAACCAACGGCAATTGAGCACAAATTAGAAAATTTCGAAAATCAAGTTATTTCGATGTTATCAGTGGTTAAATTGGTATTTGAAATTTTTGAATTTCTGTTCAATCGCCGTTGCCCCCTTTGAAATTTAAATATTATTTAGTTCGCAGTTTACTATTTACTCAGCTTAAACATGCACATTTTGAAATTCATTTACGTTTCTAATTTTTCAAAACGCTAAAAAGTCTTTTTTAAGTAATTTTTTTGATTCTTTCTTTACGACGTTTTATGATACAAGTGGGGTGAATTTCATCGAATTTCACGAAAAATACTTGCGTTACAAATTTTGTTACACGTAACAATGTATTACATATAATCGATTCAGACGAGTTACCGATGGTTTTTCACATTGTACCTTATGGTCATTAAACCGATACATAGCGTGCGTACCATCGCGTGCATATCTTTGACAGCCCTCTAAGCATTCAGAATATTTAATCCAGCTCACAGTTAATCAATAGACAACTAAGGCGGGCACAGTTTTTATACATTTCATTTGTCACCACTTCTTAAATGCTAGATAAAAATAAATTTCAGGCGAGTAACCATGATGTTGCTTACGTGTGTGTGTGTGTGGGGGGGGGAGATCTTTCTTTTTTTAAGGGTTCGTTTACAAGGACATTGGGCCAAGAGCAAAGGAAAAAAGTCGCAAGGGACTCAGAACTTTACACTATCAGTGATAGCCGACAAAAAAGAATCAAGAGCTTGAATAACAGAAAGAGGAACGGGGATGTGCACTATATGGAGTGTGAATACCGATTTGTAAAAGGGAGGAGTAGAAAGAAGCCTGTTCAGCTACTAGAGACGAACAACCGAACATTATGCTATCGGGATCACAAATAAATTCGGTTGTTGGAGGGGTGCTGCAGTGGACAAGGAGACGGCACAAGAGAATAACGGAAAAGCGAGAAAGTAAATTGTGCCCAAAACGTAGGCGGCAAATAGCAGAAAGGTTGGAGCGACGCATAGAAGTAAAGTAATCAAAGCCGCATTACATATCCCTGATGATTGCAATAATACTTGACAGAAAATGCGAATGATTATGTTTTGTTATACTCATTTAATATAGTCTCTAACTGTCGTTGCAATTTGAATTTGGTGCATCGAGAGGACCGCGTACTAAGTATTAATATTGTTCAAGAATAATTATAATATCCCCTTTGAAGTGTATACTGTAGGTTTTATTATCTTTTAGCAGATAATTTTTTTCTTCTTCTATTTAGTGAATTTTTATTGAACTTTTAAATCATGAAGTCGGTACCCCCCCCACCTTTTTTTTTTTAAATATTTTATTTCACTACTTTTATTGCATTTTTGACCGATAATGCAGATAGTCTAACATAAAATTATGCTACCTTAACGTAGGTTCAACACTAATGTTTTTTTTTTTGTTTTTTACTTCCTTGTATGTAGTAAAGGAAGTATTTTAATCATGAAAAATACTTAATGCCGTATTATTTTAAAAGATATACATCCATTTTGACCATATTCAGTTTAAGTCGTTCTTCGTGACGTGTGTATAGTCGCAAAAGTTGAAACTGTGAATTTAGAGAGAACTCCTTTAACATCTAGTTGTGCACTTTCGTTTTTGATTACAATCAGTTTAGCCAAAGGCTCTTGGAAGGTTTCCTAGAGTTTTTCTTATAACTCAAAAACGAGTAGCCGCAGACAGGCGAAATTTTGTATTCGCTTTTTGTTATTATATCTGTCTACCTGCGATTTTAGTTACAATCAGTTGGCGCAAGGGGTACTTTCTTAGAGGATTTTATGGAACTTTTCTCGTAAATAAAGAATGAGAAGCCGTAGAAAGTCTAGATTTTCGAGCCGAGATATTTATTACTCACTTGTTTCAATGTTTAATCGAGTTTTACATCTTATCCACGTCCGATTTTTTTTTTTAACCATTTTATTTCACAATTTTACTGTAAATATTTTTGAATTGTAATGGATAACCGTAAAAAAAAACAAAAACAAAAAAAAAAATGACGCTATTTCCTGCGCTTTATAAAGAGCTATTTTTCTCTATTGGTTCGAGAATATAACGTACAAATTTTCCGCCTGTGATAAACTTGTAAACGCGTTTTAGGAAGATTGTTTCGATGATACCTATTCAATCGATACTTCCATATGGTAACATTAATAAACAATACCTTTAAGTTAGTCTCGTTCACCGCAAAATTCATAAATTTTGGGGGGTTTATATTTTTCCTATATTCTAATAATAATTTTTTTTTTGCTTAATAATTTGTGTCTGGCCATACGAAGTAAAGAAAGGCTATCTCTAAGAAGGCTCCTTTTTTTTTATTTGATGAGTTATACACTCTATCAGTGTACTCATATGAAACTGCCACTGACTGATCGGTACAGAATAAACATTGAGAAGGGGGGTATCATTGGAATGAACCCACCACCGGTCGAAACGTGTTTCACACTATTTACCAGCGGAAGAGGGACGACGTTTAGACCCTTTCATGCCCTCTCGCGGCTCAACCGAAATACCATTATATTTAAAATTTCACAATAATGCCATTAACGAGAAAAAAATATCACTCCGAAAAACGGTTTAATTGTTTCCGGAAAAAACAAAAAAATCTTACGTAACATAAATTGAAATTCCTAGAAAACCAAAAAAAAACCCGAAAGAAAAAAGGCAAATCATTTAATAACAACGCTGAAGTTTCTAAATGTCTGCTATGGACGGAAAAAAAAAAAAACCGGAAATAATTTTGATCAGTAAAATAATGATAGTGTTCGAACCATCCGAATTACGACGGCGCATAATTTAATCGGTCGTAACGTTAGTCGAAAATTTTAAAAAACTTAATTCATACCGATGATCTCGGAAACTGTGTGAATTGCTGCGGTATACATTCCACTCGCGCGATCACGTCTGATTCCTAGAAGCGGATGATTTCAATTCGAAATACATGCTTTCGTCATACGCTTAATTACATTTTTTACTTCTTTTTCTTTCCGACTACAATAAATCAGTTAAAACCATCGAAAGAGCACTAATTTAATTTAATAATAAATACGACCGATAATTACGAGAGAAAAAAAAAAAAAAAAGAAAAAATTACAAATGCATTACTAAATAAAACATTATTGAAAACTCTAAAAAGTCGACTTCCCACATGAACGCGAAAAAAGTACTGGAAAACAAACGCCGAAGCCGAAATCGTTGGAAAATCGAAAGAAAAAAAAAAATTGAAAAATTCAAACACAACCGACACACACCAACAAACGGACTTGCCGACGTACAACTGGCGCATTGAAGACTAGACGTTGGACCAGATACTCGAAGCGCGACTGTCTACGAAAAATGAGCACGCTATAATCGCCGAACGTCATAGCGGACGCTGTTCGCGCCAGGGTTTTTACTGGCGACTCTTTGGCCTGTGCGTCTGCGTGCGTGTGCGACTCCTAGTGCAGTGTTGGCGTAATTTCAGACCTTTTCTCTCGGTCACCCTACTAATTATGACGTCATAAAATGACAATTTTTAACGGCTTCCTGTTGTTTCCGCTAAACGAATATTATTAATGTAATAAATGCATCGTTTTATACATCATCGATTGCACAACATTTACACAGCGGCGTGACCGTAAAATTCAGCGCGCGCGCGTGTAATTAAATACGTAAAACCCGATAAATGTGTAAGGTCGATTCCTGAACTCACCGCCGGTGTATACTACCGATCACAAGCGGGTGTGTTACTCCTACGTCAACACGAAATAACATTTATTTTTGTTTACTATCGTACTTGGAAGACGCAAATTTTACTGATCTACAAGCGTAGTGGGTCGGCTGGGGGTAGTATTTTTGACGTTCCTAGGAAAATTTCGATAGGGCGCCCCTTTGAAGGTAGAATTTTTCCGAGTATTTTAAAAGTAATTCGAAGAGAGTTTAATTTTGACATTAAATCCTACTTTTTTTTTTTTCATTTCATAATAATTCAGATCGCGTTATCTTTTACATAAAATAACATCGGCAAGTTATGAACTGTTGACGCAAATTGTCAAAAGAGTGCCTAGTGTATTTCCCTAACCTAAATATGTAGTACAAAGTAAGACATCTCTCGCTCGCCAATTACCATGTGATTAGCTTTATTTAGTATTTATGCGCTGGCCTACATATGTGGGGCGTATATTAATTTTTTCTTCAAACGATATAGACGCAGATTTTATTAGTGTAACTATTTTTAAGTACAATTAAATAATTATCAAACGATAAAAAAATAAATAAACTTTCGGGTAATGAATTATATTTTAAAAAATCGATGTTATTAAGTATTTCGGTTTCGCTTGAAAATTATATTGTAAATGAAAAATTTTGAAAGTACCGGGGAATGCTACTACTATAGCATTATATCTACTATTTGCTATGAAATAGAAGTAAAAAAATGGAAGTTTTACTTGAAAAAAAAAAATCGTTTTTCGCCAATTTTTTATTTTCTTTATTATACCACAGAAATGTCAAGCACTGATGATATTTCATTTTTGACGGATGAGGTTACCGGAGAATCATCGGTTCTGTAATACAGTTGACCTTAAATACGTCTTTAATTATTAGAGTTCCGAAAAACTTCTCCCCTCACACTTGCTACAGCGGCTGATATTGTCGGCGGTATCCTCACTGCCAGGGCCGGATCTGGACCAAAATTTCCGGGGGAGTTAAGAAAATACTTTTATAAATAAATATAAATATATATATATATATATATATATATATATATATATATATATATATATGTGTGTGTGTATTATCATGAAATATATTTATTTGTAAATGGTACACTAAAACCTTGTAGTCAATTATAGTATATGAAATCAAGGGCGTCGCCAGCCGATTAGCCAGGAGGGGGGGGGGGCAAGATGATAGAAAGAGGATATGAATTATAGGAAAAATAAAATTTAGAAGTTGTGAGAAGGCTTAATATTTTATTAAATAAAATCTTAATATTTTCGTGGGTTTCTGGCAAATTGTCCATGATTACGCGCCTATGAATACTCATCATGGCCAGTTGATTAGAAAGTTTCAAGGCTCCGTGGGGGCTGCCCCCTGCCCCCCGCTGGCGACGCCTATGTATGCAATGTTTGAACACTACAATAAAAACAGATAAAAAACAGTCGTTTCCTTAGAATTCATAAAAATTTCAATTTTCTTTTCCCCTTTTGTCAAAAATTGAGAAGAAATATATTCTGGATTTCGGTTCATTTAAATCAAGCAATTATTATTTCGTAGGCATTTCGGGAGGGTCTCCCCCCTTTAGGTACAACCCTGCTCACTGCAATCACATTTTTGCCTATACATCTTCCGATCTGAGCTACCTGATAAAATTCAGTATCGGGAGCGAACTCGTTTTATTTTCTCAGCTTTTTCATCGTCCCTAATACTTTCAGCTCTTCGCATAGGACGACGACCCGTTGATTCCACGTTTTGAATTCATACAGTGAAACTCTTAAGATTTTTACGACAACCGAAAATTATACCAGAATTCCCGTAGTTCCGAATAAGTGTATTAAACTGTTTTTAATTCTGTCATTGATCGATGCTGAAACCGTTCTAGCAAGGCAGTGTGAAAAAGTAAAATTCGGTATCGGACTTTTCTTGAAGGCGAATAATAATAGACTCGTCATTAGCGCCTGTTATCTGTCATTTTATACGCCTGATCTGATCTATCTTTTTCAGTAAACATAAAGAGGTTGGTTCAAATTCGCCTACCAATTCTTTTCTTTAGCATTATCACGGCCTGAATAAAACAATATTCTCTGTAATTTTCTATTTCTCAAGATATTTGTGCATTCACCGATGATCGCTTATTTCGTTTGAAGTAATTTTCTGACTGCCTAGATTTGAAATAGAATGTCGCGCCAAATGATTCTACAACAAAGCTGAAATCTTTCAAACTGCTTTTCGCTAGTTCGATGACACTGTGCATACTATTTTTAGATTACAATCCTGAATCTGTGACATCTCAATGAATGCACTATGA
Source organism: Icerya purchasi (assembly GCA_039619475.1). Lineage (NCBI taxonomy): Eukaryota > Metazoa > Arthropoda > Insecta > Hemiptera > Monophlebidae > Icerya > Icerya purchasi. The sequence continues at coordinate 402,397,788 of CM077116.1, read as the reverse complement.
ATATATCAGCTGTTTGAAATTATACTAACTTGATATAATACTGTTTCATTTTTTCATTCTATTATATATAGCATGCGTTACGTAGGATTTTTTTTCAAATTTTAAAATTACAGCGCCATCCGCTGATCGTAATAATTTTCGGAATGCGAATACTTCATCGAAATGTTCAACAGAATGGCTAAACAGTGAACAGAACTACACGAAGCTGGCGTAAAAGCGTTACGAGCCGTACTAAATATATTCCAAAAGATGTTCCTAAAGATTGGTGCTCTTAGGCAACAGTCTGGGCTCCTTCCCCTAAGGTTGACACCGATTATAATTATTCTTAAACAACGTCAACTTTTTGGAACCAGATTTTAATGTTGTTTAAAAATATCCTTAAATATATTATTCTAAAGTGTAATAATTTTCGTCGAATAATTACATTTTTCACATGCGTTTTTATTACATTTTTAAGGTAAATTTTGAAGTCGATGCTTTTTTATTTATTTATTTTTTTTCTTCAAATAAATATTTTATTTTACTATTTTTAGAACATATAGATTAACGTAAACTTATGTGCTACTTTAACGCATAAAGCTGGGGGTACTGGTTCAACAGTAATGTTCAAATTTTACGGGTGGTAAGCTGTTTTTAGCTAATTTTTACGTGGTTTAAGCGAAGAAAGTGTACGTCTAAGGAGACTGCTTTTTTTTTTTTGAAATTTATTTGATGACTAGTCACTTTATTCACTAATATTACCGATATATTCGTATAGAACTACCATTGATTAGTAAAATTTCTAGTAAATATAGAATCGCTCGAATCACATGGTCAAAAGTGTGTTACAACACACCGAGTAATGCAAAAACGTAATGGCAGTTTTAAATTCGTTTCCTTATTCCAGTCTGTTATTTTAATTTTTTTTTTCTCTTGCGAAAAATTAACTTTTCTTTTCTAAATTACGCTTTCATGGTAAATGAAGCACAATACACTAGATTAAAAAATTTACCTAGAAACCCCACATTTTTTTAAGGCTACTGAGTAACCGGTTTTCATCATTGTATTCTCACGGTATCACCGCTGCCTGGTACACTTTTAAATGAACCGAGAATCATTTAAATCCGTGCATTGACGGGTGCAAGTTAAACCGGGGAAAAAAACGAAAAAAAAAAAAAAAAAGAGAGAAATGGTGTCTAGAAGGGGACACCCGGTAGGAACGAAGTTCCTTTCACTTTTTGGTAGATATACACAAGTATAAAGTCATTCTTAAAGTATACGATAAAAGATGACACACAATATATAAATCCCGTATGAATTAATTAAAACAAAAACAATAAATAAATCACCAAACCCGTTGAAGTGTGGCAACGTCGCACAAAAAAACTGCGCCAATTTTCAAATTCAATAAAATGTACACGTGTTTAGAATTGAGCTTGCACAACTGACCACGTACGATGCTTGCTGCTCGAATCTCGATACTCACTCGCACGCACGCACGCGCACACACACACACACACACACACACACACACACACACACACACACACACACGTATATAATAGAAAGAGAGTGAAGGTCGCCTGGAGGACGACGTATAACGCTTTTTTCGTGACTTCGCCATTTCTGCCGGTTTACTCCTACCGACAAGCCGCGTAAAAGCACTTCGTTCCAAAAAAAAAAAAAAAAAAACGTTTAAACTGCATATCCTTCTTTTTGAAGTCGGTAAAAAAAAAAGAAAATTTTTATTCGTTAACGTGCCGCGTACGGTTACATTTGTCAAAGGCGCCGGGATGAATATAGTCTAGATGCTGTTCAGGATATTCGGCAGTCTCAAAAATCAGAGGAGCAACCGTACTTTTTGTTCATTGTCTTCAAGAATTTCAGAAAGGGAACTAGAGAGGCTTGGGACTGAAATAGGTTGAATTTTAAGCAGTCTATCGGTGTGAATGGATAAAAGAACAGAGAACATCTGTCACAAATGGGAAATAGAAGGATCTGTCTTGTTTAATGTATAAGAATGGGATATTTTTGCGTGGCCAATGCGCAGGCGGCATAAAGTAACTTCTTTGCGGCTGGATCTCAATGAAGTATTCCACAGATCAGTATTTGACCGGATTGAACGTAGTTTGTTCCGAAACTTCACGCCAATTTCTCGACCTTTTGTTCATTAGCCAAGATGATGTCGTCGAGAGAAGTCTGACGAAGGTACACTGGTATATCTGGAATCGGAAAATGTAACGAGGCTTTTCTTTCGCTGCAAGATCCACTAGTTAATTTCCCATAATGCCCTGATGCCCTGGAATGCAGGCAAAGCTAATTGCTATTGGAAACGATGGATATGACTGAAATTATAGGATTTCGTGATTTATTACCGATTTGTGATAGACAAGAAAGTGAGAAAAAAGAGTCCGTGCATGTGACAGAGAGTCTCTGTTGAACTGAACTGTAAGATCGACTACAAGTTTTATTTTATGAGTACTGCGCAGTGGAAGCCCGTTTGTAAATATATTTAAACGGTCGATGTAGTTTAATGGAAATTCTCGGAACGCGCCTTTAATTACATCAGGTGTAGTGAGTTTTGCAATCTGAAGGACGAGTAAATCAATACGGAGCGAAAAACTTTTGACCATGACGGAAGAATGGCAGATGCTGTGTAGTAAAGCTTCGGAAGGCTGTTAATCGATATAGAACTTAGTGCCTCTAAAGTATACGGGATCGTGTGAACTTTTATTGAAAAAGTCGGCGTACGCCTGATATCCCACGGTAAAGCAGTTTTTTCGATCCTTCCCCAAAGATTAGAACGCTCTAATGATATCGATTTTGGTGCCGGTTTGTTTACGACTTTTTTTGATGAAATTTACGTGAATTAAACGTTTCCCAAAGCACATCAAGAAACTTCAGTTTATATGTAAAAGGGAAGCTCTTCCCTACAATTATTAAAGGCATAATGAAACGGGGCAACTTAAATTTCACGTGTTCGATTTTTCGCCATCTATGAAAACTATAACAACGTTGTACAAAAAATTCCAATTAATAAAAACGGACCGTCCCGAATTAATTTTCACATTGAAATTAAAATTTTGATACTTTACCGATTTGCTAATTTCTGTAATTCGATATGAAAAAAAAAAAAAAATTAAATAAAATACACGAATAGGAAACGAATTAAAAATACACATAAAGTACAAATATACCTAAGCATAAACTAAAATTCAAAACGAATTGTTTAGAAATTTGGGCCAAAAATCGACGAAAAATTATTATAACTTGTCTTCTTTTTTTTTTTTTTATTGTGGTGTTTAATGCTTTTTGAAAGTAACGTTGAATAAAGCGTTATGAACATTTAAAATTAGATTTAAACCCGAGTTATACGATATTTTTAACAAAAATTACGTTTTAAATCAATTATCCGGATAAAGAAGATTATTTTCTATACTAGATATTTAATATGACGAAAATTGCTTTATAAAGGAATGGTATACCTAAATGTTTTCGTCACACCAAACATCTGAAAACAGGCTCACTGTGATCCGTATTTTGGCTAAATTGAAAATGTAAATTGAAACTGTTTGTCGCACTTTAATTGACATGCTCACCATATGTATACGGAAGCTGTACCGTTGAACTTTTTATCTGTATTTTTTGAACATGCCCGGGAAATAGTGTTCGAAGTTGTTTGCGCACGTATTTAAGTTTCGTAAACAACTCGGAATTCATGTAGAAATTAGTGTGAACGTTAGCGTAGCCTGTTCCTACACTCTAAATGAAGTCGGACTTTCGTTGAATACCCGATTATTCAGTTATTTGCTTCGAAACAGGTAAAAAAAGAAAAGCTCATGAATGGACAAATTTTCTATTGAGAATACAACTGAAGATGGTGGTTAAACTACGTTCGGATATTTAAAGATTCGCACGGGAGCAATGAGATATGTTCTTCTTCAATGTATACGCAGGGGGGTTTCAACAGTAGGTTCGAATGATGATTAGTTTTCTTTAGCAGAGCAATACATTGATCGTTGAAATGATACACTAGGAGTTGCTTCTGAAACCACTGTCAGGACACGCACGATAGAACTAGTAGAGAAGATGCCTACGTAAAACCGAACGGTTATATGTACTGTATCGCATTTAAAATTTACAATAGGCGCACGATGTTAAACGGTATGCCTCTGTAATTGGATTGCTAAACATTCCGTATTTCCAGGTCGTTCAGCGCTTTGACGATAAGTTCTATATTTGCAAGTAGATAGCGAAAAATATTTATTATTCGCAATAAAGCGGTTAAATATGTCTTTCTACGGCTTCAGCGCGCGCACATAGACGCTGATTGTATAATGTAGAAGCGCCGGTTTAAAATCTAGCCCTTCAACGACACTGGTGTTCTTCGAATCGTTACCTAAATTTATCTTACTGTCACAGGTTTACTTACGATAAATTAGACGGTTGTGTACAATGGAATAATAAGTTTCAAACGCGTTACATTAAATCGGAGACCAATCTTACTAAAATTACATATTAATAAGGATATCTTTTTTTTTTTTTCTTCGGTTTGGCAGTTTGACCACTGACTATTAAATTTTTCTATTTGACTTTCAAACAACCTACACGTAATTAAATAATAAACGCTTAATTACAGAAAATATAAATAAATTATAATATATTACTTCGCTGACTAGTTTCAGATATTATTCATTCATAACCGTGGGGCACTATTTATAATGCAGTAATGCAAAATGTACATGAATATTATAAATAGTGCCATGATTACAAGGATAAATTAATATCCGAAAAATTAATACGTTGTGATTTATTTACGTTATATTTTTTTGCATTTAAGTGTTTTTTATTTAATTACGTACGGTAATTTTGTTTTTGCTTTTTTTTTTTTTTATTATTCAATATCTATTTTCGCCGATGCTTGGATCACAATACCGTTCCACGTTGAAAATCAAAACCAGGCTATCACAACGGCAGCACGAACTAGTTCGTATAAAAACCGCGGTATAAGTAATATATTTGACTTTTGGCGATTGAATTAGCTTACTTAACGAGAAGAAAAAAATTATACTTTATTCGAATCGTTAAAAATAGAAAGGGCGAACTTGGAATTTAAAAAAAAAAAAAAAAAGAAAGAATAGAAAAGAAGTCGCTTCCGTACTTTGTTTAATTTTTTATTCACTTTTATACCGGTTTGTACTATTTTATGATGTTTCCTCTCTTCACATTTAACATTTTTTCTGTGTATTTGCTAATTATAAAATTTTTTTCTCGATGGAATGGCGTTTATTTTTTCTTTTTTTTTTTTTAATGTAAGGACACCCCAAAAAAATCATTGATATTTATTTTAAGTTTTTGATTTTTTTAGATTTTTCGGTATTTATAACTATTTTAGTTCTAATAGGGGGTTACCTCCCTCACCCGCCGAATGGACACGGACCCTTGATGGTAACAAATTACGATATAAACTTATGACTCTGTATGATGCAAAGAAACCACGTCGCTTGTGGTAGAGATAAACTCCTATAGTTCCACGGTTGATTTAGATTATCGACAAATTTACAGATTAGAGTGTGTACATTTTAGGCGCATTACTCTTTCGGAAAACTCGATAAAGGCCACTGCTTTGTCTCGCCGAAAGCAAAATGACTTTTAAACCGATCAATATGACAGGATGTACGAATATCGGGGAAAGGCAGGACGACATTCGAAACCACAAAGTGGCTTAGATCATGAACCGAGTTAGTTGCGTATAATGCACATTCTGGGGCACTGCTAATCGCAAGCTTAAATAATTAGGACTGGAACTTACCGTGCCCGAACAACATTCGAGAATTATAGAAATTTATATTTTCCATACTTTTGATTTTTAATCTTAGAGAAACATCTGGCAGCAACTCGTTTTCTTGCTAGTGGTGCGCACGTCCCACACGATCAGTTTATTGATTTATTTTCTAGAGATTTTATTCAGAAAATTATTTTTTAATAAAGCCAGTTGTTTCATAGGAGTTAGTTTTCGCTGATCACATTGCCTTAGCAATGAGATATAAATCCACTGGTAGGACACACCGTACATCACACCGGCTGCAGAAGTGGGCGAAGCTTTATAAAAGGAAGCGAGTCTTAAAAAGAGTTTTCTTTGCGATTTATTAACCCAACTGATAACTCTTTTGTTACGTAGACAGCAACATCATACCCATACAAAGCCTGTATCAAACCCCTTTGTAGAGAATGTACTACTCCTTATATACCAAGTTCCAAACATTGAGCTGAATTCTGGCCAGTTTATCGATAAAATTGTCATACTTAGTAGTGAATATATTTTAATGAGGAATAAACGTAAAATTTCCATCTACTATTATTCCTAGATATGTTAAATCGGGAGTATGACTAATTGAATATCTAGAAATTAGAAGATGTACCGATTAGAATCGACACACTACATTAAAATTACAATATCTAGAAACAGTTCGATGAATATTTAACGCGGTTTTTTAATTATTATTGTAATTATTTGTGATTTCCTGCCGACTCTAATTAAGGAATGAATGTTGCATAAGAATTATCATAATATCCAACCTAATGGTATATTTCACTGTAAAATATATTATTTTTTCTTATTGGAAGTAATTATTTTTTTACTTTTCCGCGCGCTTTTATTAAATTTTGATAGTAAAAATCTTCAACTATCAGTACGCATTTTTAAAAAAGAAACATTTTATTTCACGATTTTTAGCATAATATTTAGAGTTTTTTGCCGCGCTAAAAACCAACGTTTTCTTAAGAAAACGATAAACTCATATAAATAACGCTATGGCGGTTTAAAATTCATTTGTTCGAATCTATATTTTTATCCGCGTTAATTAATAAAGTATTATGCTTTGATTTTTTTAAATTACCTTTTGTATTGATGATATTTCAAGTCAGTCGGATCTGTTATATTGATGAATAGAAAAAAGAAAAAAAAAGATATCAAAAGGGACCACATTTTTGCACGCTTCTTGATGACGAATGAATATTTGTGTTTACCGATAATCAACGGTGGTATACTCTCACGGTACCCCGCTGACCGATACACTCTTTCGAATGAACGACGAATCATCAAAATCGATGTAAATCTGGGGAATACAAAGGTGAAAAAAAAAAATCCATTTCTTTATTCGAATCTATATTTATCCGTATTAATTAACATCGATGATACTTCAGTTTTTCAAATTATGTTTCCTCGCTTAATATTGCTAATATTTTAAGTCAATCGCTTCTTTTATATTAATGAAAAATTTTAACTAAAGAGACTGTATTGTTTCAGATTTTCCGATGACTATTGAATAACTGCGTTCACCGATTTTCACATGTACTTACAAGGTGCTACCGCCGAATTCGAATAAACAAAGAATCGTTAAAATCGATTCACAGTGGTATCACCGCGTGAACAAATATTAAAAAAAAAGTAAAAAAAAACCTATAATCTCTTTATTTTCGAAGTCGTCGAAAAACTGAAAATTCAATTGTTCGTCTCCTTTCTTAGCAAAAGTTGCCGGGGTTTGTTGGTGAGGGTTGTTTAACGGAAATATGGGACACGCGAAGGTTTTATGCCTTTCAGAAGACTATTTAATATTGAACAATCTGCGCGACAGCTATTCTGGGGAGGCTATGCTCAGTAGATTGTTCTATGTACTGCTTAGGAAGGTTAATTCAGCAACCCAGTCACAGTCTCACTTCTACGTACGTCTTAAAACAATATAATATGTAAGTGAAACAACGAGGAGTTAAAGGTCAGTCGATATTGGAATATAAACGGCTGAGTACGCGACCGGAGGTTTTATAAAATGGACCTTCGCATTTTTGTTACAATAATTATTAAATGTGGCTTTTATTATTAGGTTCTTGCAGTCACAGCGGCATAATGGGTTTACGGAAGCCAGGAAATCGAACAGCACTCGCCAGTAAGGATATTCAAAAGTTTCGATTTGTTTAATGCAGTACGCGATTCCGTATAACTCTGGATCTAAGAATATGAAAGTATCCTTTAAACGAACTTTACGGGGTTATGTTACCGATTTCGCAGGACAGACTGTGCTGACACGATAGTGCGCGGTTGTACCTATGCGTGAATAATAATCGTGTATAGTTATTACATTTCCAAAAATAACGGGAAGTAGTATCTGACGTATCAAGGCGTGGTAATTTATTATGCTTTTAATAGAGACAAGTGATACATCTAGAGAATTCGATGGTGATATCGTTATAGTTTGAAAGAGATTTTAGATTGAAGCGTACGTTAGTAGATAAATTTCGGAACTTCTGTACGGTTTACGAATTGAAAATGAATCAGTGGGATTTTCTATATAAACAGCGAGAAATATTGTTTCTTGCAACGGCCATTATTAGAAAAAAGAATCTCGATCTTTCATAAATGTAGCCCCGCTGTCGTCCTTAAGGAGTTCCCTTAATATGGCAAGGGTAAATATTGACGCTCCGTTAATGCTTAAAATTAAAGATATACATCTATCGATTTCAGAATGGTGGTTAAGTAATTTTATTAGTAGCAAGTACCCAAATAGCACTGAGGTATTTACGGATGGTACCAAGTTCACTATTGAAATTCACTATTTGATTTTTAAAAAAATCATACTTCAAGGAGCTTCCCGTTTTATTTTGGATAATTGATAAAAATTAATTCGCAAAAGGATGGTGTTCGTGTAGGAATTAATAAGAACGTTTAAAAAATCCTAAATTTCATTAGCCGGATAAAATGATTCGGTTAAAAAATTGTTGAAAAAGTAAAGAAAAGATGAAATAAAATTCGTAAATTATTTTTGTTTCGAAGAAATACTGAATAAAAAATTAAACCACGTTCACATGGTGAGTAAAATGTGATACAATTACAACTTTCATTTGTTAATCACAAATTGATTAAAATGTTCGGCATAGTGTAAAAGTAAATAAGGGAAACACTTAAGCATAATTTACGAATTTTGCGAAACAACCCCCAGCCCTAAGATATATCCATGTTAAAACTGCTGAATTGGAAAAATTCACGATATTCGTAGTAATATGAATTAAAATGGAAAATGTATCGCGTTAAGGCAGTCGCAAATCTGAAAGTAAAAAATAAGTAAAATAATGAAAAATACAAAGAATTTAATTCTGTAAAAGTAAATGGTAAACGTTTGTGATTGAAAAAGAGAATTATATATATATATATATTTAATATTTGTAGCTCTAAAATAATATTTCAGCTTGATCAAGTAACCTCGCATTTAAGAATAAATCAAATCTTACAAATTGTTTGGTTGTTTTTTGTTTTTTCAATTTTATAATTATGTCCAGAATTGTATATTTGAATCCCAGTGGCGGATCCACGAAAGGGAAGGAATAGGAGGCACCCCCCATAAAAAAAACAACTAAAACCATAAAAAAAAATTATTACAACTGAGTAACTACTCGTAATTTATACTATAAAAGATTTTTGTAAATATTACCTATGGATTTAATAATATTTTCTAGTAAATCTATTAACGTTACGTTTTTATTCTGCTTTAAACTCAGCTGTTGTCGATCTTTTGTCTCTTTTATTTATTTTTAGTTTTTATTTTATGAAGAAATGTAAAAATGAAGATTTTAAGTCTAGCATATGTTTCTAGTCAGTCAGTGTCATTTACTAAAGAAATCGATACTTTTACTATTCACAACAGTCGTACGTCTAAAGTTAAAAATTTACATAATTCATACGATAAATCTGCTGATCAACCTTCCACAGTTCCGAACGAAATAGGCACTTATATTGGTCAGTAGATTGATGACTATACAAAAAAGTAATTACTAGAAAATCCATGGATTCCTCTAAATGATTATCAATTTTCATTTTCTTTAAGAATAATATCGAGAACAGAAGTTAAAAATTATGTTAGTAAAAGACATTTAAAAACGTATAAAGAATGGTTAGGGTTTGTAAGTCGTCTTGAAGGTGGTTATCAAAAATAATGTTGCGTTAAGAGCTTTAATAAGGTTTCCTTTAACAAATTTTAATAAGTTGGATAAACTGGTGACCCCGAATTACACAACCGAACCGCTTATCATTACAAGGACGCAGTTAACGCAAGAAAGGACTTTTTGAAAAACTATTATAAATCATAGTTAGAAATAATAAATTGTCGTTGATACAACGAATTTATTGCAAATACAGGAAAATAGAAAAATAATTGTTCCGATTGTAAAAACTATTATTTTCTTAGGAAAGCAAAATATTCCATTACGTGGTCATAGAAATCTCTCTTTAAAAATTCTCCTCATACAAAAAATGAAGGTAATTTCAGAGAACTGCTTCGGTTTCGAGTTGGTGCAGGAGACATAATATTAAAAAAACATTTAAAAAATTCAACATCAAGAGCAGCATACATAATTAAAACGATGCAAAACGGGTTGATAGATTTTTGTCGATTGAAAATTTTAGACAAAATTTTAAAACGAATTACTTCTGCTGAGTACTACTCTATTATTTTTGATGAGTCCGCAGCTCAAGTTAGCATGATACCTCGATATATCGATTTATGCTCTAATGAACCTATTATACGAGAAGACTTTATAGGATTCATTGATGCATTTGGGGATTTAAAAATGAATTTAACAGGAAAAGATGAAGAACAATACGATAAACTTGAAGAAAAAATACTAATACAAATGAATGTTCGAATATAGAATGACTTTCATTAACTGGACATTCACTTAGAAAAATTGTATTAAATCAAAACAGATGGATGGACTTGACAAAAAATAGTGGAGCAGTAAGAGAAATACAGTTGGAGGCTAAAAATGCTCTTATGACACCCTGTTTTTCACAGAAACTAAACAGTAATATTTCAAAGTCATCGAGCATACCTTTAATTAAAAAGGTTCCTGACATAATGCGAGAAGTAACACGTTTTTTTTTTGAAACAACAATGTGCTTTAGCTAAATTTCTTGGAAAAAAATTAGTACAGTTTTGTGAAACCAGATAGGTAGAAAGGCATGACGCCGTTCTTCAGTTCACTATAAATTTGCCAGAAAAAATTGAAACCCTCCCGGAAATAAGTTATTGAAAAAATAAAAATACTGATGCGAAAGCAACCGTTTTTCTTGAGCATTATGTAACTAGGATTTTTGTATTGGACTGTTCTAAAACCGTAAAAAAACTATAATATATCAATTCCGTGTATTTCTTCCTGAAAATATCAGCAGGCAATTAGAAACGCGCCGTGTGCTGAAGTTCCCCAACGGAAATTGTCAGTATGTATATAATGGAGTCGTATAATTAAAAAGAAAAAAAAAAGAAGAGGAAAAAATATGTGTAAAGATAACAGTAAAGATGAAGAAAATCATAAAATTAAATTTATTAGCGTTTTATTAAGTTATTCTAAGTGGAAAAGTGTTTTTTTTTTTGGGGGGGGGGTTGCCTACAAGGACATTGGCCCAAGAACAAAGGAAAAAGGACGCAAGAGACTCAGATCTTTACACGATCAGAGCTAGCCGACAAAAAGGAATCAAGAGCCTCAACAACAGAAGGAGAAAGAAGAGAGAGAATGAACGAAGCACTGTATGGAGTGGGAATACCAATTTGTAAAAGGGAGGAGTAAAAAGCAGCTTGATCGGTTACAAGAGATAAACACTCGAACATTATGTGATCGTGATCACACACAAATTGAAAATTGGAGGGATGCAATGGACAAAAAGGAGACGGCACAAGAGAGTAATGGAAAAGCGAGGAAGGAAGCAAACTGTGCCCAAAACGTAGGCGGGAAATCGCAGAGATGTTGGAGCGACGCATGGAAGTAAAGTCAAGAAACCAGGGGAAACAAGGAAGGGAAGGCTGAATAGACAAGAAAAAGGCATCCGGGTTGGAGAAAGAGAGTCAAACCATAGATCGGAATGAGCAGCTGCAGACAGAAGGGTAATATTGGAAGACTAGAAAACAGGAAGAAACCTACCGGAAGAGGAAGATAATCGAGCGAATGAGTCAACTAACTCATTACCCTCAATTCCGGCATGACCCGGTATCCAAAAGAAGTCCGTTTGGATTAAGTGTGAAAGGAAAAGATCATGAATCAAAGAGCGAGTAAGAAGAATAACATAATCGGTCGAGTGAGCAGGGAGAGGAGATACGATAGTCTGCAGCACGCTTTGAGCATCCGACAGGATAAGGATATTGCGAGAGACAGGAGAGGACCTAATAAAAAGAAGGGCACGCAGAATAGCAAAGGACCCCGCATAGAAGATTGAGCAAAAGGAGAGAAGTTTAAAGGATACGACATAATTTAGGGAAGGGCAGAAAAAAGCTGCACCAACACCATCGGGTCCCTTGGAACCATCGGTGGAAATCAAAAAATGGTTAGGGAAAGAAAAGCTTAGATTCAGTAAAAATTCTGATCTAACGACATTATGAATGACAGGTTTAGGAGGAATCGGGGAATAAGAGCAGTTAATAGAATGAAGAAAAGAGGAAAAATTGAAAGAGAAATATAGGAGTTTTGTTGACAGAAAAACGCCAGCTACGTAAGATGGAGGAATAAGAAGAAATCAGAGGAGAAGAGGAAATCGGCAACCGTTTGAGATGAGGAAACAATAACTCAAGAAGGAACGTCGAAGAAAAAGAGGAAGAATGTGAGATTCCGCGTTCAGAGCTGGGATAGGAGTAGACTTTCTGGCTCCAAGGTAGTGCGGAGGCATGCATTTTGGACCCGATCGAGCTTAGACAGAAGGGATCCAGAAGAATTTCCGTAAATGTAGGAACAGTAATCAAGAATAGAGCGGATAAAAGATTTGTAAAACATAAGCAGGATCACAGAATCACCACCCCAATCAGTATGAGAAAAGGATTTAACGAGGTCGAGCCTTTCGCAGGCGGACACGAATAGATTGTTGATACGGCCATGAAATGAAAGTCGACTATCCAGGAAAACACCCAAATAACGAAAGGAGGAACAAAGATGGATTGGACCATTATTTAAAACAAGGTTGATTAAGGAAGGAATAAAAGAGCGCAGAGTAAAGACAACAGTAGAAGATTTAATAGAGGACATGAAAAGATGGATGTTGGATAAAGTATCTTGCAATGAAATTAAGGAGCTTTGAAGTTATAAGTTAGCCTGCGCGATGTTGCGATGAGAGGAATAAATACGGATGTCATCAGCAAAGAAGAGGGAAGAGGAACTCAGAGACAAAGAAGCAATTTTGATGAAATACGATATTGAACAAGGTTGGGCTGAGGCAGAAGACCTGCGGTAATCCACAAAAGATTTGTCGAGTAGCTTCATGAAGGGGAACAGAAAGAGTGATAGTTCGGCAAAAGAAAAGATTCATAATAAGGGAAGAAAAATGAGCCGGAATGTTAAAGCAAAGCAATAAATCAAAAATAGTAGAAAGGTGAACATTGTCGAAGGCTGCCGAGATATCAAGGAAGGAAGCAATAAGAAATTTTTTGTCGATGAATGACTTGTAAACATCTGCTAGGAGTGCGCTAATACAATCAGGAGGGCCACGACCAGGGCGGAAACCAAACATATTACTAGGCAATAAGTCGTGGTGTTCTAGCCACCAAACAAGGCGTCTATTGAATACGTTTTCGAAAAGCTTCCTGACACAAGAAGCAAGAGCAATTGGACGAAGTGAAGAAGAGTTCGGTTTAGGGATAGGAATAACGATGAAGATATTCCAAGATAAAAGAGTACAACCAAAGCGAAGAAAGGAGTTAAACAAGTTTAAAAGGAACCGAAGAGAAAAAATCGGAGAGATTTTTAAGAATAGAGAATGTAATTCCATCCACTCCGGGAGCTGAGTCTGGAGAATTGTGTAGAGATGTTTCTAATTCTGTGAAGGTAAAAGGAGTGAACAGAAAATGTGAGGAGGTGGAAGAGGACGGAGTGCGACATGCTTCATTAAAGTTAGGAACATAACAAGGAGCAATAGAGTCAAAAAAGAAGATTAACTTCTCATCAGGGAGATGACAGGCAAAAGGATAGTGGGAAAGAGAGGACTTGAAAGCCTCGGCCATTCTCCAAACCTGAGAAGTAGGAGTAGAACGAGAGAAGGAGGAACAGAAGCTTTTTCATGCATTTTTCTTTGCCAATTTAAGGATAAATCTGGCCCTAACATTGGCTCTTTTGTGAGAAAGATAGTTTTAGTGAAAGATGAGCTAGAGCGAAAAGCTCTAAAAGTAGTTGAACTAAGATCAAAAGCAGCCTTACAATCTTGATTCCATCACAAAGCGGAAGACGATTTCGCCTTTTTATGAGATGAATGACGGACATGGGTGAAGAAAAAGTTAAGGAAAAAGAGATCGAATCAAAGAAGAATTCATATTGGGGAAAACAAGTCAAGGAAGCAAGAATAGAAAAGAGTACGCAATCGAAAAGGAAGAACTGAATTTAGGCTAATCAACTTTAGAAAGAACCCATTTCAGAGGATTAGGAGAAGTATGGAAAGACGAGGAAGAGACTTCATTCATTGAGATCACAATAGGAACGTGGTCACTTCCGAACGTGCCGTCTAAAGTACACCACAAAGCGTATATTAAAAATGGCCAAACAAATATATCAACACTGTTAAAGATTTTCGATGTATCCGATGAACAAATAAATGGAACAAAAATTATACAACAAATTATAGCTACTAGATATTTTAAGACGTACCTTACATTGATATTTAAATGTAGAAGTTAACACTGAAATATACATACTGAGGATAATTTATTGTAATTATATAAAAATGCAGCCATTAAAAAATAAAAAACATCTCCCGAAAGAATGACATATTATTTAAGATCAACCGGGATCGAAAGTTTCTTGATGGTTACTGTTGTGCAAAGCGTAGAACAAAATTAATTAAACTAACTACAATCGCTTTATTGCTTTGATATACATATAGACAAATCGATTCGTTTAACTCGATGCATTTTTTGAGTTATAGTTGGTTAGGTAGTGACGTATGGAATGTGTGTACGACCGCACCAAACTGGAATGAGATATTTGCCAAAACTTTGAAGAATGCTCGAAATGTGAAGAAAAATTTTCTAACGACGTATAAAAAATGGCAAACAATAGTACCAATTTTTTTTAAACTAACTTTAATATCTTAAACCAAGTTTAACGATAAAATCAATAGTACAAATTAAAGAACATAATTACAAGTCGAATGACTTAAAAATTAAATTATTTACACCTATGCTAAAAAAAATAATAACGCGGGAAAAAAATCAGATAAAACATTCGTTATAATAAATAATGGCTTTATTTTAAATGTTCACTTTAATTTCCGCTACAGTTATGTTATTGTTTTAAACAGATATTTTATATTAATTTTCAATTTTAAATGTTTATTTCGATTTTTAATGTACTAAAATATCTAAACTTGTAAATATCATTGCGTATAAGATCGCTTTAAGTATAATAGAAGTTAAAAAGTACAACCACATGTGCATGCTCCATTTCTTGGATGAAACACATAACTCGAGTACAATGAATGTGCGAAACTGCTTCGGAGACTTCATTAAAACACTAACAGTAAGTCCATTTTAAAAGAAGAAACAGAATCCCCATTCATTAACGAATTAGCATTCTAAATAATTGGTGTGAGTGCATCATGTGTGAAACGGAAAAAAGAACATTTCTTTCAAAATGAAAAAATTACGATATTAAATTTTCAATTTCTTAAATTAAAACCGCATGATAAATAAAACACTATTATAAAGTATTTTTTTATATTGTTCACGTAATAATTATTGATTAATAACGGAGTGCTCTCATCTATTTTAAAATAAATTTTTAATTACGAGGAGTTTTACATTTTTGATGCCATTTAGCGTATCTTTTGAAGTTGTATTCTATTTAAACATGACGTCCCCGAGGAAAAACAAGTATTTTCTATCGGTTACCAACAACGGTTTTTTATGTCACATAATAATGTTGTCAGAGGGTATACCTAGATCGTCATGAAAAAACGTCTTTGCCGTTTTTAACGTAAAACACATTCATTATTTATTTAAGAAAAACCATGTGGTAAAAGTGTACCTACGTTGCATAAAAGGTTTCCGCTTTTGTCTATCTTACTTTGTCATAAGCAGCTTCATTTTAAAGATAAAAAAAAAATTTTGTTTGTTTTTTGATTTTTTTTTCCAATTAAAAATATAAAGAGAATGAATATAGATGTCGAGAAAAGTGGAATTCGAAAAACCAACAATTATATTTGCTTGCCTTTCATTCATTTTATAGAATTTAATAATAAACTACACAACCCATGCCGTAAAGATGCCGTAAAGATCGTGCAGTCTGGAAAATCATCAAATCATTTAAAAAATGCACCTATAATATTTCTCCTGCCCCTATCTCTTTTAAATAAACTACGTGTAGCTGAGTTAGTAACCTGTCTCATTCCTAACACCAGTTGCAAAATATCAACCTTTGCTCTAAGTAAAAAACAAGGTTAAACATGTTATAGGCAATTATCGCGGTAATATTCCCTCTTTTTTTCACCAAAGTTTTAAACTATTTACACTGGTTGTAGTAAAAAAAAAAAAAGAAATTTAAAAAGCTTACTAGAATTATAAAACAATAAAAAATAAACGCAATTACACTGAAATAGTTTTAAACGAAAAAATACCCACTTCAAGATTTATTACTAATAAAAATGCAATAAAAAGTAAAAAATATATTTCAGAGTGATATACCTTAAGGTCTTATACAACATTAATACTTATTAGGGTTGGCATCAAATTCATATTAAAATAATAATAATAATAAACTGCATTAAATATTCATTAAATTGTTCCTAGATATTGTAGTATGAATTTGTGGCCGACTCTAAAAAGTTAACGTTGTATAAGAATCACGATAATATCACCTAAATCACCATGAAAGATATTTTTTATCGAATTATTATTTTTTAACTTTTGAAATGCAATTTTATTAAATTATTTTTTATTTCTTAGCGCATTTCTATTAATTTTTTACAATAAAACTTGAAGTCGTTTTTTTTTTTTTTTTTAAACATTTTATTTTATAATTTTTAGCATTATACTCTTAAATTTTTTTCTTGCTAAAAATCAACGTTTTTGCCACATTATTCTCCATATTTCGTGTTTTTAAAAAAAATGCATTTCTTTATTTTAAACTGGATTTCCACGGTAAAAATATCAAAATATATAATCGCTTTCCTTATTGAAAGCTATATTTCCATGGTAATTTAGCAAATTGTTAGTATCGAAATTAATCGCCCCTGTTATACTAATAATAAACAAGTGTTCAGTCATGCATGATGATTCATGCGCTCAGGATTACTCCGTATGTTAAGTTAAAGATAACCATACTATATTTATGTATATTCACATAATGGCTACATTCAAGATGAAGAGAAATCTGGTTCTTCGCGCTGCAAAGACAGAGAAAGCGCATCAATTTTCGTCCTTTTTTGAACTTGTAGCCAATTTTGAAAGAGTTTCGTCAAGGAAATCAAATTCCCAGCAAATAGCGATCTTTCCAAATGCCCGGAAAAAAAAAAAAATTAATTTTTTTTTGGAAACTTTCGAGCTTCGGCGGCGTCCCAGTGCCTAAATATAAAGTTATAAGCTCGGTTATAGTTTTCCTATAAAGCGGTCTTCTGTGCATATGTTGATGAGATACGTTTTGGTTTTGTCTACTTTTTTACTCGAACTATTGTTTACGTGAACATAATTGTTTGCTGTTTTTGGGCCTATAGAAGGGGTTAGTATAATTTTTTAACCGTAATTTTTTGCTTTTGTGAAACAGCTTCTACGTTTTGTTTTATATTTTGAATTTCACTTTTGTTAGCTTATCTGATGATAAGTTATGAATTTTTTAAGGGTGATTTTTGAGGTCGCTTTAAATTCCATATTATACATTCTTGACAGTTTTTTTTTTTTCCGTTCAGAGGAATCGATTATCTAACAAGTTATAGATATGGCTTTAAAGAGAATTTATAAATGAAACCGTCCGTGAGTTATTGCATATTTTAATTGAATATTTTTGTCGTTTCTGAACCATCTTATTACGATTCCCTACCTTATATGTGTACCGAATCCTAATAATAAAAAAAAAAAATCATCTAAAGGAACTACATCATTTTTCCATATTTTTTGACGAATACTCAGTTTATGTTCACCGCTTTTCATCAGTACTTATATGGTACCACCGCTTAGTATTTTAAGTCAATTACATCTGTTAACTAATAAAAAATAATAATAAAAAAAAATGATCCAAAAGGACCCCTAATTTTTTCACGTTTTTTAACGAATACTCAGTTTATGTTTACTGATTTTCATCACTACTCGCACGGTATTCTTTCAATAAAATCGGTCCATATGAATATGAGTTATGTGCGAACAAACATAAAAAGAAAAAAAAAAAAAGAAGATACGCGACGGGCATACAACCTCCTTCTCTTTGGAAATCGGTAAAAATAGCAAACTGTAAACTATATAATACGCATATCCGCAGAAACGGTTTGTTTCGGGTCTAAGCCATCATCGGCAGAAAATGTAAAGCTACCGGGCTGAAAGAACAAACTGCTGATATTTACTAGAAACAGATTCGGTAATGCAGGAAACTCAGGAATGGTTTGACTTATAAACTTCAAAACTCGATCCCGAATCACAATCGAAAATTATCTTTAAGACAATCTATAACGTTAAGATAATCGATTATCCTAGGCAGACAAAAACGCAAAAAACCATCAAGAACATATAATATGGAGTTTAAAACGATCTCAAAAATCATTCTTAAAAAATTTATAACATCAGATAATCGCTTAAAATTACCGACAACAAATTATTTAATCTTCCCTCTCCTTATTTGTGGACAAAAAATTGCAAAAAAAAAAAAAATGTTAATCTAATAGTCGGAGTGAAAAATTCGAAAAACCCAAAATATTTAGATACGTAAAAGTTCGAAATTTTGGGAAATTTTTTTTTTTTTCCGGGCGTGCGATGAAGCGATCAAAAAAAGAAGATCGTTATTTGATAAGAACTAAATTTCGCTATTCGTTTTTAAAACTTTTTCTTAACTACCGATGTTCTTTAAGTGTAAAGCACGAGTTAAAATAACAACATAATTTGTCAGTCATTATTATTTTTGAGGAAGCGAAAATCAATATAAGATCACAGTGTGGATGTTCAGTAATTCGAAATAGGATTGTTATAAATACAAAGAAACTGCATTATTGCGAAGATATTTTTTTTTTTTTTTTTTTTACGGAATTATTAAGTGTGTTTGATAAGAAAACGATGATTCCAAGTATAATTTAATAACATCTAAGCGGACAGATAAATACTAGAAGGCAAGCACGAATGCAAATGGTAAATGAAGGGAGACAGATAAAGGTTGTGATACCCCGCTGTTGTAAATAAAACAGAGACCTGTTTTACACTATCGCTCGATATTTCTTTTTGAAGCAACGACTTCGATACGAAATATGAACAGACCTTTGAAACGTACATTTAAAAAGTTCCGCTGGCAAGAAACAGATAAAAATGATTGATATTACTATCAGTCAAATTTTTTATTGAATGACCTTTCTTTTTTTTTTTTTTTTTTTTTGATTTAATATCTAGAGTTAGTCATACTTAAAAAGTTATATAAACTAATAGCTTTCTGTCATTTAAAACATAACGTATATGCACTGAATTTGGTTTTAATATACATTGGTTATATTATCTTTCTTTTTCATTCCTATTTAGCAAATTTATTTGGTGACATGTTCCTTTAAGGTATTTTTCAATTATCTGCGGTTTTGACAATATGTTGAATGATCGTATTCGTTGTTTGTACAATGGCTGCCCCACGGGAAGTGAGAGTAACTTTGGTCTGAGTAGGCAACCACTCACAGCGCGTTCGCTATTCAATACAATACAGCAATCTTAAATCCTTAATAGCGGTTAAACACTATTCGCACTCAGTTTAAAACATGGCATTAATCAATTTAATTGCGTAAATAAAGAATTGTAAACATGGGTTAATATAGCATTTCTAAATAAACTACATGTTTTTTTTGTCCTTCTTTCTTTTCATTAACTAATATCATATCAAAAAAAAAAAAAACAACAAAAAAAACAACATAACACTCTATGTATATCTTTACAATTTATATTTTTACAAAATATTAGTTAGAGTTTATCGGTTGTTATTATTATAATTGATTAAACATTAAATCGAACCTTAACTTTTTTTTTTTTTTTTTGAAATGACTGTAAAGGGTCCCACGAGGCCAATGCCTATATTGTGGGTGCCTAAACACTTATTATCGTTTATTGTGTAAATATAGCAAACAATGTAATATCAACGTCCGACTATAAGCTAAGCTATTACTAATATTATACATAGCGGCGTATCTACTGGAGTAGCTACAAAACCACGAACGCGTGAAATAAAACAACAATCTTCGTAAATCAAGCTAATATCTTATCCTATTATTGAAATGTATACACTTCCGATCTGGAAATTTATAGCTAATAATATTATTATACAGTATCACCGCAAACATATTCCAACCCATACAAACAACCAGACCGTACAAATACAACCCTGAAGAAATAATCATATCCTATACATTAACGCTATTAATGTTAAAACAGAACAATACATCCGAACAACGGCTACGGCCAACGCAACATAGTTAACTATAGTAAATACTCTATACAAAAATATCAAATAGGTGTAATTATGCTCTATTATGCCACAATGCACGCAAGAAAACCCTTCTTTATTGTATTTGGAGGGTAACCAAGAAAGCTGCACAATATTACTCCTAGCCCTGCAACCAAGCAATTAACCAAATTTTTATTTTTTCCTTCGAAACTGCTAAATGCTGTTCTGTCCAGATTTCCTTCGGTACTCTTAACAATAAATTCATTAATACATTTTCTTCGACATTATCTGTTTTATTATTTACCCCCCGCCGGAATTGAAAGGACAATTCTTTAGATACCCTGGTACACTTCGCTTCTTATCTATTAATGGCAGTTGCACGTCCTGCAACTTACCTTTCAGCAGCTTGTGATAAAAATACATCGCTTTCGGAGGTAGTTCCTTATTTTCTATCCAAGGTTCAGAAATATTCCCGTTTCCCAGATTTCTGGAGGAGTTATTAATTTCAGACATCTCGCTAGTAAATTGCTGATTTTGCTCATTTCCGATTTTTTTGCCTTGCCCGGTATTTGAACAGCATAATGGACCCTCCACGCTATTAAAGCCTTATAATACATCCTTACTACATCCCGTGGGGCATCAGAAATTTTAATCTATATAACGCTGTTACGGATTGCCTTATTTTTAGAGTAAGGTTATTTATATGCATTTTCCACGTTAATGCGTTGTCAATCACTAATCTTAGATATTTATAGCTCTTAACAACTTCAAGTAGGACACAATCGGAAGAGCAATTATCACAATGATCAGCATTACTGTGCAACCTAATGTTATTTTCGGTATAATTTTTTTATGACGACTGGGGGTCCTTATGTACATTATTTGAGTTTTTGACTTATTGATAACTTCTATCATGGGCCCACCTGATTACATTATCCAAATCTTCCTGCAATAATTTTTCAGCAACCTGTGTATATTTTTGTGCTTTGTCACGATATCGAAGTCATCTGCATAAACAAATATGGTAGATTTTTTTACGGCAACAAAAACCGAGTTCGTGTAGATGAGAAACAGTAATGGCGCTAAGACTGTTCCCTGCCCCAACCCCGTAGTAACGACTGCATCTGCGCTTTGTACATTTTTGATTTTCACTATAATCTTCCGATTTGTCATGTAATTGTGGAACCATTCTTTTTGTTTACTTAATATTCCTATGCTTCCTAAATCCCGCATGAGTAGGTCATCATTCACCGAATCAAGCGCTTTGTTTAAGTCTAAAAAAGCTACTAAAAATATACTACCTTCTGCCATACCACAGTTTACTTGATTTACAAACGATTGCAGTAACATTGTAGTGGACTTCCCCTACCGAAATCCAAACTGATTATCCGCAGTAAGATAATTTCCTTCGAGAAATTGTCGCAAATGCGACGCAAACATAATGTTCCAGAATCTTTAGAAATACAGAAATTGACGTTATGGGCTTATAGTTTACAGTTTTTGAGCGATCCCCTCGTTTATATATCGATTTAACGATACCTAGTTTTAATACAACCAGTTTTTATTGTGTAATTAATAATTTTGGCGAGGAGCGGTATAAAAATCTTAGAGTTGCTCGTTACGTCTTTAACTCGTATTTTATCCGGTCCTAGCGCTTTATTTTTGTTTAATTTCCTCAGTACCATTTCTACAGATCCCTGCGCAGCTAGAGATAAGTAAAAGGATGTCGAGTGATTGCTTATTTCCTCCGCTGTTGATAATTGCCTTTTACAAACCGAAAAACACACATCGAGATCAGTTGTAAAAATTTCCCGAAATTCCTTAACAGTTTCCGCTGCATTAGTAAAAGTTTTAACTAACCGCTCATCATTAGAAGTAGCCTTTGCCCCATGTAAAATATTTTTTATCAATTTCCATGTACTCTTTATATCACATATCCTGTTTCTTTTATTTTAGCGGTGTAAAAGTTGTACTTCGCTATCCTAACTTCCTGAACTTTCCGATTTCTATATTTGTTTGTACTTTCTCCAGTAAAAGAGGTTCGTTGGATTGCCTTTGGCTCTTCTGAAATAAAAGTCTCTAATTTTTATTAGGTTCAGTATTTTTAAATTTATCCATTGTTTACTATCTTTCTCTTTTTGGTTTGAACCTCGGCCAGAGTCGAATAAGCTAGTTCTATTCAACTGTTTAAAAGTTCTTTGTATGCTATTATATATCTTATCCGCTGACTCATCCTTCAAGATTTTATCCCATTGGTAGGTGCGCATTTTACTGTTTAAAAGACTCCCGTTAATTATAAAATCGCGCGATTCTCTTTGACAAGAATAATTTAGTACAGAGGCATAACACATAATGATCAGCGATTTTCATTGTAATAACCCCAGCACAAATTGTTGTTTCGTTTATATCATTCGAATATGTCATCAATGCACGTCGAGCCTATCTCGATTAATTTCTTCCCGTGCAGGTAGATTTATTAATCTAACACACCCATAGCCATTAACGATGTTTAGGAACCGATCTCTGTTCTTTGAATAGATCAATATTAAAATCTCCACATACAATAATTTCTTTGTTACTTATTTTCCCTAATAAATCGTCAAGCAGCACTAAAAATTCGTTGATTGGTTTATTAGGCGATCTATCTATAGTAACATTATACTTTACTATTTATCGATATTTCAATGCTAATATAATCGCAAGCTCTATTCCCTATATACTAATTTGGGTACTATTACTATATTTTTCCCAGACAAAGATCACAGTATGCCTCCGTTAAACCTCACTGATTTCTTAAATAAAAATTTACCATATCCCCTCAGATTATAGTATTTTGCTTCTAATAGGCTAATGTTAATTTCTGTTAGTACCAATGTGTCAATTTTTGTGTTGAGAGTAATTGTGACGAATTCATTGCAATATATTTTTTTTAGACTTCTAATATTAAGGTGGAGTAACACTGTAAAGGGGTCGAACTACCACTCTTCAAATGGCTTAAGATCTCCTCACCTGCTCCTCCCATTTATCTAAACTTTCAAAATTCTGACAATTTAATATATTGGGTATTTCGCACATAACTGCTGAAATTAATACTTAAGATACTTAAATTCTATTATCGTAATGATAACGTACGCAAATAACGTTAAATATCTATTATACTATTATAAACTCGATTCTATTATACCATTTTGTTGAGATCGTCCGAGGTTCTTATTTGAAAGGAACACTCTTGCGGGTTTTACGTGAACAAAAATTTTACCATACTTCAGCCAAGTAAACTGGTAGTAGTTTAGCAGCTTGGTTTTCTGCTTGGTTTCCCAAAACAAGGTCCAATAATATTTGGACAGATTTTCGTTGACGAAGATTTTGAGCGTGGATGAAGTGTTGCCAGTTATATCTTTGTCCCAAAATAACCTGCGTCTTTTTCTTTACCATTAGCTCATCTATGATTTTACGATTTGCTTTAACTATTACTAGGTTAGGGAAGTTTTTGTTCCTGACAGGAAGCCGATGTATGGCCACGATATCCTTCTTTCATATCTAACAGTTCACTTCCCCACCAATTTTTATTACTACATCTTGCAAGTCTTCATTTGGCATCTGTGACACTCCATGTAATTCGAAATTTTCACGTCTTCGGTACTGCTCATTTCTGCAATGTTACTGTCTATTTGTCTTAATCTGTCGGTCATATCCGCTCCCTGATGGTTTCTTATCAATTTTACCGCTCTCTGTGGCTTGATTTTTATCATTTCTTCTCATTCTCATCCCCTTTGGCACAACTATTAATTTTACGCTCTATATTGAAATATGAAAAACGAATAAAATCGGTTTTAACTTACTTCTTATCAGTTTGTTTCTCATCAGTTATTATGCTCACATTTATACACCGAGACTCAATTAAACGATAACAATATTTCTAACACATAACATGCGTCTATTCATCTATGAACAAATACTAAATATAGTAATTGTACATTTATATTTTTTAATTTTGCAAACCCATCATACTACAGTGATAAGTAGGGTTTGGATTTTGCATATAACGCATATTTTTTTGCTTGTAGTTAACGCTTTGATATTTCATATCTAGGCGTTTTAAGGGTTGAGGATTCGGAGTATACTAATTTAATGGTGCACATTAATACATAGTTTGGACATTAGTGCATATAAATGCATATTTTGCATATTTTGAGGATTTTCACAAATTTTTTGATAATTACACATAAATAAAACACACTATTCAAGGCGATAAAAAGGTCGGATCAAATTTAAGAAATTTTTATTTTTAATAAAAAAAAAAACAAGGTTATCATTGTTTTATTTTTTGTTTCGTCTATTGTTCAATGATAGTCTCTTGCTGCGTGTTTATGATAGAAAAAACAGAACATTGTAACTACTATTGTTGTATCTCTTTACAGATAGGATATCTTTCTCCTAATAAAAAAAAAAATATTCTCGTCTCCTTTATAAATGAAATGAGTTTGAATGGAGTATTTATTTTCTGACTTCAATTGCCCGAGCTGAGCAATAATGTCAACAAACATTGTTGACCGACCTTAACTGTCCTTTGAACCATGTACTGGATATATATATATAGCCTAGTGGTTAAGGCGCTTGACTACCAAACCAGAGGTCACGGATCGAAGTCACTCCCAGGTTTACTTCGCCTGAAATAATTGGGTACTAGAGAAATCTGGGAAGGTAGAGAGGCGGCCGAGAGAAAGGAACTGCCCCCCCCCCTACTCTCATTAGTACCATTGGGCTTTGTACATTGTGTACCTTAACTTCACAATCCCTGACGCACTGTCAAGGGTATGGGTCTTACATTTTTTTATATATACTTACACAAGCTGTGACACAAATTTGATCTAGACATGCTGTCTTCAATATCTAGTAAATCATTTGCAGTTTCGTTTCAATTAGATGGAGTGTCAAATGAAAACGAAATCTCAGTAGTGGAGAAAGTCATTGAATTTTCAGATAACTGTTTACGGCACGCTAAGCGCTGTGTTTTATATAGCTTTGGTGCTTGATGGCTCTAACTGCTTTTGAAACGTGTCGTGTTTCTTGTTCCTTAATTATTTGTAGGCTGATTCCTTTGTCCATTTGTACTGTGGACTCTGTAGTTGCAGATGTGGCCATGGTATGGGACAGCTACTCCTTTTGCTCTTACCTTCGGCAATGTCATTCCTTCTCTTTTCCGGATGCATATGATTGACATTTTTCAACGTTGATTGTCATTGTTTCTCCATCCTTGGTATAGCGTTCTTTGTCAGATTCCATTCCTTGTGACTCCCCTATTTGCTGCTATCTACACATGTTGAGGGGTAATCGTTCATTGGTGACAAGCCAAGGGAAAAACCCAAACAAGAAAAAAAAAAAAAATTTCTCACACTCCATCTGAGCTGGTCGCATTTAAAGATTTACCATTTGTGTCTTGCGATGGAGAGAGGTAATTTTCTGCGTTGAAAGTTACGTTAACAAGGGCAAGACTAATTTTTGTATTGAAAATATTCTTATTGTTAAATGTAATAATTTTGATTAATGTTTTGTTAATATAAATTAATGTAATAGAAGAAAATGTAACACGTTAATAAAAATTTGAAAAAAAAACAAAAGATTTTGTTTTTGTTTTTTTGAAATATACACCATTTGTTTTTAGTTCATATTTCGAGATTTTTTAGTGCATATATTAGGTAGTTTTTAGTACATATAAAAACCCGAATGCTAGTGATAAGTATAATATTTTTTTTTGTTACAGTATAATGAAATAATCAAATTTGCGAGTTGTGAAATCATGAATGAAGTTAAAATAGGTTTTAAAAAATTTCAATAAAGAGCTATAAAATCGGAAAAATTTATTTTAATGAATTTAGTACTATGTAAATTAAGGTCGTCTCTGTAACCTCTGCATACGGAGTATCTTCAATACTTTCTTTTCTTTTTTTTTTTTTTTTTTATGCACACGATCTGAGTAGATAATAAGCAGCATTAATATTAGGTTTTTACTGCATACAGTAAAATGTTACCGTTTATAAGTTTAAGCCCTCAGGGATGCCAATCGCAAGGTTTTACTCTCGTAGATTTTATTTGTTTAAAATTTTGATTTTGGTTCTATTATTTATGGTTATTATTATTATTATATTAAATTATCCAGTTGAATTTTAACCAATATATTTTATTATCCTTTACACCTACCTTTCTATACCAGTCGACCGCTGAAAAACACAGTATTTAATTACAAATATGACAATGAAAAATTATATAAAATTAATTAAATTTAAAATAATGTTGTCGGTAGTGATTCGTGATCTGTTGGTCGGCTGGTGCGTCGAGATCGGATTAAATATTAATCGGGCTTTTCCGTTTGTGTTCCGCAGTTTGTTATAATTTACCGCACTCACAAATTTCGGCAATTGATGATTCTAAGTCACTAATACTAAGGCTACAGAACACTTTGTAGAATGATAGATCGCAGCACAAATTTTATAACTTTGTCTTGACTACAAGACCACAACTGCTTTGCTGAGACCAATGGTTCATTGTTTGGACTGATCGAGAGAAGAAGAGTAATTAAATTTGCCAAAGGTAAAACACAACTGATTTTCTATAAAAATCATTTCTCTGATTTTTCTAATTTCTCGCGCCCTTCCGTTTGTGACCGCTAGAGTTGACCCTATCAGGTAAACCGTTTTTTCTTCGTGATCGGTGATTAGCTTCCCCAACCGGGAACAGGATTTCAAACATGCGCACATTTACTCTCACACTACCCATTCTAAATTATGTTTCATTTTTATGTTATTTTATTTTCACTCAGTTTTATCGGTATATTTTTGAAGTTTCTGTCTAATGAGAACAAGACATGGTTGCATTTAGATTCATTTACTTTAACTTTCCATAAGTCAGGGATGAATGCAGAGAGACATTTCAGGGAGGGAAATTATATAATGACGTAATGTTTTATGCGGTAGGCAGTAGGTTTGAGAAATGCCTTGTTTCATAAAGAAAATCAAAAAGCGATCTCTTTAGAAATTTAAAAATGTTTTAAAAATGCATAATTATTATACAGTTTAATTTAAATTTTGTTTTATTTTTAGGTGAAAAATAAAAAAAAAATTATAAAATTGTAGCTAAAATGGTAGTTTAGAATTTGAATAGTAAATTACTTGAAAGAATGAAATGATAGTACACTTTTTTTAGGCTTTACTCCTTTTTTATTTTTGTTAATAATTTGATCCGAATTCTTTATTCATGAGCAAGTAAAAAAAATATACATATATTTCTCATTGAACTATTTTCATTTGCATCACAAATCGACGACAGTTGCGTTTAAAACAGAATAAAAACGTAACATTAATAGTTTTACTAGAAAACAATATTAAATATTAGTTATAATTAAAACCATATTTTGTAACATTTATATAAAACTTTTATAGTATAAATTAAGTTTCCTGTTCAAGGGCGTCGCCAGCCGATGAGCCAGGGAGGGGCAAGATAAGTTGCCAGCCGCCGGTTGGCGGGGGGCAAGATGATAGAAAGAGGATATGAGTTATAGGAAAAATAAAATTTATAAGTTGTAAAGGCTTAATATTTTATTAAACAAGAATAAAATCCTAATTAAAACATAAGTTTTCCAAATTGCCCATGATTACGCGCCTAGGAATACACTCATCAATGCCAGTTGATTAAAAAGTTTCAAGGCTCCATTGGGGGCAGCTGCCCCTCCCTGCCCCCTGCTGGCGACGCCCATGTTCCTGTTCCGATAATTTTTTTTTTTTTTTTTTTTTTCAATGTTTCCTATTCCCCTCGTGGATCTTCCACTGCTATAAGTTAAACCACTTTCCCAAATGTGTTAGAGAGAATTCTGAACTACTGCTATCGCATCAGCAAGATCATTATTGGTCAACATTATTACCGTATTATCGGCGAACATAGCTGTTGTGGTATCATTGCTGGCTGGAAAATCGACGGTGTGTATATCTGATATAATACTGGGCCTCTAGTATGCTATACTGCGGTACACCGGAATTCAAAGGCGCACTTGGGATTTTTTTTTGGTCGGAGCTAAAATTTAGAAGATGAGTTAGGGGTCGGTAACTCGGTACCTCGACTAAGTACCTATCTATTTCCGTGGTCTGTAAATTAAAATAAAAAAAAATACAAAATTAACGAATATTATTTTTTTTAAAATTACAAAACTGACGAATTTTATTTAAAAAAATAAATAATAATACATAATAGAAACGTAACATTATGTTTGTAATAAGCACAAATTACATAAGTATACGAATTTTATTTTTAAAAAAATTAGCTAAAAGTATATAACATTATACTTGTAATATAAGTAAAAAGTAAATATGTATGTTTTTAAAAAAATTAATTAAGCAAAACAAAACAGTACAAAACGAAATTAAGATGTCGAAAATTTTTTGGGGGGAGCAATGGCCCCGTGGCACCCCCCTTGAGTGCGCCAATGCCGGAATTTATAGTGTTAATCTGCGAATAAGCGTCATTTGTCCTGAAATATCTATCCGTCAGATATGATTTTAACAATGCATAATATAGTTATAAGGCAGTTTTGGTTTTAGTTTATACAAAATAAACTTACATGTCATACTTCATCGAACGATTACATCAAAAAACACCGCAGCACAATATTTCTTGTTCTCGAAACTACCATTTACGGCGTTGACTATCTGATGAATTTGTTCTATGGTACTGTGCCATTGTCTGAGGCGAAACTGTCAATGTGATATCACTTTTCCTTCTTCTAAGATTAGTTTGACTCTTCTTAAAGTAAGAAGTTTCTTAAAAATATGGCAAGTTGGGTAATAGGCTGATAGCTCTGTAGGATATTTCTTCTAGCGGCTTACCCAGTTTTTTGTGAATTTCCGCTGTATAGAAATCAGCGCGAAGAATCGCATTGAAAATATAAGTTATTAAGATTATCTCTTTTTCTTTGGTGCGTTTTTTTACAGTTACTGCGGTAATTAAATCATACTCGACTGATTTTTTTTGGATGAAAATGCCTTTGTACATATGTGTATTTACTTCCATTGGTGACGTGGACTTTATGGTAGGGACATTTGAAAGGGTACACTTAAATATTCCCTTATATCTCTACTTCTTCTTCAGTTATTCTATTGTTATTACCATGGTGGAAATTTTTTTTAGAGATATTTAATATTTCTGATTTTTCTGGGGATCACTTCTAGCCCATTTGTTATTTTCTGTTTTCACAGCTGAACAATGAGGTGCGTGTTTTCATTTTAACTTTTCTAAGGCCGTCTTCTCTATAAGAAATAATCCACATTTATTGTCAGATCTAAATTGGCTACATATCTCTAAAAAGATTTGTTTTTTCGAATCAGAAAGAGAGCTTTCTTCAGTTTTTTAGTCATCCTGTTTTTTTTTATTTTTGGCGGTTTTATCACTTTAATATTAAAATTTGATAAACTCGTTGTTATTTCTGTTACTTATCAAATAAATCAATGTACACTTTTATAAAATAATAATAATATATTTCGAATTAAATACTGACGCGTTTCGAAGCTAACAGCTTCATGATCACAGTATTCATGAAGCTGTTAGCTTCGAAATGCGTCAGTGTTTAATTTTAAATGTATTATCATTTTATAAAAGAGTATATATTTATTGGTTCTACTACTTTGCCACATTGTTCTTAATCATCTTTTCTTTGCAATTGTGTCTTTTAATACTTTTGAGTGATTGGTTGTTTTTATATCTGACATTTTTATCAGAATTGCTAAATATGCCGATTGATGAATACACTTTATAAGATGCTCAAAAGCTGTCTCTATATTTTCTTCGGTTTTTCTTTAAGTCGATTATGTTTTCAACTGCCTGCTGAAAAGCATACCAATTAGTATTTTGATTCATCAATAGTGGTTTTAGAAAATTCTGCATTAATATAATGCTAATGCTTAATATTTTTGGCGAATGATCCAAAGTACTATCTATGGAAGATTCAGTTTAGGTGTGATCAACATTAACTCTATGACTAATGAAAAAATTGAATACATTTGGAAGTTTGTTTATGTCTGTTGGCCCATTTGTCAGAATGCAATCTGATAAGCTACAGCACTTATTTTTCCGAGTGCAACATTATGCTCATGTATTTGCACCGCCCTTTACCCGCTCACCAAGTGGGGGGGGGGAGAGACGGTAACCTCCCACTATGCCAAAATTATCTTTCTTATATTACATAGTGAGCAGGTAAGTTGCCGTGTAAATACATGAACGTAATGTGTGTTGCGGTCATTATTTTGAAAGAAAATATATTTTAAAATTTCAAGTATTTCTTTTATTGCTCATTAATGATCCTGTTACAGTCATTATTTTGGAGGGGATATAAGTGTAATGTGTGTTGCGGTCATTACTTTGGAAAGATATGTATTTTTAAACTTTTTAGTATCTCTTATATTACCTATTGAGAATCCTAGAGTTAATTCTATAGGTATTTCTTTATTGTTTAAGTGTAAATGCTTCGAATAGAAACATATATATTTCTTTTGATTATTCCAGTGAAGTTTGTGACTTTTTGATGGTTGATCTCATTAAATCGATTTATTATTTACCTTCTATTGTTCAATATTCCTAGAGAACCGGTAGGTAGATGGTGTCTTTCATTATTTTCTTCTCCTTTCTTTGTGTCATACAGAGTTAAATGTCTGCAGAAGACTCCAAATAGGATGAACAGCTTCACTAGTTGTAGGTCAACTTTTATGTTATCATCTCAAAGTTGCAGTCAAATGTGTGTTTCCTTAGCAATCTCCCCATATTAAATGTGTTATAAGGCATTTCCTTCGGATGTCTTACCCTATTCTTATGCTTTATCGCTTTTACACTATTTTTTCTCAGTTTTCACAAGTATAGCCAATTTCCCACTATTTTCCACCACTTTATTACATTTTACTTCTTTCACGCTGTTTTTTTCTAGTTTTTGCTATTTCTCTACATTTTCTCACGTTTTAATTCCTTTTTATATTATTTTCTACAATATTTCACCACCTTTTGTCAATATTTTCGTTAATTTGGCTCTCAACTAGAGTTCTAATTTAAAATAGGCTCTGTATCTAACTTTCATCACTTCTCTCGTTATTTTCTATTTTATCTCTTTGTTACTTTTTGTTTTCTTTTTCTTTTTTTTTTGGTTTTTCTTGCTTTTCTCTCGTAGCATTTTTTGTTATCGATAAATTATAAAGTTCGCAGTTATCTTTTAATGTTTCGCAATTTAAAATTTATTATTTGATTATTTGATTATTTGATAGATAGGAGTTTCCTGCGAATTAATTACCAATTAAACGATCATTAGGCAAAATTTAGTTATTATAAAGCGCACTGGTTGATGTTTTCGTCTTTTTCTATTTCATTAATTTTTATTAATCGTATCTATTTTGATGAAGTATTGCGACGTTAATTAAAAAAATGTAACAATTCCGAGCATTTTTTCTTTGCTTGTTTAAACATTAGCATACATTTTGGTTTATTTAAATGTAGCATAACAGATATTTTATACTTCATTTCAGCGCTGTTAACATACACATATTCGATAAGAACGTATATCGTTTATCTAAAATGAAAAATAATTGTATTACTTTTTACGTAATAATAATAATCAAGCTGATTAAATATCATCCGCTTGGGTATGAGTGATGATCAAAAGGACTTATCACGAAAGAAATAGAAAAAATTCCCTTCGTAGCTAATAATAATATGTCGATAAAAAGAAAAAAAGAAAAAGTTACCGAATC
The DNA here is from genome assembly GCA_039619475.1 of Icerya purchasi. Lineage (NCBI taxonomy): Eukaryota > Metazoa > Arthropoda > Insecta > Hemiptera > Monophlebidae > Icerya > Icerya purchasi. Next base: position 402,365,401 of record CM077116.1, on the reverse strand, counting down.
CATTAATAATATACTTGAACTGGGAGCAGATACGGTAAAATTAAGCGTGTTGATAAAATGCTAAAAATCAAACAGAAAGACATGTTACGGAATTCCGTTACATAATTCATAAAACTATTTAGTTTCATCGGGGAAGAAAAAACATGGCTTTCCCTAGCTAAAAAAAATAGAAAAGATTATCCGGATGTTGAAAAAAAAAAAAAAACAAATTTGGTTATTTATTAAGCCCCGCGGCTAACGTGGAATCATTTAAAGAACAACCATTTCAAAGAGTACAACCAAGTTTGTTAAATATTAAGGTAGAACGCTTGCAAAAAGAAAACTTTTAACTGTAATTTAAATAAAGTGAATATTTCGAAATATTTCATACTGCAATGCGACAATTGTAAAAAAGAAAAATTTTGATCTGACAATAACGGTCAAGTATTGTGGTATAAATTAAAAGGTTAACAAATACAGTGCCAGTCTCGAATAACAACAATTAATCGGAATGTAAAAAATTGCCAAATAATTGCATTCCGAATGGGTCGCCAAAACTTGAAGGGCATGTATCTCAATCTTATAAACGTCTGATATAGCTGCTGCATTCAGCAGAAAAAATTCAAATAGTTGAAAAATGCAAAAGTATAAATGCCTTAATTATTTCCTCATTAAAAATTCACTAATCGAAACGTTTGCTATTCTTAAAATGGCTGATCGATCATGCTCGTGTTTTAGTAGATCAGAGAAAAACGAATTCAATTAATTATTGGCGGATGTCGAATATAATGCAAAATTGCTTACCAGCATTTATTTTCGTGATAGTGTACTATCGAGGGAAGTGACTTTATTATAATCGCTAAGGCTTTATGTGGTACGAATGGTCAGATATCGAAAAACAACATTGAAGATCAGAAAAACTAAGAGATATGAAACTTTACCGAAACGTATTATTACAATTCAGCACCGTGGATATTTAATAATCAGTCTCTACCTTCAAGCAGGGGCGGATTAAGAATTTACGGGGCCCGGGACTAATCTTGAATGAGGGGCCCCCCTTGGGAAAAAAAAAATAGTGGAAAAATTCATCATCATACATGTGCAAACAAGTAAAAAGAAAAAAACTTACCGCGTACGTATGAATGACGAATAAAGTTAAAATTATACTCTCATTAAAAAATCAACTACTGGAAAATTTCAAGATAGCTCAATTATGCTAAAGAAGATGGCTTACGTCTAATAGACATGCATCTTTTGGTATCTATATGAACGGGGTAAGCAAGATCTGCATCAGCTAAATATTTAGGAATGTACCCAAGATTAACTTGGCAGACACATACTAAAACTAAGCGTGATCAGATTAACGCTAGAATTCATCAACTGTACCGGGGTTATTAGGACGACATTCAAAGCTGAGTCTATACCGTAAGACGTTCATTTATCTGACCATCATTAAGGGTTTGCAGTTGTGGGGATGTTCTGCACCATCCAACCGTGTTATCATCCAAAAGTCGCAGAATAAAATCATACACGGCTGATAACTGGAGCGAGATACGGTTTCAGCTGCAAGTCACAATTTACATCGGGACTTGCAGCTGAAGAAATTGGACGACGCTAATAAATGAATCTGCACTTATGCATGAAAACGACGTCTGCAGGTGTCCATGGAAGTACAGAAGCGCAGCAGTTGCTGAATACTGCAAAAACGCAGGCTTAAGCGTATAAAGCCATCATGCGGATTTATTAATTTCGTGATTATGGAACTTGATAAAATTTAATAGAACGTACCTCTCCGACGAGTAATTTATCTTTTAAAAAAAATACACTTATCCCCTTATTACTTATTTAAGATTATTCTTAAGATTGGTAATATAATTTAATTTTAAAAAGTACTTCACGTAAAAAACCGACAAATCCTAATTCTCTTAGCTAGGGAGAAGTTTAATATTTGCGGAAGAAAAGAAAATCAACGCGTGCAGTTTGTTTAGATAACTTAGAAAGGACTTTATCACCGATGGACTCTTACTTCGGAAATTCTAAATTCGCCTCTGGCAAATTTTTCAAAATGCTTGTGCTTCGTCAATTAATGCGCAATTCGTATTAACTTGTTTACTCGCAAATTCACGAGAAATATGCAATCTTAACCAGATGTAACGGGGATGGGGGGGGGTTATTTTTTAAAATTAAGGTAAAGAACTCGGTAAGTTCGTTATATGACAATTGTCACATCCTTACGAAAAATATCTCATCAGTTGGAATTGTCGAATTTCGTCTTTTTTTGTCTCTAAATACGGCCGGGTGTTTACAATTTTTCTTCTAGCCTAGTAAAGACCTCGTTTTGATTTACTCGGTCAGTGTTAATAAAATTCACGTTTTCCGAACTAGTATGATTGCTGCATCTGTAATTGCAAAAATAGGAATCGCTTTTTAATCTCCTTACTTCCATCTTTTTTCTTTTTTTTTTTTTACCCCCTTGGGTTTGCTACCAGAGAGCATTGGAATAGAATAGAAATTATATTTTTATTTTGTCGACAATGGAATCAAGGAACAATACCCCTAGGACAGGAACAACTGAGAGAATAGGCATAGAAAGAACATAATAGGCGTTGAAAGGAGCAGGAAGACCAAACTTTAAAAGATGATAATAAAGTGTAACTGACGCTCGCGAGATAAACCAGAACACTCGAAGATCACGTGATTCGCATCACAAACATACTGGGAACCTTCAGGATCTCTCCCTAGATATTTCTTCTTCTTTCTACCACCTACCGAAAGACTATTATCGGCTGCCGATCACCGATAAAAAAAAGTACGTGTTTGAATGCTACATGGATAAAAAAGAGTCGACAACGAAAACTTTTATATTTGCTAAAAATAATTTTTACAAAATATTATCGTAATAAATACATTTAATTAAACACAATCGATAAATAAGAAATACATACGAAATAGGGTATTTTTCAATTACTTATTGTTACATACGAAGCATATAAAGTGGTAATTATTACTACATTTATATTAAAGTAAACAATTATGTATAATAGTGGCTTTGGATTATATTTTAAAATATACTTTATACAAAAGTAAATACAAAATGTACAATGCAATTATCAATTAATAAAATATTATAAATTAAATTAAGCGAGCACATTATAGAACCAGGTTTACAATGATTTTTTAAAAAATATTAACGCCAGCCGCGTATAACATGATGTAGAGAACAAAAAAACCCACTAAAGTCGTTCACGACGCTACCGTTATAAAAATCGCGAAACCGGTTGAATTGAGAATGTCCGTGTGCAAGCGTACAACTCTAATAGGAAAGGAAAGAAGCAAATTTTTGACCCTTACGCAGCTTCTAGAATCTTCGCCGTCGGTTGATAGCCAACATCGAAAAAGAAAAAAAAAATTCGATTGTTGTAATTGAATCGTGCTTTCCCCGAATTGTTCCGGTTTTTTTGTATTACATGTCGAATTTCATATCGAAATAACAACGTGTACAAATAATTAACTCGCAATTATTTCAAAATTTGTTTCACTATCTAGAATTTTCCTCATTCGCTTCCTCAAGGGCCGTCGGTCTGCGCCCGCGCTTTTAATAATTAAATGAACCGAAAATTTTGAATAATCTCCTCGACTGTTATGATTCTTTTTTCAATAACATAATCGTTTTAAATGAATGTAAATTTTAAAACTTATCTTCGTTCTCCTTAACCATTATACTCGGTGCAATAGTAGGAATTATTACGATGTACAAATGTGTAAATAATTTAAATTGCATTTCTTCAGGAAGAATAAGGCGCTATACCGAAAACGGAAGTGGTTCGTGGAACAAAAATGTACGGTGTGGCTGTGGCGTGATAATTTGTGATTGCCGCTAAAATTTGGAAAATCCATCCAAACATGAAGGACATCGAGTGCAGCAATGAAAAAAGCTATGCTAAATAAATATCTAGATGTATTAATTGTAAGGAATTTCAATTTTTATTAAACACCGTCACTCCAGATCGAAGACAATAGTAATAATAAAAAACCAAACTGAGGGTCGCTCCCAACACGGCAGTCGAACTGCAATAAAAATGTCGATAGCGAAAAAAGTGATGCTTGAAAATAGGGAAGTTCCATTCTTGTTCTTTTTTTTTTTTTTTTTTTTTTTTTTTTTGTCGGGTACCATATTATACTGCTACTATGGCCAGAAGCACCTGAAAGTAGTTATTGGATGTTATATGGAGCTGATCGTATTTATATTTCGGAGAAAATGAAGGACTGCTTCTACTGCAATTGGACTATCAGATAAAAGTTGTTTCAATAAATTTCAACTAAATTTTTGAGGTCGATATTTCTTGTTCTACTAATCTCATTTATAGTCATTTTCATCGAATCGTGTTCTTTTTTTGTGAGCGTTTTTCGTTTTCACCTGACCGTCTCAGTCTTACCTTTTTTTTCGTTCGTGAACTCTGCGCCTTCGTAACTCTTCTTACATCTTCATTTCTTTCTTGTCGGGAATGTTCCAACTTTGACCTTCGATAGGTGTTCTTATATTTTCCACGCGGTATTAGTACAACTTCTACTTCAGCAAGGAAAAAGGAAACAAACAAAAAAAAAAAAAACCTATAATCTGAAAGATAAAAAAAATCGATCAACTCTTAATTAATGGTCCATCACCATTTTCCATGATTATGTTATTCTGCCTATCCTTTCACTCGCTTCTACCTTTTCTATTTTCCTTCCTTCTTGCTTATCCTACTAAACATGTGTTACTTCTAAGGGTTTTTATTGGATTTACAATTAAATAAAATCTCTAATAGTAATTACTTTGCAAGTATATATATATATATATATATATATATATATGTATACATGTGTATACATATATATTAATTACTAATCTAAGCAATAGGTCGCGTTTACGGAAAAAAATTTTTATTCCAAGTTTCTGGAGATTTTTCATTAGGGGATGGATGCTGCGCGCAGCCACGAACTGGTAGTAGTTTCTCTAAACTGTTATTTATAAATGAAGAAGCAAAATAATAACAGCGGAATTTTTCCGTTAATCGTTTAAAATTAATTATTCAATATCTATCTCTGTTTAAATTAATATAGTGTAACTTTATATAATAAAATATAAGTTAAAAAATTGAGTTCCGTTTATTCTGCATTCAAAATTTGGTATTTAAATTATTTTCAATAAGCCATCTCTTTCCGATTAATTTAGATGAGAGCGATGATGTGCGGTGAAGGAATTTTGATTTTTGCATAGTCTCACAAAAGTGTACATTTCTTGTTCGACCAATTTTTGAGAATTTCCTTCCGGTATTTTTCGTGTTCTATATTTCAGTTTGATGTTTAAGCCCTGTACTGCTTTGGAGGTCTCTACCGCGATCTTCGTGTAACGCTGGCAGACCAATCTATCGAAAGTATTTTTGGTGTTGTAGTTGATCTGCAACGTTTGGTGCGTTAATTGTCGCTTAAGGCTTCGAAACTAGTCAAAAAAATATGACATCTTTGGTAACATTTCTTCTTTGCTGATTACTACTACTCGGCTTACCTTTTCTTTTCGTTTTTTATCTTTTTTTTTTTTTTTTTTATCTAACTTAAAAAAACTTGGAAACGATCAAATTACACACGATGGCGACAACGAAGGCAGCAGCTAGCTGGAATGATTAACGATCGTTTCTCATACACGTCGAAGAAAGAATGTGCTATGGTAATGAAAGTTACGTGTATAAATTTATTAGTTTTTTTTTTTTTTTTATGTTTATTTTTTAGCCTGTCTTCCTTCTAATGGATATTCTTCGTGCTTGTATTTGGTCAGTTTGCGCGTTTGTTCAACGGATCTTTTACGTCACCACAGGGCACTCTGAAAAATTCGGAATAAAAAAATTGAAAAACGTCGATTTAAAATAACGTTAATCGAAGTATACCTAGAAATCATGTAATAGTAAAGAAGTATGAAAAAGTTGCATGACGTTGACGAACTTAATCGACAGTGTGAGGGCGCCTTATAGGAACTACTATACCGTATTCGAGAAACCGGTTTAATTAGTATTTATAACACTTCTCGTTGGTAATCCTACCGCAATTGTGTTTAACATTTTTCATTGTTGATGTTACTCGGAACGCGATACTGTAAATATCGCGCAATGGTTTACAAAAGTGTGTATAAATTAACTTTGCACTCCGCGCGTAGAATAAATTTATTCCTGTTCGATGAAATATTTTTAAAAATACGGTAAATTTACAAACATTTAACTCTAAACCAGCGAATACCCGGTATGCTTTGTGCTAGGTTAGAAAAGAAAAATAGAAGAACTAAAAATTTTGATAATTTTCATACTTGTCGCAATGACGATGATAATACCTGATTGCCGTTATTAATATGTACATATAGTCGACATGGCCAAGGTTTAACTTTCAGGTTAAATTACTAAATATTTACATTTCGCAGAAAATTACTATAAATAGAAATGTAAAAATTTAACACTAAACATAAATCATTCAATGGGAAATTCGTTATTTAATATAAAATAGAATAAACTGATTAATAATTTGTTCTATTTTTATTTCTGTTTTTATTTATTTATTTTTTTCTTTTCAATTTAATTTTAAACTATATCGGCCTTTATTAATTTATCGAATTTTATCAATATGACATTAATCTTGTATTTTTATTTTACTCATTACGCACTGCGATCATGAACGATACAGCTTGAAACTACTAGTCGGTATTTTATATTTTTTATATTTTGTTTCCGATTATGATAATATATATATATATATATATATATATATATTGGTGCTTTTTATTAATTGAGTAAATATATTATAGTAGGAGATTGGTCTCGCTTTCGCGGCCCATTCCTTCGGACTTTAAATTATTTTACTCGGTAAATTTTCATAAAGACTGCAGCGTTCACATATATATTTTGAATACGTCAATTAAAAAAAAGCAAAGTTCAGATTAAAATATCTGAAACCGCTATGTTAGAGGAATATGTTAATTTTAATCCTTTTTAAAATAAGACATTTACAATTTTTATTTTTATTTTTTAAATTCAATGATGAAATTTGTTTCATTTTATTAGAATCTAAGCAATAATATATTAAGTCACTGTTGACCATCACTCCAATCATTTCAAAATTTGTATACTTAAAATTATTTTTCATAATTTGCGCCCTTTAATTTTAAAATTCTTGAGGTTTCATATTTTTCTTATATTCTAACGGTTGAAATACGTGATTTAAAAAAAAGAGAATGACCCTCCAGCTACCATGGAAAGAGTTGTGGACTTTTTTTTTTTTTTTTGTTTCCCGTATTTCCGCTGCAAGCGTGTATTTTCACAATTTTGGTCCCTAAATATCAACATTTTTTTAATTTTTTACTTTTTCCTGTATTCCGGAGACCTTAGTGTGCAGGTTAAAGAGAAAATTAATACCATAACTCATATAGAACCGACTGTGGAAATTTTTCGAAAAAATTTTTCTTAAAACTTGATTTTTACATTTTTTGAAATTTGGAGCCTTTAATTTTAAAATTTTGAGGGTTTTATAATTTTCTTACGATCTGACAGAGAAAATACGTCGATTGAAAAGAAAAAAAAACTAATTCTCTAGTTACTATGGAACGGGCTATACGATTTTTTTTCTTGCAGCTTTATATAATAGAGATGTTTTTACCAAAATTAAATAAGATAATTCGCCTTATAGAAGCATTTCGTTGACCGACGCTAGTGTTAAATTTTTGTAGAAATGCAAGTTTTTCTAACAAGGATCGAAATAAAAAATAAATATATTTACAACTTATGGTGGTCCTTCTTTTTTTTTTGTTTTATTTTTTTTTTTTTTTAGACATTGCTAGAGCGATTGACTTCCGATATGAAGGTCACCGGTTCGATCCCGAGCGACGGCGAACTCATAACGAGAATTAAATAAATAAAAATAAATAGTCGCTAGTAATCACGTGGTAGGCAATGGCAAACCACCAGGTACAACATCATATGCGATCAACGTAAAACAAAAACGGGAAGAAGGTAGTATAGAGTATGGCTTAAAAATGTAGACGAATAAAGCTGATGACAGCAGAACGACGAAGTGAGGGAAACAAAAGGAAGATATTAGCGGGAAGACGTAAGTTGAACCGACTGAATATCCGAGCAAAATCTGAGATGAAAACTTTTAGACAAAGAGCCCATTGCTTCGTTACAAAAATGTCCGGATGGATAGGAACCCATTGTAAATGTCAATATGAATCGAATTGGACGGAGCGGGGCGAGAAAGAACTCGGATAAGTGAACATACGCGGAGAATAATAAAATGACAAGAATGATCAAATAAGGGAGTATAGATGGCCTGAAAGGCGATCGTGGAGTAGGATGTAATTAAAAATTTAGAGCAAAGTTGATTGGAGGAAATGAAAATAATGGAACGTAAGTCATGTTTATGGATGTGAAACAGAAAGGAGGCAGACGAAAAGACTCTGAAAAGTTAAAATTTGGGAGGATAAAAGAGGCACCGACACAATTTTCCTCGACTTCCGAGAAAATCGATTTCTCTACGCATGATCCTCTTCTTTTTTTAAATTTTTTAGTCAATATCATTATTATTATTAAATTACGAGTATTATTAAATTAAATCTACGTGCACAGAAACTATAGCTAGATACACGGGAGGGGAAGGAAGTTTAGATTAGCTAGTGCAGGCCGGACTTATGAAGGAAAAGAATTAAAAATTGGACAGTGAAGAAGAATTGTCTTTAAGGATGAGGGAGAGAGAAGAAGGTAGGTCGAGGGATTAAGGAGTATGAAGGGCATTCGGTGAGGATATGGTGAATGGTAAGGATGACAGCGCACGCGGCACATCGAAGAGCTTCAGTTTCATTTAGTAAGTGTTCATGGGTGTTCCGTGTAACTACATCATCCCTTCAACTTGGAAGTGATATACATGTATTCCGCGCTGATGCTGAAGACTTGATCGATCGAAGCTTATTTGTGTATTTTGCTGTCATTTCTTCTACCATAGAGCCTTTAGACCACATTTTACATGTATCTTGAGATCGATTCCTGGAACATCTGGCACCGGCAGAGTCACAGCAGACTCCTTCGCAGCCGTGTCTGCCAGCTCGGTCCCTCGAATACCAGCGTGGACAGGAATCTGCAGGGGACGTTTCTGGTCACAACGATAATAATTTAATTACTTCTTTGGATACCGGATGTTGATCGTGACTGACACGTTGGACAGAGCGTCGAGAGCTGAGAGAGAATCTGAACACACTACAGACGATTGATATGAGTCAGATCTCATGAGAAAATCGACAGCAGAGAGGATGGAAAACAGTTCCGGAAGTGAATAATAGCAACACCATCGGAGATGACTGAGTAGCCAGCAAACGTGTCGAATATTTAGACGCGTAGGTGTAGAAAAGAGACGAGCCGGAGATTCGTGTCCGAATGTTTTGCTCTATTTGTTCAATGGATGAGCGAAATCCCTTCTCAAAGTGAGCATTGAGAGACCTATTTTGATTGGGTTGTCATTCCACGGTAGAATTAATGCAATTCGAGAACTTAAGTACTACCGGTATATCTGGAATGTTTTTCTTTGACAAGATGGTATTAACAATGTCCGAAACTAACTGCGACTGTCCTGAAGAAGGTGGGGTCGATGATGAGACCGAACGTTCTGATGAAATCAAGAGAAATCAGCGGCGAATATCTGAAGGTCATTTTGATGATTTAGCCTGTCAATCGGCGTAGTGCGAAATGCTTCAGTAACTAAGCGAAGAGTTGAATTCTGAACGACGTTTAGAGAGTTGGGAGTAGAAAGATGTTCGCTGTGGAACGTAATGCAGCTCCGCACTCGTTTTTAGACTGGATCAAACAACGATTTGTGAAATGGTATAAACTTCTTAAAAATGTTTTTTAAAATTTTTTTTCCGATTTTAAAAATTCTTTAAACAAGCTAAATTCTATCTCTCAATATCCCATATTCATTTATAGAAGAAAAACGTGCGTATTAATATCACTCAAATTTCTTTCACACACGGTCAGTGGGAGGGGGGGTCTCTATTTTAATTGATCTTTTTCAGATTTTTTATCAAGTTTGATCTAAAGTTTACGTATAATTTCTCGGCTTAATAATTCTTAATAAACCATGTTCTTTTCAAAATTAAGGTGGTGGAGCTGAAGCTTTTTCCTCATGCTACTCCATGTGTTTATTGTTTTTTTTTTTGCTTGTCTTGTATCGTTAAAATTTATTCTTCGAAAATTTTAATCGATTGTTTGTTTTTTGTTTATGAGAACCTGTATCAATACGTTTTCAATTTTCAGTCTTACAAGCAATAGTATAATCCGGGAATTAGTTGTCGAATAGTAAAACATAGATATTTATACATATTTTCAGATAAAAATTTATATTTATACAGATATACATGTACAGATTTATGATTTTATCTGAACCATATTTTGTACAATATCTGATTATTATTCTTTACTTCTAATTGAATTGAAATTTGCCAAATCATACTTATGAATAAAGTTTTATACCGGTAATAATTAACTTCAACTGTGCAAAAAACTATAAATATATATATACGAATATATATGTACATATTAACAGTTGATTTTTCTCCGAATCTGTTCTATTTATGATTAATTTTATTCTTTCTATGCCGCTAATTATAGAATTGTTTCTGTTTCTGTTTCATAGGTATGCTTTGAATTATTGGTTTCGAAGCATATCCTAAATTTTCGTTCCTCGAATAAATTACATAATAAACGTTAAACGAATTCGTCCTTTACTATTTTTCGATTGGGGTTTGTCGTTCGACAATAACAGCTGTTACTACGCGCGTTAATATTACCTATCGGTCGATCAGTGTAGTTCTATCGTAAACGAAGGTTTTATTAATTCAATATGGATAGTGTGTGAATTATTAAATAAATTCGAACAAGTGTTTACAGATATTAAAGGCATAGAGTCGATATGTAATACTGCAAACTCTAAAACTGATAACATTACGTTTAAGACCCTGTCCACAGGGGGGTTTTGGGGGTTACCTCCCCCCCCCCATAAAAACTGAAATAGTTACTATAAATACACAAAAATCTGAAAAAAATCAATAATTTAAAATAAATATTAATGATTTTTTAGGGTTTCTTACCTACCTTTAAAAGAAAAAAGAAAAAATATGCTCCATATTTTTAGGTACTTCATTAATATTTTATGCAAAATTTTTTATTACGAGTATAATTAATAACATATGTATTTATTATTAATGTGTTTATACGGGGTAATTAGTTTATGTAAATTATTAATATATAAATCAAAATGATGGAAATTATTAATAGTACGAATATTAGTGAAAAATGTATTGTTATTTATAAAATTAATATATGACGAAAATTTTCAAAACCCCCTTTCCAAAATTCTGGGCACGGGCCTGATTACGTTAGAATTAAATAATCTTAAAAGTGAAAATGAAGTTATAAAAGAAGATGTGTAGATAAATTTTAAATTAGGAAATGAAGATTTAAAATGCGAAATAAACAAACTGGAACAGTACTCGGAGAAAGAGCAATATCCACGGAATTCCTTTTGAAGAAGTTGAAAATGTTTGGAGATGAAATTTGCAAAGTAGCGGCAAAACTAAGTGCCAATATACACGACTATGATATTAAAGCGGCTTTACCGACACAAAAAGACGGCGCACCACCGCCGGCTATCGTCAAGTTAAACAGTCTCGATAAATTATCGCAAATTATCAGTAATAGTAAGAAACAGAAATTAAAAGGAAATGATGTGCAACTAGCACATCGTCCCTACCGATATTCATCAATGAAGATACAACCAAACATACACGTCAATTATTGCTAGCAACGAAACGGCTATGTAAGCGTGGAGACTTAGCGGCATCATGGTGTCTACGACTACACTAAAATAACAAAACACAATACTGGTAGAAGAATAGACAGCATATCACAACTAGAACAACTGCCAGACACATCGATAAGTAGCCAGAACGGACCAACACGCAATCAACGAAAGCGCAACAGAACTAACTTACGCGTTAAATTGTAGATCACATCGTCAAACACAAGGCCGACTAGACAGATTCATATGAACAAAATCATCAGCAGTAATACAATCATTTTCACCGTCGAATACACGATTTAAACGTAAACAAAATAAAAATAAAAACTGACCACTCCTTGTGCCCATCGAGAGCGTGAACCCTCCTTACCCGGAAATGCTGGTAAACAAAAGTGAGTAACCATATTTTTTTTTAACCGTTACTTCAGACGTTTAACATTAATAAAACAAACAAAAACAAAACTAAAATTAATCATAAATATAAACACGTAATTAAAATCGGTACAATAAATGTCGGAACATTAAAAAAAGAAGAAAATCTATTAGAATTAGAAGAACCTTTTGCAAAAACAGACATCAAAATTTTAGGTTTTGTCAGAAACTCGTACAGCAGGATAATAAATGCACAAAGAGGCGACCTACTGTATCATATCGTGAATAAGATGGGACAAAGAGGTGTTGGCCTTTTAGTAAAACCTGAATACAAAGACAAAATAATGAAGATAATAGAAATTATTGACAGGCTAACAATTTTAAAATTAAATATAAATAACACTCAACTAAACTGCATTCAAATATATGGGGCTATGCTTCTTCAGAAGACAGGGAAATAAATGAATTTTAGGAAATTCTGGAGAAAACAATTAACGAACCGAGAGTCAAGGATAACAATTTAATAATTACGGGAGACTGAAATAGTCAAGTCGGGGCAGAAAGTGAAAGAAGAAAAAGGCATGATAGGTAATTACGGATAAATGCGAGAAGCTAGAAGTTAATACGATTTTGTCAACAATTTAACCTGAAGATAATAAACAGTTTCTTTAAAAAAATAAAAGGCCAACTCGATAGACGTGGATTTCACCTAACCTAAAGAACAAATTACTAATAGATTATATACTATTCCCAAAAAGTAATGATAGAATAACTAATTATGAAATTCACGGTACGAACTCTTTCAATTTTTATACCGACTACAGGTTACTTAGTGCTACACTAAAACTTTTTCCGAAGAAAAATAAAAGTAGGAAAAAAGAAACAATAAATTAAATCCTAAGGCAAAAATAAATTAACAGATTTACTCATAAAAACAAACTACCTAGAAACTTATAACAGTGATGAACTACACAACAATATATCAAAATTAATCTTCCATTGGTCGCGCTATGAGGGAATCCCCGCGGTTTTTTTTTTCTTCAATGTAAATATTTAACAAACTACTTATAATTTACATAAGAAATTGTTTAGCTCTATTCATGTATTGAAATAAGTCGATCTAAAATATTTATATAGTTGTAATTACTTTAGTTTTTTTTTTTTTTTATAATAATTTTTTATTGTGAGTAGACCGTGAAATCGCGCGGATTCCCTCACTGTGCGACCACAATCGTAAGTAAAATTTAGTTCGCAACGTTGCCAAATATGTAGAAAAATAATTAGAATAATAAGTATTTTTTTATACCTATTTATTAAATAATTAATAATTTTAAAAATGATGATATAAAATCTCGTTAAATAAAGAAATTTTAATTTAATAACGTAACTGATTTTTGATTTATTATGTTGCTATCCAATTATCTTTTAAAAAGTTATAACCGTTTCGAAATTCCGCGCGAAAACTGGCAACGTCGCAGTAAATTTTACATGGCGGGGATTACCTCATCGAGCGACCAACGACGTTTGGAAAGTGGTGCGCGACCAACGAAAGGTTAATAATAACTACCGCTTTAACCCAGTCAATCCAACACCTCGAAGGAAATAAACAAGTCATGACGACAAACTATGATATAATTAATTTACAAAAACAGAGAACTGCTATATTGCGCATAAAAAATAAAACACTAAAAACGAAATCGTATTAAACCTAATATCCAAAGTGATAAGAAGGAAAATCGGGGAAAACCAGTTCAATCAAGCATGATGTTTCATGTGCTGAGGATTCCGTATGTAAGACTATAATTTACATTTACATAATAATAAATTCAAAACATAGAAATCTGATTTTTTGCTCGAATTAGGAGGAGAGATACGTCATTTTTCACGTTTTTGAACTATTCGCCAACATTGAACGTTTCGTTCAAGAAATGGAATACAGTTTCGTTCCCGACAAATTTCTTTCTTTCCAACAATATATCATACGGGCGAAAAAAAAACAGATTTTTTTCAAAAATTTCGAGCTTTCGGCACTCCGAGGGCTCAATATTAAAGCCGCAAACCCAGATAATCCAGAAATGTGCGCATTTTTTTTAACTTTGTTCAAAATTTTTAGCTATAATAACTGCGCCACAAGAAGAGTCGGGGAGGGACTACATGTCATTTTTGAATTTTTTTGAACTTGTCGTCAAACTTTGAAAGTTTCATTATGGAAATTAAATACGGTTTTGTTCTCGACAAATGACGATCTTTCCATGAATATAATTTCTCGAAACTTTCGAGCCTTCGAGGCCCCGAGGGTCTAAATATAAAGTTGTGAGCTCGGCTATAGTTTTCCTATAAAGCGGTCTTTTATGCATATATTTGAGATACATTTTAGTTTCCTCCAATTTTTTACTCGGGCTATTGCTTGCGTAGCATACTTTTTTTTTTTTTTTGCTGTTTTTGGACCCGATGGGGGGGGGTACATAATTTCTTAATCATAATTTTCTAGTTTTATGAAAGAGCTTCTGCGTTTTGTTTTATATTTTGAATTTCACTTTTAAACGGTTATCTGATGATGAGTTATGAATTTTTTTAGTGGTAATTTTTGAGGTCGTTTTAAATTCAATATTATATATTTTTGACGTTTTTTTTTTTTTTACCACTCAGGGTAATCTATTAGTTTGAAGTTGTAGATTTTCTTAAAGAGAATTTTAATTGTAATTTATGATCCAAATTTGGAGTGTATAAGTCAAACCGTTCGTGAGTTATTGATTTTTTTTGCCGTTTTTGTCGTTTCTAAACCATCTTATTAGCCGTGCATTATATGAACGGAATCCTAAAAACGAACTTAATAAAACAGAAATAATAAAAACAACTTTAGGAGGGAATAAAAATATTACGAAAATGAAAAAACAACTGAATATCGGTGTACCATGGAATATATATATATATTTCAGAAACTCAGTCGGATAAAAATTATTTAATAGAAACGAAATAAACGAATTAATAACTAACTACTACACCGAATTATATAGAGATGAGAAGATGAAAATGAAAACGTACCACCCAATGAGAGCCCAGTTCACGACGGCATAACTAACGAACACATAAAAACAGGAGAGGATAATTCAATTAAAACCCTATCAATATTTTTTAACATTATTTTGAAAGCCGGTAACATCGAATGGAAATATTCGGATATAATAATATTATTTAAAAAAGGTGATCGCCATAAGATCGAGAATTGTCGTCCTATTTCTTTAAGTCTAAGTATTTCTAAATTATTTTAAAAATTAATAGCAGTAAGAATACATTTTTGTAGAAATCCAACAACCAAGAAAACAAACCAATTTTCGAAAGACCTTATTAATTTACATACAATAAACCAAATTATGGAGAAATGCAATAAATATCAAATAAGTTCCCTGATAGATTATAACAAAGCATTTGATTCCCTAAAACATGAATATATTTTCAAAGCATTAAATAACCAGGGGATCCCAGAAAATATTATAATGATAGTTCAAGAAATGCACAGGGGATTAAAAAAAGGATGTGCAATAACAGATATCAAAGGTCAATATTTTACAATTAACAAGGAGAAGTTAGACAGGACGATCCGTTTTAATCAATTTCATTTAATTTTACATTGGAAGAAATTTTAAAAAAAGTTGAATTGGGAGAATAAAGGAATTAATATAAACTGCGAAATTATCAAACTTAAGATTCGCCGACGATATAATCTTTCTTTCTACATCTATAGAAGAGCTAAGAAATATGTTAATGGAACTGGTCGAAAAAGAGTCAAAAGTGGTATTTTTTAAGAATACCAAAACAAAAACAAAATACTAACAAGAACTACAAATCAATATAAAATGCAGATAAATAAAAATCAAACAGATCTAATAAGCAAAGTGGCATATTTAGGACAACTACTTTCATTTAATAATCACATGGAAAAGGACACAAACACAAGAATCATTAAGACCTCTGGTACTGGTCGCTTAACAAAATATTTAATGGCCCTTTTAGCAATAATTAAAAAATCCAGATTTTTAATATGTAGCAGTGTTAACTTACGGATGCCAAACATGGTCACTAAATAAAATAATTATTAATGGGCTCAAGTCAACGCAGAATGCATTAGTAAAAGGTAAAAAATATAATAAGATCCGGGCTTATTCCTCCTTTTCCAACTTCATGGTTTAGAAAAGGGCTAACGCCAAGGCTAGATTCATCCTTAAAACATCCAAAAGAAATTCATGGAGAAATTGTTGTTCATCATTTTCTAGATCTACCTCCACTTCCCATTTTTGGAGGATGGCTCAAGCTTTTCGCTCTTCCAGCTCCGAACGCCCCTCATATTACAACCTTCCTTCAAAGAAGCTCACTAATTTTCTCGATTCAGTTGCTCCTTCCTATGTACCATCCCTCGAGGAATCAAGGGCTCCTTCACTACCTATTACATCTTATTCACACTTTTTCTCTTCTCCCTTCAACATCCATGAACTCTACGATTCCTTGACCAGCTCTTCTAATTCTAGCCCAGGTATAGACGGTATCCCTCTTCGTGTCCTCAAGAACCTCTCTGAGTTAGCACTCAAAACCCTTTTGTCAATCTATAATTCTTTCCTGTATATTTCTGCAACTCCACCACTTTGGAATTCTTTTATTATTATTACTATTCCGAAAAAGAAGCCTAACTCCTTTCGTCCAATCTCTCTAGCCTCGTGTTAAAGAAAAATTTTTGAACACATGATCAATAAGCGGCTCGAATATAATAATATACTTCCTGATAATATGTTTGGTTTCCGTTCTGGCCTTGGTGCCACTGACTGCATATCCCTTTTCCTTTCCGATATCTATAAATCTCTCATTCACAGGAAATTTACCATCGCCGCGTTTGTCGATGCCATCTCTGCCTTTGATAATGTTCACCTACCTCCTCTCCAGAATAAAATGATTTCCATTAGCATCCCTCTTGAATTTACTCCTTTAGTTATCAATCTTTTCCGGAATAGAACAATTCGTCTTTCTACCCCTTTCTTCGACGATTCCAGATCAGTTTTTCAAGGTCTTCCGTAAGGATCGTGATTGAGTCCTACACTTTTCAAAATTTAGTTTCACTGTCTCGCTACTCTTAACATTCCTTCTAAGTCTTTATTCTTCGCTGACGATATTCTCGTCTATTCCTCCTCTAATAATCTTTCTTCTGCCAACGAGGAGCTTAATTCCTCCCTTGCTGCTATTTTAGAATTTTCGTTATCTTCTCTTCATCTTTCTATTTCCCCTGAGAAGTCTACCTGTGCAGTTTTTACATTTCGTCCTTTTAACCGTTCCCTAGTTAACATTTTCCTGTGTCAATTCCAAGGATTTCTCTAGTTAATTCCTTCTTCTACCTTGGTGTCTTTCTCAAAAGTAATTTATTTTTTTTACGATCATATCAACTATCTATGTACATCTGCTCACATCCTAAAAGCGTTGTCTCTCCGGAAATGGGATGGCGATCCGTATATTCTTCTCATACTTTATAGATCCATTATTCTTTCTAAATTGGACTATTGTTATTTTCTTTATGCCAGTGTTCCCATATCCCTCCTTACCAAACTTGATCGCATCTAAAACGCTTATCTCCGCCTCTGTATTGGTGTTCTGAATTCCTCTCCAATTCCAGCTCTCCTGGCCGAAACTGGCTTCCTTCTTTTATTTATTCGAAGACTTCATCTTGGTGAAAGATTTATGATTAAACGTCTTCATACCCCTCATTCGAAACTCGTGAATTCCTATCAATAAATTCTGGGCAATCGGCGTTTCTCTCCACGAAAAATTCCAATTTTTTCACACATCTCCTCTCGACTTGTCCTATTTTTTCACTTCATCCTCTCCTATATTTACAACTTCTTAGAACTGTCGTTTTCTCCTAAACTATTTTCTCTTCCCTCTAACATTAAATCTCTTCCACTTCCTATAATGCATAACGAATTTAACCAAACTCTATACTCACTCTTTGCTGCTCACAGCACAATTTTTA
Source organism: Icerya purchasi (assembly GCA_039619475.1). Taxonomy (NCBI): domain Eukaryota; kingdom Metazoa; phylum Arthropoda; class Insecta; order Hemiptera; family Monophlebidae; genus Icerya; species Icerya purchasi. The sequence continues at coordinate 402,347,172 of CM077116.1, read as the reverse complement.
CGGATTGCTCAAAATCTGCTGCAGGTGTCGGAGCTGCTTTTATTCGTCCTGATCTCAACTATTCTGAGTCGTTTCAACTCTCTTCCTTTTCTTCTATCTTTTTAATTTATATCCTCAACATCAAAAGAATTTAGGTAAACATTTTTGTTAAATAGCGTGCTTCAAGGAAAAACAATCTGCTGTTTAATTTACAACGGACGAAGTTGTATGGATGCGTCGAAACGAGTGAAACGAGTACTTACTACAAATGGTACAGTGATCTTCATCCGAATTATCGCCACATCCATCTCGACCAGAGCAAACGACAGCACTGGATCTGCATCGGTTGTTTCGACATCTAAACGGGCAATAATCGGTTGTCGGCGTTGACAATTTTCTTGCGGCTACACCGTTATTCGTCCAAGGATTAGGATTCAGAACGGCATCCCAGTGACCTATGCAACTTTCTTTAGGTTCATCGGAGCCGTCTTCGCAAGTGATTATCGCATTACAAAATTCGTATTCTGGTACACACTCTCCATTGCTACATTGAAATGTGCCTATAGGACATCCTGCAAGGATACATTTTGAAGAAACGACGCTATGATTAAAATTAAACGTACAAAAATAGCATTATTTCAAAAAAAAAAACAGACAATAAAAAGAACACAATCATTCGAATAAGTTAAAACTTTTCATTATACATTATTCACGTTTAAATTTCTTAATTCTGTAATTTCTATTACTATCCAACGTTCATCAATCGTATTAATTTTTTTCCTCATTGATCGGCTCAGAAATTCAAAAAAAAACATCACTTTTAAGAAGCTTGGATTTCTATTTCGGTATATTTTGGTGTGAAGGAAGAAAGGTACAATTTATTGAAATTAAATGAAATAATGTTTACAACCAAATAAATAGCACAAAGTTATTTTTCCGTATTGGAAAATTCGCTTCCTACTCCGGTTGATACATTAATTGTTCGACGTCAGTTTTCATACATAATGAAATTTACCGAAAAAAAAATCAAAAACCTACACGCGTACTCTGGAAAGAGAAACGCAGAACAAAAATAGCTATAAATGACTGATTATTTTCTTTCGTGTCGTTTCGGGATCCGTTGCTGACATGCCCAAAGGGGGGTTTAAAAAAAAAAAAATAACGTACAGTATTAGAAAAATTCGCGCATATGTTTAAGTACTAGGAACTACGCTCAAGCTATATGAAAAGTTCGCCTAATACGCAAGAATTTTAACAATATACGTTCGGTGTGTTGAATTTTTCTTTTCGTAATTTCAACTTAAGTCCTAGTTAATTACGAATCGGATTATTTGCGATCCAGGTATATGTGTCGATTTATTTTTATTTTTTTGTAATTGTTTTAATAAAGCGTTAGTTTTTTTAGTTCATCGTGCGCGTAGAAGTGGTCGCTCCAAGAGTACTCGAACCCTTCTAGTTCTAGTAATAAAAAGAGATACGCCATTTTATGATTTAAATTAAAAATCTTCAACTACGTACAATTGTATTTGTTGTTAAAATGTGTGTACTTTTTTTTTTCTTCAAATAAATAGCGCATTTTCAAATTATCGTAAGAAACATGTTCGCCAAACGAATATTATACGATAAAAATAACATACGTTTACAAAACTACCAGCTTCAATCTGGCCTTCTCGAAAATGTAGTTCGTCAATCACGTGACTGCCGTAAATACAACGTGAACACTCTCTCTTTTCATCAATTAAAATACATCGGGAGAAAGGTCAAAGTTTTCAGAGGATAATTTCGAACTGGGAACTCTAGTCGAATGTCGGCGATCGCGTAAGGTTACACATTAGTTTGTAGTCGCTATAGAGTACACTACCATCGACATAGTGCGGTCCAAATGACGCGCGTTTCGCTTATCCTTTTTTTCTTTTTGTTCGGCTCATTCACGCTGTAAATAGAATCGTTTGTGTCCATTACACTCTGTTCTATAATCATTGCAAACAACTCACTAAAAGGCGACTGACTACTTCTCAATCGGTGTTGCTTAAATATTTCTTATCATTTACATCAGCCTTTTAGTTGTTAATTCGTTGAAAGCTTGTTTTCTTCCGAGTTTCTAAAATTTCTGATCTCTAGACCAAAGATCACGAGACTTGTCCCGTCCTGATCTAAATCGCTTCCCCCGGTAATCTGAAATTGAACATTGGTTATACTCGAGAAATTTGGGAAAGTAAAGGCGGATTCTAAGTAGAAAGAATCTGTCCCTAGTGATCCATTAGGTTTGATACATGTTTAATCTCACAATCCATGAAACTCTATTAAGAATCTATGGGACTTACTTTACTAATCATGATAGTAGGCAACTCTTTTGGCAGACATCGAAACAACACTGGAGAACAAACATTTTTAAAAATGTATAATGCCATCGCCCACTCACTAACTCATTAAGTATACCATCGTATCGGTGTACTTTTATTGTCTTATTTTTAATTTCATCAAAATTAAAACGTCTAGATGAAGACGGTGAACAGAGTATCAGAAGATAAAAGTACACAAATAAGTGAACCGGTTTCTAAAACAAGACAGTCCTGATTCAAGTGATTATCATGTTGCTTGATATTCCGCGCTAGAACTTTCCCTAATGCTGGGTGGTAATGCCCTCGACTGGCGATCCCAAAAAAAAAAACAAAAAAAAAAAAAACAAACTACCTTTCAATTATTTATTTTAAAAATGTACACCAAATTTAGACTGTGTTGATTCATCAAAGGCCATCATCGTTGACCGCCTACTTACATACTTGCAAACTGTCCCAAACGGACGATAACATTTTATCAGTGTCCGTATTCTCCGCTAATTTCCGAATTTATATGTCACTTTTTAACGCAAATCGATATTATCCGCTTTCAACCTCTTCTATTTCAATAAAATCGTTGCTTTTTATATGACACTTCAACGCTGGCCTATGAACACTGCCCAATGTAAATTTTAATTATTTAAAATCGCTCGCCCACTCTTTTACACCCCCTCCTCAATTAATTAAAAAATTAATGAAATAGGAAAACGAATTTTTAAAATTTTATAATGTCAATAATTATAAAATGTTAAAAAAAAAAAGAAATAAAAAATACCGACTTCAAGATTTATTATAAAAATTTAATAAAAATGCACTAAAAAGTGAAAAATAATCACTCCCGATAAAAAAATATATTTCAGAGTGTTCTTTATTTTGAACTGCATTTCTACGATAATTTGGCAAATTAATAGCATTTTAAGCTCACCTCTGTTATACTAATAAAAAAATATGCAGAAAAAAAATGATCTAAAGGGGCCACATTTTTTCACGTTTTTGACAAATACTCAGTTAATATTCAACGATTTTCATCAGTCCTCTCATGGTCCGAATGGTGGTACACTTTCTATTAGACAAAGAATCAGTAAAATCGGCATATACCCGAACAAACATAGAAAAAAGAACAAGAAAAAAAAACGCGACGAACTTTAATCTCCTTCTTTTTGGAAGTCTCAGTAACAAAGAGATACATTTCTATGGTAATTTGAAAAATTGACAGTATTTTAAGTCAACCGCCTCTGTTATACTAATAAAAAATAATCAGAAAAAAAAAAAGATTATTCATAGGTACCACATTTTTTTACGTTTTTTGACGAATACTCAGTTTATGTTCAACGATTTTCATCATTACCCGCGTGGTTACCTAATTCTAGCGGACAAAGAATCAGAAAAATCAGTCCATATGAGAATATGAGTTACGCGTGAACAAACATAAAAAAAAACAAAAAAAAAAAACAAAAAAAAACATACGCAACGAACTTATAAGCTCCTTCTTTTTGCAAGTCAGTAAAAAGTAGTGATGTGTAAAGTAACGAGGAACGTAAAAACTAGTTCCAGCTCTGAAATAGTTCGTTCCATTTTAATCGATAACATATTAACGTTACTTCGGTGTCCTAGAAATGAGAAGTAACCATTATTGTAACTAAAACAACTGACTGTAACTCTGTAACTAGTGTCTTGGGATCGAATGAACGAAAAAAACGATTAACTACGCAATAATATATCAGAGGGTGATCAGGGGGGAATTGAAGTACATATGACACCTTTTATCTTTATCACTCGACCAATTCGTATGTATTTCTTACACTTCTTGCTCTGTTATTGGCCACAACTCACTAGTTCATTACATGGCGATAGGTACGTAATAACTATCAGATGATGAATAAAACAACACTATATTCTGCTGTAACTGGCTGGGAACGAAGTTCTTCGGTAGTTACAAATTTAGTTACAATAACTAAATAACGTATAATATGTTTCTATCGATACTGGCCAAACTGTCGTTGTATATGTGTGTATGCGTCATTATGAGCTGGGAACAACGTTATTTACGTAATCCAGTTAAATCTATATATTTTAATAAGCGGAGCACATTACGTTTTTTATACTATACAGCGCAGTGATGATGATTGTGCATAATATAATATGATGATGAATGGCGCCGTGGCAATTAGCAATTCGAATTTTACGCTATCATCAAAAATTTTAACGACAGTTTTTATCAAAACAGCACTGATTTGTTTACTTTTCTTAATGTAGTTATAAATTCCAGATCTACTTCATTTTATTTGGATGTTTATTTGTCACAATTCGCTGTTTTTAAAGATATTAAGATGAAACTGTCATCTACTGGCTCCAAGTTGTTTTAACTTTTAAACATTATTATTTTATTAACCTCTGTTTTGTTTGTTTTTTTGTTTTTGTTTTTTTATAATTACGTTTTATAATATACTTAAATTTATTTCCATTTTGATTGCATAAGTTACCCTTCTTGTAACAGTTTGTAACTTTGTAACTAAGTTTCTGTTACATTCCTGATCATTAGGAACTTGTAACATGACATTTCAAAATATTTGGAACTTAACTCATCACTAGTAAAAAGTAACCAACTCTCATCCGATCAAATGACCTTTTCATTTTACTAGAACGATTACACCACCGAATCTGAAGTAATATACATTCCGGTATATCGTTCTTTTTGGAGCATTATTGAACAAATTGATGTACATATTTACACGTACCGTTTAGTTCAGTGGTGGTACAGTTCAATTCATCTTCCCCGTTGGGGCAATCTAGAGTACCGTCGCAACGCGTCGCTTGAGAAATACATATTGCAGGTACGCTCGAACCACACTGGTAAGCATATTCTGGGCACGAAGTTTTATCTTTGCAGTCTTCGTCTGAGCCATCCGAACAATCTTTACGACCGTCGCATACGAAAAACCAGCTAATGCAATTCCCGGTCGACCGGCACTGAAAAAATGAAGCGCAAACATCGTAAATATGAAATTTTTGAATTTCGCAACTAATAGCCGATTTATAAGAGTAACCGGTGCGAACTGATTCGGCCCCGTTTTGATTAAAAATAAAATGACATAAAAATAAATAAATAAATAAATAAGTAAATAAATAAATAAATAAGTAAATAAATAAATACATAAGTAAATAAATAAATAAATAAGTAAATAAATAAATAAATAAGTAAATAAATAAATAAATAAACAAATAGTTTTGTGTGCGTGTTTGTGGGAAAAAAAGCTGGTTTGGAAGAAACAAAATCGATTACAATTCGGATCGTGATATAATATGAAATAAAAGAAATAAAAAGGAGAGCAGTAGCGCCGACAGGAGGTTGAATAGGTTTTTTGTTTCTGAATATTACATTCGGCTCTATCAGAATGAACATTTATGCTGAATACCAGTAATATTCCGTTGAATTACTTCTAGTCATTTTGCGAATACGGGATATTCAAAAGCGAGCCAAGAGCGCTGAAATAGTTAAGAGGCAGCTCATCATCACGTAAAGATTTATATTATGATGCTAAAAAGGAAGTAATCTTCAATCGTGAATGTTCTTATTGTCACTTGTGTACGGAACAGAGACTCTGAAAGACTCCAGCATGATAACGGGAAATGCCATTTATAAATACGAAGAAACGATTGTAAATTTGAACATTTATTATAAATTGCGTTTTACATGTTTAACAAGTGAGAGAATAGAAATACAAAATTGTCATTTATTCGAAAATTATTTAGTTTGCTCGGTTGGAACGAATTCATGATGAATGAGAGGCCTTTCGAGTCGCAAAATGCGATGAGCATTGTCTTCACTTTGGATTATTGTTGCCGAACTTTCGTAGGTCTATAAGCTTTTGGGGGCTTAACCACGCCGAAGATTCCGAATGCTTTTTGAATCGTCGAAAAAGTTTCTACGAAAGATTTATCAAGCTTAACACAGAATTTAATCGTATTCCGTTGTTCCATATCACGAGCTTGCACAAGGGGTTATGAACACTCAATACGTAACCGCGTACTATTGGAGAACTAAAAGACTGATAGCGCAAAGGGGAGGGGAAACGTCATTTTTCACGCTTTTTTGAACGTTTAGCCAACTTTGAAAGTTTCGTTAAGGAAATTAAATACGGTTTTGTTCGCGACAAATAATGACCGGAAAAAATATATTTTTTTTCAAAACTTTCGAACTTTTGACGCCCCGAGGGCCTAAATATTAAGTTGTGAGCTCGGCTATAGTTTTTCTATAAAGCGGTCCTTTATGCATATATCTGAAATACTTTTTGGTTTCCTCCACTTTTTTACTCGGGCTATTGCTTGCACGAGCATCCCTTTGTTGTGCTGTTTTTGGACCCAAAGAAGGATCTGTACAATTTTTCAATCGTAATTGTTTTGATTTTATGAAAAAGCTTTTGCGTTTTGTTTTAATTTTGAATTTCACCTTTAAAGGGTTATCTGGTGATGAGTTATGAATTTTTAAGTGATTTCTGATGTCATTTTATTTTAATCGTAATTTATGATCAAATTTTGAAGTTTATAAGTCAAACCGTTCGTGAATTATTGATTTTTTTTTTTGTTATTTTTATCGTTCCTGAACAATCTTATTAGGATTCCGTACATTATGAGTGCGGAATCCTAAAAATTGATCAATAGCAAATATGTAGAAAAATTTGAAATTTTTGGGTAAACCAAAATGGAATAGCTAAAAGTTTCTTTCTTTCACTTACAGATTCAGTAACAAATCCTATACACCAAACTGCTACAACGCACAGTTTATATCAGGATACAGGAATTTTAAAATCTACCTAAGAAGATTTCATAGCACGGAGGCGGAAAATCGTATTAGATGTAATGAACAGGACACAATATGTAGCATACTATATATTGAAAAGTTGTCGAATAACGGCTAATTACAACGAACTGGTGCTAGAGAAAATGAGTATATTTAATGAATTTGTCGAAAAGGAATTGGACTACCGTAAAACTAATACTAACCTATATTAAGAATAAAATTGACATAATTATTAAGGATTGTACAATGATGTGGATCAGTTTAAAACAATATACTTAAATTTAAATATACCACGAAGATAATTGTACATGTAACATAAAATTACATATATTTTTAGGATTCCGTACATATACGAGTATATAATGTACGGAATTCTAATAAGATAGTTCAGAAACGACAAAAATATTGTATAAAAAAAAAATCAATAATTCACGAACGGATTGACTTACAAACTTCAATTCTTTTTAAGACAATCTATAACTTCAAACTAACGGATTACCCTGGGCGGCAACAAAAAACCGTCAAGAATATAATAATAAGGAATTTAAAACACTCCCAGAAATCGCTTGAAAATTCATAACTCATCCCGAGATAACCCTTTAAAAGTGAAATTCAATATATCAAACAAAACGCGGAAGCTCCTTCACAAAATCAAAACAATTACGATTAAAAAATTGTACAGATCCTTCTTTGGGTCCAAACACAGCGCAACAAAGGGATGCTCGTGCAAGCAATAGCCCGAGTGAAAAAATGAAGGAACCCAAAACGTATCTCAAATATATGCATAAAAGACCGCTTTATAGGAAAACTATAGCCAAGCTCACAACTTTATATTTAGACCCTCGGGGCCCCGATGGCTCGAAAGTTTCGAGAATTTTTTTTTTCCCCCCGTTCATCTGATATATTGATAGAAAGATCGTCATTTGTCGGGAACAAAACCGTATTTAATTTCCTTAACGAAACTTTCAACGTTTGACGACAATTTCAAAAAAGCGCAAAAACAGCGTGTAGCTCCCCCCCCCGTGCCGCAGTTATTATAGCTAAAAGTTTTGAACGAGGTTAAAAATATGCGCTTCGCCGTATATTTCTCTAGTTCGGAACATCTGGGTTTGCAGTTTTAATATTGAGCTCTCGGGACACCGAAAGCTCGACATTTAAAAAAAAAAAAATTTTCTGGGCAAGTGATATATCGGTGAAAGATTACTATTCGTTAGGAACAAAACCGTATTTCATTTCTTTAACAAAACTTTCAAAGTTAGCGAAAATTTCAGGCGTATCTTCCTTTCTTTGTGGCGCAAAACATCTGATTTCTTTGTTTTGAATTTAGTATTATGTAGACTTAAATTATAGTCTTACATACGGAATTCTCAGCGCATGAAGCGTCTTGCTTGACTGAACTTGTTTTTTCTAATAATGGTTGCCAATCGCTTGTTCCTTTTTGGGAAAAAATTTTGTCTTTTGAAAATAAATAAACAAGATTTTTTAGTTTTTGTTTTTTTGCTCTCGCCGTTATTGCCTTATGTTACATTTTCCGTTACTGAATAGCGTAACTATTTCTTGTACATGCTTATTCTATAACCGTTATGGAAATAGCGCTAATGAATCGGAAAAAATTTACGCTCAATAACTTCAGTTAAAGTTGGACAACGAGCCATGCCGATTATTGATTCTTTAATTTCATCGGTTAAGTTCATGTTTTTAAAATTAGTTTTGTATTCGAAGGATTTTTGTTTTTTGTTTTGCCTAAACGATTGAAAATTTTACTTAGTTCATTTTGCTGTTTTCTAATGTTTTTCTTCCTCTTATGCTATTCCAGTCCACCGTGACTTTCATTTTAAATATATTTTCGTTTTTCTGTTCTTTATTCATTATTTAAGTCGGAATATTCTCAGACCAAACTAGATAGTTCGCTACCTCGATCTGGATTTTTTCAAAAAGGTTTCGATTCAGAGAAGCTTTAATTTTTTTTACTGCTATTTGTTATTTTTTCCATCGCTACACCTGTTGGACTACTAGACTCGATTACAAATATCAAAAATTAGTATTACTATGTCGCACTGTACATTACTTTATAATAAAATAAATAGATACGAAATATATTATTCGGCTAATAGCAAGCTGAGGAACACCCGTTTAAAGTAAGTTTCCATATTTCTACTTTATTACAAGAGAAGTATTAAAGAGAAGAAACAGTGTTCCAAATGGCATGAGATAATTAGTGTGGAAAGCTACAAAATCGCGAATGGCATAATAATTTGTTCACTCAATTTATATGAACAAATTTATGAACGAAAAAAAAAAAAAATGTGATTTAAAAACGAGTCCAACAGTATAAAATCTAAGAGGGAAGCTACTAACCAATTAAATGAACAGATTTCTAGAATTCATCAGGACCCGGCCTGGATTTATAAAGTGGCCACCAAGGGACACCCACTTCCGACATGTAATGAAAAATTAATCTATCATTTGTCATATACATCAACTTTTTTTTTTTTTAAATAAATAGAATTAACTTTACAGGAGCAAGTGCATTTTTTGATACATTTATTTATTAATAATTTTGTATCCATTTTTATTTCCTCCTAGAGAAGGAAACTTCGTAATAGTAAAATTTCGAGTTTCGTGAAAACGTACCAGAAATTTGTTTTAAAGTATAACGAGTCGGAATCTACGTTTTTAGGTAATGTCTGTATGAATGTGTGTGCGTGTGTACACGCGCAATACACGCACTTTTATGCAAATCTTTGGTTAAAATTTGCTGAAAAATTCATTGTTTAAAATTACACATATATATATATATTTTTTTTTTTTTTGGCATGGAAAATTCTACCCAATGTCTGTATGATATTTAGTTTTGTTTACATTAATAATTATATGTTAATTCGTGAATTAAAAATAATATAATTACATTAAATTAAAGAAAATTTAGTTATTTCTATAAAACTGATAATTTTGTCACTTCCGAAAAGGGCCCCTAATATTTCCGTAGCCCTGGACCTATCATACACTTAATCCGGGCCTGATCAGGACTCTTTCAAATAATAATCAGTAATGAAGATTTCAGTGTCTCAAAAAACCCGTTTTTAAAGTTCCTCCGGTAAATGCCAGTTAGTTTTTAAAATTTGACTATCTATTTGTATGTTGATTTCATGACTAATGTGTATTACATCGTTCTCATCAACGTATGGAACTTTAATGAATATTAAATTCTAATTACGTTAAATGTAAATAAATTAGAATATAGTTCTATAAACATAGTTCTCGTAATGGTATTAAAGATGCAAACAAAAAGGCTATTTCTTTTTTAAATTCAGGAGAAAATTACTTTTCAAAAGAAAAAAAAAGTGAAAGTTTAATTTCTTGAATGAAAAATGAATAAGCTCTAAGAATATCGCGGATATTACAGTAACTTTCCATTAATTCTCATTTCGCATAATTTCTATTCCGTCTAAAAATGAAACGGTATAGGAAAAAATTAATAATAATAATTGCAAAAAACGGCTTAACAACACCGGATGCATGTTTTATAGGGATATGGAAAAGGTAAAAAAAACGGTTAGAGAAATAACAGCGATTGACAAATATCCGATTTCGAAATAACGTTAAATAAAGAAAAAAAAGTGAATAAATGGAAAAGGAAAAGAAACGTGAATAATATAGTGTCGAGCCGGAAAAAAAACAACCTATTTACGAGTTACTAGTAGTTCTATTACCGCTGCTTCATACTTTTATTTTTATTATTATTCTATCGGTATAACTATATAAAATAATCATCATAAGTTTTTTTTATATATATAATTATTGTATTTTTCTTTGAACCCCCTCCTTTGGGATCTTTGCCCCGAAATGGCACGAGGGAAAAGGATCAGATGTAGATTCGGTCGGCTATTGATAAGATAAAAGAATTGAGAATAGAAACAGCGGAGATCGACGGAAAAGATAAGATATACGAAGCGTCATAAGGATTAGGGAGTTTGAATGATAACAGATAGGAGTACAAAGAAGTACGTTCGTTTACGAGGGATGGACATTCAAAGAAGATATGGTCAGGATCACAGGCGGCTTCGTCGTCAGGATGAAGAGGGTAACTAGGGGATAGAGCGAGATGAAAACGAAAACGTGAGGAAAGAAGAAGAGTATTATTGAGACGTAAACGGATAATAGGGACAATAACGGATCGGCGAAGCGAAGGAAAATCGTAAAACCAAGGCCGGGTAGGAAGATTGGGTTGGATGGAAAAATGAAAGGATGGTTGATTAAAAAAGGGAAGAAACGTAAAAATCTGACCAAAATCTAACATGTAACTTTTTGCACAATGGGAGTAAATTAGAAGCGGGAATCTTAGTAAAATAAAAGCAGGAAGATACAGCAATTTGAGCCAAGGAATCTGCCATTTCGTTACCCTCTATCCCCGTATGACTGGGGACCCAGAGCATATCAATGCGGATAGCATGAAGTGAGAAAAGAATGTGAATGAGAAAGCGAATACGGAGGATAAAAAAGTCAGAGGAGTGAGAGGGGAAATGAGAGGGAATAGCTTTAAGAGCACACATGGAGTCAGAGATAATTAAATATTTAGAAGAAGAACGATGGGAGGAAATATAAATTAAGGAACGTAGAATGGCCATTGGCTCGGCCGTAAAGATAGTACAAAAGGAAGGGAGACGAAAAGATTCGAAAAAATGAATGCTTGGAAGGATGAAAGAAGTGTCCCTTCGAACGTAAAAATAGTCATGTGGGAAGGAAAACGGGATTATAATTATTGTATTTATTTGTAAGTTGTGTTAAATATCCTCTGTAATAATAAACGATTTCATTTCTTATTTCTTTACAAAAATTTAATTACAAGTAAACTTGAAGTAACGTTTTTTTTTTTTTTCGTTTTTTTTTTTCGTTTTTTTTTTTTTAGTTTTAACCTTCCAAAATAAATAAATAAATAAAAATTACAGACAAATGGTCGACTTAAAAAAAACCTAAAATATGCGATTAAATTATTAAGTTACTTATACTTAATAAATCCATATTAACTTTATTCTTTGTTTATTAATTTTTAAGTATTCTCGCTTCTTTTTAAGAATATTAAAAATACATTCTTAAGCCCAAAGGAAAATTTAAAAAATAAAGAAAAAAAAACTAATCTCTACTTGTTTTTTGGTTGTAACTCCGTGTTTTTTAAACATTAAATTATACACCATATGCAATAATTACATTACAGTCTAATAGTGAAATTTACAATTGAGAAATGTATGTGGTTCAATATAGTTGTAAAATATTACTTCAATTATGATTTTGTTTTATTAATTTTGCTTTTAAAATAAAATTACAGCACTGGTAAATCTTTCTTTTTTACATATAAAAAAAAGAATAATTTTTTGTTCATCTGAAGACAGAGTCATACCTTCAAATTTCAACAACAAAATATTATAATGAATCTTTTTCAATTCTTAACATCGTGCTAAATATGAATTTAGTAACATCTACAGGTTTTTAAAATAACATTACGGGGTGACACATCTTCTAGAAAATACATGTCCTACTAATTTTGAGTAAAATGATTAATAAGTTAAGTTTACATAAAATGTTTTTTTCAAAAAAAAAAATACCGACTTAAGATTTATTATAAAAATTTAATAAAAATGCACTAAAAAGTAAAAAGTAAATATTTAATAAAGATGCTTAAAAAACAAGAAGCAAGTTCAGTCAAGCATGATGCTTTATGCGCTGAAGATTCCCAATGTAAGACTATAATTTATGTTTATATAATACTAAATTTAAAACAAAGAAATCTGATTTTTTGCGCCATAGAGATACGTCATTTTTCGCATTTTTTTTAACTATTCGCCAACATCGAACGTTCCGTTAAAGAAATGAAATACGGTTTCGTACATGCCCGGGGGGGGGGGGATTTTTTTTCCAGAAATGTCAAGCTTTCAGTGCCCCGAGGTTCTAAATATAAGGTTGTAAGCTCGACTACCACATGGTACCTAAGTTGAATGGTACTCTTTCGAATATACAAAGAATCGGTTAAATTGGTCCATATAAAAAACATGAGTTATGCGCGAGCAAACTTAAAAAAAAAAAAACATACGTAACGAACATATAACCCCCCCCCCCCTTTTGGAATTCAGTAAAAACAGAAGAGTTTTAAAATACAAAACAGACAACTTTGTAATAAATTATAAATGAAATATATTTTACGTTACATTTAACACAGGCCTGAGATTGACAACTGATGTGTTTAAAAACTTAGAACATAACATGTTTCTGCTCTTCGTCATATAGAAAAAATATATTAAATTTATAAATAATTGTACATAATATTTTTTTGTTTTGTGTTTTCTTTTTTATTATATTCGTATAAAAAGATATAAAAAATATAAATTTTAATATATCTTGACTGGAAGGAATTTAGATGAAATATGGCATATATGTATGTATACTGTTCTCAATTTATAGAACCGATTTGTAGTAAAAACATTTGTTTGCTTGCATATCACTTTTTATCGAAGAGGTACTGAATAGTTCCACTCCTTGTTGTTACCAGAATTATGTTCTACGTAAGATACAGAGTACGAAAGGTCCAATAAAACAGGCCAGAAAATAAATAAATATATTGTATTTTTTATGTAATGTATTGGTGTAAACGTGTAAGAAAAATTGGTATATAATTCTAATTTGTGTAATAATTGAGTAATTCGTTTTCTACGTAGCTGCAAATTTTCGAACATTTTGTTTTTTTACATATATATATATATAATTAATAATAATAATAATAATAACTTTTAATTGCAAATAGTTTGGAAGGAAAAGTAGAAATTTTGATAATTCCGAGAATTTTTCTTAGAGTGCATCTTTGAGTTTTCGACAGAGATAAAAAATTTAGGATTTCATTTATTACGTAACTAGTCATTCAATGAACCGCGAAAACTCTTCGCGTATTGTTATAATAGGGGTTTATTAGTAGGATGCACAAAAGGGAAATGGAGTCGAGGAAAAATGATTTAGAGGGAGGAGACTGTGACAGTAACGGAGGTGATATATATATTGGTTATAAATCGAGGTAGACTAGGAAAGGTGTAGAAGAAAGGTCGAAAAGCAAGTAAGGGGTTAAGAAGGATTTAAAATTAATTGGGATAAAAAAAAAACAAAAAAACAAGCGAAACATAATCGAAATACTATAGTTTAAAATGATAAAATTTAGTTAGGAGAAGAATATTGTGAGATGGACTCTTATTAACCGGACGCCTTCAGCAAGAAAATCGACAGGTTCGTTTTCTTTAACGCTTGCATTCCCCGAGAACCTAAAGGAGTCAATCTAGGTGCATGTTGAAAGGGATAGGTCATGGAGAAGAGATTGAATACGATGGATTATGATACGAAAGGAAGACGAAAGGGATATAATGTTGGTAAGGTCTTCAGAGAAGGGAATGAAAGGTGGTAGCTTAATCGGTAGCAATAGCCAAAGAAAGGAAGCTTATTAATGGATTGAAAATTATTAATCTGAGGATCTTGAATTCAGTTAAAGGACCTTTAAATTTGTTAGTAAAAATTATAAAGTGGTTAGGGAAAAAAGCTTAATCGCATAAGTATCATAACTTTTAATAATTTAAATGCGAATATTTATCTAATAAATCAGTTAAAGGGTAAATTAAAAATCCAAATAATGGATGAAACGGCCGGTATTCTTCTTTTATTTTTTTGAAATAGTTTATTAAAATAAAGTTTTTATCGACTTTACCCATTTTACAACACACCGTTAAACAATGCAAAAACAAAAAAAAAAACTGTCAAAAATGTACGTAGTTGCTAATGCGAAATCACCCGTACACCCGGCAGTTTTGCTTAATCTGCTGGAGGGAAAATACCTTGGAGTTAAACCAAATAAAAAGAAGGCGAAATAATACGTAAATGTATTGAGCGTTTATGCTAATTTAAGCCGTCTGGGGATTATGCTTAACCGATAATATTCCGTGGTAAAAACAAAAAACACAATCAAGATTTTATAATACGTAAATACAAAATATAAGCCTTTTTAATGATGGTGATTGATTTTTCTTTTTAAACGTGTTGATTATTTAAATCTACTACCTTTTAATTTATTAATATTGTACTCCCTGTATCGACGGAGGTGCTAAATAATCTTATTGCTTTGTATGATGGAGGTAAATTAAAATTTACGCGGTTCACTGAAAAAACTTGATTACTTTACTTAGAAATTTCTAACTGGCGGTGACGTAAAAATTAACGGTTTTATCTCTTTTGTCATTGCTTTGATAAATAAAGATTTTCAACTTGGTACGGTGTTCCCCATTCTTTGACAAATGTTTTGCAACAATAAAATGCGTTTAATTGATTTAGATCATTTTAAGAGGGCGCATTCGGTGCTAAATCTATAGTTAAAGCGATTTTTTTTTTTTCGGTGTTTGGGTGACAAACTATGTACATTAAATGTAGGTGAATACATCCTGTTTGTTAAAATGGTATAATAAAATAAACTTTAATAACAAACAATATAGATCAATAAATTAGATAAATACCTATTTAGAAACGTTTTCGGGCATAACCCATCATCAGCTAACACTAACTTAAAGGAAACTTAAAACATACTGAAGTGAATATAGGGAATACATGTGTATATATAGTAGATGTAAAGAGGAATAAACATGACAGGTATAAAAATCTAATTTTCAACCTATAGATTTTTATACCTGCCATGTTTATTCCTCTTTACATCTACTATATATACACATGTATTCCCTATATTCACTTCAGTATGTTTTAAGTTTCCTTTAAGTTAGTGTTAGCTGATGATGGGTTATGCCCGAAAACGTTTCTAAATAGGTATTTATCTAATTTATTGATCTATATTGTTTGTTATTAAAGTTTATTTTATTATATGTACATTAACATAGCGTAAGTGGAATCTTTACATATTTTCAATGTGCGGCAGCGGAATAACCAGGTCTTACTCGACGGGATGTCACTACCTAACCAACTGCACCACGGTAGCTAGACTTAACTACCAAACTCTTCTTATAGTTTCAAAAAAAAATAAAAATAGATTTAACGGGCCTTCCTTAACCCGCCAGTACTCGCTAGGCATAACAGAACGCCAGTACTCGCGCGTGAGATTTTCTCTCAAAAGGATTTCTGTATAAACTCTGCCCAGTTTTTGAATAGTCTCATTGAAAATAATTGTCTGTTCATTCATCATTCCCTTTTTTTACTTTTTAACAATTACACTCCAACTTCCAAAAATTAAGGCTTTGAAGAGCATTTTTGGTTAATTTTTTCAATCGGTACCGGTAGGTATACTTAGAAACGCAATAGTCTATGTTTGGATCCGTCGTATGAGAATAATAAATACGACCGAGTCGTGGAATATTCCTCTATTCTTCAAAAATAAATTGACTTAAAAAACGACAAAACTAAAATAATATTTATTTACATATATTAATATAAATTTTATTATCATCTCCCATTCATATTAATACTTTGAAGCGTTTGAAAAACTATCTAATATCTTGAAAAATTCGCTACTCTATTCTCCGACAATCGAAGAGCGATATACATATTTTTTATCGTCTGGAACTGTACCCCTTAACGATCTGACTTTTATTCAGCTTTTTCTTCGAAGAATCTTCATTGAAATATATGTCAATCCGCATACAACATTAATTTTTTAACTTTAAAATAATCCAACTTATTACACTTCTGATTTTTATTTTATCACGTCAATTTAACAAAATCATAAAAATCATAATAAATTACAATCGATTCAGCGTCCGAAATTACATGGAAAATGGTACCCCATATGCCTATGAAAAAGTTTCACAGAAATTCAACCCATCGACAAATGAGTTTTGTTACCTTCATTTATCAACTTCTAATGACATATCAGCTTATGTGGTCGAAACGTACGCCCGAAATGGACTACTACTTCCTGCTTTACGCAGATATTTCGACGGATATGAAAAGCTGAATTTCCGCAATTCGCTTATAATATTAATTTATCCGAAAAGTAATTGTGACAATTATGTGTTCCATGCAGACGAGGAAATTCGTAAATGCTAATTAAGCTACGTGTTGTTGTTATCTCGTTAGACGAATAAGCAGGCTGCTAGCTCACAACAATAGTTTTTATATCGCATATCTTCGTTTAGATCATTACGCGCGCGAGTTTCACGTGGGACGGATATTCCCAAATTGAAAACAATAAAATCACGTCTCAGATATTCTCTCTTTGCAGAAACATTTATTAACTCGGTTTTTTTCTATTTACTCGTTAATACGGATTAGAGAAAATTGTGCTTTAGATATTAATTGAAAGCTGTTTAACAGTATGGTATATATATAGAGTATAACTCGATCCTTCGGACTCTGCCATGGAAGCACTTCCTGGGTCCCCGTAGAGAGATGTTAGTTCTCCTTATATTATAGAAGAATAAATTCCAATCCACTATGTTATTTTTGAACGGTAACTCTGTATTAATGTACCGTTGCGTAGCAATTTCCGCGGAAACATGAAAATTATAAAAACTAAAGCGTCTTACGATTAGAAGTAAATTAAATACACTAGAAACGGAAAAGAAAATTTATTAATAAACAGACAAATTTAGTATATTATTCGAAAATCCTTCAACCTAAATAATAATAATAATCAATTTTCATTTAGAAATGTCAAATTAAAATCAAGTCTGCAAGAATGCTGTATTTTGTACCGGTATTATCGGACTGGTGCATATCATCGGGCAATGCAAAATGAAAAACTCTCGCTTGTGCCTCCGATGTATGCGCTGATTGAATCATACTATGAACTTCTACAAACTTCGCGCTCTATTCATCGCAAATAGTGTTCACAATTTTTTTGGGAAACTCGGTTATCAGTGAAAAACACCTGTGAGTTTTCCCATATACTTACTTTAACTTTACCTGTTTTAATTTTTATTGATGGTTCAAACGCAACACTTGACCCAGAGCTCAAATCAGGATATATACGCTGATAACTTTTTCGTTATACTCCATTTTAAACGTGAAATAAACTTTACTGAAATATGCTGCCTTCGATCAATTGTGTAGCCTGGTGACAATGCGGAGCTCGCACTGTGGACCGCTGCTCAATGTGCGCCCGGCTTAAAAGGCCGAACTAATATTTGCCGGTATTAGAGTGTGCCGTGATATTTCATTTTAGGCCCGATGCACACAAACGGTTTTTAACGTGCGCTGCTACCGCTATACCGCAAATCCGGCGTAGAAATACTATGAATCAGATTAAGTGATGCACGCATACCTAGCGGCGCTACGCGTCCATTTTTGACCGCGATTCCCCACGAAAAGCTCCGTAGTATGTAGACCAGAGTGGCGGTGCACACACATGCGGTGCTTTGCCAGATTTTGAAGAACGAATAGATCAGATTTCGAAGCAGGGATGAAGTTATTTTTTTGAGAACTGCCAGTTTGCACTGATTTTTTCCGTGTACTACCCCATCAAGCGATATATCTGTTCTCTTCTAACCACGGTCAGTCGATACGTTTGTTTATTTGCACGTGTTTGATCTTCGAAGTGGATACTGCGAATTGCTTATTGCGGAAATAATAAGAAATATCCGGAAATTTCGAATATCGCAGCAGAAGAATACCACGACGGAATAAAAAAACGAGGGGCGTGGATTAACGTTTGTCGCGAGTTTTGTGAGAAATTTGACGAAAAGGATGACAAAGGAAAAAAAATGAAATATGCAACTAGAGCGCTAATTAAAAGTCAATAACATGGTAAATGAAAATGTGAAATATCCGTTTCGAAATAATATGCTGTAATTATTTTCAACGAATTTATTTAATGTATTTTAAAATTTTGCAGATCTTTAACTTTAAATCTTTTCACATATTACGTCCATTTCGATGGCGACTGAAAAGTGTACTGTTCTGCGGGAATGAATTAAGGGTTTACGAGGTCCAGGGCTAATCTTAAACGAGGCGGCCCCGTTGCAAGAAAAAAAAAAAAGGTGAAAAAACTCATTGTCATATATGTATGTGCAAACAAAGAAGCAAAACAAAAAAAAAAAGCCTACTGCGTGTAATGACTAATAAAATTAAAATCGTGTTCTCTTTACAGAATCAGCTTTCTTACCCTAACAAACTGAATACTCCATTAATTGATCGTCAAATAAGGAATTTTATGTATACATATATGTTAATATTTGTAATTTATTATTAATAATATTATCTTTTTCTACAAAAAAATATTTATATATCATATATATATATATATATATATATATATATATATATATATATATATATATATATATATATATATAATTCGGCCATTTTGGCCTCGCAAGGGGCTGTGCCCCTTGACTCCTCTTACTTTCATTTCTGTCGCTTTCTCTTCTATACTTTGTATAAAATGATCAAAATTTACAACGTAATTCTTACTGGCATCAACACAAAAAAAATAACATAATCAAGAAAACCCTATCCTAACATTTAACTTTCATTATATAAAATTAAGACATTTTTTCGTTACATTTTTCATTACATTTTCGTTACATATTTCGTTACATAAAATTGTGACATTTGTAAAATAACAATTACAAAAATTCTATAAAATATAACAAACGTTTCATAAAATTGAGACATTTTTTTGGGACATTTTTCGCGTTACATAAAATTGGAACAAATTTTTGGGACATTTTTTCTAATGGGGGGTAGGCTAAGAATTACGTTGTAATTAATATATATATATATATATATGTATATATATAAACTCGGCCATTTTGGCCTCGCAAGGGGCTATTCCCCTTAACCCCTCTTGCTTTCATTTCTGTCTCTTTCTCTTCTATACTTTGTATAAAATGATCAAAATTTACAAGGTAATTCTTACTGGCATCAACACACACAAAAAATAACATAACCACAAAAATCTTATCCTAACATTTAACTTTCGTTATATAAAATTAAGACATTTTTTCGTTACATTTTTCGTTACATATTTCATTACATAAAATTGTGACATTTTTTAAATAACAATAACAAAAATCCTACAAAATATAACAAACGTTACATAAAATTGGGACATTTTTTTGGGACATTTAGCGTTACATAAAATTGGGACATTTTTTCGAATGGGAGGTAGCCTAAGAATTACGTTGTAATTTATATATATATATATATATATTAAATATTGTGAATAACAAAAAAATAATCGTTTTTTTAATAAAAATAAAAATTTTATTTATAACGCCCTCGCTGCTACGGTTTTCAAGCTATTTTTGATACTGATCATGTTCTTTTCTCTATGTAAATTAAACATGCGTGTTTAAAATTCCAGGATCTTTTTTTTTAGTCCCCTCACATAGTTCATTTTTTGGCCGTGCTACTTTGATATTCACACATTCCGTTCACTTTAGTTAAGGCCGATCACTCAAAGCTTGCTTTTAACCTGCGCCGAGTATATCATTTCTTGACTGTTCAACATATCAAACCAATGCACTATAAAAAATTATAATATATAATATTTAAGTTATTATTACTATTTTATATTATTTTTTTTAACACAATTTAAAATTTAATGTATTGGGTGATTTATAATTTCATATATGTATATATAACCGCGGTCTTAGTTTTTATTAATGTTGATTTTAAATTATATTTGTATTTCATGTTTGCGTTGTAAATTATGTAACGTTTTAATTTATTATATTAATTTTATAAATTGTTCATATAAAGCAGTTCCATTTATACTAACAATAAGGTAAGATACAAAATTATTACAACATGCAACATTTTTAAAAAATTCCTTTTGGTTTTCCATTAATGTTTTTCATATGTTTTCTTTTTTTTTTTTTGGTAATAATTAATTTAGTTCGAGAAATTAATACAGAAGAAAAAGCAGTTAAATTTTTTCAAGAAAGGGAAATATTTCTTCAAAAAAGAGTATGCAAGAATGATCATGAAATAACACTTTTTTTAAGTGATAAAAACGATCGATTTTTTTATAAAATATTTTTATAATCAATACTTTGTAATAAAATGTTTAATATCATTTTTGTAAATTGTTCTAATAAGCTATTTAATATGGAAATTATTTTTATAATTAATACTATTTATAAGTAACGCTTTCTCGCATGAATGCGAAAATGAACTCAACTAAAAACGAACCAAGTATGAAAAATTAACTATGTGGGGGACTAAGGGAAAAGACCCAAATTCCATAATTGTTTATGTGATAAGAAACGAAAAAGTGAATGAAACGCAGTGTGGATTTATTAAATTTTTTGAAATAAAAATATATTTATAAAATCAACAATCGATTAAAGTTGCTTTTATTTCAAATAATTTTAATACAGTTCAAAATAAAACGTATTAATTTTCAATAAGATTAAAAAAAAATAGAATATTTCAGATCGTTAAACGTTTTCGCATAAAAAAATTTACAACGATTACATGGGTATCAATGTTTGAATAGAAAATTGTTTATTGAACAATATAAAATCTTTATTAAACAGAAATTATTTTTAAATTAAAAATTAAAACGTGCCGACATGTTTCGGAGTCACTTGCTCCGTATTCATGACGTTAATAATTAAAGTTAAATTTTTAACTTTAATTATTAACGCCATGAATACGGAGCAAGTGACTCCGAAACATGTCGGCACGTTTTAATTTTTAATTTAAAAATAATTTCTGTTTAATAAAGATTTTATATTGTTCAATAAAGTGTTAATACAGAAATGGAAGAAAATAATTTTAACCTAAATAGAAAATTGTTATTAATCAGTTTGTCGAATGTTTATTTATTATTCAATACATACGTTAAAAGACTAATGAATTTTTTGTTTAATACAATAAATTAGATTTATCGTAGAAAATTTCTATAAACATTCATTTTAAGTGGCATTTAGTATATTGGGAAAAAAAGAGGAAGGTTTTATAGAGAAAAAGTGTATAATTTTATTAATTAACTCATATATTCCTTTTTTATACCATATAAAAATTAACTGCATTCCTTTTAAGATAAAAAACACAAATTTGAAATCTTGCATTTTTACAGTTTTGCAGTATCTTGAGTAAAGAAAATTACATTTTTTCTGTACGAGAGCGGGGGTTCCTCTAGAGCAGTTCGGGTTGCGGGCGGTATTAGGATGGGCCGCGGGAATTCTCTAAATGACGTTGTGAGCGCCATGGCGAAAGCGATGTTAACTTATAAACAAAATTTTTTAACATTAGGACTTATTGAAATAAAATATCGCTCTGGTGTTCCGTGTCTACAATGCGTGGTCTATATGCAACTATTTCAAATGAATCGCTAAAACTCAAAAAAATTAAAGAGACATCTTGAAAAAGTCCATCCGACTTACATAAATAAACCGCTTGCCTTTTGGAAAGAAAAAGAAACACAAGCAAAGTGTATGAAACAACAGTTTCGTTACAAAAAACTACCTATTATGCATCTGTTCAAGTAGCTTTGAAAGTTGCTCAATGTAAAAAAAACCCATAGTATTGCTGAGGAGTTGATTAAACCAGCTGCGACAGCCGTGAACTGTCTGCAGAGATGAAATAGTGAAGAGAAGCTGGAAATGGTGCCAATTTCGAACGATACCGTAAAAAAAAGAATAGATTTAATGTCACTAGATATTTTAGAACAGTTAATATAACCGATCTCAAAACAGCAATAAAATGTTCAATTCAAATCAACGAATCAGTAGATATTGAAGACTTTCCACAGCTGTTAGTGTATGTAAGGTACAGAATTCCAAAATTTTAATGAAGAATTTTTTTTTTTTTTTTGAAAAGCTCTCTGTAACTTCAACACTGGGGCTGACATCTCTTTTTTTTTTTAGTTGACAAGTTTTTTGAGAATCACCAATTGCAGTATCAAAATTGTGTCGCAGTCTGTACGGATGGAGCACCAACAAGGATAGGGGGAGTCGCATAGGGTTTTGTGCCAAAGTCAAGGAAAGAAATCCAAAGGTTGTTGTTACAATATAATGCGCTTTACATCGAGAAAACTTGGCTATACGGAATATGCAGCCAGATCTACACCGGGTATTAAAGGACGTAATCCAAATTATAAACTTCATAAAGGGGCGCGCTTTGAACTCCCAGGTATTTCGATTGATGTGAGAAAAAATCGGTTCGGATCACCAGCATTTATTGTACCAATTCAGATATCCGTTAGTTATCCTACGGAGTTTTTTTCTCTTAAAACAGAAATAGAAATATTTTTAACTGATAAAAAACACAAATGTACTGATCGCTTTATTGACAAGAAATGGATGGCCAAATTGGCATATTAAAGCGATATTTTCCACTGCTTAAGAAATGCGAGGTCAAAACCGCACCGTAATAGACATATATGAAAACATTAATACTTTTAAAAATAATACAAAACTTTGGGAAAAAAAAAATTGCTAATCGTCAATTAGCAACGTTTGCCACATTAAACTTAACGACAACCGTATTTTTCTAGAGACCATAACTATTTTTTAGATTTGAGAAATCTAGAAAATGAAATGGCAAGATATATTCCACAAAATGCCGGTATCAAGAAATACAGTTGGGTAAGAAATTCATTTGAAGTAGATGTAATGGGGGTTGAAAATAATACAGCCGGATTACAAGAATTGTTTAAATTGCAGGGTGATGGAGTATTAAAAGAAAGATTTGCCAGAATGAGTCTCACGAAATTTTGAACAGAATTATCCGGGAAGCCTATTCCGAGCAATGAAGCTGAAAAGGCTTTGCTACCATTTCCAACTACTTAATTGTGTGAAGCAGGATTTTCGTGCCTTGCTGTCTCAAAAAAACAAGTGCAGAAATATACTGGATCCTCAACATGACACTACACGTATAAATATTCTTTGCTCAAAAATACATCAGGGTAGTCACTAATTAAAATGAATGATAACCCTCAGGTTATATATTATGTTTTCTTTGTTGATGAAAAAATGAAAAACGTTTTTCGACTATGAATGTATCGGCCGGTGTTTAACTTAGATTTGAATAAAGAAAAAATTAATAATATTGCTTTTTAAATATTTTTAATAATGACGTCAATTTTAGCAAACCATGGGCTTTTAGTTAATCCTATTATTTAATTATCACCGGAAGATAAATAAAACATTAGGGTTGCGGGCTTCAAATATATTTATACTTTGGGTCGCCAGCCAAAAAGGTTAAGAACCGCTGCTCTAGAGGTTGAAGCCCGAAGCTATAGACCCCTTAGATTCGGCCCTGCTGTTCTGCTTACGTGTACTTTTATTAATGCTCCCATTAGCAGTGGCGTGAGTTCGTCTTTTAATTGCGGCACGGCGCGTTTAAAAATCGTATGTGTGCATTTCTCAACTGCGAAACCGTGACAGTACTGCGTATTAAAAATTACATCGAAACGTGTCGTAATTTTTCTTAGGAAAATGACCAATCAGGAAATTGTAAATAAAATGTTTCTCACGAAAGCGGATATGAAATATAAAAACAAACGGCGTCCTATCATTTTCCACTGTCAGCGCGATATTAAAAAATATCACATCTAATCGGTTGTCGTTACTTTTGATGAGATCAACAATTCCCGTGATATTATTTTTCGTTTACGACCATCTTCGTCTAAAATTAATCTGAAATTAAGCGCAGCGTACCGATTTGATTGCACTATGGGTGGATGCCGTACGATAATCGGTTTCAGTCGTTATTTTTGGAAAATCCTGTAATTATATTGTATTGGCTTTCTAACGATAACATGCTTACATGGTTGAAAGTCGGGTTCCCTTCATCTAGGGTAGCAGCAGTTCCTAAATTTTTATGATGGCGGAACCGTTATAAAATCAGTTTTATTTAATGGAACCCTTAATGCCAAATGGAAACTTTACAAGTAATTGTTGATATGTAAACAAAATTTGATTGTTTCCTTTTTCAATTACAGCTTTCACTACGATTCCACACATTCTCTATTAACTTATAATAAAAAGTATCGCAATTTCAGATACGTAAATAAAAGTTGTTTAAAAAGAATTTTTAAACAAATTAATGCGAAGGATGA
The DNA here is from genome assembly GCA_039619475.1 of Icerya purchasi. Lineage (NCBI taxonomy): Eukaryota > Metazoa > Arthropoda > Insecta > Hemiptera > Monophlebidae > Icerya > Icerya purchasi. Next base: position 402,322,013 of record CM077116.1, on the reverse strand, counting down.
AATTGTTTCACTGTTTTACCGGAAATAGTTTTTAAAATTTAATTTAATGTCTGACAGTTGCGGGGAATAGCATCCAATTTGCTCCTGAATTTATTTTTTCGGCATAAGCTGAAAAGTCTGTTTCACATCTATATGTAGTTATAGAAGGGAGCAGAGTTAAAATAGCCTTCTTGGCTACTTGAGGATATATTCATTTTTAATACTAACCCGAAACTCGTTGAATAATACGGATCTAAATGTGTATTTTAAAGCGGTTGAACTCTGAATAATATCAATGAGTGATTCGTATTTGTAACGGTACTTACCGTTGTTTAGTTAAAAATTTTAAATTATTCCAGGGATGCCATTGCGGATTTCCTTCCGCGGAATTAAAAAATTTATTTTTCATATTTATATTTTTCTTTCTCCTTGTTATTCTTTTTTCTGTTTTATAAATTTAAAATTATTTGTCCAAATTATAGAAGGGAGATATATTAACAATGTCCTACACCGATATTTCTTTGACGGCCGACCGCTAAAAAGACACAATTATCATATACACGAAAATGACGCAAAAAAATAATGGAATTAATAATAATAAAATGTGTACGTATCCTATCCGTCGGTAATGATCCAGGATGCGGCGATGAATTACAGGTATTCGCTTGGTCACGGGTTACGGCAACCGAATATTTGTTACTTTAATTCCTGAAAGAGAACCGGACTTTCGAATAACGTTTTTACTTCGACTTCGACTTCGACTGTGAAAATGGTCTTAATATTAATGACCTTTTCGCGCGGCAGGTTCACGAAAAAAAAGGCTATATTTCTCTTCTCCAGGAAATGGTTTTCGACTTTTTTAAGCAAACGCTTGCTAACCGAGCAATTACCACTGATCGATCTTTTCTGCTGCTGACTTCTCCTTTTTTCGGTTTCGATGTCCTAGCCGTTTCGTTACTTTCTCTTGTTCGCCCCGTGACCAATCAACATCATTTATCGGGGTGGGCCTTTTTCCAGACCTATCGCATGATCGTGTATCCTCCCCCTGACCGACAAACAGGATTTCAATCGCACTCACATTCTCACTCGCACCACGTTTTCGATAATTATTTAATTTATTATATTTTATTTTTATTTATTTATTTATTTTTTATTATTTATTTTAGCTTTCTATTTTTATTTATTTTAATTTTATCGAGCCATGTAATGGTCACATTACATATTCCAACATTGATAAAGTTTCAGATTTATCTTTATTGATAAATGGATTTTGTACTCAGTCGATGTCATGATCGTTAAGCGAGAAGTATTCTGACAAAGATTTTAACGGGTTCGCTAAATGTTTTTTTTTACCCTTGTTTTGGTTTTCTTCTGGGCTTGTCAGCAACGGACGATTACTACCCATCAACACGTGTAAATAGTAACAATTAGGAGTCACAAGGAATGGAGTCTGACTAAGAACCCTATACCCAGGATGGAGAAACAATGACAATCGACGTCGATAAACGCAAAACATATGCATCCTAAAAATAAAAGGAATGACATTGCTGAAGGTAAGAGCAAAAGTAGTTAGCTGTCCTATACCATGGCCATATCTGCAATTACAGAGCCCACAGTACTGACGGACAAAGGAATCAGCTTACAAGTAATTAAGGAAGAAGAAACACGGGATGTTTAAAAAGCAATTAGAACCATCAAGCGTCAATGCTATATAGAACACATAGCGTGCTGTAAAGAGTGATCCGAAAGTTCAACGACTTTCTCCACCACTATAAAGCAAAGCTTATAATTCTTAATTATGAAAAATAATTATGGCGACGTCTGCGAAAACAGCGCCCATTATCTTGTCAAAAAGAAACGAATAGAATCACTAATGACGTTTCGAATTTCAGTATGTAATTCTATCATGTTTTCTTGTAAAATTTCATTTAAAAGTGGAAAACATTCGACATTGTTGTTTTCCATGCAAGAAATGCAGCAATTTAGTTTCCTTTTTAGAGTGCGCAGTAAATATTATGGTTGTTGCTTTTCCTTGTAAAGATGCGCAGTGACCTCGTTAAGTTTTCCGAAGATTTCGGATAGATAGGATAATTTCATAAGCTATTAATTATCATGCAAAACACCGAAAACTTTCACAGATTCCGACGCATTTGGCTTCATTTGAAAAAAATCTTCAGCTCGTCTCGAAGTTCACATAATGTAAAACTAAAACTTTGCCTCTGGAAAGTGGACTTCTGTATGAAGAATGCCCTGATTCGCGTTGACTATCCATTTTTTCACACACTGTTTTGAACAATCTTGACTGAAGAAAAGGACGCGGGATTTAATGTAATTTAAGATCTTTATAGAGCTTTATCCAAAACTTTCTTTAATGATGATCGGATTTTCTTCATGACAAGAGCACGTCGATGCAAAATGCAATGACTGCTGCTACATTTTGGCACAACATTTTTAATTCTTGATACGGTGCCTTTTATTTTTCCTACCGTTGCAGCAGCCGCATCACTGCATACATCAATGCATTTATTCCAATCAGTGTTGTTGTGTTTCCTTATATAACAATCTATTACACTGAATTGTGTTAGTTTCCGAAGGAGCGCAGAAAAGTAAATCTTCTTCAATAGAAAGGCCAAAAATATACCTCACAAAAAAACAAGTAATATTAACAGTACAGCATGGATTGCAAACATATCAGAATGATTCAATCTGTCTATCAATTCTCACCTTCGATGTGATCAGACATTTTACGAATCCGGTCAGAGACAGTATTGTTGGAACATTGCACTGCTACAACTTTCTTTACTGCTTCTTCCCCAAGTATGCAGCCAACTATGGCTAACATACATATGGTTTAATTAAATTCACGGCTATCGTGTGTGGTTTTCCAGCTTAAGAGGAATGTTCGTTATTGGTTTTTACAAATTTATTGAAGTTGGACACTACGGTTTGATGCGATTCTTTTTGTTTTCGAGAAAAAAAAAACTGATGTCTTTTTCATTTAGATCTGTATGGTTTGTGTCAAAATGTCGAATTTTACTGACACCAGTGAACTCTTAAGTAGACTTTTTTTCAGATAAGGTATTACCCCATCATCCAGTTCCTCTGTGTTTCCTATAGGTATAAATCCGAAAGATAAATAAGATTCGTTGTATTTTCGTTTTTTTTCAAAGGTCGTCGATGTTCGTTTCCGTCTCTTAGTTTCTCAACAATTGTAGTACAGCATACCGTGCTTTCTAAATTTGCATCCTATGTACATAATTAAACCACTTTTAATGGAACAAAAACCTATCCCCATGAAATGAAACTGCAAATCCACCTCTTTGTAATTAATTTATAAATCATGTCAATTATACCGAACAATCAACAACTAGGCTTTCGGAAATATTTTCTTGCGCCTCGCTTTTCTTATTAAATGAACCGTTTTCAGAAATTTCATTAGAGTTTGAATTTTTGTTTTGAAAGAACTTGCCAGTCCTAAGATCCACGATAAACACGATCCGTAACTACATATAATCGAAACTTACATACGAAAATCACGCATAGATTAATGAACGTATCAGTTGCTTTACTATTCAAACACTATTAGAAAATAGCATTCCCCTTCTCGTAAATTTAACCAAATTAAACAAAAAGCAACCTATCATAAATCCGTTGTTTAATTTTTTTTACAATTACAAAACTGAATAATTAATTAATTTAAAAGTCTGATCGGTATCAATTTTATTCGAAATGAACAAGTAATAGTTTTTGGAAATGAACAGCCACTTTTTATGGAAAATTATGTGATTATTATTAAATTTTAGTTTCAATAAAAATAATACGAATTCGATTTAAAATTTATCGTAGAAATTTCAACGTAAAATGTCTAGATTTAAAAAAAAAAACATTTCTTTCCCGTTTTATGAAAAATTTCTGCATTATTCTTGGTTTTCTGGTTTTTCCAGGTGGAAGGCAACCCTGATGATTTTCTCGCGGAACCCATGGGTTTAAAATGCACTCTTAAATTTTACAATTGAGAGATTTCGTGTTCCTTCTATACATTGTAACTAATAGAAGGGTGACAATTGAAAGAAAATCAACTTTCAAGAAACGGGCTTTAGACCTTTTTTTCTAATAATATACTGAAAGATATAAAATGTTTTTTTTTTTTCTTAATATAATCACGCTTTTATTTTTATTTTATTTTTTATGGTAAAGGTTGATTTAGGGGATGTGTATAAATGCTGAGGTTCTGGAAAGGCTAACATTTTTTGGGCTTTTGTATTTTATGGTATTCTACGGATGAAAATAAGAAATCTTTTTTTTGTTTAGTCAAGCTCGTGGCTACCGCAGAACGGGCTGTGAAATTTTTGAATTGAAAGTGATAAATTTCAAAAAGTACAGGGCAAGGCCTCGGCCCTCCATTCGCAGAAGGAAACGTGAATCCTGGAATTCCTTTGTTAATTCCATCTCTTCACCTACACCTACAAGACTGCGTGGAAGAAAATTAAATTCCTAGCGCAATAGACAATTTATACCTTCATCCCCATTCCTGTTTAGTAAATGATAGTTTGGTTGTGGGCCCACAGTCTGTAGCAAACGCTTTTGAAAAACACTGTTTAAAAATATTTTCCTCATACCCCGAACCTACCACTTCACGAAACAAAAGCTGTGAAATTTTAATCTTACATTTTTCGAACGTAACTACTAACTAATCTATGAAACTAAATATAGCGCTCCTGGCGTCGATTCTGCCCGTCCGTTTATGGTCATACATGTTCCTCAACTAGCTAAAGATTTCCTTCTCCACATCTACAATCAAAGATAATCTACTGGTGACATACCGGCAGCTTAGAAAACCGCAGTAGATTTGTTCGTATCCTTAAAGCTAATGCTGGTCCGTTTTTTCCTAACAGCTTTCATCTGATTTCCTTAATTAGTGTTCCTTCGAAGCTAATGGAAAAAATGGTTAATAGAAGACTTTTCGCGATAGCCTAGTTGCTAGAGCGCTTGACTTCCGATATGGCGGTCACCGGTTCGATCCCGAGCGACGACGAACTTATTACAAGAATTAAATAAATAAATAAATAATCGCTAGTAATCACGTGGAAGGCAATGGCAAACCACCACGTTCAACATCATATGCGCGCTAGGTCAGTACACAGCAGACCCACACCGGACGGACTGCACTTGTACATCGATAAATCAAACGATTACTAATCAGTTCCGAATGTAGTCTTGCGTGTGTACACCTGCGTTGCATATAATAATTGCCTGGTGCACAACCTATATCGGTACAGCTAAAAATGTACGAATAGATTGCGCCAACGCGCTATGTAGCGTACGGCACCTTAAGAAGAAGAAGAAGAAGAAGACTTTTGTTTTATTTCGAATCTAACAACCTCATTTCCTCTATACAGACTGGCAGCTGTATAAATCTACATTATCCCATATTATTAGTTTTTAAAGACGAATATTCTAAATGCCTGAAGTAATAATGGCTAATGTTTGTATACAATGTTTTTGGATATTTCAAAAAAACGTTCCACCGCGTATGGTGATTCGGCTTGCTAGTAAAATTAAAAAATGCCGGAATAAGTGGAAAGATGGGCAATGCCATCCTAAATTTCTTACTAAAAGAGGAATACAAATTAAAGTTGGCTTTGTTATGCTTTTGCTTATTCCCATTGAGAATAGAATCCCACAGGAATCGGCACTGAATGTGACATTATTTATTCCATTCATTAATGATATTTTCAACTGTACGAGACCGCTAGTAACGGCCCGATTATTTATTGATCACCTAAATAAATCTCAATATCATTCAATCTTTCATGCATTATTCCAAATCCAGAACTACTCGCGTTAATTTCCGCAAGAGTCGTCTGTATAGCGTTGACCAGAAAATTCGCCTTCATCTTAATGGTTCTCCTTGTCCTTTCTCCAGCACCATGACATTTCTAGGCCTAGTGTTTGATCTACTTTGTCCTGGTATCCCCTCATATTTCCAAACTTAAAAATAAATACCTAAAGAGCCTATGCATTATAAAATATTTATCTAATCTTAAATTTAACACAGACCCTAGGCTGCTGGTTACCATTTATAAAGCCGTAATATTTTCCAGATTAAATTACCGGTATCGGTCGACTAGTCAATCGTTACTTAGTACACTTGATCTTATTCACCACGCATCTTTTTGCTAAATTTATCGTCTACACTGCATTTTCCCCTTAGCGAGTGCTTGTTTCCCCATTCGCATACCTCCACCTACTCATTACCGCGCGCATAAATCACTATTACTATGTTACTGTTGATGTTTCCGTTAAATAAATTGTTACCGGTTTTAAAGGCTATTCTATAAATTGGTTTAAAGACATCGGTGATTTTGTATGTGTTTTTAATTATAAATATTGTGACGGATTCGGCCGCCATGACTTTCGATATTTGTCACGCTGTACCGAATTAAAAAATGATAATGATTACTCTTTTCCAAATTCTAAATTCCACATTTCTCCGCGTTTTGACAGTTTCTCAGGCCTCCGATTTCTTCGGGCAGCGTGCAAACTGAGCATACTCCGACCGTAATGCTAGATCGACAAATTTCGTGCGAATTGCCAATGTGCACGGCGCCAATTTGGCGATCCGTGCATATGTGTGTGTTTATTATATGAGGGTGGTTCGTCCGATGTTTGTCCGATCTGGCGTTGTGTGCGTCGGAGATGCGAGTCGAGCTACGTCGAGGTGTGAGAAGTTTTTTTCTTAGAACCCGAAAAAAAACCGACGCAGGGTACCCGCCGTTCCACCGATTTTGAGAATGTTCTAGAAAAATCGGTGGCGTATTCATTTTTTATATATATATTTTTTATTATTAGGCAAGATGGCCGTTCAAAAATATCGTGGTCGAATTCTCTGTGAATTCGGGCCAATCAGTTCTCGCTTGCTGCTCGTCGCAGGCACATCTCGACTGCTTTGGCCCGTGGGCACTTTCGTTTTTCTTTTCATTGCTACGCGCCGTTAAGGCAATTTTCTTACTACAATTTGAGTCTTCGCTTCCTCGTGGTCGCGATTAGATCTCAACTGCTTTGGCCCGTGGACACGTTCGTTTTTGTATTTTTCACTGCTACGCGCCCTTCGAGGCAAAATTTATATATTTTCTTTTTTCACTGCTTTGGCCGCTTAAGGCAAATAGTACCGATTCGAATATTCGTTGGCGTTTTTTTTTGGTGATCAGTTTATATATGTTTTTTTTTAAATATAATTCGATTTACTCGTCTTACCAAAAAATTTGTTGTTTTTTTTTTCGTTGCAAGGACACGTTTTCGTGACATCTCCGCCGCGGAGACCTTTTTTTTTTCGTTAAAACCTTAGGAAGGCCTAAAGCTCTGCTCGAACGAGCTAACGGTTACGTTACACCAGAAGTAACGTTGGCGCCCGGAACTTTTATTTTCGTTTATTTTTTTTTATATTTTTTTTTATTTATCATCGTGAAAGTGGTCAGTTACAAATGTCGCCAAAGAACAGGGAAATAACGAATTCTTATCAAATGTCGCCTAAGAACAGGGCTAGTGAAGAGAACTAATTCTTAACTATATGTAAAAGTAATCTTTTGTTTGTCTAGTGTGTGACTATGCGGTTGTTTTTTTGCTTTTAATGTATGTTCCGTTCAAATATTTTCTTGTTACTGTATAAAATTCATCGTCCAATCCCCCCTTATGTCCTATCTTTTCCCTATCCACAGATTGTTCCTATTATTTGTTCCTTTCTCCTAACAATATCTGACTGTAACAAGATATAACTGACTCCTTCCTATTCTTATTGTTTCTGAATAAAAGTTCCCGGTTGACGAGCAAAAAAAAAAAAAGATTATGATTGTTATTGATCGCTATTTCCTTCGTAGTAGTTATATATTTTTTGTTTTATGTTTTTATTATCAAATTTTGATATACGCGGTCTATGTAGATATGTTTGAAAATTTATGTATGGTTATGCCGCTAGTTGTGTCTGTTGTTGACCGAAATTTTGAACTACCTCGTATATAATTGAAAAAAACACATAAAGATGATCGGAAAAACAAGTTAAGTTTACGCAAATCCCTTTTAATGGTTTTATTATTGCACTCGAACAATTAAAAACATATATATAAAGACAGGATAAAAGTTTCAACAGCTAATTTTACGCAAAAAACAGACAACACAACAATAATGGATATTAAGACGACGAATCAGCGTGAAGCATGAAGAAAAATAAATTTGAACAGAAAAAAAAAATTGACGAAAAACAGTTTTTATGTATAAATTATAATATTTTGTTGTCAATAAAAGAAATGTTTTTACAATTTTCTTTCCAATTTCTATGACATATTGTAATTTATTATACTGTTCAGAAAATTATGGGAATTAATGGAAGTTGTTAACGTAATTTATTTGTATGTATATTGTTGTTAAATATTTACACATATCTCGTACATGTGTTTTATAATCGTTTTAATTTAAAACTGTTTATTGCACGTTCACATGTGATTTTGTAGTAAGTTGGAAACACGTTCGTACAGAATTAATATAAAACTTAATACAACAAATTCGTAATTGGTCAAGTTTATTTAATTTTTCATCTATTTTCAAAAAGTTTCATTGTAATTGTGTGCGATACCTTTTTTTTTTTTTCATACCGTGAGGCTGTATTAGGATCGTTTTTAAACTTATTCGCAGTTAGATCGCATAGGTATAGAGGCGGCAGAGAAAAATCGCTATATCTACAAGTGTAACAAAATATCTTCAAAAGAAAGGTATAGGGGGTTCATTGCAAGCGTTGTAGTTTCCATTAATGACAGTTTTATTTTTCTTATTGCAGTATATTTTGTAGCTGAAATTTTTTCAAATGATTTTTTCTTCGATTCTATGCTACGTAAAACTACGCTACATTAAAAATATCGCGTGTAAAATTTAGAAAAACTTGCTCAAGAACGGTTCACAGTTTTTACAAAAAAAAAAAAAAAAAAACAAAAAAAAAAAGCGAACAACTTTCAACTTCATTGTGTTGCTGCAAAACTTCTACTTCATCATTACAAATTTTATCATTTCGAATCGTAAGTCTTTCCCTTTGCTTTTTTAAACGTTTTGAGACGAAAAATTTAAATCTTCCTTAATAGCACACCCGCTAAAGTTCATCTCCGAACTTTTGATATTATTAGGAAACATTTTTTCGCTTCCGTCAACGCACTAGAACGGAAAGAAGAATCCGGTAAAACTATAGCAAACATCGTTTAAAAACTTTTATTTGCACCACCATCTGCTGAAGCAGTTTCGTTTTAAACTTATTCGATGAGGGTAATATCGAATGGGGTAAATCACGAAAAATAACAAAAAGTTGTTTAGATGAATTACGATGTGGGGGGAGTGAGAAAATTATTTCTGAAAAAAAGAAAACGGAAATGGATCACAGAAAGATTTGCTAAAAATTCTGAACATGCGATATTAGATATTTTGCTGCTATTTCTACCATTTTAATGGAAGAATTGAACTATGACTCAATTCTGTAAAAGGTTACGTTTAAAAGTAATAAAAAGATAATGTGGTTTTCAAATTTGCACTCGTTCGATATCTAAAAGTTTGCGAACAGGATGAACTATCTTTTACAGCGTTCCGTCACATTCGATTAAATGTGGCGATTTTACCGAGAAATGTTTTGGCTAAATATGGCTAGAGTCGATCATAGATTATCGTTAACATTTGTTGAACCTAAATATCAAATACATTTGCTAAACATCTCCGATTGTATCGAGTTCACGTAATATTTTATATGTAACTTTATTCTCTTTTATTCGTCAATAGAAATTATTTTTCTCCGTCTTTAGTCCTAAAATTACCTGATTTTATGTTTTTAATTGCAAGGAATATTTTTGCTTTGCGGCATACTTCGGAAAAAAATAAAAATAAACAAGCGCATCTATTGTAATACTACACGTTGAGAATAATTATGTTTCGGAGAAGTATGAAGCAATGTAGGATTTGAGTAGTCTATAAAAGGGGGACTAGCGGGTCTGACGTCACAACTCTAAAACCGTGTCCGTACACTGAAATTAACCTATGTATTTTATCAGAGAGGCAAAAAGTAACCTAATTTACGGTGCCGGAGCTCAGAAACTAACCAAAGTTTCCTCCACAATTCCGCCGATTTCCTCCAATTTTGCCCGCGAGGTTCTCCTTCATTTCTAATAACCCAAACGAATTTTCAAAATCTAACCTGAATTACGGTCTTAGGGCTCAAAATTCACCTCTGTTCGGCACCCCATAAGTTGTTCTAGTCCGACAATCTGAACGAGCGCCCATGGAAAGGGCCTCAACCTTGCCTCTTAGGCTGTTACAGTCAGGCAATCTGAACATTTTTCAAAATAAGCTAAGAATTTATATTCATAGCTTGAAACTAACCTAAGCCCCGCTCGCCTCTCCCTGACGCAATACGCCGTCGTGATACCCGCGCACACTTTAACCGCCACTGTAAAAACGTATCCACCGACCCTGCGCATACATCTTCTGTCACTAGTTTCCCTATCATTCATAATAATTCTTTTTAAGCCTGAGTATATTTTTCCACCTTCAAAATTTTTTTTCCCGATCGTTCATAATATAAATCTATTTTTACCAGTCTACCAAAGCACCGAGTACCGCGAAAGCACACTGTACGATCCCGCGCACACTCTGCTGTGGCTAGTTTTCATAATAATTTTTTCAAAGCCTAATCGTTTATAATTTTTTACCGATTCTATGGGCAGAGGTAGCTCAGCAAAGAGCGAACGAACTTAAAATCTAGCAATAGAAAGCGAAACAGAGGTCGAGAGAGAAAAATTATGCGCATTAAGATAAGAAGTCAAGATAGTAACTGAATTAGAGACTTCGAAGAAGAAGAAAAAATTAATACATAATTTATGTAAGTAATTAAATTATTAAAACACTCATTCTGTTGAAAAAACCAAGTACATGACAAATATTAAAAACAGCCCAGACTATTTTAATACATCTGCTGGAAAAATAACGCGAGTTAAAAAGTTCAAATATCTAGGGGAACTTATACAACAAAATGGACTAGAAGAGGAAGCAATGAATAGTAGAATATTTAAATTAGGTCGGGCATATCACTTGGTGAAGAATGTTTATGATAAAAAAGCAATGAGCATAGGAGCAAAACTAAGACATTATGCTATAGTTGTAAAACCAGAAGGGCTATATGCATCAGAAACGTTAAATCTAAAGAAGAAAATATTAACAAATCAATTAGAAATAAGGGAATGGAGAATCCTGAGAAAGATTATAGGAGTTAAATGGAATGATGGACAGTTCAAATGGGTTTCGAACTATAAACTATATAGCAAAATTGAACCATTGTCCATATCAATAAGGAAAAGAAGATTATTATTTTACAGGCATATTACTAGAATGCAAGAGGACAGGTTAACCAAGAGAATTTATGAATTCATGAAAACGAAGAAAATAAGACCTGCATGGTTCAATGAATGTGAAAAGGATATGGAATTAATGGATGTTACTGAAACACAAATGTTTAATAAGGAATGGTTTCATAAAACAGTTGCGACGTCAATCTTTAAAATAGAACAAGTTAACCGGAAGAGGTTGCTTTCGATAAGCCATAAAATGCCTTGATGGAAGGTCTCAAGAAATACTGGAAGGATGTTAAGGAAGGAAGAAGGAAAAGATGTAAAATGAAAACTTAGTTGTTTAGCGTAGTCCATAGAGGCTGAAATCGAAAAAAAAAAAAAAAAACAAAAAAAAACACTCATTGCGTACAAAGAAAAGAATAATTTCTTATGCTGTTTTTACTGCAAACTTTAATTTTATAATGAAATTTAAAATATCTGTTGTAACCAAGCACAATACTTCCCCTTGTACGAGTATGTGAAGGGGAGGTGGCTTCGCCCCCCCCCACGCCCTGAATTCACAAACATTAAAAATAAACAAGTATTTTAAAGGGTAAATCATAAAATATATAAATTATATGTGTGATAAACTGGTACAGTTGCAGTCTTATAGGGGAAGTACCCCTTCCGCTCAACCGATACTAACCAAAAGGAGAGGTGCACAACTAGATACCAAGATAGTCCTACCAACAAAATTTCAACCTTCAACGATCAACCGTTTTCAGTTCTATGTGATAAACACATAAGTATGTACAGACGTCACGAAAAATCGACTTAAAATGGATCCAGGGATGGTTAAAATGGATATTTTCATTGAAACGTGGGATTCGAAATACTCCACAAATGCAGTATTTCCTTTTATCTTCCGTATAAAGGAAAGTAATCAGAGGTGGTCGAAATATTCGTTGAAATATTAAACATTTTTTGGGCATTACACCAGTTCCGCGCGAACTCTTATCAGCTAATTTATTAATAAGATAGTTCCGCGCCATGCGTAAATTCCCCATATGACAGTTCCGCGCAGCATATCTGAACAAGGTAAGACAGTTGCGCGCAGTAAAAATCAGCCTATATCAAGATAAAATAGTTTCGTGCCAGTGTCAAGTTGTTTAGTTTTATTCTTGACGTGTATTTGGTAAACGTTTCATTATGGAAGCTGCGTCAGCAATCAGTGAAAAAGGCAAAACATTAAAAGTTTATAATGGCTTTAAATTTCGAAAAGATCGTGTTGTTAAAGCAGGAATATCTTGGAGATGTACCTTTAAAAAGTGTCGTGCTCGTATTTATACTGATGTGAATGGTCAAATTGTTCTCGAAGGTGGACCAGTGCTTCATAATCATGAAGAACCTGTTATTACATCCAGGCAACAAATTTCGAATGCTGTGAAAATGAAGGCTTTGGATGACATTTCCAGACGACCACTCGAGCTAATAAGAGAAGAAATTGTCAAGCAAAATGCCACTGCTGAAATGAACGGTAATGATATTGACAGTATTCGTATTAGTATATATCGCAAAAGGCGTTCCATTTTACCAACCCTGCCAAAGAATATTGCTGAAGTTCATGTAGCACTCAATAGCATGAATGTAGTTACCCACAATGACCAACCTTTATTACTCATTAATGACGAAGTACATAATATAGTGTGTTTTGCTCCAAAAAGTAATTTGAAATACCTCTGTTCTGGTGATACTATTCTTGTCGATGGAACTTTTGATAGTTGTACTAAATTTTTTTGTCAACTATTCACCCTTCATATTGTGAAAAATGGCCACTACGTTCCTTTAGTGTGGGCATTACTGCCTTCCAAAAAGGAAGCAATATATGTACAGCTGTTTCGCCATCTTGTAGATGCCTGTGCTGCAGAAAATTTAAACTTTCAGCCTTCAACTGTTGTTGCTGACTTTGAAATAGCCATTCGAAATGCTTCAAAATCAATATGGTCAAATATTCAAATAGTTGGTTGCCGTTTTCACCTCACTCAAGCATGGTATCGTCATATCCAGAGTTTAGGTTTGAGTACCAAATACAAAGAGAAAGAGAATGACATTAGTAAATGGCTACGTTTAATTTTTGGACTCCCTTTCCTGAATCCTGAAGAGGTTGCTGATTGCTTTGTACTCGATATCCTGCCTGCTATGCCAATAGATTTGCATGTTTTTGATTTTTCTGAGTATCTACTAGAATACTATATTTTTGACAGCAGTACTTTTCCACCATCTCAATGGGCAGCAGCTACTGCAGAGTCTCAGAGGACAACTAATGCGTGCGAAGCATTCCACCTTGCTTTCAGCAAGAATTTTTATTCTGCCCATCCCAATTTGTTCTCATTTTTAGAAGCTATCAAAAATACTCAGGTGAGTACTGAAGCAATTCTCAACAGCCTTGAAATCCCGAAGAAAGTTAGAAAATCAAAAAAAGAAATTCAACAAAAAAACGTCTTGGAAACCTGTTTGGGGATGTATAATAATGGGCAGATATCAGCATTGAGACTAGTGGAACAATTGCGTCACCATTATGCTGCATAATTTTTCAATTTGTTTTTTTTTAATTATTAATCACCTCATATAAATTAATTTTTTCAATTCATTTACTTATTGCATTCAAAAAAAAATTATTTATGTATTTTATTCAATACTTATATGCTCTGATGTAAAATAAATAATTTCAAACGCGGAACTGTATTTTTTAATGGAATACCTTCTGCGCGGAATTGCTCTGTAGCCTAAAACCCATCCGCGCGGAACTGCTATCTGATTAAAAAGCATTTGGCGCGCAACTGTTATATTTTCTCCTGCTATGCGCGGAACTGTTCTACAGCCATTTTTTGCGATTGAAATACTTCCTTTACTTCGTGCAAGGAAGTAAAAAATGTTGTATCGGTAAATTACGATGTACGCATCTTTTAATCATTAAGATAAATGCTAAAATTTGTGTAGGTATATTATATGGATCAATTACAATAAATAGATACGTACTTGCGAGTCCGTAAAAAATTTTCTCATAGTTCCTAGTAGACGCCTGTTGATTTTGTAGCTCAGTAATCTCGGCAAAACCCGGTTTTCATTTGATTAAATGCAACATTTTAATCGAGTCAACCTGTTCTCTGATTCGAGTGACGTGCATTAAAAAAGTTTATATAACGCGGCATGCGTCTTCCAAAAAATCGCTTCCGTTCTAACAATCTTTTGCTGATAGACGGTTTTATACCACTCTTTCCTTGAAACTGCTTAGTAAAGGAAGTTTTGCTCCGCAAGGAAGTTATCACGTATTTTTGGGTACACGTTAATGCGTTGTTGACTGACACAGGAAGATATAAACGTTTTGAATTTATGGAACATTAACCGTGAAAGTCTAGATCGTTAGAAGAGTATTCATGTTTGTCGATCGCGGGTATATGCGGGATTTCCGAATCTATGCTGAATTTGTATTATTACGTTTCCGGAAAAATAAAAAATTTCAAAAAACCGAATACTCTGGACACTAAAGTTGAACTACAGTCAACTTCAGTTATCCGCTAAAATATGTAAATCCCCGCTTTCTTTAATTAGCCGAATTCAAAATTCATTACTGCGATTATGATATTGCAGAAAAACAACTACATACACTTAACGACGGAAGCTAAGACGTTATGCTCACCTAACGTTATTTTATTAGGATGACAAAAAAATTCAGACGCGGATAAATCGCATTTTATTTTTACATTGATGGCTCAAAATCCAATAGATATCAACGGCGCAATTGTTTCAAAGTATCAATATCGTTCACGCTAGGTGCCTCGATGTATACTGTTCTCCATTTTTGATTCTGGGCTATGGGGAATTTTGTTTTTTCGCTTCAGAAGTTCAAAGAAGCGGTGGTTACCAGAGGTCTCCACGCGTACCGCTTATAATTGATTTTTCAAACCTTTTCGTATTCATTGCTAATCCCTGTTGCGAGAACTCTTTGATTTTAAATAGCGTTCTTTAACGTACAAATTTGTTAATGAATGAGCCAGTTGGTTTAGAATATGCGTTTATTAAATATTTCCTAATGCTGTTCTCTACCCTACTCTCATTAGTTCCGTTGGGGCTTAGTACATTGTGAACCTTAACTTCACAATCCCAACGCCCTGTCAAGGGTATGGAACTCACTTTACTTTTTACATTATCGCCATCCTGCATCTGTTCTCAAATAACCGTTGAACTAAGTGGAATTTCGCAATGGATCTTCAAATCTATCTTTTTAAATACTACTAAACTACACAGAATTTTAAGTTTTGAGTTGTCTGAGAGTAAGACATACCCCGATAGTGTCCCACAATTTAATCGTGGTGTGTTCGGCGTTCGTCATCTCATGCTGTGTCACTGAATTCCCCTGGCTAATCTCTGTAATTGTTCCGCGGTTTTTGCTACTGCCTTGAACTATCTCGGAGCAAAACAATTTTTAACCGAAAAAGAAAATGTTTAAAGTTTAAAATTCTTCAAAAACTTAATGCCGTATAGCCCGTATAGAAAATAATCTTATTCTTGCATGGTTAATTGCATGTGGTTTTGTCACGATGCAAAAGCAAAAACAGGTTACAATATATACGAATAAGATGTAATACGCGAAACGTTGTATTACTGACATTGTACTTGACAAAGCTTTGCGATAAAATTTTACAATTTATTCTTTATAGTTTTTTATAAACAAGAATTTAATACATGATTTTTTGAACACCAGCAAGCGGGGTTATGGGCCATTGACTTCAAGTAATAATAAAATGGATGGAAATAAATAAATAGAAGTTATTCTATGCCTGGAAAAAGTTCTGGCTACGTCCTTGTTCAATGAACATGATTTGTTCTACATTCCTGCTAGTTTTTTTCATTTTTTTTTTTTTTTATTGTAGCTTCATTGACTTCCTTTGGAAAGCGAAATTGTTAACAAAACTACGGCGAAATGAGGCCATATATCTCAATGAAGGTACTATCTTTATTATTATTATTGTTTATAAATATTCATAACTACGATCAAAACGCAGCTGGCCTACCTGAAATGTTCCTTTATGACAGCCGGTGTTTTTGGCGGAACAAACATGCTCTAGCCGACCTCGCCTTGCCAGGCAATCGCAAACACCGCCAATACATCTCGAATTGTTATCACTTCTCATACATTGTTCATCTAGACTGCATCGATACCCTAAACTAATAATGTCGTCATCTTGTACTTCGTTGTCAGCTCCTCTTTGAACCGATGATGTAGCTGTAAAATCAACGATACAATTAATATAATAATAATAATGATAATAATAATAATAATAATAATAATAATAATGACAATACCAAATTACGTATGTTATCAAATCTCATCAAAAACATAAATGTAAAAATGGGAGCCAAGTTCAATATTAAGCATATGCGTGGTTATCAACTTGGCCCAAAAAAGAATTGAGATCTAAATGGGTGCCAAATTCTGTAAATATTCCGGAAATTTTGTTTATAAGAACATACAACATTATGAAATAAATTTAAAATACAATTTTTTGTTTTTTTCATAGACAGCAATGTTTGCTATTTAAAAATATAACTTCTTAAATTTGAACAGTCGAATTATTTACACAAAGCAGATAATTTAGGATAAATTCTAACGATTTGACTTGGCTAGTTTTTACCAGCAAATCAAATTTTTAGAAGAGTAAGATATGTTAACCTTACAATATAAAAACAGTAACTTGCGTATAACATAAAGAAGATAAATTGATTAGACAAATATAAGATAACTTGTATGTGAAAACTGACCAAGTAAAATCGTTAGAATTTATCCTAAATTATCTGCTTTGTGTAAATAATTCGACTGTTCAAATTTAAGAAGTTATATTTTTAAATAGCAAACATTGCTGTCTATGAAAAAAAAACAAGAAATTGTGTTTTAAATTTATTTTAGAATGTTATATGTTTGTATAAGTAAACTTCAGGATTATCTATAGAACTTGGCACCCATTTGGATCTCAATTCTTTTGTCGGCGAATTAGACAACCACGCATATTCTTAATACTGAACACTTGATTCCTACTTTTAAAATTAATGTTATCGATGGGATATCATTACTTTTTGTAAAGAAATTATTATTATTATTCATTCAAATTCAAATTCAAATTGTTTATTCTTCAAAATAAGCTTACAAAGTGAACACTTTTTGAAAGTCAAGTTATCGAGTTCGTCTGCCCCCTAACTCTTAAACTGCTTGGAAAATATTTCAAATCGTAAAAATTCATTGTTTCCTGACAAATTTCATGTGTTTATGTTAAATATATTTTGAGTTATTAAGGGGTTAAAAGTAGCTCCGAATGGTTCGTGTAATATAACACACGGCTACTGCGTCGTCGCCAGTTCCTTTTGCTCAGCTTGAACTTGGTTTGACACGCTGTCGCGTGTCTAGATGCAAATATACAATTACTATAGGGCAATAAAGGAAAATTAAAGTTTCCAATAAAAGTTAATTGTTTTAATTTTCCATGCTACATGCGCGCGGTAAAATAATACTTTTGTAAAAATAACAGCTCAGTCGTACAAAAACTGGCTTGTATTTTTCTACATTTTCTATTCAGAATTCGAATCGTTTCAGTGACGGTCGTACTGAATTTACACTTTCAGTGAGCTGTTGGTGCTTATATTTCAAACTTGCTCGATCACATGCTTCTACTTTCACTACAGTAGATATTTGCACTCAAAGCTTAATTAAGTTTTATTGAGAATGGAAAGGAAAGAAAGAGAAAAAGGTTTTGATTTTTAGTCGAAGGAAATCTTGAGAAAATCTATTCTTTCTCATGGCTAACAAGTACGGTTTTTAGACAACTAGTCCACCAGTCTTACTGAGACTATGACCTGAAGCAATATTGAAGTCATTTTGTTCACTAATGCTGATTATAACGTTATCAGTACGATATCATTTTATTTGATAAGTTTTTCGCCGCCGGTATCTTTTGTGTCACATAGTGAGTCGCAGTTATGCAGCGACTTCATTGTAGCGTTGTAGTGCTATCATGGTCACGTAGCGTTGCTGAACAACATTAAATGAAACTAAATTCAATGCGGTCACTAAAAGTTCGTTGATATCTTGGGCTAATGGTAATAAATTACCAAATTACTTCTCCTTCATAAAAGATAGATGAACAGGAGTTTATTGAACAACTTTTCAATAATAAATATTAGTCGCGATAGCGCCTGGTTGCTAGTCAACTTTCGTTACAGAAGTCTTGAGTTCGATCCCAGATAATTAAATTGACCACTAATAATCACGTGGAAGGCAATGGCAAACATGCATACCACTATATGTACGTACTAATTGATGTGCAGTAGGTAAACAAACGCGAAGGACTGCACTTGTATATCGTTAAATCAAATATTTACAATCAGTTCCGAATGTAGTCTTGCGTCTATACTAGCGTCGCATATAACTCTACCTAGTACACTACCTATATTTGTACAGCTAGAGCTAGTCGCTTACGATCAGGAACTGAGTATGGCACCACAAAGAAAACGAGATGAAGCGGGATTTAAAGCTGCTATAACCACGAGGAGGAATTTGAGTAAAAATTGGACAATAAGAACAATCCGCGCAAGAAGAATATACAGCAAATGGTATCCAAAAATAATAAAATTAATTTAATCTTTCGGATTTCGATTTGCAATTCTATTATATTTGAAAGAAGGTTGCACTCTAGCAGCGGTAATTAATAAATAACTATAGTTTATAATATTAATAATAATACTAATAATAGTAATAATAATAATAATAATAATAATAATAATAATAATAATAATAATAATAATAATAATAATATTAATGACGATGATAATAATGAATAGTACCTGTGTGCAGTGATTCGGTGGAAGAAATCTTGGCACCGTCGTAACTCAGATTTGTAGGAATTAGCGTAGATTGTTCTAAGTCGTAAATCTCTGAAGTCAGTCGAAAACTATCTTTCTGATCGGTTTTGTGTGCCATCGAAGTCGTACTAGTGCCGTCCTTAATTTTTACGGGAGATTTTTTGATTGTCGAAGATTGCTTTTGATCGTCATAGTTGCTGATTTCAATCATCGCCGGTTTAGACGGTTTATTGTTTCCGGTTACGGCTGACGATTGTTGATGTTGCGACGAAGGTTTGTGTTTCTTATGCGGTTTCGAGGCCGGATATTTCGTCGGTTTCGCTACCGAAGAGGAGGAGCTAACAGCTGGCCTCTTGTGATCGGCCGTCCGATTGTTATTGGCGGAAATTTTATTTCTGATTTTGCCGGTGGAGTTGTAATTTTGATTTACAATTCCGTTTTGCGGTTTTTTAGTTTTTTGTGGTAATCCGGCATTGGTAATCGGAGTTGGCGATGCCGGTTTTTGGTAGCTATTCGAAATAGGTTTCAACAAGGAATTAGAATTCAGTGCGGTGGCCGCCTGAGTTGCGCCGTATCTATTGTCGAAGAGTAGTAGAGGTTTCATATCATTGTCGACTTTTATGATGGCCGGATATGGAAAATCCAAAGATGGAAGTGTACTGGTACTGGGCGGTGGGACATTCGGTAAGCACATTCCGGATCTGGATTGCCGTAACGGTGCGTTACATGCGCATCTACCGAATAGGTTGGCGATTATGAAGTCGCAATGCGTGTCCATGTCCGATAGTCTGCAGTGAATGTCGCTGTAACACACTTCCCCTAGTTTTGCTCCTGTACAAAATAGATTCGAATCTTACTGAGAATATACGTACTATATAGGTACACTTATAATAAACATTAACGAAGTAGAAGAGAAACCAAGACCTCGCTGTAACTTTTGTACAGAAGTACATTGTGACCATGTCTTTCGGATGGTACGTGAAGTCTGTTACGGTTATCCGTGTGTCATAATGTACTTCTGTAAGGTACGAAGGTAGTGGTTTCTTCTTTAGGATTCGTACACACGTAGTGTACGGAATTCTAATCAGATGGTTCAGAAATTAAAATATGCAATAGTTCATGAACGGTTTCACTTATAAACTTCAAAATTGGATCGTAAAATTACAATTCAAATTCTCCTTTAAGGTAATCTACAACTTCGAGCTAACCGATTATCCCGCGCGACAAAAAACCGCCAAGCATGTATAATATGGAATTTAAAACGACCTCGAAAATTACCATTAAAAAAAATCATAACTCACCACCAGATCGGTTGTGTGAGACGAAAACGGGCCATCAAGCATAAATTACAAAAAACGCATTTCGGTGTTCACGTTATTCGTGCGTTAATTCGGCTTTACTTTTTTGAGTTACCACGACACGTATAGGACGATAGGATAAACGGATTAGGGTAAAAAAAAAAAAAAGGTTATTTCGTTCAAATTCTTGATCAAGTAATAATGTCATTACGGTAACATTTTTTTTCGTGAGGAGCGCATTTTGCGGAGTAACTGGCAGAGCCATAAGGCATATCCGTATCGAAAAAAGTTGAAATAAACTAAGAATTTATAATTCAAATGTAGAGAGATACCTGGTCATTATCAAACGGGTAAGTAAAGCGGTTCTAGAGAAGTTTAGTGATAACGTAGAATAAATGAAGGTGTCGTGGATGGCTTACATTGAGCAAATAATAAGCATGATAAATAGAATACGAACTATCAGCAGGAAACATCGTAGAATAAAAAATATTTCAACGCATGTTAAGTTAAAGATAACCTCATAATACATATTTATATTCACATAATACTAAATTCAAAATAAAGAAATCAGATTTTTCGCGCTCTAAAGACAGAGAGAGATACGTAATTTTTCATACTTTTTTGAAATTTTCGCCAATTCCAAAAGTTTCGTTGCGGAAATGAAATTCGGGTTCGTTCCCGATAGTTAGTGATCTTTCCAACGATATATTGCATGCCCGGGGGAAAAAATATTTTTTTCAAAACTTTCGAGCTTTCGACGTCTCAAGGGCCTAAATATAAAGTTGTAAGCTTGGCTATATTTTTTCTATTAATCGGTCCTTTATGTATATATTTGAGATACGTTTTGTTTTCCACAACTTTTTTACCCGGCCTATTACTTATATGAACGTCCTTTGTTTTTTACAGTTTTAGTCGGGGAGGGGGGCAAATAATTTTTTAATAGTAATTTTTTGATTTTATGCAAGAATTTTTGCATTTTGTTTTATATTTTGAATTTCACTTTTAAAAGGTTAGTTGTTATGGATTTTTTTTCTCAATAGGACTTATGAAGTACTTTTTAAATTTCATGTTATATATTTTTGAAGGTTTTTTGGGGATGATTGGTTAGCTTGAGGTTCTAGATTATCTTGAAGGCGAATTTTAATTGTAATTTTATGATGCAATTTTAAAGTTTATAAGTCAAACCGTTCGTGAACTGTTGCATAATTTAATTGAATATTTTTGTCATTCCTGAACCATCTGATTAGGATTCCGTGCATCATATATGCATGTGTACGGAATCCTAAAAAGAACGTTGTCACAAAATAGGGACTATTGTATTCGCCGTATAGGCCGAATTCAAACGAGAGGAAATATGAAATATACCGAGTTTTAGAATGTGTTTTATCAATGGAATATAACCATTCTAAACGATACGCAGCGGAAATTTATATCATCATTATATTATAGATGATATTAAACATGGTAATTGAGTGAAGCAGAATGAAAAGTTGTACAAAATGAAAAAACAATTAATGAAAAGACACAGGAAACGTAATTCGTTGTTCTATTATAAACGCGTCATTTAATATACTGATACGTATACAGATACAAAAGTTCAAATGGCAATTGAAAACTAGTCGGATAATTTAATAAATTGTATTTTAAGATTTTTACTCGTTAATTTAATTGACCGTCTGAAGAAATATCTCGCCGTGTTGACGGAGACCATTTCGAATGAATTTACATATATACACATCTTTCCAAAACTTTCGATACTGTTAAATTTGATGTTTTTAAAATGCCGCGGGACAAGCGTCGCTTTCATCTGAAAATACTGATCGGCATGAAAAGCTGCTTTTATAAATAGAACATGAATGATGGCGAAACCGATTGTTAATTTATTCATCACCTTCATATTTAATTATACGTAATTATATAAAATATGGATTTGTAAAGCCAAAACTGAGCTGAGTAATGGCGGAAGTCAGGCGTGAGAAAAAATTTTTTTATCGTATTTCAACACTATTATAATGCTTTCTTTAGTTTATTTTTCTCTAATTCTCTTCTTTTTTTTTTTGGTCTGAACAATATACGGTTCATTTGGCCATCTAATTCTCTTTCACGCTACCTTTCTGTTTTGGTGTGCACATTACACAAATCGTATAAAAAAGAAAAATAAATAAAATAATTAAATAAATAAATAAATAAATAAATGGGAAAAAAAAATTTAGTAAAAGTCAAGCGTGTTG
The DNA here is from genome assembly GCA_039619475.1 of Icerya purchasi. Taxonomy (NCBI): domain Eukaryota; kingdom Metazoa; phylum Arthropoda; class Insecta; order Hemiptera; family Monophlebidae; genus Icerya; species Icerya purchasi. Next base: position 402,299,240 of record CM077116.1, on the reverse strand, counting down.
AGTAATAGTGTGAGTGAATGATAACCAGTTACTGGTTAGGGGTTGTCGGATCTGATCCATCTCTGAGAGATGCGCGCGATGATTGGTCGATAATGAACTAATTGACGCGGCAGTTGTGGAGGAGGAAACATGGAACGAAATAAAAAACGGAATGAAAAAATCGTCAAAAAGAGCCTTCGTCAAGTGTCGCGGAAGAATATCGACTATAATTTTGGCTGATAACCAGATCGTCTCGCAACCGGAATAAACGCGTTACAAGAAGATTCTAGTAACCGAATGATCGGCTCGAAACTCGGTTTTGTAATTAATAAAATTCGAGGAAACTGTAAAATATACTAATTTCGAATCCCACGCCTACTCCTCGCGTTCAATAGTAATCTCGGGTGAATAAAATTTATATTATATATTTAATTAATCGTTATTTGCCGCGTTAATTTTGTAAATTTATTAGTTGTGCTTTGTCAGCGGCCGGCTGATTAAGAAAGTATTGAGATGTAGGAATTTAGGTAATGTAAATTATAAAAGTTAACAAAACATCCTACTTCATAATTAAATTAATAGATAATATTTGAATAGTAATATAACTCAATATTACGTCCATGGTATTAATGCGACCGTATCACTGCGAGTGTTTGATTAAACCAGTGATTCTTAACCTTTAAGTGATGAAGGACCGTTTGACAAAATTCCTGTCTTGCCATGGACCACTAACTGTTTAGAGGTAATATACATTAAATGTAAATAAATAAAAGGTTGTTCTATTTATCAAATAAATAAGACACGCATAAAAATGTTCAAAGCCAACACAATATTTTAATTTTTCTTCGAAAATTTTACTTTACAAAGGTAATTATTTTAATGTGATTTTTGCGGCTGCATATTCTTTACTAACGTCTGAATTCTTGATTCAGTGCTACTCAAAGCCAAACTCATGTCGGCACTGGCATCCAACCGATTTCGATGCTTGTTTTTAATTATCCGAAGCGCCGAGAACCTCTGCTCGCATAAATATGTCGATGAAAACAAAGTTAGGTAACATAGCAATTTCTCGAATTTTTAGGGGAAAAAAATCGCCTTTTGGCTCTAAAAATTTTCAAAATTAATTTCTGTCTCAAATATGATATTTCAAGTTACTATCGTGTTGCATTTCAATCACTTCTTCTTGAATTTCATCAGGCACCTCAGAAACGTTGACAATGAAAGGATTGCGGATCACTTTGCGAATACCTTCGTCCTCAATAACGATTGAATTCACTTTTTAGGTTTTTCAAATGGAGCATCATGTTCTTTTGTATTTCTCTTTTAATCTCAGCACACTGCCCATCAATAATTCAATTTAGCGTATCGAACGCAGAAACGTTTTCTCTTTCGATATTGTTGATCAATAGCTCTTGATTTTAGCGATAAACGCACTGATTTTATCTTCATATGCAAGTATATTGCTCGTGCCTTGAAACTTTGAATTTCCTGACTCTTTCAGTTGAACTCGCGTGAAAGAATCGACCAAATAAGCAAAACGTATTTGAAATTTGGACTCACAGAACTGATCCAGTAACTTTTTGTTCTCCTCGTTAGTTAAGAATATTTGTACTTCCTCTCTCAATTAGTACAGCCTTGACAGCATATTTCCTTTGGAAAGCCAACGCACTTCCGTATGGAAAAGCCGAGTTTCACAGTTCATATTAGAGTACAACTGTTTGAAAAGACGAATTTTTAATGAAGTTAGCTACTTTTACAGCTTTTTTCCTCGCAAATAAGCATTCCGGGAGCGTTTTGGTGGAAATGCTTGACAATGAATAACGCAGTGCGTTTTAATTGCAGATGGATTTTTTGTTCTTATTAACGCTGCATGACCAGAGCGGGGACCAAGTAGATCAAGAGCACCGTCCGTACAAAACCCCGCAAGCTTTTGCCTCATAAGTCCATGTTTCTCCAAATATTGACTTATTACATCCACAACACCTCTTGCGACGTTGTTTCCAATTCTTGGGAATATATGTAGTAACTCCTCTTTAACGTTTTATTGTCATTCAAAAATCAAATAAATACAAGTAATTGAAAACATTCTGAAACGTTAAACATTCATCACATTGTAGCGCAAAATAAGTACTAGATTTCATGTTGTCAACAACTTGTTCTGTAATATAATTGAACATTTTTTAAATACGCGACTTCACTGTGTCGTTTGAAGGTGGTGTTTCACGAATTTTCTCTTGAGCTTCCTACCCTAAAAGTTCTTCTTCAGCTATAAGCGTACAATGCTTTATTAAAGATTTACCGATTGTGTATACTTTTTTGGATTTGACAATCAATTTTGAAGTATCAAACGATAGAGCTAATGTTTTTTCAGATATTGCATAACTTGTTTCGTTGGGTCAAAGTTTCATTTTTTTAAGATTCATTAGTTTGCCTTGCTCGTGGACGGTCACACTAATTCGGATGTACGATCTTTAAACGACGTTTCAACTTTGCTAGCTTTAAATCATTATTGGCAAGAAAACAGTTGTGCATAGTACGCACTGAGATCTAGTCTCCCCATTTATTTCTATTGAAGTACAGTTCAGTGTAATCCAATCGCCATCGTACTTTCGTTTCGGCGGCATTTTTCTGCAAACAAAATAATTACATTATTCCCACCTACTTAGTAACCTATGTATATTAATACTTGAAAATGGTCACAGAAAAAATATGGATAAAAGATCGCTAATTTTAATCACAAACCCCTTGGACTGGCGTACAAAGAAAATCGCAATTGTCCCATCCGTGCACCTCGCCCTGGCGGCCTGGTTCTCACTTATTTAATATTTTTAGGATGGCTTCGCGGACCACTTCGGGTGCTTCCAGGGACCACCGGTTAAGAACCACTGCTTTAGATCCATTAAGCACATTATGAAAAGTTTAATTACACAATCTCCGATATCGTACGGAAATCACTTTGAATGAATAAATGAATGAATGAATGAATAAAAAGTATATTGAAGGAATATTGTTAAAAAACACGTAGTGAAGAGAAATAGCGCATACCGAGAGCTACATAATGGTAATAGACTTAAATTAAGATATACCTCTATATGCAAGGGAAAAGTACAAATAAACGCTGCTACGGAAATCACTTTATTTTACAACACTTTCATGTCCTTTTCCTTAGAACTCATTTTCCTTTTCTATTTCCTTTCTACCCCTTGCACCATAACTTTCCACAGTTTTTTCACATTAATGACCTTTTTTTTTTTCCTACAAAACATCTTTTTTTCCGAATAGTTTGGTCTATTTAAAAATATTTCCGTTACTTAGCAGCTTCACCTTCATCAGACCTGCTCCTGTAAAGTTTATGACCTAATAGAGTTTAGGTCGTTGGATTTTGCTGGAAAACAAAAAAAAAAAAAGTAAAATTCCTTGTAATGCGACCGTTTTCATTTATATATCATTTGTCGGATCTCTTTTTGAGATAAAATGACGACCAATGATAAATGCAAATTTTGAATGAAGTAATCTATGAAATTCAGACAAAAAAAAAAAAAAAAAAAAAAAAAAAAAGAAAAAGGCTGAACAACGTAAAGCAGATTTTTTCAAAGACGAATTTTTTTAAAAATAATGATCGATATCCGGTAGATAACATAATTTTACAAGAGGCTATACGAGATTTGTAAATTACGAATGTATCTGTACAGTTGCATCGGTGGACGTAATAAAATTCTACCGTTGCTTTCTGTAATCAAATCCTTAACATTAAAAGAATATTTAAATTCCTTCCATGTACGGCTGAGTTAAGGCCCCGTTATTTAAGGAGAAGGAAATGAACATTCTAAGTGATTATACTGAGGGATTCATTTTCGGCGCTGCAGAAAATCAGTAATGAAATAGGGCAACATGTTAAAGAATATTACAAAGGTCTGTGGAAAAATACGATAAAACGATAGTTGCGATATAAACATTTCATACCCGAGCGAGGACACATTGAGGTTGAAGGAAACGACGCAGGATCCGCACTGAATACTCGCTAAATAAATAGAATTAAATATCCATCGAATACAAGTTTAAGAATACGACGGAATGTGAAAATGGAACTAATATTGGGAAAATTTTAAATATTAATAGAGGAAAAAGAACACTACTACATATACCTGATTGTTTACATTGCGGCAATATGTACGATTAACGCGATAAGATTACAGGTAAGTTTTTGCTATCGCCGAATGGATGAGATTCCAGCGGACGACATGAAGCTGTTGACTTCGTAATTTCTAAAGTTTTATTACAATTAACCGAAAATTTGATGTAAGCAATACTTTCCACCCGCTTTAGGATTACTACCGGGGTGAAAAAGAAACCTTCGACGCGGTGAACAACCATCCTCGTCGCCATTTATGTTCAGCTTCGGAAATTGGGTTTACAGAGTACCAACACCCTATTTGTATTTTAGGTGTCCGTTTCTGAACCTGTATTATTTTATAATTGAAAATTTTTTAAGAAATCACTGTCACGAGATCACGGTGTCTCATATTCATGACTAAAAGCTAATTTTTTAGCGGAAAGTGCGATTTTCAGACGGACATTCTAATTCGCGGTATTTCGAATACATCGAATTGAAGAGTATCGGAAGTTTTTGGGAACGTAAGTACGAATTCGTTACAAATATCGTCCATCAACAAGAGACACGCGTAACTTATTACTTCGGAGGCTAGATTCACTTTAAAACACAAAAAATGTAAAATGCAATTTATCAAAATTAATAATTATCGGCTTACGAGTTTCGTTTTGTATGCCCATATTTATTAGTACATTAAATAACGCGCTTATTTAAAATTTATCATCGAATTGTACCGGCTATTTTTTTATTAGTTGTCTTTAAGAATCTATTCTGTTTTAATCTCGAGTCCTTTCTGCTAATCCGAATATTTTCATCATTAATGCAGATGTTTCCATCAGACAAAAGATATCTTGTCAAATGTTTAAAGCTTTCTCGGTAATTAATAAAATCCTTTTAATAAATTTTCAGAGACATTGTGTTGTTCAAATAATACATTCATCTTTGACGTTTCGGTCGCATTGCACCGACCATCATCAGAAAATCACTAAGCTAACGAAACAGTAAATACGATCTTACATAATAAAAATTAACAAGAAGTAGAGTAACCAACAAACCGACAAACAAAAAAACCCCGGAAAAAACAAAAAATCCGCAAGTGCCAGCGGAAAAAGTAAACACATACAACTGAAAAGACAAAATTATAAAATAACCAGCTAGTGCTTGTATCATCACTAATCAATTCGATAACAACTGGTTTCCAAGTTGTAGGAATTAGCGGACCATCTTCTTTGTTGAAATTAATGACTTTCCTAACTAACCTTTTACATGTATATACATATATATATATTTTAGTTAGGAAAGTTATTGAAATTGAAAAACGACCGAATTTGAATAAAGAAAATGATCTGCGTATTCCTACAGTTTGAAAACCAGTTATTGAATTGATTGTGCATTAGCTGATTTTTTTTTAAATTTTTTATTATTATTATAAAATAATAATAATAATATTATTTTATATTTTTGGGCGCGCTAGAGGCTTTGACCGAACAACTACAAAAGTTTAAATTGAGAGACGATTAGAGATAGAGCTTGGGAAAGATTGAAGAACAGCTATTGTAACAGGAGTTGGGAAGGAAAGAATAAAGCGAGAATTACAAGGAGCACGAAGACCCAGTGTTGCGATTTTGAAGTAGAAAGCAGAGCGTTCAGAAGCAAAGGGCATTCAAAAAAGATGTGGTTTGCAATATAAAGTGAAGTAGAGGTAGAACTGCGAAGGTGATAGTCGGGAGAGGAGGACAGGGAAAAACGAAAACGTGAAGAAGGGAGAAGAGAGTGATTAAATCGCAATCCGATTAAATAAACGACGATCGCGAAGAGAGCTGATAAAAAGAGAATTGAAACCATAGCTGAGGACAACCGGTTGTATTTGAAGATGATAAGAGGCAGGATTAGAAAATAAAGGATAAATGTCCTACCACAGTCGGGAATGATGACTGTTTATTTTATGATTTTGTGTTTTTTCTCGGTTTTGTTTGTTGGTTCGGTTTTTACTGTTCCGTTTAACGGCGTGTTACTTCTTACTAATGTTTATTACGTAGGACCACGTTTACTGTCTCGTTAGGTTAGTTATCTAATGGTGATGGCCGATGCAATCCGTTCGAAAAGTCAAAAATGAAATACATTAACACAGTGCCTCTGAAAATGATTTAAAATGAAAAGAGATCTTTTTTTTTTTCTGCGCTCGAATTAAACCAGTTAAGTTACCCAAAGAACAAACTAAAATGACCGATGAAATAATTGATCAGGTCAATCTAATTAAGAAACATTTTTTCCCAATGTATTACAACATTTTTCGAACAATACATTTTAAAGATCTTTATCGAATGAAACGACGAAGTAGTTTAATGTGTGTGTGTTTTTTTTTGTTTTTTTTTCTTGTTACTGCAACTATTATAACTAAAGCAATATTAAAATTTCGCCGTAACAGCATTATTCAAAATACGAAAAAATCACGATACACTAAAGACGATATAATCGGTAAAAAATTCCTACATTACTGAGCTTGACGTCATATTCTATGAACATTATTTCTATATAGCGAAGTAGCATTTATTACCTTCTTAAATCGATTTAATGTATCCATCGTATTTTGTCTTATTTTCACTTACTGATTTTTGCGTACCGTATTTGGTTGTGATAATTCCGATCGCATTTCAAACAACATAAATACTTCGGGTTTTCAAAAAAATGAAATATTATATTTGAAAAATGTGAAAATTTTTGTTAACGCATAAGAAATGTGGTAAACGTAACATACAGGCCCGTGCCCAGAATTTTGGAAAGGAGGGGGTTTTGAAAATTTTTTTCGCATATTTATTTTATAAATAAAAATACACTTTTCACTAATATTCATGCTATTAATAATTTCCATCATCTTGATTTATATATTAATAATTTAAATAAACGAATTACTGTATAAACATTAATAAAAATTATATATGTTATTGATTATACTCGTAACAAAAAATTTTGCATAAAATTTTAATGAAGTACCTAAGCTATTTCAGTTCTCATGGGGGGGGGGTTAACCCCCAAAACCCATCCCGTGGACACGGCCTTGGTAACATATATATATATATATATTTGTATATGCAAGCGTTCTTGTATTAGATAATTATGTTACAAATGAAATTAATTGTTTCAGCCTGTGTAAATTCAAAGTGATTGTTTTGAAATACTATTGAAAATAGGGCTTCTTTAGTGCTGACCGCAAAATGACTATTACTAAAAGTCCGATGTGCAGTGTACCAATAAAAAGTCGTTTCTTTTTTAAAATAATGTAAAAGTCAAGATGATAGAAAAATGAGATGGATGAATTAAAAGTAGGTATGTTACACCGTGACAAAACACATTTAAAAGAAAACTGAGATTAATGAATGAAACGGTAGATTATATAAAATTAAATTTTGTTAATGTTATTAAATATAATTGATTTAGTAATTACTGTTTTTGAATTTTACGAATCTTACTGATGTTGACGTTTCAACCTCCATATCGAAAGATTAATAGTAATTTTAATTTTATTGGGTCACAAATAAATTTTAATTCCGAATGTTTAATAATTTACTAACACAAATTATTACATATTTTAATTTTTTAAAAGACTGATTTATTATTTGAAGCTCTAAAATAAAAATAAAACAAAAAAAAAAAAACAAAAAAAAAATTGGTTTATTTCCTCTGAAATTAATCTAATCTGCTTCGAATGGGACACCATTCGCACGAGTGAGGTAGTCATAGACTTGCGCAAAGCATACCATTGTTATTATACCAGTATCAGGGGGGAAAGTAATAAAATTAAAATGAAATTACCCGTCAAACACGTATGCCTACGAAATTGTAAGAATCCGGGTTCGCATCTACAGACACTGTCGATGCAAGTGCTGTTCGCCACCTTTTTGGAGCACTGCTCTTGAATTAAACACTCAAATCCCAACATTGTAGCTGAAATAAAAAATAACAAGGAACGTTTTATAAATTTTCCTGTACAAACAAGTTTACTTTAGTATTACAAATACATTTCTCCGTAAATAAGAGTAAAATAAAAAAGAAATTATTATTTAATATTATTCGATAGAATTGTGCGTAACTCGATTATCCTCCTCTTACGTTTTCGTTCCGTTTTACTAATCACGAAGCTATCTGGGATCTTGACCAAATCTACTTTGAATGTCCCCATCCCTCCGCCATTCTTTATCTAATTTGTCATCTCTTAAACTTCTTAGAATCTCATACATCCTGTAATCCTTCTGGCCGTCCATTAGTTCCTTCATTTTATCAATTTCTGACCGAATTAGCATTTAACTAAGTTTTTGCTTTCGTATCGTTCCTCGGCGGGAGTCCTTTATTGAATTGTCTCGAAAAAAACAAAAGAATATAAAAAAATAATAAAGCATCCCATTATCAAACATTTGAACCATTACAAAAATTTTTCCAAGGTTATTACGACTAGATTGTTTATTTAATTTATGAAGGAAGTAGTTCAGAATGGTTAAAAACTATACGGAGAATAAAGTAAAGTGAGTCTCTGGCAGGGTGTCTGATATTCTGAAATTAACTTGTTCATAGTGTATATTTAAGAGTTTGTAATGGGGGGAAAAAGTGAAAGGTTAGAGATATTACAAAGAAATTTAAAATCAGATAATATTTGTATACAATGAAACGCAGAAAGAAGTAAGAGATACGTGGGAATATACTGCGTATGAAACGTGATTTCTACAAATCATTGTGCGATAAAAAAAATGAAAAAAGTAGGAAATATAATACTGATAACAGTTTAGATACAGATGTAGACAAAGGAATATAAATGATATCATATTGCAAAAAGTCAAATTCTGCTTGAATTAGAAAAAACTATCGAAAGGAATCATCGGATTAAGAATAAACCTGGAGAAAACGAAGGTAGTGAAATATGGAAAAGATGAAGAAAAGGATATAAATATAAATTTATATAGAACAAGACGCCGTAGTAAAAAGTCGATACCTCGATATACTTAAGTGAGAAATTTACAGCAGAAAAAAAGTCACAAGGAATGGAGTCTGACTAAGAACCCTATACCCAGGATGGAGAAACAATGTTCAAAACATATGCATCCTAAAAAGAGAAGAAATGGTATTACAGAAGTTAAGAGTAAAAGTAGTTAGCCGTCCCATACCATGGCTACATCGGCAATTACAGAGGTCACAGTACCGACGGACAAAGGAATCAGCTTACAAGTAATTAAGGAAGAAGAAACACGGGATGTTTAAAAAGCAATTAGAACCATCAAGCGCCAATGCTATATAGAACACATAGCGTGCTGTAAAGAGTGATCCGAAAGTTCAACGACTTTCTCCACCGCTATAAAGCAAAGCTTATAATTCTTAATTATGAAAAATAATTACGGCGACGACTGCGAAAACACCACCATCTTGTCAAAAAGAAACAAATAGAATTTACGCCCAACACTGTGGCCACACTAGAATTGTTTCATAGCGCGACTTTTGGCAAAACTGCGATGGTGGTCGCAGTTTCGTTGGAAGGAGGGGACATTTCTAAGTCAGTATATATATCCAGTTTTCATAATGGTAGCACGCATATCTCGCGTTCTGTGTGCGTTTAGACAAAGTAAGATTTTTACACGTGTCGTGAAAATGTGCGATGTAAATACAGAGCAACGTATCCTGTGATTAAATTCTTGGTCAAACGCGGACTAAAACCGCTATCGGAAATCCTCGTACAATTACAAGAGACGCGTTTAAGGAAGACGCTATAAAACAACCGACCGCTTTCAAGCGGGCTAAGCGGTTTATAGACGGCCGTGAATCAGTCGGGGACGATCGGCGCCGCGGCGGTCCTTCTACCGCAAAAACAGCGGCAAATACTGAACGTGTGCGCGTGTTCCAAGACCGTCGAGTGAGTTGTCGAATGTTAGAAGAAGAGTTAAACATCAACCGCGGGCCCATTCGGCAGATTTTAAATGGCGATCTAGGAATGCGCAAACTGTGAGCCTAAATGGTTCTAAAACTGCTCACAGCTGAGCAAAAAGAGCTCCGCAGATCCATCTGTCAGGACATGACTGATCGAATTGACGCTCGAGGAAGCCAGTGGATGTCGTCCATTATCATGGGGAACGAGTCTTGGATATTCGAATATGACCCTGAGAGACAGAGCATGCAGTGGGTGGAGAAGGCCGGGGAGCGTCCGAAAAAAGCTCGCATGTCCAAATCAAGAGTCAAGTCTTTACTGATCGCTTTCTTCGACATCAACGGCGTTGTTCATCACGAATGTGTTTCCGCAGGCCAGACAGTCAATGCAGTATTCTACATCAAAGTTTTGAAACGGTTACGAGCCCGCGTGTACCGCGCATGACCCGAATTGGCCGAGAAGGGTTGGGTGCTGCATCACGACAACGCGCCAGTGTGCACAGTCGTCCTTCGCTTTACGCCAGTTTTTGACGCTCCACAGAATCCTCACGCTCTTGCCCCCCCTCTACAGCCCGGGCCTGGCTCCGTGCGACTTTCATTTGTTTCCTTAACTCAAAAGTTAACTGAAAGGAAACCGATACGACGGCATTACTGAAGTCGAAAGTGTCACGATGAGGGTCCCAATGGACCTATCTTGATGGTGGGGTAGGAGAGGGCGCTTCTAAATATGGGTCGAACGTTGGAGGCGGTACGTTGACCTCGGAGGAGACTACTGTGAAAGTGTTTAGAATAAGTTTCCCCATCTTCCTCTTTTTAGGCCCTCCAAAGCACAATTCTACGAGTACAATTGTCACACCTCGTATAATATATATATATATATTTGTATTGTGCTTTGAACAAACAGTTAGTACATTTGAGAAACAGGTACTTTTCTACTCTAGTTTAATGTGATGCCCATGAGGAACAGCTGGTCGAAGCGGGGTATAATTTAAAATAGAAACGTATGAAAAAATTATTTTTATTTTGTTATTCTGTCAGTCTCAACGATAAAATGGAGTTGCATATTTCAAAACCGAATGCGGCTATCTTTTTATTTAGTTTACTCGGAAAATTTATTTTACATCTTGGTTAAAATTTCAGTACATTTTACATTGTTCCATAACATATAACATTTTCTCAAATTTGAATTCAGTTTGTATACTAGATGTGGCGGAAAAAAGGCGATGTTATTTAGGAACACATTCTAGGTAATTTCTCGCTCCACTCTATAAAGGTCAAACGTGCAAAATATCATTATCTTTACCGAAGCGAGTTGAAAATGTTTACGTAACGACCCCTAAAAATAGACGCAATAGGAAAAAGTCGATTCTCCCCCATCTTTTAATCTACATTAAGTTGATTAGGGACGGTAAAATTCTTTGTTGTTTCAGCTCTGATGTTTACTCGCGTTAAAGTGACCTGAAAGTTCTAAAATATTAACGGGAAAAGTCGAACGACAAACTTACCGTTATCGGTGGTACTCGCATTCGTAAATTTTTCATATCGCCCCCTCAGGTATTTAGAGGAGATAAAAGAACTGTCCGAGATTTTTCAATAGAATATATTTCTAGAAGTGAACTATAATAAGTCTATTTATCTAAGTTCACGAGACACTTTTCGTAACGCTAAAAATTTATCATTTTAGCAATATGCCGGTGAAAGTGATGGCGTATTTAGGAAGGGAAAGTTCAACGGATTCAAATGAAAGTAAACAAAATTATAGATTTCCTTTAAATATAAAATTAATATTTTTTTTCAAGTGTTAAAGTGCTTTTCGTTTAGTTTGTTGGCAAAAATAGTTTTATTTTCTATATGCGAACATAAAAACAAACTAGACAAATATTTATTCAAAAATCGATTTGAATCAAAATTCGTATTATAATATTTCTTTTCCCTTGGAATAGAGACTAAATTTTGTATTTTCATATTTAACGAATCATTCTAGTTTTTAGGGATAAAAGTTAACTTAATTCTGAAGCTTCACAATTGGAATACGAAACGAAGAATAAAAAAAAAAAACAACCAAGGAATTGCATGACTTACCGTAATCAAACGGGAAAAAATCTTCAGTGACTCATCACTCATCATTATTATTCCTTCCTTTTTTTAAATGGGAAATTGATTTTCTTCGTATAAATTTATTACATTAAATTTATAAGAATTTTAATTGCTCTAGAGTGAGAAAAAAATTATATTTGATCACACTTTGCATCATCCCTGTACGCTGTTTAATCGTGGAGGTTATTATGATCAGAGCACGGTCTAGATGCATATTAGCAAAGCTTGTTTTTCCCTTAGTAAAAAAACTAAGATGCCCAAATGTAGTCGAAAGAGTATTTTTTTTTTTTGAAAAATATATGTTTTTTTTTCTTTACATAAATATCTTTTGTCATGTCGTCGAATTATCCTATACTGAAAACTTATATATATATATATATATATATATATATATATATATATATATATATAACTTTGTGTAATATTTACTAACTACTACATCTTAATCTATCTTTTTACTTATCGATAATTAATAATCTATTTTCTATTCTATTATACTCGATGTATTTTTTCTTTACTCTTTTTTGTTTGAGCCTTGTCATTTTATTTTATGTTTATTATTTTTATGTTTACATGTTCTTCTTTCTGAAGCCATTTCTTTATTTTCCGTTTCCTTTCCCCTATTTTTTCTATTATTATTTCTTTAGGTATTTTATTCAACAACTGAGTTATAATATATTTATTCGTTTACTCCCCCATCTTTGTTCTTGCTAACGGCAGTTGGTATTTTTCCTCAACTCGTATTCTGTTATTACAGACGATTTGTTAAAGACTACGTAATTTAACATGCGGTGCGTCGAAAACATTTAACAGTTACAAATTAGGTGGGCCATAATTAGTTTAGTTAGAATCCTACACAAATGGCAGTTTCTATGAGACATGCAGGTGCATCTCACTCAAATCGGTTTCAGTAATAAATAACCCCTGTAAACAGATTAAAAAAAAAAAGAAATTAGAAAATTACGATGCACTGTTAGGATCGAGAGGGGTAATTTATTATGGATACATGTCCCCAAAATTTTCTAATTTTTTTTTTTTTTTTTTTTTTAGCGGAATTATTGATACGTATAATATATTAAGATAATAAAATGCGAATAAAAAATATCGAATTGGAAATAAGTGAATGATATCTCGAAGTGGAAACACTTCCCGAAGTTAACTTCTATCGCTGTGACCGTTACAACACCTACGTTATGTAAGTAAATATCGCTATTTTTGATTTTCAAACATTTTTCGTTTCTGTTTCATTTGATTGAAGTAAAACACGTAATAAGACCTCTAATTTTTAATTTAAACTTAAATCTGACGTTCATTGTCGGTTTTTAAGATAAAAAACAGTTCCATAAGGTAAACATAAAAACATATTAAATTGGTAACAAATCCAAGTATATCAAACAAATTTAAATGTATAAACGATTATACTAACTTAGAAACGTTTTCGGACATATAGCTCATCAACAGCTAAAGTTTATAAAACGAACACAAAGTATGTGATCAAAATAAATTTCTAAGTTAGTACAATCGTTTATACATTTAAATTTATTTTGTTAATACTTGGATTTGTTACCAGTTTAATAATATTTTAACAAGCGGTGTGTTAAAGGATTCTGTAACAAAAACATGTCTGCTATCTATAGTAAATAAACGTAGTTAAACATTATCGAAAAATTTACAGCGATATATCCGAGATCGAAATAGTGTGTATCTATAACAATATAACTGTTGCGATTAATTATTAAAAATATATTCGGGGGTTCGGCAGTGGCTTAGCTGAAACCTTGGAGACCCCCCCGCGCGAAAATCTCAATGAGGCCCCCTTAAGGACATCAAATAATCACTTTTTCCTTTATTTTTATCTATTATTATTTTTTTAGTTAAAAACAAAAGCAAATGAAATAAATAGATACATAAATCAACACGTAAATTATATTTGATAGAGATAATTTATTTGAAATTTTTATTAAATTTATTAATGAATGTAATTTGTAAAACTTTATGGAGTTAAATAATTATGAAAGTTACAAAAGTTTTAAACGTTATTAAAATCGATGTAAATAAAAATAATTTTATTTGTATCCACAACTCTTACATCAGAAATTATTTAAGTTAAAATATTGTTACGGTAGCGTTGTGAACGAGTTGCATTTTTTGTTGCGAACTCGTCGATGAGTTCATCAGTATTGAGCTTTTTAGCTCTTTCAAATTCAATCGATAGCTAAACCAGCCAATCACGCTATTGTACTACACAAATAGTTTTTTATTTCTTTTCGCTAAGCCATTGGTGTTCGGCTTATCATACGGAGTAGAATTGTAGCAAATCAAGAATTCTTAAAATATTTCGCGAGCTATTTAAAATGACTGGAGAACATTCCACCGCCGGACATTTTATATGTTCCAGCATTTTAGGTCCGTTTTTTTCTCTCTACCACCGAGATCATTATCGTTTGCGCCTGATTTTATGTTATAGAATCAGTTGATCTAAAATTTATTAACACGCTAAAATTGTTAATTTATTGCAACGTTGAAAAACAAGCAAGATTAGTCTACGAGTTTCAGCAACGTTTATTGTCAATTTTTCTGACCGCGTACGAATTGCATGTGTCTTCCCCCGGGTTCGTTCTGATCAAATAAATTTAGTAAGACGCTCCAGTAGTTCGATTTCATATACAGTCGCGCCAAAAAGTCTAAAATGCTTTGCTTGCATGCGAACGACATATTTACGAGAGGCACTTCTTCAGTTATTTCAGAATGTTTTATAGTGGAAAGGGACACCGGCGCTCGTCCATCGCCGTAAAGACTCCACAAATCGATGCCGCTACTCTGAAGCCTAGAAAACCGTTATCCGTTGTATAATTATTCACAGCGAAATACGAATAAGCAAAGTTCTCTTTCTTTTCGTGTGACGGCCGATTCCGATGTATCGTGCAATCCAATTTATTTCTGGTAGAAAATTACCTAGCACAAGCCGGCGTGTTGCACGATACGGACCGAGTCGCAGAATGTCGTGACAAGATGCGGTGCAGTTTACCACACATTATACTAGCTATTAACACGCGCATGTTGTTTATTTATAACTGTAACGATTTTACGTTCGCTCGAATGCTTTCAGGGTCGTTTGGACAATAAAGTGGGCTACGAGAAAGTTCAGAAGAAATTTGAAATTTTCTATAGGCTGCGCTTTAAACAGATCGATTGTATTTCGAATAAAAATATTTATTTTTTCGTTGGACTCATCAACCAAGCGACCTTTACTCAGAAGCGATTAAATGGAAAAGGAATGTTAATTAATAAAAGAAGAAAAAAAAAAAAGGGAAGGAAAAGACGGAATATAAGAACCACAGTAAAGAGTAGGGAGGTCAAGCTTCGAAAAATTGAAATATAAAGTAAATGAATACTCAAAGACCACATGATCGGCGTCAAAACAACTGCATTATTAGAATGGAGAGAATGTAGGGAGGAAATCAGTAAAAAATAAATAAAATTGTCTTTTTAAAAACCGAAGCGTGATCTTAAAAAATATAACCCTGCGAGGCACAGGTTGTTTTACCTAGAGTCACCTTCTCCAGTAAGTGTAGTCGCTCGATTGTCTAGTCCCACTGGCAGAGAAACGAAACAACAACCGAGTGAGTTTCCTATACGTTCATGTCGTGCAGGGCGGACATTTTCTGTTCTTAAGCCAGCTAATCAGGGAGGCTAAATTAGAAAACTCTTAACACATCGCTGATAGAAAAACGGAGGAAGGTTCACTTGCCGAAGGTGTTCCTGGCAATAAATACCGTTAAGATTTTCACTGCGTTAACAACAAATACCAGTCTAGAGCAAATAGGCGAGTACCCTCGGTGCCTTAAAATCGGGTCCTTTCGGCTAAGGGAGAAAACCCCTAACGGAAAATCCTGTAAAAATCCACTGGAGTACGCTTACCAAGTAGTTGGCATGCAAATAAATACATTATTATTAATGGCCTCTAGTTTCTGTTAGGACTCGCACAGGCCACCTGTGCGGTCTAGAGGAGTACGAAAAATCTGCGCGGTGAAAACTATAAGGTGGCATCATGTCGAAGACACAGAAATAGCTATATGAAACGATAAGCGCACCGTTTATTGCAGGAAAATTAGCAAACGTAATAATATGTAGAAGCAAAACGATGCATCATAGATATCTTAGAAATGAGTGAAGTTAGGTGTGGCCAAGATCTTATAAGTTATGATATATATTCCGAAGCCGGAAAACATGAAAATAAAGTTGGGATCCTCGTTTCACAAACGCTCTGAGTGTGATTATTTCTGAGTAATACGAAAATTAGATAAAGCCTATATAGCCGTAGTCATTAGTAGTGTAAATATATGTACTCTGCCCGCAGTCTGTGATGGGGGTGAGATCGAAGTACTTTATATGAAGATATTGAAAAAACTAAATTCAGACCAGGCAGTGCATTGTTCATAATGGGCGATTTCAGTGCGAAAATCGGTAACAGAAACGCTGGAGAACGTATTGTTGAGACGGTCTAGGACAACGAAATGATAGAGGAGACAGACTAATCTAGTTTATCAAATAATAATATGTGGCATAACCTTCAAACACCATCCTCGAAGACTATATAAAAGCCAGGAATCAGATGTATTACATCCTTTTTAATAGGAAATATAAGAACACGATGCTTAACTGTCGCACATATCTTTCAGCAGAGTGCAACAGCGCCTACATTATGTATATATATATATATATATTGGTAAAGGTAAAAAAAAAAAAAAAACAGTCTTATCCTCAGTATAACAAAACCAGAATAAATACAAGTCCGCTAAAAATTAAAACTCGAACTAATGAACTTAGCAGAAGTCTGCAGGATAAAATTAATAAAATTTAGGTAAATGGAAATGTTTAGGAAATATGGCAGGCGTGGAAATCAGTGGTGATAAAAACAGCAGGGGAAGTCCTGAAAAGTAAAAATATGACAAGGAAAAAAATGTTATGGATGACAGATGAGATTCTGGACTTCATGGATAGACGAAAACAAATCAAGAATAGAAACAGTCGGAAGTACCGAATAAAGAAATAAATAAGAAATTTAGAAGAGCAAAATTCTCTTACTGACATTAAACTTTAGAGTACTTATAATATAAAGGCAGACTCTCCGGAACATGTATCACGAAACTAAGTGATTAATGAAATTGCAAAAGAAGAAATGAGATAATTGTTTAGATTACAATTGCAGTTTGCGTAATTTGTTTATTTACTTTAGTTTACTTAATTTTTTTGTTCCATTTTATTGTATGTTACATTATTTGATCTTTATTTTCGTTTACTTTTTTATAATTTTTATGTATAAATTTTAATAGCCAGCGATATTTTTTGTGTAGATATAGCTTTCGTCTTTTTCTTTCCACCAAGCTGATGCCGTATTTCTTTTACCTTTTACCTTTTGTTTTTTTGTGTTATTGTTATGTTAACTTTTATCCGGATCCGAAGTGAGCTGTTTTGTAAACGAACATTTTTGTTATTTAATTTTATTAATCCGAAATTGCGATCTACTGTATGAAATAGTCCTTTTCAGGACTTTAGCAAGAATTTATCTAATTATTACATAATTTCTTTTGGTTTATCTACATGCTGTAATTTCTATCATTAACGGCAATCTAACAATAACATTTGGTCCTCCGAGAGCCGGATAATTGATAACCAGCAAAACTGTAAGTACAATCATTATTATATCGTATAATGGATCATCCGAAAGTTTTAGATAATATTAATAAATTAAACAATAAACGAAGATATACAGTAGATCAAATTAAAAAAGCGTTTTCGTCTATTGAGGCCATATTAAAGGAAAAAGTAGATCAAAAAAGTGCACAGATTTTAAAATCGTATTTAGATGAAGCAAACGCGGCAAGAACCGAATTTAATAATATTCAGTTTAATCTGTTAGAATTAATCGATGCGGACAAGGCAGAGTTTAAAAAGCACGAAGAGGAAATTTTCAATCAAGGAGAGGAAATATCGAATTTGTTTGTTAAGTATACAAGTTTAGTCGAGTCAAGTCGCGAAGTTATTCAGTACAGTTCGTCTCGGTTATCAATATTAAACCGATCAGTAGATACCGAGCTTAATGCAACTGCAACGCCTAGGCTACCTAAAATAGAATTACCTTCCTTTAATGGGGATATAAAAACATATTTAGCATTTGAAGGTTTATATCTAAATTTAGTGCATAATAATACCAATTTAACAAAAGTGCAGAAACTATATTATCTCAAAAGTGCGCTAACGGGTGAGGCAAAGCGATTAGTGCAAGATGTAGAATTATCCGAAGACGCCTATGACGAAGTGTGGCAACAAATTACGCTTAGGTATAATAACAAGCGAATGATTGTTAAATCACACCTTTACGACTTGTTTAATATCAAAAAAGCGAAAAATGAAGCGGAACTTCGTCGTGTGTTAGATTTAACCGATCAAGCATTAAAAGGACTTAAAATTTGTGGCGAGCAAACGGAAAATTGGTCCACTATATTGTCATACTATTTTGGCACAAAAATTGATGATGACACTAAACGAGATTTTGAAAATAGAATTACCAACAATACAACATTTCCATCCTTTAATCAAATTAGGCAGTTTATAGAAATCAGAGCCATTAATGTTGAAACGCGCGATTTTGAAAAATGTTATAACGAACCATATCTAGAGCGAAGAATTATGGACAAAACATTCAAGAAATCATCATTTAATGTTACATCATCGAAAAAACCTGCATGTATAGCGTGTAATGACCAACATTTACTAATAGAATGTTCAACGTTTTTGTCAAAAACTCCAGCAGAACGTTTTAATTTAATACGTAATAATATAATCTGTGTCTAAATTGTTTTGGTTTCAATCATACTGCTAATTTTTGTAAGCGTTTAGGTTGTAAGTTCTGTGCTAAAAAACATCATTCGTTACTGCATTTCGATGTAAAAATCTGAACCGAGAGGTAGTACTCCTAGTTTACCATTGGAAAGTCGAACTGCCTTTAATCTATCTTGTTTAGGTGCGATAAAAACCAATAAAACCATTATTTTACCTACCGCGCTAGCAATTTTTGAGTATGGTAATGCCACAGCGAAAGCTCGAATTCTGTTGGATGGATGTTCACAGGTAACATTGATAACTGATACTTTTGTTAAAAAACTTAAACTACCAACTCATAAATCAATGGTCGAAACTCGTATTCATGGTGTCGGAGGCAATGCAGTATGTGCTTCACATACATGTATCTTGAAACTGGTTTCCAATTATGAACCGTTTGAAATAAACATTGAGGCAAATATTGTGCCCCAATCGTCGTTGCCTTACTCAGTATCCAATTTATCTACGAACTTAAATCCAAAACTGTTGGATCAATTTAAATTAGCGGATCCAATTTTCTTGCAGAAAGTCGTTAATATACCAGCGGTGGATATACTCATCGGTGCTGAGTACTATGAATCTTGCTTATTGAATAGAACTCATCGGATCGACACTTTAACTTTAAGAGAAACCTATTTTGGATGGGTTATGAGTGGACCAACGGTTAGTACTCCAACGGAGCCTATTCCTGATTCATCCTTTTCATTTCTAACCATTGAAGATATTGATGAAAAGTTGTCGCGCTTTTGGGAAATTGAAGAAGTACCTAAGGCCAAGTCAGTAACATCTGAAATGGAAGATTGCGAACGGCAGTTTATGGAAACTTATACAAGAAACGAAACTGGTCAGTTTGTTGTTCATCTAACTTTTAAATCCAGATCAGTTCAATTGGGTAACTCATTTAATAAAGCTCAAAAGTGGTTAAATCGTAAGGAGCGATCTCTGGATCCTGATTCTACCGTGTTATATAATGAATTCATGTGGGAATACCTCTTGTTAGGTCACATGCAGTCTAAACCAGAAAGCTTTAGGTCCTTATATTTTCTTCCGCATCGAGCAGTTTTACGTCCTTCTAGCACTTCTACTAAATTGCGAGTGGTTTTTAACGCCAGCGCGAAGACCACAAATGGTTTTTCCTTGAACGATCTTCTTCTAACCGGGCCAGTGATCCAGAAGGAACTATTCGATATTTTAATCTTGTTTCATACTCATCGATTTGCATTTGTCGCTGATATCCAGAAGATGTACCGTCAAATTATTGTCCACCCCAACCACCAGCCGTTTCAAGCGATATTGTGGCGAGAAAAGAAATCACAACCAATTACGGAGTATTGGTTAAATACTGTAACTTATGGGACGGCACCAGCCTCCTATTTAGCAACTAAATGTTTAGGTGTTTTAGCAGACTCTATAGAAAAAGAAAAACCAGAAGCTGCCTTTGCGATCCGACATAATTTCTATATGGACGATCTGTTAACAGGAGCGTCATCTTTAGAAAAGGCTTTACAGCTTCAGCAAGATATTCATGAGACATTAGCTTCAGCTAAATTTATTTTAAGGAAATATCAATCAAATTCTCCTGATGTATTGAAGACTATTGATGCAGACAAGATTGAAACAGACCTAAACATCAATTTATCTCAAGAAAAATATATTTGCGTTTTGGGTCTGGGTTGGACACCAGCTAAGGATAATTTTTATATCAAACCGACACTGAATGCCAACGAACTACCGATAGTTCTAACAAAACGTATTATTATATCTCAGATCGCGTCTGTATTTGATCCATTAGGATTCGTTTCACCATTTACCATCCGCAGTAAATTGTTCTTACAACGGTTGTGGCGGTTACAATTATCATGGGATAAACCAGTTCCTAATGAACTAAACTTTCAATATAGAACCTTCTGTGCTGAACTGAAAGATCTGAAGTATTTTGCAATTCCACGGCCTTATACAGCTCTCCATGACATTGTTAGCACCAAACTGATTGGCTTCTGTGACGCATCCGAGCATGCTTATGCTGCAGTGGCTTATGTATTGTACTCAAGCAGCAGTGGAGAAATGTGTTCCCGCTTAATATGTGCAAAAACACGAGTAGCTCCAATCAAGGCTCTGACTATACCTAGGCTCGAGCTTCAAGCAGCCTTATTGTTGGCCAAGTTATTAAGAAGAGTTGCCGATATTCTGTCCATACCTATGCATGCCTGCCTTGCTTTTTCGGACTCACAAGTGGTGCTTTCTTGGTTAGCAAAACCGGCGAAGGAATGGAAAACGTTCGTATCTAACCGTGTTTGCAATATCAATGAACTTGTACCCTTTAATCAGTGGAGGTATGTGCCGACTAAAGAAAATCCAGCCGATCTTGCAACACGTGGTATATCTGCTCAATCGTTACTGAAGTCCCAGTTGTGGCTTGACGGTCCTTCTTTCCTTTTATCGGAATCCTTAGAGTCTTCACACATGCCGACTATTGACATTGCTTTTAATCTAGAAAAAGCTGCAATCAAGCTTGCATGTAATGTTGCTGCCGATTCTAGAATACTTTTGGATGATTCGTTTCTGCATCGGTTTTCTTCATACTATCGATTAATATTTACGGTATCGCGCATTCTCGCATTAGCTCGATCCTTTAGACTACATATGAAGCCGGCATTAGCTGTTACTACCAAGATTGTTAACCATGCTCATATAGCTATCATCCGACTCATTTAGAAAACAACCTTTCCGATGGAATATGCCCGATTAGAACGACTAGAACCTGTGGGTAAGCGCAGCCCTTTAAGATCGTTGATGCCTTTTTTGGACGCTAATCAAGTTATTCGAGTTGGAGGTCGACTTCAGAAAGCAAATTTGTCTTATGATAAGATTCATCCTCTCATATTACCTGCCAATCACCATTTTACGATTCTATTGGTTCGACACCTGCACTTAAAATTTTATCATGCTACTAGGAATTTTTTGACAGCCCACTTACGAGCACGATATCATTGGAAATCTTACAAATGTAATAAAGGGAGTTATTCACCGTTGCGTTACCTGTATCCGATATAAGGCTGAGACACAGACTCAATTGATGGCTCAGCTTCCAGCTGCTCGAATTAATCCTAGCCGACCTTTCATGCATGTTGGAATCGATTTCATGGGCCCCTTTGATTGTAAGGCCGCTGGACATAGGTCAAAGGTTCATTTCAAAATATATGCGGCCATATTTGTATGTTTTTCGTCACGGGCATGCCATATTGAGATTGTTTCATCTTTGAGAACGGAAGATTTTTTAAATGCTTTTTGCACCGATTTGTGGCTAGACGTGGAAGGCCTTCCCACATTTATTCTGACAATGCAACAAATTTTGTTGGAAGCAGTAATTGTCTTCAGTTGAACAGTACAGAAATAACCCACTATGCATTATCTGAAAATATCCGCTGGCTCTTTATCCCACCCTGAGCCCCACACTTTGGCGGACTCTGGGAAGCCGCTGTCAAATCAGCCAAACACCATCTTGTTCGTGTTATGAAAGAACAAGTGTACAATTTTGAAACCTATGCTACTGTGTTTGCTCGTATTGAAGCTATTCTCAACTCTAGACCATTGACGTATACGACCAATAATAATGAAATTGAAATCATTACGCCGGGTCATTTACTTATTGGCGATTCACTTTGTGCACCGCCTGAAACAGATTCTACAGCTGGAACCAAAATTGGTCAACAATATTTGGATTTACAACGCCGGGTGCGTTCCTTTTGGTCTGCTTGGAGCCGAGATTACTTGTCTCAGCTTCAAACCAGAAATAAGTGGCAGACCTCGAGATCTAACTTAACATTAAATGATATTGTATTATTAAAGGACGATCTACTTAAACCTACTTTCTGGAAGTATGGAAAAATCGTGGAGTTGTATCCGGATCCAGAAGGACTTGTTCGAACCGTAGCGGTCCTCTCAGAAGGTGTTGTAAAGAAGCGAGCTATTTCATCCATTGTACTTTTTGCGAAGCAACCTTAGATTAACGTTCTCTACGCTCACTGGTGGGGGAATGCTGTTTAGATTACAATTGCAGTTTGCGTAATTTGTTTATTTACTTTAGTTTACTTAATTTTTTTGTTCTATTTTATTTTATGTTACATTATTTGATCTTTATTTTCGTTTACTTTTTTATAATTTTCATGTATAAATTTTAATAGCCAGCGATATTTTTTGTGTAGATATAGCTTTCGTCTTTTTCTTTCCACCAAGGTGATGCCGTATTTCTTTTACTTTTTTTTTTTTGTGTTATTGTTATGTTAACTTTTATCCGTATCCGAAGTGAGTTGTTTTGTAAACGAACATATTTTTATTTAATTTTATTAATCCGAAATTGCGATCATCTACTGTATGAAATAGTCCTTTTCAGGACTTTAGCAAGAATTTATTTAATTATTACATATTTTCTTTTGGTTTATCTACATGCTGTAATTTCTATCATTAACGGCAATCTAACAATAACAATAATAAAAAAACAAGGTGAGCTGCTCTCAAGCAAAGAAGAAGTTGGGAAAGCTTGGATGGAGTATGTTAGCAAGCTATATGAAGATAATACACGGGCACACACAGCTTCTAAAGTTGTTTCTGGGAATAAAGTTCCGGATATTGTGATGCCGGAATTAAAGAATACAGTACGAAAAGCTAAAAGAAACAAAGCAATTGTCACAGACGGAATTAATAATGTCCTTGACGCTTGAAAGTAAAAAAAGAACGTTATGTAGAATGTTGAACATGATATACTGGACCGGAGAAATGTCGGAGGACTTTTGAGTGTTATCATTTATCCTTATTCCAAAAAAGAGTAAGGTTCAAAATTTTCGTACAATCAGCCTGATGAAGTTGTTACTTACAAAAATAAACCGAAGAATTGAGAAGAAGATTGATGGACAGCTGGATGAGATACAGTTCGGTTTTACAGCGCATAAAGGGATCTGAGATCATTGTGTATTTTTGTGGAGGGAGCACAGCTTGAAAAAGTCCATACATACAAATACCTCGGAGTTATCGTAACAAATGACGGTAAAGATGATGAAGAAATAAGTACACTGGGATAGGTACGGTCAGAAGTGCCTTTAATAATCTTGAGCGCAAACTTGGAAACGAAAAAATGAACATAAATCTTCGGCTACAATTATTGAGGTGTTACGCAAGTAATGCGCTATTCCTCAGAAACACGGATAATGACAAAAACAGTATAAAAAATGTGGTGTTATCGTTGTTTATACAGTATTAAATGGGCGGAGAAGATAGCCAACGATGAAGTATTTCAGCAAACTAGGCTCCAGGGAAAAATTCTCCTGTCAACGATATTGGAAGGAAAACAGATCTTTTTACAAAACAAAATGGAACATGGTAGGTTGTTTCAACCTTTTGTGCAGGGAAGAATAGTGGGGAAGGCTCCAAAAGGACTGCACAGAGTGACGATGATGAATATTTAGTTATTTAGCGTTAATCTGATTTAAAGTAATCTCAAAATTTACTATAAAGATGTAACACAGCCTGTTATAAACAGGGCGACCTGTAATGTAAACAGAAGCCAATAAATAATGACGATGAAAAAAAAATTAAAACGACAATGTTTTCTTCTACATCGAATAAAAGAATGACTAGAATTTTGTCATTAAAATACTACCGTGAATTTTAGAATGTGACTAGCTTATTATAATACGGTCCGAATCAGTTTCGAATGCAGCGATAAATGTATGCACAATTAAAGATAATTTTGCTGCGCATCTTATTTTAATTAAGTTGAAAAATGACTAGTATTTTAAAAAATATTTAAAACAGTAAAATGGGCTCTCTCCATTTATAAAAATTTTTTTCATTTTTTTTTCTCCCTTTATGATTATGTCTGCGAAGTATCATCGGTCTATTCAAGCAGATTAATAATGAACATTTTTTAAAAATAAAATGTAAGAACAGAACATGTTACAAAAATTGTCATCAAAGTTTGAAATCTAACTATCAAGTTTTGATCGTTTTTCAATAAATTCATAGAATTTACATTCCACGCGTGGGAAATAATAAAATTTGATTTTTTTTTATGCTTATATGCAAGCAAGTACATGCAAATACATACAGAGAGGAGGCCAGTGATGATCGATTTGAGAAAAATGAAAAAAATAAATAAAAATAATGAGTGGAATTATTTGATGCATGCTTGCAGATATTTTTTTGTGGAACATTCTTTATATGTGCAATCAATGACTTTTTATCGTAGATGTAATTAAGTGAAAGACAGAGATCGCGTGCATTAAATTATTTCATCAGTGTCGGAAATTAATTCAGAAAATTACATGTACGGTTACCGTGACTGCGTGGATGTGAGTGCAGCGAAGAAAAACTTTTTACATCATGTATTTTTATTATGATATGAAGTTTTTGAAAAAAGGAGCCATAGAGGAAGAAGAACTTGGGAAGAAACATAAACTCTATTGAGCAGGACCATTGCAAACTCGATATTTATGTGAAAGAAATTTTTAGGAAAGAATCCCGTAATCTTAGAAGAACAACTGACAGAAACAAATATTAGGGTAATTGATTGGTTACATGGGAGTAAAATTCGGAGTACAATGGGGCAAATAATAATTGGAAAAGCTTGAGCGATGCCAAGCGCAATTCAGGATTTTAACTAAGATTAGGAGGGGTTTCTTGAAGATTTAAGATAAATTCTAGCTTATCGGTAGCTGTTTCTGCTGATGCAGGAATGGAACAGTTGGGGCTGGGAAAAATTAAAGAAGTTAGGTGTTGCAAAGAGAATTAGAAGGAACTTTGTGAGGCGGTATCTTGGGCACTAAGTCAGCGATCCAATGAAAGAAAAGCCCGTTACGATAATTACGATTGTTTAACGGAAGAGGAGGGAAGTATTGACGAGGAACGGGGAGTGCTTTGGTGGATGTGAACGATCGATCTGCGAAGAAAATTCAATAGAGAAACCAGGTTGTTTTGAGATATATCTGAGAAGGAAAAAGCCGAACTGCTAAGATTAGATTTCTTGATTAAACAAGCTTCATTATACAGTATGTTATCGTAGGTCGTGACTGATCGTAAAAAATAGGACACTGACGGTCTTCCGTAAGTAAATAGAGCTACCCATGAATTGTGACGGCTGCGGAACTGAACAAGAATCTGAAGAATGCAACTCTTACACTTAGAACAGCGTGATTTATTGCGGCAAAACTTGTAAGTGCGATCGATGGACGGTCTTAAACTGCATTCCACTGCATGGCGGAGGTGGAAAAAATATATAAAACTGGGAAAAGAAGATGACTTTAATTTAATTTCAACTACATGGATTGACCGGGTTTCATTGCTAAATTTCTTTATCAGTCGTTGGATTGAAGCGACCGGTTCTTCTGTTGAAATTTCCTTTAATAACTCTTTTCTAAAGGAACATTACGAACAATGCTAAAAGAGAATAACAGAATGATATGAAATAAAAGACCCTAAAGCCTTTTTTTGTTAAGGAAGCTAAAGTGAATAAAAAAATTATTTTTTTGAGTCATGCCGCTAAAAAAGAGCCCAAGTCTGCTACTGCCCGCTCGGAAAATTTCCGTAATCAATCTGATAATTTCGTTATAAAGAATTTTAACAACGGCAAAGGAATGTGTATATTCCTTACGTTATCATCGGAGGCTGATTGTAGTGCAATGTGTACTGAGCCCTTAAATCGTGCAGGGAAAGAACGCAGTCAGAATTCATCGGTCTGCGCAGAGAACAAGAAAAGCGCAGAATTGAAACGTGATAGTTTCTTTTTTTTTTTAGAAGTTGCAGATACTGAAGAGGGGGCAAGAGGTCAGAAGTTTTGCGTTTCGCATTAGAATCATTAATCTTAGCGACAACCTATTTTTTTTGGAAGTCGAAGGAGTTGAGTTCTTAAGAGGATTAGAAGAGGCCGGAGCGTGGCCTCTCCTCCGGAATATTCATATGACGTATTAAAGTGAGATAAGTTGAAAAGAAAAATTAAAGTAATGAAGAGAAAAAAATTATCAACAACGGCAGTAAAATTAACAATAGAAACTTAAAACCTTATCAGATAAAATAAGAAATGTCTCACCGAATTGATGAACGGTACAACGCCAACTTTAAAATAAAAATGGATGTTTCATAGTTCTTAGAGAAATCTAGTTAAAGAAAAAAGAACAGATGTCATCTTTTTTTCTAAGCGGATGGAAAAAGTGCACGTCACTTTTAAGTTAATTTCCCTAACATGAGGCGGTCAACTATCTCATCTATAATTAGACTTCGATTTAATCACAGCTTGCTTCCTTCTTCGCTATTCCGTTTCTCCATTACTCAGTCTCCTTTTTTTATCCGTTTGATCCGCTAGAAGCAAACTTCACTTGTGATGCAAATCGCATTTTGCTTGAATGTCCTTCCATTTCTTCAGAACGCGCGATACTGTACTCCGGTCTTTCGCGTCTTATCCTACGCCCTACAGCGCTCACAGCATCCAATCTTTTCCGTCTCCCTTGGTTATTCCTTTGTTACCTTCATTCGTATGTTCCGTTTCTAATAGTTTTCCTTTATAATCATTAATGCTGTCATACCTTTGGATTGGGTAACGCCCTTAGCCGACATGTCAAAAAAAAAAGAGTAAAAAATGCTCTACATAGCCGTTGTCAGTTGTTATATAGAAAGAAAAGGTATTGCCGACTTTAAATAAAGCCGATAGACTTAAAACAAAGTGTGTACAGTTTGTGGTTGTTGCCGTTAGACCGTAAACGTGTTTTATCTTTCGGCAGCAGACAAACAAGAAATCATCTCCATAACAACTAAATATTCAACTGCAAAACGGTTTTTTTTATCGATTTTAGTACAATACAGTTTAGCTCTCTTTTCCATATTCTTTATCTTCATTTAACCGGGTTAATGAAAAACATCAACACCCATCAGTGTACTTTACTGACAAACCCAATGAAAATAATAATAATAATAATAATAATAATAATAATAATAATAATAATAATCCTTAATTACTAAAACTAAAGAAGAAATTTGTACCGAAATAAAAGTAAAAATCAAAAGAGGCATTTATGAAGGTGATAGTTTGAACCCATTGTGGTTTTGTTTGGCTTTGAATACACTATCCAGTATACAACGAAGTGTAGATACAAGATAAAAAGTGAAAAAACAATAAACTACAATTTAACACATTTGTGTTATATGGATGATATTAAATTATACTCCGGAAACAAAAATGACATAAATAATTTATTAAAATTAACAGAAAGTTTTTCTAGAGACATTAAAATGAAATTTGGGATTGACAAATGCAGAATACAGAGTGTATAGAAAGAGAAAATAGCAAAGCAGGAAGGGTTTATAACAAAGAAAGAGGAATACATAAAATCAATGAATGAAGAAGACTTATACAAGTATTTAGGAATAATGCAAAGCAAACGAATTGATCACAAAATCATGAAAGAACAGCTGATTACAAATTATATTAATAAAATAAAGAAACTGATAAAAACACAATTAAAAAGCAAATCCTTATTTCAAGCTATCAATACATATGTAGTTCCGATTTTAACATACTCTTTCCGGGTGATACGATGGAATAAAACTGATATTGACGGAATTAATATTATAACGCGCAAATGCCTAACAAAAGCAAGAATGCATCATTCAAAAGCGTCTATCGAGAGACTGTACATCAAAAGGAACGAAGAAGGAAGGGTGCTTCAATACACTTGGAGAATTTAATAAATAGTCAAATAGAGAAAATGAGGGAATATTTTAATTATAGATAATCAGATTTATATGCTGCAATAAAACAGTCAGATAAGAACTATACCTCGCTTAATTTAAATGGGGTCACTTTTATTAACAACCGGAGGGACTTAAAAGAAACATGGAGTACAAAAGCACTTCATGGAAAATTCCCAGAAGAATTAAAAAACAAAAATGTAGATAAATATTTATCAAATAAATGGCTGATACATGGCGATTTATTTCCAAAACCAGAAGGGTTTTTAGTAAGATCAAACAATAACAACAAGAAAAAACAGAAGATATATTATTAAAGACTCTGATATCTCGGATAAATGTAGAAAATATGGTACAGAAAATGAAACATTTAAGCATACTTTAGGCAGATGTGAACACTTAGCAGCGCGATTTTATCTGAAAAGACATAACGATGTAGCTGCTATAGTTCACCGATAAACTGGAATTAAATACGGCTTAATTAAATCTAAACAACCATATTACAAATATGTACCTGAAAAATTTTTGGTAAATGAGCAGCATAAATTATACTGGGACAGAACTGTGCTGACAGATAAAACAGTAGAATATAATAGGCCGGATATTTAATTGATAAAAAGAAGAAATTCTGCGTGTTAACAGATATCGCCTGCCCCAGATAGAAGAAATATAAATAAAGGATTCGGGAACAAGATAAATAAATATGAAAAACTTAGGGAACAGATGAAGCGTATGCTGAAGATCAATTCAGTTAAAATAATACCGCTAATTGTTGGAAATAATGGTATAATACCGAATGGTTTAGTTAAGAATATAGGTAACCCGTTAGGGGATTGGCGGCATATGTAGTAGATCTTATATAAAAATCAATTTTATTAAACACCGCCACAAATAAAAGGACCTTCCTTAATCATCAAGATAGAGAAAATTTTTAGTACTTGCTAAATACATTAACCGTATTACAAATCTAACCAGCATGGCTATGATTCTTTGGATAATAATAATAATAATAATAATAATAATAATAATAATAATAATAAGATAAAATGCTATTCCCAGTATATGGAGAAATGTTAACCAGAAATAAATGTAAAGGATCGCTGCCTGGTGGTCGCCAGGGCACATCTGGAGTTGGTGCTGGGTGTGACAGCATACGAACCACCAACAGTAGGGATCTGATTAGGCGGGACCCTACTGGGAGCCAAAAACAAGAGCAGGAGGAAATGCCTGGGAAGGTTTTTGCGCATCCTGAAAAAGTTACAGCCAAACAAGTGTTACGCGGAAAAAATAACACGAAAGAAAAGGCAGAATGTGTTTCTCAAATGCTTGAGCATGAGACCACTAAAGCCGGTCTTATAAGGCAACGTCAAAAATGGACAACAAATATAAATGAACTATTATTACGTTGCTATATGAGTGTTACCAAAGGCGAGACAGATAAAATAGGTTACAGAAGGAAATTATTTGAGGAATTTAAACTGAAAGCACCAGAAGAATTTAAAATTAGTGAACAACGATTAGCCGATCAGATAAGAGTAATAAAAAGAAATCAGTTAATAGCCAGGGAAATATTTGACCAAATCAAACAGGAATATCGAAATGAACCTGGCTGTACATTAGCATCAGAAACTGAGGAATCTGCATTAATACTGGAAAATAAGGAGTCTAATGTACCAGAGGTACATAAAAAAGTAAACAATGATTTGATAACAAACCCAGAAATAAATTGCCAGAATATTATAGAAGATAGCCAATATCAAATGCAAACAGCAATGATACAAAACGAATTTAACACCCTGCTGTTGAAATATGGAGAATTGGAACCGTCAAAAAGACCTTATATACCAAAACAACAGGTAACAAAGAAACTAAAAGAAACTGTGGGAATCATAAATGATTTCATATTACCACAGTATGAATTACAAAATATGCGCTTTTGCGAAATTCATTGCCTGCTTTATACAGCAGCGGTAACAGCAGCACATATAAATGGATCTAGAATCCGAGATAAATCGGGTGCTAATGGGAAAATATCACAAAATAGGAATAATATCCCAAACTGGCAAAAAAGAATTGAAAGTAAAATTGCAGAATTAAGAATATTTATTGCACACTTAATGGAATATAAAAAAGGGAATAGTAATAGGAAAATTCGAAAAACGGTAAAATTCGTAAGAACGCATTACAAGATTCACTCAACATTTGAGAGCAATAACTCAACTATTGATGATTACATAGATACAGTAAAACAAAAGCTAAGCCTGTATAGTGAAAGACTAAGAAGATACAAAAAAAGTAGTAATAGAATAAATCAAAATAGGCTTTTTGAGCAGAATCAAAAACAGTTTTATAAACAACTGAATGAAAACGCAAATAGTACAGAAGTACTTCCATGCAAGGTAGATATTGAAAAATATTGGAGAGGGATATGGGAGAAGGAAGAAACATTTAATAGAAGAGCACCGTGGATAAAAAAAGAACTAGCTAGAACGGAGGGAATAAAAGAAATGAGTTGCTTAAATATTACAGAAGCAGACATAAGGAATGTTATTCACCAAACACATAACTGGAAGGCACCTGGCCCCGACGGGATACATAATTATTGGTTAAAGAACTTTACCATCCTACCTAAAATATATGCGAAGCTATTTAATGAATTTGTGGAAAACCCTAAGAATGTACCTGAATTTTTACTAACAGGTATAACATACATGATACCAAAAAGCGAACAATTAGAAGAGCCAGATAAATATAGACCCATTACATGCTTATGTACATTATACAAAATATTCACAGCTTGTATAGCAAAGAAAATATATAAACACTGTATGGAGAATAATATATTAGCGGAGGAACAGAAAGGATGCCGAAAAAAAACGCATGGCTGCAAAGAACAACTAATAATAGATGAAACAGTAATGATGCAAGCCTTGAGAAATAATCGTAATATCCATACAGCGTATATTGATTACCAAAAAGCATATGATTCAGTTCCCCACAGCTGGTTACTCCAAGTGTTGCATATATACAAAGTAGATTGCAAAACAATTAAAATATTAGAAAGTATGATAACACAATGGAAAACCACCTTAATTACTAAAACAAAAGAAGAAATACATACTGAAATAAATGTAAAAATCAGAAGAGGCATTTATCAAGGTGATAGTTTGAGCCCATTGTGGTTTTGTTTGGCTTTGAATCCATTATCCACTATACTTAATTCAACGAAGTACGGATACAAGATAAAAAGCGAAAAAGCTACAAACTACAATTTAACACATTTGTGTTATATGAATGATATTAAATTATACTCCGGAAACAAAAATGGCATAAATAATTTATTAAAATTAACAGAAAATTTTTCTAGAGATATTAAAATGAAATTTGGGATTGACAAATGTAGAATACAAAATGTATACAAAGGAAAAATAGGAGAGCAGGAAGGGTTCATAACAAGGAAAGAGGAGTACATAAAATCAATGAATGAAGAAGACTTATATAAGTACCTAGGAATAATGCAAAGCAAACGAATTGATCACAAAATCATGAAAGAACAGCTGATTACAAATTATATTAATAGAATAAAGAAACTAATAAAAACACAATTAAAAAGTAAATTCTTATTTCAAGCTATCAATACATATGCAGTTCCGATTTTAACATACTCCTTCGGGGTGATACGATGGAGTAAAACTGATATTGATGGAATTGATATTATGACGCGTAAGTGCCTAACAAAAGCAAGGATGCATCATCCGAAAGCGGCTATCGAAAGGCTGTACATTAAAAGAAGTGAAGGAGGAAGAGGATTAATACACTTGGAGAATTTACTAAATAGTCAAATAGAGAAGATGAGGGACTACTTCAATCACAGATGTGCGGAATCAGATTTACATGCTGCAATAAAACAATCGGATAAGAGCTACACCCCGCTTAATTTAAATAGTGCTAGTTTTATCAACAACCGAACAGACTTACAAGAAACATGGAGTACAAAAGCACTTCATGGAAAATTCCCACAAGAATTAAAAGAAAAAAATGTGGATAAATATTTATCAAACAAATGGCTGATACGTGGTGAATTATTTTCAGAAACAGAGGGGTTTTTAGCAGCAATCCAAGATCAAGCCATAACAACAAGAAATTACAGAAGATATATTATTAAAGACCCTAATATCTCGGATAAGTGCAGGAAATGCGGAAAAGAAAGTGAAACAATTAAGCATATTTTAAGCGGATGTGAACAGTTAGCAGCGCGATTTTATATAAAAAGACATAATGATGTAGCTGCTATAGTTCACCAAGAAATCGGAGTTAAATACGGCTTAATTAAATCTAAGCAACCATATTACAAATATGTACCGGAAAAAATTTTAGAGAATGACCATCATAAATTATACTGGGATAGAACTGTGCTGACGGATAAAACAGTGGAATATAATAGGCCGGATATTATATTAATTGATAAAAAGAAGAAATCAAGTGTATTAATAGATATCGCTGTCCCAGATAGTAGAAATATAAGTAATGTTTTCGAGGATAAAGTCAATAAATATGAAAAACTTAGGGAACAACTGAAGCATATGTTGAAGATCAATACAGTTAGAATAATTCCGCTAGTTGTTGGAAATAATGGCATAATACCGAATAGCTTAGTTAAGAACATAAGTAACCTAGGACTGGCGCCATATATAGTAGACATGATACAAAAATCAATTCTATTAAACGCCGCTACAAATGTAAGGACCTTCCTTAACCATCAAAATGGAGAAAATTTATAATGCTTGCTAGACATATTAGCCGTATTATAAAGCAAACCAGCAAAGGCTGTGATTCCTTGGATAATAATAATAATAATAATGTTAATAAAAAAGGATCAACTGTAACTTTAAAAAAAAATTAATTGAAGAAATTATGAAATACACAAAATGTTTGCAGAAATAAAGAAATATTCAAAATATATGCAAAAGCGATGAAATATGCAAAACACACACGAAATGTGCAATACATTATTTAGTTCACAACGTTCAGAAACATAAAAAACTATTGATAAAATTAGTTTATCACAGAAAATAAAAAAATTTATTTTGCATATAAATAAGGCCTCCAATAATAATAGGATTTTCTTCCTATACTTTACTCATATAAATTTATTTAGTTAAACATTGCTCTTTTTTTAGGTTTTCCAAGGAGAAATTCTCAACTGCAGTAATACAAATTTAAAAAGAAAAATCGCATTGTTCACAGTAATTTCTATACCGATGCTAACGAACATAACAAAGAAACAAGCACTTCATTTGTCCGGATGAGATATATAGAATAATGATTAAAAATCTTACATAATTATTTACCAAAAACTACATAAATGACGTATTATTTTTTATTCCGAATTGTGACAGGTAAATCTTTTAAAATACTCCTTGCTCGTTAACTTTATTATTCAAAAAAACAAAAAAAAAAAAAAAAACGGCCCAAATAAAAATAATAATAATGATAATTTAATTTTAAAAATATTATTTGCTTGAAAGGGCAAGTTTAAATGCAGCATTTGGTTGTTGTTTTTGTTTTGTTGGGCACGGCATCAAAAGACTA
The DNA here is from genome assembly GCA_039619475.1 of Icerya purchasi. NCBI lineage: Eukaryota > Metazoa > Arthropoda > Insecta > Hemiptera > Monophlebidae > Icerya > Icerya purchasi. The sequence goes on along the minus strand of CM077116.1, from coordinate 402,264,934 downwards.
CCACCCAGAAGCAGTATGAAGGATATGAATTAGAAAATGATATTGATAGTATAAGTACGCTAAGAGCTGGTATTATAAAGGAATTAAATAAGGTAAGATATATGAAACACAATAAGGAATGGGAAGCCCAAGTGATAGCAAGTAGGAATAGAGAATAGAATGTTCGGAATAGTGGATATTCAAAAAATACATGACTGGAATCGCAGGAAGCTTTATCACTTGGGTGAAGAGGACAATTTGGGGAAGATGTTGAGCAAAAAAGACGAAAACGGACGGAAGATAACAGAATATGGTTGAAAGGTAGCGAATAATGGAAGCGACTACAAAGCAACGAAACAATGGAAAGTCGTAGGACCAGAGATACGATAGAGAATACTACCTTAAACAAACAGATAGGAGAGAGTGCTGGAAAAACGATGGAGCTCGCAGATATCCGACTGAAGTCGTGAATGGAATTTTTTACACGACTATAATAGCAGATTAAAGGGAAGAATTTTAGTAAAAAGGAAGCGGGAAGATACTGTAAAGCAAAACGGAAAATCCGCTAAGCGAGAAAAGATTACGGGTAAGAGAGCATATACGAAGAATGAAAAAGTTGAAGGAGTGCGTAGGAAAGGAAGTACAAATAACCTGGAGAGCATTCGTGGAATCAGAAACGATTAAATAACTGGAAGAGAGGCGGTGGGAGGAGATATAAATGATAGAGCGTAGCCATAAATTTGGCAAAAAAGACGGAGCAAAAAATTAAGGAAGACGAAAAGATTCAGAGAAGTTGATATTAGAGAGGGGGGGGAGGGGGGTCTGGTTCCATTAAGCTTCCGATAGGCTTGTAAGGGTGAAGTAAGGAATTAATTGCACTTTGGAATTACTGTACAGCTGTTGAGCGGAGAAGGAATTGACAAAAGCAGAATAATTTAAGGGAATAAAAAAGATCGGCAAAGTTGAAGGAGAAGTAAGGAAGGCTACGAGTCCAGATTTCTTGCCGACATTAAGACGTAAAAAGGTATGTATAGGAACTTTTCTGAGAGTAAAACACGCCAATTTTGTAAAACAGAGAGGTAAGAAAGGATAAAAAGATTGAGTGAACTCAGCGAAAGAAGCTCAGATAGGGAGCGATAACCTAAATTTGATCTGCAGATGGTTTAACTCAGCAAGAATTGCTGGAATTGCGGAAGATTTTAAGAGTACCGAGGTAGAGTGGAAGACACGAATTTGATAAGTTCAGAAAGAAGTAATTTAAAGACAATCGACAAAGTAGCAATAATGAAATCTGCAAGGAAAAATAAGAATAAATAGATCGTCTCCTAAACTAGAAGTCTAATGGATTTCAACAGGTTTAATTTTTAAGAACAGAAGAGGGAAAGAATTAATGTGTTCGAAGAAACATAGAAAGGAACACACCGAGATGGCATAAACAATCTACATGCGGAATAAGATAATAGCATTTAGGGATACATGTGCACTGAAGTATAAGGTCGAAAAGAGAAAACAATCAGCAAGCATTTTGCAGGAGTTTTTAAAATTTTTGTTACTGGAACAAGAAATTAAAGTGCGATAACGTTTCAATACTTTTTTTACATGAAACTTATATTTGCTATAGTCAACATTCTTTTAGGAATTTGTTTATTTATTATTAAACTATTTTCATTTTTTTTAATTACGCCGGTAAACATTTTATTAGTATTATTTTTTTTTCAACATAACGATGTAATCGGAATAATACCGAGCGATCCGAAAACTCCAGAGGACGGTAAGATGATCCCGTTTCACAAGGCTGCGTTTGCCCAGCTTCGCCCAAAGACTTTTTTAATTAAGTTGCGAAAGGGGAGAACACAAAAAAAAAAAAAAGAAGCTTAGTGGCACAAACAAAGCACAAACGAATAAGCCTATTTTGGTTTCCCAATTCAAAATGGACGGGGCTGGAGAAACATAGCCGTTTCACAATAATAACGACAGAAATAAAATCGAATTGAATATATTCGCTCTAACACGCTATCTTTGTGATTACTAATTTCATTCTATAATACTTGACTTTTTTTATCTTTTTTTATCTTTTTTTTTTATCTTTTTTTTTTTTTATTTTGATCTTTTTTACATCGAGATTTTTTTTCGCGCTCTCCCCCTAAAGACATTTTAGGTTGCATTCACATCGTTAATTTAAGTAAAAATTCCAACACGAATGCAAAAAAAAAAAAAATCCAAAGGGAAACGGATTGTAAGTATTTCGTAAAAATTTGTTTTTTTGATTGTTTCCATTTGTTTTTTTTAAAATCATCATACCTATGCAAGCAGCTGCTTGAACGCACTTCTTTCTGATTTCACCTCATATCAGGTCAGTAATCAGAGCAAGGTTATAATAAGCAGTTATATCATTATATATGTATATTACGTTCGCGCGCTCATTTGGCAGCGTCGTCATTTTAATTATTAACTAACGAGCGGTGTAGCATTAATTTTTTAAATCTCTCAAAATATTTACGGGACCAAAATTTCCTCGCTTCAAACCAATACGAGAGTTCATCTGTGTTTACACATAATAATCCATCGTGTAGCCGCGTATTTCACAGTTTTCCAACGTTTTCATAACCGGCAGACTTATGTAATCTGTGCAAAGCTCGTTAAATTGGCAACATTTGTATACCGAAATTTTAATATTACACTACGACATCTACGCGCAATCCACATATACGTAAACATATTTATCTGAATGTAACAGAAGATGATATACACATTTCTGGTTTTCATTAAATCTGATCACAATCAGATGATCGTTGCCAAACAAACGAGAAATTGAAAAGAATTCGAAATTAACCACGCTTTAGGAACAAAATATGCATCTAGAGCGAGGTCTATTTGCGTCGGTTGGTAGCTGCCATATGTGTCTGTTCCTTACAGACTTTGCTCGCTGTATGAAAATAGTCCTGTGATTTGTTGTACAAGTCGAAATTGAAAGCACTATGTAATTTCGTAATTAAGTGACGATTCGAATTTTGTACCCCGGTCCGTTTATTAATTATTAGGCGAGCTCGTGATAGAACTTTAATAACTGTTAGCGAAATTTTAGTAGATTTTAAACATTTTTCTACGATTAAAAGTTGCATTTCGTAGTTTAGTCGTTTTAAAAATTAGCGATCATTTCGAATTACGGGTAACATAAATTCTTTTTCCGGATAAGCACTTAAATATTTCGAGGCGTGCAAAATGTGGTTACGCAGAAGAGCTCTCAAGGTATCTTGTTTAGAGAAAATGTCTAATGAAGATGTGCTAAAGAGAGCTAGAACGGAAAGAGGGAGATAAGTGGAGAAATAAAAACAAGAATAAAAGGAAAAGAAAAACCCTAGTTTATTTTGGTCATATTATACGAGGAGAAAAATATTAATATATTATAACTCAGATGTTGAATAAAATACCCGAAGAAATAATAGAGAAGGAAAAAATAGGGGAAAGAAAAAGGAAAATAAAGGAATGGCTTCAGGAAGAAGAAAATATAAAAAAAAATAATAAACATAAAATAAAAAGACAAAGCGCAACAAAAAAAGCTAGGAAAAAAGAAACAAAAAAAAAAAAAACTTTGAATATAGAAAATAGAAATAGATTAGTAATTATTGATAAGTAAAATAGAGGTAGATTAAGTAAATATTACACGATCATGTATATGTATAAGTTAATTTAAGATGGTAAAATGTTCAATAGGAGATAATTCGTCGACAAGCGTTTTAGCTTGACGAAAATTTTTGTATGTAAAAAATTATAAATACATATTTTTCAAAAAAGAAAAAAAAAATTACGTTTGATTATTCAGGAAAAAATAGAAGGGAAACGAAGGAGAGGTCGAAGAAGCGGCAAGAGCCATAATATATGTATGATTGTCTACGTGCAGGACACTGCGTACGACACGCCGAAGAAGAAGGAAATTTAGTAAAAATCTGAAATAAATCAGTGATCCGAATGGGGGGTATAGGTCAACACATTAGTTCTATATTGATACGGGGAAAATATGAACATACATTTCCGGAAGTGAGACTAGCTTTAAAATACGCGGAACCTTTTTAACTATATATTTCGATATCAGAAATAGCATTACGTACATGGTAAGCATGAGGAAGAGTTATAAGCCGCGTAAAATGGTAAACACGAACAAACATTTTGGTAACATCTGCTGAATTCGATAGGACCACAATCTCCATCTACTTTACAGGACGATCCTAATTGGCCGCTGCTCGATTTTACCGCTAATATCCATGTCATCTGAAACGAAAGTGATTAATAAAAAAAAGCTAATAACGACTATACAATTAAAAATAATAATCGAACAATGTAATTTCCGACGTTGCTGAGGCTAACAGCTACAAAGACGATATGTGCGGATGTGCGAACGTACATACAGACAAGATTTTCGAAAAATTCTACACGAGAGGAGGTGTTTCATATAGAACATATGTTTTTTAAAGACGTTGAAAATGTTCGATTCCATTCAACACATTTGGAGACTTCATTCGGTTACTGGTCCGGTATATGTATCAGCGTTTTGTCAGCGTGTCGAATATTAATAATTAAATTCCTCCTCGTACTATCCTCTCTTGACGAATAGTACAGTTACATTTATGATATCAGTCGGTGTTCTTTGAGTGTCATTTCCATGCAACGTTGTATTCTACATTCTCGCTTGTCGCGACATTAGCTTCCTACTCTCCGTTGTATATCTAGCAATCGCATAACAACGTGTATGTGTTGGACGGTGAGGGGTAAAACCTCCCGTTAGGATAATTAGATAATTAAAAAATATTTGTAACATCATTCAAAAAGTCGGTAATATTATTTTTAATATATCTAAATAAGATTAATTTATACAATTAATATGACTTGTGCGCTAGTCTGTTCGTATCAGTCCATAATCATCTAATAAAAATACGCCAGATGTTTTCATATTCTCGTTATTGGTTGATTACATCTGGTTTGTTCATTTTCTCTGTACAAACATTTTTATGACTTTTCTGCTTTCCAATTATTTCTCTAGTTGACGACGCTTCTGGAAGAAAGACATGAGATACTGTTGACTTTCCCGTGGACCGAAAAGAAGACAAACGCTGAGGTACTACAGACGATGAGAAAAGAAAAGGAGCTGATCGACACTGTCAAAAGAAGAAAAATAGGATACTTCGGTCATGTGATGCGTGGGCCGAACGGTACATATTACTGCAGCATATATTGATGGCAAAGGTGGAAGGAAAAAGAAGAGTTGGACCAACAATCATGGTTCAAGAACCTATAGACATGGACAGGTTGCAGTGTTGCAGAACTGTTCCTCACAAAAAAGGATAGGGGTGACTGCAAAGAATTAATCAAGCTTGCCATCAGATGAGCCTAAGATCGAGAACGGTCATGAAGGAGACTGTTGACTTTATCTTCGCCCAGCGCTTTATCGAAAACTGCATTTGCGCATGTATCAGGAAAATAAAGGAAGACATCATGCATTCTTGATAGACTCGCCATTTCTTACGATTTGTAATTTTTATCTCCACTTCGGCACTGTTTGATTCCATTTAATACATATATCCATTAACTTTTAATATTTACTTAGTGGAAAAGTCGTCTTTACAAAAAATTTCTTAAAAGGAAACCGATTTTCCATTAATCGCTGTTTTCAGGCGAACGGTGTAAAGAGAAAAGTCCAATTTTTACGTAAAAACTGAACGAATTATGCGATCATGAACGAAATAGTTCGAAACTAGTTGGTGTTTTTATATTTTTTATATTTTTTATATTTTTTATATTTTATGTTTTCAGTTTATCGTAACGTGTTGAGCGTGTTCATATCTGATTGAATTAAAGGTTAAAAATATGGAAAAAAGTGAATAATATTTGTAAAAATATTTTCTTTCTTTTTTTTCTTTTTTTACGGTGTTTATGAGAATCAGCGTTAGCGACTGAAATACGTTTATTCTTATTAAGTTTCAAAACACGATTGAATTGTAAGATTTTTTGCTAAAACCCTATTGAAAATGTTAGAATTGCTTATACCGTAGTTGGTGCCGCGAGATGAAAATTGAATACAGGCTGTAGACAATTTTGGAATTATAATATCACCGAACAGCACGGGTAGATAGAGTTTCTCGATGGAAATTTCGAAAAAGCATTTAATAAATTCAGTGCGATGTGTAAAGTGCTTATTGCTGTTCCCTACGTGCGATAAAATAGGCAATAATAAATTTTCTTCCGAGCGAGTGAAATAATAAGATAAACACGATGATATACTTTCGAAGTATTTGTTGTAAATATTATTTTTATACATTTAATCGAATTTTAACTATCATGTTGCATCGATATTGTTTTCTGGAATAATTTTAATTTTTTATTTCCTTATTTCCGTGAAATATGATTTAGTTATATAATAGAGTTATAATCTAACCTAACGGATGAGTAGTTTCCGTAATATTTCGGATTTTTAATTTTTCTGTTGCATAAAAGTAATTGTGGCATTTTAATCATTGTTTACAAATAACCGCGGCAATATCATTTGGCAGATGTTTACATGCGTTTTTCCATCAACACCTCTCATTATTAAGTGTTCATTTTTACCGACAACAAAATTATCTGCCATTAACATTTCTAAAAATGAAAACCGGAAGTAAAAAAAAAAACAAAAATCCTCTAAATGTTATCGACGAAATGTATTTCAAATATCAGAAACGTCGATATAACACTTAATCGTGCACGCCAATGTCCGATTAATTTAGAAAAAAAAATGTAAAAATATAAAAAAATACATTGCCTTCGGACGTTTCTTTCGATTTGATGTCTATATTTATAGGTGGGTTATGTTGTGAATTTCAAAGTATTCTTTTGATCTCTTTTACTTAATATACATTTATTGAGGATAAAGTAATTGTTGCAATTAATAGATAAGTGAGTTCAATTTTTTATTTTCATATTTCATTTTTTTTTTTTTTTTGGTTCAAAATTTGTAACACGATGCGGTAAATTTTTGTTTAGAGAATTTATACTAATAATTTATGTAAGTAACAGGTCTGCCCTGAGCCCGTCCATTTAAGTTGATTGAACCCTGAGAGACTGTTTTACAGTATTAATGATAAGTAGTGTACATAAATTAAATATAGGTGTACATGTGTATTTTACGTTGGTTTATTTCGGCTATCGTAAAACTACTGAACATATTTTAAATAGCTTAAGTAAACTCTGATCACTGCTAATATTGCTAAAATCTGTATTACTACAAATGTTTAATATTATCAGGAAAGGTACAAGTGTTATGTTTATGTAAATAATCTTCAAATAGAACGTGTTCACTAAGAAATTGGACATTAAAAAAATTTGACGTAAATACGATAATATGTATATGGTTGGGAAAATTTTTTTTGGCTATACCGTTATATTCGTCGTCCCACTGTGCCTGAAATTTATTGTTATAATACTTAATATAAGTTTAAACTGTTTAAGCGTCAATGATTTTTGTTCGTGTATGAAGTGAGGTCGTTGATACTGTACGTTATTGAATTCATGATTTTTAATATTATTTTTTATTAAAAAGTATGTTAATGTGTGTTTCTGTATTTCGTAAGTTAATGGTTTAATACCTGCAATGATAGTGCTTGCCATGTAGCTGGTAGTTCTATAGGCTTTAATCAGTTTTATTGCAATAGTTTTCTGAAAACTTTTTAATAACAAATAGTTTATGTGTGTCCTATACGGTATGCGGAGTTTGGTCAGTGCTGCGAGATCTCTGTATGGGACACTATCGGTGGCCATCTCATTACTCACCTTGATCAATCTCCGCCACCTGACCAGCACATGGTTTCCCATGTCTCTACCCTATGTTCCTGGAAAAAGGATTACCCTAGTTGAGGAAGACTTCGGGCATTCGGCTATATCCTTAGCGGCCAAATTCATGAGCTCGTTCCTCAGTACACCAGCATGACCCGAGACCACTAGGAACGTTATTGGTCAGTTAGCCCGGGAAAGCAGGTTAATAAAGCGGCTTATTTCTCGAAATATACGGGTCTGGAGTGTCCTAATAGATTGCAAAAAATCTGTGACCAGAAATGCATTTCGGTGGTGAGAGTAAGATCGCAAATATTCTCTCAAGCAGAGGACAACTCCATATATGTAGCTCCCGCTCTAACACTGAAGTCGTGAGTTGAACCGCATTGTTGGCGTAGGCCACCGGAGAGAACCAATTGAAGGGGTTTACTTTGACATCATCCGTATACGCATGGGAAAAAGTTGCATCTTTTCCAGTGTGACATTCCAGTCAGAATGATCATTCTGAAACAACAATCAGCGTATCTTCCTAGGGAAGTTCATTATATTGATATATTATATTTTTTAAAGGAGTGGATAATTCGCTGGGGAGTAGATCATTTGGAAAGGACGGTAATGGAACTATTAAGTTACCGCTGCGCTGTAGATTAGATCAGTACCACAGGAATAGATCTCTGAATGCATAGAAGTTTCGGATAACGGTTAAGGGTGGGATACCCGCTAGTAATCTTTAACGATGGTGACATCCGATGCGGCCAGGTTTAAAATATAGTATAGTTTCACAGTTTATGGGTCATTTTAGAGAGTCTTCAAATATTTTATTTACTTATTTTCTATGAGAAGGCTGTTGTTTTAGCTTATTCCCCTTTCGTAACGAAACGTTCCTAGCTAATCTTCTTTTTGTTTCCCAGTTCCTTTCTTTATGTTCTAGTCATTTCTGTTATACCTTTGCGTTTTAACTATTCTCTTTTCCTTTTGGTTTCATTTTGTTTCTTTTCACCCGAATGAAGCAATGGTATTTGAAATGCTGATTATATTTTATCTAAATGTTCATTGCTTTCTACCGAGCGATATATTTTGCGGTCTCATCTGCTAAAGGCTCCCCCTATACTCGTGCGTCTCATAATCTGCCTTCCCTCTCTCCATCCGCCATTTCACCTATCGGTTCCTCTATACTGTCAATATCTGACCGAATTCAAATTTAGCTGACAAATTTCTTTCCCTTCTTTTTATTTCTGGGTGTAGAAAAAAAAAAAAAAAAGAAAAAAAAAGAAAAAAAAAGAAAAAAAAAGAAAAAAAAAGAAAAAAAAAGAAAAAAAAAGAAAAAAGAGCTTATTTAACCAAGCCCAATTTATCTTCGATACATTTTATCGTGTTAACGAACGAAACAAATCATCACGATCTAGGTATGCGTAGTTGCAGAAGTCTGTTGCTAATGGTATCGCGATGTTAACGATAGCGGGAATCCATTGTATTGTAGAATGGTCCGAAGTGTTCTTAATGGACAATCCAACTAGTAATCTAGAGTGTATAAGAAGTATCTTGTTCTGTCCGGTGAATTAAATGTTTCAACAATAAATAAATTATTTAAAGAGGTCCGATTTATCTTCGAAGTGGGTGAAAATCGTCAAAGGCGTTTTGTCGACGAAATTAATTATGAATTGTAACATAAATGTGTTCTTGATTAATATTAATATCGTCTGTAGATTTTAATACTGATAATATTAAAATGAAATTGTAAATGATTTCCACTTCCTGCTCAGTAATATTTTTATCATTTCCGCTCTATATATCTCTCTTTAGGTCGTATATTTTAACATTTTTAGCGACTGCTGATACATAAACAGGATGAACTGAAGATAAATATGACACCAAGAGTATAATTAGGCGCGATAACATTGTTAAAACAGATTCATTAATTTTAAACGAAACGGCCGACAAAGCCAAAATATTATTTAATTGCCCCTATAAGAAAAATTTGAAGTTGAAAAGTTAATTTAAACTGTGCGCAATATCATTCGACTGCCTCAATTCTATACGAATTACTGAAAAGTTCTAGCAGTGCCCAAGCGTTTATTTAGACAAACCGGTTCGTTTAATCGTTGGCGGCCGGCAGTAAAATTTAGGGAAAATGTAGATAATCTTACAGGTAGAGAAATTCCATTGCACCACCAAATACGCTTGAATCGATCATACGAAGGATGTGAGGTTCGTAAATGAACACTTTTAGTGCTGTAGTCGCACTATGACATATTGAAATATTGCACGAGATATTTTATTCTATTTTATAATTTATGTGAACAGCTTTGATCTAAGTTACAGTAAGAGATTGTGTATTGTCCACGTCTAGAGTTGAGGTTTTTAAAATAAATTTAGGCCTGAAAGTTACGAAGCAATAGACAGGTAATTCTAGCTAAGTCGTTTTTCATTTTGAGCGTGAATAGCGAAACTTACCATATTAAAAGTACTATCTGTACTGGTATTTTTCTTTTTTTACTAATTTCATTAATTAGATTATAGTGGATCAATTCCTATATCTTATTGTAAGGCCTTGCAACATCCGAAATAATTGTAGTTGCGTGTTTGATTTAATTAAAACTTATTCATTGTAAGCTGATCAGTTCTCTCGGATAGTAGATTCACGGAAATTTGTTTTCGGTAGTTTTGTTTATTTCTCTGAGTCTCGTTCTACATTTCGGTAGCTTCACTTAGAGATAAGACCACCGAAAAAAGAGGCTTTCGTAAAAAATTTCTGAAATGCGAGAATTTTAAAAATGACTTTAAAACTTTTCAAATTGAAAAGTAATTTTAAAAAATAACCCTACATTAAGCTTTTAGACAAACACACAATATGGTGACAAGATTTTCGTGATATATTTTATGAATTTCAATATTATTAAATTATTATTTTTTCGAGAACCTTTTCCAATGCGCGCATAAGACTAATTATTGGTCTTCCTAAACCTAGGAGCCAGAGTAATATTAGAAGGAGACTTTAATGCCCTAAGCACTTTACGGAAATATCGAAAGAACAACTCCAGAGGTTGGTTAATTTAATCCGATAGCACAACTTGCAGGTAGTGGGACCAGATGGGCCGACGTACCGGCCTAAGTACCAAAACCGCATTCCGAACATACTTGACTTCTTTATAACAAAAAATTTACAACAGGTCTATTTTAGCTGCAAATCCCTGCCTCTGCTCAGTTCAGACCACTCAAGCATGCATCTCCATTTAAACGATGCCAAAACCAAGGCGAAGTTTAAATAAATAATAGCACAAACTGGAGTGGATTCGTTAAACAGGTTGAACGTAATACCGATTTAAATATTCCTCTAAAAACTTCAAGCGAAATAGAAAATGCGGTGATCAACTTAGTAAGCAGTATCCACGAGGCGTGTAAATTAAGTACTTCATATCCCAAAGAGGACAGATTTTCTGAAACTAGTTTATTTTCTACTTCGTTCGAAATAATGTGGGCCAATTAACCAGAAACGCAAGAATTCAACGGCAGAAAAAGAGACTTCCATCACTTAAAAGATTCTATAACGGGCTAACACATAGAAGATACGAAACGGAGGTGTACAAAAGCTCTTAATCTGTTAAAAATGCTACAAGGCAAGTCGTGGGGATCGGACAGAAGCTTGCTCTTACGTTTATACGGAACTCATGTCAGATCAATAATGGACTACGGTGCGATAGCATACACCACAGCAGCGGAAAGTACGCTTAAGAAGCTGAATACAGTTCAGAATAACGCACTCAGAATACGCAGCGGGGCGTTTTACACGAGTCCAATTATTAGTTTGCACATAGAAACAAACATGATGTCACTAAAACACCGTCGAATGTTATTGGCACTGAAATATTATGTGAAAATCAGCGGCAATAGGAGCCATATAAATTACTACAAAACGTTCCATCCGAATCTACTTAAGATCTATCGCGACAGAAACAAACCGTTCGGAGTTAGGTGTACTGACTACCTCAGTTACCTACATATCAATCGACTTACTGCCACTCCATCCGAACCTATAAATCCGCCCTGGGATAATACAATACGGTCCGTAACAACACATGAAAAAGACTTACTAAAGGCAAAAAAACAGATAACGGTCGCAATCAAGGATAATGTCCAAAACATATGGGATAGGCAATTGAATAACAAGTTACGGCAAATAAAAGTTGAACTGGAACATTGCGAAACATCATACCGGGCAAACAGGCGAGAAGAGATTGTGTTAAGCAGAATCCGCATCGGCCACGCAAAACTAACACACGGATCCTTGCTACAAAATGAACCTCCACCATCATGTGCACTTTGTAACACTCAAAGTCTGTCCATCGAACATGTCATCTCCGTATGTCCAAAACTCCAAAAGGAGCGCGAGGAAGCTTTTTAATCCGCATGTACAAGAAGAATTACTGTCAAAGAGGCGCTTGGAAATGATGAAGCTTCAGTCCAAAGTACTTTTAGATTCCTAAAAGCTGTCAACCTATTTCGGAAGATATGATTTAGTTTACGTATGGCAGAATTATTTGTAATTATTATCTATAAATTGTAATGTACGGTAGACGCAAATGACCTAGAAGTCGAGCGTCTTTAAATAAATATATATACATACATATAACAGGCTACACAAACAGTTACGGAATAATAAAATAATTCGGTATAAAAATTTCAGATACTTACAGTTTTTTGCACAACTAAATCCGGAGGACGGATCGATATGGAAATCTACAAAGCCCTTTCTTAACGAGCTCCCCAAACCCCACTTCATTATAAAACCTAACGGGGATGGCACTAAAACCGATGAAGACAAAGCTGGGACGCTCGGGGAGCACTTCTGCAATATATATTTAAACCGTTCGAAAACAAGGGTCAGCTACAATACGAAATATCAGTTAAAGAATACCTTTCAGCACCTTCGAAAATGACTATACTAAATATACGTATCGCCGAAAAAGGTACAAAATAAAATTAAAATCTTAAAAAACAAAACAGCTCCAAGCAAAGATCTTATAACCGCTGAAATAGTCAAAAATCTACCGAATAAAAGTTTAATACTATTGATAACGCTATTTTAAGAACAAGATATTTCCCCCAAGCGCGGAATGAATCCATTATCCCAATTTAAACAAAAACCTCATAAGGACTTATCAGTTCCTTCATCATATAGGCCAATTAGTTCGCTTAGTATATTGTCGGAGATTTCTGAGATGCTAATACAGGATCGAATTATAAGAGTAATTTCGAAAAACGAGATCTTGCCCGATCACCAGTTTGGGTTTCGTGCAAAGCACTCGGCCGTACAACAAATTTATCGTATTACCGATAAAGAATAGCTTCGTCACTTGAAATTGGAAAATATTGTAGCGTGGTGCTTCTTGACGTCGAGTAGGCATTCGATCGGGTGTGGCATCAAAGTCTCTATTATAAACTGAAGAACATTTTACCTAATGACATTTACGCAGTAATACAATCTTTTTTGTCAAGAAGGAGTTTTGTAGTAAAGGTAAATACATCAACGTCGGGAAAATATAATATAAATGTATCCAACCCCCCCAGGGAAGTATACTTGCGCCATTGTTATATACTTTGTACTCTGCAGATTTTCCAGTATTAAAAACTGCGGTAATAGCGACCTTCGCTGATGACACCTGCATTCTGGCGGCTAATAGCGATCCCTCGCGTGCTTCACTTACTACTCCAAGAGCACTTGAACAAGATTGAAGCATGAACAGAGAAATGGAAGATTAAAATAAATCATTCAAAAAGTTTACAGGTGACTTTTACGATAAATCAACGGTCCTGATCCCAGGTAGAAATAAATAATAATGTTCTTCCGCAAAGCAACACAGTGCTAAATACCTAGGATTAATTATGGATCGACGTCTAACATGGAGGACCCACGTCGCGCATACAAGGCAAAAAATTTGCTCAAGATTTAAAATCTTAAATTGCCTCATGGGAAGGTAGTCCGCTGTGAGCATTACTCGCAAGAGACTAATCTACCTATCCGTACTGGCTCCAGTATGGAGATATGGCATCGAAGTATGTACTTATATATATATATATATATATATATATATATATGGCGCAACGTCTAAGAGCAACATCGACAGAATTCAACAGATTCAGTCTAAAAGGCAAATCGCCAATGGCCCTTATTTCGTGTCCAACAGAACACTCCATCGCGATTTAAAGGTCCGCATTGGTGCAAGACACTATCACAAACTTCGATATGGTACGTTCTTTAGTAAACTAGAACTTAGTGAGCATGTTCTCTTCGTCTCTCCCTGCGAATGCGCGGAGAAGACTTGGGAGATACTGTTGTCGGAGATGCATTACTGCTGAGAAAATTACAAAAATTCCACGGAAATTAATATCACTCGCTTATTAATCTGAGTTGAACAATTTGATAAAACGCGTTTAATTCGTGAAAATTGTTTTTTTTATTTTTTTTATTGCGATTAATATTTTTTATTATGTGTAACGTAATTCGATTTTGTTAAAAGAAAGTTATTAGTGTAGTAGTTAAAAATCATGTCTTGTTCTAATGTGCAGAGACATGAGGTTGTATTAACTTGACGCAGAATAAACCAAGATTTAGGTAACTAAACATCAGATTGTGGTCCTAGGACCGGACTGGTGAGGAGAAGAAGAAGAAGAAGAAGAAGAAAAAGCAAGAAGTCAAATTCAGAAAATTATACTTGAATTAGAAAAAATACTCTAAAAGAAATTGGGTTAAGACTAGAGGAAATAAAGATAGTAAAATATGGAAAAGATGAAAAAAATGATATAAATTTCAATTTAGAACAAGACGCCGTAGAAAAAAGTCGACACCTCGATATACTTAAGTGAGAAATTTACAACAGAAAAAAAAACGACAGCCCTATACGGGAAGTTAAGAATACAGCTCGGATGAATTGCGTTCGGAAGAATTAAAAAAATTTTACAAAGTATGATCAGTCCAGCAAACCGAGCCAAACTGTTTAATCGGTGCATCGTATCGGTGTGCTGAGCTACGGAAATTTGTTCTTTAATAAGGGAATTAGTGGATGCAGTCGGGGAAAGGCTGAAAGACGAATGGAATTACTGGGAATAACGGAATCAGAAATTCCGATATAGGAAAAAAAAACAACACAGGGTTTGAAGATATTGTAGCCAGAATTGCGACAAACGGAATTGTAGAGGACATGTCGCAAAGACTAACAGACGGAAGATGGACAAAGAAAGTACTGAACTGGCAACCATACATAGGAAAACAGAAACAAGGAAGACCTCCGAGAAGATGCTGTCAGATGATGTAAACAAGCCGACTGTATATGGATACGCAAGGCTTAGGGCAGACAACGATGGAAGAATTTGAGAGAGGCCTACGTCAAATATTGGCGTCAGAAGGTTACTTGAAGAAGAAGAGAATATCAGAAGCATATTTTAAAGAAAATTTGTAGCTCTTTTTTTTTTTTTTAAAGCTCAAGACTACGCATATGTTTCGTATGGAAATTTTAATACTTGAAAAAAAGAGAATAAAATGTGAAATAGATATTGTAAACAAACAAATGTATTCGTCGCATTCGGTCGATAATGCCTTTAGAATAAAATACAATATTGCGTTATTCTTAATGGTTTGATGGCAATCGAAAACATTCTACCAGATCGTTTAAGAGTGTAGTGCGTGAATTAACACGCTGGAAAATACGATTGTCATAATCATAGAAGATTAATCACGCCACCTATACGCGAATGATCCGATCACGACTAGGCGTGAAAATTTCGTCGAACATAAACGGAAAAATCGCTGCAGTAATCTGTAAATAACAGTTCAATAAGCGATCTAGGGTTGCATTTCTGTCGACTAGAGAAGCGCAACTGGTAAACAGCAACAACAACGATTACGATGTGTCATTTATATTCCATGAACGAATTTGTCGTGTCTGAAGTTCGTGCAATTTTCGGCCGTGAATTTCAGTAAAAATAATCTTCTTCCGCGCTTTACACAACTGTAATTGTATGTAAATAGGCGTTTGCGGCTCTTCAAAGATTGCAGTTTCTTCGGCGTTAATTTCGAAGCCGAAACGTGCAGCCACGCAATAAAGTGCTTTAATGATTTGTCAAAGTCGGAACATTTAGCGCGTGCTTTAGAATAATTTGGCTGTACACGAATCTAATCAGTATTCTGGTGTTTAACGGGTATTTTGGTTTTTTCCTCCTCTAAAGATCGTCCCCGGTGGTGTGTCAGACTATGAAAAATAAAACGATTTTAAAAAATCAGTTATTCGTCATGTACGAATTATTCGCTTTTGAGCTACCTTCGGAACATCTTCAGAAGTTACCTTGGTAACATGGAAAATGTAGCGATTATTTATTTGGCAAGTGGGCCGACTTAACCTTTCTCCACTCGTTTGAAATTGATGGAATCTGTTCTTGCCGTGTTTATTATACTCCGTTTCGTATGATAGCGTCCGCAGGATTTTTCTTCAATAGGCGAGGGGTAATATTGAAAAGGATATTCCGACTATAGAAAGCGTTTTATTATTAAAACTGGGAAATTCATTTTTTAAGAATGTTCAACGTAAGATCCATTACAATGAAAATATTAAAAATTACTTTAATATTCGCGCGAAATTAGTTGCAAAAAAAAAAAAAGAAAAAAGATAAGTGTAGTCTAGAGGGGGACACCCGATAGGAACGAAGTTCCTTTCACCACTTTTTGGTAGTATAAAGTCATTCCTAAAGTATACGATAAAAAATAACACACAATATATAAATCCCGTATGAATTAATTAAAATAAAAACAATAAATAAATCATCAGACTCGTTGAAATGTACTAACGTCGCACAAAAAAACCACTCCAATTTTCAAATTCAATAAAATGTACACGTGTTTAGAATTAAAAGAAAGAAAGAAAAAGATTTATATTTGCATAAATAATAACATTACACTCATGACATAATTATTAATATGTGTACCGACTCGCGTCTTACCACAAACTAAATTAATGAATATAAATAAGCATAGGCGTACCCAGGCAAGATTTTCGGGGGGGGGGGGGGGGATCCATTTTTAAAAAAACACTTGGAAGATAAAAGGATTTTACTTAGTAATTATATTTTATTAATAATCTCTTGTATAATAGTTCTAAATGCGTAAGACTTCTGTTCGTTTTCATATTGAGAATAATTTACACTAATACATAGTTAGTTGTACTGTCAGAATGCCTGGTACCAAGACATCTTACGACCCTGAAGCGATAATACAGCAACGTAAAAATCCATTTCGGGAGGGGTTCCTATTTGCAATCACGTACATAAGTAATTGTAATTTGTTTATATCACTTAACTTCAGTAACGGAATAAATTAAGTATTTTTCTAATTTTTAAAACTGCCTCCTGTAAAATTTTTAAGGGTTTTAAATGACATTTAGCAATCCCCCTCCAAAAAAAATGATACCATATAAAATGACCGGTAGATATAACGCAAAGTAAATTCTACGTAAATGATAGGGCGGAAAATATTGCGATAAATAATAGAATAAAAAATTTAACTTCCTTATTTTACCAACGATAAACGTCGGGTGAAAAACCCAACTTAACTTACTGTCAAATCTTATACCTAAATATTTAATATCCAACACTCTATCAATTTCCAGATTACTTGCCATTTTGAGATTTATACTTTCACTGAACAAGTAATTATGAGAACTATGCAACATATATTTTAAGTCTTTGATAAATTTACAATTAATCTATTACAGTTTAACCAATCAATTATAGAATCAATCCCGATTGAACAAGATTTTACAGGATATCTGTATCATCGGCATATACTATTAATTTACCTGGGAAAAGGATATTGCAAATTTTTATATGGTATTTCTGTTAGGTAATCAGAATAAACTGTGTGGACTGTTGGTGAAATTCGTGGTTCGCGTTTAATTAATTTTCGAATAAATTACCCTTGTTTGAGGGTTTTTATTACCGGTTTTTTCTTATGATGTATCACGACTACAGATATTTTTCTGCAATACTTTTAGGAAATGGATTCGATTTTCTTCGATAATTTCACCGAGCTTAGAAAATAAATGATGTTCGGTAACGTGAGGGGGTGTTGGGTGTGAATAGTTATTGCGTTAGAATATCATTCCTTAAATTAAATACATCTGTGAGTTATGTAAGTGAGCTCTAGAGGGAATGAATAATAGGGATCCCTACTTCAGTTCGGATTTTGGGAGGCGGTGCAGTGGAGTCAGAACCGCGGGCTTCTATCAGTTCAGGGGAATCTTAATATGCACTGTAAAAGATTATCTTTTAAAATGTTATTTTTTAATTAACCATTTAATTTTTAAAATAACCTCGTTGTTTATTCGATTCCGTTTGTCTATTTTTATCAGTTCACAGCGTGTATATAAAAAAAGTACATTTTTTTCAACCTTTTTTCTTAAGTAAATCATGAGTAACCCGCACACTTAAGCGGTAGTCTAATTTTTGCTGCTAACTTAAAACTTGAGTAAAATAACTCCAAAATTTTCCCTCTATAGACTCTTCGCAAAATTTTTTTGTAAATCACCGGTTCCTTCAGCTATAATCGGGTTAGTTTTCAATTATTTATTGTACGAAGACGAAAGGAAGAAAATATTATATAAATATAAATAAAATGCGAACTCCTTTATGTTTTTTAGTCGACGGAATATTTTATTTAATTTACGGTTTTTGTGATTTTCTGTCGATAAAAATATTGGTAAAAACCGAATAAACCTGTTTTCAAGCTGATTTTAATATATTCATTTTTAATTTTTAGCACCCCCGTCAACATCGTTAATATGTATGATCGATGCGTGACTATTACGATGTAAAAGTGGTAACAGCAAAAAAAGAAAAAAATTACATTGATTAAGAACTTGCGAAAATTCGAGAAAAACATGGGCAATTTTTTTTCTATCTTCGACGATGTTGTTGATATACCGGATGTAAGTCACCGATATTTTTTGTAAGTCTTAAAAATAAGATTAACATAAATGTCAGGTAAAAATATCAGTTCATTAAGTATAGAATTTGAGTTGAAAACCGGTAAAATAACTGCGACTCGAAGACTAATATCGGATGATGGTTTATGAAATCGCTTCATTATCGATTTATAGATTAATCGTATCTGTGATGGGAAAATTGTTTTCAAAATGTGACATTACCTTCAGTCGAAAGGATATTAAAAAGGTAAGAAAAGTTTTTTTTGTTGAATTTAAAGAACAATGAGTTGGCTAATCGTTCGCAACTGTACTTTTCACCTTCTATTAGCGAACGACCAATTATTACTTGTGTAAACTCATCAGCGACATCTATATTACACCTGTATACTTGGACCGCAGAGAATTTTTCCGATTAGAAACATGCGCGGAAAGGGATTATAATGCAGCACGGAATGTCCAAGAGTCGTGTACAGGTTGTCATTCTTATCGGTCGAAAGAAATCTATCGTATTAATGAACTTTTGAAATAAATATAACACAAGTTTAAATACACAATACTATTATTATTTATTTAATAAAATAAAAACACTGACTAGTTTCGGATAACTGTATCCATCTTCATACAGATATATAAAAACAACTAAATTTTTATATATAACTATGAAGATGGATACAATTATCCGAAACTAGTGAGTGTTTTTATTTTATTAAATAAATACTAATAGTATTGTGTATTTAAACTTGTGTTATATTTATTTCAAAAGTTCATAAAATATCACAACAGTGTGGAAAAAAATCACATTATCGCATCAATTTTATACGTTATTATTACGTCGGCTGATTTTTTCTTCTTTTCTGATGTGAAAGTTTGTAAAATTACGCTGAAGCTGATGAGCTAAATATTTTACTATTTTTTAATAGATAATGGGCAAAGAAAGAAGTAGAATATTTGTGAAAGGTTCTCAAGAGGGTCGTGAGTTCAATAAAATTTCATAAAAACGAACTTGATAATGGTCTAATTATCTAGGTACACTGGAAATCATTGCGCAGAATAATTCTTTCAAAACGCGTAAAAGAACTCACGAATGAAGAAAATGCAAATGACTACTTTAATGACCAAAAAGATATTAGGTAAATCAATAAGACGAGTAAAAATAAGAAAAATATTATTCTATATTCATTTATACCATCTAACATTAACTGTTCACAGGGTTGTGCCCAAAATTTTGGAAGGGGGTGGGGTGAAAATTTTCTTGGCATATTTATTTTATAAACAGCAATACAATTTTCACTAATATTCTCATATTATTAATAGTTTCCATCATTTTGATTTATATATTAATAATTTACATAAATGAATTACACCATACAAACATTAATAAAATGTACGTATGTTATTAATTACAGTAGGTCAAAAAAGTATTTGCACACCATAAAAAAATATGAAAAAAGGGCAGCAACAGGGTTCCGGATAAAAGAAAATAACGTTTGATGTAGAGAATCACCTGAAATGTTTAACTGCCGCATACGATGGCCGACAAATAAAAAGCAACACCGCTATGGCGGAAAAGGGGGGAAAGCAGCGCCAAAAAAGTATTTGCACACGTACAAACGAATGACTCACGCATGCAAGTTTGACCTTGGAAAAACCGTTGAAATGATCATATCGTGTGTGTACGAGTGCTGCAGCGAATGCAGTAGTACGTGAGTGACAAAAGGTGCACGTGTTAGCATAAAATAGTTTAATTATTGTAAGAAATTTAAGTGTGATGTCGCCGAAAGCTTCTGAAATACCAGCACCTGTACGTTCGCGCATTGTTACCCTATATGAAAAAGGTGAAAGTTACCGAGAAATAGCAAAAAAAGTTGGCTTTACATTTTCCGCAGTACGGTATGTAATAAAACGGTTTCAAGTCGGAAAAACAATCGAAAAGGTCGACCGAAAAAATTAAAACCAAGAGATGAAAGATCCGTTATACAAAAATCGCGAAAAAATCCATTTTTGAGCGCTCCAGCACTGGCCGATGACCTCGCGTTAACATCAGGAGTAAAAGTTCACCCTCAAACTGTTAGGAACGTGCTTTATTCGGCCGGCTTCCATGGCAGATGTGCTCGTAAAAAACCGTTCATTTCAGAATCAAATCGCATCAAACGTTTGGAATTCGCAAAAACGTACATAAACAAACCCGCAACCTTTTGGCGATCAGTTTTATTTTCCGATGAAAGTAAATACAACTTATTCGGATCGGATGGACGTGGATATGTATGGGGGAAAGCAAACACCGAGCTGCAAACCAAGAATTTACTGGCTACCGTCAAATACGGGGGAGGTAAGGTGCTTGTATGGGGGTGCATGGCGGCCAGTGGTGTGGGGAATCTAGTTTTCATTCAAGGAAAAATGACAGCCGATATGTATATCAACATATTGCGCGATAATTTAAAGAGCAGCGCTCACAAAGTAGGCTTGGGGGAGTCGTTCATTTTTCTACAGGATAATGATCCGAAGCATACTGCGCTAAAAATCCGTGAATGGTTGCTCTATAACGCGCCCCGTCGGCAGTCTACCCCACCACAATCTCCGGATTTGAATGTAATCGAAAACTTATGGAATTGCCTAGAAGTGGAAGTACGTAAGAGGAGAATATCAAACAGCGGAGATCTAAAAGCGGTCCCCCAAGCTGCTTGGGTAGATATTTGCCCCCAGGTAACGGAAAATTTAGTCGAATCAATGCCGCGGCGTCTTCAAGCTGTTATAGATGCAAAAGGAATGCATACCAAATATTAATATCCTTTTTTTTTTTAACGGTAAAATTTTATTTTCATGTTTTCCTGTATATTTTGTATGTGTGCAAATACTTTTTTGAGGTTACTTTTTTCCTTTTTTTTAAATTCCAGGCTGTGATTCGTTTTTCTCGAAATAAATGTATATTTTCTTTTACTTTATTTTTTGTCTGTTTATGTCTAATAAATGTTTCCGAGCCCTATGCCGTTCCCCTGTGACCCTGTAGCCAATTTTCGTGGTGTGCAAATACTTTTTTGACCCACTGTATATTCGTAATAAAAAATTTTGCATGAAATATTAATGAAGTACCTAAAAATATGGAGCATATTTTTTCATTTTTTTCTTTTTAATGTAAGAATACCCTAAAAAATTATCAATATTTATTTTTAATTTTTTTCAGATTTTTGTGTGTTTATAATAACTATTTCAGTTCACATGAGGGTGGGTGGTTGGGGGGTAACCCCCAAAACCCCCCCGTGGACACGGCTTTGACTGTTCGGTATATCAAACGTTTGCAATTAATGAATATTTTTTATTCCGAACCTCGGTCACTGAACGGTTATGTGATGTATATTCGTAGAATTTCTAAAGTGAATATTTGTATGATTTCCCTCCCAATGAGAGTGGTCAATTCGCGGGGATAAAAACAAAAGGGAATTTTAAAAAGAAAAAATTTTGCCACTATTCTTTGTGTTTGTTCTCTTGAAATTTTGCAGGCAAAAGATCACAAATTTACACTTTGATCCGGCTAATTTTTTCATCCTTTTGTAGAAAAACTATTTCTGTATTTTTTTCCGATGTTCGGTGCAAGATTTAGTGAAACGTCTCATTCTAGTGATAAAGGAAATGACACATTTCGGAAGAATTAAATGGCACATGTCACGCCGATGTAATAGAAGTCCTTCTTTCAGACGGATATAACGATGTATGCACTAAATATAATCTGTAAGAATAAAATGGATTTAGTCAGAAACAAAAGGTTTATTTGATAAAACGTCCCGTCTCGAGATGTCTGGATACACTGAACTTTACATTGACATCCTCCAAAGTTTCAATTACTAAAACCACGATTTACAAAAGCTTTCGATAAATTTCAAACCCACTGCGAACGAATTGAAGTCTTTAAAATCGTCTAGTGCAAAGATTGCGATATGTCCATGGGACTGAAGAAAAAAAAATTACAAATGAAGAGAAGCATACACATATTAGAATCAGAATTATACGAGTGTCTTAAGTGTCGTTACGGAAAATTTCCGGCAGCCGAAATGACGCGATTAATCAACTCTTCAGTTATCGTTGCAAAAATGGCGTTAATGTTAGAGCTGTTGGAACAGAAATGTGGTAAATGCAAAAAATTTGAATGAAATAGTTAATTCAGTAAAAAAAATTGATAAAATCCTATTAAAAAGAAATGAAGATTAATCAACTGAAATATTTATATACCGTAGCATTCTCTGGAAAATGAACTGCAATCACCAGAACTTCGCTTAGATACTTATCGATGATGGTTACTAATTGCACTAGAGAACGTTTTTGCTCTCTCAAAGGCCAAGAATTAGTATGGTTGAGGAACGTTTAGTTTTAATAAGTGTCAGCATGAAAAGAGATTTGCTGTGTAGTTTGGATTTCGGAGCGATACAATTCACATATATTTGCGTACCAAAAATCGCGAAAAACTCTTTGAAAAATTAAGTACTACAATTAAGCTGCCTTTCTTGTTGAATTCAATTGAACCTTTATTGTACACGATTATGCGCGGTAAACTTAATTATCTAAAATTACTAAGATTTTTCGTTTATTATTATTAAAACATCTCAACACTGGGCATTGTTTTTCTTCTACTTTGCTCCGTAATAGATTTATTCTTATTTAAGCCATCTTTCGGCGACTATGTGATAGGCATATTGTTATTGCATACTCTTAAAATATGTTTTATGATAATATAAAATTTCTTTTATTTTCTTTCATTTCTTACTTTAACCCTTAAACGTCCCATGTGCATTATAATAATGCACATCAACTTTGAAGTCATTTTTAAATACTTCGTGTTAAATTGATAAGGAAAAAATTATAACAATATACAATATTATCATATTTTGTTTTAAATATATTCAAGTTTTTGGGATTTCTGGGCATGCTCAAAAACTTTCTAAATAAAATATTCAAAATAATTTTCACTTTGCTTTTTCTACATGGGGACATTTAAGGGTTAAAATGATGTTATCAAAAAATTATTTAAACGTTATTCTTAGGTCATAAATTAAGGGTAAAATGTACGCATTAGCTGAAGTAAATTTCAATTATTACGGGGCCAGACTGTTGCAATATTATTAATCTATATTTTCAGCAAGAGTGATACACGGGCTCAGCGGCGGATTTAGGCCTAGGCCCGTGAGGGTCTGAACCTCGGGCGGCAACATTTGAGGGGCGCCAAAATTTAAAAAGTTGCTAAAATTTAAAAGGCGCCTGAACCCAACGTTTTTTTCCGGTTGCTTAAAAGTCGAAATTGATGAACTTTTCCGTTACCGATAACATCTCTTGTGATTTTATATATCAAAGAGCAATATATTTTTATCGTAATTAAAGTAGGTTTATCATCCATATGGGAGAATTGTTAATTTTGATTTTAAAAATTGTTATCGAAGCCCGTCAATATATATATATATATATATATATATATATATATATATATATATATATTTATATTTTTTACCGTCAACTCTATCGCTGCACGGGCTGAATTAGAATCGATAAAAAAAAAAAAAGAACAAGGTCAATCACAACTTTTACACATATTCAAAGACGGGGCTGATTTATTTCGATATTTTCTAGTTCCTCCGATCAGTTATCAATAGTAAAGTTATTTGATAAAGTCTAACTTCGCCCACGTCACAGTAACTAGATTTATGACACAACGAAAGTAATGAATAAAACAAAATATATTTTGATAACGAGGTTAGAGGGGGTGGGGATGACACAATTTTTACTACGGTTGGTTAAAAAATGTAAACGATGAGGCGCACACGTATGCGATTTTAATATATTAAATTAAAACAAGTTCAGTCAAGCATGATGTTTCATGCGCTGAGGATTCCGTATGTTAAGTTAAAGATAATTATAATTTACATTTATATAATACTAAATTTAAAATAATGAAATCAGACTATTCGCGCTACAAAGAGAAACAGACACGTCACTTTTCATGCTTTTTGAACTTTTCGCCAACTATGAAAGTTGCGTTAAGGAAATGAAGTACGATTTTGTTCCCGACAAAAACTATCATTCCGCCAATACATCACATGCCTGGAAAAAAAATAATATTTGTCAAAAATTTTGAGCTTCTGGGGCCTTGATGATCCAAATTCAAAGTTAGAAACCCGGATGCTACAAACTAGAAACATATACGGTAATGCGCATATTTTTAACCTTATTTAAAATTTTTAACTGTAATACTGGCGGCGCTGGACACGTAATTTTTTGAGCTTTTTTGAACTTTTCAGCAACTTCTAAAGTTTCGTTAAAGAAATGAAATTCGATTTCGTTCCTGACAAATAGTGATCATGTACCCGAAAAAAAAAAAAAATTTTCAAAACTTTCGAGCTATCGACGCCTCGAGGGTCTAAATATGAAGTTGTAAACTCGGCTATAGTTTTCATATAAAGTGGCCCTTTGTGCATAAGTTTGAGGTATGTTTTGGTTTTCTCTACTTTTTTACTCGAGCTATTGTGTTGATGTGAACATAAGTTTTTTTTATATTTTTAGACCCAAAGGAGGAGTCTGTGTAATTTTTTTAACCGTAATTTTTTTCTTTTATGACGGACCTTTACGTTTTGTTTTATATTTTGAATTTCACTTTTATAGGTTTATCTGGTGATGAGTCATGAATTTTTTAAAAGGGTGATTTTTGAGGTCGTTATATATTCCATATTATGTATTCTTGGCGGTTTTTAAAGGTTTTTGGCGCCCACGGTGACCGGTTAGAAGTCGTAGATTGTCTGAAGGACAATTTTAATTAGAATTTACGATCCAATTTTGAAGCTTATAAGTCAATCCGATCGTGAGTTATTGATTTTTATTTGATATTTTTGTCGTTTCTGAACTATCTTATTAGGGGTTTTTTTTTTTTTTTTTTTAAATGCATTATATGTTTATTAATATTTACACCTTTCCTCATCAAGCTATACGTTTGCCGACGAGTTTTCTTACATCTAAATATGTCTACACTATACTACTTATATACTATATACATACCTACTTATCGCCGCACAAGTCATTTTATTACAAATTCTTATCTTATTTTTCCTTAATTTCTAACTTAGTTATAAATAATCTGTTATTTATTTTATTTATTTATTTTATTCCGTCCCTTTTCCTTCCCCTTTTTTCCATTTTTGTTTATCACCGTGTACCCTCTTCTCTTATTTAATGATTATTATTGTTCCTATATTCCGTACATTATATGTGTATGGAATGTTAAAAAAAAAAAAAATCGACCATTGATCATGTAAAAAGTGACAGTTATGAAAACAGAAGATAGAAAAATATTATGAAATAAAAATACGTTGCAGTATTTTGTAAGTTTATTGTGTAAGTTTATAAATATAACATAATTAAGCAAATATATACCACAAATGTGCATAGCTGCGCTAGCAGTGGGATTATTATTATTTTTAAACTGTAAGTGTTGATTATAAATCTATTAATTACAAAGAAGTACAATGGCCAACTGAGGGTTTTTTTTTTTTTAGTTCAAAAATATGTAATGCGTAACGACCCATTTAGCCATTGTTTACAGATATTAATATCGTTTTCTGGCTATTCAAACTTATAATCAGGCATAATTTTAAGTTGTTTCATTTCACACTTGAAGTTAAATTAAATTAAGATTTCCAACACAGTACAAACACGTTCAGTTAAATAGCTTTTTAAATCTACATATACTTAAGCAATCCAGAATTTACTCATGCTAAGTTAAATAACATTCATATATATATATATATATGCTTACTTCTACACAATCATATACACACATACACATATTTCCATTTACATATATACCTATCTACATGCGTAATTATGCATGTACGCACATAAGTGTACCTTCATTTAAATATTAATGCATAAACATACACTTACTTATGAAAATTTTTCTCCAATCCACACCTGAGTGTCCATAATACACATTCTGACGCACACGCGAACCCTCCACAATTGCGTTTTACGGCATAACGTAACGTTTGATTTATCTGAGCATTAATTTTATCTGCCAAAACGTTATTACTTTGCTTTAACAATTTTTTGCTCAATGCTTTTTAGAATAGTGCGTGATATAGAATGCTTAAAGTCACTCGAATTATCTACAAGACAAATTTCTTACCCCGGTAACTAATGTGAAAAATAAATACTAATGTGTTTTTGGAAATTTTGAGCTTTCATTTGAGATGTAATGAATTAGAAGTTTGCGATTGTTTTTACTATGTTTCAAGTGTGTTTTTATTGTTTTTGACAGTGAATTAAGCATAGCTGAACCTATGGATATCTTGCTTGATTTCGTACATGATATTTATTGGAAAACGGTACGTACGCTTTCTCTTTATTCGCCATCCTAGTAACTCCGGCGCAAACTTTTATTCCAAATTTATGTTTACTTTTTATAACGTAAAGTAATAATTGCAAACAATATAAATTACTAACCCTTAATAATTTCGTAGTATTTTTACCTTTTTGTAAAATTTTATGCTTTTAAATAACGACTTTTGCAAAATAAATAATAGGAATTAGATGATAGAAAGCTGCTTTACCCCCAATGGATTATCCCATAAGCTAGAATAGATTGATATAACGCCAAATATAAGATTTGTAATTGCGCACTGTTAAAAAACTGTCCCAGATAATAAATGGAAATAATTCAAATATGAGATAGATCTTGGTGTACCTGAATATGGATTTTGAAATATTGTTAACTGTAATAGCGACTGAGAATTTTTTTCGACGCGCTCACTTATTTATTATATATTTAGTTAATCTTTCGAGAATTAAATAAAGAGTTATAGTTGTCGATTTTGTGTGGCACGACCAGAGCCGGTAATAGCTATCGCGAAATTTAATGCGATACGAAAGTGCCCTCCATACGTAATCTATAAATTATAGTGTAATGTACTCGTGAATAAGACAACTGGGAATAAACGTGGAATATTGAAGTAACGAAAAAACGATGGGAAAACTGACTAAACAATATTCTAATATATATCAGTACTCTGACTGCTTTTGTAAACCACCTGATTCCTTAACGATGAGCAGTAAATTCTCCGATACAATTCTTCTCAAGAAGAAATGTGTACGGGAATGCAAATTCTTTCGAAGTAACGTTTTCAGCAATTGAGTTGACAGCACCGTTTAAACCAATTCCTCAAAGACTAAGAATCGGACAGAAATTTAAGCTATTTTTTGGTCAATAATTTAATGATACCTAAACTGAAATCTTGCAAACAAACAGATGACATTTGCAATTAAACTGCATTACAGCGAAGTGATTAATGTTTAAGATTGAAAAAAATTTAACTTTGCGGTTGAAAATAATTTTAAAAGCTTTACGTCGACTAGGCAGAAAATTAATGCATAAATAATTTCGATGATTGCGTTAGAAACATTTCATAACTCCATACCGGTGTAATGTGATTGCAGTAATTGTGAAAAGTCAGCGAAATTTTTGAAACAAACCGCAGACATATTTATTACTGATTAATTGATATTAATGCTACCCGTATATTCTATCAATTGGCCTTTATTATGTAATTAACAAATACGATAAGCCTGAGTGTATTTAATGTGTGTCATAAACAAGTTCTGCCTATCACTTAATGCGTATCATAAACAAGTTTTGCCCATCTTGACCCTAAAAATACCTTGGCTACCTAACCCCCGGATATATACATATACTAGCTTGGTTCTTAGGACCTCATCAAGGGGCGGCAATGCTCCGGACTCCCATACCGGTTCATTTATAGTACTTATAAATGAATGTTTTTATCGACTATGTAATTCTTTCCCTTTTTTTAAATTCGTAATAGTCATTCATTTTTTTCAATATTTAAAAAAACTAAAAACTACGGTTAAAAAATTTAGCGAATAATCTCGTCAATGTAAATAATTATTGTACTTGAAAGATTGTTAAAAACTTTACTATAACAATAGCTATAGTTTTAGTAACATCAGCTGTTATTTTAGAATCTACTTTCAATAGCCGTTTGATTCATGTTCGCAATTTTTTTCGTTATTTCTAAAATGGCATCTTCTTATTTATTTACGTTATGTTGTCGTTAGTTTTTACTAATTTATGTTATGTTGCCGTTAATTTTCGTCTCCATCATTCGTGTATTTTGTTCTTATTTAGATTTCAGTTCGTTTATTTATTGCTGTTTCCGCATTTTAAATTAGTTCAAATTCAGAGTGCAAAAAGCAGAAAATGAACGAACTAAAATTTTAACAAAAATGAACTGGCAGCAGTTTTTTAGTCTTACCAATTTTTTTTTTTTTAATTTGTTCCTTCGTCAAAGGAAAGAGTTTATCGATAAAAAATGCAGTGGTATACGCATAAAGATGATACTTTTTAAAATCTGACATCATAGCTTTCGCTGTGCAGGAAATTACAGTAGCACCACACATCATGTAGCATATTTTAATAAGCCGTTAACGTTCTTAAACGCACAAATGGCAAAAGTTGCACTTAATATCGAGATCGAATTTTCGTTTTTAGAATGTTCCTAAGAACCGAACGGTTTTCAGCGACAATCTGCTGCATTTCCTCCATAGATGAATGTAATAATAGATGCATACAGACTTTGCGTTATCATCAAAAAAAAAAAAAAAAAAAAAAAAAAAAAACATTTCGCCTAACTTCTTCTTAAACACTAGCATCGTGACTGCTGTGTAACTGCGGCGACCTAGTGTGATACTGCTTTTCGTCCGTCGGATTGTATGTAGCCATCTATATTTTATGGCTCCCCTTGACACAATCTGTGTGATAAAATTAAAATTTGAATTTTCGTACCATATATTGCTATGAACTCGCCTTTTTTTTTTATTGCAATGATGCACAGCCGATTAAGGGAAAACGGGACGAAAAAGATGCGCGTAAAAGAAGAAAAAAGGCGAGAAAAGACTAAGAAGACAAAAAATAAACAAACACCAAAAAAAAACTACAAATCGGCCGCGGATAACTTTCGGTGTGAGCATTAGGCTTTTATTAATTTTAGATAGAAATATTTATATACGAAAACCAAAGATTAGAAAAGAACATAATTGTTAAGAGAACGCGATCGCTAGCTCGCATTTAACTCCGACCGTTGTACCAAGCTCCAACACTAAAACGTAACCAGATGCAGATAACAATGCATCCTTATCGCATCCGATCTACCTGAGCCGGCCTCTCGATATCGTACGACATAATTCTCTATTTCAGCACGTGTCGCAGTACGCGCGCACACGCATACGCCACCGGCCCTTACACTGAGACACTATTAAAGCCGATAATTGACGACGTTCTAAAATCAATAAACTAAAGACAGAACAGATAATTTATTATTCTGTCGACAGAAGATCGCACCACCAACCCTGATTCGTATCAATATATATATATATATATATATATATGTTATATATGATATTTTTGAAGTTTGTAAAAATTACACTAGCTAGGCTTTTTAATTCCCATTCTTACGTACGATTCTATTTGATATATTAAGAGCTGTTAAAACCGAGTAGGTCTCACAATAGAGAAACTTCGGAAGACGCGTTATCGTTTTGAACTAATGCGGATCTCTATCGAGGTGCCAAAAATTTGATCGTGTTTTCGCAGATGGAGTACGGCGGGAAAATGTCATTTGGGCGCAAGACATGAAGTACTTAAGTCGAAATGAAATTCAGAAAAAATACATCACTGTAAAAAAAGAACTTTTAGCGAAAGAATAAAAAATATCAAACTAAAATAGTGATTTCGTAAAGATTTACTCGGTAGTTTTTTGTTTTCTGTTTCTAAAACGTTTCCGTATTGTTCTCAAAAGACGAGTTTTTCTTTCTGCAATATAACTTCCTTCATTTCCATAAAAGTAATTTCAGTCAATCTTCCAAGTGAACCACTATTCTCACGTGCACTTCGTGCTGTACTTTTTCTTTCATTTTACTGTTTTTCACAATGTACTATTCCGTTGACGTCGGCACTTCAATAGTTTCAGTTCATGCTTTTACTAAAACGAAACGCTTTTGCATTGTTGCTTTATAAGTGTTCCTACAATTAACAGCGGTTTTTTTTTATATGTAATGATGGCTTAAAAAAGTAAAGTCCAATTAATGCGCGAATCTCACGAACGTAAACGGGAAAAACAGGACTGAAACGCATTTCTCGAATTTCAAGACATTCTGTTTTCATTTCATATAACCAACAAAGAAAAGTACGTTGCCTTTCTACTAACGAAAGTCAGTAAGAAATCTACGCCGATCGGTCAAAATGTTATCGTGCATTGCGTACAGATGATTCTAAATGCGAAGTTGCAAGAGAATACTAGAAGTAGTATCGCCGAAAGCGTAAAATCGTAATAGAAGAAAACAAAAGGAAAATCACTGGATCATGCGAAATTACAGAAGCAGCCTGTACCTAAACGATTCGTCTGAGAACAGGGTCGAAATGCACTTCTGGAATTTGTGCGTGATTCCTCTAAAGTGATGTTCCTTTTATGTTCTTTCATTTCGATCTAACGTTTTTTTTGACATTCTCTTTCGGCTTCACATTTAGAATCGTCTGTCGATCCACCGCAGTTACTGGCACAGATTTCTTACCGACTTCCAAACACTGAAAGGCAGCGTACTTTTTTTTCTCTCCAAAACATGTTAGATATTCGAGATTGGAAACGATAGCACTTGATGTGGTGGAGAGAAATTAACTGCACTATGCCTATCTATTGTGCTAAGCGGTGATTTTTAACGTTGAGTTCGCCTTAAGGACTCGAATTTCTCTACAGTTTATGAGTGAAATGTGGAATTTAGAACTCGGCAAAGATGCGACACTTGCGATTACTCGTAATTTTACCTGCATCGACACATTCTTCAGGGTCGATTGGGAAACCTGTCAATATATGTAGTTAACACTTTAGTTATCATGTCTGTTACTTTCCATTGTGTACCATTGAGAGTTTATATTCATTAACTTTTGAAAATTAAATGTCTTTCTGTGATGTGTAAAGTGTGATACGAATATCCTTTGAACAACTGCGTACCAACCGTCAATACCCCCGCGAAAAAGATTTAAACGAAATCAAGTGCTACACGGATAGTTGTATCTTTATGCACTATTCGAAAAACATATCCATGTTTCTGTACAAAAGGAAGGAGTGGTGTTAGTATCGTTTTTTTCTGGGTTTTTTTTTTTCAGATCTGGCATTGTTCGAAAAATGCAGTAAATAGGCGAACTATATATATATACTTTTTTAAGGAACACCAGGTGATATTTAAATTATTTACAGAGTTTTACAGAAAACGAACAGACAAAAAACAATGCGGGAAAAATCAAATTTTATACGTTCGTTTCGGAATAAAAAATTTTTTTAGCGTTTATTTTATTATTTGAACGTTCTTTGCTTATTTTCAGCCATTAGATGGCAACTGACTGTCCCGTTAGTTTACTCTATCGTAATAAAAATAAGTTTTCCTTTTCTATTTCGAATTAAGATTATTATTTTCACGTCAGTTACATAAATTGTAGCTTTTAGTTGATAATTTATATTACAAATAGATTTATAAATTTTGCGTATGCCTAAGAATTAAAAGTTGTATTTCAAAAATTTTAAATATACATGTAGAAAGCGCTTTATCTCAGTTTATTTCGAAGAATTAAAAATGAAGACGCATTTTTTTTTTGTTCATAAAACAGACATTTTTACGGATTTATTGTTTTTCTTTCTTTTGTTGTTCTTTTTTTTTTTTTCTTAAAATTTAAAAAATATCTAGTTTTTAGTTACTCCAACAGATAACAGTTAAACTGATAGTCTCCTTTCTTTTTTTTTTTAACAAAATAAATCAGACAACAGGAAGTTTGTATTGGAACTGTTGGCAGTAATTACTTACCGACCTAATAAACTTAGTGAGTTTGTTCGATAAATCATGCACTCACCTACGTGTGGGATTATAGCGTGTAAACTTGTTAAAACTGGAATTATTTTACGTTGCTTAGTAACGCTAACCTACTGGTTGTAAATATTTTCATTATTATTAGCCATTAGAAGTTTCTAAGACTAATTTCTGATATCGCAGAGATAAATCAAATGCGGAATAATCATTATTTAGCATTTTACACATTGTACCCGGTATTTTATAAAAATGATTTTCTAATAAATTTAAGTTAAATTCATCTGCGTTATATTATCCTACCGAATAATAACTTTGCTAATGTGAAAAAACACTTTTTAATAACTAATCATGTGAAATAGCAAACGCACTTATTCTCCTTTTTATAACTAATACTATCTATTATATTGTACACAAAATCATTAAAATTTCTCCTTTATAATAATAATTTCTTTGTCATATTTTTAGCATTTTCTTTTTCTTCTACTTCTTCTTCTTCTTCTACTTCTTCTTCTTCTTCTTCTTCTTTTGCCTGCGTTACATCATTGATTCGATGTAGGCCTCCCTTAATTTACTCCATCGGTACTTGTACTTCACGAAGCCATTGTTTCCCCCTGCTGTTGTCACAATATCATCCGTCCGTCCACCTTCTGAGTGGTCTTCCTTGTGCGCGTTTTCCCGTATACAGCATCCATTGGATCAGTTTCTTTGTCTACCTTCCATCTACTTGCCTACCAACACGACCAGCCTAGACCCATTCGTTCAGGGCTACCCTTGTCCCGACGTCTTCAAATGTTGTCTTATTTCGGATATATTCTGATTTAATCTTATCTCATATATGCGAAGTAAAGCTCGTTCCATCCGTCTTTCGATTTTTTTCAATTTTCCTATAACTTCCTTCGTTAAGGTCCCGGTTTCCGCAGCATACGTTAGTACTGGAATATCACGCATTGGATAAATATTTTCGCTTTATTTTGTAAACTGATTTTGCTATTGAGTATGTGTTTTATTTTACGGTATGAGATCCAACCGTTTGATATTTTCTTTTCCAGGTCTAATTTCATCCCGCGTTTTTTCGTTGTGAAAACTTTGTTCTGATTTTGAATTTCATGACCTTTGTTTTATTCGGATTTATTTGTAAACCGAAGTTGTTAACCGCTGTCTCTAGGTCCTTTATCATACATTCTAAATATAAATATCATCCTCGGTCTGTGCTATGACCAAAATGTCATCTGCAAAGCAGATGTATTAAGCTTAAACAAAACGAAAAAGTGGAAGGTAAAAATTCTGTTTATAAATTACAGTTTTATTAAAACGTTTTGGTAAACTTTTAGAACACATAAAATAGTTCGCTTTAAATAAATAAAATACGTAGAAAATTCGGAAAATTTGTTAATGGAAAAAACTGTTTTACATGCATTCGGATTCAACATTTTAGAACGTTTAATTTAATCTGCAATAGGTAGAGTACTTGTAAATTTTTATTTTCAGGAATACTCTCAAAAGGTTATTTTTTAATTATGAATTTAAAAAGTTATTACAATATATCGCTTACTTATAAACGAATATTTCATTATAATTAAATGAAAAGTCCCATCGAATAAAAAAAAATGCCATGACCTGAGTAAAGAGTTATAATATATATAAATATACATACACATATTGGTGGGGGAAGATTGATACCGCGGGGGCTAGGTGTATGTGAATATGTATACAAGTGTTTCCAAAAAATATCGCGACATCTATCGTGGATAATACACACTTTATTTTATTACGTTTCTAATTATTCCATCAGAGTGCGCTAATAGTAGTTTTCCTATTGATCTTTATAGTAATAATAATAGCGTAAATTCTACAATAGTTATAATTAACGTTGCCAGTAATTTAAATCCGTATGTCATTCAATATTACTTAAACGATAATTGTTAATAGATATTGCTATTCCTTAAATGTAAAATTTAACGAAAATCATAGCCGAAAAAAAACAACAAAAAACATATTGATCCGTCTAAAGAAGTGAAAAAAGTTATAGAAGCTAAATATTAAAGATAATCCTGGTAGTAGTAATCTTAGCTATTGCAGTAATTCCAAAAAAATTCACACAGCAATAAAGCAATTAGGATCCAAAAAAATTTATACATGAAAATACAAAAAGCAGAGACACTACATATATTAAAGAAGTTTCGCGACGCAACGTAATCTAGTTATAAATATGTAATTAAACAATTGTGACCATTGAAATCTGTCGCAACTTGTAATACCGAAATTATTATTCCAAATCTAATAATAAACATAATAGTAATATGAATGATCTGGAGGGATAAAGGATTAATTAATTATAAATAAAATGATATTGTCGAGAAAGAAAAAAAATAATTTAAATATAGTATGGATAGATTGCGGGAAAGCTCTTGGCTTACTGCCATATAGTCACATTAATACATTTTTTGAACTGTTTTGTAAGAATTATGATTAAAACGGTGGAATAGAGCAATATAAAAATGTGGATGATATGAAAATCGAAATAGATATATTTCAAGGAAATTCGTTGTTACCGTTATTATTTTGTATTTTTCTAATAGCGGTAATAATACCGCATAAAACATGTATTTTAAAAAATAGAAAAAAAAAAATACCGGAAAGATAAGTTATCTTTTATACGCGAACAATTTAAAAATATATTAATGTAGTTCAGACAAACTGAATATTTTGTACCCTGCCGGGCATAGGTTGTTGTAACTAGAGCCGCTTCGCTAATACGTAGTCACTTGACGTCATATAGTGTGCTAGCCCCTCACTAATGGAGAGAGCGACAACAACCAAGTAAGTTGCATCGTCCATATCGTGCATAGTCTTCATTTTCTGTTCGGTGGCTCAGCGCTGAACAGAAAAGCTAAATCGAAATTACAGTGCACTCCCAATAGAATCGTTTACCGAAAATGTTTCTATCGATAAATACCATTAAGCATTTTACTATATGTATAATAGCAAACTATCAAAACTTTTTCGTTACAATATAGTCCAGTGAAATTGATGAATATCAATGTAGGGCAAGTAAGCGAGTGCGAGTCATCTTAAAATCGGGGTTTTCAGTTAAGGGAGCTAATCGTACCAGAAAATGTAGTGGAACTAGACTACGCATGCGTATAGTTGCGCTAGACGTAGTCACTATTACTAAACAATTTTTTTAATTATAATACAAGATCCATCTAACATATATAATTACGAACATTAGATCGCTCTTATTTAACAGGGCTGACTTTAGGCAAATTGACGCGGCGAGATAAATAGTGAATATTAGAAAGCCATATTTTAAATTTAAATCAAAATCAATCTTACGCGTATAGGCGCTAAAATAAATAAAAGAAAAGTAAAAAAGAAATAAAGCATGCTTGTATAAAGGTCATCTTTAAGTAAATCGGCATAATAACGGTGAAAAAAAAAAAAAAGGTAGAAACGAAAAATCGTTAACATAATTTGATATAACTAAGGATAGTAAATTTTGGGGAAACGTAACAAAGATAGATAAACAATATAATAAAACGTAAAACGAGACAAACCGAAAAAGACTAAATTTAATTTATAGCACATGCTCACTCTTGTCCATTTATCAAAACATTCTACAGCATAATCCAGATTATGTGTAAGAAAGTAAATATTTTATTGAAATATTTTTCAATTGTTTATGGCGGCATTTAGAATTTATTAGTAGGTACTTTACTTCAGCGGGGAGGGCATTAAATATAATAACACCAATATACCTTACTTGGCTTCTCGTATGGTATTTAAAATACGTTGGGATTGTGACGAAGAAAATATTTGTTTAGATCTGGTGTTACCCTCTTTTAGAAATATTTTAAATTCGTGTTCGTTATTAACTACAAAATTTAGAATACTAGTTTTCTCAATATATTGCAGTTAGATTCAACTCTCTCAAAAGTCAGGATTCTGCTAAACAACGCATTTTGTAAAGCCTTTATAGGTTTTATGTGAAATTTTTGCTGCACTACCCAAAAAATATGAAAGAATCAGTTGATATAGAGCAATGTATAAACGATGTAAATGATGAAATGCTGGAGATAATAAAATAGATAGTTTCAACTTTCTAAGTTTACTTTGCTAAATAAATTAGGTGTCTCCTCCACAATAACTTGTGATCGAACAGTAATCCTTTAATCTCGTATACTCTCACCATAACGCTGTTCTTAGATAAATTTAAATTGAAATTATCTCACTTTTCAGTAGATTGAAAAGTATATAATATATATTTTGTTTTATTCTCATTTAATACTAATTTGTTTTTAATCATACATTTCATGCCGTGACGTTATGTTACTGAGAATATTGTTTATTTATGTAATATATCGCCTGTCGGAAAAGTGTGTTTTCAACCAGCTACGTATCAATCCTCGAAATTCGACATCACATAATTTACGTAACAACATTTCATGATGGAGGATATAAAAAGCCTTTTTTTATGACAAAGTAGATAACTGCAACAAAACTACCTTCCTCCAAATTTTCGAAAATATAAGAAACATGATTGAAAAGTGCATCATCTGTACCCCGCCCAGATAAAAATCCAAATTGGTTCACACTGAAAAAGTCTACACTATTCAAAAAACTTAACATTTTAATTTTGCAACATTTTTCAAATATTTCACTGATATGAGATAAAATGCAGATAGGTCTATAATTTGATGCTAACATTTCATCACCGCTTTTATTATAAACAGCAGTAAAATTACTCTTAACTTCAAAATATCTGGTAATTTATCCGTATTATACCATCAATTCCGTATGAGGATTTATTAGGCAAGGAAAGAATTGCATATTTTACTTCGTTATTTGTGAAATTATAAGACAGCATTTGGCTCAGGTTAACGGGGACTACCTTTCAGAGTATTAAAACTGCAAGAAACGCCAACTAGTCAAGAGTTAAACGCTGTTGAAGTTTTGGTGTACAGGGAAAAAATCGGTTAAGTCGAGCAAAACACGGAAATAACCATGCAAATCAATTAATATTTATCACGTGACGAAAGATGGCAGCACAATCAGTGTAATTTCAATTTCACTTTCATCATGGATGGCGCAATATTTATGGAATATGTCATTATAGTAATATTGTATTGTTTAAAGCATGTCCTGTTAAATTTTATAATTCCATTGTATATCCATGTTGAAAAATTTGCGCTTTTTTTTTTGTCGTAAAAGTCGGCTTGTATTCTATTGTCTTTTTTTCGTTTTC
The DNA here is from genome assembly GCA_039619475.1 of Icerya purchasi. Lineage (NCBI taxonomy): Eukaryota > Metazoa > Arthropoda > Insecta > Hemiptera > Monophlebidae > Icerya > Icerya purchasi. The sequence continues at coordinate 402,227,038 of CM077116.1, read as the reverse complement.
CGTATTTTATCTTGTTTTTCGTTTTGCGTGTGTGTTGTCGACGTGCTTTTGTTTCATTAATAACACAGAATGTCTTTCAATTTAGAAAAACTCGAAATTAATTTAGGAGCTAAAAAAAAAGCGAAAACCGGACGTATCTGTGGTGCAGATAAAAAGCTGAGAATAAGTACGTATGAAATAGGAACTAATTGTAATTGTAACTGTTTGCTTAAACAATGGAGAGTTGCAGTTAACGAATCAAAGTCAAAACAGGACAAAATTTGCCGATCCAGCTAAATGGGCAGACAATTCCCAACTCATGTGCTGTGAAATTTCTCGGGTTACATCTTGTGACCAACGGCTTACCTTCAAGAATCATATTATTGCGAAACGAAAGCAACTAGATATCAAATGCCGCAGCCTGCGTTGGTTAATGAACAAAAATTCATCTTTATCGATTGAACATAAAGTGCTACCATACAGGGCAATCTTAGAACCTGTGTGGACATACGGTATTCAAATCTGGAGAAGTCACGAGCATTTCAAATCTTAAAATTATGTAAAGATTTTAGTATCCTACGAGATATTTTGGCGGCACCATGGTTTGTCCGTAATGATGATATACACAAAGACCTCTGCATTCCAACGGTTAGAGAAGTAATTACGACCTTTGCTAGAAGATACTTTCATCGACTTGGAAACCACATCAATCCGCTAGCTGTTAATATTTCGCAGAATAGCGTAGACGATTGAAACGACACATTAGTTGAACTGGAATTTCGTCCGTAGACATTAATTCGTATAGCTCAACATAATCCAATAAATATAACGTACATACAAATAAGGAATAGCGAACACCGGGAAGCGTTTCACCATGATTTACATAAAATAACATTGCTACTTATTGTTCAACTGAACAGATTGTATGCAAATAAAAAGAAAAAAAAACAAAAACATTTGAAATGTTTTGAAAACGTGTTAAAAGAGAGGAAAGGTAAAAAAGATAGTAAGAAATGTTAATAAACTGATGTCGCATGATGAACAAAATGTTTATTTGTGCGATCTCATAAACTGAATACTTCCTGTTTAGCAAAGGAGACCTCGGCAAGATGAAAAAGATGCTATTTTACGTGACGCTAGTTTCGCATATAGAGTTCGTGTGTACGGATGTGAAGACAACAACGGTTAAGATATTCCTGTTTGTGCCAGAGTGTTTTGCTCAGTTCACGGAATATCTAAAAGTAATAAAATTTATTATTTACAAACAAGTTTAAAACAGAGTAGAACCGCACTAATAAATCGAAGGGGAAAGCACGGTACTTGTCACGGTAGGCTTAATGAATCAATGAAATTATTAATAAAAAGTCACATAAAGAATTTTCGTGAGCACCAAAGCCACTGAAGTTTAAATGATTCTTCAAAAACATATATTTACCAGAAGAACTCTCAATAAAAAAAAAATGTTTCTTGCGTCTAAAGAAATATATCCGTCAGTGACTGTGTTTAACTTACCGAAATATTTTTAATACCGATTTTAATATTGCGTTTGGGGTTATCCGCGAACTGACACATGCGCCATTTTTGATGAATTTACAGCTAATTTGTTGATCAGAGTTTTAAAAAATAATCGAATGTACATTATAACTTTGTTTTAGACGATTTGCTCGGTTTCTTCCCTGTACAAATGGGAGTAAAAGTGGTTATATGAGTTTAATGTGGATTTAAATACATATTCAAGATAATTTTTTAAACTTTTTTTTCAATTCATTACATTCAACATTATATTTTTATGCAATAAAATTAATTGTAAGAAGTTTTATGCAAGTGTAATAATGTTTTAAAATTAAAGATTAGTTTTTCTCCGTTTTGAAATTTGGTGACTTACCAGGTTTTTTCCCTGTACCCTTCACTTATAGAATCGTTCATCCGGGGAATTTTTTTTTAATCACTGTAGGGAGCAAATGACTCTCTTTACACTTATTTATAGTTTCGGACACAGTAGTTATAAACAGTTTGGTGATTCTTTATTCAATTATGTTTGAAGTTATTTTTATGCATATTTTTTTTTTAGTTATCTATACGATAAAAGCAGTAAAATATTCTTTTCTTTCTGACAATTAATTTTGAATTCTATCGATCAATTAAAGACAAAATTACTATCTATTTTTTTTTGCTTCGGCTCTTACCGTTATGTTATAGAAAAGTATTTTTGTTTGAACTTATCTCCGGTAAAGGTTAAAAGGATTTTTTTTTTTTTTTTGAGCGCGTCAACACAGGAAATTTACCCAACGCAAAGAGCTACCGGAATGATGAAACGTCGGAATTTGTAGGTTATATCAGGAAGCGATTAAAAAGTAGAAGATATGAAGGTAGCCAATACAAGAACAACAGAAGTAGGAGACGGAAGAGCAAGAATGTAGTGGGCACAGTACGGAGTCGGGAGGCCAAGGTCAAGCAAATTGGAATAAAGGACTGCATGTTCCGAGGAAATACAGGAGCATTCAAATAGAAGGTGATTTACATCACAGGTCAAATTTAAGATAGGAGGATGGAAGGGACATAAGGGTGACGGAACAATATTATAAAAGGAAAGGGGGAGGCAGAAAGCATATTGTGATTAAAGCGAAGTATTAAACCAGGAAGAAGGGGGTGGAGAGGATTGTATAGCAAGGTAAAAGGAGTTAGAATTGGAGAAAAGAGACGGATAAAGATCAGTCCAAAAGTCATGGTGAAAACGATCGGCGAGAGGGGAAAGACTTAGGGAGGGGATTCTGTCTATGAATCAGCTAGATATGCCAAAGAATCGGCAAAATCGTTATTAACCATGCCGTAGTGGCCCGGAATCCAGGGCAAGTCAATTACGATAGAACGGGATGTTAATAAATTATAAATTAAGGAACGACTATAAAGAATAATAGGATCTGACAAGGGTTTAGGGAAGGGCGACGGGATGGCCAATAAAATGCTTTTCGCGTTAGAACATATGAGGAATTTCGATAAATTGAATGTTGAGGATATAAAAAGGATAGCAGGTAAAATAGTCATAGATTCGGCTAAAAAGACAGAAGAAAAGGAAGGGAGTTGAAACGACTCGGAATAGTTGAGATCAGAAAGAATAAAAGCAGCTCGAACATCTGCAGCAGATTTTGAGCCATCCGTAAAAACCGTGCTATGAGCTGGAAAGAGATGAGTGTAGAGTTTGGTTAAATTCGTTATGTATTACCGGAAGCGGAAGAGATTCAATGTTAGAGGGAAGAGAAAATAGATTAGGAGAAAACGACAGTTCTAAGAAGTTATAAGTGAAGTACGGGGATTTGTTATAGGAGAGGATAAAGTGAAAAAATAGGACAAGTCGAGAGGAGATGGGTGAAAGAATTAGAATTTTTCGTGGAGAGAAACGCCACTTGCCCAGAATATATTATTAGGAATTAACGAGTTCCGAGTGAGGAATATGAAGACTATTAATCAAAAATCTTTCACCAAGATGAAGTCTTCGAATAAATAAAAGAAGGAAGCCAGTTTCGGCCAGGAGAGCTGGAATTAGAGAGGAATTCAGAACACCAATACAGAGGCGAAGATAAGAGTTTTGGATGCGATCAAGTTTGGTAAGGAGGGATCTTGGGAACACTGGCATAAAGAAAATAACAATAGTCCAATTTAGAAAGAATAATGGATCTATGAAGTATGAGGAAAATATACGGATCGCCATCCCATTTCCGGAGAGACAACGCTTTTAGGATGTGAGCAGATATGTTCATAGATAGTTGATATGATCGCAAAAAGATAAATTACTATTGAGAAAGACACCAAGGTAGGAGAAGGAGTTAACTAGAGGAATCCCTGGAATTGACACAGGAAGCGGTTAACTAAGGAACGGTTAAAAGGACGAAATGTAAAAACTACACAGGCAGACTTCTTACGGTAAATAGTGAAGTGAAGATAACGAAAATTCCAAAATAGCAGCAAGGAAGGAATTCAGTTGGCAAAAAAAAGATTATTAGAGGAGGAATAGACGAGAAAATCGTCAACGAAGAATAAAGACTTAGAAGGCATGTCAAGAGTAGCAAGACTGTGAAAGTAAATGTTGAAAAGTGTAGGACTCAAGCACGATCCTTGCGGAAGACCTCAAAAAACTGATCTGGGCCCGTCGAAGAAAGGGGTAGAAAGACAAATTGTTCTATTCTGGAAAAAAATTGATAATTAAGGAAGTAAATTCAAGAGAGATGTTAATGGAAAGCATTTTATTCTGTAGAGAAGGTAAGTGAACATTATCAAAGGCAGAGGTGGCATAAAAAAACGCGACGATGGTAAATTTCCCGTGAATGAGAGATATTTATAGATAAGGTTAAAAGGTTTAGTGTATTTGAATGTTTTTATACTTTTTTTTTCAAACTGCCTCGTGAAGTTTAATTCTCTTTTTTTTTTTTTTTCTTTCGCGACATCTCGCATTGTAACAATTCAATTTATGATTGCTTTTTTTGGTATCCCGTAATAACCTATTTTTTTGTCTTGTCAATTCAATATAACTTTGAAGATACACAAATAAAAAAAAATCAAGACTGTTTGCAGTTGGTAATAAGTTCTTGCAGTGGGTCAAATCAGAGTTGGACAATAGTTCATTACAACGGCACTTTTGAATAAATGGTATACGACTAATGAATACAAAAAGTAATTGAGTACTACCTACTAAAAAATATGTAGAATACAAATGTACTCGATTACAAATGTACTCAAAATTTTTTAGTAGAATTGTAATCGAGTATTCATGCATCCTAATAAAAATTTATTGAAAAAAGTTCAGTACAACTAAATACGTAAATAAAGGTAAACAAAACTAAATTTTTATTTTTCTTACCAAAACGAAACTTATAATTACGGAAATATAAGGAAAATAGTACAAAAAACGAAAATACTTAATCGTAGGTAGAAGTAAAAGTATGATTGGGATACAGAAAATAAACGGTAATAAGGTCCGGCATATCCAGGTTTTTTGACGGCGAATTATTTTGCCGAGAACATCTACGCCAAAGTTTTTCCATGCTGTACTGTCAAGCGATACATCTGCTCTTCTTTAATGCAGCATATTCACATCCGGGTACTGCACTCGGGGTTCGTAGAGTAACAGAATAACCTTGAACATTGGGCACATTTTTGTTTCATAACTCCTATTTACCGGCAACGGATGGAAAACTTCTTGCGCATTCGCACGTATATTTTTAGGCGCGTTTTGTTTATTTTGATTCGTTTGGAGGTAAGCAGTTCTAAGTCAAAGATCGAAAACAAATGTAGAAAGTATGGTCTAAGTATAAAAATAGAAGTAAAGTAACGATAATAGACAGAAATGGAAACGAAAAGCATAAAACTGTTGATGCAAATAAATTACATTCATCTCGGGTGTCAGTGATAGCTAATAATGGAAGCTGTTTATTGGACATAAAGAGCAGATTGGCCATGACACGCGCCAACTAGATTATCAAAAATTTGGAAAAGTCTTTCAACGAATGCGAACAATTAAATCTGTTGACTTTCTTATCAGTCGCAACATACGCAGGTGAAACTCGGTCACTTACTGCGGCAGACCTTAGCAGATTAAATGAGTTCGGAATGTAGACATACAGTATCTTTTTCTTCAGCATTTTCCCGCTGGGGCGAGGTCTGTTTGACTTATGGCACGCTTCCAGCCAGAACGGTCAAATGCTAGGGACGGGTCTACTCCGACTTTGCTGACATCAGCCGCGACGGCATCCATCCATCTTCTTCTTAGCCTTCCTGCCAGCGGCGATTCACTTTTGGTTTCTCGAGCACGTTGTATATGCCCATACCATCTCAGCCTGCTCTCGCACAGTGTGTCGGTTATTGGCACGACTCCCATTGTTTTTCGAATAACATCATTCTTGATGTGATCGGACACGACCTTAGCATCCGCATTTCCATCACTTGAAGTTACTGCTCTTCCCGCTTGCAAGTAGGCCAGCATTCCCCGCTATACAGGGCCACTGGACGGATGGCAGTCCGATAAATTTTTGTCTTTAACATTATAGGCATGCGTTTGTTACACAGCATACCTGTTATTGACCTCCGCTTTAGCTAGGCTGCGCTGATGTGACTACGAACTGCATCGGATGCACTACCGTCTGCCTGTATATCGGATTGTCCGGGGTAGTAATTCGCTACCGACTTGGAATTTGGATCCGCTGATATTTGAGTCCGTTGTGAAATACTCGGTTTTCTGGACATTGACTTTAAGTCCATACTTTAACAATTGGCCGCGACAAGCTTGGTCTCTAGTTTGGAGAGCATATTTTGTGTTATCAGCTAGCACAATATCATCTGCATAGAGCAGTATCCGTGGGACCGGAGTTTGTGTATCTCGTGTGATAGTATCTAAAACCGTGTTAAATAGTAGTGACGAGAGTGCGGATCCCTGATGAACCCCTATTTGAACCGGGAAATTATTCAGTTCGTTCACAGCGCAGCGGATTCTACTTGATATATACTTCTTTATATAATAATTATATCCAGTTTACTAAATGCTCTGTGCTAATGAATAATAAACAGTTATATAATTGACAAACTAAACGTACAGACGCACCTATCAAAAGTGATAAGAGGAAGATTGTTCAGCTTCTTCGGCCACGTAGTAGTAGATGTAAATCCGCTCGAACGTCAAATAATACTGCGGAAAAATTATTGGAAAAGAATCAAGATGAGTAGACAACGGACACGATGGGGGTCGATCAATTAAGACTAACGATCCGGTTGAGTCTGCATGTTACCGGTTGCCCAAGGCAGAATGGTCCGGAGAACCGCAGGTTAAGCTTCATTTCACAGTATATCACCTGGCCCTTCAGAGGGCAAAAGGAAAACAACAGTAGGCTCGGAGGTATTCAGTTTTTTCACTTTATTCAGTGCTACGGAAAAGAGATAGCTGAACTTTGATGAATTTTGACTGAAAAATAATTATAAAGCAATTTCAGCTTCAAAGTTAGGTAGGGTGTTTTTTCATTTTAAGCCCGAAGTGAAAAAGAAGAGAAGAAAATCCGCAAATCGACGGTAATCTAATTAGAAAATTTGAATGCAATTCGATTAATCTGTAATTTTTGGCGTGATTTTTAAGAAAAAAGGGTTTCATATAGTTAAATTATCCTCCGGATCGAAGTAGTTGAAAAACGACAACGTTCATTTAGTGGAAGCCTACAAAAAAAAAAAAAAAAAGCGAAGTTTAAGTCTTTTTTTTTTTTTCTTAATTTTTTCCTCGTTGATTGTAACGTTTTCTCGGCTATTTAAAAGTATTCCAGCAGTACAAAATTCGAATATATATCAAAATTTCTCGTTATTTTTCGAATTTCGTGTAAAAAGCGTTCTTATAAAAGTGATCGTTGCGAAGTTAAAACCTGCATTTTCCTCGGAACGCGCAGTCCTTTATTCTAATTTTCTTCGCCTTGGCCTCCCGACTCCGTACTGTGCCCACTACATTCTTGCTCTTCCATCTCCTCCTTCTGTTGTTCCTGTATTGGTTACCTTCATTTATTCTGTTTCTAATCGCTTCCCGATATAACCTACGAATTCCTACGTTTCATCATTCCGCTAGTCCTTTGCGTTGGGTAAATTTCCCGTGTTGACACGTCCAAGGAATAAAAAAAAAAAAATTTAAAAATTGTACACATTAACGGTTTTAACATCTGGCGGATGATTTTTCAATTCGGCAATTCTATATCTTACTTTTGTATCAGTTCTCTGTTTATTTTTATTATTTAAACGAAAAGCGAGGTGCTCAAGTTTAAATGAAAATTAGCGGGAAAAAAGAAAGGCATCGTAATGGTAGCGCAAAAGCGGAGGATAATTAATTGGGACTGATAGGAACGTATTTCGATTACGCCCTAATTGCGGTTCCGCTGATAATGATAATACGCGAGGATAGATAATAATATAATTGCTGAAGAAAACGAATAGACTGCCTCCGAGAGAGGGAAAGATTTTATTGTGTCACCTGATAGGTGCCGCCGTGTCCTTCGATTCAATGAACTGCGCGCTGTAGGAATTAGGATGTGCGCTATTAGTTATGGAACTGGCTGCCGCGACGATAAGCTGTAGGTAGCGGACGACGGCAGACAGTGAGCCGGAACAATATAACCGGTAACCCGGAAAAAGGGAAATATAAGAAAAAGAAAGAAGATCGTAGGAAATAATAAATATAAACAAAAGAAATGCAAAAAAAGAAATAAAACAAGAATAAGAAATTTAACTAATTCGAATTACTGTCACAGCTCGATCTCTCGCTCTGTCGTCTCTCTCGTTCTCTCTCCCCTTTTCCTGCTTATTCTTTTATTCTCTCATTCCACCCCTCTCTCTCTCTCTCTCTCTCTCTCGCCGCGATGCACTCAAAACGAAATAACGATCGCTGATTATTATTTGTCGCTGTCGTCGGCTCAGTCAGAAAATTCTTTTTGTCGCGTTGTTACGGCTTTATTCGCAAACCGTAATGCAGTGAAATTAACATGCACAATTATATATATATATATATATATATATATATATATATATATGCGTTTTTAGAAACGAAGTTTAACTGAACTGCGCGATGGATCACAGCAGTGATTCTTTAGACATGCAGCTGTAATTATTGTTGTTCAGTGGGTTATCGGGAAACATACCGGCATACAATTGAACACAGCTGAATTTCGTCGCCGTAACATTTTCTTCGATCTCCACAGAAGTGAAAGCAACTTGCAAGTAAAATTAACGAGGCTGACTACCATATAATTGATCTCTAGTCCGAAATTAAGAAATTCTAAATGATTAAGTCATTACGCTCTGTATAACAAGGCGTAAAAATGTCGATCTTTTTTGCAATATTGGTCCGAATGTTTTGTGTGTTTACTGGAATGATAAAACTTTGACCTTTACGATTTTCTCCTATCTTATTTAAGATCGTAAATTAGTAGAGTATATAATCAAAAAAAAAAGAAAAAAATAGTAAATTGATTGCTATTAAAATACGAGTATTAACTTAAATTGGCAATGCTGTAAAATGACCAAGTTAATAACTTTCCGACTATATACGAATTTGTCACTGCATAATTTCGCTTCACTGGGGATAATTATACATATACATCAAAGCCTAGAAACAATTTTGCAATTTTACAATTTTACATTTATAAATATATATATGTACACATTTTTTTTTTTTTTTTTTTGTGGAAAAATTTGTTGCTCAATTTTTTCTATAATCAATCCGTCCAGATTCGTCGCCTGAAATCCAACTTCATATTACGATTAATAACTAAATTATTTCTTTTGATAGAGTTATTAAGGGAACCAAAACTCTTTGGACTAAATTTACTCAAAACCGAACACGCATCATGATACAACATAAACATAAACAATCGTATATTTGTACAATTCTACATAGTAATATAACACACATTTAGATTTTGTTTTATCCGTACCGAAAGCGAGTGTTTCTTACCGTATAAGAGCATGCGACTTATAAATTTACTTATTATTAGTCGTACATAATTAAAGTTTGCGGGAAAAACAATAAAAAAAACAAACCCGTATACATGCACAAGTAACCCTTTCAGGAAATAAAGGAAGACTTATACTAATTTACTCGATAACGAATATTAGAAATCGAAATCCGCAACTTGCTTAACATTAGTACGAGATACAAAATGTGTAACTTAGACATTATGGGCAATCGCCAGACACAAGAGTTTCGTAGAATTATTCCTTTAAGTTAATAGTATATGTGCTTTAGCCTTCTATGTTTATATTTTTTGTATCGTATGCTTTAGGGTTTGATAATCATAAGAACAACCTATATTATTTATTAATATTAAGTCAGATGCACTGCACGTTTCAAAAAATTTCCGCGTGTTTAACTATTTCCTGAATGTACGGTATTTTTACATATTTGTACATAGTACTGATGTTAGTGTATCGTGGTTTATTTAGTACTCTATTCGTAGACAATGATTTTGAATTCTTTCGAGTACCTGAAAAAAATAATTTAACTGGTAAACGACGAAATTATTACGGCATATAATATTTCGGGAAGGATGATTTGTTTATAGATGTTTGTTTTCAGGTGTTAAATGCGATTTTCTTTAAAAGTGTATGGGTATAGACAACAAATCTCTTTCTGAGCTTTTATAACTCTTTATTTTTGATAAGTTTCGTGAAAATTAATCTTTTATTCAGTGTTACACCTAGGTTACTGAAATTTATCCTTCCGTTTCACCTGCTTGTCTTGGATGTTTATTTCTTTTCGGATACATGGTCGTCTTCTAGTAAATAAAATGGCTTCCGTTTTATCGTTGTTTATTTTAACCTGCCACTTTTTAAAATATTTTATTAACGTGTCAGCTGCTCTTTTCAGTCTATTTGTTATTGTGTCTGTTCTATAGGATGATGCTACACTATTGCAGTATCATCTGCATATAGGTTAGGTATATTTCAGACTCTTTGATTTTAGGAATATCGTTTAAAAATATTATAAATAAATACGGTCCTAAAATGCTCCCTTGCGGTACACCAGCAGTTAGGTGTTCTCTGGGTAACTTATAATTATTCAGTTTGACATAAAATTTTCTGTTTAAAAGATATGATTTCACTTCTTCTTCTTCTTCTTAATTCCTCAATCTATATGATAGATTGGTGGACAGTCATGTTCTAAAAGTTCCTGGATAAAGCCATTTTCTTAATTTCTCCGTATTCGTTTGCTTTCACGTCTTCCTTTATTTGTTTTATGTATTTCTGTCTTGGCCTTCCTCTTGATCTTTTCCCTTCCATGGTTCCTTCTATTATTTGTGTTAGATATTCATTATTTCTATATATATATATATGTCCAATCCATTTAGATCTTCTTTCCTTTAATTTCCTTAATAGACTTCTTTTCTCTTTAACTTTATTTCGATTGCCCAATCCATATACCGCATTCCAATCGCCCAATATTATTAAGTTTTCTTTTGGTTTCACGTATTCCAAGGCCTCTTCTAATTGTTTATATATTTCTTCTACTTCTTCGTTTTCATATTTAATGATTTCACTGTACATATTAAACAATAAGGGATACTTAAGGTTGAATTAGTTTAAATATTGTACCTTCTATCCATGTGGTGTCAAAAGCTCTTTCGATATCTATTAGTAATACTCATGTATGTGTGTTCAGATTGAAATTGTCGGTAATTTTATCACAGATTTTAGTTAATTGTATGGCTGTACTAAGTTTAGGTCGGAAACCCAGTTGATTATCGCATATTATATTATTTTCATCACTGTGCTTTCTTAATCTTGTAAGTATAATCTTTTCAAATAATTTACTTATGTTACTTAGTAAGCTGATGAGGAGGTTAAATGTTTTGGGCCAGGGAAGCATCCTTACCGGGCTTTTAGGTATACCGTCTGCGAGACTTTCCATTGTAACGGAAAATAGCATAATCTAAAACATGAGTTGAATAAGCACACAAGAGCCATTTTTGCTTTTGTTGGTAGGTTCTTGATCATTTTAATGCTAATTTTGTCGTGTCCTACAGAATTTTTGTTTTTCAGGCTTTTTATAAGTGTATTAACTTCCCTTTTGGGCTAGTTGTGTAATTATTTGTTGCGTTATTTGCTTTTGTCACGAAGTACTTATCTGATGTTCATTAAATGATTATGAGTAGATAAACTTTGATATTTTGCTAAAGTGTTCTACTAAGATTTTTGCCTTACTTTCAAGATCATAATTCATTGTTTGTATTTGGTATTTTGTTCGGCGGCAGTTCCGCATGATTTCTACGAAAATATTTAATCAGCTTCACAAAGAGTTATCCTTCGGTGTTAGTCTTTTTAAAAATCTATTCCACTGGCTATTTCTCCCTGTTTTAAATTTATTTCTGACTAGTTTATATAAATGTACATTGTTTTATATATGACTGAGATGTTATTTCTTTTTTCACTTTTCTTTCTAATGAAGTTTTTAATTTTAATTAAGGTTGCTGTATTGCTTGATATTTCTCTTGTTCCTTTATTCGGAGATTTTAACCGCATCGAATGATGTAAATATAAACTGCTTCATTCATGTAAGTGAAAACGAGCCATACAATTTTGTCTACGGCCTTCCTATAGAGATAATGCGTGGTATTTGTTTAAAAAGTATTTTTCGTTAGATTCTTTGTATATACTATTAAATTATCTAGTTTTGATTTTTAACAGTAATCTCCATCTTTGAAAGTTAAGCTGATAATAAAAACTCTTATCTAATAAAAAACGAATGACTGAAGATGACTTGAAAAAAGTGGTTTTCTCAAGCAGTACTTTCGAATTCATTCTGTTTACTAAAATATAATTTTGTAATTTCCCGAGGCTGATAAATGCGCTGACTTATTATATGCTGATTATACGATTTTTCATATCAGTTTATATAAAAATTACGCTATTTATTATAGATACACAGCTGTCTTAAAATAATAATTTAAAATTATCAACGTTAATCCGCCAAAGACACGAGTAGTAATGTAGAGTATCTATATCAGCCGTTTGTTTAAATATTAATAACCGATTGGTCGGATCGTGGCAGTCATTATTGATTGCAAATTTACATTTAGTACACGTCAAATTACGTAAAGCCTAGTGGTTAAGGTGCTTGAGTGTCAAATTAGAGGTCACGGGTTCGAGACTTATCTCGTTCCGGATCCAAGTCGCTCCCAAATTTACCCAGCCTGAAATAATTGGGTACCGGAAACGTAAAGGCGACCGAGAGAAAGGAACTGGCCCCAGTATTCTCATCAGATCCATTAGGCTTAGTACATCATGAGACTTAACTTCACAATCCATGATACCTTATCAAGGGTATGGGATTTACTTTACATTAAAAACGTGAGAAAACAAACCGAATTATTTCTGTTGTCTGCCCATTGTTTAAGTGGTATTTTTAAATTATATAAATATTTCATACGTGTTACTTACGCATCAGTAGTCCCAAATTCTAAATAATTAGGGCTAGAATAGGTGTCCAAGTTGTACTCCGAACATCGACAGATGTGCTCAAGAAGGTAATACGCACAGCCGCACTAGCCTACATCGTGTGCATTAAAAGTTTTATTTCTCTTATTCAGCGAGAACATTGCCATCCTCATACGGTCTCGTGTAAAGTTCTTAGTGACAAGTTTTTCCTATTTTAGATCAGAACTCCGATTTACGATCAAAATGGAACTCTTAAAACTGAGATAATCAGACATGCTGACCGATCAGTGTTAATAATGTTAAATACGCCTCGGTGTACTCTTAGATAAATGATTATGAGCACTATGGGTAAGCTTTAGGACCTAAAATCCAGCGGTGCGTCGTGCGCTAGTTGCCTTCTTTTTCTTCTCCTGCGACTCGATTCGGGTATTGCTTAATCATCCTGCAAGGATCGGCCGGTCCCTCGCTTTCCGAATAAATTCTCTGCTCTCCTAATTTCGGTGGTCCATTTTTAAGATTCCGTACACATATAATGTACGGAATCCTAATAAGATGGTTCAGAAACGACAAAAATATTCAATTAAAATGTGCAATAACTCGCGAACGGTTTCACTTATAAACATCAAAATTGTATCATAAATTACACTTAAAATTCTCTCTAAGAAAATTTATAACTTTACTTAAATTGATCACCCTGGATGACAAAAACCCCAAAAAACCATCAGTTATATATAATATGGCATTTAAAACGACCTCAAAAATTACTACTAAAAAAATTCATAACTTACCACCCAGATAACTCTTTAAAAGTGAAATTCAAAATATAAAAAAAATTCAGAAGTCCTTTGATAAAATCAAAAAATTACGGTTAAACAATTATTTACCCCGCCCCCCCTCCACCCCCCACTCGAGCTAAAAGCAGCAAGAACAAAGAAGTTCACGTAAGTAATAGCTTGAGTAAAAACGTTGGAAAACCAAAACCTATCTCGAACATATGCATAAAGGACCGCTTCATAGGGAAATATAGTCAAGTTTACAACTTTATATTTAGGCCCTTGGATCGCCGAAAGCTCGAAAATTTTGAAAGAAATATTTTTTCCCTCGGGCATCGGAAATATTGCTTTTTGTCGGCAAGGAACCCGTATTTTTCGAAGTTGACGAAAAGTAAAAAAAAAAAAGGCGAAAAATGATGTGGCCCCCTTACCGCTACCAGTAATAAAGCTAAAAATTTTGAATAAAGTTAAAAATATGCGTATCCCCGTAAATTTCTCTAGTTTGGAACATCCCGGTTTTGCAATTTTAAAATTAGGCCATCGGGGCGCCGAAAGCTCGAAATTTTGTGGGAAAAAAACATTTTTTTTTCCAGGCATGTGATATATTGTTGGAAAGATCGTTTTTTGTGGGGAACGAACACGTATTTTATTTCCTTAACGAAACTTTCAAAGTTGGAGAAAAGTTGAAAAAGATGCGAATGGTGTCGTGTGTTCCCCTCTTGACGATGCGAGTATCGTAGTTAATAATTTTGAACAAGGTTAGAAATATGTGCATCATTGTATATTTTTCGGGTTTGGAACATCCGGGTTTCTAACATTAAAATTAGGCTCTAGAGGCACCGAAAACGTGAAATTTTTGGAAAAAAAATATTTTTTCCCGAGCATTATTTCATTTTCTTTAACGAAAAATTTTCGAAAATGGCGATAATTTCAAAAAATCGCAAAAAATTACGTGCCTCTCCTTCTGTGCAGCGAGGAAAATCAGATTATTTTGTTTTGAATTTAGTATTATGTAAATGTAATTTACAGTAATTGTTAACTTAACATACAAAATCCTCAGCGCATGAAACATCATGCTCTTGACTGAACTCGTTTAATATTATCCAGCCAAAAAGTCTTTCTTCTTCCTTCTATCATACTCGTTATTATTGTTTGTAATGCTCTAAATGACCCGCTTGTTCGGAGCATTAGTTGCCCGAAATCAAGAAAAAAATTGTTTTAAGAATGAATAAGAACGGTGCTCTAAGCAACTTCCGAACTTCGCGTTAAGATTCAATTTTACTTTTAGTTTTGAATGCCCTAATGAGATGGTTCAGAAATCAGGAAAAAATTGAGTAAAACTCAGTTACTTTGAACGACGAACTTAGATAATACATATAACGTTCGAGCAAATTATTCTGAACGTCAAAAATCACAAAAAAAAAAGCACATTAAGAATGTATGAAATTTGAAATGGCCTAAAAAATCCCTCAAAAAATTCATTATTCTAAAATATAAAATATAAAATATAAAACGCCAAAAACGCATTACGAAAAATGAGCATTTCCGGCAATCATGTAACTCTTTGTTTGCAAATTATGGAAGGTGAAAAAAAAAAGTCAAAATACATCTTAAGCCCGTGTACGAAGGGGGACTTTATAGCCGATATTGCAACTTTGAATTCGAACCTTCGTTGTTCCAAGTATTTTCGAAATAGGGAGAAATATTGATCAAATGCCTAGAAGCGGCAAAAATCTATTTCACTTTCAAAGTTTACAACAAATAGAATATCTGCTCAGGTCCTAAAGTATTTTTAAAACAATCTAAAGGTTAAAGATCGAATAAAAAGAATGATGAAGAGACGAAGTAATGGCTAGAAGTACATTTTTGATATCAGAAACAAAAGTAAAGTTACTAGAATAATTATAAAACATAGTATGCAGAATATAGCTAAGTATTCGGTGGTGAGGGCGAAGCAGAAGGAAGGTAATTTAATGGATTCAGAATGATCAAAAGCCGGAATGATAAAGGCAACGCCTACTCTTTCCGAGTTTTTTGAACCATCAATGAAAATAACAGACGAATGTAGAACTAAGGGTGCAATTGAATTTACTAATAACAATCGAATCGGGGATTTATTGGACACGAAAAGGAAAACTAACTTAGGAGAGTGAAAAATGTTTGAAAAGTTTAGGATAAAGTATGGAGATTTATTAAAAGAAAATATATGTAGGAAAAAAATTAATATAAGCAAGGAATTCGTAAGCAGGATTTTTTGAGTAGAGAGTTGCCAGTTGTGGAAAAGGAATAGGTAAGAGTGGATAAGTTTGGAAGAGGAAATTGGAAGACGTTTGATTAGAAATTGATATCCTAGATAGAAGAGTCTTCTTCGGATTCTAATGATTAATCTTAAATTTACCTTTACTAATACTTTTTTTTTTCTCTTTTTTAGTACTGAAATTTCTCTGAAAAAATATTTTTAGCGTATTTTATCGAATATTTTTATTCTTAAGATATTTGTTATTATATTTATTAATTATTCATTATTTTCATTGACTAATTAACAATCAGTATATACATAGGTACGTTGTATTTATACGATATCATCTAATTATACGCATTACGTTCGCCGATTGTATAGATTTCAGAGTCGAAAATTTTTATAAAATAAAAATTTTGTAATTAAGTTGTGAGACGTTCTAATTTTCTTATTTACATATTGGTAAAAGTGAATTTCAATAAATATCCACTACACATACATTGAATAGCCTAAATGTCAATGTTTTCCTACTCATGTAAACTTATAGTGCGATACACTACTGCTTGTAATGCAATCGTTTATGCGCGGAGTGGAGCTAGTCGGGCTGTTGTTGTCCCCTCTGAGAATTTGAACAAAGGATTCAGAGCAGAACCCTGGTGAAAATAAGATTGATTTTATTTAATGATAAAATTTGTGCAATGCAGAACTTTAGAGAAAACTTTCCGTCTTTTTATAATTTTATTGTAAAATAAAAAAAACGCAAAATTAGAATTATTATAATTTTCAATATTTTCATTAAAAATTTTACGCTAAAAGTTCCATAAAAATTAATTTCTCAGTTTTAGTGCGGTAGAAGGTTTTTTTTCAAAATTTCATATTTAAAGGTTCAGATCTGGGCAAAGCTCGGTTAATATGTATATTATTAAATGAGAAATTATTACATATGCGATTGTTTCTGGAAATAGTTCTAACGATTCTGATAAAAATGAATGATTTATTAGGAGGTTTTAAGGTCTAGGAATCGATTGATCTAGGAAACGAAGGAGCACAATATTCGTGTTATTGATATCAAACTTTTGTATTTTGGTTTTAATAATCAGTAAATAAAGAATTATTCGCTCTTATTTATCATATTAAACAGACAATTTAAATTTTATGATGAAATAAATTCCTTCGCGATATTTACATTGTGCGATTTTAAATGTTACGCAGATTAAAATATAGTTTCAAAACTGAAAAATAAAGTAATGCAATATTGTACTTTCGTATTACTTATGTATTATTGTTGCATTTTTAAATGTTTGTGAAACGCAGATTAATTGACCTGCAAGTTCGCAATAAATCCTAGCAAAACTCGGTCACTAGGTGGTACTAAATATAATAAAATGAAAAACTTTATAAACAAAATCATGTCTATTTCTTTTTTTCTCTGTATCAAAAGCTGGATAACTTTTTCAGAATTGAATTTATATTTCACGATGTATCTATTTATCCAGCTTGTAAGCCGTTTAAACGATTTTTTTGTTTGTTGTACAATACACAAAAAACTGAAAGCGATAAATATTAGGCTACACATATTTTTATCGCACATATCTAGTGTTAGAACTTTATCATCAGCTGTTGATAAAAGTTCGTTTAATTATGTATCCGTAATTATATTTTTTTCCTCTAATTTCAAAAACGGTTGCTAAAGAGAGATGTGTCGCCAGACACGGGTAAGTGTCTTCTATCTACATATCTGTTATATAAAGCAATATAAACTTGTTTTTTAGTATTATTTACACTTGTTCACGAGAACAACGGTAATAAGGAAATACATAACCTATTCAAATATTTTTACGTTTAATAAATCGATTTTTTAAATGATTTAAGAAGATTTAATTCACGGGATATATATATTTTGTGTGTATATATATATATATATATATATATATATATATATATATATATAATATCGATTATAATCTTCGGGCTTATCTACCTTAGTTTTACATATGCTGACTTCACGGTAATAACTCGGCAATTTTTCGGCTGACAACAGAGAAGTTATAAATTTTGATATTTAATATAACAGCAGCATAGAAATTTTTCTGTCTTGCCATTATGTTCTTTTTAAAAAAAAAAAAGAACAAAAAAAAACAAAAAAAAAAAAACAACCAAAGGACGGATTAACTTGAACACCGTTTAACAGTATTATTGCATTTCTAACCATCAGGTTGGACAAAGTTTTTTTAATCTTTTTTCCGCGATTACCCATTTGTGTTCTACATGCTTGAGACTGGGTTTTCTTTTAAGTGTATTGAAAAAACTGATATTTTCTAAATTGTTCCGAAGCAGTTACGAATAGGAGGGGTCTCTGTTGAATCAAGGATTGCAAGATTTAAGGCTAACATACAGGATATATTTCAGATAGTTATTGCTTGGACGTTGTTAAATCTACTACTCATAGTAACTGTGTACCGTCATGGTCATTGACTTTATATTCTTTTAACTTAAATAACATCAACCACGCGATGACTGGTTGTGAAGCTGTTGAAGTTGAAAAAAACGTTTTTACTTTACATAATACATCGAATTAATTATTTTTACGCTGAAATCGTTCGTAAACTGATATAACAGAAAATTACAAGTTCGATGATAATGATTTAGAGAGCAATGGTCCTGCGGTGAAGGCAGGAACGTTTCCGATTCAGGCACATGTTGGGACGACACGGACGAAGAAGTGAAAGAAATTATTAACAATTTTTAACCAGCGTAAAAATCAGAAAAATAACCGATAGAAAACGAAAGATTGTTTTAAAAAGGCAAAAAAAAA
Source organism: Icerya purchasi (assembly GCA_039619475.1). Classification (NCBI taxonomy): domain Eukaryota; kingdom Metazoa; phylum Arthropoda; class Insecta; order Hemiptera; family Monophlebidae; genus Icerya; species Icerya purchasi. The sequence continues at coordinate 402,208,284 of CM077116.1, read as the reverse complement.
ATAGACCAACAACGGACACACAGCCGCTAAGATTATTTTTTATATATAACTCAAAAATCGGAAATAAATATTTACATTACACTATTTATTTAGAAACTAAAATTGTAGATCTTACGTTTGCAACAGAAAAAAATTACTTTTTTTTTTTTTTGAAAGGGCTTCATCCTTTCACCCCTTTTTCTCATTGCTACGTGAATTTTTAAATATAATTTCCGAAACTAAATTAATTTTTGCGAACCGAAACATAATTTTGTTATTATTCCACGGTGGTGTGTGATTTCTCTGTAAATTGTGTAAATGCTTAAACAGTATTACATAGCGAGAAAAAAGAAATTTTGAAAAAAAAAAAGCAATGATATTTGTGGTTTTAGGAATAACCGATTTAATTATTTCTTTCACTTAGGAAAGAATTTTAGAGTAGGGTCTTGATGCTTATGTTGAGAGACGGGCGTTTCCGCGATCGATGTATTACGTCCAAAAAATTTTCAATTTCAATCGCGAAGTACGATGTTTTCCCTTTTTTTTCTTTCTTAAGACACGCTAAGATAAAGAAACACCTGGCATCGGTTTGAGAAACATTTCAGGTACTGATGATTGCAGAAACAAGATGGAGAAAAAATGTTTAGAGTATAAGAGTGACTGACATAAAGGAATAATGGAAATCTACAAAAACAACGTAAACGGAGGAAAAGATGAAGTTGGACAAAGACAAAACTCGCAGCTTTCTTATTTATTTACGTATTCATTTTTGTCGTTCCGCTCCTTTCTTTATCTGTCTTAGAACAAAGTTAAATAAAAAAAAAAATTGAAACACGCAAGATTATTACTTCATACTTTGGACCAATTTGCCGAAAATTACAATTGTTTGTTATTTTTGTGGGTCCTAGGCTGCTTCGATAGAAATGAACCAATCGACATGGCTGTCTGTTGAACGAACAATCGTCTCTCCTACAACAGATATATTATTCTATAAATCCTTGGTACTATTAATTGGTTGCCCTTGGATCTATTTCACTTGTTTACGCAGCTCTTTTAATTTACAAATACATTTTGTACCGTATAAATTATTAAACTGAAAAATTGATGGGCAGTAACGAAAAAAGCTACCAAAAAGTGCCCCAGGTAAAGAAGAAAAATAATACTGTAGCGAAAAAATTTTACTTATATTACAGAAAATTTTTTCGCCGAACCTGGTTTGCTTTTAAATGTTTGTTTCTCTTAAGGAAATCTTAAATATGGTATTAGATTATGCCGGGAATTTTTTCAACTATAATTTCGATCAATGTATTTGTTTAATAGATTGTTTATAGTTCGTTTTCTGAGGAACCCACTTCTTTCTTTGCAACTGAAGATGGTTCTTGGTGACCCGATATGTGCGTGAGTTGTTATTTATTTTATTTTTTCGTGATCCTCGTCAACATCTCTGCTTCGAAAAATGTTTTCCATACTATTATTATTATTAATACGCGATATGATCGCACAGATTGGCAGGATGAAGGAGCACTAATGCGGAATAACTGTGGCACAGAGAGAGCAACTTAGTAAACGTGATAAAGCATAGATAAGAAAAAATTTTACATTTACCGAATAGAAATGCGAAACGTTTGACGAAGAGAGAAAATCGCTTAGAAAAAAAGTAATATAATTTCGACACTCAAGTGAAAAGAATAATAGGGCGAAAGGGTCAGAGAGAACGAAAAAAACGTAAAGAAGGAAGCAAAGAGAGTACCGATTAAAACGCAGTTGGTTAGTGAAGACGACAGTAGAGTAACCGTTTAATAGGAGGTACGAGGTGGATAGACGGATAAGAGCAATCGCTGAAAAAAGGGGATAAATGTGTCACGCCATAGTTTGTAACGGAGTTGTCAAAAATGTATAACATTAGTGCGTGGAACTATGTTTAAAAAGATACGATTATATATACATAAGCCGAAGAATTTACGATTTTGTAATGCGACAGGGAACTGACAGCAGACTAATACAAACAGAAGGGGAAGATTATGAATAAAGGAAGACCTAATAATTCAAAGAAACCGATTGTATAATTCTTTTTTTGAATTGGACCTCTTTCCCTTTGCGTATAGTGTTTTTTTAAAATAATTACTGGATATATGGTTCGTTTTGGTAAATAGGTGCCTGTTAAAAATAGAAATAGTTCGCGATGAGTTGGAGTCCATGTGGCAAAGCTGGAAATATAAAGAAAGGAAAAAACAAGCTTTTGTAAGCAGCTATGTTAGTCCTTCAGGTGTAAAAGTAAAATTAATGAAATTCACGAAATTCAGTACGAAACTCTTACGCAGGACTGCGCCAGACTTTTTTTTTTTTTATTAATTTTCGATAAATATTTAAGAGTGTTGTAAACGTTTAGATTTTTCTGCATTTCATTCTGATAGAGCAATAAGAAAGTCATAGCGGCTATTATCATACGGTTATTACTTCCAAATAATCGTGCTTCATTTTAGTTATGCTACATTGCACTATGCTCCAATTCCTCATTTTCTTTTTATTTATACTCAACACACTGGTAAGTACAATTGTTATAAAAATACTCGTACTGTATAATTTATTTTATTTATGTTTGTGCATTTATAAATGAATAATAATAAGTAACGGCGGAGCGATATTATGGAACATAATAATAAAAATATTAACAATAACAACAACAAGAATGATAATAATAATAATAATAATAATAATAATAATAATCATAATAATAATAATCATAATAATAATAATAATATCTCTGGTCGTTCTATAAACTTCATTATATTTGGCTAATTTTGGTTGTGCCTAGAATCATACACGCCTCAGTTATCGTCGTCATTTTGTTTGCTGAGATGTATTTTTTATTATTTATTTTTCTATTGTACTCATTTCTAAATACGTCCAGATACCGGCGCATGACTTGGCAATTTCACATCTTAACTACGACTCATATCGCATTTTTAAGGTTAATTTCTAATTTGCGTTAAATGATTTGCGCGGTAAAAAAGGTCTTCTGCATTACGGACGGCGTAGCATAGACGAAATTGGAAGTACTTTCTTTCCGGAACGACCAATTTCTGTTTGCTAGCGAAAACATTAAATATCGGTTATTAATCGTATTTTCTCTTTTGTTTTGAACGGCAATTTATTGGTCGAATCCATAAGACACAAAGTTTCATTTCGTTCGTTACGACTCTATGCTGAAATTACAAATATTTTTAATTCGAACTAAAAAAGCTGACAGTCAAAGTTCTCTTTTTCGTTCTTCTGTTAATGGTTTGCCTCTATTTTCGGATTTCCGAAGTTACGTTTTACATTTGAAATTAGCGTTTATTTCGTTTTTGCTTTTACACACGTTGAACTTGACAGTACCATTTTTCCAGTCATGTCCTGGTTAATAATTCTAGGTTTAGAAGTTGTGTTCAAACTGATTTGTTGTGTCACACTTCGATGGTAGATTTTTGATTTGAGTTTTAGATGTTGCTGGCTTATTTGTAGTAGACATTTTTTCATTTTTTAGATTTTGCCTTTTCTGCTGATTTTCGTTACGCTTCACGTAACAGTGTAGCCGCCATACCGCAAGACTTTGAAACATTGCTTGTTACGCTTAATGAATGGTTCACAAATACATATCGTCGTGGTAAATATATGTAAATAGTGAAACCGAAATACTTTGTATAATTTTTATTTCATTTTTTTTTTTTTTTTTTTTGTTCCGTTTACCCCCACGAGTATTTATATTTATTTATTTTTTATTTATATTTTTAAATTGCGATCTGGCTAATGCAGCGAATAAGCAATTGGAATGTAGGTTATCGAGTGCTTCGTAGCCTATCACGTCAATTAAAGTCGTTTCAACTACAGTTCTGGAAATCACATGAAATACAGAATGCACGCAATGCAATTTTATCTCACGGAAAACAACAGCGGTATTGACCGTATTCAATAAATACTTCAATTTTTCGTTATTACTACATATTAATATAATTATTTTCGGAGTCATTTTTAGTTTCGATGAATCAATTGGTAAATATTACTACTTTTATTGCTTGATACTGTTGTGTCTGTTGCGTATTTATTACTGTAACTGTTATTATTGATGTAATTATTAAAATCATTATTACTATTGATACTGTGTTACAACTAACTACTATTGCTGCTGTTGTTATTATTGTGATTAGAACGATCGTCGTTTTGACTAGTATGTAATACTATTCTCGATCACAATCCATATTAATTTCTGAATTTAAGTTCAAAGAATCGTTTAAAACAAAAAGGGACCGCCGAGAGCTGTTTTATTGTCTACGTTAGAAAAGCGGAAGGGCTTGTCGTCGATATCCGTTATAATATACTACCTTTATTATAATACAAGTATATTATAATAAAGCTATCGGCTGTGTGACTTTTACGGCAAGGACTGTAATCGTTTTCCCGCTACCATTTGTTTTTTCTTGTTTCTTTAGTTTCTTCATCATCACTTTTTGTGATACCATGAAAAAATAATATATTCAATACTATCGAATAAATATTTGTTTTTCTTTCAAGTTCACGTCACGTCATTCCTATTTTCGATCCACTGTCGCATGTGGGCACTCTCTGGTGGGATACGTCGACCTAATCTCTCAAGCTGGCCGGGTAAATCGGGGATGTATTTTATGCTTGCTGCCAAGTTTCCATGGCTATTGCCATATGTAACGCTAATGTAGACGCAAGACTAAACTTGGAACTGATTGTAAATGTTTCATTTATCAATACATGAAATCAATCCCGTGTGTGTTTGCCTACTACGTATATAGCAATTAGCGCGCATATGATAATATGCATGTTTGTCATTGCCTTCGATAGTTAGCGATTATTTAATTCTTTTCGTAACAAATCTCTGTAATAATTTCTGTCGTCGCTTAGGATCGAACTTAAGACTTCCGCAACCGAAGCCAAATGCTATCGCGGTTGATTTAGTTGTACAAAAATTATTAAGTACCGAGAGACGTCACAGTTGTGTCCTGCCATGCTAACAAACTTATTTCAAAAAACATCAATACTACGTCTTGGATTTGATTTATTTATTACTCGTGTCTTTCTCAGCCGATATCATTGTAGCAAGAAGTATATTTTCAACTAATAAAAAGTAGTTTAAGCTTTTCCCGGATTTATTTCGAACTTGCAGATAATTCCATAGTATATTCACGAGTTTATTAAAAATATTAATACACACGTAATATAAAGTTACAATTGCGTAATTGTGTTTTTTAGTTTTGAATGCGCATTATATCGTAAATAAATTTTGATTTTCCATTCAACGTAGGGGTAAATAAACGGATTATTCTTTACTCAATATTAAACACGCAATAAAAAAAAAAAAAACAAAATTCATAAACTAGAAATATTAAGACAAAAGGGCACGTGACTATTTTATTAAATTTAACTTTTTTAGCGAATACCTCAGAAGGATGCAATAATTTGTAATAATATTTCTGGCTTATGAATTTTAAATTTGTTTTTATTCATCACTACAATAAACCGTGAGGTCGCCTCCTTTTTATTGTTGTCCGCTTCGTAGAATTTCCCCGATTATAAAACCTCAATCGATTGATTTCTCTAGACCCTAAAAACCCCCATTTCGTAGATTTCATCAAAATCGTTAGAACTGTTTCCGAGAATGCAACTGCATACGCGTATACAATTTTTGCTCATATTCCGCAATATATACGTATAAACGAATACAACTTTAATAAAAATGAACGAGGGAAATATCAGTAACATTCAGAATCGTTGCTGTATGATAGTAAATTAATGACCGAAATTAAGGCTGTTTGGGAAATGAGCGTAGTAATGTCATATATGTCATCGTACTAATGAGAAAAGTTCGAATCAGTTGATTGGCAGCGCAGATTCAGAGCTGAAATCCGTCTAAAAGTATCACATTATTCCTGGGCTTATGTCGCTGGAGAAATGGTCGCGTTTAGCGGCTAAAGGCAGCGTATGAATAATTGTCGGAATAATTTTAAGTAATACGATAACCTCTCCCCGAAACAGAGTTATACATCTATATACTTGGTAATAAAGATATTCCGCGCAGGGCTTCGCCCATTACTCTTTTTTACATCTACACTAATAGAATAATTATTATCTTGTAGAAGGTATAACACCTTTCCGGACGCTGCAATTTTCGTTAGCGTTTAAATGAGAAATTGCGGTCTAATCTTAAACTATGATGGAAATAATACGCTTTCGAAGGAAGTTATTAATTTAAATCTTAAAATAAATATTTCGATTTCTTTTTTTATAGAACACAGCGCAAGTGAAATTTTTAGAAATAATTCCTAAAGTGTGAACAATTTTTAGAAATAATTCCTAAAGTGTGAACAATTTTTAGAAATAATTCCTAAAGTGTGAACAATTTTTACAAAAGATTGTATGATCACGGGAATAATCTAATTTTACGGATTAGTGATTTGATAATGCACCACAAATCGATCTGAATAATATCATTATAGGCACTAATTGATTCAAAGAAAGCCCCATTCGTAAAATTTCACACCTAAAATTTAATTGTTTTGGTTTAATTATAGTATACGATACTAATGACCAACCAATCGGAGAAACTACAAAACATTTAATTTTGGCGGATAATTTTGTTTTTATAGCAATTCAAAAAATAGCAGAATGCCAGCGATGATGCGCGCAAAATATGTACTTTAGTTCCACATTTAGTCAGTTTACGGATAAGATTATTTCCCGCCGTTATTTTCATTTTTGTTATTTCTCGTTGTCTCTTGAATGTTAACGATCTACCTAATACGACCCGTAGATTTTCGGATGATTAACATGTTCGAGCTTTTTACCATTCCACGTGATCTGTAGTTGGCGTTTAGCTGTCCGATTTTTTCCGCGGGTTTCTATCTAGCACGTTTGAGTTTAAGTCAAGTTCAGCTTCAGTTGATTATCCTTACAGTATTATACATCGAGCTGTTTAATCGTATCAGAGAGATTTTGCTCTACTGTTTCGAAGATATTATTTTGAGCTGCTATAAAAACAAGATTATCTACAAAAATAAAATGTTTTGTGCTTTCTCCGATTGGTTGGTCATTAGTGTCGTATAATATAATTAAGCTAACAATTACATTTTAGATGTGGAATTTTACGAATGAGGCTTTCTTTGAATCAACTAGTGTGTATTTATGATCATATTAGCACCTGGGCGACCGAGGCTCGGTATTTTTTTTGTAACTTCTTAACTTTATTTTAATCTTATACACATTCACAAAACATAAAATATTTTAAAACTAATTTATGTGTTCACATTTATAAATTTAAAGCCTCTTCTCAAAGTTCGCTTTTCAATACTGAATGCAACAAAAATGTTGTAGAGGTCCTTCGAATTCGCTTTCCGGATGGTTGGAAAATGTTTTCAATGACTGCACACGTTGATTTTTATGAGTATATTTCTATGCGTTGTTTATTAGAAAAATTATATTTTACGTATATATATGGTCGTCGTCAGCTTTATCTATCGGCGGTTTATTCATTATAAAAACAAATAAAAAGCGTCTTGTAATTTTACTTGCGATCAGCTGTTTTCCAAACAATTGGAAAATGTGACCTGCCGCTGATCGGCGGAGAGCCAAGACCGATGCCTTCTTTTTGCCTATTCGTTCCTCGCTGATTCCAGGAATCTGAAATTACACGCTCGCCTGTTTTGCCGACCATATGTTTTATTGCTTTGCACTACTAGTATATTTGTTGTTCGCTTTTGCTCGTCGCTCGCTCGTCCGTTCAACGATGTTCGAAAATCAAAAAATAGTATTAAAAACAGAACAAATTATCTATTGGATCGTCGTCGAAAGATCGCGCCACCAACTCTGATTCGTATCATACTGAAGACATTAAAATTCATTTAAAACTCGCGAAACCGAATTTTGCCATGGATTAGACCTTGCCAGATCGATTTATTGGTCCAAAATACCCCTAGTGTGCAAATTTTATCCAAATCATTAGAGGCGTTTCCGAGATACGTGAAATATATATATATATATATATATATATATATATATATATATATATGTGTATATGTTGTAACTGACCAGCTTCCGCGATGAACAAAAAAATATAAAAATAAAATAAAAAAAAAAAAAGTTCCGGGCGCCAACGTTACTTCTTCCAGGGTGTAACGTATAACGCTCGCTCGGGCAGAGCTTTAGGCCTTCCTAAGGTTTAGAAAGGTCTCCGCGGCGGAGATGTCACGAAAACGTGTCCTTACAACGAAATAAAAACGAAAAATTCTTTTAAGAGGAGTAAATCCAATTATATTTTTTATGAAAAAATAATATGAAAACCGATCATAAAACAAAAGAAAACGACAATGAATATTTTTTCCCGAACGGTACAATTTGCCTCAAGCGGCCAAAGCAGTGAAAAAATATACATAAAGTGTGCCTCGATCGGCGTGTAGCTGTGAAAAAGAAAACGAACGAAAACTTGCCTCCCGGCCAAAGCAGTTGAAATCTAATCGCGACCACGAGGAAGCGAAGACTGATCGCTCGAATTCACAGAGAATTCGACTACGATCTTATTGAACGGCCATTTTGCCTAATAATAAAAAATATACACACATATATATAAAAAATGAATACGCCACCGATTTTTCTAGAACATTCTCAAAATCGGTGGAACGGCGGGTGCCCTGCGTCGGTTCTTTCGGGTTCTAAGAAAAAAAACTTCTCAAGCCTCGACGTAGCTCGAATCGCATCTCCGACGCACACAACGCCAGACCGGACAAACATCGGACGAACCACCCTCATATAATTAACACACGCATATGCACGGATCGCCAAATTGGCGCCGTGCACATTGGCAATTCGCACGAAATTTGTCGATCTAGCATTACGGTCGGAGAATGCTCAGTTTGCACGCTGCCCGAAGAAATCGGAGAAATAGAAATCGGAGGCCTGAGAAAGTGTCAAAACGCGGTGAAATGAGGAATTTAGAATTTGGAAAAGAAGTAATCATTATCATTTTTTAATTCGGTACAGCGTGATAAATATCGAAAGTTATGGCGGCCGAATCCGTCGCAATATATGTATATACAAGAATTGCTCGTTTAAAGATATTAGATTAGATTCAGATCAATTTGTAGTGCATTATTAAATCAATGATCCATAAAATTAGATTATTCGCGCGATCATACAATCTCTTGTAAAAATTGTTCACACTTTAGAATTATTTCTAAAAATTTCACTTGCGCTGTGTTCTATAGTTGACTTATCCTCAAAAAAAAAAAAGAAAAAAAAGAAATCGAAATATTTATTTCAAGATTTAAATTAATAATTTCCTTCGAAAGCGTATTATTTCCATCATAGCTTAAGAATAGAGACCGCACAATTTCTCATTTAAACGCTAGTGTCCGGAAAGGTGTTATACCTTCTATAAGATAATAATTATTCTATTAGTGTAGAAGTTGAAAAAAGCAATGGGTAAAGCGCTTCCCGGAATATCTTTATTACCACATATAGATGTATAACTCTGTTTCGGGGAGAGGTTATCGTATGACTTAAAATTATTCCGACAATTATTCATGTGCTGCCTTTCTTTAGTCGCTAAACGCGACCATTTCTCCTGATAAGTTAATTTTCGAGTTCAATCAAGAGTGTCGTAGTTTCATATGGAAATTTCAAAAATCGATCAGTGATTTGTTGTCAGCCGCAAAAATTGATTGCCTGCGATACTGCTTCAGTGCTCTACAACCATAGAATGATGAATCACTATTGAAACGTTTGCCAGCTTTCTTTGTCTCTGGTAACACGTGTTAATATTAAATTTTCCTTCATCATTTACCATGTCATCGCAGACGATTCTAAAATTATCACCGTCACTGTAACATTTCGGAAAAGAACTAATGTTTGAACGTGTGAATGCGATACATGGGAGCAGATATATTTTTAAAAACCTGTTCCAGTTAAATTTTCTACTCGCTGAAAAATAAAAATTAAACACGACGAATAAAATAAAAAGTTCAAGTTTTTCATGGTAATCCTTACCAAAGTAGCTGCGATAGATGCATCAAGCATCTTATTGTTTTTTTTTTTATTAAAAATCTTCCTCTCTCTGTCATTTTTTATTTTACTACACATTTATGCGCAACCGTTGAACAGCACATAATTACATAAACATTGGAGCAATTTTATAATTCACTGTTAAAGACGGTTTCAAGTTCATCAAAAACACATAAAGCTCAAAAGGAAAATCGGTCGGACGAAATAGGTTTATTTCTTTCGTATTTTTACTTTTTTATTTATGTACCTTTTTTAAATTTTACAAAATTATCATGTCAACCTTTTACGAAATAATAATCACCGTAACAAATCGTTAAATTTCCCGTAATATTTTTGGGTAAATTTTTCTACGACATAAATCCAATTTCACTTTCGGCCTTCGTTTTATAATACATTTCAAAAAAGTTTGGCGGATATTAAAATGATCTCCTTCCTTAGTTGCGGATCTGCAACCGATAGCTTACATCTAAAGTTTATATACATAATCCTTTTTATTATTAAAAACAATCCGGTCTTCATTCACGACAAAGTATTTCAGTGTCCTGCGTAATATTTATTCAAAGTTTTCGTTTTCTTCATACAGTGTTGAGTACTAAAAAATTTCTCATAAGATGTTTGAGTATGAAAAAGTCACGAATTTCGCCAGCCCTGAATGTGAAAATAGAAAAAGTTTATTCTAATTTTCTAATCTATTTAAAAAAAACAACTAAACCTGCACATTATAAATAAGAGTTAGAAGCTTTTACGAGTTCTCGCGGGTAAGTAAAATAGTTACGCTACACCTCTGATAGTATTATAAATTAGAAAAATGCGGGAACATTTAATCAAGTGTCATTTTGAAAACGGGCCAATAAAACATTTAATGCGGGAAAATGAAGATTTCGGACATAAAATTTGCAAATATCGCGTGTCGTACGAACCGCACTTACTAAGAACTAATAGCACAAGAGAGTATTTTTAATAAAACTAATGCACTTAAATACTGCTATATAAAAATAAAGTTTTTCCCATATATATATATATAGGAATCAGGTAAGGCAACAGTCTATCGCCGCAATTATTCGTAACTACATTACAAAAAGTCTTCCAGCAATTGAAATAGAAAAACTTGGGAATTAACATTGACGGGGAATACTTAAACCATTTAAGATTTGCTGATGACATAATCCTAATAACACAAAGCACAGAAAAATTACAAAACGCAATATAGAAGAATTAAATGAAATTGGAAAAACGTTAGGTTCAAACATTAATCCGCAAAAAACTAAAATAATGACAAAAACGAATGTACACCAAAAAACGATATTAAGCTAGAAGACAAAAATCTGGAAATAGTTTAAGAGTGCATATATCTGGGCCAACAAATAAGCATTACGGGATCATTAATCCAAGAGATAAAAACAGAAGAGTCGGACTTGAGTGGACAGTGTTTGGACGAAACTCAGTTATTTTTAAATCAAAAATGTCATTATATCTGAAAAAGAAAGCGTTCGATCAATGTATTATTCCAGTGATGGCATATGGTTGCGAAACATGGATACTAACCAATAATCTCAAATACACATTACAAGTATCTTAAAAGTCGATGAGAGATGCATGCTATCAATTACTAAAACAGACCGAAAAACGATAGAATGGGTTGGTGATAAAACAGGAGTAACAGATATAACAGAAAGAATAAATAAAATAAAATGGAAATGGGCTGGACATATAGCGAGAAGAACAGACCAAAGATGGATAACAAAAATTTTACATTGCTAATCCACGAGGAATAAAAAGACGACCGTACTTGAGGTGTAACTATGAATTTAGACAAAGACTGGGGGTCACCTGGACTAGAATTGCCCAAGACTGGCAGAAATGGCGAAGAATAGTGGATGAACAACGGACCACCTAATCTGGAATTCAATTCAAGAAGAGGCTACACTACGAAATACTGGTTGATCAGCTGACGAATAATAATAATAATATATATGTATATATATGTGTGTGTGTGTATATGGTAATTCATATTCAATTTTCATACTGCGTATAATGGAGAAAAGGACATATACAGTTTTGTAAATTTAATGTTGCTCCACTAAGCTTAGGGCACGGTAGAGAAACGAACATTTAAAGTAGTGCGAATTTAATCTCAAAAAAAAGTAAGATGCAAACAGTTAAAAGCGATTTGGAACTGACAATAAGTCATCAGCGTAATGTAACGAATAATAGGGCTGATTCATTTGGTGAAGGTGTTCTAATGTGTTCATTATATGGATAAAATAAAATAAATAATAATTACGGTAAAAATTATTTATGACAAACAATTATTAACTACAGCAGAAAAATATTACATTAGTAAATTTAAATATAAAATTATGAATGTAAAATTATCCGAGAATAATCCGTTATATACAGTTAAATTATAATTAAATTACGGTCAATATTTATCTAAATTACTAGCTAACCCGGCAAACTTCGTAACGCCTTAGAAAGTAAATGTTGTGATAATTTATTAGCTGAATCAAAATTCATTTTTTATTAAGATAAAATTAATACTCAAAATGAATTAAGTTCAATAAATGTACAAAAATCAAAATGAAAAGTATTTTAATTACGTTAAAATGAATGTAATTCACGTGGCAGCAAAGCATTATTCGCCTTAATAACAAAGATCAGTATAATCCAATAAGATGGTTCACAAAAGATAAAATTATTCAATTATACAATAGCTCGGAAACAGTTTGACTTATCAGAATGGATCATAAATTACAATTAAACTTCTACCTATGACAATTTACAACTTTAAGCTGAGCGATTAACCTGGAAAGCAAGTAGCTGCCTAGAATACATAATATGGAATTTAGAACGACCTGAAAAATCACCCTAAAAAAATTCATAATTCATCACCAGATAACCCTTTTAAAGCGAAATTCAAAATATAAAACAAAACACAGAAGCCATTTCATAAAATCCAAAAATTAAGGTTAAATAATTGTGTAGACCCCCTTTGGGATCAAAAGCAGCAAAAAAAATGAAATTTCTTAATAAAGTTAGTTTTAAATTTCTTATTCTGCTATTCAGGGAGGAGACAAATACAACAAATCAAAGATCATGAAAATCGGTCCAGCCGTTCTTAAGTTATAGGTGGTGTAACTAACACGACTTTCTTTTATTAACCGATTTCAAACAAGAAGGAGGCGTTCAATTCGACTGTATTTTTATTAACCGACTTCAAAAAAGGAGGAGGTATTCAATTCGACTGTTTTTTTTTTGTTTTTTTTTTTTATTTATTTTTTTATTTATTTTTTTTTATGTGTGTTACCACAGAACTTTCTTCTAGATGAACCGATTTTGATGATTCTTCTTTTATTTGAAAGGTGGTGTTTCTCATGTGGTCCGATTTAAATTTGATCAAGATGTGACCGATAGTTTTTGAGTTATCCTTAATAATGCGGGAGATTGAAGCTTTTTGGATGCTTTTCATTCATGATTGTTTTCACCGTCGGATTAGATTTATTCACTTAAAATACTATAAATTTGCCAAATTACCATGGAAATGTAGCTTTTGATGTTTTCACACCGTGGAAATATCTGTTCTCATTTAAAATGTTTTAATTTAATTGAATAAAAATGCACTAAAAAGTAAAAAATAATTACTCCCGATAAAAAATATATATGTCAGAGTGATATAATACCTTAAGGGTGATATCGTAATTCTTATGCAACATTAACACTTATTAGAGTCGGCAACAAATTCATATTAAAATAATAATTAAAAACTGCATTAAATGTTCATTAAATTGTTCCTAGATATTTTAATATGTAATATGAATCATACTCTAATTAAGGTATCAGTGTTGTATAAGAATTACGATATCACCCTTAAGGTATTATATCATTCTGACATATATATTTTTTATCGGGAGTAATTATTTTTTACTTTTTAGTGCATTTTTAAATTTTTATAATAAACCTCGAAGTCGATATTTATTTTTTGTAAAAAATCATTTTATATATACATATATAGATAATATTTATACTAACTCAATTAAAAGGCAAATAAGTTTTGTTTGCAATAATTTAATTAACATATTGATAATGACGGTAGTTCGTTGAAATTAGTCGATGGTTTTTAATGATTTTTAATATGCTATATGTATTTTTTGTACGATAATTTTATTCTTTACGTTCGGCGTAATATTGTGAATCGATTACTTTTTTAAATATATAAAAATAAATTACATATATACAAATAAATGTTTACATATAACAATAAAAATACAATAAATAAATGATTAGTAATTATGTACTAATGAGAAGCATGCTTGAGGTGATGCTGCTGTTGGAAAAAGGTCAAGAGATCAGCACGGGGCGGCGCGAAAGGAGGCGCGCAGAATAAACATCGGCAGAAGATCGATTTAGGGACAAGGAAAACGGAAAGGGATGATTTAGAATGGGGATAGCGTTGAGTTCTTCTAGAGAAGTCGAAAGAAGCGAGTCGAATTTGGATCATCAGAACGTGAATGCTCGCCCACCGAAATTTCGAGGAAAATTTCTTACCGCGATAATTAACAATTTAAATATACGTGACCGTGAAGTTCGAAATTAAGTGATTTTATTTCGTAGCGCTGCTCCGATTTCTATAAATACAGGCTGATTTGAATAATACCAAATCACCTTCATCACCATTTCCAAACCTGAAGCTCGAGACTACATTACCTCCGGGGGTACAGAACCATCGCCGATAAATAGTATCATGTACTAATTTTATTTTATTCATTACTTCATTTATACGATTTTTTTTTTTTTTTTTTCATGTGTTTGTATATAATATAGAACTCGGCTATTTTGGCCTCGTAAAGGGCTCTGCCCCTTGACCCTCCTTGCTTACATTTTTATCTCTTTCTCTTCTATATTTTGTATAAAATGATCAAAATTTCCAACGTCATTCTTACCGGCATCGACATAAAAAAAAAAAAAAAAAAAAAAAAAAAAAACAAAACAAAAATCGTATCCTTATTTCCTTTTAATTAAATACATAAAATTAGGGCCTTTTTTGGAACACTTTTATATATATGTATAAAACTCGGCCATTTTAGCTCCGCAAAGACTCTTTGACCCCTTTTGCTTACACTTCTGTCTCTTTCTCCTCTTATCAAAATTTACTAAATTGGTCCATATGAATATAAGTTATGCGCGAACAAACGTAACAAAAAAAAACAAACGGGATGAACGTGTACCTCCTTTTTTTTTTGGCAGTCGGTAAAAAAGTTAGATTTCCATGGTAATTTTGCAGATTGATAGCATTTTAAGTCATAACAAGACATGAGAGCTTTCCTTTCCTTTAAGGTATCCTGTATATTTTTTCGCCTACACATTTATTTCCCTTAGGACTGCTAATTGCACGAGTTCTAGTACCGACCTTTTTTGATTCCCTTGCTATCTCTCCATAGTAGTTCTGGCCGTCTCCATCTTCCCCGAATAATTTTCTTAGTATCCTCAGTTTTCTTCTGTCCTACGTTCTTCCTTCTTGATGGGTAATCGTCCGTAGCTGACAAGCCAAATAAAAAAGTAAAAAAAAAAAAGTCAACCGCCTCTACTAACAGAAAATAATGAAAAAAAAAAATTATCAAAAGGGACCACCAGATTTTTTCACTTTTTTTTGACGAATACTCAATTTATGTTCACCGATTTTCATCATTACTCACTAAGTTAAATGGTACTCTTTCTAATGGACAAAGAATCGGTGTCTACATAAATATGAAAAAAAAACAAACAAAAAAACGCGACGAACATATAACCCTCTTTTTTTTGGAAGTCGGTAAAAATTAAAATATTACAAACGTTACATGAAATTAGGACATTTTCTAAGAACTACGTTGTAATTAATATACACATATATACACATATATAATCATTGTGTTTTCAGCGGTCGGTCATTAAAAGAAAAATCGGTGTAAGGTGATAGAACATATTCTAAAAAAATTTATATATTTTTGTTCATATAATAATAATAACTTCCTAGGAGCGCGTTATCTCTAGGTGGTATCCTTGAAGGCAGAAAAAGAGAATGTCAAACCTCACGAGGTGTATGGGACAAACAAAACATGCGCTCGAACATTAAATGACGAATCATGGTTATTATTTACCAGGTGCTGGGAACATTTTTTTCTATTATCGAAAAAATTAAGCACAAAACTGCTGCTAAGAGCGGATACAATTGTTTTTTAAAAATCTTCAAATTTTTTTTAGAGCTGTCGTTAAGTTGGTAGCCCAGCTCAATTTTTGCTAATATTCCGTGTTCCAGTGCGGAAAAAAATGTTTAATTATCAGCACGAAATGGGTACAATTTGTTTAATTAAATTTGATTTTGTAATTCTGTAAATGGGTGGACTAATTTAACGCCACTTCGGCTGACTGGGAAGCAACTTCGTCCACCATAACGACGCGAATTCGCAACATTTTTGGGGCAGCATTGTAAATATATGTATGTATAAATTCTAATGGTTTAGATGCCGGGCCAAAAAAAAAAAAAAAATGCCCTCTTGACCAATAATCTTCTTTCTTCTAAACTTTTTTCAGAAAAATCGTTTTCAGTTGACTACGTCATTCTTATTGGTCTTTTATTTTTTTTTAAAAAAAAAAAAGAAAAAACAAACCTTGCCAATTATACAACACTCAACTTTTGTTATCTTATATGGAGACCGTATACGGGAAAACGCGCACAAGGAAGACCACTACTCAGAAGGTGGACGGATGATACTGTGGCAACAGCAGGGAAACAGTGGCTTCGTGAAGTGCAAGATAGGCATCGATGGAGTAAATTAAGGGAGGATTACATCGAATCAATAATGTAACGCGGCAAAAGAAGAAATATAAAGTAAGGGGATAAAATCGTGGGACATTACAACTTAACGAAAAACCAACTGAACATAATTATGGGGCATAATGATTTAACAAAAGTTAATCGTACTTTTTTTTTTCTTCAGACATAATCGTCGGATAAAAAAGTGTAGTGTACCCCGGAGTTAAGATGATATAGTCATTAATATATTGTAAGTAGATGAAAAAATTCAACAAGGAATGATGGATAAAACGGGAAAAAAAGGTATGTTACAATATTACAACGTAACACCCGTTGAACAAAGATAAAAATATCTTTTGTACCACAGCATGTCTAGCTAATTTGTACGTTTTAGAAGTTATAATAAAAACTGTTGTCGATCAAATTTGACTGATATACGAATCCGCTAATATATATATAGAACAAAATTAATTGTAAGAACGACTCGAACTCGGTTGTTAGATATATAGAGCACCGGAAGTATAATATTCTTTCGATGTTTCTATATCGTTGTTACTTTTATTTTTACTTTTAATGATTCGATGAAATTCTCCGTGTTTTCGGGATAAATTTAAAAGCTCTATTATACACGGGACTTTTCCATTTTCCAAGATATACGGGAAATATTATTTCGATTTACTCGTCGGAACTTCCGACGAGTACGATAGGTTGGCGCCTAGCACTGAACGGTCGCACTGCAGCAACACGAGAAAGACGCGGTGATTTCAGATTATTAAAACCATCGAAAAAATACATTTCAAATAGTAATTACGTGAAACCGGTCGACTGCTGTAATCGATAATAACGAGCGAGAATTGAATAGGTGTCAAACTCGCGATCAATTTATACGAAAGCAGATGGGTAAAATGTGAGGACGTGTTATTGTCCGTCGTCGGGCGGTAATTGAATTCTTTCATTATAATTTAACGAGCGAATGGGTACGTAGCGATATAATTATTTTATCGACAAGGCGGGAATCGAACGAATTTAAAAGAATATACATTTGGGAACAGTTGCGGAAGGCCGATGTGGCCATATTGAATTTGCATCTCTGCTCGACTTCGTTATTATTATGAAAATATAAGTGAGCAATTCTTCCGTTCCTCTTGACGTGAGAATTGCGAGATGAAGTGCACTCAACTAAAAAAGCTACCGTATTATTAAAGCCGACGTTTGAGCAGCTAGCACCGGCTACGCTAACTTTCACTTTGCGCTATTATACAGCATAAAAAGGAATTATTAGAATAGAAATAACGATATCGGGTGCTACGAAATCATGTAAAAACGAATTCGAAATCGAAATCGAAATCGAAATCGGGGCACTGTCAAAGATTTCAGCGGAAAGAGAGAAGGCCAGCTTTATATGAGCATTAATCCGATACGCAAGCCCGGCAGTGGTAAATGGAATCAAAAATAAACGGGAAAAAAAAGAAGAAAAAAGAAGGAAAGGATTTTATTTAAATATTCACGAGATTCGCATACTACCGAAAAATCTACTTGTAATATTTTTAGGATTACGTATACAATGAATAAGATGGTTTAGAAACGACAAAAATATTCGATTAAAATGTGCAATAACTCATGAACGGTTTGACTTATAAACTCCAAAATTGGATCACAGATTAAAATTAAAATTTTCTTTAAAACCATATCTGTAACTTGTAAGATAACCCTGTGAACGGCAAAAACTCCGAGAAGACAAAAAAAAAACCCGTTAAGAACATATAACATAGAATTTAAAATTACTTCATAAATCCTACTGCAAAAAAAAATCCATAACTCATCATCAGATAACCCTTTAAAAATTAAATTCAAAATATCAAACAAAATGCAGAATTCCTTTCATAAAATCAAAAACCTATACTATTTTGGACAAAAAACAGCAAAAAAGAGAAAGTTCACGTAATTAAAAGCCCGAGTAATAAAATTAAAGAAACCAAAACGTATCTTAAACATACGCATAAAGGACCGCTTTACAGGAAAACTATAGCCGAGCATAAAATTTTATATTCAGGCCCTCGGGGCGCCCAAAGTTCAAAGGTTTTGAAAAAAATATTCTTTTTTTCAGACATGTGATATATCGTCGGAAAAATTTCTAATTTTATTTCCTTAACGAAACCTTCAGAGTTGACGAAAAGTTCAAAAAAGCTCGAAAAATTGTGTGTCCTTCCTTTTGGGCGACGCGAGTATTATATGTAATTAAAAATATTGCACATGGTTAAAAATATGTGCACATCCCCGTATAAGTTTTCTAGTTTGGAACGTCCGGGTTTTCAATATTAAAATTAGGCCCTGGCGGTATTTTTTCCTCATCAGATGTTAAAAATGTCCCAATTTTATGTAACAAAAGTTAAATGTTAAATGAAAACGTATTCTTAATCATGCACCCATTATTACGTTTTGTAACAAGGAGTGATTTAAGTTAATGTGTGATTTATATCCTTTTGTTGTATGTTAAGTTGTTTCGATAGTTTAATAAAATTTGCGGTACAAAAATTATTGGTTGTACTTTTTTTTTTTATTATATAAAATTAATTTGAAAATATTTTAATTTAAAAGAAGTAAGGATAGGACTCTTTTTGGTTATGTTATTTTTTTTATGTCGATGCTGGTAAGACTTGCGTCGTAAATTTTATACAAAGTATAGAAGGGAAAGAGATAGATATATAAGCAAGAAGAGTCAAGGGGCAGAGACACTTGCGAGGCCAAAATGAACGATTTATTTTTACATATATATATATATATATATATATACATATAACTCGGCTCTTCGTGCTTCTTAAGAGGCACCCCTCCTTGATCACGCCTGGGGACATTCACGAATCCTCAGCTCTATCATTTCTGTACTTTGAACAGAACACGGAAAATTGACAACGTCATTTTTTCCGAATGCGCGACAAAAAAAAATAAAAAATGTTTGTTTAATGTCACATTTTACGACAAATTTTTGTGATATATTTTCGTGACAGAAAAACTAATGAAGGTCGTGCTAATAATGACGTTGTCATTAATACATATATATATATATCAACGAGTACGTCGTTTTTAACCGGTTGAATGCTGTGTTGTGCAATTGCTGAGATTTTGTTTTAGTAAAAGACAAGGAAGATTGACGTAGTCAATTGAAAACAATTTTTCTAAAAGAATTTTAGAAAAAAAATGATCGGCGGTGAAGGGCGCTCGTGCTCTTTTGCGAGGTCCGAAGAACTGATTTATATATACATAAATAAATATGTATTAATATATACATACATATATATATATATATATATATTAATTACAACGTAATTCTTAGGCTACCCTCCATTAGACAAAATGTCCCAATTTTATGTAACGTTTGTTATATTTTATAAGATATTTGTTATTGTTATTTAGAAAGTGTCACACAATTTTATGTAATCAAATATGTAACGAAAAATGTACCGAAAAATGTACCGAAAAAATGTCTTAATTTTATACAATGAAAGTTGAATGTTAGGATAGGATTTTGTGGTTACGTTATTTTTTGTGTGTGTTGATGCCAGTAAGAATTACGTTGTAAATTTTGATCATTTTATACAAAAAGTATAGAAGAGAAAAAGAGACAGGAATGAAAGCAAGAGGGATCAAGGAGCACAGCCTCTTGCGAGGCCAGAGTGGCCGAGTTTATATATGTTCATATATATCATCATCATCATTATCTCCTCAACCATTCGGTTAGTGGGCAACATATTCGTACGTTTTAGCTGTACAGATATAGGTTGTGTCATAGGCAATTATTATATGCAATGCGGGTGTATACACGCGAGGCTACATTTGGAACTGATTAGTAATCGTTTGATTTATCGCGCTACAAGTGCAGTCCCGTGTGTATCTGCTGTGCACTGACAGCGCGCATATGACGTTGTACGTGGTGGTTTCCCATTGCCTTCCACGTGAATATTAGCGAATATTTAATTAAATTATTCGTAATAATTTCTGTCATCGCCTGGGATCGAATCCGATACTTCCATAATGGAAGCCAAACGTTCTAGCAATTTGGCTATCGCGACGACATACATATATACATATATATATGTATATATAATATTTAGTATAAAATGTTAATATTTTATTATTACACAAGAACAAGGGCATAGTTTTATTCTTAACAATTTAAAAAACTAACAAATGTGACACTACTTGCTTGTGTAAACTTTCATTGAGATGCGGAGAATCGGTTTTATAAAAATTGATAAAAAGGCAATATTTTTTTTTGTGAGAATTGAAGAACTATTAAAAAATGAATCGATTGAAAACAAAATTAGTAGTTCTCCATCTTATCAAGATAGAGCTCCAAATTTCAACTGAAAAATTTGACTAATTTGGACAGACGTACGCAACGGAGTTTAAAAATAAATTAGGCTGCTACTAACGCGTGCTGTAAAGTCATGTCGGATTTTAAAGGCATTAAATCAGATCACGTATTTATTATCATTGTTATTATTACCCAATTGGGACCGTAATGCACATTGTCGTATTATATACGATAATTTATGAATGGAAAATAATGAAATGAAATTACACGCAATATAAATCTGTTTAATAATAATAATTACGTAAAGATCCTCTGGTTGTTTTTTTTGTTTGTTTTCTTTACCGTCAGTTGTTATCGAATTTCTAGCGTCGTGCATTGACCAGGCTGAAAGAATTATAAAAACGCCATTTTTACGGATCTTTTGTTTTTCATAAATGTTATTATTAACCTGCCTATGAAAAAACGAAGAAAGACACACATATGACAACAAAATCACGGAAAGGAGGGATATGCGGTTTTACGAATGAGAAACGAACCGTTCATTAAACCCGGGTAGTTACTACCCTGCAATGTGCAACTCGCGCGAGACGGTGCAATAATCGGAGCCCTTTTTCAGGTGAAATAGTACGGTAAGATTGTCCGGTGATCGCGGCTGTTCGAATTTTGCCCAATGTAAAATAGAATCATTCGACGACAAATTAGATCAGAACAAGCAGTCACAAATATAAGGAATTTTCCAGGAAAAACAAACTCCACAATAATGGCACAGAGATTTCATATGGCGCTGAGGTATTTGTTTTTCCTTTTGCACAACACCTGTCGAAAACCCGCTGTTTTTTTTTTTTTTGTAGTTATCTACCTTGTGATCTTTTGCTGAGTTTTCGTAGAAAAATAACCAAATCTCTATTCAACTATCGGTTCTAGTAGAGTAAAAATGACAAACCGCGCGCACACAGCGTCGTCCTATGAGGCCGACAGAATTAATTTTCCGATCACGTGACGAGAGGTCGGCGTCGAATAATAATAACAATAATAATAATAATAATAATAATAATAATAGTATCGTCGTCGCGTTATTTGTATTTGCGGTGATTATTCGTTTAAAAGTAGGTGAATTGCGGCGGCGACATATTAAATTATTCCCGGTCGAAGCCGAGCGGACGATTGATGACGCTATGACACAGATCTGCATAATGTGTAGCGCATGCAATGGTCGCGTTGATAACCACGGACCAGCGAACGCAGATACTTCCTGCAATCGATGTGTCCTAACATCCGCCGTCCAATAACCGCTAATAATAAATGATTGGTTCGAAGCAACGATAATAAAAAAAAAAAAAAAAACAAAAAACATCGATGTAAAGAAACTACTTGGTTCCGGCCGCTAAAAGGAATGCGGCGAGAGAGAGAAATAATCGTCGTCCGTTACTCCGCGCTTGGTCTGTTCACGCAGCCCGGCTCGCTCAATTTTGGCACATTATCGACGATTTTATACAGATTCCACCGATACGCGTCCGGGCGACTTTACCGACCTGCCCCATATGTGCATGACATTATTCCATCGATGATGGAATAGTCTGAATTTTTCCGCTTTTCCATAGGCAAACGTTACTTTTGGAGCGCTGCTAACATCGATCGATTGAGAGTATCGCGTGTGAATATCGCCATTTAGAATTAGAGCTTTAGTATTTTATCGTCGTGATGTGCTCTTCCGTGGGAATGACGGAAGGTGAAAATATTTTTGCTCTCGTGCCAGACTAGCAGGTTGCGATTAAAATTTGCGAATATGTTACGCGGCAGATGACGAGATCGCGTGTAATTCACGACAAGTGAATAAAAAATTGCCTACGACACTGTTGGCGAAGAATTTTCACGCAACGAAGGAAATACAAACGTACTTGTAAAATAAATTCGTATTCGATTTTACGCGGTATTACCAGCACACCCTCTTCTGGTAGTATAAAGAAATTAATGAGCGAGTAATTTTGAGCAAAATCGTACACAAGTTACATCAATTCTGTACAATAATACGCGAAGTGAAAATAAAATACCATTGTGCATTTTTCGATTTTTAATTTTAAAAATTCGAGGATTTTAAAAAAAAAAATTTTCTCTCGAATAATTCTCGAAATTAACAAAAACCATTACGCATATTTCACGGTTTGCCTAGCAAATTCTTCACATATCACGAATTTTTTAAAATTCGGCATCACTTTTCGCAAATTTCACTATAAACTGTTATACGGAATTCAAAGAAATTCGCAGCTTCTTGTCCATTTCGTGAATTAGGCGATTTCATTATTTGCGTGCACAACGTACACTCGTATTATTTACTAATTCTGCACGCACATCGACAACAGTTGGAATGGCGCAGGTGAAAATGCGGTGCTTACTTCGCCACCGGAAGAAAAAAAGCGACCCTTAATGAAATGCGAGGCGTTCGCGACCATTTTTGCGATTTTTTTTTTTTTTTGACTTTTTAATTTATTTCGCGTTATTCGTACTTTTAAAAATGTTTAAAACGCGTCAATAATGACTTCATTTTCATAAATTTTCTTTTTCTTTTTTTAAATCCCATTTCCAACATTGCGGATGGGGCAAATTTATTCTGAAATTTGTCTATAAATGAGCAGGGAACTAGAATTCTAAAGAATATAATGTTATGTAAAAGAAAAAAAAAAAATACAAAATTAACTATTCCTTGCAAGTGTACCTAGATTATTGGAAGGTGACAGGATGTAAACATAGTCCCGCCACCAACCACATTGTTTGTAACTAGTCTGTATTTCTTTTTTTTTTATATATATATATATATATATATATATATATATATATATATATAATCTTGTTATGTTAGTCGTAAAATAAATAAATGTAATAATAACGAGAAAGGCCGAAGAGACCACGCCGAACATCCAAACGAACAGTAGCCTCGAGATCACAATTTTCATAAAATTACCAATAGTATTAACAGAAAAACGATCCGATCGCAGAACTATTCTTGAGTAGTGTGATGCGTGTAATTATTTTGCTTTTTTTTTATTATTTTTTTGACCCGAACAATTATAGTTCATCTGGCCAGTAGACTAGCGTTATAATCAGATTTTAAATTGAAAATAATAACTACTAGAAAGATAGAGGAAAGATGCACTATATGCATGGAAAAGAAATACGCATGTTCTTGTTAGTTATTTTATACGTGCTACCTATTGTACTAAATGATTAGCATAAAAGAGGAAATTTCATTCTGCAATATGGCCGCAACTACAGAGCAGTGCTCACAATGCTCGATGGGAAAACGGAATAATCGTTCAACTTTGAGTAGCTACAGTAAACAAAGATTACAATGTAAAAAGTGACTGAGTAACAGAACTGGGTTAATGTGATTATCTTTATCATCATTATTATTAGCATCTTACATTCATTTGCACATTAATCAAGTTATTTAAGTAATAATTCCATTTCTTCTAATAAATGTAATCAACGTACGATTGCCAGAAACAAGTAATTGAAAAGTACAGAATGGAGCATATAAACCGCAGGACATCGCAATTCTTCGAAGAGAAAAACTCTATCCATAGTTATAGCCTCACAACACAGGTGGTTGATATCCTCGCGATAACCTGTGCTTACGTGATCACGAATGTAGATGGATTCTATCGAAAAAATTTAGTCGCACTTTAGTTTGTGCTGTACGAAGCATATAAACGGTAGTTACAAATCGTCGAATTAAATTAACCGCCATAAAAAATGAGTTCGGCAGGAATGTGTGCTGTCTGCTCTGCTTTTTAACATATACGCCGAGACAATATTCAAGGAGGCCGTGGGCGAGCTTGATAAAGGAATCAAAGTGAACGGCATCTCTATTAATAACATTCGTTATGCGAACAACAGTCTTGCGATAGCAGAAAACCGAGACGATCTTCAAGAAATGATGGACAGAGTCGTTCAACACAGCAAGCTTTTCGGACTCTCAGTGAGCATCGCCAAAACAAAAGTCATGGTCTTCGCCAAAAAACAGATAAGGTGCAGAATAAATATTAACGGAATAGAGTTAGAACAAGTCAACTCATTAAAATATCTCGGTACTGTCTTGGATGACACATGCACCGTAAGAAGAGAGATTCGTTCGAGAATTGAACAGGCTAGGTCAACGTTCATAAAAATGAAGAATTTATTCACGAGACGCGTACTTAACCTCGAGCTTAGAGACTCCGGCTACTCCGATGTTACGTTTTCTCGATTTTATATTACGGATGCGAGAGCTGGACTCTGGACGCTGCCCTGGAGAAGAACATACAGGCTTTTGAGTTGTATACGTACCGACGCATTCTCCGAATCTCCTGGACCGAGTAGATCACGAACAAAGAGGTACTCAGCAGACTGAAAAAGGAACCAGAAGGACTTAACACAATTAAGGAAAGAAAGCTGAAATATCTCGGGGATATTCTACGCGGACCAAAGTATGAGGTTCTAAGTTTAATTTTACAAGGAAAAATCGTCGGAAAACGTTCAATAGGACGTAGACGGAACTCTTGGCTAAAAGAACTCCGCCGCTAGTTCAACGCATCATCAGTCGAGCTGTTTAGATCCGTTGTATCCAAAATTACAATAGCCATATGGATCGCCAACCTTCGTAGCGGAGACGGCGTATAAAGAAGAAGAATAGGAGGAATATTATTTGGAGACGATTGGACAATTTCATATGACTTTCCTGAACTAGGTGAACTCTTAATAAAGTTTTTCCATTCAGCACAGCTGCTTCTTTTAGCTGTATCTAAAAGATCGGTACATGGTGACCGTCTCGCCCAAGGCTGCTTCTTTAGTCGCTTGATTAACTATATCATTAAAAATGGTTCCGCGATGACTAGGAATCCAACAAAACTTTAGATTATCTATAATTTCTGTCTATTTAAACTTAATATCGGAAAACAATGGGCGACAGTGATAATTTAAATTTCCTACGACTAAGCGCCAAAAGGCTGTTAAGGCTGTCTGAGCATATTAAAGTTTTTTTCTTTTAATATCCAATGTGTTCTGTACAAACTTGCAGGCTTTGTAGCATGTAGTTCGGCAGTGAAAATATAAGCCTTCTCGGGAGAGAGTTTAAATTTAAATATTAAATTATTACCCCCACCTTGGTATAGCGTTCTTTGTCAGATTCCATTCCTTGTAACTCCTAATTACTTCTATTTACACGTGTTGATGGTCCGTTGCTGACAAGCCCAGGGAAAAACGCAAACAAGAAAAAAAAAAGAATACCCACAATGAATGCGGCATTCTTACTAGTTCTTCGAAACCCAGTGCTGTCTGTGAATATTTTTAAAAAGGAAGGATACTGAGATTCGGTTGTTTGTAAAAAATAGGACGAAGATGTTCTCTATTTAAGCCGCCGAAAAGAATTATATTTATATGTTATAAAAAATTAATACGATATAAGATAGACTAAAATAACTGGATGGCAGCGTCGGAATAAGAACCGGACGATATGGCATGTAGATGTGGCCGTTTGTGACTAAAAGCGACTTCTTCCGTTGAACAAATATCTTCATTCGTTGGAGATTTTACTTATATTTTCTAATATTAACGAATGATGATGGTAATTACAATATTTATTGAAAAATCTGTCTGCCAGAAGCGATCTTATTTATATGTAATCTCGGACTCAATCTGAAAGCTTGTAGAGGGAGCCGACCTAATATTTCCAGCTATAAATTTTAGATCAAGATTTTTCAGAGCATCTGATCTTCTAAGGAGTGATTTTGAGGCTGACCCATAAAAAACTACACCATAATCAAGTTTGGACCTCTAATGGTAGTTTTACAAAGAAGACTTAAAGTTACAGGATCTCCAATCCCCTCAAAAGTATTGCTAATAGCCAATTGTTACGTTATATTCGTTTTGAAAGCCATCAGCAATGCCAACCTCTCGAGAGATCCTTTAGTAGAACTAGTGGATTTGAATTAACTAAATTTTTATTTTATTTTCATTATTATTATTATTATTATTATTATTATTGTTATTATTAAATTGAATTTATGCTTTTTAAAGGTATATTTTTATTAATTTCCGACACCTATCCTTCTTAAACGACCGACCGCTGAAAAACAGTATGATTAATTACATGTATATCGATTAATTGAAATATTATAAATGGTGCGTATCACTCCGTTGCAGCTGCTGAGTGGTCGACGTTCCTTACTGGCAGACGGGGAAGTATGTTGATAGTTTCGTCTTGGATTCTCGGTGAACAAAGGGAGGAGATCCGGTAATCGAAATTATAATATTTTACGAATTTTATGAAAGAACAATTAACTAGAAAACCGAGTTTCGAAGCGATCTTGTTACTAGTACGCCTCCCTGAATCGAACTTCTCTTAATTACAAGACGAACTAGTTCTTTTTTCAAAAGGAGTCGATACTATTATTATTCGGTGATTTGACGAAGAATGACTTTTTTCTTCAACGATTTTTATATCATTCCGTTTTATCTTTCGAACTACCTCTTCCGCCACATCTGACGTGTCGACCCGTCCCTTTGCTGACCAATCATCGCACGCATTCATTGAAATCGATCTGAATACGACACCCTCAGCCAGCAACTGGTTCTCTACTGAATAGATTTCCACGGAAGGCTGTAATGTTGCTGATATATTTAGATGTAACGCAATACTTCGCCTACATTATTTTCCGGTGCAATGGAAGTTTGCGCAAATTATTACGATTGCGAAACCGGGCAAAAATCCGCATGCTGTTACGTCTTATCGTCCCATTTCCTTGTTGCCTGTTATGTCGAAGGTAATGGAGAAATTGGTATTAAATAGATTGCAGCCATACCTATATAATATAATTCCACAACATCAATTCGGTTTCTTAAAACAGCACTCCACGGTGGATCAGCTGCACAGAGTGGTAAGTGTAATAGAAAAAAGTTTAGAAACAAAAAATGTGTGTACCGCGGCATTTCTGGATGTCCAACAGGCTTTTGATAAAGTTTGGCATAATGGTCTATTATATAAATTAAAAATTTTGTTACCAACTAGGTTATATCTCTTGTTGAGTTCATATCTGCATAACCAATATTTCCAGGTGCGCTATGAACACACGTTTTCAGAACTATATCCAGTTTTAGCAGGAGTATCTCAAGGATCAGTTCACCCACGCTGTATTTGATACATACAGCAGACTTTCCTCTAATGGAAAATGTACAGGTGGCTACATTTGCAGACAACACGGCATTACTTGCGTCACATTCAGATCCGAAGATAGCAAGTGACAATCTTCAGAAGGCCCTTACCGAGGCGGAAAGCTGGTTTAAAAGGTGAAAAGTTCAGATCAACGAAAGTAAATCGGTAAACATTCATTTCACGAATAGAAAAGTCATAACCCCAACTGTTAGGATAAATGGACTGGAATTGTCTGACTTAATAATAGTTAAGTACTTGGGATTACACCTAGATAGTCGTTTAACATGGAAGCAGCACATTCAGACAAAGAAAAGAGAAATAGATATTCGTGTTAAAAAAATGTACTGGCTTCTAGGAAGAAATAGCGTTTTAAGTATTGATAATAAACGTTTGATATACACAAGTATCTTGAAGCCTATTTGGACTTACGGAGTACAGCTTTGGGGTTGTGCTAAACCTACAAATCTGAAGATAATACAGACCGCGCAGAATAAAATCCGTAGGCTCGTAACCAAGGCGCCATGGTATGTATCAAATACAAACTTTGCGTCAAGATTTAGGGATAGAGTATGTGGCAGATGTTATTAAAATTCATGCCCGAAGACACGCAGAAAGACTTGAAAGTCATCCGAATAAACTTGCTGCTGGACTGCTACATACTGCTAATGATAGGAGGCGGCTGAAGCGTAAGAAACCTCATGACCTTGTTTAAGGTAAAGTTTATCGGGTAGGTACTATTGGGTACTTCTCCCTTCATGCTAAATATTTCCCTGTTAAGAATATTGCTAAATGGCCTAGATGGCCAGTTTGTAATACAATAAGAATTTATATTAAAAAAAAAAAAAAATGTACCCACACACTCACTCTTTCATTATGTTCTGATTAATTTTTTATTTATTTATTTAATTTAATTTTTATATCTTTTCCATATGTAACGGAAATACGACACAATATATTCCTATAATGGATGTACAAAGTGACGCATGTAATATAGCTGCTGTAAAAATTTCAATTACGTAAAGCGGTAAATTTTTGGTTCGAGAAATTCGCAGTATTTACGTACATGGCGCAAAAAATACTTAAGCGTAAATTTGTATTTTTTATCAGCATTTTAACGTATAATTTTATTATTATTATTCTATTTAATAAAGACATTTCATTTAAATCACCGGCAGTGTATATACACACACACACAATCGTTAGCCGTTTCGTGTGATGAAAAACAATTTTCCGTGACGTACATGGAAAAAGCGAAATTTTTTCATAGATCGTGTTTAACCGTTTGAAAGATTATTCGGCTATATTAAAGTATCAAAAACAATGTACGGAAGTTTATTTAACACAGCTTTTAATATTTTTCTTATTACGTAAACCGTGTCTAGTGTGATCAACTTTACGTTTTTTAATTAACGTATGTAATTAGAGAAAAAATCAATTCGACTACTTAAACAAAACGCCTCTAGCCGAAAGCGTAAGTTTTATAAATATAAGTAGTATTAATTTCATTTCTGTAACGTATCGGATAAAAATTATTTACTACGAAATATAGTTTTATAAATATTTTCGAAGGTATCTTTAAAAATAATTAAACCCCTAGTAAAGTAAAAACAATCAATTATTTCAGATGTTCTTGTAATTTCGTATCGATTTTTCGTTGAATACACTAACGATATTCATTAAAAAATACTTGCACAAAACGGGTCGCGAACCTCTCGTCGTCGTCAGTGTACAATCGGAAGACTGCTTTTTCTGACCCCCGCAACGGCAAGATAATTTTGATTAAAGAACACGTTTTACTAATTTTGAAGTAATAAAAAAAACATGGATTTGTTAAATTCGCGGTGTTTTTTTTTTTTTTTTTTGTTTCTTTATTCGGATTCGTTGATTCACATGAAGCCTAAGTTTAGATAATTTTCGATATTTTAATTTGTTAAATAAAAATGTATACTACCAATAGCAATCTAAATAACCATAAAGTATAAAGTAAATTATATTTAACTAATTTTATTTTGCCACCCTCAAAATTTCCGCACAAACGAAACATCACTGCTTGATCAGGTAAGTTACCGTAAAGCCAGCTATCGTAGATCAGTTGATATTAGTTAATTGTGTTTCGTTCGGGTAGAATATCCCCGGCTACTGTGAAACTTTTAAAAATTTTACTTACGCCGGATCGATTTCCATATCCCCCCACCCACAAAAAAATCGTAATACCTGCACTATTTAAAATGCTGTGTATACACTAGTTATATCATGTATCTCGCGCATCGGCCGTTAACACGCAGTGAAGATATCGAAAATTACCATGAAAATGATCGCTTGTGCTGGATTAACGTTTTTATAGTAGACAATTGCAGGTAAATCACAAAACAAAACAACGCATTACGTACGAAAACCGGAAGTTATTCGGCGCAGATTTTGCCGGCGTTCGTAATGAGTAACTGCTCTACTTAGTCGTTCTACTCGTGATGCGATTGCCATGATACGATCAATAATGGGAGATGTCTTTATGGTAGCCTTCATCGATTATGAAAAGGCCTTTTGACAAGGTGCCTTGGCAACGCCTATTCTCGCTTCTACGTCGAACAGGGTGCTCAAAAAAGTTGATTAGAATTGTCTACACAACTTATAAGACAAGAAGTTACTGTGAAATTCAATGGTGTAAATACGGATAAGGTTAAAGTAAGGAAAGGAGTGAGACAAGGTTGTCTGCTCTCGCCAGATTTGTTTAACGTATTCGCGGAAATGATAATTAAAGGAACGTTTAATGAATAGAAATATGGAATTAAGGTTGGCGGTAGAAGATATCACGTCGTTAAATTTGCTGACCACCAGGCTCTGCTAGCTGGTAGTGCCAAAACATTATCAACAATGATCCGAAGATTAAATGAAAATATGAATAAACAGGGAATGAAGATTAACACCTCAAAGACTAAGATCATCATGGTGTTTGGAAAAACTCGTCAGCAAGTGAGAATAAAACTGGAAAACATAGTCATCGAACAGGTGTATCAGCGTTTAAATATCTCGGTCAAATGATAACAGATAACATGGACTGTGCTCAGGAAATCGGCGGGCGTATTGCAATGGGTAAAATGGCGTTTAAAAACAAGCAGGCCTTACTCACCCAAAAATCCTTAGCCATAGATCTGCGTAAAAATTGGGTAAAAATATTTGTATGGTCGGTTGCTTTATATGGTGCGGAAACATTGACGATTGAGGCATTCGAAATGTGGTGCTGGAGAAGGCTGCAGAAAATCAGTTGGACAGACAAAGTAAGCAACAAGGAAGTACTGGAAAGAATGGGGGAAGAAAGAAATATTATGATGTAACGGATTCGCAAAACTCGACTTCAGTGGCCAGGACATGTTTTCCGGCAGGACCAGAATATATTAAAAAGGTATAATAGAAGGAAAAATAACAGGGAAAAAGACGCGCGGGCGTCCTCGAATAACTTTCCTGGATACTGTACCGAAGGAGACTGGAATGTCATCATACTCCAAATTAAAGAAGAGGGTGATGGACAGGCTAGCCTGGAGACGAATGGTGCATGGTGTGAACCAGCCGCACGGCTATCACACAGATGATGATGACTTGGTCGATAACGATGAAATAAATATTTGCAGAAAAACAATTAATCTAGGAACTGAAAGTCAAACTTGTAAAAAATTTGCGTTTCTCATTTTTTGTAACATTATCATTCGTAATGAAGTTTTACATTCAGGAGGGCCGGTAGAGAATTGCAAGCATCACTTGCCCGGCTACGACGTATTTTCTAGGTCCATCATCGATGAAATTATAATGTAGGTTAAATTTTTATTGTAATTTAAGGGCTTCGTGTCAAATTTAAATGACTTTTAGTCAAAAATTGTTTTTGCACGTGTTTTTTTTTCTTTCTTTTTTTCCATACCGGTTCCTAGTTTAAAACCGTTGATTAAACCGAGTTAAATTTTTAAACGAGCCGCTTAATTAATCACGTTTTTAATTACAACAATAATTCCGGTGACTTCAGCGCTCCACTACCAACATAGCGGTTTCGTGTTTGATTCTTAAGTAAAGTAAAGTAAGTCCCATACCCTTTAGCAGGGTGTCGGGGATTGTGAAGCTAAGCTTTTCATAATGGTATCAAGCCCAACGGCACTGTTCCTTTTTGCCGCATTTACATTCCCTAGATTTCTCTGGTACCCAATTATTTCAGGCCGAGTTAGCTCGGCAACGATTCGGATCAAGAACAAGACAAGTCTCGAACCCTAATATTAAAAATGAATAGAATTAAAATATTAATAAAGAAAAATTTAACGATTATACGGCGAGACAAGTAGTTTAATACAAAATCGGCAAAAAAAAAAAAAAAAGGGGAAAGAAAAAAAAACAATTTTATATAGGTTAGATATAATTTTTCATTTCTGACTAGTTTGAAAATCATGATTGAAACAAGGAAGAATAACGCGATATGTAACCGGAGAAAGCTTAAGTTAGAACGCGGTCTGCTCTGATAATTTCTTAAAAAATTCCAACAACGTATTCTCTAAAGGTATATTATTGTTATTTAGATTGCGGTTTTCAATTCGCCGAAAACTTTCTTCTATCGGATCACGTGATATTCCTATTATACAGAAGCATCTAAAATGTAATCTTTCCAAGTAGTGCAAAGTGTCCCTCCTACGGGTTTTTTGTTGTGAAAACAAATAGCATCATATTCGGTTACTTTTCCAAAATATTCCAAATTTTTATCCCTTTAGCGCCGCTGTTAAATTCAAATTACGATTGCAGCAAGTAAATCTGCGTAGAAAAATATGTGTAACTTTTATGAACGAAAATTAAATACATTTAAATTTAACAAAAACAATATTATTTTAATATTATAAAAGACTAGAGCTGTAAAAGAGTTCGTATTTAATTAAATATCTAATAACAGTATTTGGCGAGTATTCGAAGAAAATATCTAATAGAAAAATAACACTTCAGAAACTTCTATACTAGAAACAGTGTTATGAAAATAAAAAGACATTTATTTTGCTTTTCAAATTATCTTCATCATAATTTTTAACTAATAAATTAATTTTTTAATTATACTTATATGGTTTAAAAAAAAAGAAATAATACTTAATTATTTTAAAATATATACAATCATAAACTTGTGATAATTTTATTTTACAAAAGTCCAGAAGGGGATACTTTGGAAACGAAATGGTACCTCCAAAGGTTACATTTTAGATTATTGTTCCGTTATACAGGGCGCCAACCGGTTTGACAGAGTGAGTTGCCACTATTATTGGATCTGATCTATATCGTCCCTCGCGGACATGCGCCGTGTAAATGTCAATCTCGTATCTCTTCTCATAGTAGTCGAAAAACACTTATTAAAGACTGCTCATCATGTCGATCGCGTTTTTATTCTTTGCTTTTTTTTTGTTTTTTTTTTTTGAAACGGATTAGAGCGAGGCGAATTATAAATCGTCGATTTCGGCCTTATTGCAGCGAGAAATAATTTCTTTTGTTCAGCGAAACTATTTTCCGAACGAGATGTGTGCGACCACGATAGAGTCTCGAGCCGAGCAATTTTGCTATATAAATTTCGGTTCCGTTGCCGCATCTCTGTGTCTATATATATATATATATATATATATATATATATATATATACACAAATATATATATAAGGCAACATCACGACGTTAAGGGGAAATGGATTTTGATGAAATTTGAAGATAGATAGAAGGCTGTATTAATATCGTGTTATTAGAGATTTTTGTATTACGGGAGAAATTTAAATTTTTACAAGTCCTACATAACGGATGTTCCGGATAACCGTTTAGACGAAAGTATGCAGTAAATTCCGGATTGCGTTCCAAATGGCAGTATCTATATTTTTTATCGAATTTAATTTGGTTTTCTTTGAAGGACGATGTTCGTGTTTGCCCACTTCTCTGTGAAGGACACCACGGCCCGTGTGCCACGGTGACATAGTTATCATTTTCAGTTTCTTGTCGTTTTTTCTTCTCCTTAGAAAAAAATAAAAATAAAGTTTTTCTTCGTTAACAAAAATTGTAATGCTCAAGCCGGAGAGGAGGATCAGGGCTCACTCGTAATCATCAATATCGGTTCAAAATGTAGCTAAATGTTTAAAGAAGTGGAGAGTCTTAATCTTTTCGAATAGGTACCACCGTCCGTGTTGAAGTTACGCTGAAAAGATTAAATTCTAAATGAATTTAGAAATCCGTTTTTCCGAACAACCTACACTATTAATGATAGGAAGGCGAAAAGGCTACCCGCAATGGATACTGACGACTTTGAATGTATCATCAGATATTTGCAGAATAAAGAAATTAAGTTATAAGAGAATTTTTTAGGTCATTAATTGTTTTAACTTCTGACCATGCAGCGTGGCGGGAAATCGAGACTGGTACACGGATGAGATAGCTCTTGCCAGAATTCTTGCTTTCTAGATGTCTGCTTTGAACGGGACTTTTTGAAATTTTCTTCCTAATTGATGGCAAGAGCTTTTATATGTTGTTAAAACTGGTCTCTTAGCAGTAAATGCGTTATAATTAGCCTTTTGTTTAAGATTCCCGCTTCGCGCTGTGAAACGTGAAGCGTAGCGGTTTTTCTAGCGACTGCATTTTAGTTTATTATAAAAACAAGAATCGGTGATAGTTGCAGCAATCATCCGAAGATGTTAGGGAAAACATGCTGGAATAAAAAAAAAAAAAAAAGAAGCTGGCAATAATAACAGGTCGGCGGAATTAGGATTATTATTATTTTTAGTGGCAGAACTGCGATTTATGTGACAGCGAATTTGAAATTGTCGAGTATTATTTTCGAACCTGGTAATTTTGATTTATCCAGTGATTTGAATTGTGCTCTTCAGAGAGCTTTTAATCTGACGATACATAGCAGCTATATAAAGCTAACTTTGATCGCGAGTCTGGACAAATAAAATTACACTCTGATCGGAAGGAGTGACTTTGTGTATTTAGCGACGAGCGTACTCCTCCGTTTACTCCGTTACCGTCAGTGCGATTGTACTGAAAAATACCATGGTCAGGCTCAATGAGGCTTTAGTCAAGTTTCTAACGCAATGGAAGGAAAATATTAAGCAACGAGATACTCTCCCAGTCCGATGTGGAGCATCTTTCCTTTTTATCCTTAATATATCGTAAGCTCGTCGTCCGCAGATGCCGTTTGAATAATGGATAATCAATCATTTTGCTTTTCTGGACGGGAATTGCGAGCACTGCTTTGCAGTCGCAACCGTAGGCGAATAGCGATGCCTTGTCTCTTGCCTCATCAGGCACTGTGGGCACTGCATTGCAGTTGCGGCCATATTGTTGATTAGTATCTTTTTGTGGGTGCTGCCTAACAATCGCAGACATGGATAAAAATACGTTTCTTTTTATGTTGGTCAACCGCGCATTTAGTTTAAATATATATAATATATTATAATCAGGTATAACGGCTAACAAGACATTAGAGCTTTCCTTTCCTTTAATGTATCCTGTATATTTTTTCGTCTACAAATTTATTTCCCTTCGGACTGCTAATTGCACAAGTTCTAGTACCGATCTTTTTTGACTCCCTTGCTGTCTCTCCATAGTAGTTCTGGCCGTCTCCACCTTCCCCGAATAACTTTCTTAGTGTCCTCAGTTTCCTTTTGTCCTACGTTCCTCCTTCTTGATGGGTAATCGTCCGTAGCTGACAAGCCCAATAAAAAAAGTAAAAAAAAAAAAAAAAAAAAAAAAACCAGATACTCTCTAACTTCCCTTTATTGTTCCGATACCTCCTGAAATCCCTTTCTAGGATTTCTACTGTAGCGCCATATATCGATGAGTTTTTTTTTTCCTTTTTGATTATTTATAAAACTTCGGTTTGGTGATTGCTTACGCCATCAGTGCAATTATGAGTGATGGAAATTTTCACTTGATTATTTTAATACTTGAGTAGATCTGTTTTTTGTACTTCATTCGTTTAAATATGATTTTACAGCTGGACGGTATGCGCATCATCACGTACAGTTCTTGTGACAGTCCAGGAAATATTTTAAATTCGTTCAAATTGATAAGGTGTAGAACATTTTTATTATAAAATAAGTATTTAGTCTGTCCAATGTTTTATTTATTTATTTATTTTTAATTTTTAACTTTAGTAGACGTTGTTTAGAAAAATTGTTATTTCATCGCCGCTAATTCAAAAGGCAATTACGATGTTAAGGCGCCGCCCAACTGAACTGGCGCTGCGAAATAATTTCGAACGGTGACGATAAATGAGGAAATCTTATACTCACATTCTGAACGATCAAATTTATTTAAGCTATAATTAAGGCAGGGCAATTCGGATGGTAGACGTTATCTAGATATGTTTCATTTAGCGAAGTGAGCGTACTCGATGTGTTAAGAAATGTTTCCTTACGGGTTTGTGTTTTGGTCTTGTGTGTTTGGTAATTGTAAGCTTTGGTGTCGGAAGAAAAGTGCTGCAACTGATTCAAATCATTTGCCGACCGCTGAACTCTGGTTAGAGGAGACGATACATTATTTTCATAAAGCAATGTGCACTAATAACGAATAGTCAAATATTCGAAAAGATGCTTTATCGTCAGCGAACGCGACGTGAATTTCTGATGAAACATTGACCCGGTCAAATTTGTATGACGAAAACGGTAAATCTTGAAATATTCGTTGAAAGCGATGCAAGTATTATGTTTTGGTCAAACGCGGTCAAAACTCGCAACGAATGTCTCTACGAGTGCAGTTTTATTCGCTAAATAGGATATATTTCTTTTTGTCCTATTTTTTTATTACCGAGTTTAAAAAAGAAAGAGCTGTACGTTTGCTGCTTTTGTGTTTTTTTTATTTTTTCACATTCGTCGCTTATGCATTTTAATCATGCGTACCGATTCGAATTATCTGACTAGCGGCGAGTAATTAATAAAATGAAAAAAAAAAGGGTTTCCTGGGAAAAGTACTTTAATATAGCAAGAAAATTAAAAATTAAGGGAGGGGGATTAAAAAATGAATTCATAGTGGTCAGATTTTATTTATTTCTTTATTTAGTTTTTTTTTTTTTTTTTTTGATTTACCGATGTCTTTTGTACTTGTAAAGGCTAAAAAATGTTGAAAGTAAAGAATGATCGTAGAATATTGTCGACGTTAGTTACCATAGAAACGCAGATTCGATGAAAGAAAACGAATTTAAAATGCCTACAGCGCCATTTCCTATCACCGCCGTAGATATTTATTCGCAGTACCTTTGAACCAATAGCTTTATAGCGTACAGTCTTTTTCATTTCGATACTTTATCTCGCCAGCAGCATTTGCGTAGCTGGTCAAAGATACAGTGAAAATTCTATG
Organism: Icerya purchasi; assembly: GCA_039619475.1. Lineage (NCBI taxonomy): Eukaryota > Metazoa > Arthropoda > Insecta > Hemiptera > Monophlebidae > Icerya > Icerya purchasi. Next base: position 402,170,609 of record CM077116.1, on the reverse strand, counting down.
TAATATACTTAAGATTATTTTCAAACGGTAATAAATTTTCGGAGTCAGCGCAAAATTCAAATTGCGACAATAATTGGAAACCATTTAATGTCTATAACTCTATATTGCAATTAAATATTTCTGTAGTTTTCAAGATGAGGAACGTTAAATTTTAAGTGTATTCGAAAGTTCTGCGTTGATTCCGAAAAGTTAATATTATTCGAGAGTAATCGTAATATTTTGAAATATATTACTCCGAAAATAGGTCGTATTTTATTGAATAATTATTTGCTAATTTTTGGTATACCTTTTTTGTAATTTTCAGTAAAAATTTAAAGTTGTGTATGTTCTTTTCTAAAGAAACATTGTTTACGACGCAATTTTCTTTGGCTTTTAATGGTTTTTTTCTTTTTTTTTTTTTACCCCCTTGGGTTTGCTACCAAAGAGCATTAGCCCAGCAAAAAGGAATAGATACATGGAATAGAATAGAAATTATATTTTTATTTTGTCAACGATGGAATCAAGGAACACCCCTAGGACAGCAACAACAGAGAGAATAGGTAGAGAAAGAACATAAGAAGCGTTGAAAGGAGCAGGAAGACCAAGCTTTAAAAGATGATAATAAAGTAACTCACGCTCGCGAGATAAACCGGAGCACTCGAAGAGCGTTGTTGGACAAATGTGAAGAAAATAATTTAACGGGACGGGGAAAAAAAATGGGACTATACGAATGTTTTTCGAATTATTCGAGTGTAAGACGCGTACTGCAACGAGGAATTTGCAATGGGAAATGTCGAATGCTTATTTCTAAAAGTCGATTACCGTACATTGAAATATAACAGCGTTCATTGTAACGATAATTAGTATCGAAATAGTCGAGACACGAGCGAGAAAAACGTAAAAGAATACATTTCACGAATTTTAGTTTTGTTCATTAAAAAAAGTTTTAAAGTTTAAATATTTCGCTATGCCTTACGATATACAAATCACTTCGACTTACATTGCTATGTTCTACTCCTTTTAATTTATATTATTATTATTTTTTAGTTTTGTTTAACTTTTGAATTACTGAAAGGTGAAGAAATTAGCCAAAGTTGTTAGAAATTACAAATTTTTATTTAATAAGAAGGAAATTACTTTTAGTATTTAAAAGTAAAATGAAATTTGAGAATATGTAAAAAATGTTAACATCGGATAAAGACAGATTGCGTTTCTTACACTTACATACATTTAAAAATAAATTAAAAATTTCAAGCAACAGTTATAAAAAATAAAAAACAGTTCGTTATTTAATCGTTGTCTGGAATTTCCTCGTTCAGCTAACTTGCTGCAGCGGACAGTCAAAAAACACGTCTTATATTCAACATTTCACATTCAATATTCCACATTCAATATTCCACATTCAATATTCCATATTCAATATTCCATATTCAATATTCTACATTGAATATTCTACATTGAATATTCTACATTGAATATTCTACATTGAATATTCTACATTGAATATTCTACATTGAATATTCTACATTGAATATTCTACATTCAATATTCTACATTCAATATTCTACATTCAATATTCTACATTCAATATTCTACATTCAATATTCTACATTCAATATTCTACATTCAATATTCTACATTCAATGTTCTACATTCAATATTCTACATTCAATGTTCTACCTTCAATGTTCTACCTTCAACATTGCACATTTCACATTACTCGTTGCAATAGGCAACAGGTAAAAGAAAGGTTTTTGTACAAAGTGTATGAATTCACAAAGACATATCCATGATTCAATGCTGTTTTCGTGAATGATGTACAAGAGCATTTTTTTTTTAACCATGAACTGTATTAAATAAGGTTCTCTGAAGTCCCTCGGAACAGCTGAAAGGAATAATTTCATTACAGAAAAAATGTAAAAATTCCATTTTCTAGTAATTTACTTAAGTCCCCGGTCACGCAAATAATTTCTATCTAAATGAGACATCTTAAACATTACCCGGTGTTTATCTTCCGCTATTGCAATGTTTTTTTGTTTTTTTTAGTTTTGGACAAAAATTTCCTTTATTTTTAAATTAAAAAGTATATAAATTATAAATTATTCTTCAGCACATTGTATATAAAGAAAGAGTCATTTTAAAATGTTGCAAGTGTGCCTCAATCGCCGGTTTAAAAATACGATTTAAGGAGATATATTTTTATTACTTAAAGTATCGATTTTTCAACGACCTCTAAATATACGCGACTATCGTTTTCAGAGTTGACCGAGTATTTATTAAAATAAAGTTGTTTTCGAACTTACGTACGTATGATGTTCGATTAGATGTTCGTCAAGCAAATCTAACTGCAAGCATTATTCAGTCATATAAATTTTTCTTTTTACGGCACACTAGTGCATGACAACGAACTAACCAATAAATCCGCCGCGCAAGAACGTACAGGAGGTAATAACTCTCTCTAGGGAGCGAATAGTATGAATGTATGCCATCTTCTGACTCAGGGGAAGTAGGATGATGATAATGAATGCTACGACTATAATGATTTTTCGCATATTTAGCGAAAGTATCAATCGCTAAGGGTTGTGTACTCAGTGTGTTTTGTACGTTTCGAATATATGTAAATTTTGCTTTTAAAGCACCGCGAATGTCGGGCAGAAAAATCGATATCATTACCATAACGAAAAAATCATATGTTGCATTTGTATCTGTAAACTGTTTCGTTCACCTTTCGGGCGGCGTGCTTCATTAATGATCAAAAGACGGTGTAGTTACAATAACCGGGGAATTACGACGTTTGCTGGATTATCGAAGAAGAAAATGTTTCAGAAGAGGATAAAAAATATAAGAATTATAAAAAAAAACAAAAATTAATAGATAACAGTAGTTTCGCTTCTACGACAAAAGACATCTTATCATAACTGACAGAACTTTATATCCGGTTCATGTCCAAATCATCACAGATGAGCGAACATTACGTCGAGCGGTCAAAGCAACCGCGAAGAAGTAAGAGTTCGCTGTCCGTCTCTTTCTCTTTCGTTAATCGTAGTTCCAAGTGTTATTCTTCAGCTGGATGACCATCATGGCGACGGCCGATCCTTCCGAATTAGGAGTTGCCGATCGTGACAATCGGACGGAAAATTTAATAATAAATGTTCTAATTTTTAATCGTCGATATCGGCTGCGAACCGCCGGTAATTAACGACTTATTGTTCTTCCGATACTTTCACCGGAAGCCATTAAGCGTCAAGAGGAGCCGAAAACCGCGATCAAATTGTAATAGTGAACCCATTTCATCGCGGCTACTTTCTTCTCCGAGTATCATATGCGTTGCCTTTTGATTAGCAATTTCCATGTTTGTAAAATCGTGGCCGGAAAAAGAACTCATCATCATTGTCGTGAGATGTCAAATAGTGCGCTTCTTTTGTCTGTCCGATGAAATGATGCACCTACGACCGAACCATTGTTCATTCATTCATTCGTCCGCGTACATGTCCGCTCGTTGTAGTACGTGCGTAAATTATTAAGAAGAAAGTCTAATGGTAGTTTTAAAAATTGGAACGACCATGTAAATAAATACGTACAAGGTACACATGTACGCGATTAACAAAACTCGGGAACAAGTCGAAATTAAAGATGAGAGAGTACTCAACAGCAACGTTACTTGTACCGCGGACCAGCGCAACAAAGTAAAAAAAAAAAAACAAACAACAACAACGAAAAGCGATTCGTTCTTTTTTTTCCCTATTTTTTATCGTCCTGATTTGAAGTCTATCATTATTTGTCTAACCGTGAATAGGCGCATACATGTTTTTACGTGTGTGTGTGCGTCAGTTGCAGAAGTGAAATAAGATGTAAAAGTAAAGTGGCAGCGTAATGAGGTGGTGCTAATTGGGACAGATAACTATCAGTGGCCGGAAAGGTAATTATTTCCTCATGATCGTCTTGCATAGAGGCCGATGGACATTGGCGAACGTGACATTTTCATGTGCTTACTGGAACACAATGCTGCTGTGGAATGTTTCTCATCGGTTTAGTTGTTCTGAAACTATAGAGAATTAGCGATAACAATGGAAGAGGCGGAATTGCAGGCATAACAGAGAAGTTTTCTCAATCATTCTTCGATGAATCAAAATGGAGATGCGTACGAGGTACTCGCCAGAAAGACTTCGCCCGTGAAAATAATTATGCAGTCGAAGAATAGGTGTAAAATGGGTTTGTTTCTTCGTAGTAATTTTTATTGAAATTAGTGGAACAGCGTTTTTCCCCCGCAGCTGGCCCTGATTATCTCAGTGATAATTAAAAGTAGCGCTTAATCATTCAAGTCTCGCAAATTGCAAAATTTTAAGGGTCGTGTACGCGATACAACTGTACACTTTCGCTCAAAATTAATTTGTGAGCAAAAAAAAAACCAAAAAAATTTTAAAATCCAAAGCAAATAGTTTTCAAATCAAATCAATATAATCATATTTATGTAAATTGCGTGTCCATCACAAGCGGAAACAATTTAAAGTATGCGAAATTACATAAATAAATTTCTTAATGAAATGAACAAAGATAACAATGTTACAATATTTCAAGTCGTGTGTTGGTTCGATGTATACAATAAAAAAAAAAAAAAACACGTAATTAAAAAGGCCCTATATATACAAACATATATATATATATATATATATATATACATATTATTTAAGGGGACTTACCCCCTTACTCGTTTCACTTGTACCGCCACTTTTCCGTCATTCATGATAATGTCAATTCAAACGTTCTTAGTTGGGTTTACTACAATCCGCCTTTATTTAAACATTTACCTATCAATTAACAATTCTACGGAAAAATATAGTAGTGAAACTATAATAAAATCAAATAGTTGTAAAAATTAGAAGTAGCAGTTTCCTTAATTATTTAATTCTTTCGACCAATCAGAGTTGACCAACATTTTTTTAGTATACATATATTTATACACAACACATATAAACATATTGTAAACTGTGTCATCCGTATGGTAGGTATAATAAGAAAATCCTGTTAGGTTTTTACGTTCTCTGGAAATCCTGTTACGAAATCTGTTATGTTTTTGGGTTATATTTAAAAGGCATTTATTTTTTCCTCCGGTTGCTTTTTTTTTTGAACATTTCTTTTGGTCAAAAAAAAAAACGTTCTTGTTTCTCGTCAGATGTGATAAAAAAACCTATAAGATTTCCATTAGATTTGATATATATATATATATATATATATATATATATATATATATCATTTTTATATTTTTTCTTCTTTTTCCGAAAATTCAGCATTAAAGTACATAGAGAACAAATAACTTTTATTCGGAAAATTTTATACATTTAAAAATTTAAAAACTAAAACATCGACATGTTTCGGGAACACAGTCTCATAATCATGGTATATTACGTAAAATAACATGATTGTGGGACTGTGTTCCTGAAACATAGCTGTGTTTTAGTTTTTAAATTTGTATAATTTCCCGAATAAAAGTTATTTGTTCTATGTATTTTAATTCCCTTTTAGGATATTTGGTTTACAAAATACAGTAATCAGTGTATAAGAAAAGTAAAGAAACACATTCCCGAAAATAGTCCCTCCCCCGCCCCTATAAGTAGTTCAATTGAAATTGATTTTTTTACGCGTATTATAGAAGAACTAGGGTATCCAGGGTTCCGGAAGTTTTCGCTTAGCATCAAGGGACCGACTTATTATATATATTATAGTGAGTTCTAAAACGATATCAATAGCCTTGTGCAATCTTTTCAATTGTAATTCGAATTATAAAACTGATGATATTGATTTCTTTACGGGAACAATGGAGGATAAAATGGAGTAAAGTCGATAGATTTAAATCCTTGTCATAAAATTACTTCCTGAGCGCGATAAAAATTCAAAATTATATAAGATTTTTAGAACGTATTGCATTTATATACATGTGTGTCTACAGATTTCAAAGAAAATCTAAAAACAAATAAACTTTTATGAAGCCGTGTAACTTTTTTTGTTACATAAATTAAAAAATTAACAAAATTATAATCTTCCATAGTTAACGTTACTATTTTAATTAAAAAATTAAGTGATGCACACACGTACGCGCACATATATATATATATATATATATGTATATACATATATATTTATATATCCTCGTCATAAGGACACTCGCTAAACGTTTTCTATAATTGTTATAGAATAGTTGGTTTTAATTTACTGTGAAATTATTTAATTTATGATGTTTACGCGGCGATTTCTAATTCAGATTTTAATGATAGAACCTGAAACCCGCTGAGAAATGTTGAATATTAAGATCCTGAACAGAGACGCGTATGTTTAAAATTTTAAGAATATTCTGTAGAAAATCAAAGTACATTTAAAATTTTTTATGTTATTATTTCACCGCGCGTAACGGAAGAATTATGTAACCTTAACCGTTTTATATGCAAAGCTTAATTAGGTTTATATTGTCATATTTTGAAGTTGTTTTTTTAAAATTCAAAATACAAACGGTAATGCCTGCGGCAAAGCTGAAATTTGTTTTTTATAACGATCGAGATTGGTAAAAAAGATAAAATAAAATTAGTATAACCCTAAACGGGTTTCATTTGAAAATTTAAATACACATTGCGACATCGACTGTAAGATAAATTTTGCGGGATATTTTTAGTGATTGACAGAATAGTTTAGGAAACAAATGAGTTTGAATTACAAAGCTCCTGATGAGCTGAAAAGTTATTAAAATCTTTGCGATTCCGATTATTAAGAAATAAACATTAAAAATGGTAGCCTAAAGAGGAGGACGTATTCTTTTTTGATTTTTATGATGTGTTGTATAGAATTTTTTAAACGTAATACACTGAATACAGGGGAAAAAAGTTATAACAAAATATGATAATTAAAAAGCTTCAAATTTCAGTTAAAGCGGAAGGCATTCATTCATAAGGATCAAATTTCTGATGTATATATGATCAAAGATTTCTGTATAGAACACTATTTACAATTAATTAACGGAAAAGTCGTCCTTAAAAATAGCAAATTTTAAGAATTTCCAAATAAAATAATAAACAATCGGTTTTTGATAAATTGGAAAATAGGATATATATATATATATATAATCATTTCAGATAATGCAAGTAGTGAACAATTAAAAAACTTATAGCATGGTGAATATATGAGCGTCCGTAAGAGCAGAAATGTGTCGCTTGTCCGAAAATATACAAAAATACCTCTATTAGAGATGAATTTTTTAGTATAAATATCATTAAAGAGCAGTAATTAATAGGCGTTACAATCCGGTTTCAGTTGTGCGCAATTTCAACAATTATATCGTCTGCCATCATTTGAGAAATTTTAATAGAAAATCGAGCAATAGATGCTAAAAAATTTGGTCGTACTTAAATTATATGAAATCGCAGTAACTCCAAATTTTCTTTACGTATATTTTCAAACGAATCTTCCTTAATCTCCGTTATTTTACATAATTACTTTGAAAATTAAAGCACGGTATTAGGCCCGTGCCCAGAATTTTGGAAAGGAGGGAGGGGGGTTGAAAATTTTCTTTGCATATTTATTTTATAAATAACAATACATTTTTCACTAATATTCGTACTATTAATAATTTCCATCATTCTGATTTATATATTAATAATTCACATAAATGAATTACCCCGTATATGAACATTAGTAAAAATTACATACGTTATTAATTATATTCGTAATAAAAAATTTTGCATAACATATTAATGAAGTACCCAAAAATATGGAGCATATTTTTTCTTTTAAAATTAGGTAAGAATATCCTAAAAAATCATCAATAATTATTTTAAATTTGTGATTTTTTTCAGATTTTTGTGTATTTATAATAACTATTTCAGTTCTTATGGGGGGGGGGACCCCCCCCGTGGACACGGCCTTGCACGGTATAATAATTCGGTAACTTTAGTTTTCTACTACAATGCCACTCGAACTTTTATAATATTTATATAATATTGTTGTATCATCAATAAATTATAATTGAAAAGAGAGATCGGTTTATTTTTAATGTTATCCTATTCTTTTGTTCAATACGTAAAAGGACATCCTGTAAAACAATGAATTATACGAAAAAGCACTAAGCATCGGGGGAATGTTGTTGCCATTAAATGTAAAAATTTAAAAACATTTAGAATGGTACAGAGTCATTTGCGCAATTAAGATCTTTCAGAATAATGCGACAGTGACGGCTAGCAGTGCTTCGAAAAAAGGATGGAAGTTAGTTTCTTTTCTTTTTAAAAGTGTAACAAATATACACGTCTTTTTTTAATTTTAAAATAATTTGTAGGTACCATTCGATTTAATTAAAAAGCTTCGCAAAACAGCACACAATCAATACAAAGAACCTTTTTTATGTAAAAATGATTATTAATAATGTTCATGCTGGGCGAATTTTACTACGATTATTTTGGTCAAGCAATTACATTACTAATAGCCGCGAACGAATGGAAAAGGAAGAAAAAAATTAGAAAGAGAACAAGGACCATTAAACGATGATAGAATTTAGTGAAAGTGAAGGTTTTTTTTCGTAATCAAATCATTTTCGGTAAATGCCAGTTTAAAATAAACCGGTATCCGAGAGATATCTGAAAAATATATTAGCTCAAAAAAAGTTATGCGAAGAAAATCTACTAAAAAATGGACTGTTTCCGAATGACTGGATAGTCACGACTCGCGATGTTTACAGTTAGCTACGTATTCTGACTTTTTTTTCTTTTTTTTTCTTCTTACCCACCCTGAACGTGCCAGCGGCCTTGACCCAACAACGTGATAATTCAATAGATAGAACTAAATAGCCAGGCGATCAGAAATGGAACTTACAAAGGACAGCAGTAGCGGAACAATTGAAGGCTAGGGGAAGGAAAGGATATAGGTAACGTTAAAGGGAGTAGGAAGACCGAAAGCTAAAAGTTGGACGTGTAAAAAGGAGCGTTCGTTGAGGAGTGAAAAACATTCGAAAAGGATATAATTTGAATCACAAATACAAGCAGACTCAGAAGTATGAAGAGAACAGAAAGGAGAAGGAGACAAAGCGAATAATCGAAAGTGAGAGAATGATTGATCCTGAGTCTAATTAGGGAAACAGCAGTGAAACGACGACAGACAGGAATCGAATGAAACCAAGGCAGGAAACGAGGAACCGGTTGAGTAAGTCGGTACTGCGAATAGCGATTTGAGAATAAAGATGGATACATGTCCAGCCAAAGTCTGGAATGATTAGAGCGTGATAGGGAAAGAATGTCTGAAGAAGAGAAAGAGTCAAGGAAAGGACCATTGCGGGTGGCTGAGTGAGCTAAAATGTCCACTGAGTTATTGCCCTCTATATTGGAATGACTAGGATTCCATAGAAAGTCTACGAGGATGGAACGGGACGAGAACAAAGAGGAGGCGAGAGATCAAATTGAGAGGAAGATACCGTCAAAGGAATGAGAAGAGGCGATGGCTCAAAGAACGCCTTTAGAATCGGGAACGATCAGGAATTTGCGACCCCCATTTGTAGAGGATATAAAATAAATGGCATGAAGAATAGAGATCGATTTGGCCGAGAAGATAGAGCAGAAAGAAGGAAGTCTGAAGGACTTAGAATGCAGGAACGAAGGAGACGTATTCTGATTTGAATGCAAAAGCAATTTGGAGATAAGAAACAATCGAAAATTCTTTGTTACTAGAAGTCACTAAGAAAACTGAAAAGCAGTTAAAAAATAATTAAAATTTATTTTCTTTTTTTTTTTTTTTTTGGTTTATTAAAAACTCTACCTTGACTAATGTGTTTATAAGTATTCGCCGCCATTTCCAACATTACAAATTCCGCGATACGAGAGTTTGGAAAGTGTCACTTGTTGAATGTTTTCGAAATACGACGTACATAATTTTCTAACACTGTCACGAACTCACTAAAATTTGTTAAAGAATTTTTTCCTTGAAAATTTAAAAATTATTCGATAAGTTATTATTAAGACTATTTATTTATAACAGTTTCCCGTTATTAAAATAGAATGGAAAAATTTTATCGCGATCCGCAATAAATGACTGTTTGGTAATTTTACTTTCATCGATGAAAGTAAACATTTATTTTTTTATTTATTTTTTTTTCATTTATTAACTCAGCGCACTTCCAGTTAGGCATGGTGTTCAATGAGGCAGAAAATGTAAAATCATTTTTACATTTTGCCTTTTTTTAGAATCAGGGTGCATAGTCAGTCGGGAATGTACTGTCATTTTTTTTGTTTTTTCAATATACACATATTTATCACTATTTACACATTTTCCCGTCAAGCTATACGCTTGTCTACAACAAATAATTTTTAAACCATACTACTTATATTCTATATATATATATACTTATCGCCACGCAAATATTTTACTACAACTTATCCTATTTTTTACTTATTTCTAACTTATATCTATTAATCAATTTATTACTTATTAATTTTTCTTTCCGTCCGATTTTCTTCCCCTTTGTTTTCACTTTTGTTTATCATTGTTTTCCGTACCCTTTTCTATTTAATGCTTATTATTATTTCTATATTTCCCTCTTTCTGCAACCGTTCCTTTATTTTTTTTTCACCCCAAATTTTTCCTCTATTATTTCTTTAGGCATTTTATTTTACAACTAAGTTATAATGTATTTGTATCTTCGTTTTAGTTAACGGCAGTTTGTACAAATAATTTTCCCTCAGCCCATATTCTAATTTTCTTCTTTCCTCCAGTTCTATTTCTTTACTTGACAATATGTATTCCCATATCTTTATAAATAAGTACATTTCTCTAACGCTCAAAACGTCTTCTTTTTGAATTATTTTACTTTTTTATGCTCTGATATTAATTTCAAGCATTTTATTTGCCTTTAATTGTTTTCCCCACGTATGTCTTCCTAGCCATTCCCCATGCCTGAATTCCAAATTTGATTCTCAATTCCACTAGTGTACACGATGCATCATTTTTAATGTTCTATTTGTCGCATATTTTTTAATGTGTATAATGCTGGTAATATTGCCCTAATTTTCTCTGCAGTTCTATATGTACGTCTCACCACCTTAAGTATTGGTCCATCATTACCCCCAAACATTTATATTAATGTTGTTTAAGGATAATAATAATATCATTAAGTATATTACCCTGAATTACCGTTCACCAAATAATTATTTTTTATTTATTAGCGTCGTTTTATTAAATGTTCGTTCGGGAGTAAATTTTGGATTCGATTTGTTTTTTTTTTGTTTTAGACTACTTGTTCCGCAGTCTAGAAAAACAGAATTTATGACTATAAATATCGGAAGTGATCTTTTTTAAATAAAAAAGTTGCGAATTTATTTAACGTTGTACAGCGGTAAATTAATAAATGTTGACGATCCAATGGCGTAGCCAGAATTTCATTCGGGTACTTGAACAGAGATGATGCAACTCGTTCTAAATCGCGCTAATAATGAAACGAAGAAAATCAGTTTTTCTTTTGCTTATATAGGAGAATTCTTACAAGTAAAGTAATGTTTCGAAGGGGAAGGGCGAATCGTTCGTTTAATTCTAATTAATTTTTACGGCTTCGTAACAAGTGGAAGTACACGTACACCTATATTACAACATATTTATAATGTTACCTTAAAACGTCGTAGAAATTAGTGTAATTTTTTTGAAATTAATTCCAAAATTTTCTATGCGATTTTATCGTTAAATAAGTAAACTATAAAAGTGAAAACAATTGAAAGACGGGAATTATCAAAAAAACAATGAATTTACAACGTACGAACGTCTAAATAACAATTATAAAATACTTACACTACCTAAGAATTGCACTGAGGACATTTTCTACTGTATAAATTCTTTCACGGAAGTACGTTCCTGTCGCATTTATTTTTTCTTACAGATATTTCATAAATCTTAACGAAAACAGACTGTAAGCGTCGATAATAAATGCTTTAATGGGAGGAGTAAATTCTGCGAGGAGACAGAACGGAAGTCTTGATTGTGTCTGTAACTGTTACTGGTCTCTTAATATGTGACGAAAAAGGTAGCCAGAGACAGAACTACATACTGGCTGTTTTGGGATTTCGATTATAGTAATTGCATGTTTACCGATAATGCACTTCTGTAATTCAAGAAATTATTTTTTATTTCATTTTTCAGGGGGTGAGGGGCAGATCCCCAAAATCACACCCTTGACAACACTACTGTGACGAAGCTGACTGATCAACAGCTAACCGGTAACTATATGCGGCAAAGACCCCGTTTTTTCATTTCGGAAAATTATGTATAATCACGTTCGCAGTCTACACACATTCCGAACCGTCGACATTTAATTAGCGAATTATACCGACTATACTCAGTTAACCGAGGCTTCCGAATACACCGGGAATTCTTTTATTCTCCTCGACTTTCGTATTTCTTAATTTTTTCGTTTTCCTTCTGTTAGATTACATAAATAGAATGTATACTAATACACTTCCGAATAATCCAAGACAAAGGCTTAAGAGGAGGAAATGGTGCCGTGACGCCCTTCCTATCACTTAATAGCATTTATCACTTAAATCATTCCGTGATATAAAAACAATTAAACCGTTACCTTTATAAGGAACATACTACCTTCTACCAGTACTCTATGGGCAATCGCATCTGTCGCCATAGTGTGAGCTATAAGCTTTATATATTCCTGGACTCCTATGGGCGATGCTTGAGTGCATTTACTGCCATGGTGTCCAGGTGCTATATGAAATACATTCTTTAGCCAGGTTCCTATGGGCAATGCCAAGTCGTATTGTAGCCATGGGGGCCGGATATTGATATTATATATTTCCTAGCACATCCTCGCAGCAGAATTGGTATCTCGGACCTAATTCTCTCGTTGGAAGGATTGGCCTGATTTATTTGGTAGGTTAAAGTGGAAGTCACTGGCGCTGTTTATGCCCTAAAAAAAAGGAAAAAAAAAGATTCCGTTTTTAACGTCAAGCTGATAGGCATTTTATATTGTTTACATTTCCTCTAATCGCTTGGTTTTCTTCCAATTATCAGTTTTACGGTTGCTTCTGAGGCTGTTTACTTTTTCCTTTTACATTCTTATCATTCTACTTATACGATTTAAAGTATATCACTCTGAAATACACTTTTTATCGAATAATTATTTTTTTACTTTTTAGTGCATTTTTATTAAATTTTTATAATAAATTTTGAAGTCAGTATTTTTTTTTTAAACATTTTATTTTACAATTTTTAGCACTATAATTAAATTTTTTTTCTTGCTAAAAATCAACTGTTTTGTCACATTATTCTACATATTTTATGCTTAAAAAAAAAGCAAGTTCACTCAAGCATGATGTTCCGTACGCTAAGGATTCCGTATGTAAGACTATAATTTACGTTTACATAATACTAAAATCAAAACAAACAAATCCGATTTTTTGCTGCATAAAAAAGGAGAGATACATAATTTTTTGTGTTTTTTTGAACTATTCGCCAACGTCGAACGTTTCGTTAAAGAAATGAAATACGGTTTCGTTGCTGACAAACAGCATTCTTTCCAGCGATATATCACATGTCCGGAAAAAAAATATTTTTTTTCAGAAGTGTTGAGCTTTCGGCGCCCCGAGGGTATGATTTTAAAGTTGAAAACCCAGATATTCTAAACCAGAGAGAAATATACGGGGATGTGCATATTATTAACCTTGTTCAAAAATTTTGACCGCAAAGTGAGGGGACATTTCATTTTTCACGCTTTTTTGAACTTTTCGCCAACTTTGAAAGTTTCGTTAAGGAAATTAAATACGGGTTTTTACCCAACAAATAGCGTTTTTTTCATCGATATATCATTACAGGCCCGGAAAAAAACAAAGTATTTTTTTCATAAATTTCGAGCTTTTAATTTTAAAGTTGGAAATCCGAATGTTCCAAATTAGAGAAATATGCGGGGATGCGCATGTTTTTAACCTTGTTCAAATTTTTAGCTATAATATTCGCGTTGTAAAGTGAGCAGACACTTCATGCACACACAACTTTACATTCGGAACTGATTAGTGTAATCGTTTGATTTATCGAAATACAAATGCAGTCCGGCGTGTGTCTCTGCTGCGTTTTAACTAGCGCGCGTACGATGGTGTGCATGTTTACCATTGTCTTCTACGTGATTATTAGCGGGATTAATTTAATTACTTATTTCATAATTTCAGTCATCGTCTGGGATCAAATTCAAGATTTCTATAATGGAAGTCGAGTGCTCTAAGAACTTGGCCATCGCAAGCAAGCTGCTTTTTTGAAATATTTACACGATTTAAAAGTGAATTATGGTTTACGTATGTCATATTTCGAAAATAACGGTTTCCAAGTGATCGAATTCCGCATATTTTGAAAGAAAGTTGGATAAGGATATTAATTCAGATATAAGACTTCAGGCAGTGATTGGGATTAAAAAGTAGAACGATAAATGGTTTGTGAGTCTAAAAGAATGGAATTAATGGATGGAAAAACAGTCGAAGTTAGATAGAGAGCAACTAATAGAAAAAGTTTGGAATGAAAAAATTTCACGGTTTTACGGTCGATTTATACTGCCGAAAATTTTTCTAGTTACGATGTTAGTCGGCTACTAGAACTTAATCGATAATTTAATTTCTTTCATAAAAGTCGTTCGGCTACACCAGGACTGTATCCTATTTTACCTAGATATGGAACTTCAAGGTCAGAAGAGAAAAAAGTTATTTCCTCGTATAAGCTGGTGAAGTGAGGATTTTGTTGCTAGATCGGCTCGTTCATAACCGAGAATTCCCGGGAAATTGTTTCCGAAGGGGTGATTGGTTACAGCGCTTGAAAGCGACACGTTGATGATAGGTTATGTTTATTTATACAATTTAGGAGCAGAGCAGATCCGTCGCTTATCTGAATATTGCTTTTGGAGAGTAGGTTAAGGATATTAGACAGCGAATCTTCGGGAAAGGGCGGATGGGGATCGTGGGTTCATGTGAGAAAGGGATTGAATTTGATAAATCAGCGCAAAACGTCGCGGGCAGAGATGTGCTCACGGACAGAAGTTAGTTAGGGAATATTGGCGAAAGGGCATGAACTCGTTGAAAAGGATGTATGTTGTGAGCTGAGAATTATTCGAAAGGCTGTAAAATGGATGGGATTAAGGGAACTGATTTGTTATCAGACAAGTACGTTTCAGATTCGTAATTTATTTTATTAAGAGCTGATTTATTACAGTTAGATGTCGTATTTACGACTGGATAAATATTTTAATGCGGATAGCTCTTATAACCTTTGCATAGGACGTTAATAATTTGAGAATGCCTAGAATTATTGGAATCGAAGGTAAGTCTGGGGAATTTCGCAGGACAGATGGGAATTGGCGTGTTATTTAAAGAAAGAGTTATGCCATATCTGGAATTTTTAGAACGTCTTATGATGAATTTAGCATAAACTGTTTTAGGAGTTAAGATAAACCGTTACGTAATTTATTTAATATGGATTGGAGAATATTTTTTGTGCTGGTGTGAAACATGGGATGTAAGAGAAATGATTTCGATATTCCTGCTGATAGCTTAATTCCTTTTATTGATTTTGTCACTCACGCTTACGCTGCTTCTTTTGATGCATTTTATTCTACACCATTTCTGCAGAATTCGCCCTCTAATTTCCTGATTTCTGCCATGAATATTAATGAATTAAAGCCTAAAATTTTCTATGGTCCCACTTCAGGTTTCGGCGGTATACCTTATATTGCACTGAAAAACCTGTGTGAACAATCCTTAAGTTTTCCGCATAATCTTTTTTATTCTTTTTTTTTCTAGGAGTATATTCAATTCTCTTGGGTATCTGTTATTGTCGTTTACATTCCTAAGAGAAGTTTTTTTTTTTTTTTTTTTTTTGGGCGTCGAACCTAAGAAAAGTTCTTCTCTAACTCCTACTTTCTCAGTATCTTATACTAGAAAACTGTTTAACAGTATATTAATTAAGCGCTTTGCTGAAACACAGTAATGTATTTCCAAGCAATATTCTCGGTTTTCGGTCTAAATTGGCCCTTCCGACTGCACTAGTCTTTTTGCTTCCAACATAAACAAAAATCTTTTATTCAAAAAAAATTATACCTTGGCTTCTTTCGCCGATGTTTCTTGTGCCTCTTAGAATGTCCATCTAACAACTTTAAGAGATAAAATAATTGCAATTAACATCCCAGTTCAGTTCACTTTCCTCATTATTAATCCCACTTTTCCTTTCAATTTCTGCACACTTCAAGAAAGGTCTTTTTGCATTCTTCCTCAATATTCTTTAAATTCTCTTTTTTTTTTATTCTCTGCCGATGGCAACCTGCTCTTTTTTCTCTTCCCACGATATCGTAACAGCCGATGAAGCATTTAATGCATTGCGCTGGAACATTCTCTTTCTTCAATTAATCTTTCGATTTCTCCTTCTAAACCTTTTCATACTGTATGTACCTTTCGATCTTGTAATTCTGCTTTTGGCAATCTTGATTTAAATAATATGTCTCCTGTGTCAGTTGTTTCTGTTATCTTGGCATTGTCGTTTGCCTTTCGAACACATCAAATATCGTTCCTCTTCGTCAGTCAAAGGGCTAAACTTACTGAAACTATCTAAATGGGTGGTGATTTTTATCTTTTCACTTTTTTTTTTGAATAAGTCCATCATCTGGTTCAAATTTGGTTATTGTTCTTTTTTTTATGGTCGTGTCTCCGAGACTAGTCTCTCTAAATTGGATGTAATCCAGAATTCTCACCTTTTGACTTAATACTCTCAAATTCTCTCCAATTACAGCAGAGTCCTTTTTGAATCTAATACGCCGCCACCCTTGTCTATTTGAAAATAATCTTCTGTTCGCGTTTCTTTGCTCTTATACATCTCTACCTCTCAATCCCTAAAAATTGGTGTTTTAGGGAAAAGAGGAGAGAAAGAAAGTCTTCCGAAGCCTTTTATTAACGCTGTGTTTTTGTCTGCGTTTTCATTCTAGTCTGTCAATTATGTAGATTTCCGGTGAAGGTAGGAAAGGAGGTACACATTTCGAGGTCACAGGAAGAAGAAATGTTGTGCTTAGAAAGCAAGTTCATGATGCCAGAAGATAGTGTTTCTAAGAGAGCAGACTCTCATTGATCTATAGATTGATGACTATTTTGATTGAGATTGGAAATGCTTTCCATAATTTCCTTTTCTGTAAAGGAGGGATGGACGTGAGTGATGACACCATATCTGAAAAGTACGAATCTAGGAATATAGGCTCTAATATTGTACGTTTCTTGAAAAGATTTGTTGACGAGAAATGAATTAGCAGCAATAGCTGAAGGGAAAAAAAGTTAAAATTCTATTCCTTCCCATAGATTTGAAGGATATATCTTTATTTATTTTGGCGTGTAAAATCTTAAAAATAGCCAGCGAGTACAGATTGCCAAGATTTTTTTCTTTAGTTGAACTTTCTAGGTGGATTTTATGGGGGCCGGAGTGGCTAGGAGGGAATAGAATTAGAGAGTGCCCCATTTTTTAGTAAGAATTTTAGTGCTTAGTGAAGCCCTTCGTTTAGTTGGAGTGGAAGTGGCACGTTTGTCTTCTTCACTGGTAGGAGTAGATGTTCTGGAAGGACGGAGCGAATTTAGCGGAGTATAAGTAGATGTCTGTGAAGGTATCGATACAGAACTGATATTGCAGATGACATCCGAGACTAGATCTGCCATTAGTTGGTTAAAGGAGGTGTTAGGTTCACCTTCGACTGGTGTTCCTCAGGAAAGTCACTAGTGGATGTAGGAGGAGGGGCACTTCATTTTCCCTGAGATTTAAAAAAGCCGGGCATCATCGAGAATCCGATGTGCCCCGGCGCTTGCAGTAAACTATATAATAAAATGCAGCTATACTATATATGTCAGAGAAAAATATAGCAAAAGGA
This sequence comes from Icerya purchasi, assembly GCA_039619475.1. NCBI lineage: Eukaryota > Metazoa > Arthropoda > Insecta > Hemiptera > Monophlebidae > Icerya > Icerya purchasi. The sequence goes on along the minus strand of CM077116.1, from coordinate 402,152,731 downwards.
GGAGAAATGGAACAAAAAGAGACATATATATATATATATATATACATGTATAAGCGAAATAAACCTAAATTAAAGTAAATCAACGAATGATAGAGCTGTATTCGCTAAAGTTAATATTACATTGATTTAAATAAACGAAGAAAACAAGTAAAAGTTAATCCTAATGGAAAATAAACTACGTGGTAATAAAATTAATTGTTAGATGAAAAAGGGCAATCTCACCGAGATAAACTGATAAGAAGAAATCAGTGCGCGAGCGAACAATAACGAGAGAAATCAACGACACACGCGAACCGTTATCTTAAAACATGTTTTGAGATTAATAATTGAAAGTAACAGACAATGGGTGGAATTTGTTTTTAAAGCCAAAAAAAAAAAAAAAAAAAAAAAAAAACTCCACCCGGACCCTTTGAACCATCCGAAAATATAGTTTTTTTTTTGTTTTTTTTGTTTTTATGGGTACGCCAACGAAGAGCAACAGCCCAATCAGCCAAGGAATCTAAGTAATAGTTCAAAAGGAGAATAACATATTAGATTTCAATCTGGTGCGAGATTGAATGAATAAAAGAAGCTAGAATAGGAACAACTGACAAGGAAGGAAATGAGAGAACATAACAGTCATTGTATGGAGTAGGAAGACGAAGATCCAAAAGCCGAGAATAAAAGAGAGAACGTTCTGAAGAGAGTGAGGAACATTCGAAGAAGACGTGATTGATATCACACAGAAAAAAGGAGTCCTCTGGGTGAAGAGGGCACCGCGGAGAAGAGACGAGGGAAAAACGATAAAGTGACGAAGGAAGAAAGGTATGACCGAAACGAAGACGGCATATAGCGGTGATCAGGGGACGACAAAGGGAAGGAAACATGTCGAACCATCTGGTCAAAGAAGGTAAGGGCTGAACGGAAAGATAAAAGGAATTCGGATTTGAGAAAAGGGAAAAATAAATATCCTTCCATAATCTAAGGTGAAACTGTTTGGAAATATGATTAATATTTTGAGCGGAAAATTTATGAAGAGGATGTCCATTGGAAGCTCCTGAGCGAGCCAAGGAATCAGCCACCTCATTACCCTCAATTCCAGCATGGCTAGGAATCCACAATAAATCAATTTGGATCGAACGGAACAGGAATAATTCGTGAATTAGATTGCGAATAAGGAGAATGAAAGGATCAAAAGAGGGCAACGGTAAGGGAGAAGAGACCGCCTTCAAGACACTTTCAGAGTCAGCTATTAAGAGAAATTTATCCGAGAGGATAGAAAAGGAAGAGATAAAAAGAATTGCATGAAGCATGGCAGCAGATTCAGCAGTAAATATAGAGCAGCAGGAAGGAAGTTTAAAGGATTCGGAGTAGTTGTGAGAAGGAAAAACAAAGGCGGCACCAACCCCATCAGCACTCTTAGAACCATCAGTAAAAATAACGGAATGATTGGGATATAAAGAGCTTAAAACCATGTGAAATTCAGATCTAACTATAGAGTGAGGAAGGAATTTGGCGGAACTTGACAAATGAAATACGCGAGGAGGATGTAAGAGACTGAAATAATTAAGAGAAAAGTACGGAGATTTATCATAGGAGAAAATATAAGGAGAAAAATTGGCAAGACGAACAGAAATGAAAGATAAAATTGGAATTCTGTTGGGAGTAAAACGCCAGTTGTGAAAAATAGAGCAATAGGCAGCTATAATTCTAGAGGAAAAGGAGGGAAGTCGTTTGATTAGGAAACGATAGCCTAGATAGGATCTGCGGATGAACAAAGGGAGTGATTTGTATTCAGAGAGGATGGCAGGAATTGGAGTAGATTTACGTGCACCCAGACAAAGACGAAGACAGGAATTTAGAATGCGGTCAAGCTTTAACAGAAGAGATTTAGAAGCGTTGCCGTATATATAGGAACAGTAGTCCAACTTAGAAAGAATAAGAGACTTATACAATAAGGAAAGAATGTAAGGATCACCACCCCACCTGTACGATGAGAGTGATTTTAAAAGATTAATCCTTTTAAGACAAGAAGTATACAGGCGACTAATATGTTCGTGAAAGGAAAGACGGCCGTTAAGAAGCACACCCAAATAACAGAAACTCTCCACCAGAGGGACAGGATAATGACTTAAGGTTAGATTGATTAAGGAAGGATTATATGAACGGAAAGTAAAAACCATGGCCGCGGATTTATGAGGAGAGACAAAAAGATGAATATTGGAAAGAGCATTTTCTATAGTGGCTAATGACCTATTTAGTTCTAAGACAGCATCTGTTAAGTTGCGAGAAGAAGAGTAAATAAGGATATCATCAGCATAGAATAGAGACGATGAATTTAAAGGAAGAGAAGCAACATGAGAAGTATAGATGTTGAAGAGAGTAGGACTAAGACAGGAACCCTGAGGAAGACCACAAAAAACTTTTCTTGAAGTGGAATAACAAGAAGTGGATAGATGTACAGTCCGGCTTTGGAAGAGATTAATAATAAGGGAAACAACACAATCCGGAATATGCAGTGACAGCATTATATTTCTGAGAGTAGGGAGGTGAACATTGTCAAATGCACTGGAAACATCAATAAAGGCTGCGATAGTAAAATTTTTGTTTATATAGGAATTATAAATGTCAGAAAGGAAAACACTAATGCAATCAGGAGGACCAAGACAGGGACGGAAACCGAACATATTATTAGGAATTAAGTTATTGTGTTCGAGAAACCAGACAAGCCGTTTATTTAACATGCTCTCAAAGAGCTTCTTTAAACAGGGAGCAAGTGAGATAGGACGAAAAGAAGAGGAGTTTTTCTTTGGTATGGGTATAACGATAAAGGCATTCCAAGAAGGAGGAGTGGAACAAGAAAGAAGAAAAGAATTATATATACTAAGAAGAGTCTCAAGAGATTGAATAGAGAGGTTTTTTATAATGAGAAAAGATATACTATCAATACAAGGGGAGGATTTGGAAGAGGACTTACTTAAAGAAGCGCGAAGTTCATTAAGACTAAAGCTAGAAGATAGAAAATATAGTCTCGTGAGAGGGAAATAAGGGCCTCGTGGAATTTCTGCTGGATTACAGATTTTGGGGAGATTTAGCAGAAAGAGGAAGAAAGGCTACATTGGGAGCATGGGAAAACGGTAAATTTGAAGGAAAAGTAAGGAAGATTATTAATCAAAATAGTATAAGACGAAAAAGAACTAAAACAAAAAAAAATATGAGATAGGATAGGAATTTTCTTAGCAGTAAAGCACCAGATCGGTAAAATAGAGAGGTAGGAAGGAATAAGTCTAGAGGACGTCAACGAAAAACGTTGAGAAAGAAATTGATAGGCTAAAAAGGATTTACGAATAAAAAGGGAATCGTTTTCAATTCAGCAAGGAGTGGAGCAATTGTGGGAGTTTTAAAAGAATCAAGACAGAGACGAAGGCAGCAATTCTAGATGATGTCTAACTTATAAAGAAGAGATTCAGAGTCACGGCCATAGATAAAGGGGCAACAATTAAATTTAGAGCGAATAATGGATTTGTAAAGGAAAATAAGGACTAGTACGATAAAGGGCCTTTAAAAGATTCAGTCTCTTGAGGGCGCAGAGGAGGAGAGAAAATTAATGTGCTTGTAGAAGGACAGACGACTATTTAGGAGAACACCGAGATAACAGAAACAATCTTTAAGGGGGTGAATGTAGAATTTAAGGATACAAAGACACTTGATGGATTGTAAAGACGAAGGGAAAAATAATGCAGGAAGACTGGAGTTCTTCACCCTATTTTTTTTTTTTTTTTTAAGATGCTATATTAGAAATAACAGGAACCAGTAAAAATACATCACTAAGAAGGTAATTTGCAGAGATACCGATGGGAATATCCCGAACAATACTAAGCGTATTGGGAATGAAAGCTTTAAATTTGTGCTTATCTAAAAGGAATTCGTTGATCGAAGAGATATCGGTAAAAAATAACTGAAGCCTTTTTCTGTTGGTTCACACAATTTCACTGATTGCTGTGGTTTTGCGGAATAAAAACTTAACAGCTGAGAAAGCATGTAGATTACCGATATTTTTATCCGAGAGAGATTCAAACATAACCTGAACAGAACCGTGAAGCTGTTGGCGATCGACATTACGCGCAATTAAGATGTTACTGTTAGCAATGTTATTACCGTGGTTAGTAGTACAAACATTGTTACAATTGCTAGGATTAGCAGTACAAACATTATTACTATTTCTAGGATTAGTGTTGTTACTTTTATTGTTGCTACCACTATTGTTGTTGTTTATAATTTTAAAGTTATTATTTTCGACTTCCATGTCATTTAAATTATCTTCATCGTCACTTTTTGTGCCAAAATTTTCAATAGCGCTGCTTATAACTGTGGCGATTTTCGAAGGTTTTCGTTTATTGGAAGGATCCATCACTATTACATTAACAGATAATCCGGGTTTAGGTCGCCGTTCGGCCTCCCCTAGACGAGCTCATCAGCTAATATAAACTATTTGGGACACAGAAAATTACGAGAAAAGAAAAAAAAAGAAAAGAGAAAAAGGATCGATGCTGAAAATAAAGTTATGCACAAACAAACGGAAAAAGGCGTTAAGAAACGTAAACCGCTGTTTAAAGTAGATTTCAAGAAATGATAGGAACGAGCTCACCGATACCTGTTCCTTATCAGTAGGTTAGATGCGAGAACAATTAACCGCGCAGTTACCGCAGTGTTTAACCGAATAACTACGAAATACGAAAATTACGATATACGAATAAATTATCTACATACCGTTAACGAACGAAACAATGAACGCTTAAGAAAACGTGTAATTCGCTTACTTTTTAAAATACGTTCTACGCGTCAGCAATAATTTTATTGTTTGTTCGCGGTTGAATTCGCGTATTATTTTAAAGGATAAAATTAAAATCATTAATGCGGTAGATTTTCAAAATGTGCGCAACAATATTTTAATAATGTTAAATTCTGAAATAATTTCCGAATATGAAATTAAATTATTACCGATATCAAGTACTTCTCCCCATATTAATAAAATAAATTTCGTTAACATTTGTTATGTTTTCATCTTTTTTCCTTTCTACGTTACGTTTAAAAATCGAAAAACTGTTTCAGAAAGCCAGAAATAACTGAAAATTTAAAACACTTAAACTGTATTTAAAATGCCCTTTTCGTTTTTTTCCGTGAGCGCCTTTGCGGCACCTAAGATGACAATTGAACGTTAAAGAGAATTTGTTTTATAGAGAAATAATTTTATAAGATTATCTGCGTATCTTTACGATAAATTATAATTTACAGAAATCCTCCGTTGTACAGTGTATATAGCAGTGTACAAAACACATTTGTAATGTGTTTTGATAGTTTAACAATTAACAATGGTGCGGGCGCACTCAAAGTGATCAAGGGGAGAAGCCTTTTCGCGGGTTGGTGAATGGGGAAGCTTCCTGGTATTTTTTAAAAAAATATTTCATTCTGTATACATTTCCATTCACATATATTACCCCATTTTAATAAATATTATTAATTATTCCGTATTACCGTTACTTTCCTATTATATATAACCTAATGTAGTTTGTAATATTTTTACTGTTACAAAACCGTTGGTTATAATTTAGACAAATTATAATTATGTCGTGCAACTCAGCCACTGTAACGTAGTTGATTAGCCGATGGTGTTTCGTTCGAATAGAACCCAATTTGAATCCCACTGTTGCATATTTGAATTCCAAATATTATCATTCTTCCGCGTTAATTAAATTAAATTACAACTAAAATAAGCTAGAAGTAGGAAACCCGTGAGGATAGGATTTAAGCGATGGTGCAGTGTGGCAAGTCGAACAAAAAAAAAAAAAATAATCAATGGAAAAGGAGAAGTAAATATCAGACCCGAGTCTTGAATGTACTTTTTTTGGTCAAGGATAAAGTATCGACGGTTGCATTTTTATTTCATTTTTAAATAATGATCGAAAAGAACCTTCAATTTCGCTGCCCTCAATATGACTGGTCAGCCGATTAGTGTCTAACCGAAATGTAAATAAAAATGTTCGACTATTCCGGTTTATGTTATTTTTTCGGCACCCGGAATTTACCTTCGAACATGCTTCAACTATTTCATTGAAGTGACTGATTTGAGTAACTAGGTTAACTTTGATCTAAAATCAATTTTGACATTGTAAACATGTTAAAAATTTATCAAAACATGTATTACAGAAAAATTATAGTTTAAAAATATTAAAATAAAGCCTAACAAAATCTGAATCTATTACTCTAAGACTTTTTTAATGTTTTCAGCGATAAAACATGACCTGCCCTTGAATATAACTCCGTTAGCGGACATGAGTTCCTAAACGTATCGTGAGTATGATAATGAGAAAAGCTGCTGCCCGTACAAACTATTTGGAAGTAAAAAAATTAAATCGAGTTGCAGTTGAGTCATCGGCATAATAATTTTCCGAACCGTACCGTTGTACATGTATTGTAAAGTTTTTCATTTAATCAACATCTGATCTCTTTGGAAATCGTAAATACATGTACTTTACTACAAACACAAATTACGCGATCACGCAGATGCGCGGACATACACATTGACCCCTACTAACGCTTTAAATGTGCGCTTAATAATTATTTGTATGGTTTTTGTGTCATCGAAAATTTCTAAAATGTAAATTATCAAAATCTTCATTATTGAATATCGAAAAATGATCGTATAGAGAAGAAAAATGCAGTTCAACACTAATAAACTATGAAAATTGAAAAAGTCTCAAAGAAAAGACAAACTATTAATAAATTAGAAACGAGCGTAATGAATATCGTTAGTTTCCAGATCAAAACGGCTTGTCTCTGTTACCTTGCAAAAAGTTTGGCATGTCACATTGAAATTTTAAAGTATCACAGTAAAATAGAGACGGGTTGTCGCCGTTACTTCTCGAGTTGAGAAGTTATGTAATATATAACGCGTAGAATAAATACCGTAATTCTCTCTGTGTTTTATTTCGAGCCATCGTAGTTGGAAACTAGAAATTTATTCCATTTTCCAAAATTGGAAGCGCTTATTTTTGAAAATAGCCTGAACTGTAATTTAAGCGGGAGGTGGTCACCTGAACCTGTATAATTTGCCGGAATTTTGTTCATTCCTCTGCTCGTACTATGTACAATTCCAGGGAATAATCGAATTAATGAGAGAAAGCGAAAGTAATAAAGTGAAAAAATATAAATACACTCGCGTTCAAGATAAAAATATATGTATTACATCACGCGGGATTATAATTTAATTGAAACATAACCGGTATTTTATTTTCCTTTGCTTGAAATAGGTGTAATTTTGTTCTAAGAAGAATGATTACTTTAACAAGTTTTGGTAAAATTTTGCAACTAATAAACGTATGGAATTTTATATAGCCTTTTTTTTGTAATCTTAAAAGATTGAATTTTTCGATGTTATCCTTTTCAATGATCAAAAAATTTAAACAAAAATACATGACCGACAATTATTTTTGTTTTTTAACTGTGACTCCCATACGAACGGCCACCGTGTATAGCACATAGTCATAAGGCAGTTTGAAACTCGGACGCGTTTCTAGACCGCAAAAGATTACAAGAGAAGCGGATTTTTTTCTTGTTTTTTTTTTTTTTTTTTTCACGAAGGGAATTCACAACAATCTTTTCCGATGTTTTAAATTAAATTAAAAATATATATATATATAAACTCGGCCATTTTGGCCTCGCAAGGGGCTGTGCCCCTTGACCCCTCTTACTTTCATTTCTGTCTCTTTCTCTTCTATACTTTGTATAAAATGATCAAAATTTACAACGTAATTCTTACTGGCATCAACACACAAAAAATAACATAACCACAAAAATCTTATTCTAACATTTAACTTCCGTTACATAAAATTAAGACATTTTTTCGTTACATTTTTCGTTACATATTTCATTACATAAAATTGTGACATTTTTTAAATAACAATAACAAAAATCCTCCAAAATATAACAAACGTTACATAAAATTGGGACATTTTTCTGGGAAATTTTTTTGGGACATTTAGCGTTACATAAAATTGGGACATTTAGCGTTACATAAAATTGGGACATTTTTTGGGACATTTAGCGTTACATAAAATTGGGACATTTTTTTGGGACATTTTTTCGAATGGGGGGTAGCCTAAGAATTACGTTGTAATTAATACGGAGCTAAGAGGACAGGCAGGACGGGACAACGTAATTTCCGCTGTGACCCCCAGCTAATTTAATTTGCAAATTTTAAGAATTTAAATACACCTCACCGATTACTCGGCAAATTCGAGATTTCGTTGAAATGTTTTTCTGCAGTCTTACGACTGTAGTAGAGTAAAGCAAGTGGTACTTACTCCGCTAATATGGAAATAGAGTAGAATCCTAAATATATTGGTCAGCATCGTTGACTGTAGCCAGTTGAAAAATTTTGATGAACAATTAGCGACAGCGACAAAGCCAGATGATGTATCGTCAGCTAAATTATTAAAATTATCGGACACATTATATTTGTTCCGGACGTGTCTAAAACACAACGTCTCTGTTATTAAATCGTATTCGTATCGAGGAATAATTTATTTTTAATGCGCGCAAAAATACAACGATTAATAACAACAATAAGAGCAGAATAAATTCGCACGGTTCGAACACGCATTATTACGAACGACGATAACGAAAAATAATCTATTTTCTTCCATTCGCTTTCCACCAGCGAATTGGTAACAGCAATTCGCGGAGGACCACGGAGCGCTATAACTGCTCAAGAAGAAAATCTACGTTCACTCCAGCAACGTCGAAGTCTCGACTGTCGTTGCAATCGGTGGATCCACCGCTCAGACCTGCCTACCGCCTAACCACTACTGTCACGAATTTGTATACAATTCTCGCGGTTATTCAGATTATTATTTCTTCATAAACCAACTCTTTAGAAAGATGCGAGCTCTATACTTTGAGATCGATAAGCTACCGCATACTTTCCAATGAAATTAATAAATTCTGAAACTGTGCACCGTGTCGTCACCGATAATCGATTCTGGAAGAGGGGAAGAGAAAAAACTTTAGCTTGAATAATTTTTATTTTTTTTGTTTCTTTATACTGTTTTTTTTTTTTTTTTTTTTTTAATATATTTATTTATTGTCGCTCGACAATGGATTGTTTCGACGAACCCTATTTTAATCAAGAGACCAAAAAAACCTCGTTGGAAATATTTTAATTCGATTTTTTCCGTGATTTCTTCTTTTAAATACACACAGTACGATGGGAAATATTTACTAAAAAAAAGTTTATTTTTGTTAGCATAATTTTTAAGGACGCGTAAGTAGATTCAGAGAAATTTCAATAAACTACCCCTTTTTTTTCCGTTTTTTTACAGACTTTTATTAAACTCGCTTTGTTCGTCTGTCTGGGGGAATTTTGCGAACGATTTTTTATCTACTTCCCGATGAATTAAAAAAGTGTCCTTTTGCAGAAATGCGTGTTATAGATAACAATACAATATTATGCAAAATCTGGGTTTCCAGCTTTAAGATCCTCAGGGCGCCGAAAGCTCGAAATTTTGGAAAAAAGTTGTTTTTTTTCGGTCATGTGATATATTATTGGAAAGATCGCTATTAGTCAAACATTGTGTTTCACGTGCTGAAGATTCCGTATATATTGTATGAAAAACAAAAGACAATATAATTGAAAGAATGCGATACATTATTTAATAATAAAATGTAACACAAATTTTACTGTAAATGTCCTATAATCAAGATATTAAATAGAAATAAAGCAAAATAAAATGCAATTTAAATTTATTGTTTTTTTTTTTAAATACACAATAAAAAGTCCAGACTAAAAATTAAAATTAAAAAAATCTTTTTAAAGATAGCCTTTTATTTATGCACTAAAAAGGACAAAAACACTTTATTAGTGTGCGTCTACCAGATACGCATGTCTTAATATTAAAATCTGAAACTACAAAATATTATCTGAAATATAAAAGCGGGGGCCGCAGATTAATAATTAAATATTACTATTATAATACATCCTAAGCCAAAACTACAATCACTATTTCATGTTGTTCCATTGTTGTGCATCACAATACCACACACACCGAATATTTTTGTAACTGCGGCCCCCGCTTTTATTTTTCAGAATATTTCGTAGTTTCAGATTTTAATGTTAAGCTATCTGGTAGTCGCACACTAATAAAGTTATTTTATGCTTCTTTTTAGTGTATAAATAAAAGGCTATTTTCAAAAAGTTTTTTTTTAATTTTTTTTATTTATTTTTATTAATTGCTTCATTATCATTATAATTTTTTTTTTTTTTTTTTTCATAAAATAAATTGTTCGTCCTATTGAGCAATGATTCCTTCTCAACCGAGCAGAGCCAGTTTTACTTGTCCTCCAAGGATGTAAAATCGGCTTTAAGCATTGTCGCTGCAGTTGCGCTTTTTCTTTGGTTCGCCTCCTTTTGCTTCTCTGCACATTTGTAATATACACTTATGGTAATAATTACGGAATTAAAAAATAATCGTACAGTAGTTTTATAAGGTGAAATCGGTTTTAATTTATATAGTGCCAAAATAGTTTGGCTTATCTTACACCAAATATTTCGTCAATACCATTTTTCCACGTTAACATTTGCTTTAAACCGATTCTAAGTGACTACAAGAACAACTTTGCGTTATAATCGCTTGTATGTAAACAAAGTGTAGAGTGAAGTACAATTTAGGGTCATAATTCATGTTTTTTTGTTGTTTTTTTTGTGACAAGACATGAAATATACACTTCGCAGTATTATAAATATTCCCATGAGTTCTTTAGGATTAATCACCTTTGAAATAAAGGCTCAATTTCAAGTAATCAACTGGCATACATGCGCGTATAATTAAAAATAAACCGGATGGCGAATTTTTTGGCATGATATAGGTGACGGATTGTCCCCCTTATCTGACTATATTTCGGCACTCACCGTTAACAGGGAGATTTTAATTACTATTCGTCGATTATCAATCACACTTACTGTCTTTAGATTGGTAGATAACCCTGCTATTACTTCAATTTTGTTTGACTGTTTTTAGTGTCCTGGAACAGTTGGATTTTCTTCCTTTTAACTCGGTATGTTTTTCCAGTCGCGGACATAAACTTGTGTTCGTCTTCATACGTTTGCGTAAAGATTTTTCGTATTTAAATAGTCGAAATCATTACTGTCGGTTTGCCTGACACAATTTTCCGCTAAGCTTCGCGAAATGATAAGCTAAATAATATTGAAAATTAAATATTTCATACTCGGAATTATAATTTAATTGCGCTTGTGTGTTTTTTTTTTGTTTTTTCGTAGACGCAACACTTGCGATAGCCTAGTTTTGACTTCCGTTACGGAGGTCACTGGTTCGATCCCGGGTGGTGACGACAGAACTTATTACAAAGAATTAAATTTAAAATATTCGCTAATAATCACGTGGAAGGCAATGGCAAACCACCACGTATAATATGCACGCTAGGTCAGAACACAGCAGACGCACACTAGACTGTATTTGTGTAAATCGGTAAAAATCAAACGATTACTAATCAGTTCCGAATGTAGTCTTGCGTGTGTACATCTTCCATGCTGCATATAAACAATTGCCCGGTACACAACATATATCGGTGTACAGCTAAAAATGTACGAATAGGTTGCGCCAACGTGCTATGTAGCGTACGGCACCTTAAGAAGAAGACGCAACACCTTGTACTGTGTTTAACTGCTGCGGCTATTACAGTACGAGGATGCGTGGTTTGTTCTTATAGATAACTGCTTATTCCACTAATTCTGATAAACTGTGTCACAGATGAAATTGCATTGGGACTCTGTTTTGTTATTTATAAAAGGCGGCCGCCGATGGAGTGAGAGTGCTGGACAGTTACACACAGTATGTGTGCAGTTAAGGGGGCAACACCTTGGCCACAGAAAGGACAATTCGTAGGCGGTGCGGTTCTTTGCAAAATAAAATTATGCGACAAGGCTGTGCGGCCCGTGCGTAAGCGGCTAAGGGTACAGAAATCTCTACTGGAAATGCTTTTTCTCTGACCAGCATGTTTCAATTGAGTATTTGATTCCTTAAAAAAGTCTGACAAGAGTATTGATTTGTAAACTTTAAGAAACACCGCTGTAAATAGTGAAAAGGTGCCACGCTTTTCATTTTAGGTACCTATAATTAAAATTAGGTTTTTCAGCGAGTTTTTTTTATGAACTAGCGTTGTTTGCGACAAAAATATTAAAATAAATTATTTATAGAAATTAGGCAAAAATCGAAAAGAAGGAAATTAGTGATCGATGTCGTAGCTAGCAGAGAGTTGCCGTATCTTTTATTTTATAGCATTTTGATTTTTTTTATTATTTTTTTGTATCTTTCTAAAATTATTCCATTGTTTCTGCACAGAGTGCAGGATTCATTCCACCTTGAATAGGCTTAAAATATTTTTTCGTCTATTTAATATTTTCATACCAGGTAATATGTATTCTTCGGCTATTTTGAAAAAAGCTCAATATTAATATAGGCATATTTGCCGTTCATATCGAAAGCGGAACATGTTTCTAACCGTTAATTATTTTCAATTGTACTCTTCATAATCAACTTTCACAAGATGATAAATAAGACCTTTCGCGTTTTTTTATTTTTTTAAAAATAAAAACCTTCTGCGTTATCTAGCGTACAGTTCCTTTTTTTCTCAAAGAGTGATTCAACAGCATCTCCGATAGAATTCAACTTTTTCGCTTTACGTATTAATGGAATACCATTTCCGTCGTTAACAATGAAAATATTTTCCGGACCGAAATGAAAGCGTTATTATTACAAGAGCTTATCTTCAAAAATAATTTTCGTCCGAAAGAAATGATGTAAACTGCATATAGTTTGTTATTCTCCGATCATCTAAATTATGCTGTAAGCAATAAATGTATAATAGAAAAAGGCGTGTAAATTATAATAATAATAATAATAATAATAATAATAATAATAATAATAATAATAATAATAATAATAATAATAAATATGATATTACTGCTCAAAATGAAATCTCATCCGATCACTTTTTTTCTCCGGGCTGAAATCGTCTAGTTTTTGTTAGGTATTCCCCGTGAACTGTCGAATTTTTCAATTTTTTCTTCGGTCAACTTCAAATTTTCGTTATTCCGCTGTTCGTGTCGCCAAATTCGGAATTTTACTAAATTAAAATTGTATATTTAATAATTACGGAACTAATTGAAAAAGGCATAAGTTCTATATAAAGTATTTTTAACAAGTTGTAAATTTTAAAAGTTGCGGCTGTTCTTTGTAAATTACTTAACACTTTTCGTTATAAACGATACGAGAAATACTTTGCATTCTAAATAAATTAAATAATATGTTACTAAACAAAAACGCTTATAAGTAAGTTAATTTTAAAAAATATGGTAAATGTAATACATTTTGATTACATCGTATATAATTTATTCTTTGCCGTTCGCATTTTTAATAATACATCGTAGATTCGTGAAGGTAGCGCTTAAACTGCTGCCGAATCAGGAACACGCATTATTTTATAAAAAGGCGCGAAATTTACTGAATCCGGTGCGTATTAAATTTCTTGCCAATCCCGCCGTCCCCTATCATTTTGTACTAGTTTCTTTTGTTCTGAAGTGGTATTTACTTCTATACAATTTTCTTCCTCATTGGTTTTAATTATGGAATATTTCCTCAAGTAATGAAGATTTTTTAATAACTTTCTTCGTCGATATAAAATGGTTATTTAACAATATACACATTTGATTGTTTAAACAACCAGGGCTGATCGTCTCAGAGAATTTTTTAACCGCTGGTTATTGTTATTGTTTTATAAAAATTGACGATTTCTGATGAAAAATCGTCCGTAGGATAAAAACATGTTACCGCGTCGGTATACTTAATGAACACAATGCAAATGTGTATTTTCTTAAATATTATATACGATTCATAAGACAGATGAACATGTTTTCATTTTGGTTAATACTTTCTTTTTTTTTTTTTAATCCCCTATGCTACAGCCTGTCCCGTACTTAACTGCTACGCCTATCACGTCACACTGTAGCCGAGTTTGCGGACTTTGTCTGTTTTGTTTATTTTTCGGAATTGATGTCTGAGTTTATTGATGGTTGGGTGTTAACATATCGGGGAGTGTTTTATTTGGCAGGATGTTCGTGTTGATGTGAATGCTGCACATTCTACCAATATGTGCTGAACGGTTTGGGTGAAAATAGCCATACAGAAAGGATACCTATTTAGAAGATGGTTATGCGAGATTCGGTCTGATTGCTTTCAATCTTTGCGGGAACAGTTCATTCCACAATGGCTCGGTCGTCGACTCTACTTGGCACAGAAGAGTCTGGCACGCGGTCCATTGTTCTTTCCATTCATGTTTGCTTTTTGCCTAAAACGAATTGCGTTGTAGATGAATGTTCTCAGAAGCTCGTAGAGATGACCGTGGCGTCATATTCTCCTGTTAATTCCATGATACTCTCGCATGACCGAGGATCCACATAAACGTCACCTGGCCTCCTGTCTCCTGTATATCGACGTTAGTAGGGAGGATTTGGGCAGTTATTATATTTTTTGTTTTAAGACTGGACATAGGACTTCTCTAGTGTTGCTACAAAGTCTGTAATAATTAATTCTTTTTGGTTGTTAGGTTGACAGGAAGAGAGCTATCGTAGACCATATAGGATGGCCTACATTTCTGCATCTAGTACTGTACCGCCATCATTGAGTGTCGGGAACAGTAAGCTTTATTTGATACTTCGAACGCACATGCTGTTGGCGATATGATTGCGGTGGAATTATTTCTAGCACCATCTGTGTAGATTAGAATATGCTCGCTGTATTTAATTGTATTTTTAACAATTTCGATAACGTCAGGTGGTAGAAGTTGTTGTTTTTAAGCGATATGTCTGTCTTCATTATCGGAGACTCTCATGGTGGTGGTACTAACGTAAAGTATTATAAATGTAAACAATTAGAATTGACCATTAACATTATTGATGTTATATTTTTTATATTACACGAACGACATATGACATTCGCAATTCACAAAAATATATAACATTATCTATACTGTAAAATACATTAAGAAATAAACGACTAATAATATATGTATATAAAATCAGTATAATAGAATAGTTCGACCGGTTTCGTCAATTGTTCGACATTTTTAATATTTTTTTCTCCTCCTTGACTTCTGCGACAGTTATAATACCTATATTTGAAGGACGCGGCTAATTTTGGACAGCCGACAAAACAACTAATTTGCGAAACAACTGAAATGAAATGTCTCACTGATTATCCAGCTTGCGCTGTTAATTTTAAACAATTTTTTATGTCTACGATAATCATTTCTTCTAATCAAGATATGTGTCAAGTAAACCAGTGTGTAACTACCGTATATCACAATATTATGTCTGCGTGTAGTGTATTATTCAATTTCAATAGTTTATTTAAATTATACAAAACCCGAATCCGTTTCAGTTATATAAAAACAGTTAATTTCTCGCTAGTTTCTTATTTCATTTATTCGCCGATAATAATAAGAGATGCATTGTTGTCAAATAACAAATATATTAATTACAACGTAATTCTTAGGTTACCCCCCATTCGAAAAAATGTCCCAATTTTATGTAACGCTAAATATCCCAAAAAAATGTCCCAATTTTATGTAACGTTTGTTATATTTTGTAGGATTTTTGTTATTGTTATTTAAAAAATGTCACAATTTTATGTAACAAAAAATATAACGAAAAAAATATCTTAATTTTATATAACGGAAGTTAAATGTTAGAATAGGATTTTTGTGATTATGCTATATTTTTTGTGTGTGTTGATGCCAGTAAGAATTACGTTGTAAATTTTGATCATTTTATACAAAGTATAGAAGAGAAAAAGACAGAAATGAAAGAAAGAGAAGTCAAGGGGCACAGCCCCTTTCGAGGCCAAAATGGCCGAGTTTATATATATATATATATATATATATATATATATATATATATATATATATATATGTATATGTGACGCGTTTTGAGAAATCATACCTTTGGGGTGAAAAACATAATTTCGCCCTAGGCGCGAAAAATGGTCAAACAAGTTGATTTTTATCGAAATTGAGTTTTTAGTGGGAAGTTATTCTATCATGTTTCGACTGCACTGTGGTGAAGTTTCGTAGCCGTAGGTAGACGGGAATGCGTGTAATAGACGGCCAACGGAAGTAGGTTTGGAACAGCTGTTTCTTATTTTGCCCAACAAGTACATGTACCGAGTCCACCACAGCAAGCTGGGTCGCTGTATTTCTTGTGCCCTTGTAAAATTGGATTGTTCGGTGTTATGAACGACACTCTCAATCATCAAGGAAATGTATTCAATTCCCGAGAGTGTCGCCAACAGTAAAGGCTCTAATTGTGTCATCTCAGCTTCTTACACGATTTCATTGAAAGAAATAGCATAGGCGAGAAAGAAATCCTACCGCATGCTGATAATTGCTGCGCTCAGAATAAAAAATCTTCTCTCTTTCATGTACTTCTCAAATTAAATACAAAAATCAAATTCATGTTTCTTCCAGTAGGCCATACCGAATTTTCGTGTGACTGGGCTTTTGGCCTCATTAAGAAAAAGTTCCGTCAAGAAGAAGTACACGATGTGGACGATTTATGTGAAATTGTGAATGCATCAACGCCGCAATCAAAAGTTAATGAAGCGATACGAACTGGCACCGAATGGGGTAAAATTTACATTGACGTTTATGATTGGACAGAATTCTTAGCGAAGAAAAAATGGAAGAAGATTTCCCACATAAGTTCACATTTGACGCCAAGTATCCAGGTACTGTCTTATGTTAAAGAAAAGCTTCGATGACGACGGCGTACGACTGAAATTAATGAATATTACGCCAGGAAAACGATTGCTCCTTAGAAGGTGGCCGAAGAAAATAGTACCTTAGGGGCTTTCAGGAGCCCGAATGAAAGATTTGCGGGAAAAGGTTCGGGTATCGCAAGACTATTCGAATAATATCATTTCGTAATAATAATACTATGTACTTGTCTCTAGTATTATGTTTTTGTATTTTTGTAATTTCGTTTTCCATTATTTCTTATTATATTTTCCCTTCATTTTCTCCAAATTTTATTGAATTCTTCGTTTTTTTGTACATGAGAAGCTGTCTAATTGAAGCGCAGAAAGGTAATTTATCGTTCGTACAAGATAATCTTTGGAATCATTCTTTTGGAAAACTATGTTATAAAATGAGTCATCTTCAATATGTTGTATCTCGCTACCGAAAGGAGCTAGAGACTTACAGTCGTTTTTTTTCTGTAAGAATCGGTCAAATAAATACTATATTCAGGTGCTGCATCATCCGTAGGAGACATTTCTAAGTTGTCAAACTTTAAGCTCGTTTTTCTCGAAAAGTAGTTTACCACATTTTTTAACTTTGATATGCTATATCTCGTGAATTAAACAAGCTAGAGACTTGCGGCAAATTTCGTTGAGTTTCTCGCACTTTTTACTATCAGAATCGATAAAAATCTAAATTTTCGGTCACTCTAAGGTATGATTTCTCAAAACGCGTCACATATACATATGTAATTCTTAGGTCAGCTCCTATTAGAATAATGTTCCAATTTTATCTAACGTTTGTTATATTTTAATTTTTACTGACTTTAAAAAAGAAAAAGGTTATATGTTCGTCACGTATGTTTTTTTTTTTTGTTTTTTTTTTGTTTGTTCACGCATAACTTATATTTATATAGACCGATATTACTAATTCTTTGTCCACAATTTACGTTTACGTTTGCGTTCGGTGGTGGTTTTCGTTTTCGGAAACATAATGAATACACTTCTTATGATGAATAAGAAGTCCCACCATAGGGAGAAGCATGTAAAGACCATATTTCTAATTTAATAATAACATGGAAATGCAAAAAAAGTATTATTTATATGTGTTGTAGTATGTTAAGTTGTTTCGGTAGTTTAATAAAATTTATTTATTTTTTATTATATAAAATTGGGACATTTTTTCGTTATAAAATCTAACAGAGGCTGGCCTAAGAATTACGTTGTAAATTTTGATCATTTTATACAAAGTATAGAAGAGAAAGAGGCAGAAATGTAAACAAGAAGGATTAAGGGGCATATCTCCTTGCGAGGCCAAATTGGTCGAGTTTTTATATATATACTAGAATACGTTAAAAGAACAACGGCAATGAAAAAAGGCAAAATGTTTACAGAATATAAAAGCGGTTTATCGAAGTAAGGCAAGAATGTACCTTAAAAATGATAAGGGCGGTAATTGCTTAGCCGCTAAAACTACAGTTTACCGTCTTTATCATTTTTTAGTATATTCTCGCCTTACTTCGATATTCGACTTTTATATTCCGTAGACATTTTGACGTATTTTATTGCCGTTGTTCTTTTAATGTATTCTAGTATACATATACCTTCATATTTTCTAACCCGCAGTCTATTTTGTTATTCTATATCGTTAATCTGAAGAGATGGGCTCTGCCTGAAAGCGTTCCTTTCAAATTTGTTTGATATTTATTTATTACTAGCTATGTCCGCAGCGTTGCCCGCGTGAAATACAGTTCTAAAGAATTACTTTATTTATTAAATTACATCCGCGTGGAATTCAGTTCGTAACTGTAAGAGTATCAGTAAAAACTCAATATACAAAATTATAATATCATTCTCCTCAACTAAGTAATTTTATTGAAAAATTACATAAATTTTGAAATTGGATGAGCAGTTTCGGAGATTACCTCCTACATCCAAACTTACAAATATTACGTCTTTATAATATTTGTGTGATCCTTCGCTTGACCATCTTTTCGTCGACTTTAGTTAAAAAATTGGTCACCTCGAAAAGCCGTTTTATTAAAAAAACCGGAAAACCCGTGTGATCCCTCGCCCGATCATTTTATGGTTGCTTTTTATTTTAACCGGATTAACAAAATTGGTTGCCACGAAAAATCCTTTTATTTTAACGGAATAATACATAGCCCATGATCACCCTGAAAGTCTAAATATTGGTGAAAGAATTTTTGAAATCGGATGAGTAGTTCCGGATATTACCACCTCCTACGTCCAAACTTACAAGCATTAACTCTTTATATATTAGTGTAAATAAGATGTACTCATTGTTATAATTTATTTTTATAATAAAGTAACAAACAGGATGGATTTATACACTAAGTTTACTTTTTATTCGTAAAATGTCTCTTCTTTTCGTCTTTTTATAGTTGTAAATTATTTCAAAATAAATAATTTGTCTCTCAAAATAGGTAATAGTACTGAATAATATTCTGTCTAAAATTTTTCCGATTAAATTTATTCATAATTTATTTTCCGAATGTAGAGCTTCATTTTTAAAACACGACTATGAAAAAAACAAATAAACTGGTTTTTAAAAGCTCAATTCCGTTCTAAACCTAATACATTTCGATATTTATTCAGTAGGATTGTTTCAAACTTACATTTACTTCCATTGCCATAATTAGACAAATTCCGTTAAATTATCGGATTTCGTGAATATAAAAATGTGTTGTCCATGTATGAATTTACAGTTTTTGTAAAGAATATGTTTATTTACACAATTATCTATGCAATAAATACCTGTGATAACTTTATATTTGAACCGTTTTTCTTCTTTTCTTATTCTCAAGTTTATATTACTTTAACAGTTGTACGAGAGAGCCGATAAAGCACTGAGCACTTTTGAAAAGGCTGCTGCGACAATCTACAGCACTCTATGTAGTTGTGACCATGCCTACTTTCTCGGCTTAACTGGTGCAGATTATTTCGTCTATTAAATTTGGAACTCAAAATTATGGTTAATTTCCGCAATTCGAGAAGTAGAATTTTCATATATAAAAATAATGGGTACACTGTACATTATTAATATAAGATATTAGGATTTAAAAATACAAGTTTTAAATTATTTTACAAACAGGAACGCTTATAGAGTTCATAATTATACTACAGTTAAAACGCTTACAAATGATCTACTACTGTTATTTCGTCGTATCTATAGGAACATTATCGCATCTGTAAAGTCTTTGACAATTACTATTTTTTATTATGTATTATTTCATTATTAACCATTCAATGCTGCTGCACGCAGAGCAATCTTCTAAAAATTTTCGATTAAGCTGTTGATGATAAAAGTTTACCAAATTTAAGTATACTTATTTAGAAATTTACTCCTCTTCGCTTTACAGCCTACTTACTTTTTTGGCTATTTATGAAGTTAAGGACCAAATATTACAAATTTGTGATGGTAAAAACAAAATTATAAACCTTCGGTGAATAGTTTGAATCGTTGTCGCAAAGTTAAAATATGAAGTAAACGAACAAAATAAGAACAAATTATCGGCTTCTAAGGAAATTATATTGCAAAAAAATATTTCTTAATTTTTACCTACAGAACTAGGATATTCCGGAATATTTACCATCGTAGCAGACTATAATCAGATCACGATCGGTTTCTAGAGACTATCGTACTGCGTATTTTTCGAAAAAATATGGATCATTTGTTATTCTGCTCCGCGGAAATGTTCACCAATTTTGGTAGACTTACTTTTAAAGGATTGTTTTCACGTTCTACAGCTTCGTTACGATTCAGGTATTTAGGTTTACACTTAGACAGCCGATTGACGTGGAAACACCATATATACAGGTAGAAAGAAAGAACTAGATATCCGGGTTAAAAAAATGTATTGGCTGATAGGGAGAAACAGTGTACTGACAACGAATAACAAACGTCTAATATGTGCAACAATTCTAAAACATATCTAGACGTACGGAGTTCAACTTTGGGGTTGCGCTGAACCGTCAAACATGAAAGTAATACAGACTTCCCAGAATAAGAGCTCTCGGTTGATAACCAAGGCACCCTGGTATGTAACTAATCTAACCTTACATCGAGATTTATGTATGGATTATGTGGCTGATGTCATCAAAGTTCACGCTAAAAGACACGTGGACAGACTCGATTCTTATCCGAACACTCTTGCTAGAGAATTGCTAGACGTTCCCGATGATGCAAGAAGATCGAAACGTCAGAAACCGCAGGACCTTGTTTAAGATCAATACCATGGCGTACTCCTCCTTTCATGCTTAATTTCATTTAAACATATTGCTAAATGTCCTTGATGGACAGCTCGTAATAGTAAATTATATTTTAAAAAAAAAACGTTCTACAGCATTCAACGTTTGTTGAGGCTGGAAGTTTAATGTTATAATAGAGTTACTATTTTTTTCCTCATCAACGAATGAGGCACGGTTATTTAATTTTATACCGTTGAAGTTTCTTTCAAATTCATTACCGTTCAACTGATTTATTTTTTCGCGACGCCTTTTCTTTGGACAATCCAGATACTTTATTTTTTTTTACTTACCAAAAAATCGCATTTAAAGTTGAACTGACAGATCTTTAAAGATGTATTCATGTGAGTTAAAGTGATAAGAATTATACTAGGCAGTTTCGATAACAGAGTAATCAGATAATTCTTAGTAATTACTTCGAATATATGTTAAAAGATAAAATTAAAGTAAAGCCCAACATTATAAGATCAATTAACCAATAGCCCAAATGGGGTTAGCAGAAAATTACGAACAATATAAAGCTAAAAATATGACATCATATAGTACGGTTTTACAAACCAATTTGTTTCCAGAAAGGAAACAAGCTATCGTACTAAATGCAATAAGCGAAATCAAATTAAAAGAATACACATATACGAAGTAGAAAAATATGTTGGAGAAACCCGTATTTTATTTGCATCACATATATCTCTAATAGTAGAATTTGTATATATTTATCAAATAAAAACTTAGTGGAACAAATCATTAAAGTACATCACACGATTGAAATAAAAATTAACAAAATACAAATAAGACAATAGACTCGGAAAAACGTATCATAATATCAAATGTTTCGTTGCATATACCCTCACTGTGTAACTGAAAATGCATTGAAACAAAAAAACATAAAAATGAACTCACCTGTATCCTTTATTAAAGCAGGTTTAGTAGAAGAAGGGTACAAGCATATTTTTAGCTTTAGAAGACAGGTATATGCGACACACTTGAGGACTCTGAGGAAAATAAACAAACCTTAATCAGCTATGAAAATGAACAATTCCGCATATTTATTTCGGAAGATCAACTATTATATCGAGAAAAAAATTGGATAACAAAGAACTCAAATATAATAACAAATAAGGAAGAACAAAGAGAAGAAATGATGACTGAAGCGTACGAACAATTACGTAAAAGATCTCACCCAAAACAACATCAGAAGATATACCGGGCCAAAAAAAAACAACAAAAAACATCAGATGATACGAATACATTGGATGATTTGAATGAAAGCGCAATTAATAACCTATATGCAGTGACAAGTTTAGAAAGTTTGGAAGACAGTGAAAAGAGATTAATAGGAAAAAGTGAAACAAATAAGGAAATGAAAAAGTAAACAGAAAGAGTAGCTACAGAAACACAAAAGGATTGTAATACGGAAGAGTACAAAAACATGGCGCAAAGCATAAATATAAACACAAAAGGTGAAATCACTTTGATTAATATAGATAAGAAGATGGGTAAGAATCTGCAGAACAAAAAAAAAAAAAAAATACTGGAAAAAAATTAAACAAACTCAAGAAATGACAAATGAGCAACAGGTCGAAATTAAATCGAGTAATGCTATAAAAGAGATAAAATACAAAACAAAGAAAAAAGAAGAAAACAGAATAGAAAAAACACGTCTACCATCAAAAAAAAGAATAGAAACACAAAAAAATGGAATCCTCAATCTCAAACAAACGGTGGATATAATTAAAACCACCAACAAAAGCGAAAAAGTAGTAACAACAATTAGGCGAGTAATACGGAAAGATTCGGTCAATATGAATGAAAGATGATTTATGAAATGATAAACGAAAGAGGAGTTAAAATTCGATTAACAAAAATCATTAAAAAAATAAATAATGAGATAACAACAGACAATAAGGATGTCAGTAAAGAAACAAATAATAGTACAAATGGTTAAAATTCTGCAATTCAATAAAAACTACTGTAAGATAGCAAGAAACATTTTACTAGGAGAAATTACAAATGAAAAGATAGATATAACATTAATATCAGAGAAATATAATAATGAATATATACGAAAACATTATAAAAGTATTATAAACAATAATTTATAATGATCATATACAATAACAAAATAAATATTGATCTAAACTACTCACACAAAAAATTAAATATAATAGTTTTTTCTGTAAGTAGTGTAAATCAATATTTATTTTGTTATTGTATATGATCATAAAATTATTGTTTATAATACCTCACCCCACCGTCTGATGTCAAACCACCCGGATTGTGTTCGGGCAGTGTTGAATTTTGCAGCATCGAACAGACTGCACCGCCTTCTGTAATTCGCAGTGAGTCTAAGTGCCGTAATAGCCCAGGTAGTTACACACGGCGCCTAGATTTATATTTGTAAATTTATAAATAAAAAAAACAAACAAAAAAACATGCATGTATATTACCAAAATTTTAATTATGTGCTATCATATAATTGGAGGTTGTTGTATTATATGAATATTATAGAATCGGGACGTACGATACCTTTTTTCTCTTTTTCTGGGCCAGAGTAGACGATTACTCAATTACTCAACAACATAGGTAAGACTGATTCGAGGAAAGGATAAATAGAACTGCAAAGGAGAAGAGTACATAGCAATAAATAGAAATATGTCAAGGAAAATATGCGAAGAAAGTTAGCGCCTGGAGTAGACTCAAGGAAAACTAATGGAGGTAGAAAGTAAGAAAAGTTAAAAAAATTCTCATAGAGGAAAGAAGAAAGAGAAACAAAGATGGGATTTGCAGTTGATCGCTTACGTAGGTTACGAGGTTTTTACGACTAGAAGCTACCCCCACTACAGTTCTAGACGGATAGACAAGATTAAGAACAATTCAGTACTGAAACTATAAGTACTACGCCTCGTAATAGTATACAGTTACACAGAAGGTTCGTGAGCTTATTTTACCAGTACTGTAAAAGTAGAGCATAAAGTATATAAGAACTGCAGGATAGACGAAATGCTCATCCAACATACTCTGTGTAGTCATGATATTAGATGAGAGCAATTCCTCCTCCTTTTTTCTATCGGCATTGTGGATTTTGGTGTCCCAGTTGCAGACCAGTTGACTGGTAAAAAACAATTCCGTTAAAATGATTATAAAAATCAGAATATATCGAAGAATTGTACGTAACACTGTTATTGGTTAATGCTGCGGTGACTGTTATTGAGTGCTAATGAATTTGCTGACTCCGATGTTGGCGAACCCAGCTCCGGGAACTTATTGATTGTCTCATTACAATTTATTTTCTAAAAAAACCTATATTGTATTTCGAACGGACTTTTTGGAATGTGTGCTTTTTATACCATTCCCTATTGGGACAAACACAATTATGAAGGCAATCCGCAGAAGTCTGATAAGCTCCGTCTAGAGAAAATTTGAAGGATGATTTTCACGTTACAATTTATCACGATCGGCAGGAACAACATGGCAATCGGTCAACTATAGCTCCTATAGAATTACACAAGATAGCCTTTTACTGGTGGCTCTTATTGATTCTTCTTCCAATAAAAAGTAGTTTTTCACTTAACCAGACGAGAGATTTTACCAACTCCGTTCCGAAGAAATTTTCGGCTACGTCTTTTTTTTCTCGCCCATTTTCAAAATGATGGTCAGGTACCACTCTCGGTGCCCATTCATATCTTCTTTAATTGATAGCCGATTCTCAGTCACATCACATTTTTTCTCTCCCCCCACGCGTTACTTTGGCTCGGTATTTACCATATTTACAAATTATTACTCGTATTTTATTAAGTTGTTCTTTTTTTATTCTTATTTAATTTATAATTCTAATTATGTAATGTCACGTTACAATTTCTGCTCTAAGATAACTGATTATTCTTAAAGAACTAAACACGGTGAAAGTAGTACGAAATCGATACTGTTCGTTAAGGTAATATAAAAAAGTTCAGTCAAGCATGAAGTTTCATGCGCTGAGGATTCCGTATGAAAGTTAACAATAACTATAATTATTTAGTATATAAGAAAATTTGTTTGAATAAAATGTTAAAATTACAAACTCACAAAATATTATAACGGAACATTTTCAGACAAAGACCGTCTTCAGCTTACCAGGAATTTTTTCTCTATTAAGGGAAAGCTGAGCTCGTCTATTTTGCGAAGTGCTCTGGTTCTATAAGGTTGTAATTGCAGTATTTCGTATATTTTATATAATATACAGCGATAATGCAATTTCCCAGGTGAAAAAAGGTGAGTTGTTGCGAATCAGGTTCAATTACGACAAGTTACTGAATCTGCCAATCCAGCTCTTTCTTCAGTCGTATTGGTCGATTTCTAGCTGTACAGACAAAGAGGCACATAGTGTGTTCATGGCGATTGTTTATATGCAGTACGAATGTGTACACGCAAGAATACACTTGAAGCTGAACTTTTGACGATCTTCAATCTCTTTTATATCAGTTACTCAAATTCGCAAAGACTACTATGAATCTTGGAAGCCAACAAGCTCATAACAAATGTTCATTATATCGCTTCAGAACTGCTCTAGATAAATTACTATACTTACGAAACACTATTAAACGTCATCCGCCCGAAAACTTTATATGCCAGTTGTTTTTTATGATTTTTCAAGAGTCTTCGACGATTTAATGCACACCCGTCATGTGCGTATGGAGCATCCGGCATATTTAAAACATCCTACCTGATGACTCTCATTCTTCTTTATAGCGCCATACTCTCAGAGCTTCTGAGCGTCGGCGACTACCTCTATTCGTACATTTCAGCTGTACAGACATAGGCACAGTGTTCATAGTAATTGTCATATGCAATATGAGCATACGCGCAAGACTACATTCGGTATCAGTGGCAACCCTAGCAAAATTCTTAGCTGGTCTGAGATCTCAACATTGCACCCCTCCAAATATAAAACTTAACGTTCTTTCTGTGCAATTGCTTATCCGTGATTTTAAAATCCGGATAAGAGATTAGGAATAGCTAAATCTACATCATGAGTTTGCCTGAAATTCGATGACTAGTCGACGCGTTTCAGTACATACTATCTCTTAGTAGTCTGTGGTGTCGGTTGATTTTGGCGCCCTCTCCATGACGGCGCCCGGTGCGGCCGCACCGCTCACACCACCCTTGGGCCGCCACTGTTTAATATTGATTAATAATCGTTCGATTTATCGATATACAATCCGGTGTGTGTTGTCTGCTTAACTAGCGCTCGTATGATGGTCTGCATGTTTGCCAGCGCCTTCCACGTGACTATCAGTAAGTAGTATTTAAATTTTGCGTAATAATAATTGCTGTTGTCACCCGGGATCGAAACTTCCATAACGAAGAAGCCAAGTGTTCTAGCTACTAGTGGCTATCGCGACGACCTCGACTGCGGTAAACTGAATCAGGCCTATATTAAACAGATCTGAGCTGGCTAGAAGAAAGAGGTTCGTCAAAGATTCAGTTCCACCCCCTTTCAAGTTTAGGCTCCGATATTTTAAAAGTAGCTGACAGGCTTGCATGATAACTATTATTGGTGCATGGGGCGGACCAGCCGACGGGCTGAAACACTGAAAATGATGATTCTATTAGTTAACTTTTTTTTTTTATTGTTTTTTCGTGCGCCTTTTTCATCAGATATTTGCGTACTGGATTCTGTCACACGTTACCGTTCAATGGTTACATAAGGATACACCGTAAATGTTGCAGTTTCAGTTACGGATGTTTAAAGATATCGCGAGAGATGGCAATTTCAGTGTGTTTTCAGATTCCAGCTATGGTCGAATCCGTGATCAGACGAATAGTAGGAAGAAATTGTAGCCGCATAGGCACTAATCAGACTGACTCATTTTTGGCCCCTCCTTAAAATCCAACTTCATCCAATTTGCCGAATTTCTCCGTCTTAAGTTTAGCATATTAAACTATCCTCTTCCTAGCAATTCCGCATATCGACAGTTATTCCCCTTAGTGCTATCCGAAATATGCTTGGAAAAATGTAACTCCGTTTTCCTGAAATCGGAGCAATCTCCGAGTTTCCAAATGTATCTAGGCCTAGTCTCGGTAGTATAGTGTTTTACGCGCTACAACTGTCAATTTTTTTTTTCTTTTTCATACTCTCTCGATGGCGCTTATAGTTTACCAGCAAAAAAAATTTCGGAACCTAAAGTTGTAGAGTTATACAAGATGACGTTAGACATTTTAAATTTTATCCAAAATCTGTCTTCCGAAATAATTTCATTTCAGTTTTTTTACATATATATATATATACACGATATTATCGCAGTTGTCGATTTTCTTAAAATAAATCCCCCGAAGAACCTACTTTTAACCGCTTTTTCTTTTTCTTCTTCTCTATCTTCTTCTTTTGACGTCCGTAATGATCGGTAATTTGGTATAAAATCAATCGGATAGTTTGTATTTCGCTTCGGAACGTTTAGCTGCCATTCACCATTTTTCGAGTAGTTATTATTTCCGAATTACCGCGTCTCTCGGTGAAATATACGCTCTTTCCATCGCGGAACGTGATAATATTTTTCATCGTAATCATTTTAAATAGCAGGGAACGCATGTATATACAGATGAAAGGCACGCCGGCCACACTGCAAACAAACTGACGTCCCGCGAAAGAGATTAATGCGTCGTCTCGACGTAATTATTAATTATTATCGACTGCCGCCGAGTCGGAGGGAAGTGGCGCGACGATATGCATCGGTCAAGCGCGTTTTCCAGAAAGTGAGAATTCGCGCCGTCCCATCATTTGCCAGAGAGGTGGTACACTGCAGTGCGGTCGACAAGGCAAAATATAATATTCTGCGATGAAAAATATAGTCTTAGGCTGCAGCTGGGGAGCGCCTGGAGAAGGGAGAAAGAGAGCGCGAGAGAAGGGGGAGGGGCGAGAGAGAGTTATCATTGTCATTAGCGTACTGCCCCGGTTGTTGTAATCATATTTCGATGATCGGAGACGGTGAATTCCGATCGATCTCATTTGAAGCAGCCGTATCGAATTTTGCGCACAACCGGCGAGCTGGAGAAGGGCAAAAAACGTCGGACACACAGAGAATCGGAAGCCGAGGAGCAGTTATATTCGTTCCAGCACGCCCTCGCACATGCACACATTCCAGCCGATCTGAAATTGTGGTACCGCTGGCGGTCTTTTGTTTTCTCCTTTACGCGGAATCTTATCCGAACCCATTGATGAAGAATGCATCTCATCCTCCTTTTCTGGAGAAGATAACGCGAAAAAGAAACGAAAAGAAAATAAATAAAACTACGAAACTCCGACACTATCTCTTTTCGCGCCTTCTCCTGCGATCTGGTCCGTTTGATGACGGAGTAATCGCGACTTCGTCTATCTCTCGCTCCGTCGAGGACCTACAAACCTACTAATCTGTCACATAGCGAAAAACAAAATCCCAAAGTCTCGGCCGATCGTTCGCGCCGCTATCGACAACTCCGAGGAGAGACGCCATCACTATTATCGTTATCTCTATCTGCTAATCCGGGCGAACCTTATACAGAAACGACGAAAACGAGAAAAAGAAACGATGCGCAAATCGCGAATAAACGAACAATCACGTTATCTTTCATTTTTCCCGCGCTTAATGGAAATTCCGATGCCGCGACGGCGATTTTTTTCCCTAAATCCATCACATACCTGGCGCTGCAGTTATCCGGCCGCCCACACCACTGCCATTAATCCCGTTAGCGCAGTTAATTAAATTTTTTTTTTCCCGTTCAAACAATCACCAGCTGCGGGCGAAGCGGTAACTTTCTAAACATTCCGGCAATTCACGACACCGCGCTGTTATTCGCTTCGAACGAATTTCCGAATTTCCCAGGTGTGCGAGAATTTTCCCTTCTTTAGTTTTTTTTTTTCTTAGCCCTTTTATCGGACGAAAGTTGTTTTTCTTTTCCCCGCTCCCACCTATCCCTATGTATCTTTTTTTTCCTCTCACGCGTATCTTGATTTTGTGCCTTTTAACCGATTTCAAAATGTTCCTACCCGCGGTTCTTCTCGAGCTTCCATCGAATCGTTTTGTGACGACCTACCTGTTCTCTTTACTTCGGCCTAGCGTCATTTCTTCCGCTATTCTAATAACGACATATTTTAAGATGACCTGCAACACATTCAGAAAGGATAAACTCGGTATATCGGTTCTCTCCCGAGCAAACGGAATTGGATACCCTCTTATGCCCTGAAAAATTAAACACAATTGATATTTAAATTTTTCCGGTAAAAGTTTTATTTTCTCAAGTTTCCTATTTTGTTCGATTTAATGATGAGGGGAGCGTATGGGTTTTTTTCTGAAGTTTGTTTGCGCATAATTTGGTCTATGCAAGTTGATCGAAACCGCCATGACTTACCATCATTGACGGAAATATTATGTTTTTTTCGTTATTCCGTATAATTTCTGTGACCTTGCTTAGTGATTTCAATGATATCTTCTATTTACCGTAAAGTGTACCCCAAACAGTAGTGGTGGTCCCTCATACATGGGAGTCTTGATACTCAGTAGCCATTACAATAAACGTTAAAGGAGTTCGTGTTATTATTTTGAAAGTATCACTAAATTTATATTTAACGTAAAGCTGGGGACTGAAAAAAATGAATTATAGTAATTTTTGTACTTAATTAATCTTTTTTTTTCTTTTCGTTTTTCGTAAAAAGAATAATTAACAACACTGTAATTTTACTTTAAAAGTAAAATTAATCAAGTACTAAAAGAGAACAAAAAACAAAACAAAACACCGTGACACTTCAAGTCAATTTGCGTTAAAAAATAAAAAAGAATTATTCGATAAAAGATAAAAATGTTCAAAATAATCTGCATAAAAATATTACGATTTTTCTTAAAAAAATATTATCAAAAAAATATTATCAAAAAAATCAAACTACACGCTCGTATATTACAGAGGAGTTGATTTCACTATACCAGATTTCGTGTTTCTTTATTAATTAGTGAGAATGGGTCTTCGAAATATATTCGTGTACACGGCTTTTAGACGTAACTCGCCCAAAATTAATCGATAGAAAAAGTTGAACCTGCTGACTTCATTTATAAAAGTGTAAAATTTCACACTTAAAAGTAGAGGAAATGTTGCCAAAAGTTCATTATTCATCGGTTTTTGGACAGTTGCATCTTGGTAAATATTAGAAGTGGTTCGTTCAATTGGTAGACAGCTTTCTTCTTTAGACTTCGTATACCCTGTCTGTTCTTTTTCGGTGTACAACTCTTTTTGTTCATGTTGACCGCGTGATCTAATTAACTACCATTCTGAGTTACAACAGCTGTATATAACCTAAGTTACCCTTCCAATGTGAGTGCTATAACTTTTCTAAGAATACCAAAAACAGCTAATATTTCTTCCGCAATAAAATGTTAACGTAGAAACTTACACACTAGATTCCCCCGAGCTTACTCTCAGTTAAATAATATATTCCGTACATATTTATTTTATTATGAAATATAATCTTCAATATAGCCTTAGTAATATTAATTTCGGATACACACAATGGATTAACTCATTATTCAACAAGTGGAGCGACAAAAAAGGACCCGATGTAGTTTTCGGAATTCACTTTTTCTTTTGCCGAAATTGAGTTAAAATTTAGAGATACAAGCCTCGTCAATTGGTAAAAATAAACGTACTTGTAGTAAAAATCGCTATGGACAATGACGCACAAGAGGGGGAATAATGAAAAATTTTAACTAAAATTTCATTTCAAAAAGGAACGCGAGGTTAGGAGTCACACTGTTAAAAAAATAGTATAATTTTGCGTTATACAGTGCGATCAACGGAGAGCAAAAATGTATAGATTTCAGTTTTTTTTTTGTTTTTTCGGTTCGTCTACAAGGACATTGGCCCAAGAACAAAGGAAAAAAGACGCAAGAAACTCAGATCTTTACACGATCAGAGATAGCTAACAAAAAGGAATCAAGAGTCTGAACAAGAGAAGGAGAAGGAAGGGAGAGAATGAACGAAGCATTGTATGGAGTGGGAATACCAATTTGTAAAAGGGAGGAGTAAAAAGCAGCTCGATCGGTTACAAGAGATGAACACTCGAACATTGCATGATCGCGGTCGCACACAAATTAAATATTGGAGGGGTGCAATGGACAAAAAGGAGACGGCGCAAGAGAGTAACGGAAAAGCGAGGAAGGAAGCAAACTGTGCCCAAAGCGCAGGCGGAAAATCGCAGAGATGTTGGAACGGCGCATGGAAGGAAAGTCAAGAAACCAGGAGAAACGAGGAAGGGAAGGCTGAATAGATAAGAAAAAGGAATCCGGGTTGGAGAAAGAGGAGACGTAAGAGTCAAACCATAGATTGGAATGAGCAGTAGAAGACAGAAGGGTAATATTGGAAGAAGAGAAAACAGGAAGAAACCTACCGGAAAAGGAAGATAACCGAGCGAATGAATCAACTAACTCATTACCCTCAATTCCGGCATGACCCAGACATTAGAGAAAAGGGTCAAATTTTCGGAAGCAAATTTTATACAGACTTTTTAGATTTAACGAAAAATATGTCGGTATTTCGAGATTACTGTAAAAAATTTTCCACCATTTAAAATAGAATTTTTTAAATACGAGTTAATGTTCTTATCAGATCCGGTTCTATCATGCGATCCGAAGGACAGTGTTTAAATGTATGAATTCTACAACTTACTAGTAATATTAAAAATCGGTCAAAGTGAGTATGTAAAGGCGCTATTGCATCTAATTAACGAAATACTTTAAAGTGTAATTTTAACGAAAAATCAATAACAAATTAAAATGTAAAAAATTTGTTAATGAATGACTATTTCATTTTTATCCTCAGTCGTTGATATCTTATTGAATAATACAATTTTACTTAAAACGTAACTTATAATAGGGGTCACCCTCTTTTGGGCGCAAATCTATCGGGCGCAGACCAACTCAGACCTTTTTACAGACTACCTATGGTGATTTTCAAGTATCATCCGTTAAACGTTATCATCTGTATCAGCGAGAAACACGAGTTACTAAATACTGCTATCAGAAATTCCACCCAAAAAATACCGTTCTTCGTTAACGATTTAGTTTTTCCGCGCTTATAGCATGTTATGTATTCATATATAATCACAAAACACATATTTTACGTGATTTTATTGGGTTATTCACTTTTTTAAAATATTTTTTATTTTTAAAAAATAACGACTTTAGCGTGAAATACAGATAAACAGACTTTTGCGATGTAAATTTAAGAGTTCTGTTAGCAATAGTGATACGAAACGGACGAAGATGATTAATATTAATAATCGGTTAAATGCATTATTGGATTCTTTTCAGTTTTTTTTTTTTTTTTGTTAATGTATAGTCAGCCGTATTTAAAAAATTACAAACTATCAACTCTACGTCATTTAAAGTGTAATATGACTGGATTGAATTTGCTTCTAATACATATTTGTTATATTATATTTCTTTTTCATTCGTATCTAGCAAGTTTATTTGAGGATACGTTTATTAAAGTTTCTTCTGTTATCTGTGATTTTAATTATATATTTAATTTCTTGACGAATCAAAAAAATCTCGAAAAAGACAAAGGCGCAAAAATTTTTAAACGCATAAATAAATACATTTATATTAACACTGGGCGAGAAATATATACGTTATTACAAATTAAAAATTAAATATCTTTGTTTTGAATTTAGTATTATGTAAATGTAAATTATGGTAATCTTTAAATTAACACAATGTATTATCTTCTTCTGTATATAAATAGGCAAAGACAAAACTGTTCAGTACCCTTTTTTCCTCTGTTTATTCATCGATTTTCTTTATTTTTTTCTTCTGTTTAGTAGCTATTGATGATCTTTAGAGTTATCAGTAAAAAAATTGTGGAAGCAGTTTTTTTTCTTATTTAAATAAAAAATTAATACAAAAAATGAAAAAATAAATCGCTGCAGCCACTAAATCTGTTTTTATTGAAATGTTTTATTTTTTTTTTATTATCAAGCCATTCTAATTTTTCGTAATATTCATCACTATTAGCTTTTTTACAGTGTACTAAACCTTAAGGTATCATTTAATATCAGTAAATGAGGGGTTTTAAATTGTGATTTACTGTTAAGAACGCTAAATTTACATCGCAAAAGTCTGTTTATCTGTATTTCACGCTGAAGTCGTTATTTCAAAAAAATATAAGATATTTTAAAAAAGTGAATAACCCAATAAAATTATGTAAAATATATGTTTTGTGATTATATATATCTATATATATATAAAAATCCCGTGTCTTTATGTTTGTGCAGGATAAACTCGGAATATACTTAACCGATTTTTATAAAATTTTGAAAGTACATGCAATTTAATCCAACTCTTAACAGATAGAATACTTTTTGTTTTAATTATTTACATAAATATTTGTTATATTAAATAATTTAATCAATCAATTAAAAAAAACAAATTTAATTGTTGGCTATTACTTTTTGCTTTAATTATTTACATAAATATTTGTCATATTAAATAATTTAATCAATCAATTAAAAAAAAAACAATTTTGCCGATTTTATTATTTTTTGAGCACCAACTACTTTTCGTGGCGACTTTTGTGTATCGTGCGATGTTAATCGAAATGCAACCATGTTTATCGTTGGCGCATGGCGTTTTTATCGATGAATGATAAAATAAACGTTTTTTCGCTGTCGTTTACAAAAAAGTTCGTGTTATTACGGAATTATGAATGTAGAATTAATATGTGTGTTGATGATGCAATAGTTCCCCGTTATGTAAAATACATAGATAGGGATGGTGCATCTTTATTTTCGTCTCTATCTTATTTATTATATAATAATGAATTATTAGGAGTAGAAGAAAATGTATCGTACAATATGATTGTAAAAACTGGAAGAGATTTAAGCAATATACAGTGTTGGACTTAATAGGGAACATATAAAAATAAAATACGAGTATTTAACTGATATGTCAAATGTTCGAACTTTTAGGCCAAAACCGCCGTATAAATTTTTTAAATTAACCGTTTAACTTTTTTTTTAATAATTTGCTACCAGAAATATTAAAATCTTTACTCAACACTGTTATTTTGATTTTATGATAATAAATTAATTATAATAAAACGCTCGAGACAGAATGGTTTTTTTTTTTTTTTTTTTTTGGGCTTGGCCGACTAAGGGCAGCTACCCAGGACAAATGGAGTAGATTAAAGATTAAATTTTAATCCGGTCAGAGATCGATGACAGAAAAGAGACAAGAATAGGAACCACATTGGATGACGGCAAAGCTAAGATATAGGAAGCACTATATGGAGTAGGATAATTCAGCTTTAACAGCTGAACGTACAGGATATTACGCTCGGAGGAAAGACTGGCACATTCAAACAGCACGTGGTCAGGATCACAAACAAAGGAACAGTCACCAGAGTGCAAAGGACAATAAGGGGATGGGAAAAGAGCAAAACGATGCCGAGAGGATGGGAGCAAAGTATGATTGAACCGCAGACGGCAGATGGTAATGATGGAAAAACATTTAAGAGTAGGAAAATGATAGAACCAAGAACAAGAAGGAGGACTAGGCTGAATAAAAAGGTAAAATGAGTTAGGATTGGAAAAGGAGCAAGGATACACATCCGACCAAAGTCTGACATGCATTCTTTTGGAGAGGGGAAGTATGTTGTGACCAGGAATCTTTTTAACAAAATGTGGAGAGTGCAACGCTAAGCGTGCTAAGGAGTCCACCGTCTCGTTACCATCAATACCCGCATGACTTGGAACCCAAAGCAGGTCGATGGAAATGGAATGGGAAAGGGAAAGACTATAGATGAGAGAACGTATACGGAAAACAATAAAATCGAGGGAATATGAGGGAAAGGGAGAGGATATAGCCTGAAGAGCACTTTTGGAGTCTGATATAATTAAGTATCTATCAGAAGAACGAGTTGAGGAAATAAATATAACGGCTCGAAGAATGGCATGAAGTTCTGCGGAAAAGATGGAGAAAAAAGCCGGGAGCCTGAAGGATTGAGCGGAATTATTGGCTGGAGAGAAAAAGGCAGCAGCTACTCCTCCTGAACTCTTGGAACCATCAGTAAATATTAAGGAATGAAAAGGAAACGAGGAATTAATAAGAAAATTAAATTCTTGATTGACAACTGCGGAGCCAGAAGTTTTGGATGATGAAGGAAGAGAAAAGAGTTTTGGAGGGTGAAAAAACACGAAGAAGTTAAAAATAAAATAAGGAAGTTTACTGTGGGAAATAGTATAGGAGGAGAATTTGTCTAAACGATGAGAAATAAGGGCTAAGATAGGACATTTATTAGGAGAGAAGCGCCAATTATGAAAGATAGAGAGGTATGTGAGACGAATCTTAGAAAATGAGATGGAAAGTCTTTTTACAAGGAAACTGTATCCTAAATGTGATCGTTGGATAAACAACGGTTTTACATTCGATTCAGCAAGAAGAGCTGGAATAGGAGTGGAATTAAGCGCCCTTAAGCAAAAACGAAGAACCAAATTTTGTGTTAAATCCAGTTTAGAGAGGAGAGATTTTGAGGCATTGCCATATATGAAGGAACAGTAATCTAGTTTAGATAATATGATTGATTTGTACAGCAGGATTAGGATTTGAGGATCACCGCCCCATCTCGTATGTGACAGGGCCTTGAACAGGTTGAGTCGTTTGCGGCAAGAAATATTAAGGAAATTAATATGCTCAAAGAAGGACAAGCGGCTATTTAGAAACACTCCAAGATAGCAAAAACAGTTGACTAGGGAAATAGGAAGATTATTCAGAGAAACATTGACCGTGGCTAAATTGTAAGGACGGAGAGAAAATATAACACAGGAGGATTTAGAAGAAGAGACAGAATGGTTGAAATATATGAGTGAAGATGTTCTCTTAAACGTGTAATTATGGGAGATCACCGTGTGAATACCACTTGATTTCTTCAAAACGATGGCTGTTATGTTGTTTAGTTGAGCAAAACTTTTTGTTAGATTACACGACGGACAGGTTATAGAAAAATCGACAATCCTTAATTAAACGTGAAACATGAAGACTATTTTTTGTTAGACGGTGATAAACATCTTTCACCCAAAAGAGAGAGAAAGAATCTTTACGTAAATACAATTCCAGATAAAACAAACATTTTTTAATGAATTTCCAAGTATAGATTTAAACGGGCATTAATACACGAGCGAAGCCGTGGGGCACAGCTAGTATATATATATATATATATATATATGTACGCATATATAACATGCTATACGCGCGGAAAAACTAAATCGTTAACGAAGAGAACGGTATTTTTTGGGTGGAATTTTTGATAGCAGTATTTAGTAACTCGTGTTTCTCACTAACACAGATGATAACGTTTAACGGATGATACTTGAAAATCACCATAGGTAATCTGTAAAAAGGTCTGAGTTCCTCTGCACCCGAAAGAATTTA
The DNA here is from genome assembly GCA_039619475.1 of Icerya purchasi. NCBI lineage: Eukaryota > Metazoa > Arthropoda > Insecta > Hemiptera > Monophlebidae > Icerya > Icerya purchasi. Next base: position 402,116,190 of record CM077116.1, on the reverse strand, counting down.
TGCCCGATAGATTCGCGCCCGAAAGAGCGGTCCTCTTATAATAGATGTTCAAATTTACAAATGTCACATATACTTTTTTCGATTTGTTTTTATAAATCATATATCCAGTTATTGTACTGGAGTTAATTTCTTTTTCGTATACTAAGTCACAATTCACAAAACCATTCACGATTGTAGGCCAATTTCCACAACAAAACAAGTACTTTTGCTGAGTGAAGAATATCTCAAGCAATGTACCGGTGTTGAGCCGAAACCGGATTTTGAAATGCTTTCCGTGAAATAGTAGCGAGAAATTCTTATTTCGTCTTTTAATTATTGTCTCTTTAAACTACTTTTTTTCTATTATATAAAAAGGCTGGATTTGTTTTTGTAACAAGAAAAAGATCGATGTATTATATGTAATGAACACGGGTAAAATTTCGTAATTTTAAGAGAAAAACAGATATGCGGAAAATTAAGTAAACATATTTTCTTTTTTAATGGATATAATTTTACTAAGACGGGCACCGATTAAAGGCATTCTTAATTTTTGTCGAACTGCAGCACAAGAACAGGTTCTCTAGCACAAGTGTTACTTTTTTATACGGATCGCCAGCCGAGTGCATTACTCAGCATTAGTAGCACAAGTGTTACTTTTTTATACGGATCGCCAGCCGAGTGCATTACTCAGCATTAGTAGCACAAGTGCTCATTGTTCTTTTGGTTTTCTATATGTTTATTACCATTTTACAGTCGCATATTCTATTACTGGATAATGCCCTCGGCTGCCAATCCCCCCCCCCCCCCCCTCAAAAAAAAACCCAGTCGCATAGCCTAGGGCTTCCCAAAGTGGTTTCCGCGAGAAAATCATCAGGGTTGCCTTCCAACTGGAAAAACCGGAAAACCAAAAGCCAGAAATTTTTCATAAAACGGGAAAGACATGTATTTTTTTGAAACCTAGAAATTTTCCGTTGTAATTTATACGTAAATTTTAAATCGAATTTGGATTATTTTTATTGAAATTAAAATTTGACAATAATCACATCATTTTTCATAAAAAAATGTCTGTTAATTTGCAAAAACTATTCTTGTTTATTTCGAATAAAATTAATACCAATCGGTCTTTTAAAATTAATTATTTAGTTTTAACATGGTAGGTTGCTTTTTGTCTAATCTAGTTAAATTTACGAGAAGGGGAACGTGATTTTCTAATAGTGTTTGAATATAAAAGCAAGGCACTGATATGTTCATTCATCTATGTGTGATTTTCGTAAGTTTCGATTATATGTAGTTACAGATTGTTTTTTTTTTTGTTTTTTTTAGTTTATCATGGATCTTAGGACTGCCAGGCTCTTTCAAAACAAAAATTCAAACTCTAATGCAGTTTCTGAAAACGGCTCATTTAACAAGGAAAGCGAGGCGCAAGGAAATATTTCCGAAATCGTAAGTTGTTTGGTATGATTTACATGATTTATAAATTAATTACAAAGAAGTAGATTTGTAGTTTTGTTTCATGGATAGGTTTTTTATTTTAATATTCCATTAAAGGTGGTTTAATGATTCACAAAGGATGTAATTCATTTATGTAAATCATTAATATATAAATCAAAATGATAGAAATTATTAATAGTATAAATATTAGTGAAAAATGTACTGTTATTTATAAAATAAATATGCAAAGAAAATTTTCAAAACCCCCTGCTTTTCAAAATTCTGGGCACGGTCCTGATTACTTGTATTTTTGTGAGGTATATTTTTGGCCTATCTATTGATGAAGATTTACTTCTCTGCGCTCCTTCGGAAACTAACACAATCCAATGTAGTAGATTGTTATATGAGGAAACACAACATTGATTGAAATAAATGTATAGATGTATGATGAGGCTGCTGCATTTGGGAACCGCTGAACTAGTCGATTTTTTCCGCAATGGTCACTCTTTTTTTTTCTGTGCCGTTCAATTTTTGGGGGCCGCCAGATTGAACGAAAACCTAATTAAATAGAACCGAGCGGCATTTATTTTAGGTCTTCAGAGAAAAGAGAATGAAAAATATTTATAAAGAAAATTTCAAAAAAGGTAATACAAATTTCGAATACCGTGCTATATTTGTATTTATATTAACCGGGTTTTTTTTTTTCTTTCTTTCATTTGGCCCGGCATCTAAACCATTTGGCCACTTTCAATACCAATTTACTCTAAACCGAAACTGGGGGGGGGACCTTCCAATTTCAAATATATCAATAGAATAAAAAAAAAAAAAAAAAGTAAATAAAATAAAATAAAATAAAAATGAATAAACGGAAAAATTAAAAAAATAAATAAATAAATAACTCTAAACAACTGCCATCTAAACCGCAATGTTGCAATTGACTATAAACCTGAATAAGGTAATCAAAGCGCCTGGCCTCACTACAAAGAAAATACTGAAAATTAAGTCCTTGAAAAATATATCTCTGCGTCTATAGAAAAAATTTAAAAGAAAATGATTGATGCCCTCCGAGCAACTAGCCATATCATGATCGCTGCAAATCAAATTTGACGTTTGACTTTGAATTTCCAACCAAGGTTCTTGAATTAACTTAAATATTAATGGACAAAAAATCAAAACGTGCAATTGCAATAGCCGCTAGTACCACCCGAGGAGTTAAATCGTGCTGTTCTAGGCTATGTGGTGTAGTTTTTTTTTGTTTGGCCTGTCAACAAACCGTTTGACCATCGGTGTAGGGTTTTGCAGAAATTCGGATTTTCACTGTTACTTCTTGACGAGCGTTTTTTCTGAAGAAACCAGAAAAAAAAAAAAGTGTTCATTAAATCAAAACATGTTACAGGTATATGACGTCAGAGATTACGCTGGAAAGTAAAAACCGGTTCTAAACGAAACGAAAGACGAATATACGTCAAAAAAGAGAGCAACAGTGATTAACTTTTTTCTTTTTCAAAGTGAAGTTATCTTATCGCGCGTCTTTATTTTCGTTTTCAAATTAACATTTATCATTTTACCGTTAATTACGCAAAAAGAGATGAAAAACAACAACGAAGACGAGGAAAGAGGAATAAGTTCAAATGTTTCGATGAGAAGTACGGAAGGTTATTTTGAATTTAATCTCCAGCTCTGCAGTTTCATCGGAACATTTCCGCATTTATGGCTCATTATGGTTATGATTTTCAAGAAAATAAGATGTCGTTTACGTTAAAAAGTAATTGCAACGATAATAATTGTCGTGCAATTATTAATGTCTGCGCGTTCAGCATGTAATTACAAAAATCACTGCAGCCCGTTATAATCGGCTGTATAACGTATTCGCAGAAGGCACATAAAATTAATTCGTCTTGCGCAATACCCTTTAATTATTATTATTAACGAAAAAAATAAAATAAAAACCAACTATACATATATATATATATATATATATATATATATATATATATATATATATACACATATATAAAAGTAAACTTCTAAAGGGTTCCATTCAAAAAAAACAATTTTTACGTAATTTTGTTAATTTTTAATATTGCCGCGTAGCATTACAGATTCTTTTCGTTCTTATCAGACATTAGGCTTTCTTAATTTGATTATTTTCTGTAATTTTCATAAAAATAAAATAAAAGTTACCAACAGAAAAGTATATAAAAAATGCAAAAAAAAAAAAAAGTAAACAAAATAAAGAGCGCGGAATACAATGAAAAATATATTACGACAGTGAGAATCAGTTAATTATTGTCGTAATTCTTCATTTCAAACATTTCGTTTACGAATGTTTTTTTTTTTGATTTTTTTGTCTACACATACGTAAGGTACGAACTCATAATAAGATGGTTCAGTAACAAAAAAAATGAAAATAAAAAACGAAAAGAATCAGAATTCAATCAACCTGAAACCGTTTAACTTACGAACATAAAATCGAGCAAATAATGCACGATTAAAAATAGTTTATGTTACAACTTCAAATTTGTATTCTTGGGCTCCTGCGAATTTCAAATAAAAAAATATTTTTCCTCCGAGAGCGTAAAACTTACTCCGATATTTCGTTTAATCAAAGAAACTTTTGAATCCCCCATCGCCGTATTTGCCGTACGATTATCGTAGTTAAGTATTTTAGAGTTCGATTCCCAGCGGCGGCTAAAAAGAAGTAGACTGATTTAATTTAATGAATAGTTAGTGGCCAAATGGTATTTACAACCAGGCCAAGTTTATATATATAAAAAAAAAAAAGAAAAAATATGAAACCACACAAAGTGCTAATAAGAAACTCTTAAAAAAAAAAAAAAAAAAAAAAAGTATTTTAAACCGGCTTATAAAGGTACCATTTAAGGAAATTCTTCTAGTTAAGCGCCGCCAAATTTTTCATTTTAAAATCAGACCCTCTTCTGGTTCCTTAGGAGATTCGAGGAAAAATAATTTTCTTTCCGGGCAAGTTTATATCGACCGGTTTCTCCGACTGTTTCGTTAGGAAATTACATACCGATTACTTAACGATTTCGTTTTTTTCAAATTTGAAAGAATGTTCAAAAAATAAGATTATTAATGCATTCTCTTTTATACATTATACTCGAATATTTACGAGCAATCCGTAGGCAGGTAGATTACTGCCGTCTTATCTATGGAAATTCCTCTACTCTCCGAACTCGATCGTGTCCAGATTGTCTCTTTACCTTTGTCTAGGAACTAGAAAATCTACTTCAGTCCCTACCCTACATGGTGAATCACTCATTTCATCGATTTTCGTTCGAAGGGCTTATCTGGGCTATCGTTTCCTAATCAAATGTCTACCTATTTCTTCCTCCATTTTTGTTAACTCCAACTCTTCAAACTTCCGTAACTGGTGTTTTTTTGTCAACAAAACTCGAACACTATCTCTCATTCCCATTCATCTTTTTCTGGGTTTTTTTTCATATATTTAATTTCACGAGAAATTCTGTAATACTTTTCTTTAAATATTTCCACCCTCCTGAATCCTGCTAATTGCTTTTGCTCAACCCCATCCCTACTAAACCTATCTCTCAACATGTTGCCAAATCAGAATTTTTAAATACCTTGGGTTCTCTTTTCCCTAAACGCTTTACAATTTTCACCTTCGGACCCAGTGGAATTGCTTCAGCCTTCTTTTGCCTGATCTTGAATTATTTCGAAACATTTAAACTTCCCTCCTTCTGTTCTACTTTCTATGCCAAGTCTACTGCTATTCTGAGAACACTATCCTTTTTACCACTTCTTCCACAGTTTTCACAAAGTCCGCTTTATATCACATTCCTACGATATCCTACAAGTCATTCTATCTCATCTTCCTTCTCCAACTGCTGATTTCTCATAGGCTCTTTCGTCGGTATCATTTGATTTCTTTCAGGCTGTGAATAAAAAACATTAATTGAAGATCTGTTTTAAACTTGGTGGAGTTTCTTCTTCGTTACAGGATGACAATTTCGATTCGGAAGCAGAGTTTACATTATGAAGAGGATTTAAAATTTTTGTTTCAGCCAGGGGAAGATCGTTTTTAAACTTCAATTTGTTAAAATACCCGCTTTAAAATATCAATCAAGAAAAAAAAAGAGAACGATCTTCCCCCGGCTGAAATAAAAATTTTAAATCCTCTTTAACTTGCAAAAAGTCACACACACACACACACACACACACGCGATATTCTCGAATCTAGTTCGGCATCTTTTCAGAATTAAACAAATCGTTCTCACCGAAATAGCCCGAAAATTCACAAACATTTTCTTATTCGCCTGAACGTCTTAAATTTTTTCATTAAGGAATCCCCCGCTTCAATCAAATATAAGCTAGACTATTACAACGATTTATTGCACAGAAAAGATATATAATTTTTAAACGAAGGATCATTGTTCTAATAACGCGACAAACAGAGAAACCCTTAGACGTTTTTGTTTTTATTCACTATTTTCAGTGAAATATAAGTCAGTCCGTGGCAGCTTATTAGACGAAAAAATTTTAATGGGTTTATATAAAATGGGTAGCATTTGTTATTCGAAGTGAGGTAGACGAGAAACTTTCTGATTGTTCTCGTTTGATGAAGTTTACTCGCGTTCTGTTCAATTGTCCGTTGAAGAGATCGGTGAGATTGTTTAATTCATCTCTGTTAGCCGCTTTTATTTTCATTTCGATTGTTTTCTTTTACTTCCTTCGTTTCATTCTTATCGGTTTCATTTCTCGCTCCGTCGTTATTTAATTTTGAATTCGATCGCTTATTTAAATTAATGCCGAATTCGTCTGACGTGGAAGGTCCTCCTGATCCTTCCCATACTTCTTTGGTAGGTTAAAACGACTAGCAAAACTAATAAATTGTCCAATAGTATCTTCCTTAATTCTAACAATACTTATTAAAACTAATATCGTTTCACTATTTCCGAATAGCTTTGAAGAATAATTTGAGGTTTTAGGCGATAATTTGAAAAATTTTGTTTCGCTCGATTTTTTTAGTTACAATGTTTTATAAAAAAGTTATCGGTTTATCCACAATTACTCGTTCAGAAAAGAACCATTCTGCCTTATGAAAATGTCCATAAAAAACTTAAAATACGATCATATTTATTCTGCGCATTATTATTTCGTTTCAGTATGTTCCAACTGATTTGTCCTCATCGATGAACTTAAACGGGTGCCAATCTCGAATTTCCGAAGGTTATAGAAATATATTTCTGGAAATTCGTTATTGAAATTCAATTTTTGGACTCAACTCTTTCGTTTTTAGTCAATTTCGATGATGCCTACCGCGACGAGGTTGAATCGGTTTGACCTGCCATTCGTTTCTCCTAATCTCAGTCTCAAGTGTCTAAACGACTCCTTCGGAAATGATCATGTTCCTATCACTATTTCTTTTAACGACTTTTCTTCTTATGTTTATTGTAAACCTCTTCTCTCTCTGCCATATGGACCCTCTCTAAAGTAGACCGGACCAACTTCCGCGCTCCCGTTGACTTCTCGCTTCCGTTAATTCCTTCCAATTTAAACCCATCTTTCCAATATAACTTCTTTGTTGAATTACTTTTCTCTGCGCCTTAACTTATTCTTCTCATCCTATCTCCAACCAATTCCTCATAAA